>JAZHEH010002507.1:17652000-18897500 GCA_036589455.1 Ateles fusciceps | reverse complement strand
AAAAAAACAGCTGGGCATGGTGGCAGGCACCTGTAATCCCAGCTACTTGGGAGGCTGAAGCAGGAGAATTATTTGAACCCGGGAGGCAGAGGTTGCAGTGAGTCAAGATTGCGCCATTGCACTCCAGCTTGGGCAACAAGAGTAAAACTCTGTCTCAAAAAAAAAAAAAAAAAGAAAGAAAAAGGAAAAAATGTCTTAACATAGCGAGAGCCCCATTTATACAAAAAGCTAAAAAAGTTAGCCAGACGTGGTGTCGCACACCTGCAGTCCCAGCCCGTTGGGGAGCTAAGACGGGAGGATCACTGGAGTCGGAAGTTTGAAGCCACAATGAGCTGTGGTCAGTCACCGCACTCCATCCTGGGTGATAGAGCGAGATTCTGACTCAAAAGAGATGAAAAAGGTCTCAAAACATTTTGAACTAATCTAGTGAGTACTCTACAATAGTTCGCTAAGTTGGTGAATTCCCAGTAAGGTTTAGGGAAACCTCTTAGGCCTGCAAGCTAGTGGGGGACTGGACTAGTCACTTCCTTTCTCTGGCACGCTCTCCCACCTGTAAGATGGGAGGAGTCGGGTAGCAGGCAGGACAGACTCCCAGTTCTTTTTTTCTGTTGCCCAGGCTGGAGTGTAATGGCGCGATCTTGTTTCACTGCAACCTCTGCCTCCCAGGGTCAAGCGATTCTCCTGCCTCCGCCTCTCCATTAGCTGAGATTACAGGCACGCACCACCACACTCTGCTAATTTTTTGTATTTTTAGTAGAGATGGGGTTTCACCATATTGACCAGGCTGGTTTCTAACTCCCACCCTCAGGTGATCTGCCCACCTTGGCCTCCCAAAGTGCTGGGATTACAGGTGTGAGCCACCACGACTGGCTGACTCCCAGTTCTGAGGTTGCCTCCATTTCTAAAAAACTGATTCTAAAAGGAGGATCAAATAAATGTTTGTTCCTGTATGATTTTGCCCAGCATAGGTCCTGATACCCAACAGCAATCTCTCAGAGACCCAAGAGCAAAGCAACTTCCTTGCTTACTCCTTCACGTGACTGGAATCGGATATGCTGCTCAGGCGAGGCAGGGGTGAGAGTCTTTCATACTGTCACATACACACAAATGACTCTTCCAAATGTCAGTTTCTCCTGGGATTGTGCAGAGAGTGAAATGTTTCTTTTTTTGTCTTTACTTACACATAGAGCATCTGAAGACTGAAAGTCAAGCTGTGAAAAACTTAACATTTGCACTAGGCTGGCATACAACTGAGACTATAACCTAAATTTAAATTTTTGTGTTCAAAAAAGTTTCACTGTTCTGGTTGATTTTAATAGAAAAATATAAATAAAATATAAAATTAAGAAGAAAATTGGGTGCAAAAAATTTTAGTTGTGCCAGACAAGATGGCGTGCACTTGCAGTCTCAACTACACAGGGTGTTAAAGTGGAAGGATTGCTTGAGCCCAGGAGTTTGAGGCCAGCCTGGGCAACAGAGCAAGATCCTTGTCTCAAAAAAATAAAAATAAAGAGGCCAGGTGCAGTGGCTCATGCCTGTAATCCCAGCACTTTGGGAGGCTGAGGCGGGCAGATCACAAGGTCAGAAGATTGAGACCATCCTGGCCAACACGGTGAAACCCTGTCTCTACTAAAAATACAAAAAATTAGCTGGGCATGGTGGTTCGTGCCTGTATTCCTAGCTACTCGGAAGGCTGAGGCAAGAGAACTGCTTGAACCAGGGAGTTGGAGGTTGCAGTGAGTCCAGAACGTGCCACTGCACTCCAGCCTGGCGATACAGCAAGACTCTGTCTAGAAAAAAAATAGTAATAATAAATAAAGAATTAAGACTTAGGTATGGTTCATGAAACAACTGTTTCAGTTGCTAACTTTGGGAAACTTGAAAACCAATCTGCAAGGAACGGAAATGTTGCTTGATCTCCCAGGATAAGAAGGCCGTCGTTCTGATTCTGATCATGAATATTCCTGAAGAGGGGGGTATCTTCCCTAGGTCACCTGGGCAGGTGCGGCTGTGAATGGGGTGGGGGAAGGATGTCAACGACTGAGTCAAATTGGCTCTCAATTCTAGAAGTTAGGAGAAACCAGGGAGCTTACTGGTAGAGTGCTTCCTCAAGTGTAAAATGCTTACAGAAAACTGAATAATCATATCGTGAGACATTTATTCCCATTAGCATCGAAGATGCAGGACTTTTGCTTCTGCAGGAAGGATAAGGTGCTCTGGGAATTGCTCTTCCCCTGTAGTAAACAACTAGAAAAATGGACATAATATGTGAAACATGTTCACACATTAGACAATAGGCAGCACAGGATTTTGATCCCTGCAAGAAAGAAAACAAGGTAAATTCTACAGCTGTCCCAGTTTTATCCCTGAGGCAGTATCCATACCACACTCAGGAAGGGGAAACTCACACAGAGTTCACGAGTAGAGGAGAAAGAAATCCTCGCTCAGGGAGGCCAACCAAGCTGGCTAGAACGTGTCGAGTCTGGACAGGAGGGAGCTGCAGAGTGAGAGAGCTATGGAGATCGCCTCTTTGTCAAATACTCATCTGCACACGCATGAAAGGACCAGGAAAGAAACATTACAGGTTGGCTGGGCATGGCGGCATGGAGCCCTGCTTCGACAGCACGTTTGCTCTGCGGGATCTGTGGGTTTCCTCTTCTCCACTGTGTCCATCGGACGTTTGCCTTCCAGACTGAGGGGCTGCTCAACGTGACCCAAATTCTCAAAGAAAAGTTTCTTCGAACTACAGCTATCAAAGACACTGACATTTCAGGAGTTTGTAGGCAATCTATGAATTTAAAATGGAATCAGAAGAATTTAAGAAGAGAACTGTCCAGCAGCACCAGATGGTTATAGACACTAAAAGAAGAAATCAGAGGGATGGCATGGACTGAGGATATTTACCTCTGTCCCCAAATGTTGACGGTGCCCTGGCAGCACACATGCTGCTGCGTCTTACCTTGGATGAACTTATCTGACACCATTCTTCCCTAGGCATTCGCCAAAAAATCTATATATTTTGTTCATATACATTTCCATATTTATAGATGTGTAGCCTATTTAAATGTTTGTTTGTTTGTTTTTGAGACAGAGTCTTGCTCTGTCGCCCAGGCTGGAGTGCAATGGCACAATCTCAGCTCACTGCAACCTCGGCCTCCCGGGTTCAAGCCATTCTATTGCCTCAGCCTCCTGAGTAGCTGGGACTACAGGCATGCACCATCACGCCTGGCTAATTTTTGTATTTTTAGTAGAGATGGAGTTTCACCATGTTGGCCAGGCTGGTCTTGATCTCCTGACCTCAGGTGATCCTCCGGCCTTGGCCTCCCAAAGTGCCGGGATTATAGGCGTGAGCCACCAGCCTGGCTTAGATGTTAATTACAAGAAACAAACAACTGAAACAAACCAAAAAAGAACAATCAATCAGAAAGCATTTCCTGGAGTTCAGACAGGGCTGTGAATAGCTTCTACCTGTCAGAGTGGAAAGAGCTTATAATATGACAGGCATTGTGTAGAATTCTCAGAATAGTGCCTTAATAGTGGGACAAAATTACCCTTAAAATTAAAGCCTGCATTTAAAGGCTATATTAGACTCACTTTGAGAAAGCTTAAAAGCAAGACTTGAAAGGATCAAACTGATCACAAGTAACTTAACTGCATCCAAGAACAGTCCAATGCTATTTAAAGAAATACAACAGCCAGGCAAGGTGGCTCATGCCTGTAAATGCAGTACTTTGGGAGGCTGAAGCGGGTGAATCGCTTGAGCCCAGGAGCTTGAGACCGGTGTGGGCAACATAGCAAAACCCCATCTCTACAAAAAATACAAAAAACATTAACTGTCACTGGTGGCATGTGACTGCAGTCCCAGCTAATTGAGAGGCTGAGGTGGGAGGATCATCTGAGCCAGGAGGTGGAGGCTACAGTGAGCCAAGACTGTACCATTGCATTCCAGCCTGGGCCACAGAGACCCTGTCTCAAAAAAACAAAAACAGGCTGGGCGAGGTGGCTCACACCTGTAATCCCAGCACTTTGGGCACCCGAAGTGGGTAGATCACCTGAGGTCAGGAGTTCAAGACCAGCCTGGCCAACATGGCAAAACCCTGTCTCTACTAAAAATATAAATATTAGCTGAGCGTGGTGTCATGCACCTGTAATCCCAGTTACTCAGGAGGCTGAGGCAGGAGAATCACTTGAACCCAGGAGGCAGAGGTTGCAGTGAGCTGAGATCACACCACTGCACTCCAGCCTGGGCAATAGAGCAAGATTTCATCTCAAATTGAACCAAAGCCAAACAAAAAACCTCGGCCAGGCATGATGGCTCACATCTGTAGTCCTGGCACTTTGGGAATCTGAGGCAGGAGGATTGCTTGAGTTTGAGACCAGCTTGGGCAACATAGGAAGACCCTGTCTCTACAAAAAATAATTAGCTGAGTGTGGTGGCGTGCACCTGTAGTCTCAGCTACTTGGGGGTTTGAGGAGGGAGGATTGCTTAAGCCCAGGTGGTCAAGGCTGCAGTGATCCATGATTGCATGACCTAGGCAACAGATCACAGACTCTGTCTCTCTCTTTTTTTGCCTTGAGGCGGAGTCTCACTCTGTTGCCTAGGCTGGAGTGTAGTGGTGTGATCTTGGCTTACTGCAACCTCTGCCTCCTGGGTTCAAGCCATTCTCCTGCCTCACCCTCCTGAGTAGCTGGCATTACACGTGTGTGCCACTACACTCGGCTAATTTTTGTATTTTTAGTAGAGACGGGGTTTCACTATGTTGGCCAGGCTAATCTCAAACTCCTGACCTCAAATGATCCACCTACCTCGGCCTCCCAAAGTGCTAGGCCACTGCGCCCGGGCTCTAATGCATCTTTGCATCTTTTTTTTGTTTTTTGAGACAGAGTTTCCCTCTGTCACCTAGGCTGGAGTGCAATGGCACAATCTCAGCTCACTGCAACCTCCGCCTCCTGGGTTCAAGCCATTTTACTGCCTCAGCCTCCTGAATAGCTGGGACTACAGGTGCACATCACCACGCCTGGTTAATTTTCGTATTTTTAGTAGAGATGGGGTTTTGCCATGTTGGCCAGGCTGGTCTTGAACTCCTGACCTCAGGTGATCCACCGGCCTTGGTCTCCCAAATTGCTGGGATTACAGGTGTGAGTCACCATGCCCAGCCTATAACACATCTGTTCTAATGCCCAGCAACATAGTTGGCAATGAATACATGAGACAGCTATTAATGGTTTTCAGATTCTCTTTTTTTTTTTTTTTTTTTTGAGACAGAGTCTCATTTTGTCACCCAGGTTGGAGTGCAATGGCACGATCTCGGCTCACTACAACCTCTGCCTCTTGGGTTCAAGTGATTTTTTTGCCTTAGCCTCCCAGTAACTGGAATTACAGGTGCCCACCATTATGCCTGGCTAATTTTTGTATTTTTAGTAGAGATGGGGTTTTGCCATGTTGGCTAGGCTATTCTTGAACTCCTGACCTCAGGTAATCCACCTGCGTCAGCATCCCAAAGTGTTGGGATTATAGGTGTGAGCCACCAAGCCTGGCCACGGATTCCAGATTTTAATAGGACACCAAAAAACCTTGTGAAAAGTTGGACTTTTTTTTTTCTATTAGGGAACAAAAGGCTGAAGAAAAAGCACAATTAGATGCAGAAAGTATACTTTCTCATATATAATAAGACTCCATTTGCTCTGTAGGCAACTACATTTATTTAGAATCTTTGGAAATATACATACAAACATTCAGCAGTTTTATTCTTCCTGGTTGACCTCCCTTTCCTGCTAATTCCAATTAGTGGTATCATTACTATAATTAAATGGCCCAAATGATGAGGCCAAATATAAGAGCACTACTTCTTTCACAGATTTCCATCTTCATAGCCTCTCAGCTTGACAGTAAGTTCTGAGGCAAAAATATCTTTCTGGAAAGGCAATTATTTAGTCATGCAAGCAGAAACAGAACCAATCACGACAAGCACTAGTTCTATCAATTTAGTGCAGTAAGAAGTATAAAGTATCATAATTCCTTCATCAATGTGCTTTTACCATGACCCAAAAAGATAACGTATAAAGAAGCACAACAATGTATTATCACGAAATGTGTATTTAATGGCCATTCCGTCAAAATAAAGCAGAATCCTATTTCAAAACTATTGTATGTATATATATTTTTAAGGTGCATTTTCAAGTTTTATTTGGGTTTCATTTCTTCTTGGCTTGCCTGAGGTGCTCTTGCAGGTACAATTAACACAAAATGTTCTGAGGTGGGAAGCTTTTCATGCATTGAAAAATGAGATCCTAACAACACTGCACATCTTGGATACATTAGAAATTTTAAAAGCCATGTATAATTTCAGAAAACTTAATACCGTCATGAAAGACATTTTCAACACAAAATTTAGGCACTCTATACTTTGGAATAGCCGTAAAGTATTCCAACAAGAGTTAATGCACTTTGTGATTACACCTACTCAAAAATAATTCGCAATTAAAATCTATACTTATTAAATAACATTTTAAATTAGAGCCCGTTAAATTTTGATAATTACTGTGAAATATTTGCAGCATTGTGTTGTAGTTAAATAATGCTGAACTACTTCTACTACTGACTCTAGTACTCATCCTTCATGTTTTTTTTCCCCCAAGATGGAGTCTTGCTCTGTCACCCAGGCTGGGGTGCAGTAGCACGATATCAGCTCACTGCAATCTCTGCCTCCTGGGTTCAAGCAATTCTCCTGCCCCAACCTCCTGAGTAGCTGGGATTACTGGTGCCACCACACCCGGCTAATTTTTGTAGTTTTAGTAGAGACAGGGTTTTGCCATGTTGGCCAGGCTGGTCATGAACTCCTGACCTCAGGTGATCTGCCTGCCTCAGCCTCCCAAAGTGCTGAGATTACAGGCATGAGCCACTGTGCCTGGCTCAGACATGGTGCTTTTAAAAACAGAGGACTCAGGCCAGGCATGGTGACTCACGCCTGTAATCTCAGCACTTTGGGAGGCCAAGGTGGGCAGATCACCTGAGGTCAGGAGTTCAAGACCAGCCTGGCCAACATGATGAAACTCTGTCTAATAAAAAATAAAAAATAAAAAAACAGAGGACTCCATAGCATCTACCAATAATCATCTCTCCATTTTTCCTGCTAATATATGAATAAGATTGCCAATAATTAGCGTAAAGGTATTCTTGTATTTTCTGCTGTAGTTGCTTTCTTAGCATGCAAAACTTCAGCAGATGGGAGTCTCCCTGGAGATCAGGAAACATCAGCCATGCATTTTTATCACAGATTCCTGGGCTCAATTCATTTGCTCACTTTACAGCTAAGTATGTTGCTCCATTTAGGTTCCTGCAGTCTGTGCTGCTGGACTGACTGCTATGGAGGCAAAGAGAAAGATGATCAAATATGTCACCCTACTTTGCACAGGGCCAAGGCCACCAGACCTTGTCTACTTGAGACAAAACTTGCTGATCGTTGCAGTGTGGCTCTGGAGCTCTACCTCCTTTTCTTAAGACCAAGGGGTGGGAATGATGCCTGCCTACTGAGACGCCATTAATTCCAGATGATCGTCCTGGACTTGAATTTAATTTAGCATTGTTAGAATTCAGAACATGGATGTTAGTTGTTCCTGTTGAGAATAAGGTTCATTTGCTCAGTGGTATGCATTTATATGGCACAAGAAACAATTCGTCTTTCAGAATTTTTGAAGATTCCAGTCTGTAAATTGACTCATCAAAATCACCAATGACTAGCATATAAAGTTCTATGCAGAAAAATGAATTTGAGACTTATTTGACTGTAAGTCATACAGAAGAGAGCACAGTAATTTCCCATAGGAGAATTTAGTATTTCATCTTGGGGATCACTGGTAAATTTTTTTTTTTTTTTTGAGACGGAGTCTCACTCTGTTGCCAGGCTGGAGTACAGTGGCGTGATCTTGGCTCACTGCAACCTCCAACTCCCAGGTTCAAGTGATTCTCTTGCCTCAGCCTCCCAAGTAGCTGGGACTACAGGTGCGTGCCACCATGACTGGCTAATTTTTTGTATTTTAGTAGAGACAGGGTTTTACCACGTTGGGCAGGATGGCCTGGATCTCCTGACCTCGTGATCTGCCCTCCTTGGCCTCCTAAAGTGCTGGGATTACAGGTGTGAGCCACTGTGCCCGGCACTATTGCTGGTAAATTAATTACACTGCTAATGTTTTCTTGCTTACTTGAAGAGACAATTATCATAAATAAATCATGAGTGAGATGACAAGTTGCTTAACATTTGTTTCTGTTCGTTGGATGAGATCTGAGGTTGTTAAGCCTCGGTATGAGTAGGGGATAGGGAAAGAAGGGTATAAGGAAAGAGAAGTTAACTCAAGTTTTGGCAAATATAATCATAACCATTTGGTTAAAATCAGAACCCTGAAATTAAATGCAAAACGCTTAAGACTCATTTAAGTTTTAGAAATCAACCTCACCAACAAGTGACAAAAACTGGGAAACATTAGGAGATGATTGTTGACTTGGGAAATTCACATGAAACCTCAGCCATTTCTCCGAGCAGAGAGGACAAGAAATAAGAATGAAGGTGCACTGTAGTTGAGGGTGCTTTTCATACCCACTCAGAACTTCATCTGCCTGTGGATATTCTAAACAACATCTATCTTGTGATCAGGCCGAGGCTCACGACAGCACAGTTAAGATTACAGTCCCTCTCTGGTGTTTTAGAATGGCGACTGCTTGCTCATGAGTGACACCTTCCAGGGTCTCGCCATTAACAGCTAAAATCTGATCCCCCTCGTTTTAATCGGCCGTCATCTGCAGCTGCTCCCTACAAACAAGAAACATTCCAGTTTAATCCAGGGTAAAGCAGTTTATATTAAATTAATATTAAAACCTCTAACTTCTGTCTGGTGTGCATATTAAAAAAGTAACTTTAAAAACTACCAATTAAAGTTTTTTCCAGGTAATGTTTTAAATTAGGAAAAATGTAAGATATGCTGTTTGAATAATAATGGTTGAATAGTAACTATAATTATGAATAATGTAAATAACATACTAGTAGAAATGTATTGATACATTTCTTTTAATACAAGTAGAACCTTATTTCAATATTTAGTATGAAATGGATATGGATGTCATGTCATATTCATGGAAATGTAATATACAAAAAAAGGCAGATAGAATTGAATCTGGTATTAGTCTTACTGCAAATACCACCATTATACAGAGTTCCCATTGCGTTATTAAGCTATCAGCACTGTGATCTGTCAAAAATAAGTGTAGTCTTTAAATGAGTGAATTATATGGTAAATGAATTATATCTCAATAAAGCTGTTATTTATACATACATATATACAAGTGTAGCATCTCCAAAATTTTGTAATATCATATTCAAAACCTTCCACTTTATGTTTATCATCTAAGTAGGTTTCTAAATGACTACTTTTATCACATACTCAGTCATGCATGGCTCCTCAAAATGGCACAAAGCCAGTGAAACTTCAGGTTTTTTCACTCTAAAGCTGAGTATCTAAAAATGCCATGATATTACTAGAAACATTTTGGACTGTTAAGGGAAGAAAAGACCTAAAAAATGATTTACAGGAGCTTTCACCATCTGTTGGGGGTAACTGTTTAAGTCCCTTGAAAAGTCAGTGCCAGAAGAATCCTCTAAATGAGGTCAAACTTCGGGGGAGAACCAAAGCTCACAGGCACTTGGCCTTGACCAACTCAATCAGAAGCCAAGCTAGGAGGCACTAACGTTCCCGAGACCTGTGTCCATGTGCAGCTTGGAAGTCTTGAGGTGCTTGGGAACCAGACAGACTTTCTAAACCATGAGAATGGTGGAATTTCTCAATGAATGTGCAATAAAGAATATTCAAAACCTGCTGGGTGTGGTGCCTCACGCCTGTAATCCCAGCACTTTGGGAGTCTCAGGTGAGAGTATTGCTTGAGCTCAGGAGTTTGAGATCAGCCTGGGCAACATGGCGAAACTCTGTCTCTACGAAAAATTAGCTGGGTATGGTGGCTTACACCTGTGGTCCCAGCTACTCAGGAGGCTGAGGCAAGAGGATCACTTGAACCTCCAGAGGTTGGAGTGACCTGAGATAGTGCCACTGCACTCCAGCCTGGGTGACAAAGTGAGCCCTGTCTCAAAAAAAAAAAAAAAAAAAAAAAAAAAAAAGTATTTGAAATCAGGTCTACACTGTGGACAAAATATTAAAATTAAGTATTAATAACTTGCAACTGGCCGGGTGTGGGGGCTCACGCCTGTAATCCCAGCACTTTGGGAGGCTGAGGCAGGAGGATCACCTGAGGTCAGGAGTTTGAGACCAGCCTGGCCAACATAGTGAAATCCCATCTCTACTAAAAATACAAAATTAGCCGGGTGTGATGGTGCATGCTTGTAATCTCAGCTACTTGGGAGGCTGAGGCCTGAGAATCACTTGAACCCGGGAGGCAGAGGTTGCAATGAGCCGACATCCTGGCATTGCAATGCAGCCTGGGCAACAAGACCGAAACTTGGCCAGGGGCGGTGACTTATGCCTGTAATCCCAGCAATTTGGGAGGCTGAGTCGGGCGGATCACCTGAGGTGGGGCGTTCCAGACCAGCCTGACCAACATGGAGAAACCCTTTCTTTACTAAAAATACAAAATTAGCTGGGCATGGTGGCACATGCCACTGCTACTCGGGATGCTGAGGCAGGAGAATCACTTGAACCGGGAGGTGGAGGTTGCGGTGAGCTGAGACTGTGCCACTGCACTCCAGCCTGGGCAACAAGACAAAACTCCCTCTCCAAAAAAAAAAAAAAAAAAAAAACACTACAAAAAACAAACCACCCAAAAATCTTGCAACTTCACTCAAATCCTTTAAGAAAGTAAGGTGTCAGATGAGTGAGATGGCTCACGCTTGTAATCCCAGGACTTTGGAAGGCTGAGGCGGGAGGATCACGAGTCCAGGAGTTCAAGACCAGCCTGGACAACACAGTGAAACCCTGTCTCTTGGTTTTTTTTTTTTTTTTTTTATAAAGACGGGGTTTCACCATGTTGGTCAGGCTGGTCTTGAACTCCCGACCTCAGGTGATCCGCCTGCCTTGGCCTCCCAAAGTGCTTGGATTACAGGCGTGAGCCACCACACCCGGCCGAAACCCTGTCTCTTGTAAGATAATAAGCAGGTATTTTAAAACACTGTTCAAAACAGAACGTTAAAACACTGTTGTTTAAGCCTGTATTTTTAAATCATGATACCCAAAATCTCTTCTAACAAGTAGAAAACATGAAATAAAATTAAACTGCTTTCCTTCAAAAAAGGAAAAAAAAAGAAACTCCGTCTCAACTAAAAATACAAAAATTAGCTGGGTGTGGTGCGGGCATCTGTAATCCCAGCTACTTGGAAGGCTGAGGCAGGAGATTCGCTTGAATCCGGGAGGCAGAGGTTGCAGTGAGCCGAGATCACACCACTGCACTCCAGCCTGGGTGACAGAGCTAGACTCCATCTCAGAAAAAAAAAAAGAAAAGAAAGTAATGTGTCAACTATACTAAAGATAGAATTAAGTAATTTTACTGGATAAAATCGGAATTATTAGGCAAAGTTGATTTTCTTAAATTTTATACGCTAAGATTTAAGGGTTTTAGTAAATCTCAGATATCTATGTAAATTAGTTTTTTAAAAAATATGTAAAGCTTTTTACGTTCTGTGTTACTTTTTTTAGTCATGCAAAAAAATAATTTTTTTTTTTTTTTTTTTTGAGAAGGAGTTTCACTCCTGTTGCCCAGGCTGGAGTGCAATGCCTCAATCTCGGCTCACTTAGCTCACCACAACCTCCACCTCCCAGGTTCAAGTGATTCTCCTGCCTCAGCCTCCCAAGTAGCTGGGATTACAGGCATGTGCCACCACGCCTGGCTAGTTTTGTATTTTTAGTAGAGATGGGGTTTCCCCATGTTGGTCAGGCTGGTCTGGAGCTCCTGACCTCAGGTGATCCAATCGCCTCGGCCTCCTGAAGTGCTAGGATTACAGGTGTGAGCCACTGTACCTGGCCAAAGGAGCTCTTTCAATGGGAGCTTTGAAGAGGGCGTTCTGTGTGAGCCACAGTCCCTTCTTTATTCCCACTACTCTTGTCCCACTGTGGGGGATGCAGGTGGGTTCTTTTAAGAATTCACCAGCAATGCACAGCCATTTTAGTCCTAGCTGTATGTTCTGGTGCCCTGTCAAAAGGTGACTCAGCCCCTTGGTGCCTGTTATTTTCAAGAAGAAAACCAAATCTTTTTTCTAGCTCAGAACAATACTTCCAAGGGCACCTTCTAAAGAGTGGCACTGCTCCTTATACTATGTTGCTGAAAGAAGATACTCTCAAAATCTGTGAGCATCTGCTTCTATAATAGAGTCCAAAGAAAATTACACTTCTTGGGACTCTGCCATTGTAAAAGAACTCTTCTTTCACTATTCTGCTGTGAGAATTTCCTATAAGATTCAAATGAAATAAGCATACATGCGTACATCCAGGTTTAATCCATAGTAAAGCAAAGCAAAGCACTTAAAAAAAAATCTCACCTAGGTTTAATTTTTTTTTTTAAAGTACATTAAAAAAGAAAATATACCTTTGCAAATATAGTCTTGACATAAATTGGCAGGTCTCCATGGGGACTTCCATAACCCCCTACAATACTAAACCCCAATCCTTCAGAGCCTTTCTCCAAAGTAATAATCTTAGGTGGAGGTGTTCTGAAAACACAATGCATGCTGTTTAATTCGCGAATAGATATTGAGGGAATTTCATTTATTGGAAGAATACAGATTTGAGAGAGACTTTCATACTGCGAAACTATGAAGTTTGGTTTATCAAATCAAACTTTCAGAAAGCAATCTAGAAAGTTACTTTAAAACTTTTCATGTCAAGCCAATTAACCACCAATATTCTTGATGTTTTAGAGGTTTCTCTTTCATAAAACTCAACTGATTTCTAATTAAAGATAAAGTCATGATGCTGAAATTATCAAGTAACTCTTCTGTATGCTTAGTTTTTAACTTTTTTTTTTTTTTTTTAAGACAGAGCTGGGACTACAGGTGCGCACCACCATGCCTGGTTAATTTTTGTATTTTTAGTAGAGATGGTGTTTCACCATGTTGGCCAGGCTGGTCTTGAACTCCTGACCTCAAGTGATCTGCCCACTTTGGCCACCCAAAGTGCTGGGATTACAGGCATGAGCCACCGCACCTGGCCATTTTTTAACTAAGTAAACTTACTGCTGACAGCTGAAGGAAGCTGTCGTCACATCGCTGACGCATGCGCATGGAGGCAGAGGTAGCATGTCTCCTAGTGGGTGGGAGGCTGCTAGTCTTCATGTGAACTCTTGTCCGTAACAGGTAACAGCAGCCAGCAGCTCAGAAAACTGCTGCTCCTTTTCTTTTATCTTTTTTGTTTTTTGAGATGCAGTCTCGCTCGTCGCCAGGCTGGAGTGCAGTGGCATGATGGTACATGCCACTACTCCCTCCGCCTCCCGGGTTCAAGCGATTCTCCTGCATCAGCATCCTGAGTAGCTTGGATTATAGGGGCATACCGCCACGCCCAGCTAATTTTTATATTTTTAGCATGAGGTTTCACCATGTTGGCCAGGCTGGTCTCGCACTCCTGACCTCAGGTGATCCACCTTCCTTAGCCTCCCAAAGTGCTGGGATTCCGGGTGTGACCTGCCGTGCCCAGACTGCTGCTCTTTTTCTGCCTGAATGCCCTGGCCACTACCACCTAAGGCAGGAACTCCTTCTCCAAACTCACTTCCAATGTGAGGCTCTCCTGCCTCCCTTGGGAGGATGGGTCCCACATCTTTTCCTGTCCTTTCCCTGCATTCGGTCCAAATTTCCATTTTGGCACTGACTGTGTCATATTAGAATTACTTAGTGATCCATTTCCTCTACCAGACTAGGACCTCTTTGTTTTAGTCATCTGAGCCTTCCCAGCACCATGTGTGGTGCTTGTCAGAAACTGGGGATCATGACTGTGTCAATGAGGACTGAAATCCAGGAGAGAAGAGAGAAACCAAGGGGAAGCAAAATGGGGAAAGAAAATCTGTTTCAAATGTAAATTTTAGCTTTTCAAAGCTTCGTCCAGTGTGGAAGTCTTCTCTCTCAGAAACAACATGGCTAAAAATTAAATTACCTATGTGGGCTCCCAGTAATTTAATCTTAATCTAAGCTTAGGTGATGCCAATTTCTTATTCCCAAATGCCATGGCTCAAAAGGCGGAAACGCGACCCTGTCTTACTCGTGATAGGTAGTTCATATGTGTGTACCGGCAACATCCTTTGTTTGGTGGCAACATGCATGTCTGAGAGGCAAAGTCATCTCGTATAAACTCAGCCATTCATGCACTTAGAGAAATTTGCAAAACAGGGACATAAGCAATCTTTAACATGTTGTTCTAA
This sequence comes from Ateles fusciceps, assembly GCA_036589455.1. Classification (NCBI taxonomy): domain Eukaryota; kingdom Metazoa; phylum Chordata; class Mammalia; order Primates; family Atelidae; genus Ateles; species Ateles fusciceps. The sequence continues at coordinate 18,883,102 of JAZHEH010002507.1, read as the reverse complement.
CTAGAATATTCTTCTCTCTCTCCCTCCTCAATTTTGCTGCTTTATTAAAGGGTTTTCAGCTGGTTCACATTGATACCAGTTGTTTGTTGATGTACTTACTAGTTGTTTATAGCAGACATCCATGGTAATTGCTGACGATCTATGCTATATAAATTGTTAACTGTTTGTTTGTTTTGTTTTATTTTTTAAAGACATGGACTGCCTGATGTTAGCTGTTTCTAACTGTTTCGTTTATCTTTACATTTTTTAAAATAAACACACGGTCTGACCATGTTGCCCCGGCCTTGGTCTCTCAGAGTGCTGGGATTACAGGAGTGAGCCACCACATTTAACTATTTTGAATGTCACCCTGTTTATTCCAATTCTTTTTTTTTTTTTTTTTTTTTTTGAGACAGGGTCTTGTTCTGTCTCCTAGGCTGGAGTGCAGTGGCGCAATCACAGCCCACTGCAGCCTCGAACTCCTGGACTCAAGTGATCCTCCCACCTCAGCCTCCTGGGTAGTTGGGACTACAAGCATGCCCTACTATGCCTGGCTCCAGTTCTCTTAAGCTTAAGCATTAGCTTCTCCAAGTACACTCCCTAATTGAGTTATGTCCCATATCCATGGTTTCACAGGACCCTCTCAATGAATTTAGCTTTCCTACAATTATCTTTTATAAACGTGGATTTAGGGGTCTGTTTTCCACTTCTCTAGCAGTTCTTTGGGGACTGGGGCAATATCTTTACTTACATTCCTAAGTTTGAGTCCTCAGGACCTAGCACCTTTATCTAAGTGTCTGGCCTTAGAACGGTGCTCAATAAATATCTGTTGAAATAATGACGAATCGTCCTCTATGGCTGAATGATAATGACGTCATGAATAAGGCTCTACTTTTCCCCCACTTTGTGGCCTTACAAGCACTCTCAGTAACAGGTCACTGGCTGGATGCAAATTCGATTCATGCTTCTTCTTTCAAACACAGCCCCCATTTCCAAAGATACTAGAATGGGAACCTAGATGCCCAAAGCCATTGCTTTAGAGCTAGTTCCTGGGGCCACCAAATCATTAGAGACCCTTATAATTGTGCCTATTTATACTCAGGGATGTGTTTTCAGAAAAAGAGGAAGGAGTGTGGCTCTACTCCTCAACTGGCAACATCAGATGGAGTTTACCTCCATTGATCTCACACTATCAAAACACTTTCAACCAATTAGTTTAAATTTGCTTTCATATAGAAGACTAGTAAAAAAAAAAAATCCCAATGGTAGCAGTGGTGAGATTATTAGTGATTATTTATTTATTTATTTATTTATTTTTTAAGATGGGTGTCACCATGATGGCTAGGCTGGTCTTGAACTCCTGACCTCAGGTGATCCACCCACCTCAGCCTCCCAAAATGCTAGGATTACAGGCGTGAGCCACCGCGCCTGGCTATGAGTGATTTTTAAATTCCTTTAAGCTTGTGGTTCACAACTTGACAGAGACCATGAAATTGTAGCAAAGGAATCAAGATTACAAGGGATCTCTGTATTTCCACAGTCACATCAAAGGATGCTAAAGGTACACTATTTTTCCTACAAAGGTCCTGATTTTTTTTTTTTTTTTAAGGAAAGGGCCACTGTAATTTGAAAAATGTTGTATTTCTATGTTTTTTCATATTTTCATGGCATGCATGTATTCCTTTTATAATGAGAAAAAGGTAGAATGAGCTTAATTTAATATTCTTCCCTCAAGAAAAATAAACTCGAAGATATCATTTAGGTTGGTAACTACCAGGAAAAAGTTGGGAAAGTCTATGACCATGAGATTCTTCAAATAAACCATCCAGATCTCAACAAACATTTCTTTATTTTTATTTTATTTTATTTCTTTCTTTTGAGACAGAGTCTTGCTCTGTCACCCAGGCTGGACTGTAGTGGTGCAATCTTGGCTCACTGAGACTTCCACCTCCCAGATTCAAGTGATTCTCCTGCCTCAGCTTCCCAAGTAGCTGGGACTACAGGCGTGCCACCATGCCCAGCTAATTTTTGTATTTTTAGTACAGACAGGGTTTCACCTTATTGGTCAGGCTAGTCTTGAATGCCTGACCTCGTGATCCACCCGCCTTGGTCTCCCAAAGTGCTGGGATTATAGGCCTGAGCCACTGCCCCCAGTCCAACAAACATTTATTGAGCACCTACTAGTGACCAGGCACTGCTGGTACTGAGAGGAGTAACTTTAGGCAACATTTCTCAAAGTGTAGATCCTCTGCTATCTGTAGCAGAATCACTCTGGGAAACTTCTTAACATCAGGTTTCTGTAATCCACTATAGAACACCTAATCAGAATCTTGGAATGTGACCTGGGGAATTCGTATCTTTAAACATGCTCACTAGATTACTCTTTTTCTTTCTTTTTTTTGTTTTTTGAGATAGAGTTTTGTTCTTGTGGCCCAGGCTGCAGTGTGGTGGCGTGATCTTGGCTCACTGCAACCTCTGCCTCCTGGGTTCAAGAATTCTCCTGCCTCAGCCTCCTGAGTAGCTGTGATTACAGGTGCCCGCTACCATGCCCGGCTTTTTGTATTTTTAGGAGAGATGGGGTTTCATCGTATTGACCGGACTGGTCTCAAACTCCTAACCTCAGGTGATCCACCCACCTCAGCCTCCCAAAATGCAGGGATTACAGGCGTGAGCCGCCACACCCAGGCCTTAGATTACTCTTATGCACATTCTAGTTTGAGAAACCCTGCTTTAATGAACTTTAACTGCAATGACTGGTTTTAATGAGACATGTCAGCAAGTATAACAACAAGATTTTATCTCAGAACAAGATTTTAGTCTAGAAGTTCCAGAAACTTGGGTCCTTGCACGATAAAGCAGGGTGCACCTGGGCTATACATCTGTGGTTTCTTAGGGAAGAAGGCATAGACACCATGTCAAAGTGACCAGGTGCAGCGTATGTGGAGGCCCTGCAACCGCAGTCTTTTAGAACTCATGTGGTGGAATTAAGTCTTGTGAGGAATAAGGAAACTGTGGTGCCTTCTTGGAGATTCTCTAGAATTTAGAAAGTCATGAGCAATTGGCCTCCTCTCCTTTAGAGTGCACTTGAGTATCTGGAAAAGTTCTTCTGAGCTTTGCCCACATGCATACTAGGCCCTCTGCTTCTGAAATACTCACTCCGTGTGTTCTGGATGGTGTTCAGCAGTGGGTGAACCAAGGTGGTAGCCTGTAGACATGTTTTCAAGCTGAGCTGCTATGGCACTTATATTGGTATCTGCTACAACCTGGGGAAAAAGTGAAAATAAGGAATTTCATTATAAGGAAAAGGAGAATTAGAGAAAGCATGCTATATCCAATGGTCAGTTCTCAGTCCTAATCTTATTCAACTTCTCTGGACCATTTGACACAATGGACTATGAGCTATTTTTTCTTTCAAACCTTTTTTTTTTCTTTTTTATTTAAGACAGAGTCTTACTCTGTTTCTCAGGCTGGAGTGCAGTGACATGATCTCAGCTCACTGAAGCCTTGACCTCCCAGGCTCAAGTGATCCTCCCATCTCAGCCTCCCGAGTAGCCAGGACCACAGGCATGCACCACCAGGCCCGGCTAATTGTTTGTTTGTTTTTGAGACAGTTTCACTCTTGTCACCCAGGTTGGAGTACAATGGCGCAATCTTGGATCACTGCAACTTTCGCCTCCCGGATTCAAGCGATTCTCATGCCTCAGGCTGCTGAGTAGCTGGGATTAAAGGCACCCACTACCATGCCTGGCTAATTTTTTTTTTTTTTTTTTGAGATGGAGTCTTGCTGTGTCGCCAGGCTGGAGTGCAGTGGCACGATCTCAGCTCACTGCAACCTCCGCCTCCTGGGTTTAAACGATTTTCCTGCCTCAGCCTCCCTAGTAGCTGGGACTACTGGCGTGTGCCACCACACCCAGCTAATTTTCGTATTTTTAGTAGAGACGGAGTTTCACCATGTTGGCCAGGATGGTCTCGATATCTTGACTTTGTGATCCGCCTGCCTTTGTGTCCCAAAGTGCTAGGATTACAGGCGTGAGCACGCCTGGCCCTGGGTAATTTTTTTGTATTTGTAGAGATGGAGTTTTTTCCATGTTGCTCAGGCTGATCTCCAACGTCTGGGCTCAAGTGATCCACCTGCCTTGGTATCCCAAAGTGCTGGGATTATAGGCACGTGCCTAAAACTCTGCCTTGCCTCCTTATCCGGAAGTTGTCTTCCACCTCAACTAGTTACCAGAGATACTTTCTCAAGAACTCCTTGGTTACCCCTGCTTCGAGGTTATAATTCTCATTGAACAAATACAGAGGGAACTTCGCCTGCCAGCAAATTCAAAGCTTGATTTGATTGCAGTTTCAGAATAGGTCAACAGAGGGCACGGCTGCCTAAACTGCTATATTAAGCTGCATCTGTTAGACTAAGCAGGGTAGAAAAAGAAAGGCAACAGGCCTGTCCCAGAACACATTTTAGGTGAAACATCCTATTTTGGGGAGAACACTGCTATGTCCAAGTTACAGAATCTTCTGGAAATACCACTATATCGATATGGAGAATGACTGAATGAATTGGGAAATATTTAGGATAAAAGATTAAAGGAGGAAATGATAGATTTCTCCCTGCCCCCAAAAGCCTCTCCTCTTAACACAAGCTTTCTGCTCTCCTCCACAGTAAGTGTACTGCAAGGTATTACAAGTGTAACTTGTCCATGAACTCCTTCATCCTCCCTACTCTTAGAATCCACCATCTTAGAAACCTTCCCCCCACTCCAGCTTCCATCCCCATCTCGCACCCAAACTTCCATGACCTACGCTTTCCTGGCTTTTTTTCTGCGGGGGTCTGTCTCTCCATTTCTTTGCTCTTCTGCCATTCATCTCTCATGGCTCAGTCCTGGGCCCACTGTCCACTTGCACACTCAGGCTCAAGTGACAGCATGTACATTCCCACAGCTTTACATTCCAACAACGTGCTCACTATCGCAGCTTAGGCCAGGCGTGATGGGTCACACCTGTAATGCCAGCACTTTGGGAAGCCGAGGTGAGTGGATCACCTGAGGTCAGAAGTTCAAGACCAGTCTGACCAACATGATGAAACCTGGTCTCTACTAAAAACACAAAAATAGGCCAAGCGTGGTGGCTCATGCCTATAATCCCAGCACTTTGGGAGGCTAGGCAGGCGGATCATGAGGTCAGGAGTTTAAGACCAGCCTGGTCAACATAGTGAAACTCTGTCTCTACTAAATATATAAAAAATTAGCCAGGTGTGGTGGCACATGCCTGTAATCTCAGCTACTTGGGAGGCTGAGGCAAGAGAATCTCTTGAACCCAGGTGGCGGAGGTTGTAGGGAGCCGAGACTGCTCCACTGCACTCCAGCCTGGACGACAGTGCAAGACTCTATCTCAAAAACAAGCAAACAAACAAAAAACCTCCCAAAATTAGCTGGGTGTGGTGGTAGTGGGGCCTGTAATCCCAGCTACTCAGGAGGCTGAGGCAGAAGAATTGCTTGAACCCAGGAGGCAGAGGTTGCAGTGAGCCCAGATTGCAGCACTACACTCCAGCCTGGGGGACAGAGCAAGACTCTGTCTAAAAAAAAAAGAAAAATCAATCCAGCTTAGACTGTGATACTCAATTGCCGGCTTGACATCTGCATTTTAATATCTCAAAGATGTATCAAAATTAACACAATACCCAAACTTTTGATCCAACAATTCATCTCCTTCAATTTACTTTTCTAGTTTTCCTCATTTTAGTAAATGGCACCTCCAGCTGCCCACTTAGAAATCTACTAGGTGAAATAGTGAAAATACTAGTGCACTAGCTGGTACCTATCTAACTGGAAAGCATGCTAGGATGCCGGCCACACAGCTCATCGCTCTGAATATCTGATACTTCTACTCCTGCTTGGCGTATGTAATCCATCAAGTCCCCTGGATTCTACCTCCAAAATCCTTCTCAAAACTGTTTACTTTCCATCTACAGGTGACCATCCTAATTCAGCCCATCATCCAGTGCCTGTTAGCTGGAATCTCTATTCATCCTTGTCTCACCTCCCTCCCACCCGGTAGCCAGTTACCTTTTCTTTTCTCACTCTGTTGCCAGGCTGGAGTGCAGTGGCGCGATCTCGGCTCACTGCAACCTCCGCCTCCCAGGTTCAAGCAATTCTCCTGCCTCAGCCTCCTGAGTAGCTGGGACTACAGGTGCACGCCACCACGCCCAGTTAATTTTTGTATTTTTTAGTAGAGACGGGGTTTCACCATGTTGGCCAGGATGGTCTCGATCTGTTGACCTCGTGATCTGCCTGCCTCGGCCTCCCAAAGTGCTGGGATTACAGGCGTGAGCCACGGCGCCGGCCTACCTTTTCTTTTTCTTTCTTTCTAAAGACTGGGTTTCACCATGTTGGTCAGGCTGGTCTTGAACTCCCGACCTCAGGTGATCCGCCCGCCTTGGCCTCCAAAGTGCTTGGATTACAGGCGTGACCCACCAGGCCTGGCCTTCTCTTTTTTTTTTTTTTTTTTTTTAAAGATACCTTTTCAAATATAAAATGGGTATCGGCACTCCCCTGCTTAAAACCTTGAGTGGTTTCCCTTTGGACTTGGAATAAACTCAGACTCTCTAATTATGCAAATGAAGTTCCCCTCCATAGCCTGCTCCTCTAATCCCATCTCTCTACACCCTACATTCCACAGTTCTCTCTGCAGGCGGGGAATTCCCCTCATCCCCCCCCCCAAATCAGTGTGCCTGGCATCGGCTTAAATGTCACTTCCCTTCTACAAGCCTGCTTCCACTATCCGTGTTTTATTTCTCCTGTTTTCCTTTCCATAGCACTCTCCAAGTATTTCTCACAAATTATGGTGATTAGTATCTAAGTGCATGTTAACTGTCTTTCCCACCCAATCACAGGATCCGAGAGGAGCAGGACTGCTTCTCCTGGGCACAATGCTAATGTGTCTAGCACATAACCATTGCTTAATCATATTTGTGGAGTGAATGAACGAATCTAAAATTTTCATAAGGAATAGGGATTATGGGACTCAATTTTCTGAATTTCCACAGAGCAGAGTGAGACTGATGGAGTTTACAAGGGGATGGGTTTTGGGTTCTTTTATTATTTATTTTTTAGGGTGCAGGAGCAGAGACGGTCGTCAGAACCCCAGCTCCCAGGACTGTTTATTTATTTCTGAGACAGCATTTTGCTCTTGTTGCCCTGGCTGGAGTGCAGTGGCGCGATCTTGGCTCACTGCAACCTCTGCCTCCTGGGTTCAAGCTATTCTCTTGCCTCAGCCTCCTGAGTAGCTTGGATTACAGGCATGCACCACCATGCCTGGCTAATTTTTTGTATTTTTAGTAGGGACAGGGTTTCATCATGTTGGCCAGGCTGGTCTCGAACTCCTGACCTCAGGTGATCCACCCATCTCCGCCTCCCAAAGTGCAGGGATTACAGGCATGAGCCACCTGGCCTGGCCAGGTTTTGGGTTCTTAAGGGAGAAAGAAAAAGTAACAATGAAGGCAGTTACAGAATGGAATGTCACAGTAGCTAGGACATGAGAACGTCAGCGAAGCAAGCATCCAGATAGAGGCTCGAAATTAATCAGTTCAGGATGCAGTGGAGGGGAGTCCTATGCTTTGTGGGAAATTACACGTGTACTGTCAGCTGACCGTGAAACAGACTGTCCATATAGGGCTGAGGAAGAAAAATAGTGTTTTTTCTAAGGTATATTCAAATGCTGAGATGTGACGGCAGCCTGCTCCTTCCTTTACTCACTCGTTTGATCAACATAATGCAGCACCACCACAGCTGAATATAAAATGAGCACTTACTTTATGCTCATTTTATTTCATTTTTATTTATTTGTTTATTTTTGAGACAGTCTCACTCTGTTGCCCAGGCTGGAGTGCAGTGGCACAATCTCAGCTCACTGTAACCTCCACCTCCAGGGTTTAAGCAAATTCTTGTGCCTCAGCCTCCCTAGTAGCTGGGATTACAGGTGCATGCCACCTTGCCTGGCTAATTTTTGTATTTTTAGTACAGATGGGGTTTTACCATGTTGCCGAGGCTGATCTTAAACTCGTGGCCTCAAGTGATCCACCATCTCGGCCTCCCAAGGTGCTGGGATTACAGGTTTGAGCCAGGCTCATTTTTTTTTTTTTTTTTTGAGATGGACCTTTGTCTCCTGTTGCCCAGGCTGGAGTGCAACAGCAGGATCTCAGCTCACCACACCCTCTGCCTCACAGGTCCCAGTGATTCTCCTGCCTCAGCCTCCCAAGTAGCTCGGATTACAGGCATGTGCTACCATGCCTGGCTAATTTTGTGTTTTTAGTAGAGCCAGTTTCTCCATGTTGGTCAGGCTGGTCTCGAATTCCCAACCTCAGGTGATCCTCCCACCTTGGCCTCCCAAATTGCTAGGATTACAGGTGTGAGCCACCATGCCCAGCCTTTATGCTCATTTGATATTCAGCCATGGTGGTGCACCCTTCTGAGTCTCTACAGAGGTAGGTGCTGCTATTATTCTCATATTACAGATGAGGAACCTGAAGCAGAGGTTAAGTCACATAGGTGGGAAGGGGTAAAGCCAGGATTTAAATCCAAAACTCAATTTCTCTAGAATCTTGTACTCCTAATTGTCTGTAGTGTGAGGCAAATCACCTTGTGCGAGGTAATGGAGTTTACAGGCCATTTTTGGAGCATGGTGGGGGAGGGGCAGAGGGACAGTGAGACAGGAAGATGCAAATAGAGCAGACCAACATGATGGCATGTGGTTGACACCAGGGGCAACTTCACTCTCCAGGGTACTGCTGAGGTGTGGGAGACATAGCACACCCACCACCTCACCCCCACTTCCTAGAAACCTTCCTAGCTTTCTAGGAAAGAAGCTCTCTAGTTTTTATTTTATTTTACTTTTAGAGATGGGGTCTTGCTCTCTCACCCGGGGTGGAGTGCAGTGGTGCGATCATAGCTCACTGCAGCCTTGAACTCCTGGGCTCAAGTGATCCTCCTACTTTAGCCTTCTCAGTAGCTGGGAATACAGGCGTGAGCCACCGTGACCCGCTCATTGCCTTTTAGAAAGAGATTATCCTTTTAAGAGTCCATGAAATCAGCTATACAAATGGTAAAACCAAAGTCATGGTTTTATTTGGGTAAAAAAATCAATTTTTTTTTTTTTTAGACAGTGTCTTGCTCTGTTGCTCAGGCTACAGTGCAGTGGCATGACCTTTGCTCACTGCAACCTCTGCCTCCTGGGTTCAAGCGATTCTCCTGCCTCAGTCTCCCCCAGTGGCTAGGATAACAGGTGCGTGCCACCACATCCATCTAATTTTTGTATTTTTAGTAGAGACAGGGTTTCACCATATTGGCCAGGCTGGTCTCAAACTCCTGATCTCAAGTGATCTGCCCACCTTGGCCTCCCAAAGTGCTGGGATTACAAGTGTGAGCCACTGCACCTGGCCAAAAATCAATTTTTTTTTTTTTTTTTTTTGAGACGGGGTTTCGCTCTTGTTACCCAGGCTGGAGTGCAATGGCGCGATCTTGGCTCACCGCAACCTCCGCCTCCTGGGTTCAAGCAATTCTCCTGCCTCAGCCTCCCGAGTAGCTGGGACTACAGGTGCACACCACCACGCCCAGCTAATTTATGTATTTTTAGTAGAGAAGGGGTTTCACCATGTTGACCAGGATGGTCTCGATCTCTTGACCTCGTGATCCACCCACCTTGGCCTCCCAAAGTGCTGGGATTATAGGTGTGAGCCACCTCGCCCAGTCCCAAAATCAATTTTTAATAAGTCTAGCTGCAAAATATAAAAATACTTCTATAGCATCATCTTATGCAAAAACTCACATCCCTCTAAAACCTGAAGTCCTTTTGCTTACTCCTTCACCCTGAAACAAAAAGGGGGTCCCAACCACTGATAATATTGAATCTTAGAGACCCACCCAGGACTCCTGGGGTTGTCCAGACTTCTACCTATTTTATAGAAGTGGAATCCAAGTGGCTGGATGAGAAACATGAAAGATTTTCACTTACAGCTTGGTCTTTTGCGGGAAGACAAGGAAAGCACAAATATGTCACCTCAAGAATGACATTAGGCCGGGCAAGGTGGCTCATGCTTGTAATCCCAACACTTTGGGAGGTCCAGGCAGGCAGATCACTCGAGCCCAGGAATTCGAGACCACACTGAGCAACGTGGCGAGACCCTGACTCTACAAAAAATACAAAAATTAGCTGGGCATGGAGATGCACGACTGTGGTCCCAGCTACTCGAGGCTGACGGGATGATCTTCTGAGCTCGAGGGGTTGAGGCTACAGTGAGCCATGATTGTGCCCCTGCATTCCAGCCTTTTTTCTTTTTGAGACCCTGTCTCAAAAAAAAGAGACTTTAGACTTTACAGCTCTAAGAAATCTCTATCAAGCCCTTCTGTCTTAAGATGTGAATGGCAAGTAACTTGATAGGCAGCAGAGTTAAACCTTCTGCGGCTTTGACTTGTGAAAGGGGATAATCTGATCTCCAAAGGGTGTGTTCAGCTTCAAGTGCATATAAGTTCAACTCTGAGATATGGTCCGTGAGCTGGCTCAGCCCTGCCATTGGAGTGCTCTTCTGCCATCAACATCAGGGACTGACTGAACAACACAGAGGTAAGGCTGGGGAGATGTTTGTGTGCTTTGGGGAAGGCACACAGGCTAATGTGAAGTTTGCTTTTTTTGTTTTTTGGAGATGGGAGTTTTGCTACTGTCACCCAGGCTGGCGTACAATGGCATGATCTCGGCTCACTGCAATCTTGGGAGGCCAAGGCGGGTTTAAGTGATTCTCCTTCCTCAGCCTCCCAAATAGCTGGGATTACAGGTGCCCACCACTACACCTGGCCAATTTTTGTGTTTTTAGTGGAGATGGGGTTTCACCATGTTGCCCAGGCTGGTCTCAAACTCCTGACCTCGGGATTCACCTGTCTCGGCCTCCCAAAGTGCTTTTACAGGCACGAGCCACTGCACCTGGCAAAGATTACTTATTTATTTGTTTTTTGAGACAGAGTCTCTCTCTGTCACCCAGGCTGGAGTGCAGTGGCGTGATCTCGGCTCACTGAAACCTCCGCCTCCCAGGTTCAAGCGATTCTCCTGCCTCAGCCTTCGGAGTAGCTGGAACTACAGGCATGTGCCACCACGTCCAGCTAATTTTTGTATTTTTAGTTAGAGATGGGGTTTTACCATGTTGGCCAGGATGGCTTTGATTTCTTGACCTCGTGATCCGCCTGCCTTGGCCTCCCAAAGTGCTGGGATTACAGGCCTGAGCCACCATGCCCAGCAATGTTTGCTCTTTTTTAAAAGTAAATCTTGCTGGGTGCGATGGCGTGTGCCTGTAGTCCCAGCTACTCTGGAGGCTGAGGTGGGAGGATAGCTTGAGCCTGGGAGTTCTGGGCTGTAGTGCGCTATGCCGATTGGTGTCCGCACTAAGTTCGGCATCAATGTGGTGACCTCCCGGGAGCAGGGACCACCAGGTTGCCAAGGGGGTGTGAACCAGCCCAGGTCGGAAACGGAGCAGGTCAAAACTCCCGTACTGATCAGTAGTGAGATGGGTCTGAATAGTTACTGCACTCCAGCCTGGGCAACATAGGGAGATCCTGTCTCTTTTTTTTTTTTAATCTTTTTTTGCGTGTGGTTATCTTTTGCTGCTACACAAATTAAGAGACCCCGTCTCTTAAAAAAAAAAGAAAAGAAAAGAAAAAAATAAAAGTAAATCTTACACTCCTGGGTGTAAACTTTTGGGGAAAGGTTCCGAGAATAGGGATGGGGCGGAGTAAACCTGGGGGGGAGCAAATATTCCCTGCTCTCCAGTGAGCTTCAGTCAGTGTTATCTAGTGTGGGAGGCACATATGACCACATGCAGGTCAGAGTGGAAAGAGGAGATGGGAGCGACAGGGATTCCTTCTGGGAAAGGCACAGGGACTTTGAGGTTCTTAACTAGACAATAGGCATTAAAGTCTCTGTTCCTTAAGTGTAGTTCAGAGCTGTAATGTTTGGAGTCCTTTCATGGGTGGGGCAGCTCCAATCCTAAAATCTGCAGCTGTGGTCTTGCATTTTGCATTACTTACATCAGCAAACTTTTCTCTCATGTCCCCCCTAGACCCAGAGGCCTGGAAATGTGGCTGGTGACCCGGCCTCCCAAAACGGGGGAGGTTGGGTTAAATTTATACCTGCAGGTCCTTTAAACTTATGCTTCTTCTTGGCGGTATGATGGCTCATGCCTGTAATCCCAGCACTTTGGGAAGCTGAGGTGGGTGGATCACCTGAGGTCAGGAGTTCATGACCAGCCTGGCCAACATGGGGAAACCTCGTCTCTACTAAAACTACAAATATTGGCTGGGTGTGGTGGCTCACACCTGTAATCTCAGCACTTTGGGAGGCAGAGGCGGGTGGATCATGAGGTCAAGAGATTGAGACCATCCCGGCCAACATGGTAAAACCCCGTCTCTACAAAAAATATAAAAATTAGCTGGGTGTGGTGGTAGGTGTCTGTAGTCCCAGCTACTCGGGACGCTGAGGCAGGAGAATCGCTTGAACCTGGGAGGCGGAGGTTGCAGTGAGCCGAGATCGTGCCATTGCACTCCAGCCTGGCTACAGAGCAAGAGTCCATCTCAAAAAAAAAAAAAAAAAAAAACAAACCTACAAAAATTAGCTGGGTGTGGTGGTACACGCCTGTAATCGCAGCTACTTGGGAGGCTGAGGCAGGAGAATCGCTTGAACCCAGGAGGCAGAGGTTGCAGTGAGCCGAGATCGCGTCACTGCACTCCAGCCTGGATAACAGAGGGAGACTCCGTCTCAAACAAACAAACAAAAAACTTGGGCTCCTTCTTGTTAGGCACCGTGCTGCAGCAGACACCTTGAGTGGCTGTTTAAGGAAGGTAACTAGATCTGGAACTGCTGGTGATGGGTATGCATCACCATTAAAGGCAGTAGAACTTCCTAAGTTACCAAATGATTGTGTTTACTTACATCTCACTAGGCATTTAATGAAGCACTGGGTTTCCCCCGCATCCTCCCCAACTCTCATTATCAAATATTTAGTAATTGCTGACCTGAGGTGGAGGAGATCCCTAGCCTGAAGGAAGACAAGGAACTCTCCCAAACCAAAGAAGGGGAAGCCACAGACCTGAAGAAAGAGGTGGAGAAGATCCCCTCATCCAAGGAGAAGGAGACTGTGGAACTGAGGAAGAGGTGGAGAAAATCCCCCCACCTGAGGAGACTATGGACCTGAAGCAAGAGGTGGAGAAAATCCCCCCCACCTGAGGTTGGGGGAGGCCACCGGCCTGAAGAAAAAGGAAGAAATCCTCCTGTCAGAGGAGGGGGAGGCCACAGCCTTGTCCTCTGAACCTAAGGAACAATCAGAGACATTTACATCTGTGGAAGAACCCACAAGCCTGCTCTCTCTCAATCTGCGGTCCCCGCTCCGGAGGCGTTTTCTCCTCAGCCTGTTGCCCCCCACTTACTCTGTGTTCCCCCCCCTCCGGCGGCGTTTCCCCCTCCGGCTGCTGCCCACCCTTACTCTGTGTTCCCCCCCCTCCACAGGCATCTCCCCCTCAGGCTGCTGCTCCCCCCTCATTCTGTGTCTCCCCCTCCAACTGCACTCACACCTCATTCCATGTTTCCTCCTGCCAATGGGTTTCCCCACTGTTGCTCCAACAGCGTTCTCCCTTTGATGTGAATTTCCTTAGTTTGTGCGCCTTCCCCGCTGTTCTCCCATAAGAAGATATTTATTCTCATGTACTTCTGTGCTTTGCCTCTGTGCTGCATTTAATAACGTAGGGTAAAAGGAACATTAAACTGAATTAGAACTCTGTGTTCTACAGTGGAATATTGTGTATTTCATAAGCTTTCTAAATGAGCAATAAAGCAGAGGTCTTTATCGTGTGAACCTAGGATGAGTACCTTTCTTTCAAAACAGGTTTAGGAATTATGTTTTGGAGAATTGAGGAGTCAAAATAATTTCTAGATAAGCAAGATATTACAATGCACAAAAGCTTGAGCGCCTTGCTTAGAACCTTCCTCAACATTCCTGCAAAGGAACAAGATTAGGCCTTAGACTTATTAGGACCCAAGTCTTTCAGGACCAAATCTGAGATTTAGCACTGGCTGGCTGTGGTGGCTTATGCCTGTAATCCTAGCACTTTGGGAGGCCATGGTGGTAGGATCGATTGAGGCTGGCAGATCAAGGCTGCTGTGAGCCACAACTGTGCCACTGCACTCTAGCCTGGGGAACAGAGTGAGACCCTGTCTCAAAAAAAAAACAAAAAAAAAAAAAAACAAAACACACAACACAATACACACACACACGTGCAAAACATAAAAATCCTCAGCACTCACACATAGCTGGACCCTTGCCCTATGGGTGCACATGTGTTGAAAACAAAGTGGAAGGCTGTAAAGTTAAGGTGATCCCTGAGACATCTGGCATCTTAAGATGGAGACACATTACAGAAAAAAAAGAAGTCCCATGCTTGGCCTTTGGTATAACTGACTGAATAGAAAGCACAGCTGCTTAAAGTTTTTGTTTAGAATCTAGTGACCCTGATTTTAGCGACACCAGAATATACTGATTTTTTTGTGTGTCTGTCCTGAATTGTCAAAAGTTTGGAGTAAAATTAGAAAAGGGCAAACTGACTGTCAGCCACATCACCACCTAGTGGCACATACCTCAAATGCCACCTGGAAAACCACTTTACTTCCAGGATTTTATAAAGGAATTTTAGTGTCCTCTGACTTCAAGCTATGTTATTACAATGAAAGTAATTAAAGGCCGGGCGCGGTGGCTCATGCCTGGTAATCCCAGCACTTTGGGAGGCCGAGGCAGGCGGATCACCTGATCAACATGGAGAAACCCCATCTCTACTAAAAATACAAAATTAGCCAGGTGTGGTGGCACACGCCTGTGATCCCAGGTACTCGGGAGGCTGAGGCAGGAGAATCACTTGAATCCGGGAGGTGGAGGCTGCGGTGAGCCGAGATCATGCCATTGCACTCCAGCCTGGGCAACAAGAGTGAAACTCCTTCTCAAAAAAAAAATGTAGTAAGATACCACTTATTTAATATACACCATTTGCAACATACTGTATTTATTAGACACTTTACATCACACCTCATTTAGTCCTCAGAGCACCCCTGTTAAGGGAGGAGTTCCCACAGTCCCTGTTTTAGAGGAATAGAAGGTTAGACTTCAGTAAAAGGATTTAAACTCAACTTTCTGACACTACAGCCTACCTCTCCTACATACCTTGCACTAAGTCTTCATCTCAACTTTCACACCTTAGGTCTTTGTCCTTTTCCTGCAGTTTGTCCCTGTCTTCATGGCATTAGTTTAGCTCTTTTCTTTTTTTTTGAGACAGAGTCTCACTCTGTTGTCCAGGCTGGAGTGCAGAGGTGCAATCTCAGTTCACTGCAACCTCCGCCTCTGGGGTTCAAGTGATTCTCCTGCCTCAGCTTCCCGAGCAGCTGGGATTACAGGCGTGCACCACCATGCCTGGCTAATTTTTGTATTTTTAGTAGAGATGGGGTTTCCCCATGTTGGCCAGGCTGGTCTTGAACTCCTGACCTCAAGCAATCCACCTGCCTCAGCCTCCCAGAGTGCTGGGATTACAGGTGTGAGCCACTGCATCTGGCTTTTTTTATTTGCAAACCCTGTAGACTACTTTTCTTACTCCTGGCTGCATATTAGAATCACTCAAGAAATTTTAAAATTGCCTGATATCCATCCCACATCCCAGACAAATTAAATCTGAATCTCCAGGGTGGGGCCCAGGAGCCGGTATTAAAATCAGTGATTTCATTATGCAACTAAGGTTAAGATTATTCCTTTAATGGTACCCACACATGCCATGACACGCCTGCTCTGCACCCTCGATGACACACCTTTTCCATTCCCAACCCTGGGTAAAGCATCCGTCTTTCTCCCCTACTGGAATTTTTCTGGACTAAATTGGTAACTGTGCTGATTTCTTCTCTATTAGTTCATGTCCTTCAGCTTGATTGGAATGGCTCAGCAACTCCGTGTGAGCAGCACTGATGAGGCAGGTATCCTGCTTTGGGCCAGGCCCTGTGCCCGAGGCACAGACACAGATTTCTCCAGCTTTGGAGAACCATGATCTGGAAGGATATCAACACCCAGGCACTCCCTATTCTTGGATAGGGAGTTTCTAAACAAAGGATTTTCTAACATTTATAAAGAAAAGAAGAGGCTGGGCATGGTGGCTCATGCCTGTAATCCCAGCACTTTGGGAGGCATGGGAGGCACTTTGGGAGTCAGGAGAGTCTCTTGAACCCGGGAGGCAGAGGTGGCAGTGAACCAAAATTATGTCACGGCACTCCAGCCTGGGCAACAGAGACTCAGTCTCAAAAAATAAAATAAATAAAATCAATTTAAAAGGAAAGAGGAGGAACAGATTATCCAATAAGTATAACTCGAATGGAAGTTTGAGATCAGCTGGAAAGTGTAGGGCCTCGTGATAGGTATATTTGAGAAGAAGAGATAACCATTAACCTTGAGGAAAATAAATTTGTATGAAAAAAAGGAATGTAAGTATAGTCTAGTAGCTCAGTATGAGTAACATTTACGCTGGGCATTTACTCATGCCTGTAGTCCTAGCTGCTCAGAAGCTGAGGCAGGAAGATCACTGCAGCCCAGGAATTTGAGGTTGCAGTGAGCTATGGTCATGGCACTGCGCTAAACCTGGGTGACAGAGTGAGATCCCAGCTCTAAATAAGTAAGTAACAGCATTATGTAAATGTAATGTCAAAATAATAAAAACCAATATAACCAAACATTAGGATGAATGAACTATTATTATTATTATTTTAAGACGGAGTCTCACTTTGTTGATCAGGCTGGAGTGCAGTGGCGCTGTCTTGGCTTACTGCAACCTCTGCCTCCTGGGTTCAAGCGATTCTCCTGCCTCAGCCTCCCAAGTAGCTGGGATTACAGGCATGTTGTACCACGTCTGGCTAATTTTGTATTTTTAGTAGAGACAGGGTTTCTCCATGCTAGTCAGGCTGGTCTCCAACTCTCCACCTCAGGTGATCCGCCCGCCTCGGCTCCCAAAGTGCTGGGATTACAGGCATGAGCCACTGTGCCTGGACCCCCACTAACATTTTCTTTAAAAAAAAAAATTTTTTTTTTAGAAGTGGGGTCTTGCTTTATTGTCCAGGCTGGTCTCAAACTCCTGGCCTCAAGCAATCCTCCCACCTAGGCTTCCAAAAGCACTGGGATTATAGGTGTGAGTCACTGCACCTGGCCCCATGAATCTTTTAAATATCACATATTATAAAATAAAAAGGCCAACTAATATAATTAACACAAGAAAACATTTTGAAACCAAATGTCATTTTTCTTCTTAAAATATGGAAGTAGGAAAAATAAGGAACTCTTTCAATAGTATGCTACCAGTGGCAATCTGGAAGGGAAATATTATTATTTTTTTTTTATGAAGTCTTGTTCTGTTGCCAGGCTGGAGTGCAGGGGCATGATCCTGGCTCACTGCAACCTCTGCCTCCCGGGTTCAAGCGATTCTCCTGCCTTAGTCTCCCGAGTAGCTGGGACAATAAATTCACACCATCACGCCCAGTTAGTTTTTGTATTTTTAGTAGAGACAGGGTTTCACCGTGTTGGTCAGGCTGGTTTCGATCTCTTGACCTCATGATCCACCCTCCTCGGCCCCCCAAAGTGCTGAGATTACGGGCGTAAGCCACCGTGCTGGGTCAGAAATATTTTTAGTTTAGTTTTTTATTTATTTTAAATAAAGAAATAGGGTCTTGATATATTGCTCAGGCTGGCCTCAAACTCCTGGGCTCAAGCTATCCTCCCACTTCAGTCTCCTGGGGGGCTGAGACCACAAGTGTGAACTACCCTTCCAGGTTTGGAAGGCAGTTTTAAAATTGAGTTAATGTTACACTTTTAAATTGTGTCTTCTTATTTCTTTGTGAGAAAGACTGAGCGGAACAAATTATATCCATGTGTGAAAACATCAATAATGACAGATTTTGCTAAGGGAGAGCCTGTTTTCTGGTCAGTTACCATTTGAAGTAGGATCCTCCTAAGGTCTTTGTAATTCAAGGTCCTGGGCTCCGCATTGAAGAGCTGCTCTGTACTGCCTCTAGGGGTCAGCATAACGCGAAGGACGAGCAAGCACAGCCATTTCAGAAAGCAAAGGATTTGTAAAGTGGAGGAAGGAATGCAGTGACTATGTAGGTTTCCACTAAAAGTGAGAACGAGGAGTTGAGGGGGAAGGGATTCAAGGCCCAGTCCACACAGTGTTTTGGTTTGTATTCAATAGAAACTCAGGGATCCAAATAATTTAATAATATTTGGTCTATCACATAAACTCCCTTGAAATTAGTGACAGGATTTTCTTTCTTTTTTTAAATTTTAACTTAAAGACCAGTGTGATAGTAAACTGACAGGATTTTCATGATTCCCCCTCATACATGCTGAAAGTCACTTGCTTTTTACATGTTTGTTTTGACACTGTGGACTTAGACCACAGAAATGTTAACCACCACAAATTGGTTCTCCCAAAGGTAAAGGCTTCTTCTTCTTTTTTTTTTTTTTTCTAATTTCTATTTTTTATTATTAAAAATAAATTTTTAATTTTTTTTGTAGAGACGGGGTCTCACATCACATTGCCCAGACTGGTCTCAAACTCCTGGGCTCAAGCAATTCTCCTGCGTTGGCCTCCCAAAGTGTTGGGATTATAGGTGTAAGCCACTGTGCCCAGCCATGTAATGGTTTTTCAATTTGAACTTCCTATATATTTTTTGTTTATTTTGAGACAGGGTCTCACTCTGCTGCCCAGGCAGGAATGCAGTGGCATAATCGTGGCTCACTGTAACCGCCAACTCTTGGGCTTAAGCCATCCTCCTGCTTCAGTCTCTTGAGTAGCTAGGACTACAGGCACATGTCACCATGCCCAGCTAACTTTTTTAAGTGTTTGTAGAGATGGGGTCTTGCTATGGCCTAGGCTGGTCTTGAACTGCTGGCCTCAAGTGATCCTCCTGCTTCAGCCTCCCAAAGTGCTGGGACTATAGGTGTGAGCCACTACACCTGTCCCAAACTTCTTATTTTAAGGCTAGAATGATGAGTGGCTGGCTGGCCCTCTCTCTAAGGTAGTAAACGGTGGGATTTATTCTTTATACCTATAAACTATTTTATTTTTAAGACAGAGTGTCACTCTGTCACCTAGGCTGGAGTACAGCGGAGCAGTATTGGCTCACTGCAATCTCTGCCTCCCAGGTTCAAGTGATTCTCCTGCCTCAGCCTCCTGAATAGCTGGGATCACAGGTACCCACCACCACGGCCGGCTAATTTTTGTATTTTTAGTAGAAATGGGGTTTCACCATGTTGTCCAGGCTGGTCTCAAACTCCTGACCTCAGGTGATCTGCCTGCCTCGGCCTCCCAAAGTGCTGGGATTACAGGCATGAGCCACAGTGCTCGGCCACCTATAAACCATTTTATACTACCTCTGCCGAAGTGTGGTGAGTATAGATTTCTGGGGAAACTCATTAACGAAACTCACTGCCAGTAACCTGCCTCTCAAGTCACGGCACGGTGTCAATCGCAGACATGTGAAGGGCTAAAATATAAGCAGGGGTAATTAATAGCACACTTTGCTTTTACATTCTGGTATATTTCCTAGTGCCTCTGAACAATAGTGCTGGGGACCACAGCTGATAAACAATTGTCTGCCTTGGTTGATAACTACTATGCAGTGAGAATTTAACAGTGTTGGCAATCTATGCTACAGGAAAAGGAGCATTGTATTTTTCCTCTTCTTTTAAGAGGAAAAGAGGAAACAGCACTTGGGCAGTTCAGTAACAGTCTTTGGGCATAAGAAATCATTTCTTATTCCTTACAAACTCTGATTTACAAAAGAACACTGGAAGCTAAAAGCCATGTTGATGTATCATGTGAAGCAGAGAGTAATTTTTCTCCCCTTGTTAAGCTTTCATATAATCATGCTCACTGCCTGTATGGGTGGCATTAAAGAATTTCTGAATAAAAATAATAATTTCTTGCTTTCAACCTTCATAATTCACATCAGCAAGCACCCTGCTGGGTGGCGATGCCTACTGCCAGTGACGCTCAATCTTTTTTGCACGCCACTTATCTGCCTCACGCAGCTGCGTGCTCCATTGATCGAAATACCTGCAGGATAATGCGCCCGTAGGCGTTCTTCAGCAGATTAACCACATCCGCGTGAGACAGCCCATCCAAAGGTTGCCCGTTAATGCTCACAATCCGATCTCCAACCTGGAAGTACAAAAGTGACAGAAAATCACTATCATTAAGAAAAATTAAATTTAGAAGAATGCTTAAAATTCTTTGCAAGTCATATTTCCCATTTGTGGCTATTGTGAGGATTCTGCGTTATGACCGTGTATGCATGTTCAAGAAGCATGAGGAATTTTTTTTGGCTTTCCTCAAATACAGACAAATCAGAGCTACAAGAAGGGGGTCAGATTTGATTATTAAAAGGCACAGTAGGCCCCTTTTGTATTTTGGTAATGGTGGTGCTTTGTACGTCCGTTTGCCAGTAATAGTGGGGTGTACACATTAACTGTTCAATAAAGTTCTAATAAGGAAGCCAAATATTTTCTGCTTTATTTTTCTACTGACATAAAGACTAAGGGACAATAAGGGGAAAAAAATAAAAAAAATGGTGATTTTTTTTTTTTTGATTGAGGGAAGACTCAAACGTCAAATGTCTCTCAGTTCAGAGCTGATTTTGGGTGGAATGAGGTGCTTAAAAGGGTAAAGGAGAGTTTGCAAAGGAGCTACAATTTCTTCTTTTATTGAGAAGCTTTGATATGAAATAATACTATTTGCATGTGCCCAGAGACGTAATGAATTTTTTCTTTTTTTTGAGATGGAGCCAGGCTGGGCTCGGTGGCTCACACCTGTAATCTCAGCACTTTGGGAGGCCAAGGAGGGTGGATCACGAGGTCAAGAGATTGAGACCACCCTGGCCAACATGGTGAAACCCCATCTCTACTAAAAAAAACACAAAAATTAGCTGGGCGTGGTGGCACGTGCCTGTAGTCCCAGCCACTTGGGAGGCTGAGGCAGGAGCATTGCTTGAACCTGGGAGGAGGAGGTTGCAGTGAGCTGAGCTTGTGCCACTGCACTCCAGTCTGGCGCCTGGCGACAGAACAAGACTCTATCTCAAAAAAAAAAAAGGCATTAAACATGTACAGTATGTTGGAAAAAAAAAAATAGATGGAGTCTTGCTCTTCGCCAGCCTGGAGTGCAGTGGCACAATCTGGGCTCACTGCAACCTCCATCTCCCGGATTCGAGCTATTCCCCTGCCTCAGCCTCCCGAGTAGCTGGGACTACAGGTGTGCACCACCACACCCGGCTAATTTTTTGTATTTTAGTAGAGATGGGGTTTCACCATGGCCAGGATTGTCTCAGTCTCCTGACCTCATGATCTGCCCACTTTGGTCTCCCAAAGTGCTGGAATTACAGGTGTGAGCCACCACGCCCAGCCCTAATGAATTTATAAAGGTATAAAGTGTCTCTAATGCATCTTGCCTTCAGTGTGGGTCTCTGATGGCTATTGGAATTCCAACTTTAAACACGGTGCCCAGGCTTACAGCTTCCTCTCCCACCCCACCACGTGCTATTAGCCCTTCAATCAGTTCTCTCTCTTGCTTACTTTAAGCTTCTGTGTCCGTGCAGCCACTCCGCTGGCCTGAATCATGGCAATAAATATAGGGATATCTCCTAACGGACTTCCTCTTCCTCCAGCAATACTGATTCCAAGGGCATCACTGAGCTCCTAAAAAACAAAGAAAACATAATGCTTATATATTTAACAAAGAGCCACAAACTGACTCTCCCCAGGTAGCTGTTGAACAAAATACCTCCATGAGGAAGGAGGCCAGGATAACACAGGAGTTAAGTGTGGAGCCTTTGGAGTAGAAAGACCTGTTTCAGCTCTAGTTCTTTTTTTTTTTTTTGAAACGGAGTTTCACTCTTGTTGTCCAGGCTGGAGTGCAATGGTGCGATCTTGGGTCACTGCAACCTCTGCCTCCCAGGTTCAAGTGATTCTTTTGCCTCAAATTCCTCGATAGCTGGGATTACAGGCATGCACCAGCACGCCTGGGTAATTTTTTTGTATTTTTAGTAGATACAGGGTTTCACCATGTTGGCCAGGCTGGTCTTGAACGCCTGACCTCAGGTGATCCATCCGCCTCAGTCTCTGTGCTGGAATTATAGGCATGAGCCACCCTGCCTGGCCTCAGCTCTAACTCTTAATTAGCTGTGGGGTCTTGGGGAAGTTTCTTAACCTTATGAAAGTTGTCAGAATCTAAATGGAGTCACTTGTGTTAAAAAACAAACAGGCCGGGCAAGGTGGGTCACACCTGTAATCCCAGCACTTTGGGAGGCCAAGGTGAGCGGATTATGAGGTCAGCAGTTTGAGACCAGCCTGACTAACATGGTGAAACCCCATCTCTACTAAAAATACAAAAATTAGCTGGGCATGGTGGCACATGCCTGTAATCCCAGCTACTCAGGAGGCTGAGGCAGGGGAGTTGCCTGAACTCAGGAAGTGGTGGTTGCAGTGAGCTGAGATCTCATCACTGCACTCCAGCCTGGGTGACAGAATGACTCCATCTCAAACAAACAAACAAAAACAAACCAACCAACCTAAAATCCTTACACACAGAGCCAGGGAAGGCTATGAAGAAAGTGTTCTCAGGTTTGTACGCCTGATAACAAAAATTATCATAAAAGACTGCAAAAACTTTGCAGGAGGGACATTACAACCTTAACATAAAAAAACACTTCTACAAGAGCATCTGTCCAGCAAATGCCTGTCCAGCCTTGGGCTATGTGTCACCCCTGTTATTAATCTTTGTTGCCAAGGATAATTATCTCAAAACAATTATATATTCTTCATTTTGTCCTCTAAAACTTATTTTCCTTACCTCCCTGAATATGCACGTAGTTTACTAGGGCCTGTGTATTCCCATTGCAATGCCCTATTCCTGAATAAGCAGCATTTTCTTTTAGAGAGCCTCTCCGTTTGTTATTTAGGTTGACTACCTCTTTAAGCCTCCATCTCTATGTATAAAATGAGAATACTACTACATACCTGATGGTGTTGGTCTCAGTGTTAAATGAGATGGTATGGCACAGTCATGGCCTACAAAAGAGGCTCAATAAAAGGCAATAGCAGGAGTAAATTAAAACACACACACACACACACACACACACACACACACACACACACCCCACCCTATGCGCTGCTTAGTTTAGTGGCCAATTCTGATGCAGACTTGGCAAGTATGTTCTCATATGGTGTTTATGATTAAACTGCCACACATACTATGCTCTTCTGGGTGTGAACAAACACATTTGGCTTTAAAAGACTGCGTAACAAAGGATCTGAGAGGACACCCACTGTAGTGACAACAGTTTGAAGAGACACATAAAATGTGGCTGAAAATGTTCCCCAAGATGGACTCTGGTGAAAAGACCTGGCTCTAGTCCAGCTTTTTCCCACATTAGTATCATAGGGTTAATATTATTTAAATCACTAAAAGAACAAATGACAAGTTCCAGTTCTGGCGTGGCAGCACAGGCATGTGACAGCATATCTCTCCTGCTGGTTACCATCAAGATGTCTCGTCAAAATGTAACAAACAACTACCTGTGGCCTCTTAAACAGAAAGAAACCAAATAAAGCATGGTGGAGAGTCAAAACTTGGAGAAACAACAGCAGCGGGGGACATCCCCCAGTTTTTTTTTTTCCTGGCAGCTTTACCCTGAGGGCGATTCCCAGTCAAGGAGCTGGAAAGGTAGGGTGAATGCTAAAATTCTGAAATTCCATCCTTATGGGCAGATGAATCAGGAAAAAGAAGGGAAGAGAAGAAAAGCAGAGTAGAGGAAACTGAAAAAAACGAATCCTCAATTCTGTTTGTGAACCCATAGAGCTCTTAGGCTACATATGTGTGGGCAGACCCGAACCAGCATAACAGAAGTTTAGAGGCCAGGCGTGGTGGCTCACTCCTGTCATCCCAGCACTTTGGGAGGCTGAGGTGGGTGGATCACTTGAGGTCAGGAGTTCGAGACCAGCCTGGCCAGCATGGCGAAACCTGTCTCTACTGAAAATACAAAAAATTAGCTGGGCGTGGTGGCATGTACCTGTAATTCCAGTTACTCAGGAGGCTGAGGCAGGAGAATGGCTTGAACCTGGGAGGCAGAGGTTGCAGTGAGCTGAGATCACTACACTCCAACCTGGGCAACAGAGTGAGACTCTGTCTCAAAAAAAAAATTTCTGCCTGGATCATGTGTAGGAGAATAGGGGAGGTAGGAGCAGATCTTATTACAAAAGCCTGTAAAAACAAGTGGCTGAAATGACTAAGGAAATATAAAATAATATTATTTTTGAAATCTTAGAGGAGAAATTTATGCAATAATTTTCTGGCTCTGTTTAAATCCATCATGATGTTTCCTTAGTTTATCCATAATTGTGTATACTGTGGTACATTTCACTTCCCCATCATAGGAACATTTCATTTTCTACTCTGGTAGAAAAATACTGGGAATAAATAAGGCAGACTCAGTGAAAGCTGTAGCTAATAATAACAGAGGCCACTTCCTGGGCATTCATGATGCACTAGGTACTATGCTAAAGACGTTACATTCAGTACCTCATTTAATCCACACAACAGTATTTACCTTTGTGGTATGTTAGTGTTATCACCCCCGTTCTACCGATGAGAAAACTGAGGTTGACTTGCTATTATAGAGCTAATGGCTCTTTTTGTTGTTGTTCCTTATTTGTCTTTTTTTTTTTGAGACAGGTTCTTACTCTGTCGCCCAGGCTGGAGTACAGAGGTGTGATCATGGCTCACTGCAGCCTCAACCTCCTGAGCTCAAGTGATCCGCCTACCTCAGCCTCCCAAATAGCTGGGAGCTGGACCACCAGCATGCACCACTATGTCTGGCTAATTTTTTTTTTTTTTTTTTTTTTTTTGAGACGGAGTTTTGGTCTTGTTGCCCAGGCTGGAGTGCAATGGCACTATCTCAGCTCACTGCAACCTCTGCCTCCCAGGTTCAAGTGATTCTCCTGCCTCAGCCTCGCAAGTGGCTGGGATTACAGGTGCCCACCACCACACCCAGCTAATTTTTTCTATTTTTAGTAGAGATGGGGTTTTACCACGTTGGCCAGGCTGGTCTTGAACTCCTGACCTCAGGTAATCCACCTGCCTTGGACTCCCAAAGTGCTGGGATTACAGGCGTGAGCTGCTGCACCTGGCTGTGGCTAATTAAAAAAAAAAAATTGCCAGGCCCGGTGGCTCATGCCTGTAATCCCAGCACTTTGGGAGGCCAAGGAGGGTGGATTATGAGGTTAGGAGATCCAGACCATCCTGGCTAACACGGTGAAACCCCGTCTCTACTAAAAATACAAAAAAAATTAGCTGGGTGTGGTGGCAGGCGCCTATAATCCCAGCTACTTGGGAGGCTGAGGCAGAGAATTGCTTGAACCCAGGAGGTGCAGATTGCAGGGGGCCAAGATCGTGTCACTACACTCCAGCCTGGGCAACAGAGTGAGACTCTGTCTCAAAAAAAAAAAAAAAATGTAGAGACAGAGTTTTTCCATGCTGCATAGGCTGGCCTCAAACTCCTGGGTTCAGTGATCCTCCCACCTCAGACTCCCACAGTGCTGGGATTATAGGTATAAGCCACCACACCCAGCCATACAGCCAGTCTACAGGCTGAATTGTGTCCCCCTAAAATTCACATGTTGAAGCTCCAAGTACCAGGGCCTCAAAATGTGACTGTATTTGAAGATAGAGCCTTTAAAATAAGGCCAGGGCGTGCCCTAGTCCAATGTGACTGGTGTCCTTATAAGAAAAGATTAGGACAGGGGAGACACCAGGGATGATGAGTGACACACACAAAAAAGACCATGTCAGGCAACAGCCAAAAAGTGGACATCTGCAAGCCAAGGAGAGAGGCCTCAGGAAAAACCAAACCTGCAGCACCTTTATTTTGGATCTAGCCTTCAGAACTGTGAGAAAATAAATTTCTGTTTTTTTTTTTTTTTTTTTGACATGGAGTCTCACTCGGTCGCCAGGCTGAAGCACAGTGGCACGATCTCAGCTAACTGCAACCTCCACCTCCTGGGTGGAGTCAGCCTCCAGAGCAGCTGGGACCACAGGCACGGGCCACCATGCCCAGATAATCTTTGTATTTTTAGTAGAGATGGGGTTTCACCATGTTGGTCAGGATGGCCTTGATCTTTTACCTCGTGATCCACCCGCCTCGGCCTCCCAAAGTGCTCGGATTATAGGTGTGAGCCACTGTGCCCGGCCAAAATTGCTGTTGTTTAAGACACCCAGTCTGTGGTATTTTGTTATTGCAGACCTAGCAAACTAATGCCTTCAAACAGAGGTATCATTAAATCTAGAGAAGTAAGCTATGCTGGATATCACTCTACTGCAGTTGATTACCATGATTACCAGAGGGTCATTATTTCTTCTTGAACTCCTAATTTAGGTCAAAGTGAGCAAAATAAAAGTTAACTTTCAGATGGGCCCAGTGGTTCACGCCTGTAATCCCAGCACTTCGGGAGCCTGAGGTGGTCGGATCACTCGAGGGTGGGAGTTTGAGACTAGCCAGGCCAACATAGTGAAACCGTGTCTCTACAAAAAATACAAAAATTAGCTGGGTGTGGTGGTGCGTGCCTGTAGTCTCGGCTACTCAGGAGGCTGAGGCACGAGAATCACTTGAAACTGGGAGGTGGAGGTGGCAGTGAGCTGAGATCGTGCCACTGTATTCCAGCCTGGGCAATATGGTGAGACTCCATCTCAAAAAGAAAAAAAAAAAGAGTCTACTTTCATTGAATATCATCACACAGGAGTCTGAAAATCAGAGTTCGACAAATTTATGAACTAAAATACATCTTATACAATCTTCTCAAAAGGGCAATTTAGCAACATATATAAAAGCCTCTAACAACAAGCTTGCCTTTTGAACCAAAAATTTCATTTCTAAGAATTAATCCTGAGGAAATTACCCATGATATGGGCAAAAATATAATGATTTTTAGTATAAGAGATAGCAAAAATTGAGAAATGTGCTAATTGTTCAATAATAGGAAACTGGTTAAGAAACCGACATCACATTCATATGATGGAGTACTATGCAGTCAATAAAAATCATGCTATATCCTGTCAAAAATATTTATTTAGTATATGTCACATGATACCATTTTTGTTTTATAAAACTTTACATGTGCAGGTTAAAAGACTAAGATTAAAAAAAAGATAAATAAAAATAAAACTATAGTGGATGAGATTTGCCAAAAAATTCATAGAGGTCATCTCTGTTCTACTCTACTTTTCTAAGCCTATTTCTTAATGTTATATAGACCATATATATATTTTTTTGTTTGTTTGTTTATTTGTTTTTGAGACAGAGTTTTGCTCTTGTTGCCCAAGCTGGAGTGCAATGGCACAATCTCGGCTCACTGCAACCTCCACTTCCCGGGTTCAAGCAATTCTCCTGCCTCAGCCTCCCCAGTAGCTGGGATTATAGGCACGTACCACCAGGCCTGGCTAAGTTTTTATATTTTTAGTAGAAGAAGGGTTTTACCATGTTAACCAGGCTGGTCTCAAATCCTGACCTCAGGTGATCCACCCACCTTGGCCTCCCAAAGGGCTGGGATTACAGGCGTGAGCCACCATGCCTGGCCTATAAACCATATTTTTACCTCAATAACTTGAAGGAGCACACTTATAGTACAATAACTTTTATTGGGGAAAATGTGCACTTAATGCAAATCCAACACAAACCAGAAAAATATATATAGCAAAATAACTGACTTACCCTGTTTATCTCAACAGTCCTTGGTTCCATATCTGTGCCTATAAATAAAGAAGCAACACGATTAACTTTTTAATATTAAAAAATAATATATTTAGGATATAATATTGCCCCATGAAAAAATGGTTTCATTTTCTAGGTCTTTCAAGAGAAGACACTAAAACAAGCAGGTGTTGTACCCTTCCTCAGCATCCAAGCTGGTAGCCAAGTCACCGGGGGCCATGTTCTCTTTTTTCTTTTTTTTTTTGAGATGGAGTCTTGCTTTGTCACCTAGGCTGGAGTGCAGTGGCACCATCTCAGCTCACTGCAACCTCTGCCTCTCAAATTCAAGCAGTTCTCCTGCCTCTACCTCCAAATAGCTAGGATTACAGGCACCCGCCATCACATCTGGCTAATTTTTATATTTTTAGTAGAGACAGGGTTTCACCATGTTGGCTAGGTGAGTCTCAAACTCTTGACCTCAAGTGACCCACCTGGCTCAGCCTCCCAAAGTGCTGGGATTACAGGTGTGAGCCACTGCACCCAGCCTGCTGTGTCCTCTATTTTAAAGCAGTGCTCTCTGTTTGAGATCGATGGGTCTCCATAATCATTTGGTCTGACAAAAGTTGATGGACTTTATAGCAGCAGCTGCCTGGAATATGATGAGTAAATGCTTCAAGGATGAGTCATTTGTGGGTTTTTTTTTTTTTTTTTTTTTGAGATGGAGCCTTGCTCTGTAGTCCAGGCTGGAGTGCAGTGGCATAATCTCGGTTTACTGCAATCTCTGCCTCTTGGGTTCAAGCAATTCTACTTCAGCCTCCTGAGTAACTGGGATTACAAGCATGTGCCACCATGCCCAGCTAATTTTTGTATTTTTAGTAGAGGAGAGGTTTCACCACATTGGCCAGGCTGGCTCGAACTCCTGATCTCAGGTGATCTGCCTGCCTCGGACTCCAAAAGTGCTAGGATTATAGGCATAAGCCATTGCGTGTTTCATTGTACATTTTTTTCTACCTTAATCAAAGATAACCTCCATTCAACAAAAGACTTAAAAGGACCTCTTGTCCCACCCTGCCCCCCAAGGGTATACACACTTTTTTTTCTTTTTTTTTTTTTTTAAAGACGGGGTTTCACCATGTTGGTCAGGTTGGTCTTGAGCTCCTGACTTCAGGTGATCCGCCCACCTTGGCCTCCAAAGTGCTTGGATTACAGGCGTGAGCCACCACGCCCGGCCACTTTTTTTTCCTTTTAACTGGCCCAGTTTTCCCATAGAAGGTATATACACTCTAACCTTCTTCCAGTGGCAAGTGATTTATTAATTTTCTCTTTGTAAATAATTTTACTTTTATGATGCATTCCAGCTTTCTGCTTTTCTGTTTTTCAGGTGCTTTGTTTTGTACCACTGAAGGAATTTCTTTTTTCTTGAGACGGAGTCTTGCTCTGTCACCCAGGCTGGAGTGTAGTGGCACGATCTCGTCTCACTGCAACCTCTCCCCAACCCCGGGTTCATGCAATTGTCCTGCCTCAGCCTCCTGAGTAGCTGGGACTACAGTTGCGGGCCACCAAGCCTGGCTAATTGTTTTGTATTCTTAGCAGAGATGGGGTTTCGCCATGTTGGCCAGGCTGGTCTCGAACTCCTGACCTCAGGTGACCCACTTGCCTTGGCCTCCCAAAGTGCTGGGATTACAGGCATGAGCTACCATGCCTGGCCACCACTGAAGGAATCCCTATGGCTTTCCTACCTTCAGAACAGGCCTTTCAGAAAGCTCAGCTTACGTGGCCAAGCTCAAAAATTTCAAAATCATTTGAATTAAAGAAGGCTGTTTTTTAAAAAACGTATTTTTTTATATATATATATATATTTTTTTATATTTGGGTAACAGGACAGTTTTGCTCTGGGTGTGTCTGTGTAATACCTGAATTTTTCTGGGAAGGATCCGAAACTTTTTTTGTGCCAACCAGGTTTTGCAGGCCAGCGATGACAGGAGCGAAGGAGGGACGACAGCTGCTGTGTGAGCTCTGCTGACTTCCCTGAAAGAAAGACCCAGGGGTCACCTGTGTGCAGACACTGCCTTGGCCCTAACAATGCATACTTATCCACCGGCGTGCCAATGTCACCATAACCATCTAACAAAATCGTGAAGAGGCCAAGAAAGAAAACAGAAATCACCCACACTTACTCTCTTACTACCTCAACCCAATCCCATTTAGCCATTTCCTCCATTGCTTTCACCATTATTTGTGCTTTTGTGTAGGGTTTCAGTCATCAAGGTGGAGAACATACAATCTTTTGAGTTGTTCTTGCCCCACATAAAATCAAACCCATTTTCCTAGGTTTGCCACACAGTGTGTGTATGCATATATATAGTCAACTAATGGGAACTATGTTTCATTTGGGGGTTACGGTCAATGTGTATTCCCTTATTACCCAAAACGTATTATGTATTTTGCTAAAACAAGTATAATAAGACCTTGATTAGCAGAAACCTGACAAAATAGAACCCTCAATTGTGGGGGAAAAAAGCACCAAATCTCAAGGGAAAAAGGCCTGTTTTAGGGAAATATAACATTTTTGTTTTGTTTTGTTTTCATTCTCAGAGCAAATGTATTTTTTTCTCAAAGATTTTCCTAGAATCAGTAATAATTCAGTCCAATCTGTTAGATTCCATTACCTGTCCCTTTATTCATTGAAATGAATATTTGATGTTAATACTGTATAGTCATTTAAGGCTAGTGGCTATTCAGCAGAAATTGTATACATAGTGAAGGGCCTTCCTGATGCAGACCACAATATTGCAAATAATGAATGATTTTTTCTTCCAAATTATTCTGCATCAAAATTTTAAGTTAAGACTAGGATCACTGTCATCAGCTCATAAATTATAATTTGGTCCATTTTCTTAACTCTATGATGAAAGTTGTTTAGTATTTTAATTCCTAAAATATGAAAAATTTCAAATACATAGAAAAGCTGAAAGAATTATACAACAGACATCCATATGCGTAGCACCTAGATTTCACAATTAGTATTTTGCTATATTTTCTTATCACCGTCATTTATCTATTCATCACTCATCTTTTTTTTTTTTAATTCATTTCAAAGTAAGCTGCAGATCTGAGTATACTTCACAGTGGCTATATACATTTAAAGGGGGTGTTTGTATGTTTTTCCTTAAAGGATGTGATTTAAATAAATGGTACTATAATAGATAACTACTCAGAAGTGAGGAAGTGCAGCATATTATAATTTTGCCTTTAAAAAATTTCAGAATGGCCGGGCACGGTGGCTCATGCCTGTAATCCCAGCACTTTGGGAGGCCGAGGAGGGTGGATCACCTGGGGTCAGGAGTTTGAGACCAGCCTGGTCAATATGGTGAAACTCCATCTCTACTAAAAATACAAAAATAGGCCTGGTGTGGTGGCGCATGCCTGTAGTCCCAGCTACTCAGAAAGCTGAGGCAGGAGAATTGCTTGAACCCGGGCAGCAGAAGTTGCGGTGAGCGAGATCGAGCCACTGCACTCCAGCCTGGGTGACAGAGCAAGACTCCGTCTCAAAAAAAATAAAAAATTTTAGAATTATGTGTCTGCCAAGACCTGTATAGTATTGCATTGTAATTTTCTGAGAAGCAGTCTCCCTCTGTTGCCCAGGCTATTGTAGTGCAGTAGTGCAGTTTCAGCTCACTGCAACCTCCGCCTCCCAGGTTCAAGTGATTCTCCTACCTTGGCCTCCCAAGTAGCTGGGTTTACAGGTGCCTGGCACCATGCCCGGCTAATTTTTGTATTTTTAGTAGAGACAGGGTTTCACCAGGCTCTTGGCCAGGCTGGTCTTGAATTCCTGCCCTCAAGTAATCTGCCTGCTTTGACCTTCCAAAGTGCTGGGATTACAGGCGTGTGCCACCTCACCCAGCCCCAAGACATTTATAAACATACACTTTGCCTGGCTGTGTTCCCTTAGTTGCCTGAGGAAAAGATCTTACAAGTGTTTTTTCCTCTGAGGAGTAAGGAAATTTCTTCCTGGTTTGTGGGAAAAGTCATTTAAAAAAAGAAGGACGCTTGGTGGCCCCAAAGCTAGAAGTTATTTCTCTCTTAGTGAACTCACTTTCTATGAATTAAATCAACAGCTTATTGTCCTTAGCCCTCAAAGGAAGGCATTGATCTCCCCTCTTTTGTAACTGCTCAGAAAGAAATCTGTGTTTCTATAAGATCCTGATTTTTTCAATGGGTCTGGATGTAAAAATGTTTGGCAATGGAATTTTGTTTTTGCCCACCAGGGTCACAGTCTTCAACACATGATGATGGGAAGACATTTCCTTTTTTTTTTTTTAATCTTTTCTTTAAAAAAATTTTTTTTTTATTTTTATTTTTTAAGAGACCTTCAAAGCTACTGCAAATCAAAGGAAGACATTTCCTTTTCACAGTTGGCTACCAGCCTTCTTCTAATTAGCCAAATAGGGCAAACTCTTATATGTCACCCATAATTCTAAGCACAGGTGATGATACATTTACTGTTTTAAAAACTGAATTATTAACTTCTACCCTCTGAAATTAAAATTCTGTGCAAGAAGATTAGGGCAAAGTGTTTGATACTTTGTCCCAGGTTTCCAAAATATGACAGCTCACATTCATATACCAGGTAAGTGGTGATGATAGTTTTTTTTTTTTTTTTTTTTGGACATTTAATGATATAGCTTCTAAATTTGGTAGTTCTGTCTTTAACTGGAGTGTGAACTTAAAAATTATCAAGATGCAGCCAGGCGCAGTACCTCACGCCTGTAATCCCGGCACTTTGGGAGGCTGAGGAGGGTGGATCACCTGAGATCAGGAGTTCGAGACCAGTCTGACCAACATGGTGAAACCCCATCTCTTAAAAATACAAAAATTAGCTGGATGTGGTGGCAAGCGCCTGTAGTCCCAGCTACTTGAGAAGCTAAGCAGGAGACTCGCTTGAACCCGGGAGGCAGAGGTTGCAGTGAGCCGAGATCGCGCCATTGCACTACAGCCTGGGCAACAGAGTGAGACTCCGTCTCAAAAAAAAAAAAAAATTATGAAGATGCTTGCATACATTGCTCAAGAAGGACAGAAATCCAGGTCTACCCACTACCTTACCTATTGATCAGTCCAAACTTTTCTTATATCACACAAACTCCTGTTACCTCTTTAAGCCTTTATGTATGCTAGTTTCCCTGAGATGCCTTTTCATTCTTTTCCCCAGACTCCATTTGGAGTGAGATTCAATGGAACCTCCTCTGAATAGCTTCTTTCTAATCTTCTGTATACAATAAGTCTTTAAAGAAATAATTCAACAAAGATGAGTCTTCCATTAAGGAAGAAGCCTGGCTACACAACTGTTTTGCTCGTTGATTTAAGTCTGGTCAATATCATCGCTAACTATTCACTCATGGAATCCTACCACAGCACTGTGTCTTAGATATTTGCTGCCCATTATGTAAGCCAGAAATGGAAAAAAAGAAAAGGTTTCAAACTCAATATGGTGTTTATTGGGTTTGACTGCTTTGAAGATTCCCTAAGACAAACCAGCTAGTCTGTAATCCTATCTGAACAATGGTATCTTCCTCATTCATTTTCTAATACCAGTGAGGAACAGGAGGCAGCTAATAGCTTTCCAGAAGTGCCTGTGTGCTAACTGTAAGATCAGAGCACCTTCTGAACAAAGGCCTTGGAGAGGTTTCAAAAGTAAGGCAACCAGGGGAGGGGACCAAAAGTCATGCTTTTAACCTCAAAACTAAGGTGGCCTATCCATAACCCAGAGAGGAGACTAAGGGGTCACATATAAGTTTCTATAGTCTCTTTATGTGCCACATGGGACTAACCACATACTCTACCAACTTGATTTTGTCAGCCATTACAATGAAAAAAAATATGGTGAAATATACTTTGCTAAAAATAAAATGGCACTTACATCAGCCTTGCAAATAAATATAAGATGTTTGCTAACCCACAAAATATCACCCACCAAGGCCTCCCTCCCACAGCAAAAACCCCACACTTGGCTCTCCTAGGAATATGCCATTAATTGCCCTCAGCATGTGTGAGTGGCTAGTCACAAGTTAACTTTATAGCAATATTTAATTGAATGAATAGAACAATGTTGTGCTAATGAGGGTCAAATTGCCACCAGATGTTGCCTTTTTTTTTTTAAATAAACACAGCTGTGTATATGCGGGCATGGGCAATATAGAACTAATAGTGAGAGAGAAAAATCGTTCTAAGAAAACATTTGCAAGCAATAAAGGAGAGAAAAATCTCGGGATTAATGAGTTTCTATCCCACCTTTCATTTTTATTTCAAACACATGAAAATTCACTAAACTTGGTGCTGTGAATATGCTGTACGTTAGACATTATTTCCAAACAATCATTTATTAAATGGAGAACTTTCTCCCAATGGGGGCAGAAAAGTAAGTCAGTCTGATGAGAAGCCATTGACAACCTGACTGTTCTGGGATGTCTTCCTTGCGGAGGTCCAGGAACCAGCTCGGAGTCTTCCAATCTCTAGCTGCACAAGCCCCTGTGCACACTTGGAAAGGCAAGAAAAGAACACAAATGAAAAGTAGTAGCATTTATGTTCTGAAATATCATAACAGAACCTCTCCCTACAGCCACATATTATAAAAGGGTAATGAAAGCAACAGGCATAGCCCTAGAGAAGGAGGATGAATTCTGTGGCTCCCGGAGAGCCCATCTCATCAAATGCATTCAGAGAACAATCATGGATACTCAGAATTTTCACAAGTATGAAAAACCTGCTTGTGAAATCCCAAAGTAGGTTCCCTTTAATTTTGTTAGTCAATATAACAGAACTTTCTTTTAAAGTTATTTCTGCTCGTTTAAAATAATTAGAGATTAAATTTCTAGTAAAACCTAGAGTTAGCATAACCCAACCCATTTTATAATCAAGCTAAACTGGAACAGTTCCCACTGGACTTCGGTTGTGTCAGCTGGGTAAAAAGCAGCCTAGCAACTCACCTTGAGGATGGTGGCCACTGTCTCCTGTGAGGCATTTCTCATGTCCTCTCCATTCACAGATAAGATCTTGATCTCCCTGAATCAATCTCCCATCCAAGTCTGCGGCTCCGCCTTTCACGATGTCAGAAATAAACACTCCGCTTCCATTTCTGTTAATACCATACAGCAGTGCAGTATTGGCACAACCTAATATTTCCACGCATAATACATATGTGTGTCTGTGACAGGATACACACACATATACTCCTTTTTTTCTCTTCCAGTTCTGTTTTTTTTTTTCCATACCTTGGTAATTTGTCTTTATTGGCACTTGGAGCATCCTCATCTTTTAAATGGCTACATACTATTCTATGATGTTTCATAATTTCACTTACCGGTAGCTTACTGATGAACATACAGGTGATTTCCATTCTTTAACGATTGCAAACGATAAGCAATGAATATCTGTAAGTATATCTTTAAGACAAACTCCTGGTGATGGAATTGTTAGTCAAAGAAAATTGTGACTTTGGAGAACTAAAGATCTCATCCATTACACTGCAGGTTTTTGTTCCAAGGAATGTAAATGTTCCTTATAAACTCAACCTGAAATACTGATGTTCACTGAAAGCAAAAACCATTACTCTAAATGAAATTGCCCCAGGCACACGTATGTGTCAAAACAAGAAGCAAACTTCAACACTGGCTCTGTCAGTTGCTCTGCACCCAGATGTGTGCTGATTTTTGTTTAGAAATGTGAGAGACTCAGCTTTTTTTGTTTGGTAATGCATTTTCAGAGTGATGGTTTTATGGTGCTGAAGTAAAAAATGAGATTATGACAGCACAATACTTGGCTCAAAATCTGTACTCAAAAATTTTGGCTAATATTTTTATTTTAATAACAGCTTGGCCTGAGGACAAAAGCATTAGGCTAGTCACCAGAGGTCTGTGAGGGCATATAACATAACATGCATAAAACCAACTTGATTTGTTCCCTAACAAGATGGTTGATACACTTTAAGGCCATATTAGGATATTACCTGGAAATCGTATAGCCTTGTTGGGATTAATACATACTAGATACCTAAAAGCCAGTAAACTACGGAAGCTAGACTTCGCTTCAAGCTATTACTTACCTTTCCAATTCACTGCAAGAGAAACTTAGTAATATTATCCTGGAACAAACTACTGTTAAGCAGTATAGACTTCATTTTTCTTTATTTTTAAAGTTTTTTAGAGACAAGTCTT
Organism: Ateles fusciceps; assembly: GCA_036589455.1. Taxonomy (NCBI): domain Eukaryota; kingdom Metazoa; phylum Chordata; class Mammalia; order Primates; family Atelidae; genus Ateles; species Ateles fusciceps. The sequence continues at coordinate 18,847,073 of JAZHEH010002507.1, read as the reverse complement.
ACTATGTTGCCAGACGGATCTTGAACTCCTCACCTCAAGCGATCCTCCCACCTCAGCCTCCCAAAATGTTGGGATTACAGATGTGAGCCACTATGCCTGGCCTACGCAACATATATTTCAAAAGAGCAGCCTGGCCATTAGGATCTACCTACCTATATTTTTGGTGCAAACTATTACTTTGGGGACATCTTTCTTTTTTCCTTTTCTTTCTTTCTTTTTTTTTAATTTACAGATGGGGTCTTGTTACGTTTCCCAAGAGGCCCAAGTGCAGTGGCTATTCACAGGCATGATCATAGCACACTATGGCCTTGAACTCCTGGCCTCAAGTGATCTTCCCACATAGCTGGGATAATAGGTACACGCCACTGTGCCCAGCAGGACATTTTTCCTTTCTTTTTTTTTTTTGTCATCTCCTAGCTTGCAAAAAAGACATTTTTCTTAATAGAAAACTACTATCATGAAGAATTATGTTTGTCTCTTAACTATGTTTACTCAACTAGTTTTAACATAGTATGAAATTAACATAGTATGACACAAAGGAACGTTCCATGTTACTTTCTATGCCAAAGTAATATTCTTGACCCAACATGGGATAAATCTCCTTGACACTAGCTATTTCTTGGGTATGGTTACTTTAACTAACGTCTGCAAAACTCAGATCTTAGTAATTCCAAGTGAAAGAAACTTCTAGCTGTTTGTACTCTATACGAAAGTGTAACAGTCTGAGTTGATTGGGACTGGAGTTCTATCTTGACACGACAATTTTTTTGGTAAGACCTTGCTCAGAAATAAGACCCATGTTGTCAAATATTCATAAATATCTTAGTTTTAGAAATCCCATCAGTAGTTTACATGAAGCTTTCTCTTTCAGTGTTCACAGGCATCAGTCCCCAGAGCTCTGGATCAAAAGGCAGATCCTGACTTGCACAGGATGGCTTTACCGTTTCCCAGCGATGCTCAGGCCCAGGCCGCGGCCAGCTTTCTTCTGCAGATACACAGGGAAAACCTCCAAGTTCTCCTCATCCCGATAGTGTGCCTCATCTCTATACACCACCAGCCGCACCTTCTGGGGGGGTCTGCCTCAGGGCTGTGATGGCTTCTTCGTGGCTGGAGTTCCTCAGGTCAACCCCATTAACCTGGAACAATGGGCATTCTGAGATGGGCTGCTGATGGCAGAGGCCTCTGCCTGCTCTGTCTGCTGAATCTCCTTGATCTATCCAGTCAAGAATCTCTAGAGATTTCCAGCCACTCTCAAAGCAAACAGATAGTGACCATGAGCAGTATGAGCTGCTTTGAATATAAAGGAGGTGGCCCTTAAAATATCCTACCCCACAAGCACACAGAGGGTGGATACGTGATAATGCAATTTCACATAGCTATGAACTTTACTTGAAATCAATGAAAGAGAGAGAGAGAGTGTGTGCACACAGGGCATTAACTAGCTCATTTAATTGAGATCAAAGAGAAAGAAATGTTAGTGTTTTGTCGGCATTTTTAGATTCAGTTGCTTATTGGATTTGACATGTTCACTCTGATTATTTATTTATTTTTTTAGATAGGGTCTCACTCTGTTGCCCAGGTTGGAATGCAGTGGCACGATACTGGGCTTACTACCGCCTTGACTTCCCAGGCTCAAGCGATCCTTCCACCTCAGTCTCCTGAGTATCTGAGACCCCATGTGTGTGCCACCATGTCTAGCTAATTTTTAAATTTTTTGTAGAGATGAGGTCTTGCCATATCGCCCAGGCTGGCTTCAAACTCCGGGGCTCAGGTGATCCTCCTGCCTTGGCCTTTCAAAGTGCTGGGATTACAAGCATGAGCCACCATGCCTAGCTGACATCTTCACTCTTATTTGCTCACGTCACAACTGCTTCATAACAAGCGCAGAAGGAGATGAGAGACCAGTATTTCCAACAGCATCCAATACTCCCTGAAATCTTCTCATTGGAATCTGGTTCTCTCTCTGTGTCTCTTTGTTTTTTTTTTTGAGACGAAGTCTCACACTGTTGCCCAAGGGGGGAGTGCAGTGGCACGATCTCGGCTCACTGCAACCTTTGCCTCCCAGGTTCACGTGATTCTCCTGCCTCAGCCTCCTGAGTAGCTGGGATTACAGGTGCACACCACCATGCCTGGCTAATTTTTTGTATTTTTAGTAGAGATGGGGTTTCACTATGTTGGCCAGACTGTTCTCCAACTCCTAACCTTGTGATCTGCCCACCTTGGCTTCCCAAAGTGCTGGGATTATAGGTGAGAGCCACTGCACCCGGCCCCTAAGGCTTTTTTAATTCTAACATTCTAAAGACTAAGGACCAGTGGCATAAAGAATGGTTATGGGGAAAAGAGAAAGGAAGGATGAAGCTTCTTGGAGAAGGTGACTTTTGAACTGTCATTTAAAGCTGATTGTGTGAGCCAAGAAAATGTTTAAAAGCTGCTGTTTCTTTTCTAGTATATCTTGGTGGCTTGTGTGTTCATTTAGATGAGCTACATCCAGAATAACAGCGGTAAAGAACATGGGTTTTGGATATGGATGCACTTTGGTTTCAGTGCTGATTCCGACTTACTGGCTATATGAAACTCTGTGTAAATTACTTAAGTCAAACTTTGCCGTGTCATCTATGACTTAGAGATAATCATATTTACTTAGTGTTGTGAAGATTAAGCCCTGTAAATCATTCAGCACCGGGCTTGGCACACAGTTATGTTCAATGTAAATTAGAAGTTGGTATTTTACAAGGAATTAAAATAACGTCAGTGAAGGCTGTTTTTCCTCTCAGCATGATCATTCACTGCTACTTTAAGCCAATGAATACAATTTCATTGTCTGTGAATGAAACACAAAGGGGAAAAGTGTATTTCCAGGAAATGTGGTCTGAGCTGATTATTTTCCTGTATTCCAATAGATGGCACACAAGACCACTTCTGTTACTCAATTAAAAAAAAGTTACCTCCATGGATTGAAGATGAACTTTCTAAGCCTCTAAATACCTTTTGAAAGGCCCTAACAAATATACTTTTAATTAAAAGCATTGTCATTAAACTGTAATATTACAAAGCAATTTCTATTAAATTCCAGCATGATGGTATCTGCTAGATGGAAGTGATCTAAGATCACAGTTTCCATTTGCTCCTCTGCGAATCAGGAGATACCACTAAATGTGCCAATAATCATAGAGAAATATCATGATGTGGCTAGAACATTGTGGAGAGATGTATTACATAAGTGCCTTACAGAAGCATAGTATGCATTATTTAGAATATTGATTGTAGAAGAGAAGGGTGGAAATAGCAGGGCTTCCTATTTGAGAAGAAAGGCTCCAGGAAGACCCAGGTGTCAAGGGAGCATACCACATCCCTTGGATAGAATGGCCATGTGGGAAAGTGGGTGAACCCAGTGCTTGAGAAGGAAAGAGTAACAAAGCTAGTGCAGCAGCTCCTCAGTATTTTATTGCATAGGGAAACTCAGGCATTAACTCTCTCACTCTCCTCTGCTCCCACTTGCACCAAAATAGAGGGGGATAATGGCACTAGGGGTGGGGATGGGGCAGCAGGGAGGGTACCAGAAGGAACTGGCCTAAAGGAGAACCAGAAAGAAGACATAGCTCATGTTCATCATATTAACAGAATCATAAATCTTGCCATGCCAAAACATTATTTGACTCTATCTTTGGAAGCAAAATCTGGCTTGTCCTAACCTTAACATCAGGATAGTACTAAAACCGTGAGAGGCCAACTTGCAGAACGCAGAGGACTTTCATGAGTGGAAAAGGCACTGTTTGGAAAAGCCTTGTTTCAAGACCTCAAAATATCCCACGAAAACAGGCCTGTTTTCTCAAGGCCTTCTGGAGGTCACAGGTTGCCGCTGCATCGTCATGGATTTCTAGTCATCAGCCACAACCAGAACCAGTCCAATGTGGAGTAGAAAGCTGTTTAGAAAGGAAACATGTCCCCGACCAAACTGAGAGCTATATTTCTTAGCTAAACACGTGTTAGACTCTCACAAGCTAAACCTTGTCTGAGATAGAGAGGAACCTGTATTGGCCATCTTGAATGAGAAGTATAGGCATCCATTCGAGAATAGATAACATAATTTTGCCAGTTAACAGGAAACTGTTAACTTGGTTTTTACAATTCTCCTTCCACTTAAAACAAATTTGCTTTATTCATGTTAACCTTTAGCGGGTGTTCACTTGTACTTGAATATACTTTATAGATGAGAGCAGCTACAGGCGGTCTAATACAAACAGAAATCATTAAAAAAAATCCTTATTGAGGCATAATTGATATAAAATAAACTGCACAAATTTAAAGTGTACAATTTGATAGGTTTTGCCAGATGTGTATTTATACCTGTGAAGCCATCACCACATTCAAGATAATGAACATATTAGATTTAATTTCAAGTGACCATTATAATTTGTGGACTTAGAATTCATATATGTATCAAGGCATATGTATATCTGTGCCATTTTAAATATTTAATCTATTCTTAAAAAGCCAATTATGATAATACCAACTGATTTGAAAATCTAGGGAGTGAAAAACAAAGAAATCTCAAACTCCTGATTACTAAACAACCATGTTGTATGCTAAGGCAGTCAAGCCAATTCCCAGAGAGGTCTTGCTTATTTTTATAACCTCATACACTTGTACCTTAATGAATGTACTGGGAATATGTCTTAATCCAATGATGAAACGCAGTAAAGGCCTGCAGAGAAATCCCGTAACTCAGGTTGAATTTAATTTGCAAACAGCTTAGCCTCTCCTTTAACCCCTTCTCGCCTATGTTTCCTGCCCTTAATTATATCTCTGGTTTCATCTTGGGAGGCAGAAATGAACCACCAAAGGGAAAATTAAAATTCTATGATGTCATTCATAATGTGCTAAAGTTGCAAAGCAAAAAATGCACATGGGCACCATAAAATGCTAACTATTCAGTTAAGTTCATCCAATGAAAAAAATAAATGCTGCCTAAAGGTTTCACACCATCGAGAAAGCTCTTTCGTTCCACCTAGCAGAAGGCCTGGCATCGGCTTCCCATTCAGCCATTCCATGGTCCAGACACTGCCTGCTTTGGTACTTTTTAAAAGGCTTTCACAACTTTGCTAAATGAGAGTCAATTTGAAAAAGTTAAACATTTCAATTTTTAGTAAGCATCATATTCCTCCTAAAGAGAAGATTTTACATTTTTATCAATTTGAAAACACTGATGGCAAGGCATGAACTTCCATTTTGCATAAAGATTTATTAAGATTAAGAAAATATTGGCTGGGCGCAGTGGCTCACGCCTGTAATCCCAGCACTTTGGGAGGCCAAGACGGGTGGATCACGAGGTCAAGAGTTTGAGACCAGCCTGATCAACATGGTCGAACCCCATCTCTACTAAAATACAAATATTAGCTGAGCGTGGTGGTTTGCACTTGTAATCCCAGTTACTCAGGAGGCTGAGGCAGGACAATCGCTTGAACCCGGGAGGCGGAGGTTGCAGTGAGCTGAAATCATGCCACTGCACTCCAGCCTGGGTGACAGAGTGAGACTCTGTCTCAAAAAAAAAAAAAAAAAATCCTATTTAAGCTGCCACAAAATTTTTTAAATACCAGGTATATATGTGTGTGTATGTGTCTATATGTATGTGTTTTTAGGAGGAATTTAGTAGGGTATAATGGAGAGGAAAAAAATTTGCAATATTATATAGTCTCATTTGATATCAAAATAATAGAGCCATAACTTGTATTTTTCCTTTTAGTTAAAAAGTTTTCAGAGACAAATGTAGATTGGTAACCTGTCATGACTCTAGACCACTGTACAATGTACATTGAAGAAAAAAGAATATGGTATATATCTTGTTAAATGGGAGAGAAATCAGTGAAGATATGGTTGAGTAGAAAGATAAATTCACTTTGTGGATCAAGATTAGGAAAGGAACTATATTTACTGATATAAAATAAAATTCAAAATCATATACCTCTAATATCTGGTCACCAGCCCAAAGTCTTCCATCTCTGGCTGCTGCGCCTTCTTCATATACTTCATGGATAACTATAGCATTCTATAAAAAAGAAAATCTTATTAATTTTCAACAACCACAAATGCTTCTTTAAGCAAACAACCAATAGGCAGCAACTCATAATTTTCTATTTGTTAATAACATTGTATTTTATCTGATATAAAGATAAACAATATACAGTTATGGTATATTCAGAGGTGTAATTAAATTTTCCTAAGATTATTATTTCATTCCTTTAAAACTGGCTTTGCCTAACATTTCAGGTTAAACGTCTTCCAGGTGTTTTACAGTTAACCCTGTACATTGCTGCTGTGTATGAACTTGAGGTGAACTATGTGTCATTCTTATTTACATTTTATAGTGTATTTTTAAACATGGTTTCAGGTATTTATGGGTATTCAAGGATTTGGTATAGCTGTGTGGCCTGATGAAGGGGATTTTGCCAGGCCTTATTACCTGGGCAATAAAAGAAAGGAACTTAGTGGAACGAATGGGTCTTGTAGGAGAGGAAAACAGGAGTAGGAGAAAGAGCATTCATGGACCCAAGCGTAAAACAGCTGTGGGTTCGAATCCAGACTCTGCTTTCTTGTAATTTTGGGCAATTAATTCCTTTGAACTCAGCAATCCGAGCCATAAAATTAGAACAACTATCTACTGTAGGTAAGCCTTGGTTGGAAAAGTGTTTCATAGTTAATGAATTAAAAAATAATTTGTATCTCTTCAGATTCATAACCTTAAAGATTATTTTATCATCATAAAAATGACATGTACCCATATATTGGATTCAAGCAATACCACTACAGGTTGTTGCAAGGTACAAAAACAGGCTGCCTCCCACCCAGACTCAGCCCCACTCTCTAGAGACAATCACCACTCACAGCTTCCAAGGATGTCTCTAGACAATTCACATTTATACACCCAAACAGTTATATATTTTGATGAGAGACTATTCTAAAAACATTAAATTGAGTTTGTCCACTTTCTTTTCCCTCATCCCCGTCCCGTAGAGCAAGCAGTCAAGCTTTGCAATTCTTCGCCTTGGGGGATTTTTGTGGAGCTGAAACCTGAAGCATCCAGAAGACATTGGCTCTTTCTGTTTTTTAATAGACCCAAAGAGCACTGAATGGATTATGACAATTATGATATGTGTCTTGGAGGGCTGCTGGGAGAGGGACACAGCTTTTTTTTTTCCTTGAGATGGAGTCTTGCTCTTTTGCTCAGGCTGGAGTGCAATGGCGTGATCTCGGCTCACTGCAACATCCTCCTCCCAGGTTCAAGCGATTCTCCTGCCTCAGGCTCCCGAGTAGCTGGGATTACAGGCATGCACCACCACACCTGGCTAATTTTTGTATTTTTTTTAGTAGAGACGGGTTTTGCCATGATGGCCAGGCTGGTCTTGAACTCCTGACCTCAGGTGATCCACCCACCTTGGCCTCCCAAAGTCCTGCAATTACAGGTGTGAGCCACAATGCCTGGCCGAGGGACACAGCTTTTGAGTGGAGATTAGAAACGGAGGTCTATGGGTCCCACAGTAGGGATTTGAGCCCAGGGTCCTCCTATTCCCTGCCCCCAGTGCACACACACAGGTTTTAAGACCCTGCTGGCGATGGTCAAGGGCTGACACCTCTGATACTTGTCAGACCCTAGAGGCTGACACCTATAGGATTCCAGCCATGAAAGAAGTCAAGTGGTAGGACTTCTGGACTTGAGAGATCTTACAGGCTTAGGCAAGGACAGGCTTGATGATGAGCAGGCAGTGCTGATAGCAATGACCATAAGGGTGTCACCAACGTCTGGGTGCTTGGTTGAGACCCTTTGGAGTTAAAGAGCCACCAAAATGGCTGAGGTTGAATTTCACTTTAGCCCAGAAGTATGGAGCCTCAGAATTAAGTTCATATGAAGAAATGAATATTTCTTGCAAAAATATGACAAGATAGACAAAATAGACACACACACACATCCCAAACTGTGTTTGTTTGCTTTTTAATTTTTAAAAAAATTTTTGAGATAGCATCTCGCTTTGTTGCCCAGGCTGGAGTGTAGTGAGTGGCTCAGTCATAGCTCACCGCAGCCTCGACCTCCCGGGCTCAGGTGATCCTCCTGTCTCAGCCTCCCAAGTAGCTGGGAATACACGTGTGCACAACCATGGCTGGCCAATTTTTTTTTTTTTAATTAAGTAGAGATGGGGGTCTCACTATGTTGCCCAGGCTGGTCTCAAACTCCTGGGCTCAAATAATCCTTCTGCCTTGGCCTCCCAAAGTGCTAGGATTATAGGTATGAGCCGCTGTGCCCAGCCATTTTGTTTTTCTTTTTTAAAGAGAAGGAGTCTCAAAATGTCCCCAAAAATCCTGGGCTCAAGCAATTTTCCTGCCTCATCCCAGCAGCTGGGTCTATAGGCATGTCCTATAGCACCAGGTTTACTTTCTTTCAAAAACAAAACCATCACCAGAAAACAAACAAAAAAAGGTTGCTATACAAATTCCACAGTAGAGAAACAATAAAAGAAAACAAGAAGTCTATAACTAGATAACCCATCTGGATTCCAAATATTTTTATAATACTAAATAGAGTACTTTCATTTTATCACTATACAGTTCTGAAAACATTCTTTATTGTAGCAATTAGAGAGGCAGCCCCCAAGAGCCAGGAAAAGTTTCTGGATCCAGACAATTTACATTTCAGATTCGGCACCAGCAATGGATTTTAGACCATTCTTTGTTTTAACTCTGACTTATGAAAGTTCCAGACCCAGGGAGCATTTACACTGCTAAGAGTTTGTTTCTCTGAACTATTTCACGGGAATGATTTGGAGGAAACTTGTGGGGTCAGTGGCTTGCGGTGATCCCAGAGATACTAATGAGATCCTAATAAAGGTCATTTGTATTAAGGTAGTATGAGGAGAAACTAATGCAGATTCCTGGTAGTACCCTGTAATGATGCTGGTTTTCAAAGTTTGGTGCCCAAATACCCTATCTTCACTGGACTGAGAGAGTCACACACTAAACTCGGACTATGCATGGATTTTACAAAGCTTGATTTTCAGCAAAAACTCCTTTGATCTTGGAACATTATAAAAGGTAAATAGAAAATTTCTGTTCACTCGTACTCAAAAGAAAGAAAAGACCCCCTTGGAGTTTTCAGTCCATAAAAGTGGTCTGAATGAAAAATTCTTAAGATACTTTGTGGTGCTCAATGAACTATACTACATAAAGGATGGTAATGACCATAAAGGAATAATACGTTAATAGTTTCAAATGCCGAACTCACTGCAAATGATGCATTTTTAGTGCGGAAGTCTTTCTGTATGTAAAACTCTCCATTTATTTATTTATTTTTGCTTGACTGCTACTGTAATTTCTCTTAAAGTTATTAGTGAAGGCCGGGAGTAGTGGCGCATACCTATAATCCCAGCACTTTGGGTGGCCAAGGTGGGTGAATCACCTGAGGTGGATGGATTACCTGAGGTCAGGAGTTCGAGACCAGCCTGGCCAACATGGTGAAACCTTGTCTCTACTAAAAATACAAAATTAGCTGGGTGTGGTGGCACATGCTTGTAGTCCCAGCTACTTGGGAGGCTGAGACAGAAGAATCACTTGAACCCGGGAGGGGGGAGGCTGCAGTGAGCTGATATCATGCCACACTCCAGCCTGGGCAAGACAGAGTGAGACTGTCTCAAAAAATAGAAAAATAAAAAATAAAGTGAAGATACAAAAAAACATGAGACACTGTTATCTGTCAATAGAAAAGGGCCACGTTTCTTTTTGTTTAATTTATCTAGTGTATTTAGGGGAAAAAAAGGCCACATTTCTTACTGGGTACCCCTGTAGTCTATGAAGCTGTGGTTCTGGATAGTTGCACTAACTGGGGGTGAGACGTAAAAGGTGGGGGACCAAGAGCTAAATTAGAAATGTGGGCTGGTGAATTTTAAAAAAACTGATTTATGTTTTAAAACATGTGTAGTTCAGAGAGTGGAACAGAAGAGTAAAAAAGACAGTGGGTTGGGAAATTTTAGGCATATATTTTGTGAATACATGAAATAATAGGTCATTAAAATACTTTTTTTTTCTTGAGACAGAGTCTCACTCTGTTGCCCAGTCCGGAGTGCAGTGGCACGATCTTGGCTCACTGCAAACTCCGCTTCCAGGTTTAAGCAATTCTCCTGCCTCAGCCTCCCAAGTAGCTGGGATTACAGGCAGGCACCACTACACCCGGCTAATTTTTGTATTTTTAGTAGAGATGGGGTTTCACCATGTTGGTCAGGCTGGTCTTTAACTCCTGACCTCGTAAGCTGCCCACCTTGGCCTCTAAGAGTCCTGGGATTACAGGTGTGAGCCACCGTGCCTGGTTAAGACTGACCTTTATTAAATTAAAAATAAGGTGTTGATTATGCATATGATGCTTATCTCATCATTGGATATCCTAAATTTTTTTTTTGATATCCTAAATTTTAAGGCTCTTGAATTATTCAAGCAACACTGCAGCTCTGAGTGCCTTCTCCCCCACCAGCCCTCCCTTCCTATCTTTTCATATGTAAATAACATTCCAAAACCCAAGACCTCAGTGACTCCAGTCTACAAATACCAGTGATTCCTAAAACTCATTTATCCCAAAAGCAGTCCATGAATCAACCCACTCTTCAGGCTTGCTGGCTTACTCTGAAGACAGGCTATAGAGGCAAAGGATTATGAGCTAGGCTTCTGGAGTCAGACTTCTTTGGTCTAAATCTTGGCCCTGTTACTGTGTGGCTGTAGGCCTTGGGAAGTCTGTTAACTTCTCCAGGGCTCAGCTTTTTTTGTTTTGAGATGGAGTCTTTCTCTGTCGCCAGGCTGGAGTGCAGTGTCGCAATCTTGGCTCACTGCAACCTCCGCTTCCTGGGTTCAAGCGATTCTCTTGCCTCAGCCTCCCGAGTAGCTGGGACTACAGGAGTGCAACATTGTGCCCAGCTAATTTTTATATTTTTAGAGAAGGGGTTTCACCATGTTGGCCAGGCTGGTCTTGAACTCCTGACCTCATGATCCGCCCACCTCGGCCTCCCAAAGTGCTGGGATTACAGGCATGAGCCACCACGCCTGGCCCCTAGTGCTCAGTTTTTTAGATGGCTTAACAGTATTATCTACCAATAAGGCTTTGTGTACAGTGTGAGCACACAGTAAGGAAGCGATAGGAGTTTTTTTTGTTTGTTTGTTTTTTTGGTTGAGACACAGTCTCACTCTCTTGCCCAGGAAGGAGTGTAGTGGTGTGATCTTGGTTCACTGCAAACTCCACCTCCCAGGTTCAAGTGATTCTTATGCCCTGGTCTCCCATGTAGCTGGGACTACAGGCACGTGCCACCACACCTGGCTAATTTTTGTATTTTTAGTAGAGATGGGGTTTCACCATGGTGGCCAGGCTGGTCTTGAACTCCTGGCCTCAAATAATCCACCCCCTCCGGCCTCCCAAAGTGCTGGGATTATAGGCATGAGCCACCGCACCCAGCCAGGTAATATTTTTAATAGCACCCGTCCATTATCATTTATTTTACATCTATGTGCCATAGATGCTACACACTTCCCATTTGTCCCATTGAATCCTCATAATAACTCTTCAAATTCAGTATTATTAGTCCCACTTACAGCTGAGGAAATGAAAACTCATAAGGGTTCAGACTTGACCAGGTCTCTGCAGCTTCTAATTAGGAGAGATGAAATTCCAACTCAGGACTGTTTAACACCAGAGCCTGTGCTCCCACATGATAGCAAGCTTCTCATCTGTTTTGAATATGTGATTTTGCACTTGTCCAAAAGCTAGCTTGGGATTTTCCATATGGCATCAATTCTGTTGAAAAATTGTCACCTCAGCTCCATAGCAGAAACCTTGAGGGCATGCGTTGATTTTTTTATAGAGAGTGAACAAAAAGACGACTTGCGGAAGAAGGCAAAGCCTTTGACTTAATGAGGTGAGGCGATGATCTATAAATCTCACTAGCTAGTGCTGGTACATGATTAGGGGTTTGCACTACAGGAAGCACAATGCATAGGCCCCCTCCCAACCTCCAACAGAGTCCCTCTCTTAATTCCATTTGTTATTCTTTTTTGTTTTTTTGAGACAGGGTGTTGTTCTGTTCTCCAGCCTGGAGTGCAGTAGCATGACCTTGGCTCACAGCAAAGCTGGCCTCCTGGGGTCAAGCAATCCTCCCACCTCAGCCTCCTGAGAAGCTGGGACCACAGACATGTGCCACCACAGCCAGCTAATTGTGCTTTTTTTGTATTTTTTGTAGGGACAGGGTTTTGCCTTGTTGCCCAAGCTGATCTTAAACTTCTGGGCTCAAACGATCCTCTCGCCTCAGCCTTCCCAAAGTGCTGGGATTACAGGAGTGAGCCACCACCACGCCTGGCCCATTTATTATTCTTGTCTCTTTCCTTCCTTCCCTTCAACTTTTCAGTCCTATTTCTGTGCACCTATATTATTCACTGAATGATTTTTTCGAAGACAAATACAAATTATAATAGATACAAGTGATACATCAATGTTCAAAACAAAAGTTGTCCAGCCCAAGAAAAAGATCAATTTCTATCAATTAATGGCACAGACCTGAGGATCATTTATATATGATCAAGACTGACAAAGAGTCAAAAATGGATTTCCTCCTGGTAGTTGTGTGATTTTTCACTGGGGTAACAGAAATGTAAGTAAGATGACCTGTTTATTAACTGCTTGAGACAAGACCAGTGATTTCCTTTTGAACATTTTATTTATTTTTTTGAGACAGGGTCTTGCTCTGTTGCCCAGGAGGAAGTGCAGTGGTGCAATCATCGCTTACTGCAGGTTTGACCTCCTGGTCTCAAGTGATCCTCTCACGCCAGCCTCCTGAGTAGTTGCTACCTCAGGCACATGACACCATGCTTGACTAATTTTTAAATATTTTGTAGACACAGGGTCTCACTATGTTGCCCAGGCTGGTCTCAAACTCCCAGGTTCAAGTGAGCCTTCTGTCTCAGCCTACTAAAGTTCTGGGATTATAGCTGTGAGTCACCATGCCTGGCCTGGACACTTAAAATTACTCATTTGACTTGCCAAATCTAGAGCCAGGGAAGAGTTTAATCAGTGAGTTGGTCAGGCAGGGTTTGAAAGGCATGGGAAGAGTCTTCTGCTTAAAAACTTCTCCCTCACCAGTCTGTCTGGAACACCTTTAACCAAGGAAAACTCCCTTTATTCCACAATTAAACATTTATAACATGAACTATTTATAAACATTTATAACATTAAAGAAAACTTGACAAGCAGAAAGAAGTAGCTGACTAGCAAATTCATCATGTTGCTTAAGAAACTACTGCCTTTAGGCTGGGCATGGTGGCTCATGCCTGTAATCCCAGCACTTTGGAAGGCTGAGGTGGGTGGATCACCTGAGGTTAGGAGTTTGAGACCAGCCTGGCCAACATGGGGAAACCCCGTCTCTACTAAAAACACAAAAATTAGCTAAACGTGGTGGCGGGCACCTGTAGTCCCAGCTACTTGGGAGGCTGAGGCAGGAGAATCACTTGAACCCAGGAGGTGGAAGATGCAGTGAGCCGAGATTGTGCCACTGCACTCCAGCCTGAGTGACAGAGCGAGATTCTGTCTCAAAACAAACAAACAAAAAAAACGCTACTGTCTTAATGTCTCCATTCCTAAGAGAGTATTTATTTTTAAACGTGGATACTATATGCATATGGTACCATATTCAGACTATTATAACTGAAAAATCTCTCTAGCACTAGTTCTCTATCTAGAAACAAATAGTATTAAGGTTTTCGCATATTTTTGTAGAAATATTCCATATACCTATATTTGAAGTATAGGCTACCAAGTGCTTGAGGGTTATGCCTTCTTTTATCTGCTACCTCCTTTGTTTTATAAAATTCTAAAAGGGCCACCTCTTCTATGGCATCTTCCGTAACTCTCTCCCCTGATAAAGTTGATTGATTCTTCTTGTGAGTCACCACTACATAAGTTCCTTAGTATCACTGAACTTATCACAGTGCCATGAATGTCTGTTCAGGGCTCTGTCTTGTGCCACTTCCCATCGTTGATGGAAGCCTTCAGGACAGAGGCTGTTCCCAACTCGTCTTTGTATTCTGGTGCCAAGTCCAGAGTAGGCACTTAATAAATGTTCATTAAATGATTGTCAAGAAATTGGTTGGAGATAGATAAAGGGGTTACAATGACTCAGAAAGGGGAGGCTGAAAAACTTAGTGGGTCATAATCTCAGTCCAACCAAAACCAGTTGTATGGTTCGAATGTACCCTCCAAAACTCATGTTGAAATTCAATTGCCAATTGTACACTGTACATTCAATTGCCAATGTACCCTCCAAAACTCATGTTGAAATTCAATTGCCATGGTATTAAGAGGTGAGGCCTTTAAGGGGTGATTGGGCAATGAGGGCTCTGCCCTCAAGGATTGGTTAATGCTGCTATCTTGGGAGTGAGTTCCCAATAAAAAGAGTTCAGCCCCTTCCCTCTATGCCTCATGTGCTTGCTTGCCCTTTAACCTTCTGTCACAGGATGATACAGCATGAAGGCCCTCACCAGATGCTGGCTCCATGCTCTTGGACTTCCCAGCCTCCAGAACTGTGAACCAAATATAATTCTTTTCTTTATAAATTACCCAGTCTCAGATATTCTGTTAAAGCAGCAGAAAATGAAGTAAGACACCAAGCTTATGGTGGTAAAATATTAGTGACACATAACCAAAATACCCATCACAAATGGATTTTAAATCCATTGAAGTTTCCAGACGTTTTACTTTAGCTCAGAGAGCAATTTAAGAGAGTCAAGTATGAGAGACTTAATTATCACTGAGCCCCATAAAAATCCCAAAGTCTCCAAGGGGATTTAAACTCTGAGTTGCTGGAAAAGACTTTCACAACATGCAATAGTATATCCTTCGACAGACTCAATGTCACCAGACCCTTCAGCTCATCAATCACCATTTTTATCGTTCGAGCTGCCAACAGGTAGATAAAGTAACTCATAAACACACCAATCATTCAGCAAAAGGCAATCTTATTGTCACAATAGACTTGTAACACTTAAAGAAGCCAGGTGTTAGAAAAATTAACGAAGGGTCCCCTGTGGGCTGAAGGATATCAATAAGTACCCTTTTGTGGGTGAACTATATTAGTAGACTGAGATTTTACATTTCTAGATATTCAGTAGATTGTTTTAACAAGCATTTTAGGACAAAACTTTGACGAAGAATCATATGTAGATATATTATAAAGAACTACAGATATATGGCTTAATTCCACTGCTTGCAGGCATGTTTTACTTCATTTGATCACTCTGGAATTAAACTCAGTCTTTGCCATACTCATAAAAGCCCCTACCTGCACTCCCTACACATACAAAAAAAATCCTAAGGGATATTTTAACTACAGAAAAGTTTCACATTAAATTTCACATTTAGGTCGAAAACATATTTACCAGTCATCCAGAAAGAGTGTTATGTCTTATTACCCGGCATTAGGAGAAAAGTCCCTCCTAACAAGAAAAACCCATGAGGACCAAAAGAAATGTTAAAGATATCATACATAATAAAATAGTGATATTTTTTCCTTTGAAAGAAACTATGGTTTGGATCTGTGGCCTTAGAGGAAGGATGTAGCTTTTAGATACTATTTAATAGTTTTCTCCTCTATGGCTATCCTTGTTCAGAAACCATAAAGACAGCCATGTCTTCTACACAGTAGATGACTTTCTCAGCAGGAAAGCCGTAAACCAATGAGGGCTGATAATATGGTGGGGGTGGTAAGATCCTCAATCCAGTGCTGTGTAGACCAAAACTACATCCAAATCTACACTGAAAAACACATAGTTATAGATTAAGTATTAAGTTACTGATTTGTGATATCTACTATAGTTACAGAGTTTAAAAAGAACTTCTAAATTATATTTCACTTTGAGCAAAGTTGATAGACCCCAAACTATTTATATATAAAAAAGGATTCCGTTAACAGAGTAGAATTAAGAAAAAAAAAAAAAAGATGAACGTTTTAGAACACAATTCTTTTCCATTCTAAAGGCTTTGTGACCAAATGCTTTAAATTTTTTTTAAAAGCTTCCCTCGTATATTCAATTAGAATGTGATTTGAAAAAAATGTGCAGTAGTCTGTGAAAGAAAAGACTCAGGACTAAGGAGTCAGAGGAGTTCAATTTTCTGACAGCTCTGCAGGTAACCAACTGGATCACTTTGTTCACGACACTAATATTACCAGTAAAGCACAGAGTTGAACTACATGACTTTTTATTTTTTTTCTGAGACACAGTCTCACTCCGTCACCCAGGCTGGAGTGCAACGGCACGATCTTGGCTCACGGCAACCTCCACCTCCTGGTTCAAGTGACTCTAGTGCCTCAGCCTCCTGAGTAGCTGGGATTACAGGTGAATGCCACCATGCCTGGTTAATTTTTATAATTTAGTAGAGAAGGGGTTTCACCATGTTGGCCAGGCTAGCCTCAAACTCCTGACCTCAAGTCATCTGCCTGCCTCGGCCTCCCAAAGTGCTGGGATTACAGGCGTGAGCCGCTGTGCCTGGCCTGAACTACGTGACTTCTAAAGTCATCCAAGTTCTAAAATTCTAGGCTTCTATGAACCAAAATGTTGTGTAGAGTGAAGCAGAGAAAGTCATTGTTTTAAACAGATATTTAGGTCCTGCCTAAGAATAAGACCTCCTTCTAAATGCTAGGTGAGAAGAGTCTAATTCCCATAGGTTGAACAAGATATGAAAGATATGGAAGTTGGAGTCAGACTCTATTTTAGTTACATTTGGCTGCAAAACTTAGTGGCTTAAAACAACTACTTATTTGTTTACAATTCTATGGGTTGGCAGTTGGGGCTGGGCTCGGCTGTGCACTTCTTCTGCTTTACATAATGTCGCTTGGGTTCTGAAGTGAGTTTGCAGTCAAGTTAACCCAGGCTGGTAGTGTCCTCAATGGCTTTACTGTCATGTCTGGGACCTCAGCTGGAATGGCTGGGCCTTTCTCACTCCACACGGTCTCGCATCCTCCAGGAGGCCAGTCCAGACTTCTTCAAAGGGTGGCAGTGTTTCAGGAGAGCAAAAGCTAAAATTGCAAGGCCTCTTGAGATCAAAGCTTGGAAGTCATACAATGCTACTTTTGTCACTGTTGGTCAGACTGGATTCAAGGAATCTGGAAAGAGCTGCATACAGTTTATAGTCTTTTGTTTTTTCTTTTTTAAAAAATTGAGATAGCATATATAGTCAGTTTCAAGGTCTCACAGATTCTGTCAAGGTTGTCAGAGGAATTTTCCAGCCTGCAAACAGTGGAAGGCAGCAATGTGTGGTGGGAAGAGTACTGGCTATGGCCAGATAAACCTGTGTTGAGATTTTAGCTCTGCTACTTACCATAGATTTATGATACTTCCATTAAGTTATTTAACCTCTCTGAGCCTGTGTTTCTTCTGCCTCTGTAAAATGGGACTAATAAATCCCCCCCTTTTAGATTTTCAGGATGAGATGGGGTTATGTGCCAAGTAAAGTGTCAGCTAAATCATAGATATTGAGTAATTGCTCATGAACGCTCCTAATATAGATACTAAGTTTGAAGGGGCATATCTAGTACCTAAAATATCTGTGTCAGAGTGATCAAAATTCATGACTCTAAGGATGAGTGACACCAGTCTTGGTCCATTTTTTTTTCATTTCTAATTTTCCTGTTATTATGGTGATTCTAAAATACAACTGAAATATAATCTTTCAAGAAAGACTACAATACAAGGATATTTCAGATTATTTTTCTCCAGTCACAGACTACTCAGGATTAAGCTCAAAGGACCATATGAATGCCAACAAGCTCTAAGCCAGACTGTAGGAGTCTTCTTCCCAGACATTTAGATTTTTCTTAGTTAAATACAATCTTCACTGATCATGGATTCCATATCTGTGAATCCATCTACTCCCTAAAATTTATTTGTAACCCCCCATATCAATGCTCCCAGCACTTAGGCCGCCATTCTCTTTTTTATTTTATTTTATTTATTTTATTTTATTTTATTTTATTTTATTTTTTTATTTCTTTTTTTTTAAGACATGGTTTCACCATGTTGGCCAGGCTGGTCTTGAACTCCTGACCTCAGGTGATCCGCCCACCTTGGCCTCCCAAAGTGCTGAGATTACAGGTGTGAGCCACCACGCTCGGCTTTGGCTGCCATTCTTAAATGTGCAGAGTGGTAGAAAATGTGAGTCTTCTGATTTCCTTTTTTCCAGATGGGGTTGAAAAAGGTGTTACTTTGCCTTCTTGCTTCAGTTCTCATACTGTAAACAAGCACCCTTTTTGTGGGCTATTTAGTGTCCTTTTTTTTTTTTTTTTTTTAAATTTTTGTGCTTTTTCTGTTTAAAATGGCACCCAAGCATAGTGCTGGGGTTCTGTCCAGTGTTCCTAAGTATAAGAAGACGTGGATGGGCTTCACTGAGAAAATATATGTGTTAGATAAGCTATGTGCAGGCTTGAGTTTTAGTGCTGCTGGTCATGCGTTCAATATTAATGAATCAACAAAATATATTAAACAGTATCTTTAAGCAGAAACACACATAAAACAAGGTTATGTATTGATCAGTTATTGAAAATGTTGACTAGAAGCTTGGAAGAACCTGCCTCTGTATTTCCCTAGAAATAATGGTTCACTCTTCAATAATTGGTGTTTGCCTTGACCTTATAGAATACAACTCCTGTGAACAATGAGAATCAACCATACCTCCTACTATTGCTTTTCCCTGGTGATACTTTACAAAAACACTGGGAATCACAATGTGAAAGGCAGAAATGCAGACAAATGCTTTCAATCATAGAGATGACAGGACTTGTGTTGACAAAGGCAGCTCTCTATTGTCCTTGCCACAATGAGGCAGTGGGTTGATGAACCCAAGGATGGGAAACTTAAAAATGAATTTCCCCTATGCTGTAGCATGTATTTTTATGCTTATATGTCAAAGCATTTTGTGGATCTACATTTTTGAACCAATTACAAAGGTAAAATGCAGAGACGATTTAAGATGAGTTGGAAAGTTGCTAATCGTCTCCACCTTTGGACCAAGAACTTTTCTCTTCTTTGATTTAAAGAGTTATTTGGTATCACCTCACTAATTCATGAGAAGCAAAAGATTAAGTGCTACATAATTTCACTATCTCACAAGAGCATACAGGACCTGAGGCAGAATGTAGTCAATCAATTTTATACTGACTTTAAGATAATATTTTTCTTATTTTAACAATTTTACAATTCGATTGAGTCTAACACTCAAGTGTACATTGAATGTACTGCTTTCCCACCATGGGTCACAATAAAAGGTTATTGCCTTAGAAGATACACAGTGTTTGCCAAATTGATTTTGTTTTGCTTGCCAGCTTCATAGGTTGAACAGATAATTGTTTCTGTTCAGAAAACCTGAGGGACTATAGCTGTACAAGGGAAGTCAGCAAAGGTCAAAGGAACTTACTGATCGTACCTGAAATCAGACTTTTAAAAATCTGGATACTCTATTCAGCTCACAAATAATAAATTGGTTTACTGCACAGATTTTCCCCAAAATCTCACAACACAGTCAGACTTCAAGTGACCCTTACAAAACTCTGCTATAAAAGAAACAGAGAGATAGTCTACATATTCTAGTGTGCATTTACAAAATCCCTCAAGGAGGAAGAAAATGGATCATGTTCAGTACCTACTGTTTTGAAATACTTGACACATTCTCAGCTAATAAACTATAGACAACATAAATGAGCATTATATTGGCAATAAATAATGGTGGCTCTTTTGACAAAAAAGATTAAATACTCAATTACACTGGAAGAAATAACACTAGTATCTTCTCTCTCTCTCTCTCTCTCTCTCTCTCTCTCCCCCCCTTGTCTGTGTGTGTGTGTGTGTGTGTGTGTGTGTGTCTGTGTGTGATGAGAGAGAATATAGGTTAGGTTCAGTGGTTCATGCCCATAATCCCAGCACTTTGGGAGACTGAGGCGGGACATGAGCTCAGGGGTTTGAGACCTAAGCAACACAGTGAGACCCTATCTCTATAATTTTTTTTAACTAAAAAAATAAAAAAAGAAAGAAACAGAGTCTTACTTTGTCACCCAGGCTGGAGTGCAGTGGTGGCACCATAGCTCACTCTAGCCTTGAGGTCCCAGGCTTAGGCAATCCTCTTGCCTCAGCCTCTTGAGTAGCTGGGACTACAGGGAACACACCACCACACCTGGATAACTTTTAAAGACAGGGTCTCACCATGTTGCCCAAGCTGGTCTTGAACTCAGCCTCAACCGATCATCCTGCCTTGGCCTCCCTACGTGCTGGGATTACAGGCATAAGCCACTGTGCCTTGCTGTGTGTGTGCTTTTTAATGCAATGGACTATGCAAGCAATCCTAAAACCCAAACTCTGGTATTGCAAATTCTTGCATACTATTTATAGGTAACTAATATATGAAATAAAATCACAGCAATACCTGTTAATATAAGAACTGCTGTAAACATATTAAAATGTTTTGCACTTCAAGAATGAACAAGTTTTCTAAGTTTGTAAAAATAAATGGTTTTATATTTATTTAAAATGGAATTCCCTTACCCAAGCCTTGATTTAACAAAAAGTTGATACTTATCAATATGAATATAATTTTTCATGTAGAAATATAAACTTATTTTAAGGAAATGGTATAATATTTGCATTACATTTCATGAGTCCCTACAGTTCCATTTAGTTCTTATTTATTAAATTTGATTTAGCTTATATAATATTTTTGCTTACAGTCATATTCTTTAAGACCAGAAATGTCCAAATCTGGAAATTCAGAGGTACTATTCATTAACATTCTTTCACTGCGATTCATAGACTTTTTGCAAACTCTGCTTTGATTTTAAAATAAAACTAAGGTAATAAGATGTTTTGTATAAAAACAGATGACTTAAGCAATAACAATAAAATGAGCTTGGCTTTGGTGGATAGCACGCCAAAGCAAACCACAGTCCTCACGAAATAGACTGTACAAAGTTCATGTCGAGGGGAATAACAAAATAAAACACTTAATCAAATATAAAATAGCTTTCTATTCTGCTTATTCAAAAAATATACAGTGGTTTAAATTGCTGTAGTCCTACGTTTAAATTATCAAAAGCAGTACCAGAATGCAACATGATGAGGGGTTAAGGGAGGTCACTTTAGAACAACATGTGGTTATAGCTAAAGAACAGGTATTCTTTATTTCCATTTCTAGATAGATAAATTTTGCCACATAGTACCCAAATGGGAGAGAGTATGTCTACCATGATACTTCTTGTTAATGTATCTGCCCTATAGAACTTCTGTTTAATAAGAATGAATTAAATTGGTATTAAATCAGGTAATTGAAAAAAATTCGGATTTGCAACTTGAAGAGAAATGACAAGATTCTAACTCTCAGCTGGGCACAAGCACAGTGGCTCACACCTGTAATCCCAGCACTTTGGGAGGCTGAGGTGGGCGGATCACCTGAGGTAAGGAGTTCGAGACTAGCCTGGCCAACATGGCGAAATCCCATCTCTACTAAAAATACAAAAATTAGCTGGGCATGGAGGTGGATGCCTGCAATCCTAGCTACTCAGGAGGCTGAGGCAGGAGAATGGCTTGAACCCAGGAGGCAGAGGTTGCAGTGAGCGGAGATCGTGCCATTGCACTCCAACCTAAGCAATAGAGCGAGACTCCGTCTCAAAAAAAAAAAAAAAAAATCTAACTCTGACATTCCTAGTACTTTTTATCATTAAGAATATCTAAATCTGCTGGGTGTGGTGGCCACGCCTGTAATCCTAGCACTTTGGGAAGCTGAGGAGGGTGTCTAACAAGGTCAGGAGATCGAGACCATCCTGGCCAACATGGTGAAACCCCGTCTCTACTAAAATACAAGAATTAGCCAGGCATGGTGGTGCACACCTGCAGTCCCAGCTATTCAGGAGGCTGAGGCAGGAGAATTGCTGGAACCTGGGAGATGGAGGCTGCAGTGAGCCAGATCGCGCCACTGCACTCCAGGCTGGGTGACAGAGTGAGACTGTCTCAAAAAAAAAAAAGGTATATCTAAATCTAAAAAGAGAATAGTGCTTGAATCTTTTTTTTTTTTTTTTTTTTTAATAGACAAGGTCTTGCTCTGTCACTCAGGCTGGAATGCAGTGGCACAATAATAGTTAACTGCAGCCTTGACCTCCTGGGCTCAAGCCATCTTCCTGCGTCAGCCTTCCAGGTAGCTGGGACTACAGGAACATGCCACCATGCTCAGCTAATTAAAAAAAAATTTTTTTTTTGAAGAGACAGGGGTCTTGCCATGTTGCCCAGGCTGGTCTCAAACTCCTAGCCTCAAGCAATCCTCCCATCTCAGCCTCCCAAAGGGCTGGGATTACAGGTGAGCTACTGCACCTGACCTTGAATCACTTAATTTAATTTTCTTTCTTTTTTTTTTGAGACAGAGTCTCTGTCACCCAGGCTGGAGTGCAGTGGTATGATCTCGGCTCACTGCAACCTCCATCTCCTGGGTTCAAGTGATTCTCCTGCCTCAGCCTCCCAAGTAGCTGGAAGTACAGGCACTTGCCACCATGCCCAGCTAATTTTTGTATTTTTAGTAGAGACAGGGTTTTGTCACGTTGGCCAGGCTGGTCTCGAACTCCTGACCTCTGGTGATCCACCCACCTTGGCCTCCCAAATTGCTAGGATTACAGGCATGAGCCACCGTGCCTGGCCTATTTTACTTTTTAAAAAATAAGAGATGGAATCTCACTATGTTGCCCAAGCTGGTCTCAAACTCCTGGGCTCAAGTGATCCACATGCCTCAGCTTTCCAAAGAGCTGGGATTACAGGTGTGAGCCACTGTGCCCAGCCAAATCACTTTTTCAAAGTTTTATGTTGAAAAACAAAAATGCAGTTGTCTAGGAATGAAGCCACATTTCACTGTGCAGGTACTATAACAGACACACAGACAAAGAAAGTTAAGGTTCTACTTTAACACAAATGTTTATAATTAATAATAACTCAACTCCGTTTAAATAGGCACTGGGCAAAGTTCTTTATATTCATTATCTTAATTAATTCACATGGCAATCTTAAGAGGTAGATTTTTGTTATAACCACAGTGGCACAAATGAAGAAACAGATTTCACTTAGAAAGGCTGTCACTTGTCCAGGGTCCCACAGTTAAAGATCTAAGATTCTAAAGCCAAAGAACCAGCATCATTACTGTGCTACGGTGCCTTTTTAGGTCTGGTAGAACACACTGTCTATAGCCTGGGATCTATGGCAATGGCATCAGGGAAGGAAAATGCACAGAAAGAGGGTCCTAGAGATGCCATGCTCATTCTTTCTCCACTTCATTTGTTCAATTCCAAACAGTTCAAGTCTGCCAATAATCCAAGATAAAGGATTTATTTCTTAAGTTTTTCTTCTCTATAATTCTCAAGGCTGATAGTAACCCCAATGAATGAGTCTGGAGAGCTATCTATTACTTCTTCTGAGGATACTTCTGATGAAACTTTTTTTTTTTTTTGAGAGAGAGTCTCACTGTGTCGCCCAGGCTGGAGTGCAATGGTGTGATCTCAGCTCACCACAACCTCTGCCTCCTGGGTTCAAGTGATTCTCTTGCCTCAGTATCCCGAGTAGCTGAGATTATAGGCATGCACCACCAGACCTGGCTAATTTTGTATTTTTAGTAGAGATGGGGTTTCTCCATGTTAATCAGGCTGGTCTTGAACTCCCAACCTCTGGTGATCCGCCCACCTCGGCCTTCCAAAGTGCTAGGATTACAAGCATGAGCCACTGCACCAGGCTTACTGATGAAACTTCTAATCAACAAGTATAAATTTCTGAGAAGCGGACATTGAAGGACATCAGGGAGCAGTTAAGGAATATGATGCAAACATCAGAAAAGGTAAGGGCCTTTGGTCTTTCATCTGGCAGAGCAGGACGAGTTCTCTAAGCTGCAGGATTTCATGCAAATTTAACACTCCGACAAGACCAGAGGGGTGGAGGGAGATAGAAGACAGGATGAAAGGATGGATTGATGGATAGAAGGAAATAAAAATTATGAATTAATATACTACCTCTGATATCCAATGTGCCTTATCTTCCCGGCTTATAAGAAACATAACAAATAGCTTCTATTAATTAAATCTAGGAAGTGGATAGCATGGCTTTACTCTTTTCTGTACTCCAGAGGAAGTCTCTATTTTAATAGTCCTTATTATGACTTTTCATTGGTTTATCTGCTATATTAGACCACAATCACTAAAAGTCAATAGAATTAACTTGAACGAATGTGTGAGCTCTTTGAGGACAGGGTTATCTCAATTTTGTATCCTCAGCACTAAGCAAAGGGCAGCCTTTGAGCAAACACATGCAACCTATCACAGAAGAGCCACATTCACCAAAGGCAAGCATGGGAGCAACATCACAAGATTAAAACAACAGCAGAAGTCTGCCATTGAGGATTGGGTCCAGGTGTGCTCGTAAACCTTCCCTAGAGGTTCACCCTCATCATTCCCTCAGCATTTTAAAAGGTCGATTTAAATATGATGGGATGCTAAGTGAGCTCTCCCTCTGTGATCTCAGAAACCATCTGTCTTGGCTCTAGAGAAACTATTTATAGCAAAGAGGACTGATGTGGTGTCAAGACTAGGTCCCAGAGACTTAATTCCTCTAAAGACAGCAAAAATATCTCTTGGACACACAACAAAGAAGACACAGAAACCTTAGTTGGGAGGGTTGGAGCAGATGTTAGAGGTCACCAGAACTCGGGGTGTACTCTTTCCCCATGCCAGAGCTGAAGTCAGGATGCATCACCTAGCCAAATGTGCAAAGGTTCTTGCGTAGTGAGTCTCAACGTTTTCCACCATTTCCCTTTGATATGCTCTCATCTTTGTTTGCTAACTTTCTGCCAGCTGGATCCCATCCCAAGACCTGATTGGAAAATGTGACCTGCAGTATCAGTTAGGTTGCATGTTCCACGTCAAAATTTGGAAGGTGGGGGGTAAAAAAGGAAAAATGAAAGATTTTCATTGTGGTAAATAATAACTTTATTTATTAAAGTGCTTTCTAATCCCTGCAGTTCAGCCTCACTGAAATGACAGACAGGCCTATATATTTCTCCTGAGTCTAACTTATGGCTTTTGATGAGGTACCTGAGGTTAGGAAATAAAAGCTGTGTCCCATCCCTCATTTTTAAGTGGTGATTATCCTTCCAAGGACAATGCGATTTACAGTCTCAAAAGGCAGAACTATATATATTACGAACCTCAAAAAGCTCTTGATTAAAAAAAATTTTTTTTTGGGTGCTTCACGGTGGCAGGGAAAGGAGAGTACAGGATTTAGCAAGCAGCCTCAAGTCCAGGTTGCAGGAGTGATGGAATTCAATGGAAACCCTCAAGCTATCAGCCAGCAGCACAAATGAATGCAATATGAAAGACCCAAGAGCAGCATAGGCACATCTTGTTCAGGTATTCCAACCAACCCAGGTAAAGCAAAATCAGATTAACAGTGGCAAAAGCAAAAGCAAAATCACAACTCGGCTGGGTGTGGTGGTGCACGCCTGGGCGCTTTGGGAGGCCCAGGCGGAAGGATCATGACATCAAGAGATTGAAATACAAAACTTAACTGGGTGTGGTGGTGCGTGCCTGTAAGCCCAGCTACTCGGGAGGCTGAGGCAGGAGAATCACTTGAACCAGGGAGTTGGAGGCTGCAGTGAGCCGAGATTGCGCCACTGCACTCCAGCCTGGCAACAGAGCGAGATTCCATCTCAAAAAAAAAAAGCAAAACAAAACAAAACAAAAACAAAAAACCACAACTCATTCAGCTAGGCTGGGCGTGCTGATCAAACTTCTGATTTCCTATGGGAAATCTAGTCCTGCCTTATTTTAAGCAATAAAAAAAGACATATTTACAAAAAATAATCAGAAGGTTAATTTTCTGTTATGAAGGAATTCACTACAGAATTTACTTAAAATGTAATTTCCCAGGATTATTGTTTTTAATATTCAGGAACACCCCTTTGGGAAAGTGTAGAAACAGGCCTTAGGAAGGAGACATCACCCAATGTTCAGGGTCAACCAGTAGTTTATATATTCTACTGTTTATAAGATATCTGATCCTCACCATAACTCAATTATTATTGTGGATTATTAAGCTCATTTTGCATATGTGAAAACAGAGAGTTGGCGAAGGTATGTGCCATGGGCAATTGCTCACTGTGTGCTAAGCATCCTATGAAGGTCATCTCTTGTGATCATCCTAGTATGTCTACAAGGTATTATTATCTCTGTAAATAGAGCAGGAAACAGACTCTGAGAGGTTAAGAAATCTGCCCCAGCTAGTAAATGGTAAAGAGGGAATATGACTGAAAGCTAAAAGAGAGGATCAGCATCAGCTCTGAGTTTGTCTGAGGACAGATTGTGAAACCCAGGAAAGACTTCATTGGGGAGGAGTGGCTTAGAGGAGGTACAGAAGCTTGATGGGAGCAGGAGGGCAGAAGAGAGCAATGTGAGGGGAGCAGGGCAAAGTCCGAGAGGCTGAAGTGCATACGTAGGTTTGGGGAACAATGGTCTGGTCTGGTCCTATGTTGGTGGTACGTGAGACCTTCTACATAAAGCAGGAGCTAGCTGGATTGCTGGTGCTAGTCAAAGTGTTTCTGTGAACTGCTGAGAGATCGGATGACATAAAATTACAAAGAATTATTAAAAATACGATTAGAAAATACAGCCCAGACCAAATTCCTTGAAGGGAAACCTCTAAGGAAGAGTTTGCCTCTTTCTCAATGACAAAAGCTGAACAGATAGCATTCCAAGCCAGAAATAAGAAATGTAGAGGTTTGGGGCCTTAAGGGTGCAAAGACCCATGAAACAGGCTGGGTGCTAAAAGTGGCTGCTGAGCTGGTTAACTCCAGGTGTTGCCCATTCCACCCAAGTTGCTAAAAATGTCACAATGTATGTATGAAGCCACACATAGCAGCTCCTGCTTGCACAGGTAAGAGGAGAATTCAGGACATAAATTATCATGAACTCCAGAGAAAAGTTTTAACAATACTTGTATCAAGCTGAAGGAGATAAAATCCCTTCAGGTTCAGGTGAGGTGGTTCACTAGCAGGGTGGGACTCAAAGCCAGGATTTTCTAGACTTGGCCCAATGGTAGGAAAGGGAAGGACCATGACCAGCAAACATGTAAAAGGCATTAATGATAGGGACAGGAGAAATTCTAGGCAGACAGGGGTGAATCCCTGGCAAAACCCCATCTTTGAGCTGAAAAGTCCAAAACCCATGGTCCATAGCAATCATTTCTATCCCTGTTTGCCTGCTCTCTCCCAATTGGTTCTTTCTGAATAATGTCTTTTTACTAATTGAATGTTGCCTTTTCCCAAAACTACCTATGGTTCACCCTGCCCCTAATTCTGTGCCCATGAAGACCCCAGACTCAGTTGGTAGAGGAGAGAAGCTTGACTGGAGAGAGGCAACTTGACTTTAGAGGGATGGCTGAACTTTGGAGGAGAGATGGCTTACCTTTAGAGAAAAGCCAGCTGGACTTCAGGGAAGACTATCTGCCTATCCCGTCCCCTCTCCAGCTCCCCCTCTCCACTGAGAGCCACTTCCACTGCTAAATAAAATTCTTCGCCACCACCACTCAAGTGTCTGTGCAATCTAATTCTTCTTAGACGCTGGACAAGAGCTTCGGACTCACTTAGTGTGGGTACCCAAAAAGGCTGTCACACTGGCCCTTTGACCTTGCTGACAGGGGCAGCTGACCCTGCAACAAGGCAAGGGGCCCACTGAACTGTGATAATGCACTGCTGTCCTCAGACGGTGGAGCTTAGCATTGTAACACACTCTCTGGGGCTTCAGGGGTCACAGGCACCCCCCACCTGGTCTGGCTGCGGGGACCCCATGGAGCCTGCTCCAGCCAGTGCCCAAAGCAGCCTGCTGGGACCTGCACTCACTCACTCATGCACTTCCTCCCTTCCAAGAGGTTGAGTGCAATGGTCAGAGTAAACAGAGTACCCCTGTTGCAAATCTGATGAAGGGGTCAAGAGAAAACTCCTGCATCATCAAGACCCTGGTTTCTATAGCATGTGCTGTTCCTCAGTTTCCTAGTGCTTTAGAATAGGATCTCCCCACCCTCAGCAGTACTACCACCGAAATATTATATTACTGCCCAAAATGGAAAAAAAATAGTTTTATAGGCCCTGATATATTTGTTTAATCTGGCACGTACAATTTATTGTTTACTAAATAAAATGGGCAAAAGAAATACCAAAATATTCATTTAAAACATATTCATTAACAAAGTGATTGTCTCTAGGGAGAGGCCCTGTCTTTTTAGGAAGGATTGGTAGTGAAGGACAGAGCTAGGGCAAAAAGGTAGGAGGGAGATTTATTTTTCACTTTTTTCCTTTTACGGCAATTTAACTTTGCGCAAGATGCAGGTATTAAATACACACACACACACTCAAAATTTTCCTTTTGTGTCAATCTAACTTTGTATAATATGCAGGTATTACACACACACACACACACACACACACACACACACACAGATACATTGATTAATCACATCTTGAGTAAATCAAAACCCGGGAAAAGTTTTACATTTTAATGGCACTACTGAGTAGTGATAAACAAAAGGTACTGAATAATGAAAGATCAATCATCCTGGCCAGGCATAGCGGCTCGTGCCTGTAATTGCAGCACTTTGGGAGGTTAAGGTAGGAGGATCACTTGAGCCTAAAAGTTCAAAACCAGTTTGGGCAACAGAGCAAGACCCTATCTCTATTTATTTTTTCAAAAATAAAAAACAATGAAAAAATCAATCATCCCGGGGAATACTAACATTCTAGACCAACTTTTTAAAAAAAAATTATGAGTGGACATGAAAATGGTCAGTGTAAAATAAACCCTAAATTGTTGGGCTAGAATAAGTCATGTATATATATTTTGTTGTTTTTGTTTTTGTTTTGTTTTTAAAAGAGACAGGGCCTTGCTCTGATGCTCAGGCTGGAGTGTGTGGCGTGATCACAGTTCACTGCAGCCTCAAACTCCTGGGCTCAACTGATCCTCCTTCCTCAGCCTCTTGAGCAGCTGGGAATACAGGTGTGTACCACCAAACCTTGCTAATTAAAAAAAAAAAAAAGCTTTTTTGTAGAGATGAGGTCTTGCTATGCTGCCCAGTCTGTCTCAAACTCCTGGCCTCAAGCTATCCACCTGCCTTGGTTACCATGCCAGCCTGAGGCATCCTTTTTATCTACCATTCCATTAAAATAATAACGAGAATAACAATAGTTCCTGCTTACTGAACACTTACTATGTGCCAACATCCTAGATGGAGAAAATCCTGATGAAGTTTTTTTTTTTTTTTTTTTTGAGACAAGGTCTTGCTCTCTGTCACCCAGGCTGGAATGTAGTGGCATGGTCAGGGTTCACTGAAGCCTTGACCTCCTGGGCTGAAGTGATCAACCCGCGTAAGCTTCCTAAGGAGCTGAAACCACAAGCACATGCCTCCCCCACTCAGCTAATTTTTTTTTTTTTTTTTGAGATGGAGTCTTGCTCTTTTGCCCAGGCTGGAGTGCAGTGACGTGATCTCAACTCACTGCAGCCTCTGCCTCCTGGGTTTAAGCGATTTTCCTGCTTCAGACTCCTGAGTAGCTGGGGCTACAGCTACCATGCCTGGTTAATTTTTGTATTTTTAGTAGAGACAGGGTTTCACCATGTTGGCCAGGCTGGTCTTGAACTCCTGACCTCAAGTAATCCGCCTGCCTCAGCCTCCCAAAGTGCTGCGATTACAGTCATGAGCCACTGTGCTCGGCCCATCCAGCTAATTTTTGTAATTTTTTGTAGAGATGGGGTTTCGCCATGTTGCCCAGGCTGGTCTCGAACTCATGGGTTCAAGCGATCAGCCTGCCTTGGCCTCCCAAAGTGCTGGGATTACAAGCGTGAGCCACCATGCCCAGCCCTGATGAAAATTAAACACTGAGAAAACCTTGAAAACTAGCTAGACTATGGATGCACATCTATTTATAATCACATTTTCTCCCCCATACCATGAAAAAGGCAAGTCTTGCAGAGTCATGGCACAGGGCCAGAATGAACCTCAACAACTAGTTCTGTGACAGTGGATACATTTTACTTCTAGAAACTTACCAACGGTGTGTCTTTTCCTCCCACGATGCTGAGACCAAGTCCTAACGTCCCTTGGATATTTCTATAATCATCTCCTGTCCAGGGACAATGGGACATGTTGCGGGGTCCACTGACAGAGGAGCCTGGAAACCACCTAGAAAAGAATTGAACACAGAATGACTGGCGTGGAAGAGATGCAGCTCAGCCTGCACATTCCATCACATGGGGAGTATGAGCTTGTATGTGTTTATCACAGCACTCTTTTCCTGGCAAACACCATGAAGGAATAAGCTGGGTTATTCTTGCCTTTCACCCAGGGATGACACTCGAGATTAAAACAATAACTCCCCTACCCCTCAACCCATCAATTTTACTTGAAAGTTTTAAAACCTTATTTATTTTTTTTTGAGACAGAGTCTCACTCTGTCGTGCAGGTTGGAATGCAGTGGTGCAATCTCAGCTCACTGCAACCTCCACCTCCTGGGTTCAAGCGATTTTCTTGACTCAGCCTCCCAAGTAGCTGGGATTACAGGTGTGCGTCACCACGCCTGGCTAATTTTTGTATTTTTAGTAGAGACAAGGTTTCACCACGTTGGCCAGGCTGGTCTCGAACCCCTTATCTCAGGTGATCCTCCCGCCTTGGCCTCCCAAAATGTTAGGATTATAGGCATGAGCCACTGCACCCAGCCAAAAGTTTTAAAATCTTAAAATACAGCATGAAAATCTTTATGAAAAAATTAGAATGATTAAATGATTTGGTACATAAAGGCCTATGTTACAATAAGAATAAAGGCTGGTATAAGAGGAGGTTCTGAGCTACAGAATGCTAATTAAGAAAAGTACCTAAATACTTTCAATTGGAGCATATCAGATGAATTAAGTTATTAAGATGTATAAAGGATTTAATCATAAAGTATGAAATACCTAAAAACAACAATTACCTAAAATTTATCCCCAAATATATTAGATATAGAGTAAAACAAAATGCATTATCAACACAAGACTCAAAAATTACTTGCAGGGTTCACAGAGGAAAAGTTTATTTAAAGGTTACTGCTTTTTTACAAAGGTTTATTTTTAAAAATAATTGTTTTAGGTTAGGTTTTTCCAAAAAGTGAGGGAAAAAATGTTTATAGGCTAAGAAAAAATGTTTAATAACACCCGTTTGGCTGGGCACGGTGGCTCACGCCTGTAATCCCAGCACTTTGGGAGGCCGCGGTGGGCGGATCATGAGGTTAGGAGTTTGAGACCAATCTGGCCAACATAGTGAAACCCCGTCTGTACTAAAAATACAAAAAATTAGCCAGGTGTGGTGGTGTGTGCCTGTAATCCCAGCTACTTGGGAGGCTGAGAAAGGAGAACCCGGGAGACAGGTTGCAGTGAGCTGAGAACACGCCACTGTACTCTCCAGCCGGGCCAACAGTGCGAGACTCCATCTCAAAAAAAAAAAACAAAAAACCAAAAACAAAACCTGTTTATACAGCATAAAATCTGTATACATTCATTTTCCAGGTAAATGAACCTAACCCATTAAAAACTCAAAACATTTGGATGGATGCAGTGGCTCATGCCTGTAATCCCAGCACTTGGGGAGGCCGAAGTGGGTGGATTACCAGAGGTCAGAAGTTCGAGACCAGCCTGGTCAACACAGTGAAACCCTGTCTCCACTAGAAATACAAAAAATAGCTGGGCGTGGTGGTGTGTGCCTGTAATCCCAGCTACTGGGGGATGCTGAGGCAGGAGAATTGCTTGAGCCTAGGAGGCAGAGGTTGTAGTGAGCCAAGATCACACCATTGCACTGCATGCAGCCTGGGCAACAAGAGCGAAACACCATCTTAAAGAAACAAAAAAAGCCCTCAAAACATTCAAAATGTTGAATAGTTTCAAGAGATGCTTATACAAATAATAATCTCCAGAGAATGTCATATTTTCTGATAACTAAGTTTGATCATGAGTATTGTTTCTTATGATACAATTCAGGAAAAGGCTGATGACAGAGGGCCCCATCTGCTGGTCAGCTGCAGCTAATGCACAGAACTGAGATGAGATCCAGATGCTTATTAAACCTATGTAAAAGCAGGGGGTCAGCGGACTACAGCTGTGGATCAAGAATGGTTTTTACACTTTCAAAAGCTTGAAAGAAAAAACTCAAAAGAAAAACAATGTCTCAAGGCATGTGAAAACGATATGAGTCTAAATTTCAGTGTCTGTAAATAAAGTCGTATTGGAACACAAACCCGCTAATTCATTTATGCCTAGCCTATGGCTGCCAGCACACTACAATGGCAGGGGTAAGTAACTGCAACAGAGGCTGTGTGGACCAGAGCCTAAAATATTTACTGTCTACTTCTTTATAGAAAAAGCTTGCCAATCTCTGGTATAAAACAAAAGAAACAGGCTCTAGGTAAGCCTGTGGGGGTTCTGGTCTAACTTGGTGATAATCATGGTCTTCGGAATGAAAAGGCACAGGTTTTGGAGTGGCACAGAGGCACAGTTGGGTTCCTAAGAAGGTAGGTCACAGGAGGGTGAAAGTGGAGCTCACTTCTCATCAGAAAAATGTATGTAACCACTATGTAAGAGGCTGTTAGAGAAACTAAATGAACAGCGCGTGTGAGGTGCCCAGCCCAGAGTCTGGCACATTGTGGGCATTTATACATTGGTTGCTCCCATCCAAATGGAATTTATTAATCTAAAGACCTCCTGGTTAAGAACAAGAAATTCAGTGACACAACCATAAAAAGTGCCATATTTAGAAGTAGCCTATGGCTGCGAGCACACTACAATGGCAGGGGTGAGTAACTCCAACACAGGCTGTGTGGACCAGAGCCTAAACATTTACTATCGGCGTCTTTATAGAAAAAGCTTGCCAATCTCCACTATAAAACAAAAGAAACAGGCTCTAGGTAAGACAGAGGCAAGGCAGAATATTAAATTGGAAACCTAATTTGTGTCTACATCTTTTGCAGCATATGTATTTTATACTACATTTCCCATTAATTTACAATAAAAATGACGTACAATAGTAGCACACTTTCATGGGTACTTTAAAAAGTTGTTTTTAGGCTGGGTGCGGTGGCTCACACCTGTAATCCCAGCACTTTGGGAGGCCAAGGAGGGCAGATCACCTGAGGTCAGGAGTTCGAAACCAGCCTGACCAACATGGTAAAACCCTGTCTCTACTAAAAATACAAAATTAGCTAGGCCTGATGATGCATGCCTGTAATCCTGGCTACTAGAGAGGCTGAGGCAGGAGAATCGCTTGAACCTGGGAGGCGGAGATTGCAGTGAGCCAAGATCGTGCCATTGCTCTCCAGCCTAGGCAACAAGAACGAAACTCCATCTGAAAAAAAAAAAAAAAAGTTTACACTGCTTTTGTAAATGACTAGCATAGTCTCCTGAGTGAGAAGAGATGAAAAACCTAGTGAGACATCCTGGAGATGGCATTTCTTTTCCCTCGTCCACGTTTGCCTCACTCTAGCCAGTCCTGAGTCAGTCTTTCTATTTACTTCGCTCATGGAATCCAGCCCCAAACGCAGCTCATACTAAGCCCTTAAAATAAATGCTTGGTAAGTATATTAGTAAATGAATAAAATTTCTACAGATTCAACTGTAGAATGATAAGTTTCATTTATTTATTTAACCATGAGAATGAAAACCAGCTGGGCACGGTGGCTCATGCCTGTAAATTCTAGCACTTTGAGAGGCTGAGGTGGGTTGATCACCTGAGCTCAGGAGTTAGAAACCAGCCTGCACCCCTCCCCCCAGCGTAGTGAAACCCTGTCTCTACTAAAAATACAAAAAAATTAGCTGGATGTGGTGGTGGCTGCCTGTAATCCCAGCAACTTGGGAAGCTGAGGCAGGAGAATCACTTGAACCCAGAAGGCAGAGGTTCCAGTGAGCCACGATGGCACCATTGCACTCCAGCCTGGGCAACAAGAGTGAAACTCGGTCTCAAAAAAAAAAAAAAAAAAAAAAAAGAGGAATGAAAACCAGGAAAGATGATGAATTTCTGTCATCTAAGTATAAACATGTGATGTATATTACGAAAATTCATCTATATTCATAGTCAGCATACATTCTTGGTTAAGGGTCAAATATACATATTTTGGCCATTACAGGCCAGACAGTCTCTGTTGCGACTACTGAACTCCATCATTATAGTGTGAAAAAAGCCACTGACAATATGAAAACAAACGAGTGTCTATGAACCTGTATTTGTGAACACTGAAATATGAATTTCATAGAATTTTTATAAAATATTCTTTTGGGTTTTTTTCAACCTTTGAAAAGTGAAAACCTTTCTTAAGCTTGTAGGCCATGCAAAACCAGCTGGTAGGCCAGATTTGACCCATGCGTCACAGTTTTCTGACCACATTCATCAAGGGTTTTAGTACAACTCCAATGCTTCAAAATAGTACCTGCTTGATGAAGTTTATGAAATTAATATTTATTAAAAAATATATAAAAGACAAATACCACAAAGACTTCAGCACTGCTAAATTAATGCAGGGTTATGTTTTGCCATTGGTGAGTACTGTCTTTTAAAGAGTTCATTTTTTACGGATTTATACTGCACAAAAGCAAAGTAGGGCTAGGTACGGTGGCTTACATCTGTAATCCCAGCATTTTGGGAGGCCGAGGCAGGCAGATCACTTGAGATGAAGAACAGTTTGAGACCAGGCTGGCCAACATGGTGAAACCCTCTCTCTACTAAAAAATACAAAAATTGCTGGACATGGTGGTGGGTGCCTGTAATCCCAGCTACTTGGGAGGCTGAAGCAGGAGAATCGCTTGAACCCGGAAGGCAGAGGTTGCAGTGAGCTGAGATCACCCCACTGCACTCCAGCCTGGGCGACACAGTGAGATTCTGTCTCTCAAAAAAAAAAAAAAAGTGAAATGGAAATATCCGTTATTTATTACAAAGTTCTATTTTCAATCCTTCGTCAGCATAATTCAAGCCAGGAATTTAAATAGAGAATGTGAATACCAATTCCTTTAAGCACTGAAAATCAACATTCTTCAAGCAGCTTATAGCAACATTAGTAGGACTAAAAATTGGGTTTGATAGGCTTTTTAAAAGAGATATTACTCAAAACTTAAACATAATCTTTTGGAGAGATTAGAGAAGAATAATCCAGAAGCCTCAAATTCATACAGAAGCCTCAGATTCAAATAACATTTACTGAGGTCCCTTTCTTTCCTTCTCTTTTCTTTCTTTCTTTTTTTCTTTTCTTTCTCTTTCTTTTCTTTTCTCTTTTTCTTTCTTTTCTCTTTCCTTCCTCTTTCTTTCCTTTCTTTCTTTCTCTTTTCCTTTCTTTCTTTCCTCTCTTTCCTTTCTCTCTCTCTCTTTCATTTTCTCTCTTTCTTTCTCTCTCTCTTTTTCTTTCTCTCTCTCTCTCTCTCTGTCACCCAGGCTGGAGTACAGTGGTATGATCTCAGCTCACTGCAACCTCTGCCTCCCAGGTTCAAGTGATTCTCCTGCCTCAGCCTCCCAAGTAGCTGTGATAACAGGCACCCACCACCAAGCCCAGCTAATTTTTTTGTAGTTTTAGTAGAAACAGGGTTTCATCATGTTAGCCAGGCTAGTCGCAAACTCCTGACCTGCTGAGGTCCTTTTCTGTTTTTAGTGCTTTTATATTCAAAAAGCATTAGGCAGTGGGGGATGGCAGAGAGGAGGAAAATGGTAAGGAAATGAAGTGACCTATCTAAGCCCCAAAGCTAAGGAAGTGGAGGAAGCATCTAGACTCAGGCTTCTGCCTCCTGGTCCAGTTCTCTTTTTAGGACATTAGGATCCCTTTCCTTCTCTAAGGCTTAATGAGCCAGATCTGCTCAGGAAAAGAATCATACCATAGCCTGTGAAGTCTGCATCTGTTGAATGGTATGATGAAGTTGGTGCTAATGGTATCTCTTGTGAACTGAAGGAGACTTTTGTTGGATATTTTTGCTGTTTCAACTGGCTGACAGCCTACAAAAGAAAGGAAAATTAGATGAATGTCAAAAAAGGAGAAAGGCAACAAGAAAATACTTTAAAACTGGTGAGTTGTTACCCAAACAATGGTGCACTCCAATGATGTATTTTGAGAATATAGGGTTGGAGGGATGGCAAGAAGTTAGGATGATTTATGCCCCACTCTGCATGCTTCCCTATTTAACTTTATATCTAAAATGCTTTGATGAAGGGCAGATCAAGGAGGGGAGGCAGGATAAACGCTGAAGATACTTTGTCACTGACCTGTATATGAAGCTGGGGGTAGGAGGAAGAACAAAAATTATGTTGCAATTTCTACTCATTCTGATGAAATCAGCAAAAGTCCCTTTATCTATGGACTTCGAAATGATTTATCTGTGCTGTGCACACTGCAAAACAATCTATGCTGGGGATGTCTGGAGCATCAATATTGTCCATTTCTTCTGGACACACCAGAGTCAAAGATGCATTTGGTAGGTTAATGAAGCAAAATGAGGGGCAGACAAAGAAAACCAACATCTACTGAAAGCCTCCTAAATGAGGTCTGGAGTTCAAGACCAGCCTGGTGAACAAGGTGAAAACCCATCTCTACTAAAAATACAAAAATTAGCCGGCATGGTGACACACATCTGTAATCCCAGCTACTCAGAAGGCTGAGGCAGGAGAATTGCTTGAACCCAGGAGACGGAGGTTGCAGTGAGCCGAGATCGTGCCCCTGCACTCCAGCCTGGGCAACAGAGCGAGACTCCATCTCAAAAAAAAAAAAAAAAAAAAAATGTGACCTGCCTCTGGATCTGCAGTTAGCCAGGGAACTCATGCCCAGCTGGAAGTCTGGTAGTGAAGTACAGGCTGGCCCTGGAGTCTAGAAATAGGACCAAAATAACTGCTCCAGAACCATAACACCCCAAGATTCTGTCTGTGCCTCAATGTAAGGCATTGTGCAGTGTGCAGTCACAATGAAACAATACCACCCAGTGTGCATATGCATTGTGGTTTTTAGTTTTCAAAACACTTTCACATCCATAAAGTCATTCAATCATGCTGACAGTTAAATATTACTTTTTTTTTTTTGCAGACAAACCAAGCATAAATGTCAAGTGACATATCTGAAATCATGCAGCTAATTAGAGAAAGAGGTAGAACTGGAAGTCAATAGCTAAAGAATGCTATGAGCTTAAAGTGTTTATCAAACAGCTGATAGGCAATGATTCTATGTTTTTTCCTGCAGTTTTTCTATCACTGTCTTCCTTTCTTTCTTTTATCTGGACAGAATCTCACTCTGTCACCCAGGCTGGAATAGTGGCATGATCTTAGCTCACTGAAGCCTCGACCTCCTGGGCTCAGTTGATTCTCCCACCTCAGCCTCCCGAGTACCTGGGATTACAGGCATACACCATCACACCTGGCTAATTTTTTGTATTTTTAGTAGAGATGGATGGGGTTTTGCTATGTTGCCCAGGCTGGTCTCAAACTCCTGGACTCAAGCAATCCACCCATCTCAGCCTCTCAGAGTGCTGGGATTACAGGCATGAGCCACTGTGTCTGGCCACTATCACTATCATTTAATACTGACTATATGCTTCCTTAAAAAGACGTATTTAATTACAAATTTATCAATGATTTTAGAAAGAAGGAAGTAGAAGAGACAAATAAGAGGTTACTATAAGAAAACCGAACATTGCCGGGCGCGGTGGCTCACGCCTGTAATCCCAGCACTTTGGGAGGCCGAGGCGGGCGGATCACGAGGTCAAGAGATCGAGACCGTCCTGGTCAACATGGTGAAACCCCGTCTCTACTAAAAATACAAAAAAATTAGCTGGGCGTGGTGGCGCGCGCCTGTAGTCCCAGCTACTCGGGAGGCTGAGGCAGGAGAATGCTTGAACCCGGGCGGCAGAGGTTGCAGTGAGCCAAGGTCGCGCCACTGCACTCCAGCCTGGCGCCTGGTGACTGAGTGAGACTCTGTCTCAAAAAAAAAAAAAAAAAAAAAGAAAACCGAACATTGAGAGGACTTAGATATCCAATTATTCTAAGGACCATATTTACTGGCCCCATTGAAGCTACATGTGCCCACAGACTAAGTCCTGGTCAATGACTTATGGGATGTAAACAGAAGTGAAAGTACAATTTTTGGATCATTCTTCTAAGGAGAAAGATCCTGCCTTCCCCTTCTCACT
Source organism: Ateles fusciceps (assembly GCA_036589455.1). Classification (NCBI taxonomy): domain Eukaryota; kingdom Metazoa; phylum Chordata; class Mammalia; order Primates; family Atelidae; genus Ateles; species Ateles fusciceps. The sequence goes on along the minus strand of JAZHEH010002507.1, from coordinate 18,808,791 downwards.
GCTTGAAATGCAGATGTGTTGGTGATAACTGAAGCAGCCCTCTTAAATCAAAGAATGGATGTCATCATTTGAGGATGGTAGAGTAATCAAATAAGAATAACCATCTCATTTATTCATGACCTAAGAGTAAAAAAAAAGAAGAAGAAGAAGAATCAGATAAGAGTACAGTAATCAGATAAGAGGTGGTTGGGTCTGTGACACGTTGGAGACACCACACCATCCCCAAACTGACCACACACAGACTTATACAAAAGAGAACTTCTTGCAGCAATTAAGCCTGTTTTTTTTTTTTTTTTTTTCTTTTTTTGAGACAGAGTCTCACTCTGTCACCAGGCTGGAGTGCAGTGGCACGATCTTGGCTCACTGCAACCTCCACCTCCCGGGTTCAAGCAATTCTCCTGCCTCAGCCTCCCGAGTAGCTGGGACTATAGGCGTGTGCCTCCACACCTGGCTAATTTTTAGTAGAGATGGGGTTTCACCATGTTGGCCAGGATGGTCTCGATCTCCAGACCTCGTGATCTGCTTGCCTTGGCCTCTTAAAGTGCTGGGATTACATGCACCTGTATCTTAACTTACACAGTACTTACAGCCAACTTACATTTTGTATCGCCTCAAGAAAGAACACGGTTTCCCAACAAGGCTGGGTGCAAACTGCAGTGTTCTTTTATGAAAAAACACACGACTTTTAAAACAGGAAAGCACTAGAGAGAGCAATTACTAGATTATGGCTTTTCTATAGAAAAGAGATGATTGTTGTTTTCCTTTATGTCCCAATTTCATGTAGCATCTGGTGCATAATAGGTGCCCGATAGATGTTGGTGGAATTGAATTCAATTTAACAATAAGGAAGCAGTCTATAGAATCCAAGTGAAATGCCCAAACATATATACATAGAGGCAGCCCTCTAGTTGTCAGTATGTGGTGATGGATGAAGGCATGCTTCCATGACTCATTCTTTGGCACAAGACCAAACTACTACCTAAGAAAGACCAGAAAGAATGGATTTGCTGTTGTATGTTACTATATTAGATTATAAGAACTGGGATGGACTTTATAGGTCATCAAACCTAACTTAAACCTCTTATCCTGTTTCATAATAGGAACACCTATGGAGCTTTTAAAAATTAAAGATGCAGCCAGGTACAATGGCTCACACCTGTAATCCCAGCACTTTGGGAGGCCGAGGTGGGCAGATCACAAGGTCAGGAGTTCAAGACCACCCTGACCAACATAGTGAAACCCCGTCTCTACTAAAAAAAAAAAAATACAAAAAAAAATTAGCCAGGCATGGTGGTAGGCGCCTGTAATCCCAGCTACTCAGGAGGCGGAGGCAGGAGAATCGCTTGAACCGGGAGGTGGAGGTAGCAGTGAGCTGAGATCACACCACTGCATTCCAGCCTGAGTGACAGAGTGAGACTCCATCTCAAAAAAAAAAGAAGAAAAAGAAAAAAAATTACAGATGCTAGTATCCCCATTGCAGACAAAATAAATTGACATCTAGGGGTGTGGTGCCCAGGCAAGTTTTTTTTTTTTTTTAATTGAGACTTATTGCTTAAGACTTAATCTTCTTTAAAGAAGCCTTGGCTTAAGAATCCATGGTTTAACTTGACAATAAGTCTCAATTAAAAAAAAAAAACTTGCCTGAGATCCACATTCCTACATGCCAGTTTATTTAGTCTGGGATAGGGGTCCTAGCATTTGTAATTTTTTTAAAGCTCCCTAGGTGTTCCTATTATAAAACAGGGTTAAGAACCACTGTTTTAGCTGTAAAACACCCTTGTAGTTGTATAAAAATTGTACTCATCAGTGTTTTTCTAGGGAGATTTACACTTCATCAGGTCCTTATGATAGGAAAATAAAAATTACTACTCAAAAGAAGGCACATATTGCTAAGTTTGCTATCACTAATTAGCTATGTGACCAGAGACAAGTCACTTGACCACTTCATCTATAAACTAGTGGCACACCTATGTCTTGCAAGGTTGTTGTAAAGATTAAAGATAGATAAATAAACCCATCACTATGCCAGAAATAATTTAGGCTCAATTAATAACAGCTATTAATGCTTTTATGTCCTTTTAGAACATATCAATAAATGATCGGCCAGCTTCTGATTGAAAAACCTTCAGGGATGGAAAATCCCGCTTCCATGAAGAAGTTCATTCTATTCTGAAGTAGCTCAAAGGCAGGAAAAGTTCTGTATAATGAGCTGCTGGCCTCACTGCAGATGATGCCCCCTGACCTCTGGGCCATTTCTCTTTGGAAGCCACAGAAAGGGCTTAAAATCACTTTCCCAAAGGAGAATAATTAAGATGCTTAGGTGCTCACTGTTCCACAAGAAGAAATGCGGGATGATATTTAGGATGCGCCCTAGTTCTAAAATTCTATGATTGTAATATTTTAGAGATGTTTGATATGTGCTTGAGATAGGTGGGAGTACATAAAGTTTTGTTTGTTTGTTTTGAGACAGAGTCCCATTTTGTCACCCAGGCTGGAGTGCAGTGGCGCAATCTCAGCTCAATGCAACCTCTGCCTCCTGAGTTCAAGTGATTCTCCTGCCTCAGCCTCCTGAGTAGTTGGGATTACAGGCGACCACCACCACACCTGGCTAATTTTGGTATTTTTGGTAGAGATGGGCTTTTGCCATGTTGGCCAGGCTGGTCTTGAACTCCTGACCTTAAGCTATCTGCCTGCCTTGGCCTCCCAACGTGCTGGGATTACAAACATAAGCTGGAATTACAAACCATGCCCATTTGGGATGCCCTTTTAAACACCTGTTTAGGGGGTTGAGATAGAGAGGTGAACACAGGATATTTGCATATAACTTGCACAGAATTAATGATACAGTTATGGATTGATTTCAGGTTGTATAACACTCCACAATCTCCAGTCAAGTAACAAAGGATCTGATCTCATTGCAATCACCTCCTTTTCTTTTGGAATGCACACTACCGCAGTAGAGTAAAACCTAAAATACAAGTTATGTACATTGTCAGGTGGGTATTCCAGTGCCTTCTGTTGATCTGCCACCATGCCTTGACCAATCACCTGGGACATGTCTTTCTGAAATGTAAAAAACACAACCAATTAGCAGCATTGCAGGGCTCAACTGCACGTTCCAATTTCAGCAGTTAGCACATTCAACTGGGCTTCCGTTACTACAAAAATGAACAAAACACTGGGCATAAAAGTTTCATTCACCCACTGGACTCTCAGAAATGAATGCAGCCTTGTCACTTCCAAATGCTTTTTCAGTCCTTTCAGATCTGTGAGGCCTTAGACCTATCAGATTTCTTTTCTTTTTGTTTAAATAAAAGACAGGGTCTTTTTATGCTGCCGCTGGAGCACAGTGTGCTATTCATGGGCATGATCTCACTACTAATCAGCACAGGGGTTTGACCTGCTCTATTTCCGACCTGGGCTGGTTCACCCCTCCTTAGGCATCTTGGTGGTCCCTCTTTGTAGGAGGGCACCATATCGATGCCAAACCTAGTGTGGACACCCAGTTGGCAGGGCTTGTTATAGCCTCAAACTCCTGGGCTTATGTGATCCTCCTGTCTCAGCCTCCTGAGTAGCTGGGACTACCAGAGCAACAACACACCCGGCCAGATATCCTCTGATGGTCATTTCAGCCCGAGGTTTTTTCTTCTTCTGTCACATTAATACCCCTACATAACTGTCTGTTCAGGGCTCTAATCCTGAACTGGAATTTTTTCCCCTTAAGATACTCAATTAGAATTTTTTAAAAAACACAGCTACAGAAAATACTGTGGGATAAAGGTAAGTTGGCTCTAAAACCTACGGAGGAGTACAGCATCCAGACTCGGGAGAGAAGCAACTTGTCAAAACACATGGAAAGCTGAAGCATAGCAAAAGGGCAGTTTACTAACTGAAATAAATAATAACACCAATAAACTGACCAGAATGTTTATGTCTGCCTCCCATCCTATCCTATCTTTTTTTTAATAGGCACATTTTAAGAGGAAATGATCATATGATGATTTATTTTAAGGCATAAACTCCTACAACTGGGCTTGGACAAAGCAGGGAACAGGTGAGGCTGATCTGGACAGGAGAAAGCATGGGTTTACTCTGTCTCTTGGTAACATCTGAGAGACACCCAGATGGTGAGGTGTACTATACAGACGGCAGGTATGTAAGCTGACATGAAAGACAGGGATGACTTGTATAATGGAATGTTAGGAGTTTGTGATCCTAGCTCTTCAATTTAAGAGTTCTGCAAACCTGGTGGGGGTGGTAGCTCATGCCTGTAATCCCAGCACTTTGGGAGGCCAAGGTGGGCAGATTACCTGAGGTCAAGAGTTTGAGACCAGCCTGGCCAACATGGCGAAACCCTGTCTGTACTAAAAATACAAAAATTAGCTGGGCACCTGTAATCTCAGCTACTCAGGAGTCTGAGGCAGGAGAACGCTTGAACCTAGGAGGCAGAGGTTGCAGTGAGCTGAGATTGCTCCACTACACTCCAGCTTGGGTGACAGAGCAAGATTCTGTCTCAAAAAAAAAAAAAAAAAAAAAAAAAATCTGCAAACCTGAACATGTTATTTGCCCTCTTCAAGCCTTAATTTCCCCCATCTATAAAATGGAAAAAAACAAGAGTAGCTATACTTTAGGGATGCTGAAAAGATTAAATGAAGTAATACGTGAGTGCCTTTAACATCACACCTGGCAATTAATAATCTTTTTTTATCATTATGCAAAACAATATAATTTTTTTTTTCTTTTTTAAAGACGGGGTTTCACCCTGTTTGCCAGGTTGGTCTTGAACTCCTGACCTCAGGTGATCTGCCCGCCTCGGCCTCCCAAAGTGCTGAGATTACAGGCGTGAGCCACCACGCCTGGCCCAGCAATTAATAATATTTAATGAAGATGCTAATGACGATAATAAATGGAATTGAGCTGTGCTAGCCCCATCTTCTCAAATGCACTCCAGGGAACTAGCACAGGGTCTAGAACATGCACCCAGAATCACAGTGCTGACAGTCTTAGAAGTGACCTAGACAGGACACTTTTCTCCTTTAGGAAATGCTGGAAGTTTTTTGAGTAAGCAAGACTAACTTACTTTAGTATCTCACAGTATTTTTCTGCAGCTGTTTTTGTTGTTGTTGTTGTTTTTGCTTTAGTTGAATCTGACATTCCCCATCCCTCGTTCTTTCCTAGGCATGTTCACACACCCTTTCTTCACCAGGCTCCCGTTAGAGGTGTAACAAAACAATAGATAAGGATCAGGTTATGCCCAGCTGATCATTATTATTACATTCGGTTACAATCTCACCCTATGTCCTTCATTCCCCCATTGATTTACAGCCTGAAAGATTTAATCCCAGTAAGCTCTCTCCTGAGACTGGAGCCTAGCTCAGCTGGATGCTTGTGCCTACACTTAGCTGCTTACTTTCTAACTTACTTTCTGATTTTTGGAGGCCAGAACTTATCTCACTCATTTAGATTCTCTTTAATTTCTCCCTTCTAGGAGAAGAGTCCTAGGACTGCTCCCCTCCCGTTTGTAAACTTTGCTCCTAAACAGATATGATACAAAACGAACTAAAAAATTAACTCATAACTCTTCCTTAGCCCCTGGGTGGTGCCCCTTCCACAACATGAACCAATTATTGTATCATTTTTTTGCAAGATTATATTGTATCTTTTTATCTATGTGTCTCCCATATCTTAATATGATCAACTTTGTCTTATTTCTTTCTTCAACATATAGCAGAATAGAAACTGGGCTTCATAAAGCGTTAGTGCTGAATGAATCAAAGTTTGGGAGCTTAAATCCTAAATGCACCCGGGTGGATTTGAGAGCCAGCCATGAAAGGAAGGTCACACGGTGAAGGTGACTCTGTGGCCTTTATAGGATCACACTTGAAAACAGAGAAAAAGATGTGGAAAAGTCAATAAGGCTCATAGGAATTTTTAAAGGAAAAACTCTAACCTGCTTTGTAAACTGAAACTATTGGTGTTATTTCTACCAGTGTGTATCAAATGGCCGTAGGAGGAGCAGAAGTAAGTGTCCCTGTTTGAAAGGGATACCGCAGGTGTGCAATTTGACCTTGGTTTCAGCCTCAATTAACCAGCCGTGGGACAAAGGATCTGACTTCCCTAACTACAGGTTTAAAAATCCAATTTGCATATCACATGGAGGAATTACTAATTTGGTTTTATTTTTCCTTATCATTTGTGCTTTTTAGTAAAAAGAAATGGCACTGGACTAACAGCTGGAAAATCTGGGTTCAGACTGGTTCTGCTACTAGCAGTAACAGTGTTTGGAAACCTTCATTTTTGGCAACATTAAGAATGCAATAACAGCTACCTGAATAAGGGGTTGTGAGCAAAGTTAAACTCAACACGTGCTTACTGAGCACCTACTACATGCCAGCACATAGAAAAAGAAAGACAGAGGAGCCCTTGCCCTTAGCACATTTACAGATCTAGTGAGACAGACGTTAAGGAAATAATCATAGAAACAATGAATACAACTGAACGGTAGATGCATGAAGGTGTGTGGCGGGTAGCAGGAGCCTGAAGTGTCAGTTTCCTTCCTTTTATCTTGTCCTCAAAAATGTAGAAGGAGATGAGGAAATCTGATTTCTGAAAAGCATCGGTCTAACACACTGTCCAATTTCTTATATTGATTACCCTTAAACGTCTGAGTCAAAGGACGGAGCTGGTATGTGATGATGATGAAAATTACGACAGCTAAAATCTCCTGAGTATGACTGTGCCTGTTACTGAGCTGGGCATGTCACACATTTGTTCATGTATCCAACAGACCTGTGTATTAGGGGCAATCATCACTCTTACTTAGAGCCGAGATAACTGGGGCACAGAGGCTAAATTATTATTTGCCAAGCCCGAACTTAACTCAGATGCACCTTGCTGCAGATACCTTGCTCTTAACTGAAGAGTAAACCTTCAGGGGAAAGGGCAAGTCCTGTTTACCTCTCCCAGCAATGCACACAGGATTCTTAGCCAGCAATGACAGAGGGGTTCCATTTTTAGATTCAATATCAGGTCAGAACAAGTCATGCTGCTTATTTTAAACTTGGGTTGGAAAAAAAAACCCTGGCACTAGTCACTGTAGTGACCTTCGGTCACTTTCATGTTTTGTGTTTAAACATGAATTTATAATTTGCTAATTGCCCATTATTACACCAAAGAAGCTCTTAATGTCTTCAAAATGGAAGTGTGGGGGACATTCTAATGTGTTTACTTTGCAAGGGACCCCTAAATAAGAAGACTGAAGTGTTGTAGAAAGGTCATCTCATTTCATGAAATAAACTGATATGACACATTCTGTCAGCAGGATGCTATAATCTACAGCACAGTACTATGAGCTCCTGAAAGAAAATGCTTTGTGGGCCAGGAAAATTACTGTGATCAAGAGAAGGAGCTTCTTAAGGGTGGACATAAAAGGCAACACTGGCAATATCCCATACGATAGATGGGTGAGATGTCCAGCTGCCAACCCCCAAAGCTGATTTATCTCTGTCCCAAAGCTGGACAGTCAAAATGCCCTGTCTCTCTGGCCACAGTAACTGTGCCAAGGGTGGACACTTGAACCACATAAGAATATTCTACAGATTTTCCAATGTAGACCCAAGGGAAGAGAGTCAGCTCTTTCCTGGCAGAGAGGCTTGGGAGCTTCGGGCAGCCATACGCACACCGGGCTGAAGGAGCACATCTGCAGGAGAAGAGTCAGATAAACAGACAGAACCCTGGCACAGCAGGTCTCTGGTTCCAACCGCCACTGAGGCTAAGTGTCAACCATGCGCTGCCTGCAAGTATATGAAAAACAAACAAACCTCTAGCCCTTGAGTAAATTTCCCCTTTTGTCTAAATAATGTCGAGTTGAGGTTCTGTCACTTCCAACGAAGGGACTCATTTTTTTTTAGTTTTGAGACAGAGTCTCGCTCTGTCACCCAGGCAGGAGTGCAGTGGTGCGATCTCGGCTCACTGCAACCTCTGCCTCCCGGGTTCAAGCAATTCTCTGCCTGAGCCTCCCAAGTAGCTGGGATTACAGGTGCCCACCACCATGCCCGGCTAATTTTTGTAATTTTAGTAGAGACGGGGTTTCACCATCTTGGCCAGGCTGGTCTTGAACTCCTGACTTTGTGATCCACCCAGCCTCCCAAAGTGCTGGGATTACAGGCGTGAGCCACTGCACCCGGCCTGCAATCAAAAGACTCCTAATTGAAACAGGGTGGAGCCCATCTCTCCCAGAAGAGATCCACCAGGATAACAAACTCATATGCATCCAGGCAACTGGCTCTAAGGCAGCCAAATGATGAATGAAGTGAACTGAGTATAAGACAACAAATTAGGCCAGGTGTGGTGGCTCATGCCTGTAATCCCAGCACTTTAGGAGGCTGAGGTGGGTGAATCACTTGAGTTCAGGAGACCAGCCTAGGGAACATGATAAAACCCCGTCTCTACAAAAAATACAAAAATTAGCCAGGCATGGTAGTGCACACCTGTGGTCCCAGCTACTCAGGAGGCTGAGGTGGGAGGATCGCTTATATCAATGAACTCTTTCTCTACTGCAATGCTGTGGTCTCAGTGGGTTGATTTTGTCTGTGTAGACGGCAGGAGAAATACACTTAAAAAAACTTTTCCTGGGTCAGTTCCAGCCTAATTCCTACTCATCTAACCACCTGGATTAGGTGAAATCACATTAGCAAAGTTCCCACAGGCCAGGCGTGGTGTCTCCTGCCTATAACTTTCAACACTTCGGGAGGCTGTGGTGGGAGGATTGCTTGAGCCCAGGTGGTCAAAGCTGCAGTGAACTGTGATCACACCACTGTGCTCCAACCTGGGTGACAGAGTGTGACCTTGTCTCAAAAAACAAGCCCCCACAGCACCTTACCTTGCCCTTCAATACTTACTAACGTTAATAATTACTTATTTAAAGTTGGATTCAAATCTTGGCTGTGGCACTTAATTAGTTGAGTGTCTCTGTGTCTCAGTTTCCTTATTTATAAAATGGGAATAGTAATAGACCAATTTCATATAAAATACAAATTAATACACTTAGAATGATGCCTCTAGAATGCATAGTAAATGCCATGTAAGCATGAGGTCCAGTTATCCTCAGCAGTTCCGAAGGCGCCCTGAAGGCAGGATTGTTCACTCTCACTACACCTTGGTTAGCACAGAGCCAGGGACATAGCAGGCCCTCAATACAAACTTGCTTAATTTCCGAAAGAGAAGGTAGATTTATAGCTCTCTTTGAAAGACAACAAAATCAACACACGTTTTCAAGTACAGGCTCTTATTACGTGGGCAAATAAGGTTCCCAGAAAAGTGAAAACTTTATTGACTCAGAGAACAGTGCCCAGGCACACTTGGTTCTGAGGAGCAGTGGGATTTTGAAAAGAGGGCATCAGACCTGTGTGAGAAGGTCTGAGCTCTGGATTCTGAGCCACGTCATTTTACTTCTCTGGGCCCTGAGTGCTAATGATTACGATTGTGAGATCACTTTCTCAATTTAGAACAAATCTGATAAGTAAGTGATTCCTTCTGGGCAAGTTAAATTTCAAGTTGAATAAGTCTCCACATTGGACCAGTTACAGTGGTTGGAAATGAATGTAAGCTAGCAGAGATCGAAGCTGTAAATTTTTTTTTTTTTTTTGAGAGAGTCTTGCTCTGTCACCCACGTTGGAGTACAATGGTGCGATCTTGGCTCACTGCAGCCTCTGCCTCCTGGGTTCAAATGATTTTTGTGCCTCAGCCTCCCAAGTAGCTGGAATTACAGGCACATGCCACCATGCCCAGCTAATTTTTGTATTTTTAGTAGAGAGAGAGTTTTGCCATGTTGTCCAGGCTGGTCTCAAACTCCTGAAATCAGGTGATCCGCCTGCCTTGGCTTCCCAAAGTGCTGGGATTACAGACATGAGCCACCACACCTGGCCTAAAGCTATGAATTTGTGTCAAAATTCTGTGCCTACATTTCTGTTGTCTGAGTTCATGAGGTTACCTTTCTCTGTTATGCTGGTGTCTCTACATTATCTTCATTTACTACGGCAAGGGGAAGGGAACAGAAGGAAAAAACAAGAGCTTTTCTCCAGAGACTTTCCTGTAGGATATAGGCTTGATTGTAAAACCCACAGCCTTTTTTATCACCAGGAAAAGGAAATTTATCATGTACGTAAATCTCAAGTGGTTTTCAGGAATACAAGATATAAAGAACAATGAGCTGTGAAAAATGCCACATATTTGAATGCACTTGAACTCTGCCATTAGCAATTTGCATACTGTCACAAAAGAGAAGCCAGTGCTGACTCAGTCACACTTTCCTGCTCCTTAGAGGGAATTCCCAGACCCTTGCTACAGATGCACTTTTTATGTTGCATCTGAAACAGAAAAAAAGATTTGCACAGTGACATCTGCTCCCAAAGCAAACCAGAAATCCAGCAGTTGTTGACGGAGTGCAAATTGGGGGTAAAAATAGATTTTAAGCATACAGTTCAGGACCTCATTTTAAAAATGAGTAGGCCGTAACACCTGGGAATTCTAGCCTGGAAGTAAGACCTAACAAGAAGCCCATAATCATTAGAAACACATTTTAAGCTATTTTTTTCATATGTGGACACCAGCACTTTAAAAACACTTATGAGGGCCTGGCGTGGTGGTTCATGCCTGTAATCCAAGCACTTTTTGGGAGGCTGAGGTGGGCAGATCATTTGAGTCTAGGATTTTGAGACCAGCCTGGCCAACATGGCAAAACCTCATCTCTACTTAAAATAAAAAAAATTAGCTGGGTGTGGTGGTGCACACCTGAAGCATGAGAATTGCTTGAACCTGGGAGGTAGAGATTGCAGTGAGCTGAGATTTGTGCCACTGCATTCTAGCCTGGGCAACAGAATGAGACTTGGTCTCAAAAAAAAAAAAAAAAAGCATTATGGCTCATACCCCATTTATACTTCAAAAGTCATGAAGTCCATAAGATGAAAAACAAAAACCATATCATCATCTCAGTAGACTTGGAAAAAGCTTTCAATAAACATACCTTCATGATAAAAACCCTCAACAAACTAGGCATCAAATGAATGTACCTCAAAATACTAAGAGCCATCTTTGACAAACCCATAGCCAACATCATATTGATCATGCAAAAGGTAGAAGCATTCCTCTTAAGAACTGGAACAAGACAAGGATGCCCACTTTCACCACTCCTATGCAACATAGTACTGGAAGTGCTAGCCAGAGCAATCAGGCAAGAGAAAGAAATAAAAGGCATTCAGATAGGAAAATAAAAAGTCACATTCTCTCCCTTCACTGATGACATGATTCTATACCTAGAAAACCCTAAAGACTGCCAAAAAAACTACTAGCCCTGATAAATGACTTCGGTGAAGTTTCAAGATACAAAATTAGTGAACAAAAATCAGTAGCATTTCTATACACCAATAACATTCAAGCTGAGAGCCAAATCAGGAATGCAATCCCATTTACAATAGCCACATAAAAAAATACCTAGAAATACATTTAACCAAGGAGGTGAAAGATCTCTACAAAACACTGCTGAAAGAAATCAGAGGTGACACAAACAAATGGAAAAACATTCTAAGCTCATGGACTGGATGAATCAATATTGTTAAAATGGCTACACTGCCCAAAGCAATCTACGCATTCAATGCTATTCCTGTCAAACTACCAACATCATTTTTCACAAAAGTAGGAAAAGCTTAGCTGCTAGCTATGAACTTGCCACTGCACTCCAGCTTGGGCAACAGAGCAAGACCCTGTCTCCAGGACTCTTCAGTTTATAGAGAGATTTACTTACATTATCTAATATGATCCTCACTCCTTCTCATCTACCATCACCATATTTTCACCCATCAAGTTATGTTAGTATAGAACTGTTGAACTGAACATGGCAAAACCCAGTCTCTATAAAAAATACAAAAAAATTAGCCAAGTATGGTAGTGTGTGCCTGTAGTCCTAGCTACTTGGGAGGCTGAGGCAGGAGGATTGCTTGAGCCCTGGAGTTCGAGGTTGCAGTGAGCTATGTTTGTGTCACCACACTCTGGCTTGGGTGACAGAGCAAGACCTTGTCTCAAAAATTAAATAAAAAATAAAAGTTGAAATTAAAAATAAAAAGTCAGCCCAGTGAAATACATAGATTCTGAATCCTTACGATAGCACTTACAGGCTCTGAGTCTTCGGGCATGCACGTTAACTTCTGGTCCCTCATCTGCAAAATGGAGATGATGATAGTATTAGTGCTTTCATTATGGGAAGGACAGAGGTAGAGATCAACAGTTTCTGCTCAGTTCCTAACAAATAAACATAGAATCCAGGTGGATGGTATTGTTGTTATTATTGCTGTTTCCATCAGGATAAATGAGATCATATTTTAAAGTGCCCATTATAGTGACACAGATGTTTCTTGTTTTACAGAGACACCTAAAAACAGTCGAGAGTGAAGGTATCCTCTTTCCCCCACAAATCTGCTTTTCCTCCTGTTTCTTTTCTCCGTAAATAGCATCAACCAACCAGCCAGTCAGCTGCCCACAATGTATCTGAGAATCATTTTTGCCTCCTCCTTCTTCAACTTTCATATCGGCATAACTATCAAGTCCTGTCCACTCTGACTCCTGTGTAGGTTGAAAATCTGTCTGTATTTCTCTGTCCTGGCCAGATCGTTGGTTTCAGTCATCACTAACTTTCATCTCAGTTACTCTAATAGTTTTTCAACTCTCTTTCTGACTTCAGTTTTGACATTTTCTAACTGATTCTTTATTATTTCTATACACATAATATATATAATAATTATATATAATATATAATACAATTAATTACATATAATATATATTATAATTATATATAATCATAGTAAAGCTATTATACAATATAAATAAAATTTGAATGACTGGGTGTGGTGGCTCACACCTGTAATCCCAGTACTTTGGGAGCTGTGTTTGCATCATCACACTGTAGTGTCACTTATATATATAATATATATATAATTATAAATTATATAAATATAGTGTTAATTATATATGATATATTTATAATGATATATAATTATATATTAATCATTATGTATGATTTTTCATATATATATATATATATATATGATTTTCTTTGCAAAATTGACCAATGTATCTAACTGATTCTTTTTTTTTTTTTTTTTTTTTTTGAGAAGGAGTCTTGCTCTCTCACCCAGGCTGGAGTGAAGTGGCATGATCTCGGCTCACTGCAACCTCTGCCTCCTGGGTTCAAGCAATTCTCCTGCCTCAGACCTCAGACTCCCGAGTTGCTGGGATTACAGTTGTGTGCCACCATGCCCAGCTAATTTTTATATTTTTAGTAGAGACAAGGTTTCACCATGTTGGCCAGGATGGTCACAAACTTATGAGCTCAAGTGATCTGCCCGCCTCAGCCTCCCAAAGTGCTGGGATTGCAGGCATGAGCCACTGCGCCCAGACTAACTGATTTTTCCAAGGGCACCCAGAAGGATTTTTTCAAAAGTTTAATCTCATCTTTATAACCCCCTATTGAAAACCATTCTAAACGCTTCCCTTGGTATAAAGTCCTTTCTCCTGGTCCACAAGGCCCTCTGCCAGCCAGCCAGCCCTGCTGCCTTGGTGACTTGGTGGCTTTTCACTTCCTGCTACTACATCTTCATGCCCATAGTTCTGTCTCTAGGATTAGGCCAGGCAGGCAGACGTGCGGACCTACAGGTGGTGCTGTCAGGCAAGCAGGCTGCGTTAGAGAAGGGTGAAAAGGCAGGGACTGAGATAAACTAAGTATGTAATTGAAGAGCGGCTTGGAATGCTGGTCCATTTCCAGTGGAAAATGGAAACCAGGATATTTATGGAAAATCTCCTGATTAATAAAACTTAGCTCAAACACCTTAAGAATGTTGCGTAGACTAAATGAAACACATTTGTGGGCTGAATCTGACTACTGACAACCAGCTTGTGACCTTGGCATTAGACCAAGTGTAGCATGCTCCTGGACTTGAAAGAGGTCTTACTTATCATCTTTACATGCCTAGAGCTCGACACACTGCACAGAGTCTAAAAAAATGTGTACTGAATAATGAGAGCTCTGGCACATCTACATTTCATATAGGCAAAATTTGGTATTAATGATAGCTACCACTAACTGAACGTTTACTGCATGCCACGTGCTGTCAGAAATTTCTTTCTTTTTTTTTTTTTTTTTTTTTGAGATGGAGCCTTGCTCTGCCTCTCAGACTGGAGTGCAGTGGCGCGATCTTGGCTCACTGCAACCTCCGCCTCCTGGGTTCAAGTAATTCTCCTGTCTCAGCCTCCAGAGCAGCTAGGATTACAGGCACCTTTGTATTTTTAATAGAGATGGGGTTTCACCATGTTGGCCAGGCTGGTCTCTAACTCCTGACCTTGTGATCCACCCACCTCAGCCTCCCAAAGGGTTGGAATTACAGGCATGAGCCACCGCACCCAACCTGTGTCAGAAATTCCACAAACAAAATCACACTTGATCCTTACAAAGAAGCGAGCACCATCTTCTCTAATTTTTGGATGCAGAAACACAGGCAGACAGGATAAGCCACTTTCCCAGAGGCAGAATTTAATCTGTTCAGACTTCAGAGGCCACGATTTGTATCTGACAGCCTTTTTCATCTGGAAAAGCAAGTGCTCCCAATCCATTTGGCAATACCAGTGTTATCTGTAACATGTGACACTCCCTGTTTAATAAGTATGTATACATTTTTTATATGGATCAAATGTATCAAGGTGGAGAGTAAAGAATGTTGGTATTCTAGCTGATAAGGACTCTGAAAATGGTAAAATTCACTGTCAGCAGCAGTTTGAATTTCCATGTCACAGCTCATTTAGGTTACTGATAAATTACCCCTGAAAACAATTCATGCTTCCTCAGGCATCTTTCTACCCTGCAAATTCTAAAATCTCCACAAAGAAACTCCAAGAAGAATGCTGCCCTGAGTGGACTGGAATATTATCATTTTTGTATTCTTGCCCTAAGGGTCAGAAATTATATTTCACAATGAAAGACAACAGGAAACAAATACCACTGAAAATTTGAGAAATCATAACATTCTGAAAATTTTTGAAAAATCTAAAATGTTCTTGAGGCAGCTGTACACAAACCAGGTCTGTAATGACAAGTGTCACTTGACATATACAGTGCACTGCTCTTATGCAGTTGTACAAAAAGGGGGAAGTACAGTAAGCACATCTGTTTGGGGCAGTTCTAACATGGTTATCTTGGGCTCCTGGCCAAGCTTTGGGATTCAGCTTGTTCTGAAGCCCCGGATGCTATGGCAATTGCCATTTAAATAGCTCTAAACCCGCATTCAGAGGAAAGCTTTAAAGACCACTTACAGACACAAGGTTTACATACTGGGGGCAAGACATGTCAATTATTTTACTGACAACTCTCTGTGAAACTTACCTAGTAAACCCACACATTGCCTTGCTGAAGAGTCAAACATGTTTATTTTATATGATTTTTGCAAAGACAAAACATGAGAATATATATCGTTTCCACCATCTCTTGTGGACTGCCACTGCTTCAATCAACTCTCAATCAGGGCATCAGCGTCCATTCTGGCCTGTTCTATCTGATCCCACATTGCAGCTACAGTGAACTTGGAGTCATCTCCTGCAGACCTCTGTGGCCTCCCACTGGCATCAACATGGAGGTCACATTGCTTAATATAGCCTGGTTACTGCTGACCCCTCTAATTTTGCTTCCGTCTCACCCATCTGGCAACCACAGGCTTTCTGTTCATCAGACTCTCAGAGGCTCTAAGGTTGCCTAAAACCTTCATTTTTTTCCTTTGTCCTATTCCCAATTATGTTAGTTTTTCCTTCAAATTCCTCCCCCAGGGTACCCTCCCTCTCAAGGTCAAATCCCCTTTATACGCTCTCTTAGCACCAAGCACCTCTAGTTCTTAGCTTTGATTAGAGTTGAGGTTTCAGGCTGGGAGCGGCGGCTCACGCCTGTAATCCCAGCACTGTGGGAGGCTGAGGCAGGTGGATCACCTGAGGTCAGGAGTTCCAGACCAGTCTAATCAACATAGTGAAACCCTGTCTCCACTAAAAATATAAAAATTAGCCGGCATGGTGGTGGGCGCCTGTAATCCCAGCTATTTGGGAGCCTGAGGCAGGAGAATCACTTGAACCCGGGAAGTGGAGGTTGCAGTGAGTCGAGATCATGCCATCACACCCCAACCTGGGCAACAAGAGTGAAACTTTGTCTCAAAAAAAAAAAAAAGACTTTAGGTTTCGATCTGCTTGTGACATTATTCTCTCTCCTCCGAAGGCTGTAAGCAACACAAGAGAAAGTAAACTTATATAAACTTATGAAAGTAAATTTATGTTTACTTCCAGGAGCATCTTCCAAGGACCTAGTATAAAGTATAGTAACAAGCAGAATGCAAAAATTTATAAGATAAAGTTAGGTTTTTAATTTGATAGATAAAGAAATTAGGCCTTTTCTACTAGGGTGCAGATTATTCAACCCTTGAAAAATATTCCAAGAGGCAGACAGGATATATGTGAGTTACTTCACCATTTCTGATTTGATTTCCATTTCCCCTTTTTCCTCTTTCTCCCAGTTGTTTTCATGTTTAACATTGAGATACAATTAACATATGTAACATGCACTCATCTACGGTGCACAAGCCAGCGTTTTTACTATCTTTAGAGCTGTGCAAACATCATCACGATCTACATTTACAATATTTTCATAATCTCAGAAAGAAGGCCCATATTCTATTACTCTCTCCACACTCTCAGTCACAGGCAACCGCTGATTTGCTTTTCGTCTCTGTAGATTTGCCTTATTCTGGATATTTCATATAAATAGAGGCTGGGTGCAGTGGCTCACATCTGTAATCCCAGCACTTTGGGAGGCTGAAGTGGACAGATCACCTGAGACCAGGAGTTCCAGACCAGCCTGGCCAACGTGGCAAAACCCTGTCTCTACTAAAAATGCAAAAATTAGCTAGGCCTGGTGGCACGTGCCTGTATTCCCAGCTACGCAGGTGGCTGAGGAGCAAGAATTGCTTGAACCCCAGAGGTGGAGGTTGCAGAGCAGGGAGCTGAGATAGCGTCACTGCACTCCTGCCTGGGTGACAGAGTGAGACTTAACAACAAACAAAGTGTAGTAACCTCCAATTTCAGCCGTGGCTTCATTGGGTGATTTTAGGCAACTTTTTTTTTCTTTTTTCTTGAGACAGTTTCACTCTTTCGCCCAGGGTGGAGTAAAGTGGCATGATCTTGGCTCACTCCAACCTCTGCTCCTGGGGTTTAAGCGATTCTCCTGCCTCAGCCTCCCAAGTAGCTGGGATTATAGGCACCTGCCATCACGGCCAGCTAATTTTTGTATTTTTAGTAGAGACAGGGTTTCACCATGTTGGCCGGGTTGGTCTCAAACTCCTGACCTCAGGTGATCCACCCACCTCAGCCACAACTTTTTTTTTTGGAGATGGTATCTTACTCAGTCACCCAGGCTAGGGTGCAGGGGCACTGTCGTAGCTCACCGCAGCCTCAAACTCCTGGCCTCAAGTAATCCCCCTACTTCAGCCTCCTGAGTAGCTGGGATTACAAACTCGAGCCACTGTGCCTGGCTCCAAAACTTACTTAACATTTCAGTGCTTCATCTCTTACATGGAGATGACACTACTATTAACTTCATACAATTGTTATGTGAATAAATTAGCATGCGTTAAAGACCTTAGAATATATTAACTATGATGATGAACTTCAGGTGTCCTTCTGAGTAGATTAAGGGATATCTAGATAGCTGGTAAAAGATTATTTCTGGGTGTGTCTGGGAGGGTGTTTCCAGAAATGATGGGCACTTAGAGCAGTGGATCAAGCAAGGAAGATCCACCTCCATCCAGTTTGGGCAGGTACCATCCAACTGGCTGAGGGCCAGGTAGAACAAAAAGGCAGAGGAAAGGTGAATTTACTCCCTTTTCTGGAGCTGGGACACCATTTTCTCCTGCCACTGGACATCAGAACTCCATGTTCTCCAGCCTTTGGTCCAGAGAACTTTTACCAGCAGCCCCCTGGTTCTCAGAAACTGAATCATACCACTGGCTTCCCTGGTTCTCCAGTTTGCAGAGAGCCTATTGTGGGACCTCTCAGGCTCCACAGACATGTAAGACAATTCCGTTAATAAATCCCTTCTCAGATATCCATATAACCTATTGGTTCTGTCTCTTCAGAGAACCCTAATACATTAGTAATTGTACTTTTCAGGTTGAAAAATTCACTTCAATTTTTCAAGTTATACCTTAATGCCTCACTCGGAATAGTTGCTCCTTCTATGGCTAACCCTTAACGCTTTAATCAGGATGATAGCACCATCCTCAATAACAACAACTCATTCTTCAGCAGGGACTACAGCGCACTCCGGCATGGTTCTAAGGAGTACTTTACTGTGATCAACTCCTTTAATTTTTCCTCCCATTTTACAAAGGCATAAACTGAGTCACAGAGAGGTTAAGTCATTTCTGTAAGGTTATAATTGCTAACAAATAGCAGAAACAGGATTTGAACCCAAGTAGTCTAGCTCTAGTGATTGCACTCTTAATAATTTAATTAGACTGGGCATGGTGGTTCACGCCTGTAATCCTAGCACTTCGGGAGGCTGAGGCTGGCGGATCACCTGAGGTTGGGAGTTCCAGACAAGCCTGGCCAACATGGTGAAACCCCGTCTCTACTAAAAATATAAAATTAGCCAGGAGGGGTGGCACATGCCTGTAATCCCAGCTACTTGGGAGGCTGAGGCAGGAGAAATCACTTGAATCCAGGAGGTGGAGGTTGCAGTGGGCCGAGATCCTGCCACTACACTCCAGCCTGGGCAACAAGAGTAAAATTCAGTGTTAAAAAAATAATAATTATTATACTGCTTCA
Source organism: Ateles fusciceps (assembly GCA_036589455.1). Taxonomy (NCBI): domain Eukaryota; kingdom Metazoa; phylum Chordata; class Mammalia; order Primates; family Atelidae; genus Ateles; species Ateles fusciceps. Next base: position 18,789,891 of record JAZHEH010002507.1, on the reverse strand, counting down.
AAAGAGCATATGAACATAGATATTCTGAACATTATAAACATATAAGTTTCTACCCAAAATATTAAAATAATTATTTTAGGGATTCTTGAGCTTCGATGTCAGCAAGCTACCAGGATGTCATGGAGCTTTCAGAATGAGTCCCATCTATCCCAATTTCTAGTTTTTTGATCTTCCACTGAGCAGATAAAAGTCTCATCTATAAATCTCGGATAAATAATCCTTGTCCTTCTTTTTACATATGGTTACTTTGGGGATAATATTGAGTAAGATACAAAACAACTAAATACCATTTTAGAAAAAACTTAAAAAAATTAAGCCAATGAGATTATAGATGAAACTGTTTTACAAATTGGAAAGCTCTGTGCAAGTAGTTCCATTAAAGTTCTTTCAAAAGGCTTATAAAAGGCTCTCACCTAGACTTCTGAAATAGATACCAGACACCTCCCTGCCTCCAGTCTGTCACAGTTGGAATCTGTTTCACAAACCATCATCTGATCTACAAAAAAGTTATTTCCCCCTTTAAAAATATTTTAGAGAAATGCAATACCTTCTGAAATTATTAGAAACTCCTTGGCTATGCATCTGGGGTTACTGAGATATAGACCAAAGCCAACCCCAACTGAATATACTGAAAATAGCACTGGAGTATGCACAGACCATGGCTTAGCTCTGAAAATAACTTTTTTTTTTTTCAACACAGGGTTTCACCTGTTACCCAGGGTGGAGTCCAGTGGTGCGATCACAGCTTACTGCCACCTCAACCTCCCAGGCCCAAGTAAGCCTCCCACCTCAGCCTCTTGAGTTACTGAGATTACAGTTGCTTTGCCACCACACCCAGCTAATTTCTTCTATTTTTTTTTTTTTTTAAATAAAAATGGAGTCTCACAACGTTGCCTAGGCTGGTCTTGAACTAGGCATGTCTTTTTTTAATTTTTGCTGGAGTGCAGTGGTGCAATCTCGGTTCACTGCAACCTCTGCCTCCCGGGTTCAAGTGATTCTTCTGCCTCAGTCTCCCCTGAGTAGCTGGGACTACAGGCACACACCACCTCACCCAGCTAATTTTTGTATTTTCAGTAGAGACGGGGTTTCACTATGTTGGCCAGAACGGTCTCCATCTCTTGACCTTGTGATCCACCTGCCTCAGCCTCCCAAAGTGCTGGGATTACAGGTGTGAACCACTGCCCCCAGCCCACAAGCTTGTCTTGAATTAATACTTCATCACAAGACAACATTTGTGTATATGTTAGGTTGAACCATATGTAATTTTTACCTACAAAAATGGCAATTTCATATGATTCAATCCAACATTTTGCTAATTCATGTGCTGTCTATCTTCCTTCCCCCTCCAGCTGCAGAATGAGTTCAAGAGGGAAGGCATTTTTGTACATTTTGTACATTTCACTGTATCTTCGGTACCTGGAACATAGTGGTATTCAGCAAATATTTATTGAATGAATGAAAGAATGAACTTACTAAGCGCTAAGCATTTGCTTTACACTCTTCTGTGTGATTTATATTTTGTAGCCCCTTTGTTTCCTAATAGCATCCTAATTACTGTCATTCCTCAGCTGAGGAAACTGAGGTTTGGTGAGGTCAAGTGACTTCTGCAAGACACTCTTAAATAATATTTTATGGTAAGCCATTTATATTTATGCTATAAAAGTTGTCCAAATTCAGGCTATCTTTCCTTTCTGAACTTGACCATGCATAGATGCTACTGAAAACAGTGATTAAGAAACTTCAAGACCAAAAGAAGAGAAGGTGGGGAAGGGATGGAACAGGGTGGAAAAGACAGACACTTGCCAACGGGCTTGGGAAAGTTTGCAATTGTTGGTGAAGTGTGGTATGAAACACTATCTAAAAATGACTCTCAGGCCTCCAGGCCCTCTGCCTCTTCACTGGCTTGACACTTGGAGTCCTGTCACTGGCATTGCTTACTTGGGAACTGGGAGTGGATGATGGATGGCTTTTACCTTCGGCCTGCACATGAGCCTGGCTGGGACTACCAGACTCTTCCAGCAAGCAAGACAGTATTCTCACTCTTTTTACCATTTCCTCTGTGGATGAAACTGGGGACCCTACCTACAAAATTCTGTTGCTTTAAAAGACTTTCCCCTAATATGACTGTGGAGATACAGTGCCAGCAAGAACAAGTTAACATATTTTTAAGTAAAGGGGCTTTTGGTTTGAAATTAGTTGATGCTGCTCATTTCCCTTTAGGGGCAAATATGCACTCTGTATTTTGGAAAGAGAGGTCATAATTTTTTTATTGCTATTCTTCTTCTCTCTCTTTTTTAATGTCAATCTCTGGTAAATAAATAGCTACTATTCTTAATGCCAGGGGTCTCAAGTCCCACGTAAGGTTTATCCATGAGTGGCCCATTACAATTTCTACTCTTGCTGAAACATCCTTTCCCTTCAGCCAGAATCAGCTCACTTTCTAGGATATGCAATCTGTGGCAGTCATAATATATGTTTTCTCAAACCTGAAAGAGGATAAATGGATGATTTCTCAAACACCCTGAAGTAAAATGAACAACTCTAGGCTGTCTTGAAATCAGAGTTAGATGACACTCCTAAGTGATTAATTCTTTGAGATGTATAGGACATTTTCAAACATAGAGTTGCCCTCTTTCTAGAATTTGTAGTCTAACCCTGGAAGTGCTAGGCTACAAAGCAGAAAAGCAGATGATGAGCCAAGTCACAGGAGTCAGAGGGTGGGGGAGCCATCTCCCAGCCTATCACATACTGGCTGGAGGCCTTTGGCAAGTTAATAAACTTCTCTAACTCTCAGTTTCCTCATGTGTAGGAAAATCAAAGAACAGGAAATGCATGCAGAACACAGCACAGTGTCTGATATACAAAAAATGTTCAATAACTATTAGATAACAGAATATCAAACATTAGGGTATATCAGGAGAAAGCGTTCTTTAAAACTGCCTCTCTTCTTAATGCCCTAGCCCCTGGATAAGTTTAAGTATTTTTGCTTGGAATCAATGGAATAAATTTAATATATTTTCTTGTGCCTCCAAGACTAATTAAGCACAGCTCTGGCCATATAAAAACAAAAGCAGATTTAAAGGAGAGATTGCAGGCCAGGCGCGGTGGCTCACACCTGTAATCCCAGCCTTTGGAAGGCTGAGGTGGGAGGATCATCTGAGGTCAGGAGTTCAAGACCAGCCTGGTCAACATGGCGAAACCCCGTCTCAACTAAAAATATAAAAATTAGCTGGGCATGGTGGTGTGCACCTGTAATCCCAGCTACTCAGGAGGCTGAGGCAGGAGAATTGCTGGGAGGTGAAGGTTGCAGTGTGCTGAGATCATCATGCCACTGCACTTCAGCCTAGGTGACAGAGTGAGACTCGATCAAAAAAAAAAAAAGGAGAGATTGCCTCCTTAATCCCAGACAGCACAATTCAAGTGTCGACAAGGTGAGAGAAGCTTGTGTTCTTCAGAGTCAGTGGGTCATTCACTATATGTAATAGCTTCTCGTCTCAGAGACCAATATTCCCCAGAGAAGCACACATGATAGGTGGTTCTTTCCAAGTGGTACAAAATATAAGTGATACATCCTAAAAAGATTACAAGATGAAAAATACTCAAGATTCTCACCAGTTTGAAGCTTTCACTTTCAGGCAATTGTTTAATACCAACTTCGAAGCTGCCATCTTCCTCACTACTAATAGGTTCGGTGCCACTCTGATCCTAGGGAACATTAAAAAGAAAATGGCAAAGATGTCATTCTTCACTCACACTCCCTAGAACTGTGTAGATACTCAACCTCATTTGCCCATTGTAGGGTTGTGGTGGATGTTGTTTCCTCTGAGGAAGCCTTGTCTGTTTTCTTTCTCTGTAGCAGAAGACTGCTTCGTTGTTGTTCTTTCAGGTATCTATCTCTGCTGCTTACAGATAGACCTTAGGGAAAGCTGGTCCCTACCCTATGTTTTAGGTGTAGGCGTGATTGCCTAGGATAGTCGTATTCTTTTCCCAATGATTTTGTCAGGAATGGGCAGATCGGGAATAGATTTTATCAGTTCTGGTCAACGAAATATAAGGAGAGGTTTGCTGGAGATGTGTGGAAAAGTTCTTCCTTAATCTTAAGAGAGCCACAAGAAGTCCCTATACCTCCCAAATTAACAAGAGAGCATGAGCCCAAGTTTCCGTTGACAGCCGTCCCATGACAATGAGGGAACCAGCCTTAGGACAAGGCTGACCCTGTGGGTGACAAAGCAAAGGGAGGATAGAAAGAACTGGTTCTCTAATGGCAAAACTAGGTCACTGGATTGAGCAAGCACAGCCTTATCCTTAACCACCTTCTGTGAGAGCTGGTACACTTCCTTTTGCTTCGGCCAGTCTGAGTTAGCCATTCTGTTACTTCCAGCTCAAGCTTTCTCACCCAGTCAGCTGACTGTTTTTTGTATAGGACTAAACTGCTTGAGATAAGAGACTGGGTTTGTCTTGATTTCTTTTATTTATTTATTTAATTAAAAAATCTGTCTTTAAAATTTAATAAACAAATCTTTGTTTTTCTTTTTTGAGACAGAGTCTCACTCTGTTGCCCAGGCTGCAGTGCAGTGGCACGACCTCCACTCACTGCAACCTCCGCCTCCCAGGTTCAAGTGATTCTTGTGCCTCAGACTCCTGAGTAGTTGGGATGACAGGTGCATGCCACCACGCCGGCTAATTTTTGTATTTTTAGTAGATGGGGTTTTGCTATGTTGGCCAGGCTGGTCTTGAACTCCTGATCTCAAGTGATCTGCTTGCCTCAGCCTCCCAAAGGGTGTCTTGTTGATTTCTGAATCGAGTCCTATCACCATGCCTGGCACGTGGAAACCACCAAACACTGGTGGAATCAATGAATGTACTGAATATTTGTTTTCTTTCGTGACTTTTTCCTGCAGATTCCTGAAAATATGTATTTATATAAATGAGACACCTGGCAATAATACATACCACTAAAAATCTAAAACACATTAGGCATCTCCTCAACTGAATTGTGGCATATTAAATGTTATAGTTAACTAACAAGAAGTTACTTTGCTTTCTGGGGGTATATAAGGAAGAATAAGGATGATAAACAGAATATCCATATTATACTTATCTGAACTTTTAGTTTAAAACCACCATCCTGGGATTACTACAAATTTGGTTGAAATAGTTTATAGGGAAAATTGTTTTGATTTTGAGACATTCAATCTCACTCATAATTTGATACAATTAAAGCAAAGAGAGCATTCTTTTTTTTTTTTTTTTTGAGATGGAGTCTTTCTCTATTGCCCAGGATGGAGTGTAGTGGTATAATCTCGGCTCACTGCAACCTCTGCCTCCTGGGTTCCAGTGATTCTCCTGCCTCAGCCTCCCAGGTAGCTGGGATTACAGGCACACATCACCACCGACAGGCTATTTTTTTTTTTTTTTTTCGTATTTTTAGTAGAGATGGGGTTTCACCATATTGGCCAGGCTGGTCTTGAACTCCTGACCTCGTGATCTACCCACCTTGGCTTTCCAAAGTACTGGGATTACAGGCGTGAGCCACTGTGCCTGGTCAAGAGAACATTCTTTCAACTATCAAATAGACAACAGAATAGGAAAAGAACATTCAATACTGGGAATGGGAATGTCAGGGAAATAGGAATTTTTATACACCATTGAGAGAATGTAAATTATAATAATATTTTCAGAAAAAAACATACTTGTGTGTGTGTGTGATTGCTTACTTCTGGGGAGTGAAGCTGGGGAAAGGGTAATTTTTGCATTAATTATTTCTATACTGTTTGATTAGAGGAGAATTATCATATATTATTGCTTGTTTAAACATAAAGTAAAGGAAGACTATGAGAAACACGTAAAAGAAGACAAAAAAAAAAATTAAAGAAAGCAGCGTGGACTTTACAATTGGGCAAATTTGGGTTCAAATCTCAAATTTGCCACTTAGAATTATATGACTTAGGGCAAGTTGCTTTCAAACCTGAGTACAGGTTAAGTATCCCTTATCCAAAACACTTGGAAATGTTTTGGACTTCAGATTTTTTCAGATTTTGTTATATTTGAATTATACTTACCAGCTGAGCATCCCAAAGCTGAAATGAAAATCTGAAATCCAAGTGCTTTCTTTGGAGCATCATGTTGGTGCTCAAAAGTTTCAGATTCTGGAGCATTTCTAACTTCAAATTTGGGATGCTCACTCTGTAACTGTAACTTATTTTTAAAGTGCAGATAAAATACCAGATTAAAAATACTACCCTATAAGGTTGCTTTAAAGATTAATGAGTTAACATGTAAAATATCTATGTGCATAACACCAGGTATAGTTAACTTTTGTTTCTAGCTTTTAAATATCATTTTAAAATATCATTTCTTTTCTTTTCTGTTTTTTTTTTTGAGACAGAGTCTTGCTCTGTCGCCAGGCTGGAGTGTCGTGGCACAATCTTGGCTCACTGTAACCTCCACCTCCTGGCTTCAAGCAATTCTCTTGCCTCAGCCTCCCAAGTAGCTGGGATTACAGGTGCCTGCTGCCACGCTCAGCTAATTTTTGTATTTTTAGTAGAGACAGGGTTTCACCATGTTGGGCCAGGCTGGTCTCTCGAACTCCTGACCTCAAGTGATCCACCTGCCTCAGCTTCCCAAAGTGCTGGGATTATGGGCGTGAGCCGCCAAGCCCGGCCTTTTCTTTCTTTCTCTTTCCTTGTGAATTTGACAGAACTGTTTCTAGCTTTCTGTTGAAGCAGATTCCTTATTCTTGCACTATCTCATACAGTCTTCATAATAACCTGCTACAGGAATGTACCACCATGATTCCAATTCATAAATGAGGATAATGATACATTTTAAATAACTTGCTAAAACAACTCCAGGTAGTAAGAGGTAGATCCAAGATTCAAAGCTGGGAAAGGGCCATGCTAGGCCCTCAATAAAATGATGCTCTCATTTCTCTCTCCTTCTTCCTTTTCAGTATTGAGTGTTGATAGCTAATCTTATAGAAGATAAGACTCACAATCTTTCAAAAAATTATTATTAATAGACCATGGATTTTTTAAAACATGTCTTAGTATTTTTTTTAACCAGAAAATTGTAATAGATAGAACATCCTCTTCTCAGTGAATTTTGGATAATCAAGGAGTTATCATATAAAATAAACACACCCAAGTTAATAAATATTGAAAACATACAGATTTTCAGCATTTTTGACAGTGGTAATGTAAGTTTTAGAAACAGAAATTCTAAACAAATAAATTACCCTTTAAAAATCAGTATTTAAGCTGGGCGCGGTGGCTCATGCCTGTAATCCTAGCACTATGGGAGGCTGAGGTGGGCTGATCATGAGGTGAGGAGTTTGAGATCAGCCTGACCAACACGGTGTAACCCCGTCTCTATTAAAATTACAAAAAATCAGCTGGGCATGGTGGCATGTACCTGTAATCCCAGCTACTCGGGAGGCTGAGGCAGGAGAATTGCTTGAACCTGGAAGACAGAGGCTGCAATGAGCTGAGATCAAGCCACTGCACTCTAGCTTGTGCACCAGGGTAAGACTTTGCCTCCAAAAAAAAAAAAAAAAAAAAAAAAAAAATTGGTATTTAATCTATGGAAAAGTTGTAATATCCAAATTACTTAGTGTGTCCAGTTCTGCAAGCTGTGGGAGCCCCTGAAGAAGGCCTGGAGAGGTTATGGTGGACAAGTGGACCTTTGAATTAGTCAGTGTTTATAATTGCAGCACATTAGACTGTAGAACAAACCCACAGGTTCCTCTAGTAACCCTGCAAATGGCCACCACCTGTGGTCCCAGATGAGAAGAGCGTTTCACAGATGTGTCAGTTGAAACTATTCATCTAATTACACACATGTCTCCTTAGGGAAAGGAAAATGTTCCTTAAATAAATTAGAGGAATCTTTACTTTTACATTTTTCAGCAATATGCATATTGAAGATGAGATATTCTTGGTCTTTATAAAATGAATACTAAAGTAGAGGAGAAAACAGCTGTTTAAGGGATGTGTCAACTTGTAAAATTTAAGAAAACATGGGCAAAGCAGTCTAGGTTCCAAATGGTCTATGCATCCTTTAAGATGTGAACAGAAACAAAAAATACCCCTGGCTATGGTGGCTCATGCCTGTAATCCCAGCACTTTGGGAGGCCAAGTAAGGCAGATCATGAGATCAGGAGTTCGAGACCAGCCTGGCCAACAGGGGGATATCCCATCTCTACTGAAAATACAAAAATTAGCCGGGCGTGGTGATGCATGCTTGTAGTTCCAGCTACTTGGGAGGCTGAGGCAGAAGAACTGCTTGAACACGGGAAGCAGAGGTTGCAGTAAGCAGAGATCATGCCATTGCACCCCAGCCTGGACGGCAGAGTAAGACTCTGTCTCGGAAAAAAAGAAAAACAAAAACAGAAACAAAAAACAATCCTCTATGTCTACATCACATCCCATGCTTAGAAACTAGAGGGTCAAATGAAGCAGAATGTATCCTTCAAAGCCAGGTCTCAAATGCCACTTGTTCCATTTATCTTTTCCTTCTCCTTAGCTGGGGGACATCACTCCTTCCTCTAAATTCTAACATTCTACCTGAACCTCCTCTGTCACTTTACATCATCTCTTTTGTGTCCTAATTACGTATGTACAGAACTCATCTCCCGATGGGACGGAAAGATCCTTGAACCCAGCATCTGGGCCTCACTCATTCCCATTGCCTGATTTATTCTGATATTCAACCTAGGTCTGTGTCACTTCGAATTTCATACTCTTTTTAACTGTACTATGCCTCTCCTCTTTTCTTCTTAGTCTGAGATGACTCCATAGAGGAGGGTTTGAAGTCCAAATCTAGACGGAGTTGGGAGTCAGGCAAAAAGCAAGTTGGAATTGATGGAGGTTAGCAATAAAGTATTTACTTTCTAGGAGAGCTAAAGTTTGTAACAGGGTTGTTTATGCTAAAATGATGTACAAAAACAATGTGGATTCTTCTCTCTCTCTCTTTTCTTTCTTCCTTTCTTTTTCTTTTCTAATCACTCTGTCACCCAGACTGGAGTGCAGTGGCATGATCACAGCTAACGGCAGCCTCGACTCTTGGGCCCAGGTGATTCTCCCACCTCAGCCTCCCAAGTAGCTGGGACTACATGTGTGTACCACCATGCTCGGCTAATTTTTTGTAGAAATGGGGTTTTACCATGTTGCCCTGGCTGGTTTTGAATTCCTGAGCTCAAGCACTCCTCCTGTCCTAGCCTCGCAAAGTGGTGGGATTTCAGGCATGAACCCCGGTGCCTCGCCACAACAATGTGGATTCTGCTCTGAGAACAGAATGGCTCATGAGGTAAGGAGTCTTCAAAAAACCCTAACTCACCAGAAGCTTGGAAAATAGCAAAGAGTCTGAGATGGGAAAGGAAAAACAGGTCAGCAGCATGATTTCTAAGGCACAAGTGCATTAGAGTGGTTGATGGCCATCTGGCTGATGGATGGGGGCCCAGTTGACACCCAAGATGACTCAGCTAATCCGGATGGCTGGGTGTTCCTGTCATCTCTTGCTGATCTTCAAACCACCTGTCCAAAGCTGCCTGCTCAGTCAGGCGGCTTAAGAAGAACAACCTCTCCCCATGAGACCACAGTCAGTGGATTCCACAGTGAATTATGTTTTGTTGATGAACAAACAGAAGAGCAGGACTTGTAAGGTTTGTGGATCAACCCCCCACTGAGGTTAGTCGTTTTCAGACCTTCAGGAAGTTCCAAATTCCCTCCCCTGGGCTCTCCCAAAATCTTCCACATAAGTGATTGCAGAAGTGATAACGCTTATTATTTTAAACTCTTTGTTTTTTTAAAAAATATCCACCGTTTGTCTACAGTTTTCTTCAAACTGAACAGTGAAATCTTGACAGCAAGAATGGTATTTTATTTGAGAGTAGACTTTCAATAAAAGTTAAATTCGTTAAGGATGTTATTGTGGATTGAAAAAACATTTCTAATCAGATAAATGTTCTAGTCTTGTTCCCTACCCCTGTTTCTTCATGTAACATAATAAGAGTATATTACTATATACATCTGTTTTCCTTTTCATTGACTTAAAATGATACTAAGTAAATTTTAAAAAACAGCAATTATATCGCCCTAATAGGATTGAAAGTTTTTTAAAAAATAAAACGTATGTTTAGTGCAAATTTTGTCATTCCCATATTTTCTTTTCTTTTTTTTTTTTGAGATGGAGTCTCACTCTGTGGCTCAGTCTCAACACAATCTTGACTCACTGCAACTTCCACCTCCTGGGTTCAAGTGATTCTCCAGCCTCAGCCTCCTGAGTAGCTGGGATTACAGGCACGTGCATGCCACCACCCCCAGCTAATTTTTGTATTTTTAGTAGAGACAGGGCTTCACTATGTTGGCCAGAACAGTCTCGAACCCCTGACCTCAGGTGATCCGCCTGCCTCGGCCTCCCAGAGTGCTGGGATTACAGGCGGGAGCGAACGTGCCTGCCCATTCCCATATTTTCTAAATGCAATGTTCTTTTAGAAAAGCACGAAATAATTTTAGTCTCATTGCCAACCAAAATTCACAAATATTTCCTTCTGCAAAGCCTTGTTTACCAGATGTGACAAATTAAATTTCTTTCTTCTAACCCCAAACATGAGCATATTTACTAGGCTACTCAGAATTCCAGAAAGGCAGGGCACAATTAAAATAAAATGGAAATGATGCTAATGGAACTCCCCGTGTGACCAACCTCCCTGATCTGTATGAGGTCTGTTCCACCTCAGTTAGTACTCAGAAAAGCACAACTTCTAAGAAAGAAAAAGAAAAAAAAAAAAAAAGGAGGTTCTTGTTTGTGTGAAGATATTCTAAAAGATTTAGGCTGTACTGCCAATAAATGAAATAAATATCTCAGAAGTCAAGTTATTTGAGCCCTCAGTACCTCTTACTAGATGATAGCAATGGCTTCTTAATTGGGTTTCCCCCTTCTAGACGTCTTTAACATTGCTATTAGACTAATCCTGGAGTACAGCCTTGATTGGATTGTCTCATTGTTCAAAATACCTTCAACAGCTCCAAAACCAAAAAATCAAATTCAGACCCTTTGGGATTTAAATGTGGAATCTAAAAAGTTGAACTCACAGAAGCAGACAGCAGTGGTGGTTACCAGGGGCTGGTGGATGGGATGGAGGTTGGATGTTGGTCAGAGGATGTAAAATTTCAGTTAGAGTAGTAAGTTCTACAGATCTATCGTTCAACAGGGTGACCATAGCTAATAACAATGTATAACAATGTATTATGTTCTTGAAAATCTCTAAGAAAGTAGATTTTAACTGTTCTCACTACAAAAATAAGGATATGAGAAATACAAATGCTAATTATCACAAGGTAGCCGTTCTACAACATACACGTATTTCAAAACATCATGTTGGCCAGGTACAGTGGCTCACTCCCGTAATTCCAGCACTTTGAGGGGCTGAGGTGGGAGGATCTCTTGAGCCCAGCAGATCAGCCATGGGCAACATAGTGAGATTCTATCTCTGTAAAAAATGTTAATAATAGCCAGGCATGGTGGTGCGTGCCTGTAGTCCCAGCCATTCAGGAGGCTGAGGCCGGAGATTGGTTGAGGATGCAGTGAGCTGAGATCACGCCACTGCACTCAAGCCTGGCAACAGAGCCCAGAACCAAAACCAAACAAAAAGAAGCCATCATGTTGTATGTGATAAATATATACAATTTTTCTTTATCAATTTAGTTAGTTTTTAAAAGGACAAAAAATCCTGTTTTGTACGTAACTACTAGAAGTGGAAGATGCTGGAAGCTGGGAGTCCTACTAGAGGGCTGTGATAAGTACAATCACAACAAAAATGATGTCTTACCCTGTGCCGGGAATAGCGCTAAGCCTTTTATAAACATTACTTAATACTTCCAACAAGTCCATAAACCCATTTTAAACGTGAGGAACTGAAGTTTACGGAGCATAACTCAAGTTCACTCTGCTCATAAATGGTAGAATACAGATGAAGACTTGGCCCTGCCTGGCATCCAAGCTTATGTTGACATCACTATGTTGTAGAATTGCACCAATGATATTATAATTACCACAAGCACTGCATCATAATCCCTTATAAATATATATAGCTGTAGGGATAAAATATCTTTACACCTGAACCTCATAACTACCCTTTGACATAGGCAGGGAGGCTATTAACCTGGCTTTATAGAAAGAGACAGATTTTGAGAGGTTAACTGCCTCTACCAAGGTTATATGCCCATAGGTAATTGGTAGAGCCAAAACCGAAACCCACATCGTCAGACTTCTTGTTCAATGTTCTATTAGCACTCTTGCTCACTCTACTAGCACAGAACTGCATGAAACAATTTTGTTCTCTGCTATACCCTTTGGGTCTAGAACACTGACACATAATAAGAGCCCAATAAGGTTAGGCTCAATAGCTCACACCTGTAATCCCAGCACTTTGGCAGGCCAAGGTGGGAAGATTGCTTGAGGTCAGGAGTTCAAGACCAACCTGGGTAACATGGTGAGAGTCTCTACAAACAATTTAAAAATGTAGCCAAGCTGGCCGGGCGTGGTGGCTCACGCCTGTAATCCAAGCACTTTGGGAGGCCAAGGCGGGCGGATCACCTGAGGTCCAGAGTTCAAGACCAGTCTGACCAACATGGTGAAACCCCGTCTTTAAAAAATAAAAATAAAAAATAAAAATAAAAAAAATGTAGCCAAGCATGGTAGTATGCGCCTATAGTCCCAGCTACTTGGGAGGCTGAGGCAGGAGGATCACTTGAGCCCAGGAGTTTGAGGCTGTAGTGAGCCATGATAGCACCACAGAACTCTAGCAAAACAGAACAAGATCTTGTCTTAAAAAAAAATAGCTCAATAAGCATTTCCTGAATAGAGAAATAAATATGAGATACCATTAGCACATAATAAAAGTGCTACTTAATAATGCTGAATTATTATTCTCAGGTCCAATTTATAATGATATGGCTCTATTTCATCTATTTGCTTATGATTTAAATGGGCTGTCTCTTTAGCCATATGCTGGATATGAGTTATGCTTAAGTACTCACTAGAAACATCCAAGGGGGAAAAAGATATACTAAGAGGGTCCACACAAGCAAATGAGAAGGGAAGAGAAAGTGGTCAGGAAACCAGAGCATATGTGTAAGTCTTCACATACCACCCACAGGAGGGGTGGCATTCATCACTTGGTAGCAGTTACTAGAGCCAACGGTCCAGAGAGGAACTAAAAAGGCCTCTCTAAAATATAATCAAATTGTGATGATTCAATAGAAACATCGCCCATACAGTCTATGCTTTTAGACAAAGGGATTTATTCTTTATTTATACATTTAAATGCCTAATGTAATTTCATTATTTTTGAAAATGAAATACCGATAATGGCACATAAATTTGATTAAGATACTATGATAATGTTCTTGAAACTGAAGACTGGCATTGTTTATACTTTACAATATTTTTTACACACTAGCCTGCTTTATTTTACACACTAGCCTGTACTTTTTATTTTACATACTAGCCGGCTTTATTTAAAAATAAAATCAGTCTTCTAAATTTTCAGAACAGCTATTCTTCAAAAGCCTCTAGTAAACAGTACCACTATCCACCCAGTTGCTCAAGCCAAAAATCTAGGTTTATCCATGATTCTCTACTTCCCCTTAGCCCCCCATGTTTAATTAATCAAGTTTGACTCAACCTCCAAAACATCAAGAATCTGCTCACTTTTCTTTGCTTCCAATACCAACACTTCATCCAAGCCACATTAGGGCCTCACTGGGGCTTTTGCCTTTTAGCATATTACTTTTACCTTCCTACCAACCCATTCCCTACCTAGCAGCTGTGGGAGATGAGAATATGCCACTCTCAAAAGGATCGTTGAGCTGAAGGCAATTAGGAAGAAGCAGATGCAGGAAAACCCTCTGCTCTCCCTCTATTTGTCTAAAAGCCAGACAACATAGACATATATAAAAGATATCTCCCTCCCCGTGCACCAGGGAGAACAAAGGTTAACCCCTGAAGACAACATGGAACCCTTATCCCCTGGAGATGGTACCAGGAGAATCCACGTGAACAAGCTATACCAACTAGCCTTTATCTGCCAGTTGCTTACCGTCCCTCAAATTGCCATCCCTAGAAACAAAGTCTTCTTCCTTTGTCTTGTCACTTCTCTATTTAAGCTAGAATTTAAATCCACCTCATTAAGAACTACTCATTCCCTGGGTGTTTGCCATGTATATAGGAAATACAAAGGTCATTAAACTTCTGTTTTTCTCTTGTTAATCTATCTTTTGTTACAAGGGTCCACTGAAACTAAGAACCTATGAGGTTTGAAGAAAAAAGTTATTTTTCTTCCCCTAAATGGCCAGATGGATCCTTTAAAACTATGTATGAGGTCACGTCACTCTCCTGTTTAAATCCTTCCAGTGGCTTCCGCTGCATACAGAATAAAACCCAAACTTCTAACTCTGACTTACATAGTCTTTCTCTCCCTCTTGTATCATACTCCACTTCTCTCCCCTGCTCCCAATATGCTTCCAGCCATATTCCTCAACGCACCCCAGCTTATTCTCACCTGAGAGCTATTTCTGTCCACTGAGGAGGGAAGGCTCCTCCCTCTTATATTTGAATGTCTGGCTTTTTCTTTTAATTTTTATTTCCTTTAAATTTCACCTTGCCCAAGTGTAACCAAGTACTACCATTTTTCTAAGAGATAATTATTTTTTTCTCTCTCTTTCTCATTCCCCCCAGTTCCCCACTTTCTACTTAGTGCTTTAGAAATACAAATATACAGTCGCCTGTAATCCCAGTACTTTGGGAAGCCCAGGCGGGCAGATCACCTGAGGTCAGGAGTTCGAGACCAGCCTGGCCAACATGGTGAAACCCCTTCTCTACTAAAAATACAAAAATTAGCTGGGTGTGGTGGCAGATGCCTGTAATCCCAGCTACTCGGGAGGCTGAGGCAGGAGAATGGCTTGACACCCGGGAGGCGGAGGTTGCAGTGAGCCAAGATCGAGCCACTGCATTCCAGCCTGGGTGACAGAGTGAGACTCTATCTCAAAAAGAAAAAAAGAAATGCAAATATAGCCTCTTACCTCCCCCTTCACCAGACACTCCCTATAGAGCAAATTCATCTAACTGTGTGCTTGGGAGAGATCCAGAAAGGAGCCCTCACCCACCAGAAGGTTGCCTGGAGAGATAACAGCTGATTCTGTGGGTCCCCACCACTCAACCAGGAGACTGCCTTGAGAGATATGAAACTCTCTTCCACCTGGGGAGAATCTGACCTAGTCCTGCACAAGAAAGCAGCAGCAGTTACCAGCTCAACTGCCCAGTAGCTAAGGCACTGGAGCTAGTTCGTGGACCTCCCCCTTGCTCATTACCTCCCCTGCCTTTTAAAAGTGCCAGCTTTCTGCTCCAAAAGTGAAGCAGTTACCCTTAATGCAGGAAGCCTGTATTCCTTCCCCAAAGCTAGCTTTGGAATAAATCACCTTCTTTATACCAGACCCCTTCTTGCTAACTGGACTCTGCAAGCAGCAGGTGACTAACCTGTGTTTTGGCTACACAAGTGGCCTTCTCTATAACTAAGCAAAGTAGTCACATTCCCCACTTTAATTCTCTCCAAGGCACTGACCACTATATGATAATTCTCTTGGTTTATTTATTTCTTAGTTAATTTGTGTCTTTCTCTTCAACCCTGAGAGAGAAAGATAACAAACTGGTAGGAAGCCTTATCTGTTTTATTTACACCTAGATCAATGCCCAAAAGAGTGCTTAACAAATAATACGTACCCATCGAATGCTTGCTATATTCAATAAATAAACAGATTTATTGAATATAGCAAAATTCTATATACAAAGTGACCTGGACCTGCTGCTTTAAAACATGATCCTTTCTTACTACTATCTTGATAGATCAGTCCATAGTGTTAAAAAGCAATTCACTCTTAAATAAATAGAAAAGTGCCCATTGCACATTAAATGAATGGGCTAACTACTGAAACTTCAGTAGTTCTGTAAGATAATTAACATAGGTAGGATCGAGTTCCTATGACAAGCTGCTGAAGAACAGACATGAGACATCGAGAGGCCATTTTGTGTACTGCCACTGTGAGGCCATCAGCTTCTGGATCATAATGTTCCCATTAGCTGATTCTGAACACACCACAGCCATGTCAGTGGGGTCAGAGGCTGGCTTAGCTGCTTGCTGGGCTAGAACAGATATCACTCCAGCATGCTCATCTGACCAGGTCCCATGGAAACCCAGACTAAGTCCTTGTGAATCTGTGCACAGGACTCCAACAGTGGAGTGACTCTTTATTGTGTCTTCCAATGACTGCTCTGAGGTCACCTCCATCCCACCCACCATCCACCCTGGCCCAGAACCCTGAAAACTTGTTGAAAGAATAAAAATAATGTGTATTGCACAATCAAATTTTTATTAAAAGGGACACTATATGTAGCTATTTATGTTGACTATAGAAGCAAAGGAAAAAGTAGGAAAAGATACTGAATAGTGAACATTAACTTCCTTAGGGAGTTAGTGAAAGAAAAATAGAGATTTCTTTGAAAAAACCCTGCACTATTGAGTTAGTGATAGTAAGTATATATTTCTTTTTGGAGTTGAAAAATAATTTAATAAATATAAAACGAGAAGAGAAGGAATGTTCTTTTAGCTGGGGAGACAAACTGATGACACAATTCTACAGCTACTCCAGAAGCCGATCAATATTACAGCAACCCTGTTATGCTAGGGCTTTCTCTATTAACAGATGAAAGTAGTGATTTAAAGACACCTGTGATCATAGGTATTAATGTATTTCAAAGCCATAAAGAAAGGGGTAAATTCAGTCATAAAGAGAATTTTCTTATAAATTCTGAAATGCCCAATTAGGACAAAATTATATATTTAGAGGAGTCCGAAGGTAATATTTATATGATTAAGTTTTACCATATTTACTGAAAAATTGCTTTATAATCAATACTTCAAATACTTTCTATTTTGGTCGGGGAAATTTTCCATGAGTTTGGAATACCAAATACTGAATAATAAAAATGTCAGATTTGGGGAAAATGCTCATAACAAATCCAGCTAATTCACTAAGAGCTAACTGGAAACAACATTACCTCAATAGAAGATGGAGAATCTGATGGCACTGGAAAAGGCGTCACGGCCATCTGATTGACTGCGTCCTCGTTTCTGCGAAATGTTAAAATTGGCAGAATCAGTACACAGTAAATGCTAAGTTCCTGGCTCAAATTATAAATACTTCATCAGTTCTCAGTTGAAAATGCACACACAGCATCATACAATTAAAAATATATATATAACTTCCATATATATAGCCTCCAAGCATGCAGAGTTACTATGCACAAAGAAAGATGTATTACTCAAGGGACACTAAGATGCAATTATTAGTGACAAAGAGTGATGATGCTAGGAGTTACTCAGATCCCACTTAGTGAGTCAGGTGCTGCAGAGGATAAGTTTGGAAAGGCTTTGACTCTTTCAGCTTTGACTCTTTGAGCAAGCACTGTGAAGTATAAATTTTCCAAATGGGCATGTGCAACCTTTAGGTCCCATTAATGTCTGGCACGTTTTGTTCTTTGAACTGGAAAGGATCCCAGCCTCCTCACTTGGCTTCTAACTTTGTTTTGCCAAATGAAGGATGATGAGGTGTCTACAATAGGCCTGCAAGGTGGAGTGTGAGGAGGAGTGATCGATGGGGAGGGCAGAGCTCCAGACAGAATGTTTTGTGGTTAGGTGAATTCTCCTCCTCCTCATCCCAACGGAGTAGAGTAGATGATAGCTGAAATCTCATCACCAGGGTGACAGGCATACAACTCCTACAATACTGGTTCTGATTCTTTGGACCTATTTCCACCACATTACTAGCAAATGGTTGGCAGTGGTCTGCGGGAGATAATGACTATCCTTTATAGTCATTATACCCATTATGATGCACAACCAACATAATTATCTCAAGATTTATGTCAAGTTTGATTTTATGTTTCACAATATAAACCAAAGAAGCTCACAAAAAAAAACGCTTCCTGCTGATATGTAAAATTCTTAGACTGTCACAGATTTCTCTCCATACTATACCCACGAATATAGAAGAGCTACTGCCTGACTTGGGAGGGCATTCAAAATCCAACCCCATTTTGTTTTATTTTCCACCAATTGGATTACAAGTCCATTCCTTTCTTGGTGATTTAATCATGTCACTGCCTTTTCTTTTTCTTTTTTTTTTTAAAAATTTGAACAAGAATTTATTTCTTAAAATTTAATTACTTAAAGGATCAGAATTGATATGTAATAGAATATTTAAGATAACATTTGGAGTTATATCAATGTAAAAATGACAGCTGTGGTTACAGTTAGCACATGCAATTCACCGCAAAGGTAAAACTACGTACTATACTCTAAATGAGGCTTCCAAACAGCAAGTGAACATGAAAGGACTGCACTTAGAAGAAAATGGGACATAGCTAGGAAATAAAAGAGACAGACCCAACGCTACTCACTGCATCGTACTACTAATAATTTGCACATTTATTTTTAGAGTATATTCAGTAAACATATACATTGAGACTAGAGAATTTTCAAATATCTACATTTAAAATATTCCTTTGTTTCTGATACATCACATTATGGTATTAATGTAACAGCATTTGAAACCTGTAATTATTATTCAGACAAAGCTTGTGTTCAAGAGATAAAAGAACATCATTCAGACAAAGCTTGTGTTCAAGGGCAAAAAAATATCACTAACGGCCTTAAATGCATCTCATTACAATCCATCAACTTTAATGAAATGGGTAATGAAGTTAAATTAACCAATCTGTAGAAACTATTGATTGAGGAAAAAGCCCTTAAAAATTTAGAAACAACTTTGGGAGGCCGAGAAGGGCGGATCACGAGGTCAAGAGATGAGACCATCCTGGCCAATATGATGAAACCCCGTCTCTACTAAAAATACAAAAATTAGCTGGGCATGGTGGTGTGCACCTGTAGTCTGAGCTAATAGGCAGGCTGAGGCAGGAGAATAGTTTGAACCCCGGAGACGGAGGTTGCAGTGAGCCAAGAATGCGCCACTGCACTCCAGCCTGGCGACAGAGCGAGACTTCATCTCAAAAAAAAAAAAAAAGAAAGAAAATGTAGGAACAAATGAATAACCGAAGAGCTCACCCCGAGCTCCCACCTTTTAATTTTTAATGCAATGCATATGAGAATATCATGCTAATGCACATACTAGCAGTGTGTATGATGTGAAAAACAGATTAATGCAAAAGCTAATACGCTTGGCTCTGTAAAGTTTTGTTTTGACTTCCTCTGTCTGAATTCTGCTTATGAAGTCTGAAAAGGTACTGCTGCCAAGGACCAGTCCAAGGAAGAATTAGGCATAAGCTTGCTAATTCATACCTTCTTTGAAATCTGTGACAATGCTTGATTTTAGGCTAACCCTAAAACACTTGCCATTTTGTGATTCCATATCTTTTAATTTAGAGAAAAGTACAAACATTTTTTAGAAAGTAACATATAATAGAAAGCTATCCCAGTAAATTTTTTTGAACAATTAAACTTTTGTCTTATGTAGCTTATACTTTGATATTTTACTCATATTAACAAAATAAAACTTTATTGAAACAAAAGTGTATGGTTTAGAAATATGCTTTTAATAACAACTGAACAAAATTAGAGGGAATGATGTAGACTACAACAGAATGAAGGAAGATCTCTCCTGCTTGATTTACTTGGTCAATACATGCCAGTATACAGAAATATTTTAGGGAATTCAATACAATTATTCTACTTCTACATTTACATGTCATGGTTTTAACTAGTTAAGTGGGTAGAAAAAAGACATCTTTAATAACTGCCTGATTTCTATTTCTCAAACTAGATGCTCTACTTTAAATATGAGCTTTAATAAATGTTTTGTAAATATACTTCACTAATCTTTAACTTCACAATAAGAGGGAAGGTCATTGGATGACTTCATGTGGTAAAATCCCTTATCAAGGAATAAGGGTGAAAGTAAATGAACAATTAGGTAGATAAGAGATATGAACATAGAACATATGAATGAAATTTGCTTTTTTTCCCCTGCTGCTACTCAAATGTTAAGTATGTTCCTAAGTGCTGATTCATCCATACTAAAAAAGGATAGGATTAAAATTTTAGGATTTAATGGTACAAAGTGTAAAGTTTTATAGTTTTCTAATAATTATTCAGTATTATCCCTTTGAGAGATGGGGGTAGGATACCACAGACATCAGTAACTGACAAGTTATAATATCAACATGTAACATCTGGATCCTTTTTTTTTAGCTCTAAAGGGAGCAACCACAGTTGCAGAAGCAGTGATTGGACTAGTTTTGTCTACAAAAGGTTTTCTGATGCGCTAGTGTTACTTTAAACAACGCTTTTAGACACTAAAGATTTAAAATAATAAAGCTACTAACTTTATTAGACTGGTTTTTACATAAATAAACCAGATTTGTTTCTTTGTCTACCTAAAATACAATTTACATGCATCAAAACATAGATTATTCTAAGACATGCTCGGGAATGTAATTTTGAATATAAAACAAGTTTTATGATTTCTTTTCTCCTTAGGGAAGAAGATGTACGTTACATATTCGTGCTCTAATATCCATTCATTTCCAGAGTGAATTTTTGCACAGTAATCATATATCTATTCAATATGTATAAAGTGCTCTTGGGGATGGGGGTATTCACTCACAGTATCATGTTTTATACAGGCTTCAACATGCAAATCTGTTTATATCATGGCCTCCAATGATCCTCCATTCTCATTCCCTTAGAACATGAATTCACATTGTATAACCGACCCTGACATGTACAATCTTCACACTACAATATTCTTCATGACACTATTTGTTATGAGAAAAGGTGCAGCTAAACATTACAATCATGTGACTTACTTTGAGAAAATGAAAAACGTAATAGGTATAAATTTCCTGACACATACAGCAAGACAAATCCAGCCCAGCCTTTGATGATCAATGTAAACAGTGGTGATGTCATTATCTTATTGTGTGAATTTGGGTCTCTCTGTCCCTACCTTGACTTCTCTGTGCCTGATTTTCCTCATCTACTTTGAATTTGTCATTCTATTAACCTACTTTTGCCCTAAAGTGGGAAACCGGATATATCAGAATAAAGCATTTACTTTGTTTCATAAAGAAGATAACATATGTGAAAGAACTCTGAAAGGATCAGGCACAATATAAATGCAAGAATATAAAAGCAACAGGAAGTCTAATGTAAATAATATTCTAAAAGTAAAATGTATAATTATATTCCAATTGTAAATGTATACCAAGTTTTCTTAGCTTTTTATTCTTCAATAACCTCTAGAAACTATTCTAAGTCTGCCTGGTTTCTATAACTTAAATATGACAGAAAAACCTGTTTCCTCTGAGTTCACTTGATAGCAGTGGTCAACAACTAATAACACTTGCTAATTTCTTCTTACTTTCTTAGCCCCTATTTTTAGCCTCTGCCTCCATGTCACATGTGGTGGTTAGGGGACAGCATAAGCACACTAGTGGCTTTAGCACTAAACTCGAGGCCTGGCTCACTTCTCCCCCTGAAGAAAAAAAGTTTAAAAATTTCTAAATCACTATGTGGAACTAAGTTTCACTCTACCTCAGAACTGCAAATATTAAAACATCATCTCTTTATTAAGTATCTCTATAATAAGGACATTTGCTAAGATCAAGATGTACATTTTTGGGGGGTTCTATTTTGTTTTGGTAAATATTGCCCAAGTCCTCTTAGTTTGCTTCAAATATTTACTAAAAATAAGAAATTTTTCATCTTCGCCTACTTAAAAATAAAAAAAAAATTCTTTTGCTGTACAAACACTCTTAAGTTTCATTAGATCCCATTTGTCTATTTTGGCTTTCGTTGCCATTGCTTTTGGTGTTTTAGTCATGAAGTCCTTGCCTATACCTATGTCCTGAATGGTATTGCCTAGGTTTTCTTCTAGGGTTTTCATGGTGTTAGGTTTTATGTTTAAATTTTTAATCCATTTGTAGTTAATTTTAGTGTAAGGTGTAAGGAAGGTGTCCAGTTTCAGCTTTCTGCACATGGCTAGCCAGTTTTCCCAACACCATTTATTGAACAGGGAATCCTTTCCCCACTGCCTGTTTTTGTCAGTTTTGTCAAAGATCAGATGGTTGTAGATGTGTGGTGTTGCTTCCGGGACCTCTATTCTGTTCCATTGGTCTATATCTCTGTTTTGGTACCAGTACCATGCTGTTTTGATTACTGTAGCCTTATAGTATAATTTGAAGTCTGGTAGCATGAACTGGCAACTAACAGAATGGGAAAAAACTTTTGCAATCTACTCATCTGACAAAGGGCTGCTATCCAGAACAGTTTAGTTCTTCTACGAAGAACTAAAGCAGATTTACAAGAAAAAAACACACAACCCTATCAAAAAGTGGGCAAAGGATATGAAGAGACACTTTTCAAAAGAAGACATTTATGTGGCCAACAAACATAAGAAAAAATGCTCATCATCACTGGTCATTAGAGAAATGCAAATCAAAACCACATTTAGATACCATCTCACACCAATAAGAATGGCGTTCATTAAAAAATCTGGAGACAACAGATGCTGAAGAGGATGTAGAGAAAAAGGAACACTTTTATACTGTTGGTGGGAGTGTAAATTAGTTCAACCATTGTGGAAGACAGTATGGCAACTCCTTAAGGATTTAGAAATAGAAATTCTATTTGACCCAGCAATCCCACTACTGGGTATATACCCAAAGGATTATAAATCATTCTATTATAAAGACACATGCACACGTATGTTTGTTGCGGTGCTGTTTACAATAGCAAAGACCTGGAACCAACCCAAACACCCATAATGATAGACTGGACAAAGAAAATGTGGCACATATATACCATGGAATACTATGCAACCACAAAAAATGATGAGTTCCTGTCCTTTGTAGGGACATGGATGAATCTGGAAACCATCATTCTCAGCAGACTGACACAAGAACAGAAAACCAAACACCACATGTTCTCACTCATAGGCGGGTGTTGAACAATGAGAACATGTGGACATAGGGCGGGGAACAGCACACACTGGAGTAGGTTGGGGGTGGGGGGATGGGGGAGGGACAGTGGGGGATGGGGAGGCTGGGGAGGGAAAACAGTGGGAGAAATGCCTAATGTAGCCAATGGAGGGGACGGAGACTACAAACCACCGTGGCATGTGTGTACCTATGCAACAATCCTGTGGGATGTGCACATGTACTCCAGAGCTTAAAGTACAATAAAAAAATAAAAATAAAAAAAATTAAAAAAATTACTCAAAACAAAATTTAAGCTGAAGATATATACTGTATAAAGTGCTTCATCTACCCAGTTCTCTGAAGTCTTAACAAGAAAGGTCAATGATGTTTACATATATAAACATTAACAATTTAAGCCTTTAAAAATGGCAATTTTTTAAATGCTTGAGATAGTTTGGGGGTTCCCTAGCTCTTAACATGGCACTCTGTTGAGTTCGTAAAACTCATCTTCAAAGAGGTTGTCAATAATAAGCAAAGTTTTGAAAACTAATGAGATTACTGATTATTGATGAATAAAAAATGAATATTTTTAATCTGTCAAGTTATAGCTCTAGAATTCCTTTCCTCCAGTAATAACTGGCAGCATCACTATCAACGGAAGGGACCTAAGGAATACTGTGTACATTGATATACACGAGGCTACTTCTCATTTTTTTGTCAGATTACAAAAGCTGGCCTCATATGGTTATGGCCTATGAACCTCTTTTTAAGTTATTTAGCTGAAGTAGATGGTCTAGACCTTGCTCCTCTAATCTTTCATATTAACTGTCCCTAAGCCACTTGAATGACTATTCTAATCAAAATTAATATAGCTGAGCTCACTAAGCTTATTATTTAAATATCTTGTTTCTATGTAGCAAAACAAAAAGTTTTACTTTATAAATTTCAGATAAGCTTTCTGTTTTTCTTCAGTGCAAACATCCTGAAACAGCACAGAGTCATTCAGTTAGTCTGAGGATAAAGTCCGTTTATGTAGAGCTTAGAGTAGAATCCCAGGTATTCTGGAATGGAAAGAGCTCATGTGAGAGTTCAGTTCATTTTTGTCCTTACGGGTAAATGATCATCTTCAGAGAGTAGAGACTTTTTAAAATTTGAGTTCACAGATAAAATAATTTTAGCTTTACTTCATAGGTACTGCTGAAGTGTAACAGGAACTGCTAGTCCTTCACTGAGGCATGCAGCCGCCTTGCCGTACAGTCTGTGGTCAGTAACTTTTAGCCATTCCTTCACCAATCACGGCCTGCATCCCCGACTGTTTCAAATCTTTCTACTTGTCCCTCAGTACCTGGAACAAAAGCATCTGGGGCAGAAACTTCCTGAAACATTTTCCTTTGTCCAGATCCCCAGGATTGTAAAATATGATCTGAAATCTGTTGTTTAAATCTAAGAGACTCTTCCTCATTGACCGATGAAACTTGCTTTGACCTTTCAAAATGTGAACTGTCTAGTCTGGAATCATGCTGACTGCAGTTCTGTTTGAAGTACTGCTGCCTGGGCAAAATGCCATCACCACCATCTATATGATCTACTAATTGTAGATCTTCTGGCTACTCCTCTGAGTCTAGCAAGGGCTGGGTGGACTCAGATCTTGAGAAGACCTTGACCGATGTAACTTGGTGTCTGCAGCCACTGTGGACCACAGTAGAATACTGGACAGTGCTTCAAGTGTTTTGTGAAGATTCATTTTCATCACTGGTAGAAATGCTTGGCCTAGAAAATGACACGCATGATGACCCCCCCCAATACCACTGCTATGTCCTTCAGTATTAATTTTCCTTTTTGAACAGGTCCAATGATTTTAGATCGTCCAGAAGAGGCTTTTTGTCATTCACTTCTATTTCCACAACACTTACATCAGTGAAATTGCCATCTGAATACATTTGATCTTTTGAATTAAAATTGTGCCTTGGAGGAGCATGAGGTAACCCCTGGGCAATATGACTCTTTGAAGGATCTGGAACATTAGGCCAGACGTGTTTTTTAATTAGTCTCCCTTATTAAAGCAGAAGAACACTCCCAGAAGAGTTGTCACTACGAATGCTAAACAAACAGGCATGACGATGGCTTCAGTTTCTCCTTGAGCAAACTTTGGTGTAATAGAAGTGAATTCTGCACCATCCTTCCCACCTTCATCTGTGTATGCTGCCATTCGTACCAGGTACAATGTGTCACTACTCAAAGAAGACAATGTATGTTCTGTATGGGAAGAATCCACATTCACAGCAGTTTCACTTCCAATGATGGTTCTATAAAATATAGCATACTTTCTGATAAATCCCTTCTGAACATCAACAGGAAGTTGGTCCCACTCTAAGACAGCTTCATTTTTCCCTACCTGTTTTGTCTAAACCGTAGGTCCTTTGGAAGGCAGAGCTGGTTTAAGGTATGCCTTTATGGATTCAGGGCTTCCCGGTCCATCAGCATAACTGGAGTCACTGTTATCAAATAGCTTTTGCTCTCTGCTAAGTTCCCTCTTAAATACGTGCAATGCACAGTAGCATCTTCTTGTTGCCAGTCTGCAACACGGGGTGATTTATCTGATAACACACACCACTCAAGTATATATTTCTTTACATATTGCCCTGGAGTAGTGCATTCTACCCAAAGCATGCTATAGTTGGGGAATGCTTTAAGATTCATTACAGGGTGAGTAGCTTAAAAGTCACAGATCACTGCCTTTTCTTGAAATGCCTTTCTCTTTTTTCTTTTCCTTCCCCCCTCCCTTTCTTCCTTCTTCCTTCATTTTTATTAGGTGGAGTCTCACTGTCACCCAGGTTGGAGTGCAATGACACAATCTCAGCTCACTGTAGCCTCCACTTCCTGAGTTCAAGTGATTCTCCTCTCTGACTCCAGAGTAGCTGGGATTACAGGTATGTGCCACCACACCTGGCTAATTTTTGTGTTCTTTATTTAACTTATATCCCACCTATCCTTCCCCTCCAATGTGAGTTCAATTACCTCTAACTAGGTGAATTATTCCCTTCCCTTCAATTCAAAGACTAGTCTGTACATGGATGTCTTCCATTCACATATTTAGCCTAAATCTTTTGAGCTTAGAAACTGCACACCCAATTCTTACTTTATATCTCCACTAGATGTCTTACAAGCATCTCAAATAAAATAGAGCTTTCTATCCCACTCAATCACCATACGGTTCCACAGCCAATTCTTTCCACCTGAGTAAATGTCAACAATATCTGTCCAGTTGTTCAACCAGGAACCAGAGGTCATTCTTGAAAATTCTCTTCCCCTCATCTGTACTTCTAACCAGCAAGTCTCATTGATTTTACCTTTAAAATATATCTTGGATCTTTCCATCCAATCCTATTTCTATAAGCCATCATTATTTCTCACCTGCGTTAATGTAAGAGCAACCCAGTTACATCCTTTCTCCAACCCATTCTTCACCCAGCAAAGCTAAGATCCTAGCACATAAAACTGACCATATTTCTAACCCCTTCTTATGGCTTCTTAATGCACTTAGGATCAAGTGCAAAGTCAATAAAGAGGCTGTGAGGTTACAGCCCCCACTCTGGCCCCCTCTAGTGTTTTTTTCCCCTTGCTCACTATGCCCCAGTCCAGCTGCACAGGCTGTTTTCGTTTTTTTGTTTGTTTGTTTTTTTGTTTTTTGAGACAGAGTGTCACTCTCTCGCCCAGGCTGGAGTGCAGTGGTGCTATCTTGGCTCATTGCAACTTCTCATTCCCGGGTTTAAGCGATTCTTTTGCCTCGGCTCCCCTGAGTAGCAGGGACTACAGGTGCATGCCACCATGCCTGGCTAATTTTTGTATTTTTAGTAGAGACGGGATTTCACTATGTTGGCCAGGCTGGTCTTGACCTCCTGACTTCAGGTGATCCACCACGCCCAGCCCAGCTGCACAAGCTTTCTTTCAACTTCTCAGCTGAATGGAGATCTACCCACCTCAGGGTCTTCCCTTACTCTATTCTCTTCTACTCTACTTGACAAATCCTTTGGCTGATTTACTCTTATTTCTCCTTTATAGCTCATCACAAATGTCATTTCCTAGAACAAGCCTTCCAGGACCTTCTTAATATGCTCATAGCACCCTAGACAATGATTGCTGTTACAGGTCTGTTTCTTTCATATTTTACTTAACTGATTTGTGTGAACATTTGCTCCAAATCTGAATTTGTCTCCAGATGGTAAGCACTCAGAGGACAGGACTCATGTCCATCCTACTTCCTATTACACTATCTAGGGGTAACACAGTGGCTGGCAAGTGTTTGTGCTTAACATGGTTATTGAAATAACAATGAATGAATGGTGGGTTGGGTTGGGTTGGGATGTAATGACAACTCTCCTCAATAAGGAGACAGAAATGTAGGAGTCTCAGTTCCAGCCCTGCCACTAGCTAACAGAGGGACTTTGGGGAAACCACTTCTCAGAGCCTCAGTTTCTAGATTCCTTAAGTAAGTAGCTTAGCTGTAAGAATCCTAAATTGGTTAAATTCTTTGTCTAATGAGGCACAGCATAAAAAAAGATATGAAGTCTAGGTGCCATTTCAAGCTCCATACTTCTTGGATTCTTAGACTATCTAGGCATGAACCAAACCAAAGCAAATGGGAGAAAAATTACACCTATAAAGTGACATAGTGTATGAAGCACGTATCTATTTTTTCTGACTGCATTACAGATGCCTTGAGCAGACACTGTTATGTTAAGAGATGGCTTGGCTATTGTTTTTCAGGGAGTATGGTCCATTCCTCAGCAGTTTGCTCACATATAGAAAAAGTAATCCATCACTCGTGGGTAAAGAACAGCATTTTCCCAGTGGTAATTCTGTTTCCCATTCAGTTTCTCCCATGGAACAACACAATAAAGCTCAGCTCAGCTTAGGGCTGAAAGCCAACAGGCCACGTCTGCTCTAGATCTGGAACTCACAGCGCAGAGTATACTTGGCAGTAATTAAATAGATGGCTTTTCATATCTCTTTCAAAGGTTACCAGCATTAAAAATATGGCTGTACATGAATTCTTATTGAGAGATCATGATGAACTGAACCAAGTTAGCTCAAATTGGCCAAGTTATCCCTTCACAATTTAATGATTTTTTTTCCACAAATTAGTATGACTTTCGTGGCCTTTGAAGTCCATATTAAATTTTTTTAACCTTACATAATAGACAATCGATAATTACTCTCACTGAAAAGAAGAAAGCTGCTATAAGAAGTTACAGTTCATAATCCTTTATAATCCACTTAATAGTAAATGGTCACATCCCTCAGCATCAAGTCATGGAGAGCTGACATAGCTGCAATTTTAAAGAGAAAAGTAGGAAGAGGGGAACGAGAGGAGAGAAGGTATTTATACTTCAGACAAGCAGTGGGGCCTGAATGATATCTGGAGAACTTTTGAGTCCTCATATCCTATGATTCTCATAAGAAATGAAATCTGTTTGCTTTATAATTAAACTTTCATTTTTATTTTTTTTTGAGACAGAGTCTCTCTCGCCCAGGCTGGAGTGTAGTGGCGCAATCTTGGCTCACTGCAGCCTCCACCTCCCAGGTTCAAGCAATTCTTGTGCCTCAGCCACCCAAGTAGCTAATTTTGGTATTTTTAGTAGAGATGGAGTATCACCAGGTTGGCCAGACAGGTCTTGAACTCCTGGTCTCAAGTGATCTGCCTGCCTTGGCCTCCCAAAGTGCTGGGATTACATGTGTGAGCCACCAACCTGGCCGAAACTTTCCTTTCCATATAATTAACCTAAGTTTCTTAGGCTCCAGTGCCTCAAAGAGAACACAGTCAGGAATTGTATTTGTTTGTAGGTGTTTTTATAATTATCTTTAAGAGCTGCTGGGAGAGAAATAATGGACTTCTCCCATGGGTAAGAGTGAGACCCATTTTCCAGAGCACGGAACATGGCATGTGTGTTCTCACTGCTGTACTTGCCACGCTCTGTTAAAATTACTTGTGCTGGTTTTTCTCCCACTCTGAGCACAAGGATGAGATCTTATTCCTTTGTATCCCCAGCTTGTAGTGTGGTACCTGGCTGGGAGTAAGTGTACTGTGATGTAAATGTCTGTTGAACAAAAATGATCTTAATGAGGCAGAAAAAAGAAACCAGAATTACCAAAATTGCCCCATGCTTTCTGAGCTGTTTCCATGAGTTAGTGAGATCATGCTGCCTATAGTCAGCCAGCTATCAGTATTTACTTTATGTAAGGGCCATTTCTTGGGGTGTTCACCCAGCTCACAGTGATTCCTTGGATGTGCCATAATGTCAACATTAGGTAACACTAATAGCCTTGCCCTCAACCAGATCGGATAAAGGTGCAGCCACCTACCTCAGTTTGGACCAATCAACTTCTCTCTCCCAGGTGCTTAAAATTTAGAATAGACATATAAAGATCAGGAGTGCAATGTCAAGACTACCAGTGGAAATGCTCAAGGATAAACGGGGGTTCAGAACCCCCTTCTGCTGACATCTCTAGAGCTGCCCTGGTTCCTCTGGAGCGTCAGTTGCATGGATCTTTTATTAAGAGTCCATGAGGCATTTCTGTACTCTTACAACACATTCTCCTTTTAATTTAAGCTGGCTGGTGGTTACTTTGATTGGTTGAAACTCGGCTATATAGCTTTGATTTTATTTAGAATATATATATTTCTTTAACAAATATTTATACTAGGTACACAAAAATGGATAAAAGACGATTCTTGCCTTTGATATTAGCAACTAGTGAAGAATGCAGCTAAGTAAACAACTACGATTGTAGTATTACTACCTGATAAGCTTTGGCTGTGTCCCCACTCAAAATCTCATCTTGAATTGTAATCCCCATAATCCCCCACGTGTCAAAGGAGAGACCAGGTGGAGGTAATTGAATCACAGGGGCAGTTTCCCCCATGCTGTTCTTGCGATAGTGAGTGAGTTCTCAAGAGATCTGATGGTTTTGTAAGTGTGTGGTAGCTCCTCCTGCATTCATTCTCCTTCCTACTGCCTTTGCTTAGGCAGTTGGTGAAGAAGGTGCTTTGCTTCCCCTTTCACCATGATTGTAAGTTTCTTGAGGCCTCTCCAGTCATGCTGAACTGTGAGTCAGTTAAACCCCTTTCCTTTATAAATTACCCAGTCTCAGTATTTTCATAGCAGTGTGAGAACGGATACACTACCCAAGGGATCTCAATTTAGTTTTTCTCCAAAAGCATGCTAAGAATACCTCTAATTCAGCTTCTCATTTGTAGAATATATTTATATTTGTGGCAAACACATATTCTGGATCCTGATTTGAATTCTGTTTTGTTATAAAAATGAAACTCATACTGGTAAAAATCATGTAACTTGTGTTAGACAAAATGCTAAGAAGTCTCCCAAGATTCCTGCCCCCAGTTTATAAACAAATTTCATTCCATAATTAGGCTATATAATTCACAGCTGACTGTAAGATAAAGCGAGATGATAAGTTTGGGCCTGACCTAATCATACAAGCCCTTTAAATCTGGAGATTTTACTTAGAACCTTAGTATCCTAAATCCTTAAATTAGTAGGTTGATGAATTCTAAACTGATTAAATTCTTTGTGGAATGCCTAGAGGTCACAGACAGGAAGTCAGAGAGTGGAAGCACCATTGCTCACTTCAGGATGGAGGGGGCTTCTTGACATGGAATGTAGGGGACCTCTAGGAGCTGAGAGCAGCCCCCATCTGAGAAACAGGAAGAAAACAGAGACTCGGCCGGGCGCGGTGGCTCACGCCTGTAATCCGGACACTTTGGGAGACTGAGGTGGGCGGATCACAAGGTCAAGAGATAGAGACCATCCTGGTCAACATGGTGAAACTTCGTCTCTACTAAAAATACAAAAAGTAGTGGGGCATGGTGGCGTGCACCTGTAGTCCCAGTTACTTGGGAGACTGAGGCAGCTGAATCGCTTAAACCCGGGAGGCTGAGGTTGCAGTAAGCCGAAATCACCCATTGTACTCCAGCCTGGTGACAGAGCGAGACTTTGTCTCAAAAAAAAAAAAAAAAAAAAAAGAAAAGAAAATAGAGACTTCGACAAGAATGAGCCTGGAAGTGACTTCTTCCCCAAAGCCTCCAGACAAGAACTCAGCCTGGCTGATGCCTTGACTTCAGCTTGGTAATACCCTGAGCAGAGAACTGAGCCATGCCTTGCCATGCCGGCATTCTGACCTACACAACTGTGAGCCAATAAACGGATGTTGTTTTCTGCCATTCAATTTGCGTAATTTGTTACACAGAAAAAAACTAATACATGACACAAATTTTGATTTGGAAAACATGGCCACCAGAAATATAACCAGAAACATACTATTTGGGTGCTTACCAGGTACCACTGTTCAAAGCGCTTTACATACATTCACTCATTTAACCTTCGTAACAAGTCTTTGTGGTAGTTAGAATTATTTTTTTTCATTTTTTCATTTTCTTTTGGTTTTACAAAAAGGTTAAGCAACCTGACCAAAGTGACACAGCTTATAAATCACAAAGCTAATAAATAGGAAAGCTGAGGTTCAAAACCAGTGGTCTGGTTTCAGAACGTACCCTTAACTACTGTACTACAGTGCTTCCCATTTTCATAGCCTCCAGAGCCACAGAGGTCTCCTCCCATCTGTGCAAGTTAAGGTCCCTAGCTGAGGCTATGCTATTAAATTTTAGGCTATTACTTTTTAAATTATTTAATAAATTTCCTCAGGGTAAAAATACACGCAAGGTTCTAAGTCTGCTCACTCTATCAACTGCAGTCTCTCTCCATTCCATGCGTAGGTTCTGGGCGTTATATCTATTAACATATTGCCCATCCCTTATAGAGATATAATGACTATTAAATGCTTTAAAATTTCATTTTGTGTGATGGGGCAGGTAGAGTGGTGAATATTACAGTGGAGTGTAATTCCCTCAGTACTATTCTGGGAAAGTTATTAGGGCTGTTCGTAAACCCTCTAGCTTCAACTTGTCTTCCTCTTTAAAGGTGAGCCAGTTCTTGATTAGCTACATTTTCTTTTTCTGCGTTGGTGATCATGGAAACACATGCTGAGATAGAACCCCTGCTGCCTGGGTATGTGAATGACCATGGTGAACAGAGGGCTCCTTGCTGAGCCCTGATGAGTATGTAACATAGAAAAAAATAAACCTTTGTTTATTTCTTTGTTGTCTTGAGCCATGAGTTTTGGGTCTGTTTGTTATTGAATCATAACTGTGTCTACCCTGAGTCTAACATGCTCCATACAAGTTTATTCTATAATAATTTTTTTTTTTGAGATGGAGTTTCACTCTTGTAGCCCAAGCTGGAGTGCAATGACATGATCTTGGCTCACTGCAACCTCTGCCTCCCGGGTATAAGTGATTCTCCTGTTTCAGCCTCCCAAGTGGCTGGGATTACAGGCACATGCCACCACACCTGGCTAATTTTATTTATTTTTTGTATTTTTAGTAGAGGCAGGATTTCACCATATTGGTCATGCTGGTCTTGAATTCCTGACCTAAGGTGATCTGCCCGCCTCAGCCTCCCAAAGTGCTGAGATTACAGGCATAAGCCACCATGCCCTGCCTATAATAACTTATTAAAAAGCCATGTTTATACCTTATTCATAGTAACTAAAAACTGGAAACAACTCAAATGTTCACCTACAGGAGAATGGATCATCAAATTTTTGTATATTCATAGACTGGAGTATTACTCTGTGATTAAAGGAACAAACTTTTGATAAACACAACATGGATAAATTTCAAAAACATTATATTAGTGAAAGAAACCAGATACAAAAGAATAAATGCTGTTTGATTCTATTTACATTAAGTTTAAGAACAGTTGAAACTAACCTACAATGACAGAAATCAGGAAGCAGGTGGCTCCTGGGGGAAGGAGAGATTGACTGTAAAGGCACACCAGCAATCTTTTGGAGGTGAATGAATAGTCTATTTTTTGTTTTGTGTGGCGGTTACACAGGTGTATGCAATTATCAAAACTCAACAGACTTAAGACAAAATCTATTGCACTGAGAGTGAATTACATCCTAACTAAAAAATAAATCCACGATAATGTGTAGTACAAGACAACTATGTTAGCTTGGAAATGAATATAAGTGAAGGCACAGACAGATTAAAACAAAGGTACAGATTCTATCACTGATAAGATATAAGTAAGACACAAAACAACTTAAAACCCTGGTTTCTCAACCTTTCAAATTGGGATAATGTCTAATATGCATAGAATTGTTAGGAGACAATGTAAATGTCAAGGCACCAAAGCACACTCACAGAAGTAAATAGTGAATCTTTTATGGCTTTGTGATGTTAAATCTCAAATGCTTAAACTTCCAGGTGCTACGTCCTTGGTTACTATTCATTCAGCCACCAACCAAAAAATTTAAAGCATCACTAAGCCGAATGGTTTTACTCTAAAGGCTTTCTTTTTTTTTCTTCTCAATCCCGAAGCTCCCATCCTAATTCATGTCCTTTTGACACTGCCTGGACTTTTCTTGTTCTGCTTTCTCTGAATCTGAATCCATCCATATTGCTCCCTTTCAACTGTGAAAACTACCCCCTGGAACCAAGTTTGAAAATAACCCAATATCAGTGAGTTCCCTCTATGGATGTTTGTTTGGCCTGATGCAGAGTAACTTATTTGCATGTCTTTGTAGTTGCTGGAGAACTTCTTAATTAACTGTACAGCTTGATACAGCATATGACATACAGGAGGTGCTCAGTAAATCCTTGAATTTGCTGATGCCATTTGCACTCAGTTCTTTCCTAAGTAAGTCTACCTAGCTATTATTAAATATTAACTAACTCTCACTGTACCCACTTCAACAGCAATCACTTGCTCCTTTGAAATTCTAAACTGCTTATGTGGCTTGTCTCAGCAACTTCATTCTATTCTTCTAAGAGTATTTCACTGTATTTTGGGATGCACATGTATGTCATATACAGGGATTTGTTGATATAACATTACATATTTATTCTTTATCCTTCAAAGGTGTAACCATAATTCCAACTGTAATAAGAGATTTCATTAACATATTATTTGATAGCTCTTGACTAATTCCTTAGGATAAATATGGGATATTCTAATATAAACTTGAAAAGAACACTGTAAATTGTTGCCAAAAGAAAAATCAGTGGTCATGAGGAGAACATACTCATGTTTCAGGGAAACACAAGCCCATGGTGACAATTTATGAATGTCAAAAAATAAAAGAAGACATCTAATGTAATGGGCAGTGTGTGCATGTTTGTAGAATGCCATAACTTTATCAGAATATGAAATATTCTTAAGAAGCATTTCTACCTCTTCTAAAAGCAAGAAAGTGTGTTTCATCTTAAAATTCATAGGGAATTTTAAGGGACCTGAAGTAGCCAAAACAGTCTTGAAAAGAAAAGCAAAGTTGGAGGTCTTACCCTTCCTTGATGTCCAAACTTACTGCAAAGCTACAGTAATCAAAACAGTGTGGTACTGGCATAAAGATAGACATATTAACCAATAGAATAGGACAGACAGCCAAGAAACAAACCCTTGTATATGTGTGTGTGTATGTATGTATGTAGGTATTTTGAGACAGGGTCTCTCTCTGTCACCCAGGCTGAAGTGCAGTGGCACGATCATAGCTCATTGTAGACTTGAAGCCTCTAACTCCCAGGCTCAAGTGAACCTCCCCACCTCAGCCTTCTGAGTAGCTGGGATTATAGATGCAAGCCACCATTTCCGGCTTTTTTTTTTAAACATAGTCTCCCTCTGTTGCCCAGGCAGCAGTGTGGGTGACATGATCATGGCTCATTGCAGCCTTGACCCTCTGGGCTCAAGCAATCCTCACACCTCAGATTTCTAAGTAGCTGAGACCATAGGTGTGTGCCACCGCATCGGGCTAATTTTCTTTTGGAATTTTAGTAGAGACGAGGTCTCGCTGCTATGTTGCCCAGGCTGGTCTTGAATTCTGAGCTCAGGAAATCCTCCCACCTCAGCCTCCCAAAGAGCTGGGATGACAGGCATGAGTGATTTTCAACCAGAACACCAAGACCATTCAATGGGGGGAATGGATGATGTTTTCAACAAACGGTGTTAGAAAAACTGGATATCTATGTGTAAAAGAATGAAGTCTTTTGGGTGAAGGTTATATAGATGGGGTGCAACTGTAGTACTAGCTACTCAAAAGGCTGAGGTGAGAGGATGGCTTGAGCCCAGGAATATGAGACTAAATTGTGCTATGATCATGCCTGTGATGAGCCACTACACTTCAGCTTGAGCAGCATAGAGAGATCCTCAATTCTAAGAAGAGAGGGAGAAAAAAAGAATGAAGTAATAGCCTTCCTTTACACCATATATGAAAATTAACCCAAAATGAATCAAGGACCTAATATAAGAGCTAAAACTATTAAACTCTTAGGTAGCCGGGCGCTGTGGGTCACGCCTGTAATCCCAGCTCTTAGGGAGGCAGAGGTGGGAGGATAGCCTGAGCCCAGGAGTTCGAGGCCTGCCTGGGCAATATAGCAAGACCCGTTCTCCACAAAAAGGAAAAAACAAAAAGACAAATAAATAAATAAACTCTTAGGTGAAAACACAGGGGGAAATGCTTTGAGATACTGGATTTGACAATAATTTCTTGCATACAATACCAAAAGCACAGGCAGCAACAACAAAAATAGATAAATTGGACATCAAAATAAAAAACCTTGTGTATATCAAAAGACACAATCAACAGAGTGAAAAGGCAACTTATAAAAATGGGAGAAAATATTTGCAAATCATATATCTGACAAGTGGTTAATATCTAGAATATGTAAAGACTCCTATAACTCAACAACAACAGCAAAACAACCTCATTTTAAAAATGGACAAGGGACTTGAATAGACATTTGTATAAATAAAACACACAAAAAGCCAATAGGCACATGAAAAGATGCTCAATATCACTAATCCATCAGGGAAGTGCAAATCATGCACATCAAAATCACAGTGAGATACCCACCTCACACTCATTAGGATGGATACTATATGTATATAAGAAGGAATGTTGGCAAGGTTCTAAAGAAATTAGAACCTGTGTACATTATTGGTAGGGATGTAAAACGGTATGGCTACTATGGAAAACAGTATGGGGGTTCCTCAGAAAATTAGAAATAGCCCCGCGCGGTGGCTCACGTCTGTAATCCCAGCACTTTGGGAGGCCGAGGCAGGCGGATCACGAGGTTATCCTGGCCAAAATGGTGAAACCCTGTCTCTACTAAAAATACAAAAGATAGCCAGCCATGGTGGCACGTGCCTGTGGTCCCAGCTACTCGGGAGGCTGAGGCAGAAGAATTGCTTGAACCCAGGAGGCAGAGGTTGCAGCGAGCCGAGATTGCACCACTGCACACCAGCCTGGCCACAGAGCAAGACTCCATCTCAAAAAAAAAAAGAAAATTAGAAATAAAATAACTATATGACTCAGCAATTCCATCTGTGTGGTGTATATCCAAAAGAATTGAAAGTAGGGTCTGGAAGAGACATTTGTATATCCATGTTCATAGCGGCATTATTTACAGTTGCCAAAAGGTGGCAGCAACCCAAATTCCCATCAATGGATACATGGATAAACAAATATGGCACATATATAAATGGAACATTATTCAGCCTTAAAAAGGTAAGAAATTCAAGTGCATGCTATGACATGAATGAACATTGAAAATATATGCTGAGTGAAATATGCCAGTCACAGAAGGACAAATACTGCATGACTCCACTTATGTGAGGTACCTAGGGCAGTCAGATGTAGAGGCAGACAGTAGAATGGTGGCTACCAGGGGCTAAGGGGAGGGAAGAATGGTGACTTATTGTTTAATGTATACAGAGTTTCAGTCTGGGAAGATGAAATAATTCTGGAAATGGATGGTGATGATGGGTGCCCAACAATGTGAACGTACTTCATGCCACTGAACTGTACACTTAAAATGGTTAAGATGGGGGCTGGGCACAGTGGCTCATGCCTGTAATCCTAGCACTTTGGGAGGCCGAGGTGGGTGGATCACAAGGTCAGGAGTTCGAGACCAGCCTGACTAACATGGTGAAACACTGTCTCTACTAAAAATACAAAAATTAGCCGGGTGTGGTGGCACCCACCTGTAATCCCAGCTACTGAGGAGGCTGAGGCAGGAGAATCACTTGAATCCAGGAAGGCGGAGGCTGCAGTGAGCTGAGATTGTGCCACTGCACTCCAGCCTGGGCGACAGAATAAGACTGTCTCAAAAAAAAAAAAAAAGGTTAAGATGGTACATTTTGTGTTATGTGTTATACTCAGTTGCTTTCACCTTTTGGATACAGTAAATAATGTTGCTATGAACATGGATATAGAAATATCTCTTCTAGACCCAGCTTTCAATTCTTTTGGATATATACCCCATAAGTAGAATTGCTGGGTCATATGGTCAAATTTTGTCTTATGTGTATTCCATCGAAATTAAAATTACCTGAGCAAGAAAAAAAAGTGAAAATGTGATGAAAATATGTTTGAACTATTTAGAATGTCACTTAAAATCATGACTGTCTTCAAGGTCTCTGGGCCTGCCTCTTGGAAACGTTCTTTCACCAAATCCATAGGATCTCATTTAATGCCAACAAAACAGCATTTTATCAAAAGCAGAAGTTATGTGCCCAAATTCAGCCTGGATTGTTGAGCAGTCTGACTTCGCTTATTTCTTTTTTGCAACTTGCTCTAAAATGATTACAACTACAATTAGTGCCTAGTACATCATTTTGGTGCATGTACACACACACACACACACACACACACACACACACACAATTGAATAAATGCGAAACACATGAACACAACTAACGAGGCCTATTGTTTCCCTAATTGCACTAAATCTAGTGGTCTGAGACATTTCAGGATACTAAAAAATAATCTCTACACTTCCTGTATTAATTGGAACATGACACTGAATTAACATACAAAACAAAGCAGATTATTCTATTTCAATAGAAAGATTCCTTTCCAAAAAGATTCCAGGAGATACTCCTAACCGTACGAACAGAGTGAATAGTTGCAATTCACAATTAGAAGAAACTAACAAAATAGCTGAATATGTCAAATCGGAAATAAAAGTCCAATCACAGTGGAATAATGAGTTCTATTTACTTGGCACTTCAAACAATGTCAATCACTAATGAGGGCTGCTGGGAGAAATGCAGTATCTAGACCCACGTTTTACACAGGTGGCCCCAGGCATGTTCTAAATAATTGTTGCCAGTTGTGCAGAGGAAAAGGTGGCTCATAAAATATTTGGCAGTGCAGGCTGGTGGGGAGAGTTGCCGTGGGGAACATAGGACTGGATGGAATGGATGACTTAGCCTAACAAATTTATCAAAGACAGTCTTTTTTTTTTTTTTTTATGAGACAGCGTCTCTCTCTGTCACCCAGGTTGGAATGCAGTGGTATGATCTCAGCTCACTGCAACCTCTGCCTCCTAGGTTCAAGTGATTCTCTTGCCTCAGCTTCCCGAGTAGCTGTGATTACAGGTGTGTGCCGCCATGCCCAGCTAATTTTTTTTGGCATTTTTAGTAGAGACAGGGTTTTGCCATGTTGGCCAGGCTGGTCTCGAACTCCTGGCCTCAAGTGATCAGCCCATCTTGGCCTCCCAAAATGCTGGGATTACAGGTGTGAGTCACTGTGCCCAGCCTTCCAAGAGAGTCTTTCTAAAGATAGTACAGTAGATACTCTCAGCCATTCCCCTCTTATTCCTGGCTGGCAAATCCCAAACATTCAGATACACAGAACTTAGTATACATCCCTCACCATAAGGCCGGGTGCTGGGATCCCCACCCTCAGGGACAAACTGGACAAAATCCTGCCTGAGTCCTCTTTGATAATCATGGTAATCTCATTTCAAGAGCCAACAATGGTTTGGCAATGGTAATGAGTCATACTCATTATGAGGAGATCCTCCGTAGAGATTTGTTCAGAAGCCGTATGCTCTGCTAAAGTCATTTGAAGGAGGAAAACTCAGAATTCGAAGGCTAAAAGCGTACAAGTGACAGGAATATGTACAAAGGGAACCAAACATCTCACTCTGGTTGCTCATAATTTGTTCAGATAGCTCTATTTCTTATCACCCTTCCCGTTCATTAAGATTCTTTGCCAGTAAGCAATAAAAATGAATTTGGGCCAACTTAAGCAAAAGAGAGTTTACTAGAGGGATACCGAGCTCTCACAAAACTGACAAAATATAGGATCAGGCTTGGGACAGTTGGGAACTTAGAGACCTCCAGAGGACAAGGAAGTTGGAAGCAGAATGATGTAGCCGGGGCGTCTGGCCAGGGCACTACAGCTCTGTGAATAAACACCATTCGTATCAAATCACTCACATTGCTTGCTTCCAGTTCTAAGCCTAAGGTATCATATTGTCCAAGTGTAAGACACATGACCAGCTGCTGGCCACACTTTGGCAGTGAGAGAAAGAATTGGCTCCTCAGCTTCCACAGAGTGAGACAGGCATCTAGATTCACTGTTTCACTATTTTGTGTGTGTGTGTGTGCCGTGTGTGTGTGTGTGTGTTGGGAGGTGGGAAGTGGGGGTCTACCCAAGGAAACAGGATTCTACCGGGCGAACAGTATAAATATTGATCAGCAAAAGAAAAAAGGCAAGCTCACATCATCCCTGATGACCATCCCAATGGGTTGTTTCTGAGTGCCAAAACAGGTGAAATAAATTCATGCATAATTCCCATCAGCTCATATATGTAGGAATTATATTAAGGAATGGAAGTAGCAAAAAAAAAAAATGACCAATTCTGCCCACAAAAGAGTAAAACTGAATAGACCAATTATCAACTTCTGAAATTGAATCGGTAATAAAAAAATCTGCCAACCAAAAAAAGCCCTGGACCAGATGGATTCACAGCTGAATTCTACCAGATGTACAAAGAAGAACTGATACCAATCCTACTGAAACTATTCCAAAAAAATCAAGGAGGAGGGCCTCCTCCTTAACTCATGCTATGAAGGCAGCATCAGCCAATCACCAAAATCTGGCAGAGATACAATGAAAACAGAGAACTTCAGGCCAGTATTCCTTATGAACATAGAAGTAAAAATAAAATCATCAACAAAATACTAGCAAACCGAATCCAGCAGCACCTCAACTAGGCTTTATTCCTGGGATGCAAGGCTGGTTCAACATACGCAAATCCGTACACGTAATTCACCACATAAACAGAATTAGAAGCAAAAATCATATGATGATCATCTCCATAGATGCAGAAAAAGCTTTTGATAGAATCCAACATACTTTTATAATAAAAACCCTCAACAGACTACACATTGGAGGAACACCTCAAAATGATAAGAGCCATCTATGAAAAACCTGTAGCCAACATCATGCTACCTTACAGAATTCAAAATAATTGACCTACACAGCTATACCCAATGTTACTTTCCCAAAGAAGGACTGTTTTCTCCTAGAAGCAAATGTCCAGGTATTTTGATTGGGTATCCAATTCTGGAAACTTTGGGTTTCTATACATCCTATGAGTTTGATTACTTCCTTCAAGTGTTAGCCTAAGCATCTTTCTCTGTGACATCTCCCACAGGCCCCAAAGACTACATGAGATGCATCTCCTACATGTACCCACAGCATCATCGTACTTATATCACAGGATAAGGTACTAGACTATTGTTTATTCTCTGTCTCCTCTCCTTTCAGACAGAGATTGTGTTCTTTCCTTCACTGACTCCACAGCATCAACACAAGTAGGTGTTCTGTAAACACCTGTTAAAAAAAATGAATGAATGTTTCTTTATGAAAGTAAAACTCAGTGCTTGTGCACGTATTTATTTTTCATATTTATCAAAACTAGATCTAATAAATCAAGAGCACAAGAAGGGTTTTTAAAACAGGCATCTAAGTTGCTTCAGATGGTCATCTCAAGATGACTCTGACACTCACATTCGTTTCAAGCAATATCATCTTTCAGGGATATGAGCAGAGGATAACAAGCCATGGTATATTTTTAATTACAAAAACAAGACATATGTGCAATCGATACAGGAAGGTGGAGCCCATGGTAAGTCCACTTTTACTCAGTGGGGCTTGACAGCTAGCACTAAATCTTTCCAAGGATTTCAGTTTCATCTCGTTTCCTTTAGCCCCTGGAGTTTTTACACAGTACACATTTTTCACACGTAATTAAGTAATGGAGAGTGAGTTGTTATACGTGACATTTAATTTTTGATAGTGGGGGAAGGTATGACAAGAGCTGCAGGCAAGATCATTAGTTTCCTTGGATCTCTGCACTGCCAAATACAGCAATGTATTCGTTGTATTAATATAGCTTTCCTCCCGTACTTAAATGAAGGTGTGCTCACGTGAAGGGGAGAATGCCAAATACGAAAACCCGCAGAATTGAATGTAAAGTACATAGCAAGCACCCAGATTGTAATACACATCTGGATGATCCAGAGTTGAATAATTTAGTGTATCAGAGGCCATATGTTTAGGGTACAATTTCCAGGATTGTCCAAAATCTAATGATGCCAAAAGCAAAAGGGAAAAAACGATTATGTAAGTCATGTATAAATAGCTGCAACTTGCTAATTCGTGCTAATGACCCACAGACCCCTTGCCAATTATAGATAAATTAGTATATGAATAAATACAAGTGTTAAAAGAATATGACAAGGACATGATCACAAAATGTACATCGCTATAGACTAAAGGCCTTAGTTAATTAAAATGTTGCCCGCAGCATATTTTAATAGCCTTCTATGATTACTGTCAATCATTCTTTAAAACCTGTGGCCAGTTCCCATTTTCATCTCAATTGTTAATAAATTTGAAAAACAGTTGCCAAGGTATAAAAGCCAAAATTTTCCGTATAATGGAAAAGTACAGAGAATAATTTCAACTAAGGAAGGAAATTTTGCCAAATAGAAGTGCAAATTGTAAAGAAATACACTTTATAAAAACTAGTTTTCAAAGTAACATTATAACACAGTACAAGTTATGCAGAGTTTAAGCAAAATTGCATCTGTGGTGCTGCGATGATTTAAATGTTAACTTCCAGAAACTTGATAATAAATCAAATTTTAACTGCCTCAGGTTTTGATTCTAAAATAGGCAAAATCAGGGTTCTCATAACAAATAATTATCAGAATCACTCCTATATGTTTTTTCTCTCTATAAAAGGAAGATATAAAAAAAATCTTAGCTAATTTAAGAAAGTACTGGGAAGATGAACTGAGGTAGGAGGACTTTTGTAAAATGCTGAATTACGGAAATATTTTTAATCCACAAAATAACAACAACAAACTTACTATAATTGTTGTCTTTGGACAATAAGTAATCTGGAATTGCTTAGTAGGAGCAGAAAGGAAATTTATTCAATACAGCTTTCTGAACACCCATTATATGCTACACACTGTAATTTAATGACCATACAAGAAAGGTTTGTGCTATGGTCTGAAGTTTGTGTCCCCTCAAAATTCATATGTTGAAAGCTAATCACCAACATGATTAATAGGTGGGACCTTCTGGAAGTTGTTTATGTCATGAGAGCAGAGCCCTCATGATGGGATTAGTGCCTTATAAAATAGGCCCAAGGGAGTCCCTCCTGCTACGTGAAGACACATAGAATAGA
This sequence comes from Ateles fusciceps, assembly GCA_036589455.1. Classification (NCBI taxonomy): domain Eukaryota; kingdom Metazoa; phylum Chordata; class Mammalia; order Primates; family Atelidae; genus Ateles; species Ateles fusciceps. The sequence continues at coordinate 18,747,203 of JAZHEH010002507.1, read as the reverse complement.
TCTTCTATGAAACAGGAAGTGGGCCCTTTCCAGACACAAATCCGCTAGAGCCTTGATCTTGAACTTCGTAGCCTCCAAAACTGTGAGAAATAAATTTCTGGGCCAGGTGCAGTGGCTCATGCCTGTGATCCCAGCACTTTGGGAGGCCAAGGTGGGCAGAGCACTTGAGGCCAGGAGTTCGAGACCAGCCTGGCTAATACAGTGAAACCCCATCTCTACTAAAAATACCAAAAAAAATTAGCTGGGCCTGGTGGTGCACACCTGTAGTCCCAGCTACTCAGGAAGCTGAGACATGAGAATCGTTTGATCCCGGGAGGCGGTGGTTGCAGTGTGCTGAGATCGTACCACTGCACTCCAGCCTGGGTGACAGAGCAAGACTCTGTCTCTAAATAAATAAATAAATAAATTTCTGTTCTGTATAATATACTTAGTCATTTTGTTACAGCAGCCCAAATGGACTAAGACAGACCACAATTAGATTACAGATTTTAAATGTACACTGATACTTCTAAATTGCTTAAAATCACTTCCAGTAAATAAGCATTCAGCAGCATCCTTAATCTTGTGTATACCATTAATTTACTCAACAAATTATTTTCCTGATTCTATTCTGTTCAATGATCAAAAGTGAAATAATCAGACTCTAAATTGATGGAGCTTTACTACTATGATTAAAATTCTATTCAGCTTTCTCTTCTGTCTTCTAAATAATTCCAAATCATTTAACCTTTCTTTACTGAAGGAGGAGGGTTTTATTTCCCAACTACATAATCACATTAAATGATTTCCTTCAGAGTCTATTCAATTTTCTTTTTGCTCTCTTTAAAATGGGATGGCCCAGGGTGGATAATAAAGGCCCCAGAAATGCTGAAGCGGTAGGAGTAATGTTGATAACAGCTCTTGGGGTAGCAGCCATCACTATGTACTAAATACCATGTGCAGATGCTGATGCTGTTAAGTGCTACATACATCGTCTCATGTACTAGCCACACAATTTTTTTTTTTTTTTTTTTTTTTTTTTTGAGACAGGGTCTTGCTCTGTCACCCAAGCTGAACTGCAGTGGCAGAATCATGGCTCACTGCAGCCTCCACCTCCTGGGCTCATGCGATGCTCCCACCTCAGCCTCCTGAGTAGCTAGGACTACAGGACACAGGCCACCACACCTGCCTAATTTTTTTTCTTTTGCATGGATTGGGCCTCACTATGTTGCCCAGGCCAGTCTCAAACTCCTGAACTCAAGCCATCTTACTGCCTCGCCCTCCCAAAGTGGTGATATTACGGACGTGAGCCACTGCACCTGGCCCCCACACAACTTTATATGAAGTTTTCAAGTCTAAACACACTACTTTTTGTGAACTTTTCTCAGTGAACAACATCTTAATCTCTTGAGTGCTGACCTTCTTCAAAGTCTATTCAAGCTTTTTTTTTTTTTTTTTTAATCAACTAACTCTAATTTTATAACCCCTGCCAAGGAAGAATAAGAAAACAAAAAAGGACACTGGTGTCTAACAGAGGATGTCGAAGGAGAGTTAAGCATAAAGGGGTCATCTTAACATACAAACACATATGTGAAGGAGGAAGGTTTCACTCTCTGAAAATACAGTAAAAAACTAGAAAGCCAGGAAGTGCCACTAGATGGGAGAAAAGGAAACTAACGTAGGATTTCCTTTTTTTTTTTGAGTCTCACCCTGTCATCTAGGCTGGAGTGCACTAAATCTTTCCAAGGATTTCAGTTTCATCTTGTTTCCTTTAGCCCCAGGAGTTTTTACACAGTACACATTTTCCACATGTAGTTATGTGGATCTCAGCTTACTGCAGCCTCCACCTCCCAGGTTCAAGCAATTCTCCTGCCTCAGCCTCTGGAGTAGCTGGGAGTACAGTCATGCGCCACCACGCCTGGCTAATTTTTTGTATTTTTTAGTAGAGACAGGGTTTCGCCATGTTGGCCAGGCTGGTTTCGAACTTCTAACCTCAGGTGATCCTCCTGCCTCAGCCTCCCAAAGTGTTGGGACTATAGATGTGAGCCACCATGCCCAGCCCTAATGTAGGATTTCTTCAGGAGCAAAGTAGAAGTGGGAAGGAATATTTCAATCACATTAGTGTCCATGCTGGGAATAAAACTACCTCCTAATCCCAGTGGTCCCTGGGAATGGACAGATCTTACTGCTGGTAACTAATGAGAAAGGGAAGAATAATGATGACTCTGTCATCATCCTAAAATAGCAGCTAACATTCTTGAGCCCTTACTCTATGCTAGATATTGTATTGATCATTTGCAATTTCTGAAATATCACAATGAATGAGGGAGGTGCTTTATTATTCCATTTTACAGATGATAACTGAGTCCCAGAAGGAAAAAGAAGCAGAGCTACAGTGAACATAGAGGGTTAGGTACATGACCTAAAAATAATTCAGATTTACTTGTCATTTCAGTCCAAGAAAGAGAATCAAACAACCTCACTTCTATTGCTGATGTGGCAATGTTGGCTACGAACAGTAAGATCCCTAATTCTGATTTGCTTGTACCATGAGGGCTCTATCAGCTTGCAGGGGAGGTCTGGGTAAATGTAAAACCCTAAATACACAATACAGCTCTAGGCAGCAGTGCTGACATCTTCTCCATCTGAGCTTCTCACCAGCACTCTTAAAATGAAACTCCTGGCTGGGCTCAGTGGCTCACACCTGTAATCCCAGCACTTTGGGAGGCTGAAGAGGGTGGATCACCTGAGGTCAGGAGTTTGAGACCAGCCTGGCCAACATGGTGAAACCCCATCTGTTTAAAAAAAAAAAAAAAAAAAAAAGAAGCTCCTAAAAATGCCCTCAGTTCTGTTTTCCTGTTTATTCTTTAATGAAGACATTCATGATTCAGCAAATGTACCAAATAATAGTGACAGGAAGAGATGTTAGCAGGTTTCATTACGTTTATATACAAGATAAATGGATCCAGAAAGGGAAGAATGTTTTGTAACTGAAATATAAATACTAGCCTCAGCTACCAATTCTATCTTGTGAAACATGAAAAGCAAATAAGAAAATCTCATAATCAAAACAATCAATACTTTCTTAAAGTGAGAGTTACAAAAGGAATATGTGTTTTCAGAAGGAACAGTGATTTTGCTAGACAAATCAAATATGATATAGTCTTACACTAATAACATCTTCAGAAGAGGGCTTTGATTTTGCAAAACCAGATCCAGCAATCTTACCTGATGAAAACCAGCTTGACCTTTGATGGGGCAGTCTTAATAATGGCAGATGCATTTTGGTGACTTCTTCCATACAGAATCTGATTGTTTATCTGTTTGAGGAAAAAAAAATGTACTAAATTATACTTACACATATCTATAAGTATATATGTATATACAAGGAATTAAATGATAAAGACTACGATTTTTTTTTTTTCTTGAGATAGTCTCACTCTGTTGCCCAGGTTGGAATGCAGTGGTGCAATCTCGGCTCACTGCAACCTCTGCCTTCTGAGATCAAGCGATTCTCATGCCTCAGCCTCCTGAGTAGCTGGAATGACCAGCATCCGCCACCATGCCTGGCTAATGTTTTTGTGTATTTAGTAGAGATGAGGTTTCACCATGTTGGCCAGACTTGTCTTGAACTCTTGGCCTCAAGTGATCTGCCTGCCTCAAACTCCCAAAGTGCTTGGATTACAGGCGTGAGCCACTACACCCAGCCCTAAGTCTTCTGAATTTTACTTGGGTATATTAGGACTCTCAAATGCTACAAATCTTAATATTCTTTGTAGGAGAGATTCAAACGGTTATTCTAAACAGCTGTCAAAAATCCTTAAATTCAGTTTTGACTATATAGTTCATGAAGAACATACAATCCTTTATCCTTTTGCTAAACTTCAAGAAAGCAGTAGTGAAGCCTGATACAAAAAGTTTACAATAGATATTTCATTTCCTACAGCTTTCCCAGATTCCTTAAAAATGCTGAAAACAAGCTGGGAGCGGTGGCTCACGCCTGTAATCCCAGCACTGTGGGAGGTCAAGCTGGGCGGATAACGAGGTCAGAAGATCAAGACAATTCTGGCCAACATGGTGAAACCCTATCTCTACCAAAATGCAAAAACTTAGCCAGGTGTGGTGGCGGGTGCCTGTAGTCCCAGCTACTCAGGAGTCTGAGGCAGGGGAATCGCTTGAACCCAGGCGGCGGAGGTTGCAGTGAGCTGAGATGGCGCCACTGCACTCCAGCCTGGGCGACAGAGCAAAACTCCGTCTCAAGAAAAAAAAATGCTGAAAAACAAACCAGATTGTGGTATTCACCGGAGCTCTCGAGAGCCCATTAAACATGATTTTGTAAACATGTCAAGGTTATTATATAACATAAATTTTGTTACTCTAGAGAAGATAAATATTATATCACTGTTTTAAGTCAAATTTTAAACCAACTATGCAGAAAGATTTTACTGAACGCCATCAATGAGCCATCTGCTCATATCTAAGACGTGGTAGAATTTTAAATTTGATTGGATCTACCTAAAGCTGACCTAAACGACGTTTAAATTCTACATTTCTTCATTCCAGATTTTCCCACTAATAAACTATGATGATAGCTGGAAACTCTCTTATTTTATTTCGCCTAATTGATAGCAGCTCATACAGTTTTGGCTTTTACCTTCCATCTCTTTAAAAAGTAGTTAATGATCTATATTATACTATCCCTCTTCAAGTGTGGCCTTGACAATTTCTACTATTTTAGAGACAGTATAGTGTACCATAAGGGATAGTAAAAGGAATTGTAATTAGCATCTAATTTGTTCTTGCTGTCTCTGGATTTCGTATTTTAAGATCCACCTGACGTTCCTTTCAAGACATCTAAAAAAATTATTATTTTTTTTTGTCAAAATAGTTATCATGAGAAAGCATGTGGAAATGAACACTTTAAAATATGGAATGAAAATATAGTCTTTTCAACTGTCTAAAAAGCTGCCCTCCCATCACCTTTCCTAAGCGGTAAAGTGGGGGATTCATATCCAAGGCTGCTGGAAAGACTAAACTTGAGCTACCTCCTCACTCTGCCTCTTATTTTATCAGCTTCACCAAGACCATCAATCTCATCGGGTGCAGTGGCTCACGCCTGTAATCCCAGCACTTTTGGAGGCCAAGACAGGCAAATCACTTGAGGTCAGGAGTTTGAGACCAGCCTGGCTAACATGGTGAAACCTCGTCTCTACTAAAAATACAAAAATTAGCCGAGCTTGGTGGTACGTGTCTATTGTCCCAGCTACTTGGGAGGCTGCAGCAGGAGAATCACTTAAACCTGGGAGGCGGGAGTTGCAGTGAGCTGAGATGGCACCATTGCACTCCAGTGTGGGTGACAGACAGAGACTCTGTCTCCAAAAAACAAAACAAAACAAAAATTAGCCGGGCGTGGTGGTACACACCTGTAGTCCCAACTACTGGGGTGGCTGAGATAGGAGAATAGCTTGAACCTGGAAGTGGAGGCTGCAGTGAGCCAAGATTGCACCACTGCACTCCAGCCTGGGTGACAGAGTGAGACTCCGTCACACACACACAGAAAAATCATCAATCTTATAGAAAGCACAGATTTCCACACTGTCAGTCCCCTATGCCTCAGTTTCCCCTTCTCTAACGCTAAGTACCTACTTCACAAAGCTATTGTGAGAGTTAAACAAGACAATGCCTTTACATTTTATTTAGAGTACTCTTGATACCCAAAGGATTTTTAATTTTTATGGGTTCAAAACTAGTCATTTTTTCTATTATGTTTCTATCCTTTTCTCTTTCTTTTTTTTTTTTTTTTTTGAGACAGAGTCTTGCTCTGTTGCCCAGGCTGGAGTGCAGTGGTGCAATCTCAGCTCACTGCAACCTTTGCCTTCTGGGTTCAAGTGATTCCTCTGCCTCAGCCTCCTGAGTTGCTAGGATTACAGGTGCCCACCACCAAGCCCAGCTCTTTTTTTTTTTTTTTTGTATTTTTAGAAGAGATGGGATTTTATCATGTTGGCTGAGCTGGTCTTCACCTCCTGACCTCAGGTGATCTGCCCTCCTCGGCCTCCAAAAGTGCTGGGATGACAGGTGTGAGCCACCACACCCAGCTTACGTGTCTATCCTTAATATTATGCATTTAAAAATATGTCCACCCTTTAGATTATATATTTTCTCCTAATACTTTCAGGGTTTAACTCTTCTTATGTTTATATCTTCTTACCTATTTAGCCACAACGGACATGGTTAAAGAAATCATGCAATGGCCAGGTGCAGAGGCTCACTCCTGTAATCCCAGCACTTTGGGAGGCCGAGGCTGGTGATCGTCTGAGCTCAGGAGTTCAAGACCAGCCTGGGCAACATGGTAAAACTCTGTCTCTACAAACAATATAGAAATTAGCCAAGTGTGGCGGTGTGCACCTGTAGTCCCAGGTGCTTGTGAGGCTGAGGCAGGAGGTTTGCTTGAACCTGTAAGGTTGAGGCTGCAGTGAGGTGAGATTGTGTCACTGCACTCTAGCCTGCGCGACACGGTGAAACCCTGTCTCAAAAAAAAAAAAAAAACTAAAACAAAAAAAGACAAGTCAAGATAAGAAATCACGCCATCTTTAAGAGTTTGCGAAAAAGCATACTTAACGACAGAAAATGCACAAAATGTACTAACTGGTAAAAACAAGTTTTAAAATAGTATGTCTAGTATGATCATGTTTTTTGCCGATATTTTCCAATCTCTTTAATTTGTAATTAACTACAAACAAGGAACTTTAAATCATATTTGTGAAAATTAGATGAGGCCAAGTGTGTTGGCTCATGCCTGTAATTCCAGAGCTTTGGGAGGCTGAGACGGGAGGATCACTTGAGGAGTCTGAGACCAGCCTGGGCAACACAGAAAGACCCTGTCTCTACAAAAAAATAATTAAAAAATTAACAGGGTATGGTGGCATGTGCCTCTAATTCCAGTTACTCAGGAAGCTGAGGTGGGAGGATCCCTTCGGTCCAGGACTTCAAGACTGCAGTGAGCTATAACTGTACTGCTGCACTCTAGCTTCATTGACAGAGTGAGAAGAATGGGGTGGGGGTGGGGTGCTGGGTGTTGTGGCTCATACCTGTAATCCCAGCACTTTAGGAGGCCAAGGAGGATAGATCACCTGAGGTCAGGAGGTTGAGACCAGCCTGGCCAACATGGTGAAACCCCGTCTCTACTAAACACTCAAAAATTAGCTGGGCATTGTGTCACGTGCCTGTAGTCCCAGCTATAGTCCCAGCTACTTGGGAGACTGAGGGATGAGAATCGCTTGAACCCAGAAGGCGGAGGCTACTGTGAGCCAAAATCGTGCCACTGCACTCCAGCCTGGGCGACAGAGCAAGACTCTCTCCAAAAAGAAGAATGATGTTTGGAATGAGCCTGATTCAATGCCTGGCGTTCTGTTATGCATTTGTGAATGTCTATGTCTTCCCTGTTGTGTCCGGCCTCTGCTTTCAGAAGCTTTTTCTAAACCACCACCTCTCCTACACTCCTGCCTTTGAATCCTGCGGCACTAGGTTTAAAAAAATTCCTCTTCTTGCACTTATACCACAACACAGCATGGTAAAGTCAATCCTTGTTGGGCAGTAAGCCTCAGTGCAGGCACACAACAGCTACAGGACTGAGCTGAGTGCCTCAGGGCAGGAGACAGCATCTGCCTCTTGGTGGTTCCCAGCTTTTCATGCATAGCTTGCGCCTACTGGCCCTCAATGAGGACGTGCTGAGTTGCAGTCCTGAATGGAAGTGGTACTTAATCCACTGTGAGTAGGCTTTCACCGGCCTCCAGCCTTCAAAGTGACTAAGGTTAAAAGAAAATGGTTTCAATCAGCAGAATGCTAGAGCATGTAAGAAATTTCATGTTTATGGATATGCCTGCTTCTTTAGTGGTGATCTTCCATTTTGGTAGGAAAGAATCTATGGTACTATTATTCTGAGAGGGAAAAATAAGATCCCAAATGAAGAAAGCAGTTCATTAATTTTAATTTATGTAAGAGGAAGTCTAAAGTTATGCCTTTCATGGTTCCATTTCTAAATGTGCAGAGCCTCTGGCAGTGGAAAGGCAAAGCAGCTTGCTTGCTGTTGATGCTTTTTCCAGTGCCAATACGGCTGCTCCCAGCCAACTTGCAGAGGCCTCTGGAGAAACTCTGCTATGCAGTGGAAAACTGGGAACAGAGCAAGAAACCCAAGAAAGAGTGAACCCTGATTTAACTGGATTAAATCTAAAAGAAAAATGCTGATCTCTAGATTAAAAAAATAAATCCAAGACAAAGACTCTTTTATGGCCTTAAAAATAACATACTTGGGGCTGTGCGTGGCTCACGACTGTAATTCTGGCACTTTGGGAGGCCTAGGTGGGTGGATTACCTGAGGTCAGGAGTTCAAGACCAGCCTGGCCAACATGGTAAAACCCCGTCTCTACTAAAAATGCAAAAAATTAGCTGGCTGTAGTGGCAGGCGCCTATAATCCCAGCTACTCAGGAGGCTGAGGCAGGAGAATCGCTTGGACCTAGGAGGTGGAGGTTGCAATGGGCCGAGATCATGCCACTGCACTCTAGCCTGGGCAGTAAGAGTGAAACTCCATCTCAAAACAAAAATTAAAAACAAAAAACCTCACATTTGTAGCCATTCAGTTTTAGGAGAGGTTTCTCTCTTTTTTTCTTCTTATTTAATATAAAACGATTTCCCTATTTAAATAAAAGTTATACAGCTTCCAACTACTCAAGCAGTTTTCATATTTTTTCATTACTAAAGGAAACATACTCCATTGAAAATTCAATAACTAGTTAGAAAGAATGATATTTTTATGCACAATTAGCTTTAGATTGTCATCTATTGTATTACTGAGAAGCTGTTCTCTGCAGGCATTATTCTTTAAACAACAGACGTAGAAAGTCCTCCAAATAACATAACATAGGCAAAAACAGAAAAGAAGCATTCTTGTTTGGAAGTCTGTTAGGTTAATTACAATTAATAAACCACTTACTGAGTGCTTACTCAGTGCAGAACACTATGCTAAACTCATTATGCACAGTATCTCATTTAAATCTCAGAATAATTAGGGTATGATTTACTTTCACTAGATTATGAAGCTATAATTTGAGAGCTGGGGGTCACCCTACCATCTTAGGTCTTGGACTTTTGAGATAAAATGTGTCAACCAGGTCACTATAACACACAGGGAAATGCCCAATAGTTGACTTTTAGGCTATATTTTGTTTTTTGCTGGCTTTTTTTTTTTTTTTTTTTGAGACTGGGTCTCACTGTCACTTAGGCTGGAGTGAAGCAGTATGCACATGGCTCACTGCAGCCTCAATCTGCTGGGATCAAGAGATCCTCCTGCCTCTGCCTCCCAACTAGCTGGGACCACAGGCATGCGCCACCATAACCAACTAAGACTTTTAGGCTTTTGAAAGTCCCAAATGCAATATGAAGTCCCATAAAACTATACCTTTATCTTCATGCAAACAAACTGCACCTTGAACAATAATATACCCATATGATACTTTTTTCAGCATGTAGGTATATCTCCTTTCATTGTGTTTTTTTTTACAAATGGAAAGTTTGTGGCAACCCTGCATTGAGCAAGTCTACTGGCACCATTTTCACAGCAGCATGTGCTGACTTCCTTCCTGTCTGTGTCACATTTGGGTAATTCTTTCAATATTTCAAACTTTTACATTATTATCATATCTGTTATGGTGACATGTGATCCGTGACCTTCGATGTCATTATTATAACTGTTTTGGGGCACCATAAACTGTGCCTTTATGAAATGGCAAACTTAAATCAATCAATTAACACACAATTGTGAGTTCTGACTACTCCACTGACCAGCTGCTCCCCCAGCTCTCTTCCTCTCCTCTGAGGCCTTCCTATTCCAGGACACAACAATACTGAAGTTAGGCCAATTAATATCCTACAATGATCTTCCAGTGTTCAAGTAAAAGGAAGAGTCCCACATCTCTCACTTTAAATCAAAAGCTAGAAATGATGACACTTAGTGAGAAAGGCATGTCAAAAGCTGAGATAAGCCGAAAGCTAGGTCTCTTGCATCAGTTAGCCAAGTTGTGAATGCAAAGGAAAAGTTCTTGAAGGAAATGAAAAGTACCACTCCAGTGAACACAGGAATGATAAGAAAGCGAAACAGCCTAATTGCTAATACAGAGAAAGTTTGAGTGGTCTGGATGGAGGTTCGAATCAGCCACAACATTCCCTTAAGCAAAAGCCTAATCCAAAGCAAGGGCCTAACTCTCTTCAATTCTATCAAGACTGAGAGAGGTGTTGAAGTTGCAGAAGTTACTTGAAGCTAGCAGAGGTTGGTTCATGAGGTTTAAGGTGAGAAGTCTCAGTCTCCTAAAAGTCCAAGGAGAAGCAGCAAGTGCTCATGTAGAAACTTCAGCAAGTTATTCAGAAGATCTAGCTAACCTCATTGACAAAGACGGCTACACTAAACAACGGATTTTCAACAACGGTCTTTCATGTGAAGATGGATGTGTTTGCCTCCCCTTCAGCCATGATTGAAAGTTTTCCGAAGCCTCCCTGGCCATGCAGAACTGTGAGTCAATTAAACTTCTTTCCTTTATACATTACCCAGTCTCAGGTAGTTCTTTATAGAAGCATGAGAACAGACTAATACAGTGGTTCTTTAAAAAGACTAAAAATAGAACTACTACATGATCCAGCAATTCCACTACTGGATATATATCCAAAAGTAAGGAAATCAATATAGCAAAGAGATATCTTCACTCCCATATTTATTGCAGCAATATTCACAATAGCCAAATATGGAATCAACCTAAGTGCTCATCAACAGGTGAATAATGAAAATGTATATATACACAGTGGAATAATATTCAGCCATAACAAAGAATGAAATCCTGTCATTTGCAATAATATGGATGGAACTAGAGGCCATTATGTTAAGTGAAATATACCAAGCACAGAAAGACAAATATCACATGTTCTCACTCATATGTGGGAGCTAAAAAAAGCAGCATGAAGATAGAGAGCAGACTGGTGATTACCAGGGGTGGGGTGGGGAGGGTTGCAGGGGGAGCTGGGAGAGAGGAAGGCAAAAAAAATAATATACGTGTATTTATTACCACGGAGCTGTACACTTAAATAAATGTGGCTTCAAAAAAAAAAAAATCAACATTAACAGGAATTTGGGAGAAGCTGACTACAGCTCTCATGGAAACTTCTAGGGGTTCAATAATTCAGTGAAGGAAATCACTGCAGGTGTGGTGGAAATGGCCAGAGAACTAGAATCAGAAGAGGAGCCTGAAGGTGGGACTGAACTCTTGTGATCTCATGATCAAATGTGAACAGATGAGGAGCTGCTTCCTATGGATGGGCAAAGAAAGTGGTTTCTTGGCATGAAACTTACTCCTGGTGAAAATGCTTTGAACACTGTTGAAATGACAACACTGAATCTAGACTATTACATAAACTTCATAGATAAAGCAGTCCTAGGGTTTGAGAGGACTGGCTCCAATTTTGAAAGAAATTCTACTGTGGATAAAATGCTATTAAACAGCACCCGATGTTACTGAGAAATCTTTCATGAAAGGAGTCCATTGATGTGGCAAGTGTCATTGTTATCTTATTTTAAGTTGTCAGAGCCACCCCAGCCTTCAGCAACCACCACCTTGATCAGTCAGCAGCCATCAACATGGAGGCAAGACCCTCCAGCCAAAAGATGACAACGTGCTGAAGGCTTAGATAATCATCAGCATTTTTTTGAAATACATTATTTTAAAATTAATATATGTACTTTTTAAGATATACTGCTAATGCACACCTTACAGAGCTTAGTGTAAACATAACTTTTACATATACTGGGACACCAAAAACACATGACTCGCTTTATTCTGATACTCGCTTTATTGTGGTAGTCTAAAATGGAACCCATAATCTCTCTGAAGTATGCCTGTAAACAGATAGTTTCAATACATACAGATTGACTACTCTTCTGGCTTTTTCTGACCCAGCCCCAAGGAAAACAATTAAGATATTTCATTTTGGGTCAATATTTCTCCCCTCCTTTCATGACATGAATACTCATTCAGATTATCTTGAAATTGGAAAAATATTATTATTTTCCATTTACTTCCAGTAAACCAAGAAGCAGAGAAACTAAGTGCCTTTCCCAAAGTTTCTTCTTTTGAAGGTGACTGACTGATATAGAGAAGCATAATAAATTATTTAGACATATCCTTATCTTTGATATCATCCCACAATGGTGGAAAGAACAATCTTCTGTCCTGATTTGATGCTACCCAATTTACCCAAATAGTCTATTTATTATCTTAAAACCTGAGATCCACAACTCTTTCATTCAAGGGTAATCATATATCTTGATTTTTCTGAGACAGACTAGTTAATTTATGTTGTTCCAATCACTTATTTATTTTTGAGACAGGGTCTTGCTCTGTCACCCAGGTGGAGTGCAGTGGTGCAATCATGGCTCACTGCAGCCTTAACTTCCCAGACTCAAACAATCCTACCTTAGCTTCCTAAGTAGCTGGGATTACAGGTGTATACTACACACCACGCTCATTTTTTATAAAGATGGGGTCTCACCATGTTGCCCAGGCTGGTCTCGAACTCCTGGACTCAAGCAATCCACTTGCCCTGATCTCCCAAAGTGCTGAAATTATAGGCATGAGCCACCGTGCCTATTAATAGTACTCCCTTATCAAAAGCAACCCAGTTTGGATGATAAATTATCTCTTTCCCACATTCATCAAGCCATGACTATGGGAAGTGATTTAATGGCATTCTATCTCCATTTCCATAACACTAAGATGAGAAAGCCAGACCAGACAAGGGATGTAGTAGAGATCTGTGGGGATCTTTGCCAGCACATGACTGCTTCTCTTTGTGAGGGACTGTCCTTCAAATCCTCTCATCACAAATACCATCCTTTATGGTGAGCAGCCAAGTTTCTGTTGCTTGTCATGCCACTCCAGGCCACAGATGAGAAGCATATGACACAGGCTAGGACAACCAAGATTCTCTCTTTAGGGGGTTTTTAGTTGGAGCTGAGACACAGCTAACTTTTTTTTACATGTTCATTAAGCTTCTGTGAAATGGCCATATTCTGCCACACAGATGAAGGAACTGGAAAAACCATCATTTCTAGAGGTCCTGGTCATCCTGATCTTCAGGTTCCAGGCAGGATTCATACCGTTACAATAGATTCTACTTTCTTGGTGGAGCTATTGCTATGGGCTGAATTTTTATGCCCCTCTGCAAATTCGTATGTTGAAGCCTTAATTCCCAATACAATGGTATTTGGATGTGGGGCCTCAGGGAAGTAAAAAGGTCATGAGGATGGAGCCCTCATAGAGGAAATTAGTGCCCTTACAATAAGAGACATGATCCCTCCCCTCACCATGTGTGCATACAGCAGGAAGACTGTCTGTGAACCAGGAAGAAAGCCCTCACCAGGAACCAAATTAATCAGCATCTAGATGCCAGCTTCTCAGCCTCCAGAACTGTGAGAAATAGATGTCTATGGTCAGCCCAAGCTGATTGGGACAATTATTCGAACTAATTTCTGTTCTTTGCAACCAAAACGTATTCACTGATACAGTTTCTTAGGCTCCTGCTAATTCTAAATATTAATTTGTCAATCTAACTGACATACCTCTTTCAATCTCCTAGTCTTATGCTCTTTCAGATCCTCAGTAATTTGCCTTTGGCCTCCAAAAAGATATAAAAGAAGAAAAATAAAAAGGGAAAAAGTTTTCTGTCCAAAGGAACTTTCTATGCTCCTGACCACAATTCTGGTTTTCTTATCTGATTTTAGCTTCCGCATCTGATTACTGACAAAGTGGGCCTTCTGAAGTCTTCCAGATAGTTCTAGTAACTTCTTTCTCAGCTTCATGATGCCTGGTCCCAGACAGACAGTAATATTTTACCTCAGGGGTAAGTGAGTTCATTTTTTCCCAGGTTCTGAATTTCCAACTCAATAAAATGTCATTCAGTAGTAAATTATAGTAGCTCTGGATATTGAAGATAACAGCCTCAAATGAGAAATACCTCTATAGTCATGTGCCACATAATAATGTCTCAGTCAAGGATGGACCGCATATACAATGGTGGTCCCATATGATTATAATACCATATTTTTACTGTACCTTTTCTATGTTTAGATATACAAATATTTACCATTGTGTTACAGTTGCCTACAGTATTCAGTACAGTAACATGCTGACTAGGTTTATAGCCTGGGAACAATAGCCTTATAACATATAGCCCAGGTGTGGAGGGGGGCCAGACCATCTAGGTTGAATACTTCATGACATTCTACAATAAAATCACTCAATGATGCATTTCTCAGAAATGTATCCCGGCCGTTAAGCCCTGACAGTATTAGCAAAGCTTCTAAGCCATATGATAATAGATTTTCATTGTGTTTGACTTTTCCCCTTATAGACTGGTTTCAACTACTGTAGTGGGGAAGACAATCTGTTATGAGGTAAGTCTTCCTATATTTATGTAGCAGAAATGGGATACATAATTATAACATTAACCTAGCAGAAGTAGAATTAGGGTTAATCCAGTGAAAACTCAGCCAAAGTAAATGGATGCAAATCCTTTTGTTATACTGTACAAACTTTCATTTTAGAGATCTTTAATGAGATTTGTTTCAATAAAATCAATTATTCAAAAATATGATGTGGTAGGTTTTCAACTACTCTTAATTTTCTATAGTTCAACTGACATGAATAGAAATTTATACTGAAGAACAGCTCAATTAAATCTATTAAAAAAACTTGCCAAATCAAAGCAAAAGTTAATTAACTTAAGCTAGGAATGGAAATATTAATTATATAAAAATTAAAGTTTAGCTCAAGTAACAGATTTGCCTGAGGTGTGAACATCATGTCATAATATATTATGCCTAACAATACCCCACCCATACTTTTATTAAAGCAGGATTATGAAAAGTATAAATTATTATTAAAGAACTGAGTTAAAATTCATGTAATTTGAATTGAGGATAATTAAATCTGAGAGTCTTTCTCTGTAATTTACTTTAAAAAAAAAAAAGGCAGGGTCTTGCTCTGTTGTCCAGGCTGGAGTGCAGTGGCACAATCATAGCTCACTATAGCCTTGAAGCCTCTAACTCTCAGGTTCAAGGAATCCTCCTACCTCAGCCTCCCAAGTACCTAGGACTACAGGTATGTGCCACCACACCTGGTTAATTTTTTGGTAGAGACAGGGTCTTGCTATTTTGCTCAGGCTGGTCCTGAACTCCTGGGATCAGGCAATCCTCTAACCTCAGCCTCCCAAAGTGCTGGGATTACAGGCATAAGCCACTGTGCCTGGCCCAACTTTTTTTTCTTTAATAAACTCTTTTATTGAATGTAACACATAGACAAAAAAAAAGGAGCAAATCATAAGTACGTATAACAATGAATATTTTTATAGGTTAACTTTTAATCTAATAACTCCACTTCTAAGAATTTATCCTAGGCTGAGCATGGTGGCTCACGCCTGTAATCCCAGCACGTTGGGAAGCCAAGGCGGGTGGATCACTTGAGATAGGAGCTCGAGACCAGCCTGTCCAACAGGCTGGTTCCCTGGCTACTCAGGAAGCTGAGGCACGAGAATAGCTTGAACCCAGGAGGCGGAGGCGGCAGTAGGCTGACATCACGCCACTGCACTCCACCCTGGGTGACAGTGAAATTACATCTCAAAAAAAAAAAAAAAATCCTAAAAAATTAAAAAAATTCAGTCATCCCTCTCATGGCATGACATAGATGAAGATGCATTGTCATAAAAAGAAAACACTGCAGAGTGAAGGAAATAACAAATTTAATGCAGCCTATTTATTTACCACATTATTTTCATTTATGTGAAAGTTTCTGTGTGGGTTTAAAGAAAGTTCTGTGAGTATCTCTACTAAATGTCAACAATGATCATATCTCTCGTGGGATTTAAGGTGATTTTCAGTTTGTTTTTCTACATTGACATTTTATAACTATAATAGCACCGTTTAATAAATGCCTACAACATTGAGGGCACACACACACATGTGCACACATGACTAATACATTACATGTCTCACTCAAACCAGTAAAGGACTGCATGGTTACCTCATTACATAGATGGAGAAATTGAGGCACAGTGAGTTTAGGAAATTTGCCCAACATAACACATTTAGAACCAGAATTTATAGCCAAAATCTCTTTCACGTTAAAAGCTTATTAATTAAAAAACATTCCTTAAGGGTATTTACCTGGGGTGAAAATAAAAAGCCATAGGATAAGTAATTCATTTTTAATCCTATGAAATCGGAATTCCAATTTATACGGCTCACAAAGTGGAAACCCCAAACCAAGAAATATTCCAATAATAGTAAAATAGATATGTTGAATATTCACCCATTTATTCACTTACTCAATAATCATTGCGTAAGTGATGAGGATACAGGAATTTTCATTACCATTGTCATCCCAGCTGCCATGTATTAAACACTAAGTGTGTTCTACATACCAGATTCTCTGAGAGCCACTTTGTAGAAATGACTTTATTTTGTCACACAGAGTTGTTGCCCTCAAGGATCTGGCACTCTGTAAGTGACATGGTTTTGGAAATAAATCATTGTACTGCCATGTGATGTGTGTAGGCATAAAACAAGGAGCAACTGTCTCTTCTCAGAGGTGGATAGCTTGCTCTTTAGAAGGAGTAGACAGATGTTTAGACAGAAGCTGAGCAGGCACATGGGAAGTGAGTGGCAAGAGGACTTCACAACTGGGGAAAAGCATATGAAAGATACACAGGTGTGAAACTCAAGGTTTCTTTGTAGAAACCACAGGTACTTTTTCAGTGTAGCTTTTGGGGTTAGGGAGGAAAGAAGTAGACTCACGGAGATAATAGAGGTAGTTTCTTCTTTCCAAAAATCCTGAGCACCGGCCCCCATGAAGAAGATGCTCACTTTCCAAACCACTGCTTCCATGTTGCCTCCTAAGTAGCTGGGATTACAGGCACGTACTACCACACCTGGATAATATTTTTTTTTTGTATTTTCAGTAGAGACGGAGTTTCACCATGTTGGTCAGGCTGGTCTCAAATTCCTGAGCTCAAATGATCCACCAGCCTCAGCCTCCCAAAGTGCTGGGGTTACAGGCGTGAGTCACTGCGCCCAGCCCTCTTTTCTTTCTTTTAAACACTAATCTTGTTAGTGAATCAGTCCTGTAGGTGCAGGATTACATCACATACATTTGATACCTTTTTAAAACTCATACAGAGTCCAGCACTGCCACACTGCTCAGCATGACAGAGAAGGTTGGTGTTCCTGTACTTTTGTAATGATGACATTGAGACTCAGTGACTTTCATTTTTTTCTAAATAGAGACGGGGTTTCACCATGTTGGTCAGGCTGGTTTCGAACTCCTGACCTTGTGATCCACCCGCCTCAGCCTCCCAAAGTGCTGGGATTACAGGTGTGAGCCACCGCGCCTGGCCACTCGGTGACTTATAAAGGGTTCTAGGTAAGGAGGTGGCAGAGTCAGAATCCAAACTCAAGCCTTCTCGTCTCAAAGCCTCTAAGTAGGTACGGAGCCTCTGGAATGGGTAGCAAGAAGACTGAACTTGGTGCCATGGGACTCCTGCTACTTCTGTAATACATCCTAATCACCTGCATCCCCAGCTTTCCTGCCACCACTAAAAACAACAACAACAACAACAACAAAACCCAGTACCTAATTCTCATTCTATTATTTTTGTACAGTGTAAGACAGAGAAAAACCCAACTCAAGTGTCAACTTTAAAAACTCTGGATCGGGTGCTGTGGCTCATGCCTGTAATCCCAGCACTTTGGGAGGCTGAGGCAGGCAGACCATCTGATGTCAGGAGTTCGAGACCAGCCTGGCCAACATAGTGAAATCCCATCTCTACTAAAAATATAACAATTAGCCAGGCATGGTAGCAGGCGCCTGTAATCCCAGCTACTCAGGAGGCTGAGGCAGGAGAATCACTTGAACCCCTGAGGCAGAGGATGCGGTGAGCTTAAACACCACTGTACTCCAGCCTAGGCAACAGAGCAAAACCCTGCCTAAAAGAACCCAAAAACAATAACAACAACAACAAAACACAACACTGCCTCACCGCAGCACAGTACTACTCTCTTCTTTACCTGTATATGTATATGTGTCAATAACTTTCTCTAATGACAAAAATTTCACCTATCAGGCTGCCTAAGATCTTATAATATCCAGTGTTTGCTAGCTTTTGGGATGGAAAGAGTGGAATAGCCTCTCTTATATGCTGTTATTTTATTTTATTTTGTTTTGTTTTGTTTTATTTTGTTTGAGATAGAGTCTCACTTTGTCACCCAGGCTGGAGTGCAGTGGTGTGATCTCAGCTCACTGCAACCTTCACCCTCCCTGGTTCAAGCAATTCCTGTGCCTCAGCCTCCCATGTAGCTGAGATTACAGCTGCATACCACCATTTCTGGCTAATTTTTGTATTTTTAGTAGGGATGGGTTTTCACCATGTTGGCCAGGCTGGTCTTGAACTCCTGACCTCAGACGATCTGCCTGCCTCAACCTCCCAAAGTGCTGGGATTACAGGTGTGAGCCACCGCACTTGGCCTCTCTTACATACTATTTATTGGGCAGAAATTAAAGCAAATAAAGCAAAATACAAATAAAGCAAAATACAAAATGAATTATGTGTTGAGGCTAATATAAGAAAACTTCTCTCAACTGTAAGAGCATATTTTTCCAGGTTGCATTTCAGTACAGTCACTACAATAGCCATAAGTAGGATGGGAAGGAAGTAGGGAAGGCGCTGGACAAAGGAGGAAATGGAGGCCGAGAGAACAATCCCAACAGGTTATGGAAAACACAGGGGAAAACTGCAGAAAGAAGAGAGTCGAGAGAGGGAGGTACTGCTGAAAATTACTCTTTCCAAATGGTAAATTTCTTTTCCAGCATACATTCTTGTCCCTATTTGTTTTTCCAATTTCTTTAGTAATCTGCTTCTTCAGTCATTGTTTTTACTTTCTATTTTCACGGCACTTTTCATAATTTTAAGATAATTTGGCTCACTGGAGACCACACGTAAAGCTTTTGTGAGAGCAGTAATGAGGACTGCAGTAATAAAAATTAAATGACTGTCATTCCTCTAAGACAAGAATATGGATTTTTGGCCTAAATATTTCAGTGGCATAAAGAAGTATGACTAAATAATTCAAAAATCTTCCCCTAACAAGCCAGAGACAAAAACAAAAATGGCAGAAATAGAACTCAAAGACTTCATAGCAGGAAACGGTAAAGAATGAGGCCAACTGATATGAACTAGGTTTTGCACAGTAGTTTCTGCAGCTGGAAAATAAACTCTATGAAGGAACCAAAGGGTAAAGGTCTTTAATTATGAAGCTGAGATGAGCACTCAGAGTACAAGAACAAGCTCAAAAAATGATTTTTCTCCTTCTTTGGTTCTTAAGCGATGAATATAATTTCACCGACTACATTCTACTTTTCTTTTTTTCTTTTTCTTTTTAAGACGGGGTTTCACCATGTTGGTCAGGCTGGTCTTGAGCTCCCGACCTCAGGTGATCCGCCCACCTTGGCCTCCAAAGTGCTTGGATTACAGGCGTGAGCCACCGCGCCTGGCCACTATATTCTACTTTTAATGAATTCAAAGTGGCATTAAATTTTTAGAAGATAGACTGGGCACAGTGGCTCACATCTGGAATTCCAAGCTTTGGAATTCCAAAGCTTTGGATCCCAAAGCTTTGGAATTCCAAAGCTTTGGAATTCCAGATATCAGCCACTGTGCCCAGCCTATCTTCTAAAGGTGGGAAGACTGCTTGAGCCCGGGAGTTGGAGATCAGCCTGGGCAATAGAGAGAGACTGTGACTCTACAAAAAACAAAATAAAAATTAGCTGTGCTGGGCACAGTGGCACACACGTGTAATCCCAGCACTTTGGGAGGCCAAGGCAGGCAGATCACTTAAAATCAGGAGTTCGAGACCAGCCTGGCCAACATGGTGAAACCCCGTCTCTACTAAAAATGCAAGAAAAAGTTAGCTGGGCCTGCTGGCACATCCCCATAATCTCAGTTAATCGAGAGGCTAAGGCAGAAGAATAGCTTGAACTCGGGAGATGGAGGTTGTAGTGAGCAGAGACTGCACTACTGCACTCCAGCCTGGGTTACAGAGGAGGCTGAGGAGGGAGGATCATTTGAGCCCAGGAGTTTGAAGTTACAGTGAGCTATGATCATTTCACTGCACCCCCAGCCTGGGTGACATAGTAAGACCCTGTCCTTTTTTTAAAAAAAAACAACAACAACAACAACTAAGAAGATAAGAATAGCATGGAATTGTATTGTGAGAAACTATCTCAGGTGTTTTAAACTAGTAGTGGATAAATTGCATTAGTCTGTGTTTACCAAAAGTATTAATACAAAACAGTAAGGAATTCACTTATTACCTTCTAGAATCACTATTAATCCAGAAATCAAATAACTTAAAAACATAACCTTTAGAGTCAGAAAAGTCAGTGTCTGCATATTGATCCCGCCCCTTCATATCAGTTTCCTTACCTATAAAATGGGAATTTAAGCACCTACTTCATAGGGTTATGGTAAAAGTTAAGAGAGAGAATGCATGTAAAGAATTGAGCACTGCCAGGCAAATAGTTAAGTACTCAATATTAGCTCAATTCCCAATTCAGCACCCCAACCTCATGCCCAATTTCTTAGAATGAGCTAGTCTTTTGAACTGAAACTGAGTATAGCACAATTGATTACATGGGGAACATGATTAGTAACACACAGATATTGGTTACAATGCTGTAATAACCAGCACTTAGTATGTGAGGCTGACCACTCAGCCAGCACCACATTCTTCTGGCAACTTTGAGAGTTGTTAACTGGGTTGCAGATCATCTTACGAGTAACAAAGTGGGGTGACTTTGGTTCTGCATATGGGAAGGTCATATTCAGGACTTGCTTACAATATGTATTTGTGTCAGGTTTGATCACCCATTTTTTAATAGCTTTGAGATATAATATTGACATACAGCAAATCAAATACTAAAATGTAATATTTGATATATCAGACACTAGTGAAATCACAGCTACAATCCAACACCTGATCAACTTATTTTTACACTTTTAGCTATTAAGAACCTATCTCTGGCCAGGCGCAGTGACTCACTTGTGTAATCCCAGCACTTTGGGAGGCCAAGGCGGGAGGATCACTTTGAGGTCAGTTTGAGACTAACCTGGCCAATATGGTGAAACCCTGTCTCCACTGAAAATACAAAAATTCGCCGGGCATAGTGGTGTGCACCTGTAATCCCAGCTAATTGGGAAGCTGAGGCACAAGAATAACTGGAACTTGGGAGGCGGAAGTTGCAGTAAGCGTAGATCAGGCCACTGCACTCCAACCTGGGGGACAGACAGACTCCATCTCATCTCAAAAAAAAAAAAAAGAAAGAAAGAAAGAAAAGAAAAGAACCTATCTCTATTAATAAAGCTACAGGAAAAGTTATTTTCTGGCAATTTTTAATTCTTTGTTCTTCTTCTTGTTTTCTTGTTCCTCAAACTACTGTTTCTACAGTGGGACATTTTATTACATGAGGTCTCTGAGGGCATATTTATTGCATTAAGAAACACACTTCATAGAACTGCATCCAGGTATGGTAATCTAAAAGCACCAATCTAGATGACAGAAGCTTCTGACTATAAATTATAAGTAATCTTATCCATATATATGCAAAAGTTAGTGATTTATTAACTACTGTACTGTACTTCCAAACACATCTAAGTTTTCCAAAAGATTTCAAAAATAATTCACTGGCAGGCAGCAAGCAGAGAGTCAGGGATAGATAAACTGCTGAGACAGTGGTGATGGGAAGGGCTCCTGGCAGGAGTTTTGCATGAAGCAGCTGCATGTATACCTGGGCCAGCCATTTAACTTTTATGGTTTCAGTTTTTTTCTCTTATAAAATAAGTACTTCTGGACACTGAGATCTGAGATTACTGGTAGCTCTATGTCTTTATCCCAGGCAAATATGGGGACCCACCCATGCTTTTGATTTTTCATGGTTCTTAAATATTATTTTGTACACATGTAAAATGACAGGATTTCACTTGGGCTGTCCTTCAGGTAGATACAAAGGGAATGTACAGGATACTTTCCCTATCTCAGAAGGCTTGGGAGCCAGACAAAACACAGCTCAATGCACTAGCCCAATCAATTGTGCACTTGTTGCGCCACCCACTCTGTTCCTTCTGGCTGCTTCTGGAACCTGACAAATCACTCTAATTCCCTGCACAGCACTATCAACTCTTTTTTTCACCACATTTGCACTATAGGGAAGATTATAAATGAATCCTATATTCATATGACAGCCCCATGCCCAGGCCTGTGCATTTTCCAGGACTAATTGCTTTGGGAAAGCCAATACTCTAGCATCAGTCTCATTTCAGTCTACGTGGTCATTATATGTTAATGCCTTTTAAAATTAATCCAGTAACTCTCTTACTAGCATGGAAGTAAAGGGTAAAGAAGCTGAGATTTCATTACACTGTTTTTCAGGGATTTAATGTAAAATTTCTTTTGTATGTGAACCAAGCCATCGATGGAGAGAATTGCTGACTACTCTTCCACTATAACGGTGCAGTCCCCACAGCAACAAAACTGCTAGCAAATGTCACACCAAAAATCTATCATGGACAGGGCTCTCAAAGAGAAGCTGAGTTTCTGGCTTCAAAGAAGCCACAATGTACGCTCGACCACTCTTTTTGCCATTTTCTATAAATTAGCCTCATGTAAGGCTCTAAAGGAATTAAGATCAAGTCTAAATAAAAGGAGGCTGTGAGTAAAGCCATACCATAGTGACAAAACAATAGTGACAAATAATACGCACAGATAACAAAGTTATAAAAATAATAATAATAATAATCATGACACTGAACATTTCACTTCAATTGAGGGGAAAGACCATAAAAATAAACACAGTGTTGAGGGAGGGCGGTGAGCAACCACTCATGATTTGCTCTAACTCAGAAACCCAAAAGGTATCATCTAAAAGGTCACTTGTAAATGATTCCTATATAACACAGTATACATCTACAACCTACTACACTGCAGTATCCAAAGAACAGCTATTACAACACTGGCTTCAGCTTTCTTGGTGCTCATCATTAAATCAATTTCCTATACTCAGCTTAAAAGCACATTGGATTGCTTCAAAAGTTGAACAAATCAGGAAAAAAAAAAAAAAGAAAAGCACATTGGATTCAATATTATACTACATACAAATTCTTCACATATAAAGTAATAATTGAACATTTTTCTGACCCATAAAAAGAAATCAGGGAAATATTTCCCACATGAATTTAGCTCTCTATTATCCCTGACCTAAAGCCCAAAAAATCCAATGAGAAGATAGGTTATAAATGTTTAAGAATCCTGTATATGGGCTGGGCACAGTGGCTCACACCTGTAATCCCACCACTTTTGGAGTCCAAGGCAGGTGGATCACCTGAGGTTAGGAGTTCAAGACCAGCCTGACTAATATGGTGAAACCCTGTCTCTACTAAATACAAAAAATTGGCGGGCTGTGGTGGTGTGCACCTGTAAGCCCAGCTACGTGGGAGGTTGAGGTAGGAGAATAACTTGAACCCAGAAGGTGGAGGTTGCAGTGAGCCAAGATGGCACCATTGCACTTCAGCCTGGGCAACAAGAGTGAAACTCTGTCTTGGGAAAGAAAAAAAAAGAATCCTGTATATGCATTTTTCCCATTCTCCTAGCTCTTCAGGATGTTGCATGGAGCTATCAAGGAATAAAAAGATGATTTCCTTATAGGACATACTTTCAGAAACAAAGGCATTAATATAAACAAACTAAAAAGAATTGAGCTATACAAATCTGACAAAAAAATGAATAAAATCAAAATAATCTGAAATATATTAAGCTTTGCTATGTACCGGATACTGTTACTAATTCCCACACCATCCTCTGAGGTTGATACTGTACAATCACTAGATTGGAAGTTCTCTAAGGGCAAGTATTATGTATTTTGTTCATCAATGGAGAATCTACACTTTGTTCAGACAGTCCCTGCTATATGACAGATGCACAGTAAGATATTTGCTGAATGAATTAATAATCTCCATTTGAAAAAGGAGGTAGCTGAGGCTTAGAGAAGATAAACAATTAGCCAAAGATACATGATGTCAGAATCTATATTCCAACATGGTTGTGTTCTTTTCTTTCTTTTCTTTTCTTTTTTTTTTTTTTTTTGAGGCAGAGTTTTGCTCTTGTTGCCCAGGCTGGAGTGCAATGGCATGATCTGGGCTCACCAAAACCTCCGCCTCCTGGGTTCAAATGATTCTCCTGCCTCAGCCTCCCAAATAGCCAGGATTACAGGTATGTACCACCACACCTGGCTAATTTTGTATTTTTAGTAGAGATGGGGTTTCTCCATGTTGGTCAGGCTGGTCTCAAACTCCCGACCTCAGGTGATCCGCCTGCCTCGGCCTCCCAAAGTGCTGGGATTACAAGTGGGAGCCACCTTGCCCAGCCTCATTATCTTTTTTTTTTTTTTAACTAGAGAATCTTTGTGGAGTAGTGAGGAGTTAAGTTACTGGTATGGTTAATCTTGCTCTTTCCATCTCTAAATGAAGATGAAGTTGCTGAATTGCAATGAAAGGGCCAAATTCAGAAAGTCAAAGGAAAGAATAGGAGTCCAATAAAGCAAAATGTTCTTATTTTTCATCCAGCATAGTTCTTCCAGACTGTAGCTTAGCAAACAGATATCTGAAGTCTCTTAGGGGGTGATAGTCTGTTTTAATTAACAGTTAACTATTCACCATGCTGTGCTATTGTGATATAATCAGAAATACATTAGTTGTTCTCTGCTGGTAGTTTCTGGCACAGAGCTCCTAAAACCCTTGTAATTTCCTGTGCAACAGGGGTGCTAGATACATCTTTGGGTTTACTATTTGATCTCTGATCTGGGTTCCTGACACAGAGCTCCTAATTCCTTGGAATCCTTGGGCAATGAGAATGTCTTTTGTTCTAATGAGGCAACACCTGATGAGTTCTTGAATGGGAGATAATTGCCAGAAGGACCAAACTATGGCTAAAAGCTTGGATGTTCAGTTCCAACCCCGAGGAGAATGATGTAATAATTGCTCATGCCCACATGATGAAGCCTTCATTAAAAACCCCTGAACTACGGTTTGAAAAGCTCTTGGCTTACTGAACGTGTGGACCTGTCTGGAGGGTAGCACATCCAGGCAGGGCATGGAAACTCTGCCCCCTCCCCTTCACCTACACCTCATCCTGTATATTTCTTCATCTGGCTTTTCACCTGTATCCTTCCTAACTTCCTTTATGAATAAATATAAGTAAGTTGTTTCCCCTGACTTCTGTGAGCGATGCTAGGAAATTAATCAAACCTGAGTAGGGGCTCATGGAACTCCCAATTTAGAACTTGGTTGGTCAGAAGTTCAGGTCATAACCTGGGATTGCAAATGGTCTCTAAAGTGGTGGGAGACAGTGTTGTGGGACTGAACCCTTAGCCTGTGGGATCTAACACTGCCTCCAGGCAGCTAGTGTCAGAATGGAATTGAATCATGGGATACTCAATTGGTGTGAGCTGGAGAATTGCTTGGTATGCGGGGGACAAATGTCACACATTTGATGTCAGTTGATGTTCTGTGATCTAAGAAAATGAAAACTTTTTGCCTCTTACATACGCAATGCTGAGCAACTTCTGAAATACAACTAATAGCCAAAAGGAGACAAGTTACATTTGGTCTTCCAAGTCCAGTGCTTGCTGCCACATACATAGTGCTGAATTTTGTGTCTGACCTTTAAACACTCATTACTCTGCAGCCACAGCCTATCTGTTACCATTATCTAATAAAATGTCAGACAGAGAAATAAAATCCCAGTGCTGTTGTTGGTCTGGATACCATAGGACATTCCATCTTCAGTCTTAATAAGGTAGAGAGAATGGAACGAGAAATCTTCATATTCCAAATTATAGCCTTTGGAATGTTTCCATATACCAAGCAAGACAAGAAATCTCTGTCTAGATATATATAACACAACAGAGTGACTTAATATACACGATTCCCTAAAGACTAGAGCATCAAAAATCAGGAATCTCCTGACTCTAAACAAACTGAGTTAGTTAAAGAAGTCCCATGAGGAGCACGGTACACCTCAGTGGCAGTAACCCAGGTCTTAGAGTCTGGCAAGCCTGGATTTTAACCAAACTTAGTCACTTAGTTCTGCAATATTAGGTATGTTACTTACCCAGTTTCTAATCCATAAAATGGAGATAATAATAGTTGTTACCATAAAGCATTCTTAAGAATACTGAATACAAATATGTACAATGCATAGGTGCAGTGCTAGTAATAGCTGAGTACATTGGCTCTTACTTTCATCATTTTTACCACCGCCATCACTTTTGTCTCATCTCTGAGGAAGTCTCTAAACATAAGCCAAAGAAAACAGACTGAAGCAATGAATGAATAATATTGGTTAATACATAAGGTCATATTTGACTTTATTTATGTAATGATCATGCTAGTCAGTGTTACTACCCAATGTGGGGCCCATTCATGATGCTATATTATAAAAGAACAAGAAAAGAAAAGTAATCCCGGAAGTGACTTCTTTGCAGAAACAGGTTTTAAGTGGGGGAGAAGCAACCAGGGTTTGGAAGAAAGGGTTGATCGTGATGGTCTTTCTATTGCACCTGGCCAGCTGTGGCAGTAGTTATTATTAGGCAAGTAAAATTACAGATGACTGTAAATTCTGAGTCAGAGTCTGAAGAGGAAATTGTAAAATGCAAAATCAGCAAGCCTTCATTTCAAGTAAGCAGTCTAACGCTTGATGTCTCCGTGATTTAGCTCCCCTACATGTCCTAAAGTTGGAACATTTTATCAAATAGACCTTAAAGCACAACGGCTTACAAAGAGCTACAAGTCAAACTGCCTGCCATTGAATCCTAATGCCATCATTTACTTTGTGATCCCACCAGGAAAAGAGGTTGCTGTGTTCGGTACCAGGTATATGTTGGCTGTTACTGTCATCACCATCATCATCATCGTTATTACTGCACTTCTCATTTTGTAGTATAAATATATTTTCATGTTTGTTTTCTTCCCCTAGATTGTGAGCTGTACTAATGAAGGAACTGGATGTATTCATCTCTTTTCCATTTCTAGTGCTAATAGACACTCAAAAGTGTTAGCTGAAAGAATGGGTGAATGAACAACCAAATGAGTATCAAACTAAGATAAACTCAGAACAGATACCTTGAGTTTAAGTGTAGAAGAATAAGAATAACCTTTCCAGATTATTAATGGAATTATCTGGAGTAATTAAAAGAGGATCAGTCATCTTCTTAGCTTCTCTTCTGTCTATTCTATTCCTAAAGAAAGAACGTATGTAGCCTTAACCCACATCCTGAACTTTACAGGCATTAACTATTATTTTTGAGATTTCACAGGCTTTTGCTGGCTCTAACATCTTCCCCCTACCCCCTAAAAAAACCCTGAAGAACAACAACAGTTACACTTATGGTAAATTCAAAACCCAAAGATAATTTTGAGGAATACTAACAAAATTAGGTTAATATACAACCAAATTAATTTTGCATATTTTAAAATTGATATTAAAAACAAGCCCTATGGTTTTAATATGTTTCCATGATATTTTACTTAAGAACGTCTAAAATATTCTACGAGATTAGTCTTTACTCAAGCAGCAAATAACATTTGCAAGCAACAGTTTGACTTCTGTTCTTGCTTCGAAAAACGATTTTAAATAGTTGAAGGAAATATAATTTGACATCATTTTCCTTTCCCCTCATTTTCCTGTATAACATCCACTGCACCCATCCACTTCACCAAAAGAGAAATTAGAAACATATGCTTCTCACCTCTAAGAGCTCATCTCCAACATGCATTCGCCCA
Organism: Ateles fusciceps; assembly: GCA_036589455.1. Taxonomy (NCBI): domain Eukaryota; kingdom Metazoa; phylum Chordata; class Mammalia; order Primates; family Atelidae; genus Ateles; species Ateles fusciceps. The sequence continues at coordinate 18,719,245 of JAZHEH010002507.1, read as the reverse complement.
TCTGTTGCAGCAGGTCCTCCCGGGTTAATTCCCACCACAAATATGCTCATGCGTGATCTGTCTTTATTGCCAGCAAGGCTGAGTCCAAGTCCATTCTTATCCTTTTCAAGTTCAATAATGTGCAGTTCTCCAGGCAGATCTGCATATCTTTGTCTGATTTTTTCTATTAAAAGAATGTTTTAAAAATTAAATAGAGTAGCTGGATCTGTCTTATTGAGATGTCAGCATTTCCCCATCCTCACTGTGATTTCTCAACCATGGTATCTTTTTTTTTTTTTTTTTTTTTTTTTGAGATGGCGTTCCACTCTTGTTGCCCAGGACAGAGTGCAATGGCATGATCTTGGCTCACTGCAAACTCCTCCTCTCAGGTTCAAGCGATTCTCCTGCCTCAGCCTCCCAAGTAGCTGGGATTACAGGTGTCCGCCACTATGCCCAGCTAATTTTTTTGTATTTTTAGTAGAGACAGGGTTTCACCATGTTGGCCAGGCTGGTCTCAAACTCCTGACCTCAGGTGATCTGGCCACCTCAGCCTTCCAAAGTGCTGAGATTACAGGTGTGAGCACCGCGCCTGGCTCTAGGCTGGAGTGTAGTGCCGCGATCCTGGCTCACGGCAACTCCACCTCCCAGATTCAAGTGACTCTCCTGTCTCAGCCTCCCAAGTAGCTGGGATTACAGGCACCCGCCACCACACCTGGCTAATTTTTGTATTTTTAGTAGAGACGGGGTTTCACCATGTTGGCCAGGCTGGCTTCGCACTCCTGACCTCAGGTGATCTGCCCGCCTCAGCCTCCCAAAGTACTGGGATTACAGGCGTAAGCCACCATGCCTGGCTAACCTTTTTTGTTTTTTAAGAGACAGAGTCTTGCTATACTGCCCAGACTGGAGTGCTCCAGTGGCTATTCACAGGCGTGACTGTAGCATACTACACAACTCCTGGGCTCAAGTGATACTCTTACCTCAGCCTCCCAAGTTGCTGGAACTACAGGTATGTGGCACTGTGCCAAGCTCTATAATACTTCCTTTTTGAGAATGAAGGTACTGAAGGTCATGCATGGCCTTAGATATAGGTTACAGTTAAAAATTATTTTATTTACTCCTAAGAAGTTTAACTCACTCATAAAACCTTCTGGTTGTTCAGGTTCACATTGGCCTAGACTTTCCATGGATTCTTTTCTTACCTAAGTCAATCAACACAAAGTGGTAGGAACCATGGTCCCCTTCCTATCTGCCCCAAACCACCCACACTAAAAAGGGAAACAAAAATATTAACTGAGTACCAGCTGTAAGACAAGCAAAGTGTTTGGTCTTAGAGATATAACACTGAACAAAACAATCATGGTTTCTACTCTTAGGACTTATGGTACAGTAGGAAAGAAAATCAACAATTAATTCTAAATAATTACATTATATATATTAATACAAAGGGTACAAAATAACACTGGGTTATGGGAGCGAAAGCAAGAGAAATTAAGGGTGTTGGTTTAGCGGTCATATTTGAATTCATTCTACAAATCTACCACTTACTCAATATCTAACAATGAATACATTGTTTCATGTCTATGTGATTTCACTTCTTCATCTGTAAACTGTTACTATCCATTTCATGGATGTTGGGAAAATTGAACAACATACATGTTAAAGGTCTTAGTAGCTCATAGTTCATAGGTGTTCTATACTTCTCTTATTCCATTTACTGTCTCACTTTGCTGCCTCGATGTTAGGGTCAAAAGGACCTGTTTTAGGAGATGGCTGGCTATGTTTCACTTGTGTTGGTTCTCTGCAGCAAAACCACGCTGACAAATCAGTGTGAGGATGGTACTGCTTTAAGCATGCCCTGTACCCTACACAGCACAAGATCAGGCCAGGTGTGCTGCCACACTCTAAGGCTTCATGCCTACTACCATGGCTGGAAGCAATCATCTCATCAACTTTTAAATAATAAATTAGTAGATTGTGGATTCTGACCCTCTTGGAACTCTTTTTTTTTTTTTTTTTTTTTTTTTTGCGACGGAGTCTTGCTCTGTCACCCAGGCTGGAGTGCAATGGCACAACCTCAGCTCACTGCAACCTCTGCCTCCTAAGTTCAAGTGATTCTCCTGCCTCAGCCTCCCAAGTAGCTGGGATTACAGGTGTCTGCCACCACGCCCCGCTAATGTTTTGTATTTTTAGTAGACACAGGGTTTCACCATGTTGGCCAGGCTGGCCTCAAGATCCACTCGCCTCAGCCTCGCAGATTACAGGCGTGAGCCACTGCGCCTGGCCTGACCCCTCTTGGAACTCTAAATGCTCATTCTAATGCTTCACTTATATTACATTTGCTGTCCTTAGGAGGGAAACTTGCAAATTAAAAGCTCAAGTCAAATCGTCCCCATCTTAAGGTAGAGTAGGGAACAAGACAGCCCAGTCCACTCCATCACTTTACCAGACTTAACAAACACTGCTTTATAAGTGAGTAAATTTAGAATCATAAAAATGACTTTATGCATACATTTATAATAAAAGAATAAAGCACAAGGAGGGGGGCTTATTTTAGAAAGAAAATAAATCTGCTTTTCAAGAATTTTGAAGAGAATCTTAAAGGATTCTCACTGAACAAAGCTTGTTACTACTAATAATGAACACACTTAGCAAAATGCAGTAAAATGAAGGACTTGCAAGGTCACGAAACTGTCAACTACATAGGAAAAGTCAAGTCATATTAACACTGAAGGGAATAAATACAAGGCATTTTTGCTGGTCGGCAACCAAGAACAAGATGCTGTGTGGGTACGTGAATGAACAGAGACATGCAAGACACACATTACACTAAACATGCCCACACAGCATAAGAGGAAAAGCAAAGTAAACACAATAAATATTAAACAACTACAATTAGTTTTTAAATTCCCAACCATTATGACTGCCGGTCACTGAATAAATACTAATTTATCAATTAGATCAGGGAATAAATACTAAATTAATTGTGCTACCAATAATTACTTTTATTTTATTTTTTGAGACCAAGTCTCTCTCTGTTACCCAGGCTAGAGTGCAGTGGTGCGATCTTGGGTCACAGCAACCTCCGCCTCCCAGGTTCAAGCGATTCTCCTGCCTCAGCATCCTGAGTAGCTGGCATTACAAGCGTGAACCACCAGGCCCAGCTAAATTTTTGTATTTTTAGGAGAGAAGGGGTTTCACCATGTGGGCCGGCTGGTCTCAAAATCTTGACCACAGGTGATCCTCCCACCTCAGCCTCTTAAAGTGCTAGGATTACAGGCATGAGCCACCATGCCTGTCCCTAGTAATTGCTTTTAGAATTCCAATAATGCATATGGCTAGAAAATATTTTTTGAAATTAGCAAAATTTAAGCAGAGTCTTGAGTAAGGTATAGAATTTGATTATGGGAAGAAGAATCTTGGAGGGTGAAATGGCAAGAGGAAAATGCAGGTGGGATCAGGAGGAGAATATGAGTAGCTATTGGCTGCAAACTGGAACTTCTTTGGATTAGCGGGTGTGTGGTTAGAAATAAGATTGAAAGGTTAAAAGTTAACTGATAGGTTGTTTACAGCGATAATATTCCATTTTAGGGGTTCTACAGAGGTGCTGTAGAGTCCTCCAGGAATGGCGGGTTGAGAGGAGGCTCCATTTAAGATCTTTTCTCCCAGATTCAACCAGAGCACTTATGCTCTCATCTGCTTTGTTTATTGGACCTATAGGGTAAGATGGTTAAGAAATAATATCACAGCTAAGAAAACAACACGAAACACCAATTTTAACACACCTGTCTCAGAAAATAATAAGACATCTTTAAAAAAAAAAAGTTGATGATTTTAACAAGACAATACACTCAAAATAGTAGACATAAGAGAACTCTACAACTGACAGACACAAAATACACATTTTTTGCAAATCACACACAGAACAAGTACAGAAACAGACTGCATATTGGGGCATAAAGGAAACTTCAGTACCTCTCAAAGACTCAATATTACACAGGCTGTGCTCTTGAAATACAGTTCAATAAAGCAAAAAAATTATAAATTAACAATAAAAAGACAGGTGCTTAAAAATAAATTGTTAGTAAAAAATAAATTAATGTTAGTAAATTAAGAACTACAGTATTCACAATTGAATAAAAATTGTAATTCTAGATGTCAAACTTGACAGACACAGCTAAAGCAAAACTTAGAAGGCAATTTATAATTTTGAAGAATTTACCAGAAAATAAGTTTAAAAGAAAAAGCATTATAACCAAGAAGCTGGAAAAGAACTACATAACAAATGCAAAGAAATTAGAAGAGAGAAATAGCAAAATAAGGGCATCTACAAACGATTGAATACAGAACTATCACCACCAAACAAAACAAAACAAAAATAACACGTGAAGGTCAATGAAATTAAAACCTACTTTTTGGAAAACACTAATAAGATAGGCTCATCAAAAATTTAACAAGAAAAAATAGATGATAAAAATACATTGCAAAGCTGGACACAGTGGCTTATGCTTGTAATCCCAGCATTTTGGGAGGACTGCTTGAACCCAGGATTTTGAGACAAGCCTGGGCAACATAGCGAGACCCTGTCTGTACAAAAAACTTAAAAAGTTAGCCTGGCATAGTGGCACGCACGTATAATTTTGGCTACTCTGGAGCTTGAGGTGGGAGGATCGTAAGTCCAGGAGTTCAAAGCTATAGTAAGCTGTGATTGTGCTACGCATTTTAGCCTGGGCAACAGACTGAGGCCCCATCTCTAAAAATAAATAAACAAAAATAAATTGCAGAACTAAAAGAGAAAAATAACTGCAGACAGGTTTTTACAAAAAAATTATGGGCAGTACCTCAATACAAACTATGAGTTGGTACATTTAAAAATCTATATGATATAGAGATATTTCTCAAAAAAGTTAAAACACAATATTTAGTGAAAGAATAAATGTAAAACTGTAATGAACTAACAGCTATTAAAGAAACGGAAATGAGACTGGGCACGGTGGCTCATGCCTGTAATGCCAGCCCTGAGGCATCACACATTCTTGTGGCAGAATAGAAAGAGCAAGGGTTAGGGTCAGAATCAAGTTCAAACACTAGCTGAGGCGCTTAACATCTCTGATTCCTTGGACCAATTACTAAACCTCTATGAACCCTAGATTTCTTAAGTAAAATGGGGTTACTTTAAAAGTGGATGTTTTCTAAAAATGCCTGGGGAGAGGCAAGTCATCCAAATAACGCTAGGGGAAACAAACCTCACGATTTTTGTTTCCATGATTTAGTTATGTTGAGGTTCTAAGTTAAGTCTTAAGTAGGTGACAAAGCTCCTGTTTTCTACTTAACTTTTGCTTGTTTTGAGGGAAATGGAGACTTAGGAAAGAAAGCCGCTTCCTCCATGATGGCATGAAGAAAAGCCACACAGCCCTCCAGGGGAACCATCAGTGCAAAGGGCTGACACAGTTCTCCCCCCAGAGCCTCTTCTTTGAGGTAATGAGGAGATCCTTGGAACATCTGCAGGTGCAGAGAAATGCCATCACTAGATCAAAGGTCTATCCCGTCATAGGGAGGCCACTGGAACAGCTTTCCAATTGTGTGCTAGTCAAGTGTAGAATCGAAACCCTTTCTGTAGTTTCTGTTTGAGAAAATAAAAAAGTTCTGGAGATGGATGGTTATACAATGTGAATGTATTTAACACTGAATAATACATTAAAGATGGTTAAAACAGTAAATTTTGTTATGTATATTTTACCACAATTTAAAAAAGAACCCTACTAGTGGCCAAAAAATCGGTTCCCTTATCAATATCCCACTCAGGGACTAAGTTATAGATTTATTATTCTGACTTTTGAAACCAGCCTTTTTTTTTTTTTTTTTTTTGAGACGATGTCTCACTCTGTCACCAGGCTGGAGTGCAGTGGCGAAATCTTGGCTCACTATAATCTTTGCCTCCCAGGTTCAAGTGATTCTACTGCCTCAGCCTCCTGAGTAGCTGGGACTACAGAAGCATGCCACCATACTCAGCTAATTTTTGTATTTTTAGTAGATACAGGGTTTCACCATGTTGGCCAGGCTGGTCTCAATCTCTTGACCTCGTGATCCACCCCCTCAGCCTCCCAAAGTGCTGGGATTATAGGCATGAGCCACCATTCCCAGCCAAAACCAGCAGCTTCATTTTTCTAGTCAATGCTTTTCTGTGACCCTACTATAATCCTATTTTTTCAATGAACTAATATGAATTGAATCCAAATTCAGGCCAGGCTTGTGATACAAAAGGAATACAATACTGAATTTGTTTTCAAAGATCTCAAAACCTATCATTGGAGACAAGTATGCATACGACTAGTTATAATTCAGAGAGATAAGAGCACTGAGAAAAATGCCAGCAGCTGAAGTTACCCACTTATTTTAGTGTGTTGTCAGGAAAAACAACTAATAACTGCAAACTATACTGAATAGTATAGATACTCTAGCCAATCTCAACCCATTGGTCAGCTATACTTTCTACTGCATCGTGCCGAGGCCTCATTTTGGCTGACATTTCCAATAATCCTGCATCTAGCTTGTTCTGACTTTATTTGCCTAAATGCTAACAAATGAGGTATTCAGCTTTCCTTAATTTCTTTTTATTGTTTTCTCATTTTGTGGGAGAATAAAATAAGCTCGACAGAATAAAGCTCAGCCAAAAAATGCCAACCCTGAAACATTAAAGAATTGAGCATACTTAGGTGGGGCACGGTGGTTCACACCTGTAATCACGGCACTTTGGGAGGCTGAGGCAGGCAAATCACAAGCGAGGTCAGAAGTTTGAGACCAGCCTGGTCAACATAGCGAAACCCCTTCTCTACTAAAAATACAAAACTTAGCTGGGTGTGGTGATGCAGGCCTGTAATCCCAATTACTCTGCAGGCTGAGGCAGGAGAATCACTTGAACCCAGGAGGAGGAAGTGCAGTGAGTTGAGCTTGCACCTCTGCATTCCAGCCTGGGTGACAGAGCAAGACCTTGTCTCCAGTTCTGTCCATCTATTTTCACGATCCTAGGTGAAAGTATCTTTTTAGATTCCTAATTTCCCTTGCCATCCCTCCCCTAGAATATAAACTCCATGAGCTCCTTGTCCACCCAGCTCTCTGCAGTCTTCTATACCCACAGCAGTGTCTGGCTTATATTAGGCAGTCCATCTAAACCTACTGAAAACAGAAGTGAGTGATTTTGAAGATCCTCTTCAATTGTTAGGACACACTGTTCCAGCACTGCCTGACACAATGCTATATAAAAGTGATTGGAAATCTACAAGTTTTAGACATTTACAATTTTTCTCCCAAAGACAATTATCTCTTCAGTTAAAAGAAGGAAAACAGTTTCCTCTTTAAATCTGTATTCGAAATTAAAATCTGGTAGTATTACTAGAAAAACAAATTACTATGCACACACTATCTCTTAAAACCCACTCTATCAAACTGAAGAAACTTCAGAAGCAAAAAGATTCATAGGTAATCATTTTTTTCAGTGCCTCATAAAACAGAAAGTGTAATAATAAGAGAATAAAAGTACCAAATGCTCTGTAACACATATACTTTCGCTTAATTTTCATTAATATTTTCAGGCCTCAGAATTTGAGTTATCCTATGATTTTTATTTAAACTCATGGTTAGATGGAGTTTAAAAGATAACAGGTCCAACTCTTCAGAAACATTAATTGCTATGTTTTCACCATATCATCAAATCAGAGACTTTTAATTCAGGCAAAATAAACTAAGAAATCATGGACCTCTCTTACAGTCACCCACCCTTACCTTCTCCATTTGATAAATAAGAACAAATAATGAAAATCTCATATAAGGTTATGAAGTTAATTTATAGCTAGAAACTATAGATTAAGGAGGTGGAGTAAAGAGCATTCTTTTATCAGGTTGGTGCAAAAGTCATTGTGATTTTTGTCAAATAAAAGTTATGAAAAAAACACAATGACTTTTGCACCAACCTAATACTTGAAGCCAATGAAGTTCTCTTAAAATTAAGAAACAGAAAAACCAAGGAACTCATACTTTGTTTTCCATACAAAAATACACACCACACACACATAAATTATGTCAGTACCAGTTTTTGGCAATAAAATATCAAAAGTGCTATAAATTCTCCCAGCATATAGTTCAATTTTTTTCTCTAACAAATCAGGTATAATTTCTCCAGTATCATTTTAAGGGAAAGATGAAATGACTTTGAATTTCTTCCTCAGTTTTAAGAAGCTATCTTCAGAATCCTCACATGGTCATAATACCTCCCTCTACGAAAGAAACATTTCACAGTTGACAGTGTCATTGATTCTTCCCACACCTTCACAAATGCCTCCATTTGCAGATAAGTTGACTGATACTCAGAGAACTGAGGTGACTTGGCCGATGTAAGGGTCAGTTCTGCTGAATCTAAGTGCTGTGATCTGTTCATCACACCACAGCTATCTCTTCAACCGGTAGAAATTTTAGATAGTAAGTTCCCTTCAGAGCTGAAACAATGGTTCCCAGGCCTACCTCCTTAGATTATTTGTTAGGCTTAGATTTATTGCTATCGTCAGTATTCAAAACACAATACCCCAAAATGCAGCACCTTGGCAGACTGAGTATTTTACAATGAAGGAAACTGAGAAAACCACAGAAGCAGGACTATGTATTCTGACCTTCTCCTACCCACTCTCTCCTGACGTGGGCCACAGAAACTAGAAAGCCCCCTGCTCCCACTTCCCAGAAGCAGGCCACAAAAACCTAGGAAGGTCACTCTCTGACCTCCCCTCCATTCTCCCCTGCAGATGTGTATGTGACAGGTACCCTGCCCTATACCCAGAGGAAGGGAATAGCACACAGAGATACATAAGCATCACAACAAACAGGCTTTGCTGAGTTCCCCCCCACTTTCACATCACTTTCACATCAAACCCTTTCACCCCCCCCAGACACACTTCTGCATGACTGTCCATAAAACCACACAGTTTTCCCTGGCTCTTCGGGTCTTCCTTTCTGAAGGCTCTGGTGTTGTATAAAATTTTGGTTAAACACATTTGTTATGCTTTTCTCTTATTAATCTGTTTTTTGTTACAAGGTTCTCAGCTATGAACCTTGCAAGGGGGTGAGGAAAAAATAAAACTTTCTCCCTTACACTACCTAAAATATCACCTTTGGCTCTTACAAAACAGAACCCTGGCTGGGCCCCACCGGCTGAGATTCTGAGCCAGGTTGTCTGGGGTAAGGTTTAGGAATCATTGTAATAAGTGCTCAGGTGCTTCTCAAGGGCCACTGGGTTTGTAAATTACAGATGAATCTCTCATGCAGTGCAGTCATTTCTTTCCAGGAAAAAAGTGCTGATGATGACAGTCAACCATCAAGTTCATAGAGATCAAATTTAAGGCAGCCTTTAAATAGGCCCTTCATAAGACTAATCTAACATGGACACGATCTCTGTCTCCATAGTCAGGCTTCAGGATTAAATAAGAGGTTTATTTTGACTGTGTAATAGATTTCCCTTCCTCTCAGCCTCCTAGGCTGGCTCCCTCCAACCAAAATCTCCGGGGTTTCCTGCAATCTCCCTGGCAATTGCTTCTCTTCAGTAAGTACAATAAAAGGTAAACCTAGAATTTCAAGGGAAGAAGGAAAACTGACTTGGTTTTTCATTTTTGAGAAATCCAGACACTGCAATGCCAGTTTAGTTTTTAATTCAAAATTGAAGAGAGAAACGGTAGCACTCCTCCTGTGCATGGCTGAGTCAGCACAAACTGTTGTGCAGCATCAGACATGTGGCTCCACTGCGGGGGGACCCGCATGGCCTGGCATTTGCTCTAGGGGCTGTGGGGGAGTCGTTGCCATAGCAACCAATGGGGTGAGAAAAGGATAAGTGGAAAGAAAATGTATAGAGAATGGTTTTCGTAAAATTTACTCATTTCAATTTCACTGAAAATACATTGTTTTAAAGAGGTGGAGTCAAGAGTATATTTTTACTTGAAGCCAATGAAGTTCTCCCTTAAAATTAAGAAACATAAAAACCAAAGAACCCATACTTTATTTACTATATGAAAGTGCACAACACACACACACACACACACACACACACACACACACACACAGGAAATTATATAAGTACTAGCTTTTGGCAGCAAAATATCAAAAGTGTTATAATGATCTAGAATCTTACCACATCTGGTATTTCTGGGAAATATTTGTAAAAACAACAGCCACCTTTATATAGACTTTTGATTTTTTTTTTTTCTTTTTTTTGAGACAGGGTCTCATTCTGTAGAACAGGCTAAGAGTTAAGTGTTACAATCACGGCTCACTGTAGCCCTGACCTCCTGGACTCAAGCAATCCTCTAGCCTCAGCCTCCTGAATAACTGGGACTACAGGCATGTGCCTCTATGCTAAGCTGTTTTCACTGACTTTTGATGGGATTCAGGACACACTTCCCCACAATACGGCATCTTGGCATTTGAGACAACAGCAGAAGCAGGAAGGTAACTCTCCTCCCACCTCTTCTCCCCTGAAGCAGGTCATAAAACTAAGAAGGATTTTCTGATCTTCCCCTGAGGCAGGTGATAAGACCTTCATTAGGGAGGTGCCCTCCCTACACCCAGAGGGAAGGGAACATCCTTATCTCTGAAGACACAGGGACACAGAGAAGAATCTAAGTAACAAACCTTGATAAGTTCCTCCTAGTTTATTACATCAGATCATGCCTCTGTCCGATCTTACCTCTCCATGCCTACCTAGTTCTTCAGTTTAAATCTAGCATAAAAACCACACAGGCTTGTTACCTTGGAACTTCATTTCCTTATGAAGTGCCCTGTGTCACATAACCCATATTAAATAAATGTGTATGATTGTCTTTTGTTAATCTGTCCTTTTTTTTTTTTTTTTTGAGACAGAGACTCGCTCTGTTGCCAGGCTGGAGTGCAACGGTGCAATCTCAGCTCACTGCAACCTCCGCCTCCCAGGTTCAAGCCATTCTCCTGTCTCAGCCTCCAGAGTAGTTGGGATTACAGGCGCATGCCACAACGCCCAGCTAATTTTTGTATTTTTAGTAGAAACGGGGTTTCACCATGTTGGCCAGGATGGTTTCCATCTCCTGACCTCTTGATCCACCTGCCTCAGCCTCCCAAAGTGTTGGGATTATAGGCGTGAGCCACCATGCCCAGCCTAATCTGTTTTTGTTGTTATAAGGGCCTCAGCCCTGTGAACCTAAAATGAGAAGGAAAGTTATTTCTCTTCCCCTACACTTACGTAGTGTGTTAGTGGCTGTAGTTTCTTTTTCAAATAACCTAGATGCTCTCCCATTTCTAAATAAAATGAGTAGATAAGTAAACTCCTTCTTTTGGCACCAGGCTTTATTTGAGTATCTCTGAATGAACATCAACTAGAATAATAGGAGAGAGAACAGTCTCTTGATGCGGCTGAATACTCATGCTTGTTTTAAACATGGATTTTCTAGCCCCAGGACAATGTTTCTGAAGAAAGGAATCCCAAGTTGCTCATAATTCTCTATCAAAGCATCAATGCCTTTTTCTTGTCCAAGAAAGCCAGTAAGATTTCTCCATTATGTAGTAGGTGCTGCTAAGTAACAGAGCCTTTCTCCCAAGAAAGAAACTTAATTCAAGCCACTGCCCAGTATTTTAATAGCAAATGTTCACCACACTGGAATAAATGACTCAATACCATTTCAGAAACATTTAGTTACCTGAACTGTTTCCAAATAACAAAGAATAATATAATACAGAGAAAACATTTAAAACACTCCTCTCTACATTCAATATAACAATTTCACTTAGAAAAATTGGGTATAATAAACATCTCAATCTAATTTTTCTTATGCACTAACCAACTTTTAATTCTGAGTTAGTACATTCAGATTTGAGAAGTAAAAATATATGAAGGAAACTATAATCAGAAGAAACAGCGTATGAAAATGAATGTACAAACAAATAGAAAAAAGTCTCTTCCTGTAAAAGATAAACCACATCAACAATAAACAAATAAGAGAAATAGAGAAAATAAGACAACAATAGAGAAAAAAAAAGATGACTTTCAGAGAAGAGGGAAGAAATGGTGAATCAGAGGAGGCACAAAGTGACTTCTGGGTATTAGTCATGTTTTATTTCATTACCTGGTTGGTGGTTACATGGGAATATGCTCTTTGTGAAAATTCAGCAAACTATACTATAGTTTTCTCTTTGTATATATTTCAATCAACTTCTTTTTATTTATTTTTTCAATGAACTTCTTTTTTATGAACAAATTTAAAAAAAAAATTTTTTTTTTTGAGTCTTACTATGTCGCCCAAGCTAGAGTGTGGTAGCTATTCACAGGGGCCCCATGATAGTATACTACAGCTTCAAACTCCTGGCCTCAGGGATCCTCCTGCCTCAGCCTCCTGAGTAGCTGTGGGACTACAGGGTTTACCACAACAGCCAGCTAATAAATTTGTTTCTTTTTTTTTTTTTCTGGGGACGGAGTTTCCCTCGTTGCCCAGGCTGGAGTGCAATGGCGTGATCTCCATTTGCCACAACCCCCGCCTCCCAGGTTCAAGCGATTCTCCTGTCTCAGCCTCCTGAGTAGCTAGGATTACAGGCAAGTGCCATCATGCCTGGCTAATTTTGTATTTTTAGTAGAGATGAGGTTTCTCCATGTTGGTCAGGCTGGTTTTGAACTCCTGACCTCAGGTGATCCACCCACCTCGGCCTCCCAAAGTGCTGGAATTACAGGTGTGAGCCACTGCACCCAACCATAAATTTCTTTTTTAAAAAGAGATGTCAAATGCTGTAATGCCAGCCAGCATGGTGGCTCACACCAGTAATAAGTGTTCTGGTTGAATCTGCGAGAAAAGTCTTAAATGGAGCCTCTCCTCAACCCCTCATCCCTGGGGCACTCCAGGATGCCTCTACAAAACTCCTGACTTGAAATATTATTGCCGTAAACAACCTATCAATTAACCTTTTTAATCTTTTTTTGTTTAATTCTATTATTATTTCCTTTTCCTGCCCTGGGAAAGATCAATTAACCTTTAACCTTTCAATCTTATTTCTTATCACCCATCCACTAATTCAAAGAATTTCCAGTTTAGGCCGGGTGCGGTGGCTCATGCCTGTAATCCCAGCACTTTGGGAGGCTGAGGTGGGCCAATTACTTGAGGCCAGGAGTTCAAGATCAGCCTGGCCAACATGGCAAAACCCCATCTCTACTACAAATACAAAAAAATTAGCTGGGCATGGTGGCACATGCCTGTAATCCCAGTCACTCGTTTGGCTGAGGTTTGAGATCCCACCATGTTGGCCAGGGTGGTCTCAAACTCTTGACCTCAAGCAATCTACCCACCTCGGTCTCCCAAAGTGCTGGGATTATAGGTGTGAGCCACTGCACCCAGCATGGTTTTCTTAATATTTTCTTTTCTCTAGCTTACTTTATTGTAAGAATATATATAATATGTAAACAAAATATGTGCCTAATTGATTGGTTATGTTGTTGGTAGGGCAAAGAGTAGGCTATCAATAAAGTTTTGGGGGAGATTCAAAAATTATATGCTGATCATTAACCTATCAGTGGAAATTCTGCTAATTTGTCCTTTGATATCCACTCTACCTTTTCTCAATAATAGACTGCATATTTTTACATGGGCATATGTCTGTCCAGAAGAAAAATAACATTCCTCAGCCTCCTTTAACACTATTTGTATAACTAAACTCTGGACAATGGAATATAAGTGACAGAATTATGTGCTACTTTCCAGAAATATCCTTAAAAGGAGGAAGGTTGCCCTTTCCCTTCTCTCCTTTCCTTTCTGGTGGCTGGGCTGATAGCTGGAGCTAGTGTCTTCTTGATGTTTTGAGGTGAGATGGAAGATGGAGGTCACCCATAGGAGAGCAACAGTCTGAAAGAAGCCCAGGTCCCAGACACTGTGCAATGTCCACTTCCAGGCTCATCCACGTGAATAAAATAAACTTCTGTCCTCTAGAATAGCTGTTATTTTGGGGTATCTTCACTGAGTGTCAAACTTAGTCCTAAAGAATATATCTTCTAATTAGTCCTCCTGTTGCATTTTGTCAGCAAGTTAATTCTCCCTAACGATCACTGATTACTCTTCTACTAGCTAAAAGAAGCCTCGCCTCATTCAAAACCTGGCAGTATCACACCACAAACCTGTTCCAATCACTTTTCACATCTAGACTGATTTGCCTTACATCTGCTTTGTCAACTATAAAAAACTGCTTTGTACAAATAACTCAAAACTAAACTCCAGACAGGGTATCTGAAATGAATATTTCAAGAAGAAAAAAAATTTCAAGAGACAGAAGGACATCGTACCGAAGATCCTCCAAATAACATGCCTTCTGCATAATTTTAATATCCTGTATTCATCCATTTGCTCATTCATTTAATATTTATTGTGTCATCTGTACAAGGCATTAAACAAGACATGTTGAATTAAAAATTAATCAAGATAGACTATTCTCATGAGGCTATAAATATAATGAATAACCATGTATGAATAATGATAACATCGTGGTAGGCTGTGGATGTAAAAGTGAAATCATAGAGGAACCAACCAAAATAAATATGGAAGACAGCACTTCTAACTGAGAGTCAGGAAAGGTTTCCCAGTAAGAACAGATGGTATTGTCTGAGCATCAGCATGTAGGGCTGCAACCAAATGGAGACTTCCGTATCCATATTTCTTTGTTTGTTTGTTTGAGACAGACCTTCACTCTTGTTGTCCAGGCTGGAATGCAATGGCATGATCTCAGCTAACTGTAACCTCTGACTCCCAGGTGTTCAAGCGATTCTCCTCCCTCAGCCTCCCAAGTAACTGGGATTACAGGCATGTGCCATCACACCTATCTAATTTTTGTATTTTTAGTAGAGACGGGATTTCGTCATCTTGATCAGGCGGGTCTGGAACTTCGGACCTCAGGTGATCCACCTGCCTTGGCCTCTCAAAGTGCTGGGATTACAGCTGTGAGTCACAGCTGTAATCATATTTCTTTTGCCCGCTTTACATAGTTTTCTATATCTTTTGCTATAGATCAATACTTTTCATGTATTGATCCTGCAGTCAGCAGGCCTGCTGAGAGTGTTTTTGCAAAATACAGTTTTTGTCTTACATGAATATAAAATATGATAAATTATAATACAACATTTTATTTGCAAATTGGTAGCTAATAAGATCTAGTCAGGGATTCTTTTTCAAGCAAAGTAAATGAGCTGGGAGTACACATGTAGTTTTATCCATTTTGGTCCCTGGGAATCTCTTCTGATCATTTCTTGCTTGGCCTTGTGCCTTGGCTAAAACTGGTCAGGATGTCAGAGAGCTAAGTTTCAAAATGTCTAGTAACACAGTCAACCATGATGGGTTGTGCAGTATGTGTATTGCACAAGGGTGCCCGGCTGAGATAGTGGGTGGGAGTTGTTACGGAATCCATTTGACTGTGTCCAAGGATAAAGACATTCCTTTTTTCTTTGATCAAAGGCCTTTGCCTTGCTAAGTCATCTGAGTGCCTCCCCCATCGCTATCTTTCCAGAGGGTGTAGCTTTCTCCAATTCACCCAAAGGTACTATTCCAGATATTCCACAGAATTAATGACAGTAAAGACAAGAAAACTTTAGGCTTGCTTTTTCTAAGACTCATTTGAAAGCTGAACCATAAACCTGCCTATGTCTCCATTATTAAAATGGACAGTCCCTTTCCTTCCCATCTGAATGTCTGAGTATTTTACAAGACACCATCTTTAACGCTGCCTCTTTCAATGAAGATATAGCTGTCTGAAACTCAAGAATCAGACATCAATGTTTCCCCCCTATCTAGACTGGATGAAACCAAGAACACTGAGAAAAATGCTCAGCAAAATGATCCTTTCTAGAGAACCCACTGGCATCAAGATTTTGGGAAACTTCTTTTTTAAAAAATCAAGAGAAATTTGAAATGTTCTCCATAAAATTTATACTTTGTTGAAAGGTCAAACAATTTTTTTTTTTTTGAGATGGAGTTTCGCTCTTGTCACCCAGGCTGGAGTGCAATTGTGCAATCTTGGTTCACTGCAACCTCCGTCTCCTGGGTTCAAGTGATTCTGCTGTCTCAGCCTCCAAGTAGTTGGGATTACAGGCGTGCACCACCGCACTCAGCTAATTTTTTGTATTTTTAGTAGAGATAGGGTTTCACCATGTTGGCCAGTCTGGTCTTGAACTCCTGACCTCAGGTGATCCACTCGCCTCGGCCTCCCAAAGTGCTGGCATTACAGGTGTGAGCCACTGTGCCTGGCCAGATAAAACAATTTTTATGCTGAACTCAGATTTGTGTAATAGGAAAATATGAGGGAAAGGATGGTCATGTATGGAGAATGTTCTTCATTTCATTGTATTATGTCACTTGGTCCTCTAAATAATCCAAAGAGGTAGGTGCTTCCATCTCCACATTAGAGTTAAGGAATAAGTTTCAGAAAGATTAAAGAAGAGATGATCTGAGGATAAAAGTACATGACTCCAAATCCCATGCTCTTAATCACTAAATTATGGTTTATATAAGCTTATACAAAGATAATTAGACTCATTAGAATACCCAACTAATATTGATATTGAATGTTACCATGAAACATCATTTACTTATTTATTTATTTTTTAGAAATGGGGGGCCTTGCTCTGCTGTCCAGGCTAGAGTGCAGGGGTGTGATCCTAGCTCACTACAACTTCAAACTCCTGGGCTCAAGTGATCCTCCCGCCTCAGCCTCCCAAGTAGCTGGGACTAGAGTGCATGCCACCATGCCTGGCTAATTTTTAAATTTTTTGTAGAGATGGGAATCTGGCTATGTTGCCCAGGCTAGCATTTATTCTTTCATACAACATTAAGCAATAATTATGTACAAAGGACTGTTGAGACTCATATGACAGAACTATTCTAAAAGCAGTGGCGAGGCTGGGAACCACGGCTCTCAGCACTTTGGGAGATCAAGGTGGGAAGATTGCTTGAGTCCAGGAGTTCGAGACCAGCCTGGGCAACCTGGTTAGACCCCATCTCTACAACAAACTTTTTAAAAATTAGCCAAGTGTGGTGGCATGCACCTGTGGTCCCAGCTACTTGGGAGGCTGAGGTAGAGGGATTGCTTGAGCCTGGCAGGTCAATGCTGCAGTGAGCGTGATTGTGCCACTGCACTCCAGCCTGGCAACAGAGCGAGAATCTGTCTTTAAAAAAAAATTATATATATATATATACACATGGCAGTGGCAGAGTTCTTCATAGAAATGGAAGTTGTCATTTTCTGAAGTTCAAAAATTTATCTATTTAATTAAGTTTTACTGTAGCTTAACCAACTTTTGGAGATAAGATGTCATACATATTTACTATCTGCTATTTAACCCCCTGGTCCCATGCTAATTTCTTTTCAAAAAGTTATACTATAAAGGTCTAGCTGGCCTATTTTGATATGAAGTATCATCTATTCATCCTACCTTTCATGATTTGTATAGATTTAGAACAGTGCTGTTTTACCTCCCTTGAGCTATGGACTTTATGGATGATATAATAAAGGTAACTTCTTCCTCCCTTCCAATCCCCCCAATACCCATCTCCACATTCCAAGAAAATTGAAGGGACTAGGAGACATTCTTGGACTCCTTATGGACTGACAGATTCCAGGCTAAAAGCTCACATTTACGCTCTAAGTACTTACTAATTGAAATGAGTATCTTCAAGGTTTTGTCTGCCCTAACCAAACAGAGCATCCACTCTCCCTAAAAATCACAGGACTAGAAGGAATTTTAAGGATAATTCAGTCTCACACTCATTTGACAGATTAAGAAAGTGAGACTCCAGAGAAAGTCAATGACTTGACCACTGGGTCACAAACTAACAAGAGGCACAGCCTTGATTTCTGGGCCTCTACTAGGTAACCCCTCAGGATCACAATCTCTCCTCTGTGTTCCCCTGAGGAAAATGAAAATTCTATATGTATTTGAGGCCAGAGTCATAATTGGCTTTTAATGAGAGGATGAAAAAGTTTGTAAAATAAAGCAGAAGACACTGCTCAAATCTTGGCAAAGTTTTCAAGAGGAAAATCTTCATGGTTTACAAATCACAGGGTACTTTAACCATAGAGGCCTTTAAGGTGTATAGATATTTTGAAAATATTACACAAACATATAGGGAATAATATAATGATATTCTATACTAAAGTATTCTTATCTAATCAATTTAGTATTTGCCAGAAACAATTAGGGTCATGTTTAACAAAGTTAAGGCAATGTTTGAATAGTTAACTTTTTTACAGCAAGGGAAAAACCTAAATAACTAACCAGGTTAAATTTAGGCCATCAAAGTAGACACAGAGTTAGAAATAATGAGTATATAATTGGTATTCACAACAAACATGTAAACAAATTATTTCACAGAGTCTACCACAGTTGAAAGTGTAACAACTTTCAATCTTACACAAAGGAAAAATAAATGGACCAACATATATATACACACACCCACATATGTATACATATATTTTGTATATTCTTTTCAGAATGCTTACTGTTTACAGAGCAATGTATTAAACACTTTATATTTTTAGGCTGGGCGTGGTGGCTCACGCCTGTAATCCCAGCACTTTGGGAGGCTGAGCTGGGTGGATCACGAGGTCAGGAGATTGAGACCATCCTGGGTGAAACCCCGTCTCTACTAAAAATACAAAAAATTAGCTGGGTGTGATGGCACACGTCTGTAATCACAGCTCCTCAGGGGCTGAGGTAGGAGAACTGCTTGAACCTGGGTGGCGGAGGTTGCAGTGGGCAGAGATTGTGCCACTGCACTCCAGCCTGGGCAACTGAGTGAGACTCCATCTCAAAGATAAATAAATAAAAACTTTACATATTTTATACCATTTAATCACCAGGAAAACCTTATTAGGTAAGTAGTATTATCCCAGGTTTGTAGAAAAGAAAAGCAAAGTCCAGAGAATTGTGTAATAACTAATTTGCTCAAGTATACACAGTTAACAAGCTATAAGGTAAGATCTGACGTTGAACTCACACCTGATTCAAAGCTCCAACTTTTATAATGTAACTCAGGGGTTGGCAAACTTACTTGAGAGAGCTTGACGGTACATACTTTAGGCTTTGGGGTTATATTGTCTCTGCTGAAATTATTCAAGTCTGTTTTTTTGTAGTTTGAAAGTATCAAAGACAATACATAAGGGAATGGATGTGACAGTGTTATAACAAGACTTTCTTACAAACACACATAATGGGCCACATGCTGCACCAAAGTTCACTGGTCGCAAAGTGGAAAAGCTGCTACTCTTTCCTGTTTGACCAAGAAAACTATCCAGTTACTTGCCCTGAAATGTCTCAATGCATAAATCATATTACAGATTAGTTCAGAAACCACTGAAGAAGTGAACTCAATTAGAGTAAAAATGAATTGCTCAATTAAAGTGAAAAAAAAGACTGAAAGCAGGAAAATAATCTTCCTGTTATTCCAAATGCTCATCAATCCCAAGTACATAATTCCTTTATGATTATAGAAAAATTATTTGACTGATAAAAACCATTGTTCCACTGAGAAAAATGTCCTTTCTTTATATAACATCATTATACCATGAAGCCCATAGAAAGAACCTTCTAAGTAATACATGTAGATGGTTGATGATTCCCTTTTCTTTAGTGAATCATTGTTCCATGAGAATACCCACTTTACAAATGGAATATATTTACCCACTCTCTTATGAATATTCATTAGGTTACATGCAAAATGATATTTTCTACATCAGTTCAAATAATGTTTATTAAACATCGACAGTGACCTAACCTCTGGCCATAAAAGAGACCAACACCTAAACCCCTAGTCTCAACACAGCACTGTAAGTGCTTTAATGGCCATATACTCACAAGGAGGAAGTGACTCTTTAAATACAAAGTGAAAGAAACAGGAGCACAGGTTTATGACGGGAGTAACAGACTCAAAGCGGACTGAAGAATGGAAAGCTAGTTTTTGCAGATTCTGTGATCTGTGAAAACACAGATTATCTGCCTGCCAAAATGACTGCTCTCAAGAAACAACTGAAACAGGTGACTAAACAACTTGCAAATTATCACACAAATGTGCCTTAGCAATAAATCAAATCCAGTATCTTGTCATTTGAAGAACCAAAGTATTTAACTTAATTTTGCAGAGTAGCAGAGAGCTGTTTTCAAAGACTTTGCGTGGCACAGATAAACAGCCGTAACCAACATAAGTTTGTTATTAGATGATCACTGTGGGCATGTTTTATCCCTGCAGGTATAATCAAAACATTTCCAAGAAGCATGGGATATAGTCAAGTGAACACTTACATGAGAGAACCTAGAAACTGCCCATTAGACATAGATTTCTTTTTTGACCTTTCATATGTCATTATCTTTTGCTTTATGAAACTATAAGGTGCTGCCTTCTCATTCCCAGCCTGCTCTTCTACCTGCGCCAGCTTTTGTTAAGATTCCAGAGAGCAGATATGAAAAACTTGAAGCAGGTACAGGCAACAATGAGTCAAAACCCAATTCAAAACCTTTAACAAAATGCTCATACATTTCCATCTTACTTAGGAAAAACATGAAAATATTGAGTGACCCAAACTACAATTTGTAAACATTTCATAATTAAAATAAATTGGAAACCTAGACACTCACCCATTCCCATCTGGTTGGCATCAGGAGACTTGCTATTTCTTCTCCAAATGCAGACATTTCTCCACAATGGAAGATAAGTAAGTTTGTGCTGAGAAGCCTGGCTCATACTGTGCGGTATGTGATGCCACGGGGAGGGGTACCTAAGCTTCCTGGCATGCCTCCAATACTGTATTTTTCTCCAATTCGGCTTCATGTGGTTGTCACTTTTTCTTTTAAATCAGAACTTTCAAAATTAAAATGTGGTTTGCAGGGAAATACGTGAACGTTTTTGAGAATTTGGAACTTCAGTATGCTTTTTGGAGAGAGTAATTCTAATTACATATCTCCTTGTCCAATGAGTGGACGTAAGAAATAAATTACCAAAAAAGAGAACAGCAACTAATTTGGCTTCGCTAATGGAAGGGATTACTTGAGAAGATGCATGAAGACATGACAAGTTAAAACTTCTTAAATGGACAGGCTTTGGAGTCATCTAGACTTGATTCATAAAATAATAAGACTTTTAAAAACTCATTACATGTGTTGAAGAAAATAATGTGTGTAAGGCATTTAGCACAGTGCCTAGAACATGAGTATTCAAAAAAGTAAAGAAATAAATCTATAAATTTCATTTCAATGTTCTCAAATGTAGCTACTTGGATTAGCTATCACTATAATTTCTATTTCAGAAAATAAATTCTTGAACTTAAATGAGACTTAGCAATAAATCGAATCCAGTGTTTTCTCATTTGAAGAACCAGAGTATTTAATTTTACACAGTAGCAACTACTAAACGTGAACTTAAAGTTTAGGACTCTGTCACACATGTATCCCCCTCTCTTGGCACAGATCATTTCTCTCCTTTCCCTCCTACAAACCAGGCTTGTCGCACTTCTTTTAGTGGGCTCACAAGTCTGGAGCTTGGATTCCAAGCCAATCCCACCAACCTTACAAGCTCCGTCTCATCCAGAGGGCCTTCCAGTGCATGTGTCTCTGCATCTATACATACATTTACTTTTTAGAAATATTATAAACTTCTTGAAGGCAAAGTTCATGCTAGATACTATATTTCTCCCCTTAGGCTTAGGGCTGTATTAGGTTCCAAAAATGCTTAATGATACATAACCATAGTAACTGTGGCTGTTATACTTCCACCAACCAATGGAGAAACCCCTCCAAGCATTCTATAAAAAGAGTTTTACTATCTAAAAATGGGATGAATAATACTAACACAGAATAGATATATTCAAAATGTGGAATATGAATTCTTCACAGTATGCAAGTATCTTAGAGTTTGGCATACCATAAATGTAAAGAAAAAGATAAAAGCAAATTGTTTAAAAAAATACGTATCTAAATAAGTAAACAGAACAGAAACTTAGGAGCGATATTTCTTACCACCTGCCCCATTGCATTCAACAAAAAAGAGGCAGTCTCTGCAAGAAAGTAACTTTAACTGCTACTTAATTTTTGATATGTTATTTCCTTAATTCAAATAACAATGCCCTCTCTTTGTTCAATATTGGATTAGTTAAAATGATGAGTGTTTAACATATACTCATATATATCAAACCTGAAATACTTAAAAGTGACATCAAACTACTGAAATCAAAGCAACATAAACCCATGTAAAATAATGTATTTCCAAGCAAGAACAAAAGAAAAGGTAAATTCTCTGTAGACTGAGACTTCCTCTTTTATTTATCATTCTACATATGACTTTTTGTAAAATATGCCAAAAAGAAACATGAAAAAGGAACATGCTTTTCAAATCAACTGAATGCCAAAGCAGTGAACATGAGATAGATTAAGTCATAAGATTATTAAAAAATGTCAAAATACTTTGGAGTTAAATGTGTATACATAAATAGAAACTTTTAATAAATGTTGAAAAGATTTACTATAGAAAATCAATACTGATCATGAACACTGAAAAAGTAACTTACATATAACACATAAATATGTGCCCATTTATGAGACACATTGATAGTTAATAACATTTTTTAAAGTGAGTTCATGCATTAGTTTAATAAAATGCAAAGGACACATAAATTCCTACTGACTAGACATACTTGATTCAATTTCTAGAAAACTGCAGTGGAAATTTTCAAGGGTTCCACAGTGCTGTTTGAAGCCTGGACACTGGTGACTTCAATTTGTTGTGGTGCAGATTAAGAAAATTATCAGGGATGGCCAGTTATACTGAGGAGACTAAAGCATAGATGTATCTATAATCTGGAGAAATAGATTTTAAAAATTAAGAAACTTCCTAAAATAAAAGGAAAATGAACAAACTGCTCTGCAGAGTCTGAGGAGAAGCTGGCAGGACCCACAAATATCCAGGATGATTCCTGTAGGTTGCCTTGTCAATACAAGTTTGAGAAGTAGTATTAAAAAGATGACAGACAACTGAAAGCAATTCCAACTGCAGAATGAAAAGAAACACAATATAGACAGACAGTTGTCACTACGGGGAATCTGTGACGCATCCATTTAGGAGCTATAGCATTTCCTCTAAATCAAAATAAAAGAACTGAAGGCTAGTTCAAGACCCTCACAGGAATAGCTTCAGAAATTGGATTTTAAGCAAAAGAAAAGTTTTTGCTCAATAATTTTGACAGCATAGCCAAGGATAAGGTTTGCTAGCTTAACTCAGGAATGCAGCAAATATTCTACTGTTGCAGGAGAAATAACCTAATTTGCGTGTGCACTGCTGAAAATAAAAAGAAAGGCTATAATGTCATGTCTAACTCTTAACAATTGCCTCCCATAGGCAATAATACTTATACAAGAATACTCCTATTATATCTCAATATTCCATTTTATTTCAATAAAAAGAAGCTCTGATTTTAATAAATTAATTTTAAGTCAGGCAAAAGCATAAACTAAGAGTACTCTACTGCGTGAAATCATATTGCCAATATAGCAATGATTGCCAGAACCCTTATGTTAACAAGAAAGTCAGTGGTAATATTTCCACGAGCTGAGTCCCCACCCCTAATGAATTTAAATTTGTAGGTTTAGATGAATGAGGCACCAAACACAACTAGCAAATAAAATACTTAAGGTGTTATTTTACAATTTAGAAAAACCAGCCTTTTGTTTACTACTATGAGTCCTTAATGATATTCTGCTTTCATCTGTAACAAAATGCTGAATGGTCAGTTTTTAAAATTAACCAGAATAACCTAGTTCTAATGTAAATAGGCTTCCCTTTTTATTATGGTGAAGTCACAAATAACAACAATAATGATAATAAACGTCCCAGAGGTCTACTTCTCAATTACAATTCTGAAAGGAGAGGATATTGCATGAACAGTGTTGAGAATCTTGGCAGTGAAACTACTGGTATATCTTTGACAGTCTGAATAAACTGCTACACTTTTCAAAAACATCATAAGGACAATTCAAAGTACAATGCACATGCCAGGAAATGGTAGGGGTTTGCTTCTAACGTACGATTGCCTTGTACATGCATTTGTGCTCTCACTCTCTTAAGAAAAATGCCTTAGCTTACCATTGTTTAAACCTTTAAAACCACATTCTGCACCAACACTAAAACAGCGTAAGACTGCATTCTGAAAGAACCACAGATCACACAGGCAACAGAAATCTTACCTGGGAAACCCCCTTGGACCATTGCTGTGTTCCCTTCAGGGTATCGGCATTCCTGACAAATACCCAATGCTGGATGCAGCTCAAATCCTCACCAGACTCCTCTCTCTTCAGACGACCTTGGGCCTATTTTTTTTTTTTCCTCTCTCTCTCTCTCCTCTCTCAGATTGTGTTCTCTTTAAGGGCAACCTGTCAGCCTACTTCTATCAGAAAAAGCAATCAATTAAGCTAATTTCAAGCCAGTCCTCAAGCTAACAGTCACCTCTGTCAGCAAGTAAAAGCTGCCTGGAAAACTATGCCGAAGAAGCAAAATCCCTGGTTTCCCACATCTGACCCTCGGATGCTTCACGCTGCCTGCTGACTGTGACACTCAGTTACCCTGCTCGCCTCAGGATGATAGCTCTATTTCAGAACAGGAGGCATGATAACCACAACCATTTATTGTGGCCAGCTTCAATTAATATCATTTTAATGACCCAGTTTTCCTGCTGCGAAACGGTTCATCACATTAGTTATATCTTTCAAATGCAAATTAAAAGGAAACAGCAGTTGATTTTAGCCTGTCCAAAGTAAGGGGAACAGTCATCAACTTGCTGTCTCCTTAATGCTCCCAGCATTGAATCATATTTATAACAAAGAAGCTGGTGAACCACACTGAGCATGTGGTATCTCTCCCCTAGCGAGATTCATTTGTATCTCAGTAACATTCTAAACGTGCAGTAAAGATTCTATTTACGCAGTCAAGCCTTCAACTTAGCTTTCGGTGGGGGGGGGAAATATTTAAAAAACAATTGTAGCTTCAGAAAAACCACTAGAAAAATGATTGAGATTTCTTAAATTTCAGTTAAAATGCTACAATGCATCCCCCACCCTGCCCTACCCCCAGCACACCTGAATACAATTATTTAAACAATTACAATGACGTCAGCGGTATCTAACAATTATATAGTATCGTCTAATCTTTCTTTGTAAAATGCAGAATAAAAAAATCATCTGTGTGATCACTGTATCATACTAGTAATATTTAAAAAGTCAAGAATACCCAAAGAAAACTTAAATGCTACTCAGAAGATCCTAACACAATTTTAAATTTACAGTTATAATAAATATATCCAAATTATATCAAGTGCTGAAGCTGAGTTTTCAGAATTAAAAAAACAATAAAAAGTCAAATTTATCAGTTTTCTCCAATTACAGAGCAAGAATACAAATTCTATTTATTTGACTTTTTTTTTTTTTTTATTTGAGACAGAGTCTCATTCTGCTGCCCAGGCTGGAGTGCAGTGGCACGATCTCAACTCACTGCAACCTCCACCTCCCCGGTTCAAGGAATTCTCCTGCCTCAGCCTCCTGAGTAGCCGGGATTACAGGTGCACGCCACCATTCCCAGCTAATTTTTGTATTTTTAGTAGAGACAGAGTTTCACCATGTTGCCCAGGATGGTCTTGAACTCTTGAGCTCAGGTGATCCGCCCGCCTCGGCTTCCCAACGTGCTAGGTTTACAGGTATGAGCCACTGCGCTCAGCCTATTTTACTTAATTATGAAAAGCCCAAAAAGGGATGATTGTGTAGGAAATGAGAAAAAGAATTTACATAAAACGAAAAACTGAAATCAGCCTTTATTTCTAACACTTTTCCGTCCTATTTTGCATTGCCAAAAAACAAAACAAAAAAAGAGAATATGCTCATATATTTGATGAAATGAACATAAGAATATTGCTAAGAAGCACTATTTTCGGCGAACATTCTTAATATTCTTTAAATGCTTGGTAATAATTGCTGTTGATTGTATGTAGTGACACCTATTGGCAAGGTAGAGATCAACTACAGAGTCCACAACGATACAAAAAATAGACAAAATTTTAACCAAAAGAACTACTAGTTGCTCAATAAATCTTTATTACAAGTTTGCTTCATGCTAAAAACTGGCATGGCACACAGAGGAAGGCACTGGAAGGAAGTGTCTACATGTGGCCCTGAACACCAAATGAGAACTAGATTCTAGTCCTGGCCTCACCAGTAACTAATTTAGTAGTTTGGGGCAAATTAATCACTCTTGGTTTCAGGCTCCTCGAAGTAAAATTAGCCACCAAATGAGCTTTAAGTTTCTCAAATGCCATCACTGTCAAAAAACATGTTGCTGTTGATTATTATACTTTTATTCCCTCCTTTGCTTTCTCCTGGGTTCAAGCAGTTCTCCTGTCTTAACCTCCCCAGTAGCTGGGATTACAGGCACGTGCCACCACATCCAGCTAATTTTTTGTATTTTTAGTAGAGATGGGTTTCACCATGTTGGTCAGGCTGGTTTCGAACTCTTCACCTCAAGTGATCTGCCTGCCTTGGCCTCCCAATATGCTGGGATTACAGGCATGAGTCACCATGCCTGGGCCCTTCTTTGCTTTTTTTGAGTCAAAGTCTTGCTCTGTTGCCTAGGCTGGAGTGCAATGACATAATCTCAGCTCACTGTAACCCCTGCCAGATTCAAGTGATTCTCCTGCCTCAGCCTCCCAAGTAGCCAGGATTACAGGCGTGTGCCACCACACCTGGCTAATTTTTGTATTTTTAATAAAGACAGGGTTTCACTATGTTGGCCAGGCAGGTCTGGAACTCTTGTCTTCAAGTGATCCGCCTGCCTTGGCCTCTCAAGTGCTAGGATTACAGGCGTGAGCTGCCACACCCAGCCTATTCACTTCTTGAAAGTAATTTACAACCTGATCTCTCTCCTTTAATGTAGATCATTTTATGATAACTTTTAACTACCTCTTACACATGTGATTCTTTAATTTAAAATTATATTTAACTTTGAAATATTTGAACAATTTTACTGAGTATAATTTGCACACTATAAAATTCACTCACCGTAAATGTACAATTCAATGATTTTTAGTAAATTTATGAAGTTGTGCAACCATCACAACTATTTGGTTTCAGAACCTTTCCACCACCCCCCAAAAAATTCCATCAAGCCCAATCCCAACCCAGGTCTGCTTTCTCTATACATAAATTTGTTTTTTGTTTTTTTTTTAATAAAGATGGGGTTTCACCATGATGGCCAGGCTGGTCTTGAACTCCTGACCTCAGGTGATCAACCCACCTTGGCCTCCCAAAGTGCTAGGATTACAGGCTTAAGCCACCACGCCCGGCCATAAATTTGTTTTTTATGGACAGTTTATGAAAAAGGAACCATACAGTACATAATCTTTTGCAGCAGGCTTCCTTTATTTAGTATGATGACAATGTAGCAGCATTGCACTCCTTTTCATTACTGAATAGCATTCCACTGTATAGATATACACTTTGTAAATTCTGTCACCAGTTGATGGACATTTGGCTTGTTTTCAGTTTCAGCTATTATGAATAATGCTGCTGCAAACTTTCATGGAGTAGTGTTTGTGTGAACATATGTTTTCATTTCTTTTGAGTATATACCTAGAAGTGGAATTGCTGGGTTGTATAGTAAGCCTATATTTAGCCTTTTAAAGAAACTGCTGGCTGGACATGTTGGCTCATGCCTGTAATCCCAGCACTTTGGGAGGTTGAGGCGGGCAGATTGCCTGAGCTCAGGAGTTCAAGCGGCCTGGCCAACATGGTGAAACCCCATCTCTATTAAAAATACAAAAATTATACAACAAAACCACAGCTCATATAAAAAAGAAAAAGAAAAAAAATACAAAAATTAGCCAGGTGTGATGGCGGGCACTTGTAATCCCAGCTACTCAGGAGGCTGAGGCAGGAGAATTGCTTAAACCTGGGAGGCGGAGGGTGCAGTGAGCTGAGATCACACGACTGCACTCCAGCTTGGACGAAAAGCGAGACTCCATCTCAAAAAAAAAAAAAAAGAAAAGAAACTGTCAAACTGCTTTCTAAAATGGCTATACTATTTTACATTCCCACTAGCAGTGTATGAGTGTTCCAGTTGTACTGTCTATCATTTTGCTTTAAAATCATTCTAGTGAGTGTGTAGTGATTTTAGTTTGCATTTTCCTAGTAACTAATGATATTGACCATCTTTTTATTGGCCATTCAGATGTCTTTGGTGAAATACCATTTCAAGTTTTTGGCCATTTTCAAAAATTGAGTTAATTGTTTTCTTATTACTGAGCTGTAAGAAAAATGCTTTTCTTATTTCAAATAAGCATATTTTATTACATAAAATTCAAGTGAATTAAAGTTGAAAGCTTATGTTTTTTCTCAAACCTCCCTTGTCATAGTACTTTGGTACATTCTTCTGAACTTTTTTCAATTAAAAAATACTAGGAATCCTGCAAAGTTCAGCTTTGACTTTAGAATTTGGTTAAAAACTGCTATTTGGCTTTGACCTCCCAAAGACCAAATGAAAGATACATGATTCATGGCACCACTGAAGCAGTGCAAGATCAATAATCCGGTGACAGCACGGGTTAAGAATGAAAACAAAACTGTATTTATTAATGGCAATAATTCAAACAAGGCTGACATTTGGTTTACTGTTACTATTTAGGTTAGCATTTTTTAAGTAACTTGGAAGTGAAAAATCTCTCTGTGACTATGTGGTTGCTATATTGAAATTCTATCAATTAATTGAAGTAGAATGTTTATTACTAGCAGAGTAAAATATTAAAATAATTAAAGATAGGGATGAAAGGTGTTAGTTTTTATATTAAAATTTATTAAGTTAAATAGGAAAATATGTTGACAGTTAATGACTATTAAGAGAATTAACTTTATTATTTATTTATTTGCATATTTATTTATTGAGACAAGAGTCTCACTCTGTCACCCAGGCTGGAATGCAGTGGTGTAATCTCTGCTCACTCCAACTTCCACCTCCCGGGCTCAAGCGATTCTTGTGCCTCAGCCTATCGAATAGCTGGACTACAGGTGTGTGCCAACACACAGGGCTAATTTTTGTACTTTTTGTAGAGATGGGGTTTCACCATGTTGGCCAGGCTGGGCTTGAACTCCTGACCTCGAGAGATCTGCCTGCCTCAGCCTCTCAAAGTGTTGGGATTACAGGCATAAGCCATCATGCCTGGTCAAAAATTAACTTACAAACAGCATTATACTCTTTGTGAGTCAACAAATGTTCATAAAAATGTAAATACTACCAGGCAGAATAACGGAGATGAAGTTATGCCGTATGTTTGTTGGGAATGTTCAGCACACTAGCACCCGTATTAAACAAAGTAAACTTTAAAAGCTGTATTTTTAGTTTTTAGATTCCATCTGAACCATTAATTTTTCTCAAAAAATTTTCCCCAAAACCTAAAATGCAATAAAAAATATATATTAAAAAAAAAAATTTTTCCTGTGTATTCTTCCTAAGTTGGGAGAAATCAAGTAGAAGTAAAATGTCAACATTACAGCATCGAAATTCTATAGGAAATATGACAAAGTTCTATTATGTACAATTGCTTCTATGATATATCTACCTTTGGTCCAGGGAAAATAAAGAGTAGGAAGAGAAAAAGTATTAGAGAAAAGTGAAGTACTCCAAAATACCTTTCTGTCCTAGTGATCTCAACTGAAAGAGAAAATGTAATCCTGTCAAGATGCAAAGGTGGGCAGAGAGAAATCCAGCAGTAAACGGTGTTAACAAAGTACTGGTCCTATTCAATCACGCTAAACTTCAAAAAACTGACTTCTCAAATGTAAACAAATTAAATAATAATTTTAGAGAAAAGGTTAACATACTCTTACACTAGAATTTTATTTTGTAATGGCAATATTGAAGAATAATTTTTTCACCCCCCCAAGATGTAGTCTTGCTCTGTTACCCAGGCTGGAGTGCAGTGGTGCAATCTCGGCTCATTGCAACCTCCGCCTCCCTGGTTCAAACAATTCTCCTGCCTCAGCCTCCCAGAGTGGCTGGGATTACAGGCACGTACCACCATGCCCAGCTAATTTTTGCATTTTTAGTAGAGATGGGGTTTCACCATGTTGGTCAGGGTGGTCTCAAACTCCTGACCTCATGATCGCCCCCCTCGGCCTCCCAAAGTGCTGTGATTACAGGCATGAGCCACAGCACCTGGCCTGAATTTTATATTACTATTGATAATAATAAAAAGTAGCAGCTAGCATTTCTGGAGCACTTCCTATCTGCCACTTCTTATATAAGCACATGATACACACTCTCTCTTCTAATCTCTCATAATAACACTGTGAAAACGGGGTATTATTATTATTATTCCAATCTTACAAATGAGGAAACTAAAGGAAAGAGATGCAACTTGCTCCAGCTCAAATGCCTACAAAAACTGAGAGGCTAAGTGGCTTAGTAAAAATAAATAATGTATTAAATACATAAATGTATATTACAACTGCTACTACTAAAAAATGCTGAAGTAAACATCTTTGTAGAGATAAATATCTACGTATACATATATTCACATGACAATGAATCCCTTAGTATATGAAGCTGAATAATTCTGTCAAAGAATAAGCATGTACAGGCCAGGTGCAATGGCTCATGCCAGTAATGCCAGTACTTTGGGAGGCCAAGGACGGCGGATCACCTGTGGTCAGGCATTCGAGACCAGCCTGGCCAACATGGTGAAACCATGTCTCTACTAAAAATACAAAAATTAGCCATGCATGGTGGTGGGTGCCTGTAGTCCTAGCTACTCGGGAGGCTGAGGCAGGAGAATTGCTTAAACCTGGGAGGGGGAGGTTGCAGTGGGCTGAGATGATGCCATTGCACTCCAGCCTGGGTGACAAGAGCCAGATTGTGTCTCAAAAGGAAAAAAAAAAAGCACCAGTTTAGAAGAGATTCAGATACAAAAGAAGTCAAGTCCCTCATCATTATCTTTCTTTTCCAAAATTGCCTAGCATTTTGTTTCTAAGTCAATTTTCAATCAAATGCTTATATATTTTTTTAAAGCCTATTCCACTTAGCAGATTAATTTAAATTACCTTAAATTTACAGATGAATTTAGAAACAATTGAAATCTGTAATACACTTAGCTTTTCAATCAGGAATATAGTATGGTACTCTATTTTTTCCTAAAATCTTTAATAAAGTTCCATAGCTTTCTATAAAAAATAAACTATACTGTAGTCCCAGCTAGTCAGGAGGCTGAGGCAGGAGGACTGCTTGAGCTCAGGAGGTCAAGGTTGCAGTGATCATGCCACTGCACGCTAGCCTGGGGTGACAGAACGAAACTCTGTCTCAAAACGAGAAAAGAAAGAAACTATAGGATTGTTAACCAGTGGTCCTTGTATTCCTAAATGGGCTTCAAGACTTCCACAAAGCAGAAAAAATTATACATAAAAGGTTGTGTCTGTGTGTGCACGCGTGCACATGGTGTGACAGTGTTTCTGTGTATTTGCATACATTTTTATGGGGCATGGGTTTATAGCCTTCTTTGCAGTGCCACTGAATAAATGACTGGAAGTTATGAATCATTGCCATGACTTTTACATTCCTAATTTCATTGTTCCTGAATATTTCCTATTTTTGTAGTTGCCGGTATTAAGAAATTTTTTATCATATTTCCTAAGTAGATAATACTGATAAGAAGATTTAAAATTTATAATTTGGCCAGGCTCAGGGGCTCATGCCTGTAATCCCAACACTTTGAGAGGCCAAGGTGGGCAGATCTCTCGAGGTCAGGAGTTCAAGCCCAGCCTGGCCAACATGGTGAAACCCCATCTCTACTAAAAATACAAAAATCAGCAGGGCATGGTGGCATATGCCTATAATACCAGCTACTCGAGAGGCTAAGGTACGAGAATCGCTTGAATCCTAGAGGTGATGGAGGTTGCAGTGAGCAGAGATCACACCACTGCACTCTCTGGATCACACAGTGAGACCCTGTCTTGAAAAAAAAGTATAATTCATATATAGCCTTACTTATTAGAGCCAAAATACTTTCTAGGCTTTGAATTTTTTGGGACTGACAACTATATGACCATATGTAAATAATAATTTAATTTGTTCTCTTGGTTTCTGGGTTTTTGTTTTTGTTTTTTTTTTTTGGAAGAGGAGAGGAGGTGAGCTTAATGCATTGCTAGACTCTTGAGGATACTGAGGCTAGCAAGTATTCTATTTTCTTCCAAACTTGAATATAGAATTTTTTTATACGAGGGAGAGAGGTTTGGAAAAGGTTTCCCACCCCACTCCATGGGAACACATGAGAATTACTTTTTAAAAAATTAAAATATGTATGTGTATATATTTTATACATGAAATGAATTTTAAATAAATATGAAGTGGAGTGACTCCTAATGAGTAGGTATTTGGGGGGGACGTGTGATGAAAATGTCCTAAATGTTCTAAAATTAATAGTGGTGATGGTTGAACAATTCTAAATATACTGATAGCCACTGAACTATACATTTTAAGAAGGTGAATTATATGGTATGTGAATTATATCTCAACAAAGTTATTTTTTTAAAAAAAGTTATCCCTTCTAAGCTTAAAAATATTGTGACTCTGATTAACAGAACTGATAATAAACCACATTTCACAAGGACTTAGCTAGTATCCTATTCTTAAAATAATTGAAATAAAACAATAAAAATTAAAGTAAAACATGAAGATGCAAGCAATTGGTAATCTAAATTTTTATTTGCACTGGGCAGTACACAGGTTAATTTCTTTTTTTTCCAGACAGGGTCTCACTCTGTTGCCCAGGCTGGAGTACAGGGGGGCACAATCATGGCTCCCTGTAACCTTGACCGCCCAGACTCAAGTGATTCTTCTGCCCTAGCCTCCTGAGTAGCTAGGATCATAGGCGTGCACCACCATACTCAGTTAATTCTTTTATTTTTTATAGGCAGGGTCTTATTATGTTGGCCAGGCCAGTCTGGAACTCCTGGGTTCAAGCAACCCACCCACCTTGGCCTCCCAAAGTGCTAGGATTACAGGAACAAGCCACCACCCCCGGCCACACAGGTTAATTTTATAATTATGCTTCATAATCCAAACACACTCTTTACACCAAGCATTCCATTATGATATATGATGGCCAGGTGTTTTCTGGGAAAAACAAAATTAAGGCAGAAAAACAAAAACACCTAAGAGAGCATGCTTTTCTGAAACTGAAGTATAAAGGAAGGGCTGTAGGATTCCTACAGTGTGGGGTTCCATTCATATCTCTGCTAGATCCTTAAAAGCCAGTGGCAGCAAAAGTCAGTTATATTGAGTTTCTAGGACTTTATCTGCATAGACAGAGACAAGTCTATAGTGTGGTTCTCACTGTTTCTTTGTGACTACTCTCTTACATGTTACAAAAAGTCATTCCATAATCTTCTGCTCCCCATAGTTTAAACCTGTCGCTGAAGGAATGAATATGCTTGCAAGTTAGAAAGACCTGGCTGTTGTAAAAGCATTTAACCTCTGGGATCAAAGTGATCAAAGTAGGGCTTTCTGGAGATAGACGCTTCTCTCTCAGGAGACTGAAGCCTTTAGATAAGGTGGGAAATGGCTTGTGGGGGAAAGAGAAGTCAAGCTGTTCTGCATAGAATGCTCTGAAACTAGACGGATGGTGCAGTTTGTTGGAAAGAGTATCTCCAAAGCACCACGAGCAAACCTGCATTTCCATGGCATCCCCACTGTTGACTATGCAAGTCATGTACCCTCTGCCATTAATTTGTCCAAATACTGGGTTTGTATCACGTGCCAGGCCAAAACAGAGAAGGTGACTACCCTCATGGAACTTAGAGGGTTAAGTGGGGAAGACAGATATTAATCTAGTAAGCACTTTAAAGTGATATTTAGTTAATTGCTATAAAATAAAAATGCAGGAATCTATATTAAACTAAGGAGTCAGGCAAAGTTTTCCAAAGAAGGTGACATTAAGCTGAAATCAGCAGAAGGTATAATGCCTTCTTCAAAAGCTCTTCTGTGTGTCCAATGAGAATGCATTGAAAGAGTTGGGGAGAATGTATGGCACATAGTGGGTACTGAAGAGACGGTGATTATTATCATGTAATTACTAAAACTGTGGTGATATAAATGTAAAGGTCCAGGCACGGTGGCTCATGCCTGTAATCCCAACACTTTGGAAAACCAAGGCGGGTGGATCACGAGGTCAGGAATTTGAGACCAGCCTGGCCAACGTGATGAAACCTCTTCTCTACTAAAAATACAAAAATTAGCCGGGTCTGGTGGCAGGTGCCTGTAATCACAGCTACTCAGGAGACTGAGGCAGGAGAATTGCTTGAACCTGGGAGGTGGAGGTTGCAGTGAGCCAACATCATGCCACTGCACTCCAGCCTGGGCAACAGAGCAAGACTCTGTCTCAAAAAAAAAAAAAAAAGTAAAGGAACAATTACAAATGCAAGAGAGCCTGGGAATGACGAGTCATCTATGTTTGCCCATCCATTGTCAGGAAGAGAC
Organism: Ateles fusciceps; assembly: GCA_036589455.1. Classification (NCBI taxonomy): domain Eukaryota; kingdom Metazoa; phylum Chordata; class Mammalia; order Primates; family Atelidae; genus Ateles; species Ateles fusciceps. The sequence continues at coordinate 18,684,695 of JAZHEH010002507.1, read as the reverse complement.
ACTACAAACAAAAGAAGTTTCATTCTAGGGTCGGGGGATGGGAGTCTTGGTAATGGCTTCAGCCAAAACTCAGAGTAGGAGATAAAAGGTCCACTTTGGAGAAGACATAACATTTTATTTTGGTTGGAAAATTGAAAGTACTAGTGAAAAAAAGACATGGCATCTTCCCAAGAGCTGACTGAAAATTTGGGTCACAAGATCAAAGAAAGATTAAAGTTAGAAACAAACACTTTCACGTCACCATAGAACAGTGAACTGAGTGATCTCTTCATGCTCTCAGTGATCTAGAATTCTTGACAATCTGATTGTAATTCTAGGTATGAAAGGCCATTTCCACAAAGTAAGTCAAAAGTTCCTGCACCATCAATATGCACCTTTGACAAATCCTGCAAACTTTGATAATGGTGGTTTTGCCAAAAGCTAGGCATTGAAGCAATATATTATTCTTAATTTTTTCCTAATTCTTAAAGTTCAAGTAACTGTGGTTCAATTAATGGTTATAAGACTTCTTATGATAATTAGACACCAGAATGTCATAAATATGTTCAACTATGCAAGATTAGTGATCTAAAATATAAATGCCCATTACATATCACACTCTCTATATTGGTTGTAACATTTAAGTTTCACAATAATCTGAATGATAATTACTATGCTTATTATTTTGGTGGGGAAAGTGGGGACAGAGCCTCACTCTGTTGCCCAGGTTGGAGTGCAGGGGTGCGATCTTGGCTCACTGCAACCTCCGCCTCCCAGGTTCAAGCGATTCTTGTGCCTCAGCCTCCCTAGTAGTTGGGACTACAGGCGTGCGCCACCATACCCAGCTAACTTTTGTATTTTTAGTAGAGACAGGGTTTCACCATGTTGGCCAGCCTGGTCTCAAACTTCTGACCTCAAGTGATCTGCCCACCTTGGCCTCCCAAAGTGCTGAGATTACAGGGGGTGGGCACCTGCACCCTGCATACTACAGTTATTTTATCAAGTATCCTCTTTCTCTTCTTCCTCATCAATTTCTTGTTGCTAAATTCAATGGTTATTTTCATGTCTCCAGCCTCCTCAACGTCTTAGCAGCATTCCACCCTTGACCACTGAAAGTCAGTGACAGCCTTCTTGAAACACCTTTCCCTCATAAACAACATAATCTCCTAATCTCCTGGAAGTGTTCTTATGCTAGAGTGCTCTTGCTGGCTCCTGGGGTAGGTGCTGGGTTTGCTTCTTATTGCTGTCTACACACTATTCCTAAGTAATCTTGTGGGCTCCCATGGCTTTTAAACACCATTTCGATCTGAGTGTGGTGTCTGGATGGAAATATAATGCCAGCATCACTTGGAAACTAATTATAAATGCAAATGATCAGGTCCAGGCTTAAGCAATCAGAAATGGCCAGGGCTGAGGTTAGGGGGCAGGAAATGACTGTGACTGTCAATTACTGTTTTAACCAGCTTTCCAGAACCTCCTGATGCACAATGAAGTTTGAAAGCCACGGATAGAAATTAGCGTTTTTCAAATTGCAGGTTGCAACTTGTTGGTTAGTCATAAAATATACTGAGTTGCAATCAACATTTAAAAATATGAAATAGAATAAAATAAAAAGTAAGATTCATACATTATAAAGGTAAATAATATTTCATGAAACTTCTGTTTCAGTTATACATGCATGCTCCTGTGTGTGTGCGTACATCTATATTGGTTAAGTGTATTTTAATGTGGGTCACAGTCTCAAAAAAATCCTTGACCTATAGGATGACTGTATGAGCCAGATCTTTGCAGTGTGGTTCCTTTTTTGTTTAGGTTTTATTTTTGAGACAGCGTCTCAATCTGTCGTCCAGCCTGGAGTGCAGTAGTATGATTTTGGCTCACTCAACTTCTACCTCCCAGGCTCAAGCGACCCTCTCACCTCAGCCTTCCAAGTAGATAGGACTATAGGTGCTCACCACCACCCCCAGTTAATTTTCTGTAATTTTTGTAGAGATGGGTTTTGCCACGTTGCCCAGGCTGGTCTTGAACTCCTGGACTCAAGTGATCCACCCGCCTTAGCCTCCCGAAGTTCTGGGATTACAGGTGTGAGTCACTACACCCAGCCTATTTGGGCCTTTCTAACCACTCTACTTAATATCATTTCCTCCAATGCACTTATTCTCATGCTACCATGTTTTGGTTTTATTTTTAATTTTTGTTTTAAAATTGATTTTGACTATTTTTAAAATTAATTTTAACATTAAAAATTTAAATGAATGTTTTTACTATTTTAATTAATATCTAAATCATATTTTAAAATTGTATTATTTTATTTTGTTCATAGTCCTTATCACTATTAAACTCTGATTGTTTATAATCTTTCTCCCCCCACTAGAATCTAAGCTAATGAGAGCAACAGCCATGTTCCCCGCCATATTCTCAACACCTAGAACAGTGTCTCCCCACGCATAACATCCACTCAACATTTCTTGTCTGAATAAACTTTACAATTAAATAACTACCAAAGCCAGCTCGTAACATGCTTTAGACTAGGGCGTGATGGCTCACACCCATAATCCCAGCACTTTGGGAAGGAGAGTTTGAGCCTAGGAGTTTGAGACCAGCCTGGGCAAAATAGCAAGATTCCATCTCTACAAAAAATAAAAAAAAAAATTAGCCAGTCCTGGTGGCACACGCCTGTGGTACCAGCTACTTGAGAAACTGAGGCTGCAGTGAGCCATGACTGTGCCAATGCACTCCAGCCTGAGTGACAGAGCAAGACCCTATCTCAAAAAAAACAAAAAACAACAAAAAAAAACCATGTGTATCTCATCTCTCTGATCCCTCTAACAAAATCGGCACTTCCCTGTAGGCCTACGACTTAAATTGCGGCCATACGCTTCAGAATCATGGTCCTTGGGAAAGTCATGTAGTCTTATTTTCACCACTGTGAAAACAAAGACTTAGTCTTCGGACAAGAATTTGATAAAACAGCAACCTCAAATACTTTTAGTTTAGAACAGATGAGCAGTGTTCATTTAACATGAGTCAAGGAACAAAGAAAAACCCATGGGATCTATTTCATAAGGAAATATAGGAAGGCCAGAGGCTTCAGGCTCACGTGCATTTCAAATGTGAATTATCTAACAAATACCTCTATACAGTTCAAACTCTTCTGGAGAGGTTAACAGTAAATTTAATGGGATGTGAATGGGAAAGGACTGTACACTGGGAAGGAAAAAAATTAGGAAACGAAATGAATGAAAAGTAATATACATGCCAAAATAGGTCTGCTAGAGAATCTGTGAAATGTATATTATAGCTCAAGAATGGTTGAGTATTAGAAATCTTTTTCTGCATTTAAGGTAAATTAGTGTCCTTCCTGACCCCACTGCTGCCATGTATATGTGCCTGTGCACATGAGCTTGTAACTTCAGGGAGGACACTGCTGAGTCTGCCTATTTTAGGCATAAAAGTGATATTTACATGAGAACCCCAAATCACTCTGTACCTATTTCTTTTTCTTTTTCTTTTGGAGACGGATTCTTGCTCTGTTGCCCAGGCTGGAGTGCAGTGGTGCGATCTTGGCTCACCACAACCTCCGCCGCCTCACAGGTTCAAGTGATTCTCCTGCCTCAGCCTCCCAAATAGCTGGGTTTACAGGTGCGCCCTACCATGCCTAGCTAATTTCTGTATTTTTAGTAGAGACAGGGTTTCACTATGTTGGCCAGGCTGGTCTCAAACTCCTGACCTCATGATCCATCTGCTTCGGCCTCCCAAAGTGCAGGGATTACAGGCATGAGTTACCGCACCTGGCCTTCTTTTCTTTGATTTTCTTTTCTTTTCTTTTTTTCCTCTTTCTCCTGCCCTCCTTTTCTTCCTCCTTCTCTTTCTCTCTCTCTCTCCCTCTTTCTCTCCCTTTCTTTCTTGAGATGGGGGAGTGGGGGTTTCACCATGTTGGTCAGGCTGGTCTTGAACTCCTGATCTCAGGTGATCAGTCTGCCTTGGCCTCCCAAAGTGCTGAGATTACAGGTGTGAGCCACCGTGCCCAGCTGTACCTATTTCTGCAACCATAATGAGTTTCAAGTAACAGCAAGTGTTGATGACGTTATAGGCTCTGGAGTAAGAGTACATGGGTTTGAACCCCATTTCTACTATTTGTTAGCTTTCTGACTTTGAACACATTGTGTAATTTCTCTGAGCTTTTATTTGTATAATTAGAACCTTACAAAGTTAGTATGTTGACTGAGTTAATAAAACCCATAAAGGCTTTAAAACAATGCCTGGTACGTGGTAAACCAGAGCGTTTACTAGGTATCACACTGCCTATACTAGGCTCTCAAATGCTCTTTCTTCTTTAATTGTCACAACAACCTTATGAAAAAATTATGATAAGATATTCGTTCAGCCCCATATAGATAAGCAAGTGTGAGCCATGAAGATGTTAAATAACTTGTCCAAAAACTCATAACTAGCAAGTAGTAGAACCAGGATTAAAACATAGTTTTAGGCTCACACCTGAAACGGGTTTCCTAATAACTGGGTAAATACTGGCCTTCTAGCAAACCAGAAAGTAGTATGAGTAATCAACAGCTCAGCTCCATTCTGCTGCAGCTGCCCTGATATCTATATCAGAACAAGGAAATATATTACACATGTGCACACACATATCCACTGTATACACCATGTGTAGCTCTCCAAAAAGAGGCTGAGAACTCAAGCCGACAGGACACTTAGCACATTTTGTTCCCATGCCTTTGCATTATCCCTTCCAGGCTGGTGACTCAAGACAAAAAGAAGGAGATGTTATTCATTTCATAGCAGACTCAACACTGTTACCAAGACGCAGATGGTATTCAACAAAGATCTACTGAATACATGAAGAAAATGACAGGAGAAAGGGCTTCATAAAATTGCAAAGTACAATTCAAGTTTTTATAAAATCAATTTAATTATTATAAAGTTCCATTTATTTTATATGTTTTTTCTACTTATGTATTTATTATATTAAGAAAAATATAAATGATTATTATAACCATAACAGGAGCTATAATACTTATCAAAGACTCACTATGTGACAGGCTGAAGGCTTCATTGCTTCATTTTACCCCTCATTACAACCCTATGAAGTAGGTATCATTATTGTACCCTTTTCATAGAAGAGAGCATATTTAAGGTCACAGTCTAGGAACTGCTAGAGTAAGAATTTTGACTTTTTCAATTTTGATATTGAATTCCTTTTCTATATTGTAGAAGGGAAAACATTCTGTTAAGGAAACATATGTTTCACATACCATAAAATTCACCCATTTACATTGTATAAGTCAGAGATTTTTAGTATATTCACAAACTCTACAACCATCACCACTATCTAATTTTAGAACATTTCATCACCTTCAAAAGAAATATGGTATATACTAGCAATAGTATATACTATACATACATAAAAGAAATGCAAATTATTTTAAATATGGCCACAATTAAATATATGTATGAATGTATATTTGATTCAGCTAATGCAAAAGAAAATCATGAAATGAATTTTAAAGGACAAAATATAAGTTGGTGAGCCTTCTGTAATTCTGCATCAGCAACATCAGTTTGAATAAGACAAGTAATCAACGTCTGAAATCTATATCCAACCCAGATTATTATGGGTCAAATTCTAATTTCAAGAACCCAGAACATTTTTGTATTCACAACCAAATAATAATATTAGAGGAAAATATAGGAAAAATAGTGTACAACATAGCTTCCTTCAATATTCCCTTTCTCAGTGTCAAAGGGAAAAGCTTAGGACATGACCACAAAAGCTTCAAAGGTATAGATTTTCTTTTTTAGCCTATGTTCATGCACATTTTTGAAGAACTCACAGCCCTATATCTGATAATTTACAACAGTCATTAAAACATAATTTAGTAAGTTCTGCATCTACCCTAAACAGTGAAAAGGCACTCACGGTCGGTAAAGGCATCTTCTTCTTCATTTTCGTCACTGTCATCAGGTAGAGCTTTATAAGGAGGAGGCAGTTTCATTGGAGGTGGAGCAGTTCCTTGCCTCTGAAGATGCAAAATTTGAGAGAAGGGTTAAATGTTTTTGTACAGTGCTATTCCTTCAATGACAAAAAGCACAAAAAGATAGTCTGGAAATATTTAGACTGTACCAAACTCGAACTTCATTCGTATCAGAAGATTGTAAAACAAATACGATGTATTCTTTTATGCTTATGTTATTATATAAAAGTGACTCTGTGATATAAACCCACTAATGCAGAAAAACAGGAATGTAAAAGCAAGTTTTTAAGACTGTTGACCTACCTAAAAGAATGCATTTCTTTCTCTGGTGAGAAAGTCCATTGTCTGTATTTTCTTTACATTGTGGAAGCTTAATTTTGTTATTAACCAGAAAATTCAAATGAAAGACATTTCTAAAATAAATGTAAAAGTAATAACTATCCATTGTATTAATTCTACAATTATTTAAACTTTTTCTTCAATTGTAGAAGTTACAGATTTTACTCTTTAAAAAATACATGAAATACCACGACTTTCTAACTGAAAATGTATTCATCTATAATTTATAGATGGTCAACACGCATTTTAACATTTTCAAAAAGAGATATCTTCATGATGAATAATTATATCTGCATAAATATTCATTCACTTCACATACCAAATGATACAGCACATCAATATTTGGTTCATACATACAGTTAAAGTAGAACTAGACCCTAAGATCAAATTACCTTCACAGAATGAAGACATTTTCTTGAACGCTGGGAGAAATAAAACATACCAAACTCAATGGTGAGACTCAAGCTGCTAAAAAGAATAGGAGCCGATATGCCCAAGCACTCCACAGAAACCGGAATAACTGAATTATGCTACAGGATTTCAATAAAGTACATTCAATTATGCTTTATATGACAAAACCACTAATGGCAGGATACACTTCAGTAAGTGGCCAATGAGTGGTCCATTACAGAAAGCAGGCATGTAATAAATTCTCCAAAATAGAAAACATTATTTGAGAGTCATAAGGAAAGCACACACCCATATTTACTTAAGATAATGTCAAACCAAAGCAGAAAGTATACACATTTGCAGAACATCCAAAAATCTATAAAATGCAAGAGTGATGATGGAAGATGCCAAATACAAAATGCCTCTTAGGGAATAGGAGAATACAGAAATGTGATCACTTTGTCTCTTTAATTCTCTTAAGCTGAAGAAACTTAAAACTGAGTGAAATGAAGGGTAAAGGCAAATGAACTCTTTTCAGTAAACCTTTTCCTCAGAACCAGGTTATCTTACATCAAAGACAATACTCAGAACAAACAAAGCCAGGTTTTGAAATAATATTGAGATGAATTCTCTTTAATGGAATTTTATCATATCTAAGACAAAATCGTACAACTGACTTATTTAATTAGCTTCTACTGATACTCTTGAAAAAGAATATAGAATAAGCATGTCCTGGTCTCCCTACAGTCTGAATGTGGATTGCCAGATACCGGGGGCATCCTTCTGCTGCACATGAGAGAAGGGTATGTACAGGGCCAGGCTCTCCCCAGGTGTGGCAAAGGCAGCTGGAGCAAGGGATGTGCGACTGGACCAGGTGGTTTTGACCTTCATGAGGGTAGAGAACAAAACAAACTCTGTGGTATCCTCAACTCTGAGAACAGTCCTGGGAACATCGTAGGGCTCCCTGAACTGTGAGTGACTAAACAACTGGTTGTCACTCATGCTGTTTGGGTTCCCTGATGCATTATTAACCTTAGAAAAATGTCAGAGATGCAAATAGTTCTTGTTCAATGTCATTGCATATTAATTTTGTCTGATAGAGATGCAAATGATTTTAGTCCTGTAAAAAAGATAACTCCAAAGGTTACAGTTTTATTGCCCTATAAGACATCAACCAGTTTTGTACCTAAATTGGAATCTTAAGCATTCTTTCTTTCAGCAATTGTAAACACTTCACTCTCTTCAACTCTGTCTGAACCAGGCTTACTGTCTTGTTGGTTCCCTCATTAATGAGTTAAATAAATACTTGGCACCTGCACATTTTGCATAATTTTCAGTCATATTTTTATTTTTTTCTTAAATTATACTTTGAACAGTTTTGGAGGTCCCACTGAGATGCTCAAGCAGACTCACCTACCAGAACCAATTAAATTGTGATGCCTCAGAGATGCAATTCATGAACTGTTTAAGCCCATTTACATGATTTTTGGCACCCATGGTTAATTCCAAGTGGCAACATAACTTTGCCTTTTTGACAGTTCCTCTGATTTTTCCTACTTCTATGATTTTGTTTCTGATATGAGACCAAGTTTGGTTCTGAGATGTACTTGTAATTTCTCACTGATAGTAGAAATAAACGGAGTTGGGTTTTATGGTCTGACCATTGAGAGTTATTAGTTGGGATGAGAATCTATAATATACTGGTTCTATAAGATCTATTCTCAACTGGTTGAGAGACAACAGAGAATGTGTTTTAGTCTTTTTGTTTGCCTGTCTGTGTTTTTGTATAAGAACATGTCTTGGAGGCCGGGCGCGGTGGCTCACGCCTGTAATCCCAGCACTTTGAAAGGCCCAGGTGGGCGGATCACAAGGTCAGGAGATTGAGACCATCCTGGCCAACATGGTGAAGCCCTGTCTCTACTAAAAATACAAAAAATTAGCTAGGTGTGGTGGCACGCACCTATAGTCCCAGCTACTTGGGAGGCTGAGGCAAGAGAATTGCTTGAACCCGGGAGGAGGAGGTTGCAGTGAGCTGAGACGGCACCACTGCACTCCAGCCTCCATGACAAAAACGAGACTCCGTCTCAGAAAAAAAAACAAAACAGAAGAACATGTCTTGGGTCCACTGGAAAGAACAGCTCCTTGGCATAAAACCAGTGGGTTTTGCATTCCTGTGTCTACATTTGAATATGGCAATAGTTGCAGGACAGAAGCTGAACACACTGTGTGTATCTGCACTGGAGAAGAGAAAAGTCCTTACCTTTTCACTTTGAATGTGAAATATTTTCCTACCTTCAGAGCATGTTAATAAATTAATGTGAATGTCTCAAACAATCTCTTTCTGATTGATTCATAGAAATAAGCATTATTTAAATGTAATATCCCCAGAGTTTCCAGAAAATAGTTGACTAAACTTACATTACTTTAAATGTACAAGGCTTTTAATAATAATTTTAAGAATCTCTTTTTCACAAAAACCACAAACTCACAATCATTGTTATATAAGAATCCAGATTCACATAATCAAAGTTCATGACCTTTTGAAGAAAGGGAATACATAACACCGAAGAAAAACTTAGAAAACAGCCAAGAGTTTTTAGAAATCTACAGTTAATACTAGTATTTCTTTTTTGTTTTTGAGACAGAGCACCATCTTGGCTCACTGCAATCTCCATCTCCCAGGTTCAAGCAATTCTCCTGCCTCAGCCTCCCAAGTAGCTGGAATTACAAGCATGCACCACCACACCTGGCTAATTTTTATATTTTTAGAAGAGACGGGGTTTCACCATGTTGGCCAGGCTGGTCTCAAACTCCTGACCACAAATGACCTTCCTGCCTTGGCCTCCCAAAGTGCCGAGATTACAGGCGTGAGCCACTGCGCCCAGCCCATACTAGTATTTCTATGAATCCTGATTGCCTATCCTTACAATCTACATAATGCAAAACAAGTCAAAAAACAGTGAGCTGAGGCAAACTAGAACAAAACTAGAGACTTACTGGTTTTTTTGTTTGTTGGTTTTTTGTTGGTTGGTTGGTTGGTTTAGTTTTTAGTCACTCTCTTTTTTTAAAGTGAGTAATCCCAAACCAAACCTAAACCTCTGTTAGAAATGAGTGTCAGGTGATTTGCACTGTCTCCCTTTTGACTGTCAATGATTCTAGAGAACATGTCTTTCTTTTATATTAAGGAGAAAATAACACGCACAAAAAAATTTCTTTTAATGATAATAATTTTTAAAGAGGTAGATTAGTCACCTGGTCTCCTAACCATGAAAAGAGTACGCTCTCTCAGCATGTCGGGCACATCCTTATTCTCATACTAATTACACTCTCTTTATTTCACTACATGTGGCACCCTGATCTGAACGCCTCTTATGGTGAAGGTGCTTTGTCATTCCAGAATGTAGTATAATGCTTGGCATCTAAGATGTAATTTCAGAGAAAAGTAATACAGTAAAAAGAGCACTCTGCAACCACTAAAAGACCATCCTGTAACGGCGATGTGGAATCTGATGTGATTTCTCCTGTTGCAACATTAATGCAGTGGCTAGGTGTTTTTCTTTGTGACAAATAACTCAGTTGACTTTTGGTATTCCTGGGCTCCTACTGGGGGTTTTACTGAAAGCAAATACCCTTGCCATGTATTGAAATTCAACTGGTTTAATGGAGCAGTCCAAAGTTCGTAAGAATCATACACCTACTGTTTTCCTTCCTAGGATTTTATGTGGAATTTTCCTCAATAGATTACATTACCTTGTTCTCAGATGTGGTTGGAGTAGTAACCATTCACCTATGTGGTGTTTATTGTCTGTGTCCCCCACAAAGTGTTACCTCAAATGTTTCCTTTTTGATGTTATATCACCAGATGTTGCACAGAAACTGATTCACTACAGGCAACCAATAAACACTTGATGAATAGTCAGATCTTTGCATCAACATATGAATTCACAAAATTCCAGCAATAGGGTAATTAAGTATTCTTAGGAACCCTTCTTAATCACATAAAAATGACAGATTAAAGTTTAACAGTACGGCTGGGCGCGGTGGCTCACGCCTATAATCCCAGCACTTTGAGAGGCCAAGGCGGGCGGATCACGAGGTCAGGATCCGCCAACATAGTGAAACCCCGCCTCTACTAAAAATACAAAAATTTAGCCAGGTGTGGTAGTGTTCGTCTGTAATCCCAGCTACTCGGGAGGCTGAAGCAGGAGAATCGCATGAACCCAGGAGGCACAGGTTGCAGTGAGCCGAGATCGCACCATTGCACTCCAGCCTGGGCGACAATGTGAGACACCATCTCAAAAACAAAAATAAAAAATAAAAATAAATTTAAACAGTGCTTTTGTGACACATGACTGAGGCCAGAAACAACTAACTATAAACCCCAAATCAGGAGGCCCAGTGGAGCACTAGAAGGTGGCACTTGCCTGGAGGGCCTCTGCTGATCCTTGGAAACCTAAAGCCAGAGATCTCTTTTGATTTAGGATTCTTTATTCATTCAAGAAATATATATGATGCCAGGCAGTATTCTGGGCAATAGGGGTAGAGTAATAATGTAACAGATGAGGTCCCTGCCCTCATGGAGTTTCAATTCCAGTCCCTTCCAGATGTCACATTTTGTGGGTTTCCATGTCTAATCCCCAAATTACTTTAAAGTAGCAGTTGCTGACCAGGCGTGGTGGCTCACATCTGTAATTCTAGCACTTTGGGAGGCCGAGGTGGGCAGATCACCTGAGGTCAAGAGTTCGAGACCAGCCTGGCGAACATGGGGAAATCCAATCTCCACTAAAAAATACAAAAATTAGCCAGGCATGGTGGTGCACACCTGTAGTCCTACCTACTCAGGAAACTGAGGCAAAAGGTTTGCTTGAACCTGGGAGGTGGAGGTTGCAGTGAGTTGAGATTACACCATTGCACTCCAACCTAGGTGAGAGTGAGACTCCATCTCAAAAAAAAAACCTAAAGTAGCAGTTGCTGATTCTCCCGTTTGCCTTGCTCTGCTAGAAATGCAAGCTGTAAGATGGTAGAAATTTTTTGTCTTTCACAGCTTTAATTCAATGTATCGAGGTATAATTGACACGTACAAAACGGCACACATTTAAAGGGTACAACTGAATCCATCACCACAATCAAGAGAGTGAGCATAACAACCATCCCTAAAAATGTGTTCATGTCTTTTTAAAATCCCTCCTTCCCCACCTCTTCCCCTGAAACCTCATTCCCAAGGAACCACTGACCTGCTTTCTCTCACTACAGATTGTACGTTCTAGACATTTATATAAATATAAGCATACAGTATCTACACATTTTTATCTAATGAGAGATAAGGATTTGATGAATCCCAAGTGCCCCCTTGAGGCCAAGCAAGGTGGGAAGTTAGACTAAAAATATCACCCTCCCAAACTCCCATTCCTGAAAATAAAGACTTGTACTTCTAAAAGACTGAGAAAGAATTCTGCAACTAATTACTTGTAATCTGTAAGGAAAAAGGAATATCTCTGCAAGCAATAACCACCGTCTTCTGGAATCTTATATACTACTTACGCTTATTAATAGGTGCCCCCCAAAAAACCCGCAACAGCCTGATCATATAACATGTGCTACTGCTAATCTGAACACAATCTTTGTGATTAAAATCTTAACTCAGACAGTGGCCAATCAGGTTAAACAGACAGTCCTTTAATTTGGTAAACAACCTAATGACACTTTTCCTCATCTTTTGCAAAAATCCTTTCCTTAAGTCCTCAAGGAGTCAGTAACTTGATTGGCCCGCATGTACATGTCTGTAATTAAAGTCGTCCCATGTGTTCAATTCAGTTATGGCTTTTTTCCCAATGGGGTAAAACTTGCAGTAGATAAAGATTTTAAAAAAATAAACAAACCAAGATATTGATCACAAAAGATAGTGGGTATATTTCCTGGCCTTGGTCTTAGTTTGAGGTGAAAGAGAAAAGAGAAAAAGGTGTACCTCAAGAATTACATACAAGTGGCCAGGCATGGTGGCTCATGCCTGTAATCTCAGCACTTTGGGAGGCTAAGGTGGGTGGATCACCTGAGGTCAGGAGTTCAACACCAGCCTAGCCAACATGGTGAAACCCCATCTCTACTAAAAATACAAAAATTAGCTGGGTGTAATGGCGCGTGCCTGTAACCCAGCTGCTAGGGAGGCTAAGGCAGGAAGATCGCTTGAATGCAGGAGGCGGAAGTTGCAGTGAGCAGAGATCACGCCATTGCATTCCAGCCTGGGTGACAGAGCGAGAATCTGTCTCAAAAAAAAAAAAAAAAAAAAGAATTCCATACAACTCTAGATTCACCAAAGTTAAAGACCTGAATTCATTTTATGTGTGTGGCTTAACAAATTCCAACCCAACACATCAGGCAAATAGAAAAAGAAAATCAACATGGTTTCAGTGTAGTGGGTGTATTAGTCTGTTTCGTTCTCCTGATAAAGACATACCCGAGACTGGGAAGAAAAAGAGGTTTAATGGACTTATATTTCCATGAGGCTGGAGAGGCCTCATAATCATGCTGGAAAGCAAGGAGGAACAAGTCACATCTTACATGGATGGTGGCAGGCAAAGAAAGAGAGCTTGTGGAGGGAAACTTCCGTTTTTTAAAACCACCAGATCTCATGAAACTAATTCACTATCATGAGAATAGCAAGGGGAAGGCCTCCCATGATCATTACCTCCCACCAAGGAATTCAAGAATGAGATGAATTCTTGAATTCATGGGAATTCAAGATGAGATTTGGGTGGGGACACAGCCACACCATATCAGTGGGTGAAACAGATGTTTAAGGTATTACTAAAAACTGCCACATATTAATAAAAGGGCCAATTCCCCCAGGATGATACAAAAATTTTAAACTTGGATATACTTAATAAATTAACTTAAAAACATGTGAAACAAAAACTGAAAATACATAAAAAATAGACTAATTTTAGTATCAAAAGGGACAATCATTAGGTTATGCTAACAAAAAATATCAGTAAGTATAAGAAATCTGAATAACTCAAACAGTTTGATCTATAAACTTTTTATAAAAATATGCCCCCAATAACTAAATAATTAATAATTATTTATTAAATAATAGCTGTTCTTTTTAATCACAAATAGAACATTCATAATAACTATGTACTAGGCTATTAAAAACAAGTTGCAACCAATGTCAAACAATTAATATTACATCAACAACAGCCTCTGATTATAGTTAAATTAGAAAATAGAACAAAAAAGATTTTTTAAAACATTCATGTGGAAACTTTAAAATATATTTCTAAATACATTTTGGGTCAAAGAGAAATCACCTTGGAGCCTAAAAACAAAAACAAACAAACAAACAAACAAAACCCCTTAGTACCAAAGAACAGAAATTCAATTTAAAATCTTAGAATGTAGTAAACAGGAACTTAGAAAAAATTTAGTCTAGGGGCTGTGGCTCAAGTCTGTAACCCCAGCATTTTGGGAGGCTGAGGTGGGCAGATTGCTTGAGCCTGGGAGTTTGAGATCAGGCTGGGCAACATGGTAAAACCTCATCTCTAAAAAAAATACAAAAAATTAACCGGGCATGGTGGTGTGTGTCTGTAGTCTCGGCTCCCTGGGAGGCTGAGATGGAAGGACTACCTACAGTGAGGTTGCTGTGAGCTGTGATTGCGCCACTGCACCCCATCCTGGGCAACAGAGTAAGGCTGTATCTCCAAAAAAATAAAAAATAAATAATATATATATATATATATTGCCTTAAATGATTATTTTAGACAAGAAAAAGGTAGAAAATTAATAATCTCTGCAATTAACTAAAAATTATTAAGGGGTAAAAAAGGAGAATAAATCCAAACAAAGAAGCAAGGCAAAATAAAGATGAGAACAAAATTAATTAAGCAGAAAAAAGATTTAACAGATAAGACAAACACACTTCAAAAGGTAATTCTTCAGAAAAAAAATTAAATGAAAAATTACTTTCAAGATTAATGAAGAAAAAGATACAGCAAATAATTACCTATTTTATTTTTTAAAATTTATTTTAGTTTTATTATTTGTTTTATTTTATTTTTTACTTTTTTTTTTTGACACAGGGTTTTGCCCTGTCCCCTAGGCTGGAGTACAATGGTGTAACTGTGGCTCATTGTGGCCTTCCCTGGCTCAAGTTATCCTCCCACCTCAGCCTCCCAAGTAGCTGAGACTACAGGTACACATCACCACACTCAGCTAGTATTTTATATTTTGTAGAGACAGGGTCTTGCCAGATTGCCCAGGCTGGTCTTGAACTTCTGGGCTAAAGCAATCTTCCTACCTTGGCCACCTAAAGTGCTAGGATTACAGGCATGAGCCACCAGGCCTGGCCATAATTACCTATTTCAGAATGAAAAATAACTACTATAGATGGAGCAGAGATGATTAATGTTAAGAGGATACACAAATGGCTGGGCACGGTGGCTCAGGCCTGTAATCCTCGTACTTTGAGAGGCCAAGGTGGGCAGACTGCCTGAGCTCAAGGGTTCAAGACCAACCTGAGCAACCTGGTGAGAACCCACCTCTACTAAAAATACAAAAAGTTAGCCAGGCATGGTGGCACATGCCTGTAATCCCAGCTACTTGGGAGGCTGAGGCACAAGAATCACTTGAATCTGGGAGGCGGAGGTTGCAGTGAGCCAAGATCGCACCACTTCACGTCAGCCTGGGTGACAGAGCGAGACTGTCTCAAAAAAAAAAAAACAACACACAAACAACTTTATGCCAACAAATATAAAAACTTAGGTTATATCAATATTCCTAGAAGAGTCAATGACCAAAAATGACTCTAGAAGAAACAGAAAATCAGAATGATTCAATAACTATTAAAGAACTAAATCAATATTTTAAATTTTTCTCACATAGAAGACACAGGCCCACAATGGCTTCATAGAGTAGTCTGAGTAAAGATTGAAGGAATTGATAATTTTTTAATACAAACTTTCAGAGAACTTAAAAGAATAAATGCTCGTACTAATCATTTTAGTAGTTTACCATAACCAAAGCCAGATAGGACAATATATAAATGAAAATTTCCAGGCAAATCTCACTCATGACCATGAATGGAAAAATCCTGAAAGAAATATCAGCAATGGGCAAAAAAAAAAAAAATGATGACCAAATAAATTGCATTCCAGTAATTCAAGATTGGTTCAACATTCTGAAATCTGCTAATATTATTTACTACATTAAGGGATTCAAGGAGAAAAAAATTTATACATGCACACACTTATTTCAGTGGATGTTAGTAATACATCTGATAAAAGTCAACGCCAATGCCATTCATGGTAAAAATTCTTAGCAAAGTAGGAATGAAAGACAGTATTTCCTTAACCTGATTGAAACCACCTTTGCAAAAATTGTAACAGTGAGGAAACTACGGAAGAAAGAGATCTGACCTAACCAACTCCATTTTGCCTTAAGAATATTTCCTTAACCTCTAATACCTTGCTCTTGTTCATCCCTGCGCATAGGCAGAGCTGACCATAGGAGGAATTTAGTTCATAGTTCAACTATGGAACAAAGATGATAACAGCTCTTTTCCAAAACAAACCCCCTACTTGCCTGGGGGACCAGATCATCTTTGCAAAACTAACAAATTAGCCACGAGATTAGAAATTATGGATTAGGAGTCATGCATTTAGAAGCCACAAGATTCCTAACCTCCTCAGTTGCATCCATGGATAACGTTACCATTATAAAAACTAAGATTACTGTTTAAGGTATTTTCCAGACCCTGCATTCTGATGGATCAGCCGACGCACCGAGACTGGTAAACTGGCTTATCTGGTCTTGTGCCTCACCTCCCCCAAGGAACTGACTCAGCGCAAGAGGACAGTTTTGGACTCCCTGTGATTTCATCCCCAACCAAACCAATCAGAATTCCCCATTCGCTAGCCCCCCAAACTATCTTTGAAAGACCCTAGCCTCCAAATTTTCAGAGAGGCTGAATTCAAGCAATAATAAAACTCTCATCTCCAGCTTAGTCAGTTCTGTACACATTAAATTCTTTCTCTACTGCAATTCCCCTGTCTTGATAAATTGACTGTATCTGGGCAGTGAGTAGGATGAACCCATCAGACAGTTACACTACAGATTATCTACAAATGCCTACATCATATTCAGTGGTAAAATATTAAAAGCTTTTCCATAAATATCAGGAAGAAAAATGACAAGAATGTCAGCTATCATTACTTCTATTAAACACAGTACTGGAGGTCTTAGCAGATACAATAAAATGAAAAAAAGAAAGAGTGGAAAGGAAAAAAGAAAACTACCTTATTCCAAAGTGTTTATTATTATTATATGTATAGAAAATCCAAAAATAAAAATCTACACAGAATAAGAATTTGAGATTCATATTCTTATTAAAAATACCATATATGGAACACACACACAAGACACTACACGTTCCATATGAAATGTTTAATAAGTTTATCTTTAAGTAGGTTTATCTTTACATTTTTTTGTTTCAGCATTATGGTTTTCCCAGTATTCTCCACTAGATTATTGTATGTTTTAAAAGAATAATGTTACAAGATGTCAAATAAATATATAAAAGCCAATTTTATATCTACATACTAGAAATAAACAAAAAACACAATTTAAAAAGATAGCATTTAATAGCAATATAAAATACCTAGGAATAAATCAAAAGATTTCAATACCTTTTTAAATAAAATTATAAAAATTAATTAAAAGAAATAAAAGAATTTAATAGAAAAACATATCATATTAATGGTTTAAAAGTCTCAACATCAAAAAGGTGTAACTTCTAAGTTAATCTATAGATTCAACACAATTCTAATCAAAATCCCAAAAGAAACTTTTGTGGAATTTAATAATCTGATTCTAAATGGATACGGAAAAGAAAAATGATACAAATAGTTAAGACACTTCCAAAGAAGAAGAAACATATAAAAGAAAGTGCTTTATCAGGAAACAAGATTTATTACTATTAATAATTCAGTCCATGCAGCAGTTGTGCTGGGACAGACAAGTTGATCAAATGGAACAAAGCGAAAGCTCAGAAACAGATTCCCCCTTGTAGCCTGAGACACAACAGAGGTGCACTACAAATCTGTGGGTAAAGGAGGTCCTATTTTAAAACAGTGGGACAGTTAGTTCCCCAAGAGAACAATAAGTTCTCTTGATGGGAAAAAATTAAAAATTCATCTCTACTTGACACCACATCTTAAAATAATTTTTAGGTCAACAGATTTACTTTAATAGAGGTGGGCAAACAGGAATGGAGGATTAATTCTGATTGACAGGAAGGATAGTTTTCTAAGGAGAGATGACCTTTGATGTGGTCCTTGAAGAATGAAAGGATTCTTATGGGAGAGCAATGTGGGAAATGGACTTCCGGGGCGAGAACAGCAAGATCAAAGTCTCAGTGTGAGAGGCATGTCCCGGGAATGGACAAACAACCAGCCCGTCTGAACAGGAAAGAAAGCTATAATGTTGATGGCTGACTGGCCCTTTATAGTGTTTTTGCATCTATGCTGCACCAAGTTCCGTCCTCTCTGCTGGTAAGAACCAGTTATATTCGCAGGAAAAAATACTATAAATATAGTGCTTCTACAACACTGACACTCATCAAAAAGTCACTTATATTTCAGCTCAGATATGCAAAAAACAAAACAAAACAAAAAAACCAAAAACATTTTTTAAACACGTGAGAAGTTCAAGTTACCTTTTCTTTCTTTTCTTGGATGTCCTGGTTCTGGTTATTGGTGATTTTGTTGGCCTTGTTATGCACAGTAGGAATGACCTATGGCAGCAAAAAAAGGGGTGGGAGGAAGAAAAACTTTAAATGACATAATCATTACATTTTATTTTTCTTGACATTCCAGAATGGATAATTTTTTTATCATTAATTTTTTTTTTTTTTAAGATGGAGTCTCGCTCTTGTCACCGAAGCTGGAGTGCAGTGGCACAATCTCCGCTCACTGCAACCTCCACCTCCTGGGTTCCAGCGATTCTCCAGCCTCAGCCTCCCGAGTAGCTGGGATTATAGGCGCCTGCCATCACACCCAGCTGATTTTTGTATTTTTAGTAGAGATGGGGTTTCACCATGTCGGCAAGGCTGCTCCCAAATGCCTGACCTCAGATAATCCGCCCACCTCAGCCTCCCAACGTGCTGGGATTATAGGCATGAGCCACCACACCAGCCTATCATTCCATTTCTTAATGTATTTGTTTAAACAGCTAAAATCTTAACTTCGTAACCTCATCTAAAGAGTAAAGATATAAGAAGTACAATTCAAAGCAAACAATAAAACTTGGAAAATCTGACAAGATATGTAACTCTGAAATACTATAAAGTTATATATACATGCCATCGGGGCATAAAAATGCGGGTTTCTGTACGTGGATCCAGAAGCTGAAGATGAAAAAGACTAAAAACAAAGTCACATACTGACTATCATCCAAACATCTCATTTCGCAAGATAGAGTTTTAGGTATGACCTAATTAATTATCCAGGAACACAGGATAACACATCTACTTGGCAGATTTACCTTATTCATCATTGTACCCCCAGTCCAAGTATGTTATCTCCCACGCTGTGTGTACTCAATAAATATTCCTCTATCACTGTTAGCATAAGGATGAATTAACAAGTCTATTTCCACCACTGAATAACCTTCATGAGAGTAGAACTCAGTGTTATTTTTCACTATTTCTCTCGTGCTCAGAAATGGCCTAGTATATAGTTACACTTAATGCAGCTTTATAAATGAATGAACCAGTTTAATTTTATCAAAACAGGCTCCTCAAAGAGCTAGCATAGGTAATCTTGGCATAAAATCTGGTGAGAGACATGAAGACTAAAAGAAAAAAAAATAGGCTGAGTACAGTGGCTCACATCTGTAATCCCAGCACTCTGAGAGGCCAAGGCGGGAGGATCGCTGGAATCCAGGAGTTTGAGACCAGCCTGGGCAACATAGGGAGACTCCATCTCTACAAAAATTTAAAAATTAGCTGAGTGTAATAGTGTGGACCTGCAATCCCAGCTACTTGTGGGGCTGAGGTGGAGGGTCACTTGAGCCTAGGAGGTTGAGGCTGCAGTGAGCCACAATTGCTCCACTGAACACCATCCTGGGTGACAGGGCAAGACCTTTTCTCAAAAAACACGTAAACAAATTAAAAAGAAAAAGAGAAAAAAAATCTCCTTGCTCAGAAAATTAAAAGACTGCCTGCCTAGAGATAATTTGAAAACAAAACAAAAAGCCTATTTCCCTCTAAATACAATTTAAGATTAAATTTTCCTTTTTAATAAAATAAATTTCAGAATAAATCATATTCTCAGAAGTGTGTCATTTACATAAAAACAACAGTAATGACACATTAACATATATATAGTGCTATGTGAAGAGGCAATATTTCTATCTCTGTTTAATATAGATAACAACGTAAGTCAGATTTCAGACTGGTGGGGTTTACAGGCAGTGTTCCTTGTCCTGAAGAATCTGAAACAAAACATTGCCTTCCTGACAAGTCAGAAACTATTCACCCACACTACTCCTACTTTCTCCCATGGAAAAATTGGTCGATGCTAAACAGAAGCTAAATGAGACACAATGTCAGTTGCCACTCATAATGTTTACATTGTTTCTTTCTTCTTTCTTTTTTTTTTCTTATTGAGATGGAGTCTCACTGTCATCCAGACTGAAGTGCAGTGGCACGATCTTGGCTCACTTCACCTTCTGTCTCCCAGGTTCAAGCAACTCTCCTGCCTCAGCTTCCCAAGTAGCTGGGATTACAAGCATGTACCACCACACCTGGCTACTTTTTGTATTTTTAGTAGAGACAGGGTTTCTCCATGTTGGCCAGGCTTGTCTCCAACACCTGATCTCAAGTGATCCTCTCACCTCAGCCTCCCAAAGTGCTGGGATTACAGATGTGAGCCACTGCGCCCAGCCCACTGTTTTTCAAATAGCAGAGAAATGTTCTTCTGTACATATATCTTTAGCAAAATTTAAAAAACAAAATCCTCAATGAGACTACACCTTTCAGGAAAACAGAAGAATGTATTTCTTGTGAAATTAAAAATATATCTATAGATCGATATGCAAAATGCTCATGTGTCAATAAAAAGTAGATACCCTTATGGAACAATGGTATTGGGAATTACAACTGGAATATAGAAAGGAAGAAAGCAACATGTGATGACAAACATAATGAGCTGAAGACATGACCCAATTTCAAAAGGAATTTTTTTTTTTTTTTTGCAACAATACTCTTGCTCTGTCACCCAGGGTGGAGTGCAGTGGTGTGATCTTGGCTCACTGCAACCTCCACCTCCCGGGTTCAAGCGATTCTCCTGCCTCAGCCTCCCAGTAGCTCGGACTACAGAACTGCACCACCACGCCCGGCTAACTTTTTATATTTTTAGTAGAGATGGGGTTTCACCATATTGGCCAGGCTGGAGGACTTTTTAATATGAAATATATACATACATACATACACACACATGCACAGAGATATATATATACGTTTCTGTGAAGTGCAGTTAAGTGGAAAAAATTACCTTACAGAAAAACTTTCTGTGAGCCTTACTCTTAAATAAGTATTTGCCAAGTGCATCCAAGTAGATACACACATTTTTCCAGAATGCTGAAAATATACTTGAGAAAGTCAGGGTGAGAAGCTTTAAACGGTGTATTGGTGATGGTCCTAAAGCAGCTGATAATGACCCAGATAAAAACAACCACTCCATTCACAGTGTTGAGGAGAATGTTTATGTGACCAAGGTACTTTTAGACATCAGGCCTTTGATGGGCATATTAGAAAATGACTTATTTTTGAGTTTTAAGGAAAGTTCAAATTTTAATGTAAACTAAACAAAAATAATTAAGCATTGCCTATATTTTCTATTTCTGGACAATCGGTACTACTTGCAATAATAAGTAAACCAAAGAGAGCACCATTTTACAAAGACATGAAACTTGATTCTCTTTTCATTCGTCTCATGCAATAAGAATCACTTTGTCCTGGCCAGGCGCAGTGGCTCATGCCTGTAATCCCAATACTTTGGGAGGCCAAGGCGGAGGACTGCTTGAGCCCAGGAGTTCAAGACCTGCCTGGAGAATAAGGGGAGACCCTATCTGCACAAAAAAATCAAAAACTAGCTGGGCATGGTGATGCATGCCCGTGGTTCCAACTGCTTGGGAGGCTGAACTTGGAGGATTGCTTGAGTCAAGGAGGTCGAGGCTTCAGTGAGCCATGACTGTGCCACTGTATTTATCTTGGGTGACAAAATAAGACCCTGTCTCAAAAAAAATAAAAGAGTCACTTTTCCATAAAAACAAAGTTGAAAATGGAACAAGTCATGGACATAGCAATTAACGTCATAAATGGGATATGCTTTGTCATTCAGAACCACAGAGAGTTCAGTGTCTGATGAACTGAATGTACAATGTGGCAGTCTACTACACTACATTAGGGAAAAAGTAACTTGAGCATGGCACAGTGCTGAAGAGATTTTGTTTGAATAATTGAAAGAAATTGCACTGTTTGTGTCATCCAAACAAAAATTTCCACCTCAGCTCACTAGCGTAGGTTGGATTGAAAGCTTAGCCTTTTTGGCAGGGCATTCACAGCTGGCCACACAAATGTATAATTTGATTGACTCATTCTCACTCAAAATTGTTGATTTGGAAGTATAATTTGGCAAAGAACAATCTGGCCAATTTTCCTGTTGAACCCAGTTTCCAGAAATAAAAGCCATGGCCTCAACGACATTCCCGATATCATAAGAATTAAAAACTGGGTTCTAAAAATTCTTATTGAATTTCAAATTTTGTGAAAACAAGAGACTTTCTTCAGTTCACCTCTCTCAATTAGTCTTGATGGTGTAAACATGGTGCTAAGAATGGAAGGCACCATACTGCTAAATGCAGTGACAGAGCAGAGGTGCCAATGCAGGCTGCAGCTCACTGGGCATAGGCAGGTTACGAGTATGCAAATGCCCCCACCCCTGAGATAGCCAACCATATATTTGCCCAGTTTGCCATATAAGTATTATTTTCTTTTTGCCTTGATATTAAAAAAGATTGGAATGCACTACATAAGTATATTGGAAAGCAAATAATTTTTTAAAATATGCAGTTAGAAGTGCATATGTAAGCCTGGGCAAAAACGGGAGACCCTGTCAAAAACCAAAAAAAAGGCCAGGTGTGGTGGCTCACACCTGTAATCCAAGCACTTTGGGAGGCCAAGGTGGGCAGATCACCTGAGGTCGGGAGTTCAAGACCAGCCTGACCAACATGGTGAAACTCCGTCTTTTTAAAAAAAATATTTTTAAATTAAAAAAAATAAAATTAAATTAAATTAAAAAAAAATTTGCCAAGCGTGGTAGCGTGCACCTGTAATCCCAGCTACTTGGGAGGCTAAGGCAGGAAGATTGCTTGAGCCCAGGAGACAAAGGCTGCAGTGAGCTACGATCATGCCACTGCACTCCAGGCTAGGTGACAGAGTGAGGCTCTGTTACCAAAAACAAACAGAAAAAGAAGTGTATAAGTTTTGAATAGCTGTCTTCCATTATAAAACGAAGAAAAGAATATTGCTTCCAGTTTTAAGGGTGACGTTTCTGTTGCACACTGTAGTATAAAATCCACATCCTGCCACCGACATTTCATATCAGAGTTCCAATTCCATACCAAAGGAGTAATTAATTACAGAAGAAAAATTTTAGGTCAGGTGCAGTGGCTCACGCCTGTAATGCTATCACTTTGGGAGGCCGAGGTGGACAGATCACTTGAGGTCAGGCATTTGAAACCAGCCTAGTCAACAAGGTGAAATCTCATCTCTACTAAAAATACCAAAATTAGATGGCCATGGGGGCACATGCTTGTAATCCCAGCTACTCAGGAGGCTGAGACACAAGAATCACTTGAACCTGGGAGGCAGAGGTTGCAGTGAGCTGAGATCACACCATTGCACTTTGCCCTGAGCAACAGAGCAAGACTCCATTTCAAAAAAAAAAAAAAGAAGAAGGAAAAGAAAAATTTTATGATTAAGTATTGCTGTTTTTAAATTTAGAATCTCCAACATTAGAACATACAACAGTACAACATATCAACATGTTTTTATTTTTACATGCTTTAATAAATATACACAACATGTGATAGTATATCTACAATGTTTTTACACCTGACTCTGTTCAAAGTATTTTATAAACAAAGTAACTGGCTCAGAAAAGTAACTTGCCTCCAAGTTAGCAAAGCTGGTAAATAAGGAATCAAGAAATTGAAAACAGGTCTGTTTGATTCCAGAGGGTGTAACTCAAACCAGTGCACACTGTAATGACTCCAATTTGACCAGAAGATCAAAACTGGAGGGGAAAAAAGGGACCTAAAGTTTAATGACTAAATTTTTGTGACGCTCATACTTTAAGTATAATATAGCTAAATAACAATGAAAATATGTGGAAAATACAGGCCAAAGCTTGGTCTGCAGGTATACAGAGTATTATTAAACTTCTTGAAAAGACGAACTAAAACTTACTCGTGGAGTGGATGACAAGCTCTGAACAACGAACACCACGGGGTTTCCTGCATTCTTAATGGCCTCGACTGCTTCGCTGTGTGAGGCATTCTGCAAATCTACTCCAGACACCTGAAACACAGAAGCAACTTATCTCAATTAGAACAGCACTAGAGGCTGGGTGCGGTGGCTCACGCCTGTAATCCCAGCACGTTGGGAGGCCGACGTGGGCGGATCACAAGGTCAAGAGATCGAGACCATGCTGGCTAACATGGTGAAACCCCGTCTCTATTAAAAATACAAAAAAAATTAGCTAGGCGTGGTGGCGTGTGCCTGTAGTTCCAGCTACCCAGGAGGCTAAGGCAGGAGAATTGCTTGAACCCGGAAGGCGGAGGTTGCAGTGAGCCGAGATCGCACCACTGCACTCCAGCCTGGCACCTGGTGACAAAGCAAGACTCTGTCTCAAAAAAAAAAAAAAACAGCACTAGATATTGTGGATAGCTTAATTCAAAGTTCCTGTGTATTATCTAGTTATGAGAACAACCAGAGCCTAATGAGTAGACCACAGTCAAGACTGGCCCAGAAAAAGCTTTGGCATTTTAGGAGAACATGTGTAAGGAAAGTAACATTTCACCTTCAGAAAAGTAGATAAGACAAATATATTAATAAAAACGGCCCTGGCTAAATATAATTATCCTAAACAGTAGCTCAGTCAGTAACAGAACCTTAAGATGTCTGTCACCTCTGCCAGGAGTGTAGCTCACAGTTCCAAGTGGGACCAGGGAGGCTGGGATTATCTATGGACTTTTATCATCTCTCTATTAAGCTGAGAAGCGTAATATTTTAAGCAAATCACCTGTTATCACAATTGAGTAGTTGAACATTTCTCAAATGACGTTTAAAAAGAAGTACCAAAAAACATTCACAAGTTCCTCTACTAAACTATTTCTGTTTTCAGTAAATTTAAATAAGTATAAACAGTTCCCTATTCAGAAAATTTCAGAGAACCTAACTTGCTAACATGCCCATAATCTCCAAGAGCACTCTGTATTTCCAAAACATGTTTAACAGAATGAATTTTTCAAACCTATAATATAACAAAGCCTTGGTAAATGCTGGGGTGGTCTATGGTCTCAATAGTAGTGACAATTTGTGAAGACTGCTTTGCTATCAGAGGACTGAGGAAACAGGAATGCAGGTGGAGAGGGATGCAGGATGTTTTGAAGATAGGAGGAAATATTACAGTGATATTGATACAGTGTAGAGAAAAAAAATGGATGATAAAGGAGAGAGGCATGACCACTGTAAAGACAATATCCTTGGATAATCAAGAGGGAATGATTTCTACTGCACAAGTTAGAGAGACTGGCTTTGGATGGAAGCACAAATATAGTGCCTTTGCTGTTACAAAGGCAATTAGAAAAAAGATTTGGTGAGCACTGGAAGCAGGGGAAGGTCCTTTAACTGCCTCTGTTTTCTCAATGAAACCTGAAACTAGGACCTTAAACTAAGAGCAAGACGGAGGAAAGAGGCATAAGGGGTTTGGCACAGTTGCCTATTGTATTAGTCTGTTCTCACGCTGCTGTAAACAACAGCCTAAGAGTATGTTATTTATAAAGGAAGGAGGTTTAATTATCTCATGGTTCTGTATGGCTGGGGGACCCTCAGGAAACTTACAGTCACAGTGGAAGGGGAAGCAAACCCATGCTTCTTCACACGGCAGGAAGGAGAAGTGCCCAGCAAAGGGGGGAAAAGTTCCTTATAAAATCATCAGATTGGCGGGACGCAGTGGCTCATGTCTGTAATCCCAGCACTTTGGAAGGCCAATGCGGGCAGATCACAAGGTCAGGAGTTTGAGATGAACCTGACCAACATGGTGAAATCCCGTCTCTACTAAAAATATAAAAATTAGACGGGTGTAGCGGTGCACGCCTGTACTATCGCATCCAGCCTGGGTGACAGAGCGAGACTCCATTTCAAAATAAATAAATAAATAAATAATATAAAATAAAATCATCAGATCTTGTGAGAACTCACTTCACTATCACAAGAACAGCAGAATGGGGGTAACCACCCCCATGATTCAATTACCTTCCACTGGGTCCCTCCCATGACCTGTGGGGATTTGGGAAACTACAATTCAACATGAGATTTGGTTGAGGACACAGCCAAATCATATCATTTTTAAAGATAGGAGACTGAACCAGCTAGGAGAATATTAAAGGACAGCAGGGCAAAATTAAAGACCCGCTTGTGGGGGGTGCTCATGAGCTTCTAATGAGACCAGACACCATGGCTGGTTATTTCTCTCGCCATGCCAGAGACCTGGAATAAGTAGAGTTGCACTTAACTAGGATGTGGTTCTCCCAGACAAGTTCAGTGAAAGGAAGGAGGATCTAGGGCAGGAAGCACATGCAAGGGAGGAGGTGGAGGCACCAACCACTGAACGTGAACAGGCTGAGGAGGAAGTGAGCACATGAGAAGCTGAGGACACGGATGTGTGTGCTTGTGGTATAATACGAAATGTCCTTGTTCTTGTCACAGAGTACCCTTGGAATTTCCTGAGTGATAGGAGTGTCTTTTGTTATGCATAATAGCCCCCTTTCACATCTGAGTTTATGCTGCTGAGGTGGCTTAGGGTAGAGCCCCTGGATAACCTCTGGATGGGGCCATTTGCCAGAAAGACCAAAGAATTAGAGAACCCCACACTTCCCCCCACGATCTCCAAGAAGTGAGGGTGGGGGCTAGAGATGAAGCTCTGTAAAAACCCTTGAACAACAAGATTTGATGAGCTTCTGGGTTGTTGAACATGTGGACATGCTGGGACGGTGGCAGGTGGTACACCCAGAGTGTGGATATTCTGCGCCCTCCTCCCCATACTTTGCCCTATCCTTCTCTTCATCTGGCTGTCCATTTATAACCCGTGTATAACCAGTAAATGTAAGTAAGTGTTTCTCTGAGCTGCCCTAGCAAATTAACAAAATGCAAGGGGAGGGATGTGGAAGCCTTGGTTTACAGCCAGTTGGTCAGAAGTATAGGTAACAACCTACTAAGAGTAGCATCTGACATGGGGGCAGTCTTGTGGGATCAAGCCCTCAACCTGTGTGATCTGATGCTATATCCGAGTACACAGTGTCAGAATTGAATTAAATTATAAGACAGTTGGTGTCCACTGGCGATCTGACACTATCTCCAGGTACATAGTATCAGAACTGAACTGAATTATAAGACACCCAGTTGGTGTCCACTGGAGTATGGGGGGAAACCCCTACACATCTGATCACATTTACTGTTCTGTTTTGAGTGTGAGAGTAAAGGGAAAAGGTTGGTAAGAATATGGAGAAACCAAAAAATAAAAATTAAAATAATAATAATAAAGAATATGGAGAAACTTACACATTGCTGGTGTGAATGTAAAATTGTATAGCCAGTCACTCTGAAAAAGAATCTGACAACTCTTTTCAAACACTGGAATTAACATAAAACTCAGTAATTGCACCCTTGGGTATTTATCCTAGAGAAATGAAGACTTATTTTCACTCAGGAATTTGTATACAAATATTTAGAGCAGATTTATTTGCAATAGCCAATAATTAAAAATTACCCAAGTGTCTTTCAATGGGTGAATGGTTAAACAAAGTGGTACACCCATATCACGAAATGCCACTGTTATGGTTGGAATTTACGTGGCCTTTACAGTTCATATGTTGAAATTCTAACCTCTAAGGTGAAGGTATTAGGAGGTAGGCAGGGCCTTTACAAAATGATTAGGTCATGAGGGGTCTGCCCCCAAGACTGGGATTAGTAGCCTCATAAAAGAGGCCAAAGATAGCTAGCTCATCCCTTTTACTATGTGAGGACACAGTGAGAAGGCGTCATCTGCGACCCAGAAAACAGGTCCTCACCAGACACCAAATCTGCCAATGCCTTGATCTTGGAGTTCCCAGCTTCCCAGCCTCCAGAACTATAATGGAATTTCTATCTTTATGGTATTTTGTTTTGGGAGCCCGAATTTCCAAAGATAACTACTCAACAAAAAGGAACAAACTGGTTGTTTTTTTGTAGAGAGAGGGTCTCACTCTGTTGCCCAAGCAAGTCTTGAACTCCTGGACTCAATCCACTCTCTTGCCTCTGCCTCCCAAAGTGCTAAGATTACAGGTGTGAGCCACCTCACCCAGCCATAGGAATGAACTATTAATGCACACAATAAATGGAGTTAACCTCAAGGAGATTATGCTAAGTAAAAAAAAGGCAATCTCAAAAAGATACATAATGCATAACTGAATTATGAGACAATTGTGAAATAACATAATTATACACACTAAGAAACGGAATACTGGCTGTTAGAAGATAGGGATGGGAGAGAAAGGGAAGAGGGTAACAGGAAGTGAAGAAGGTGCCTGCTTCTCCTTCTGCCATGATTGTCTAAGTTTCCTGAGACCTTCCCAGCAATGTGGAACTGTGAGTCAATTAAACCTTTCCTTTATAAATTACTTGAGTATGTCTTCTTAGCAGTGTGAGAACGAACTAAAACAGAAGGGGAATGCAAGGGAGTTTTGTGTTGATGATACAGTTGAGTTTCTCAATTGTGGTGGTGCATATGCAAGGTTTTACATGTGATAAAATTGTATAGAGATACAAACACACACGCAAATCAGTGCATGCATAACTGCTAAAATCTGAATAAACTACAGATTGAGCCAATGTCAATTTCTTGGTGGTGTTATTGTGGTATCGTTGTACAAGATATTAAAATTGAAGGTGGCTGAGTGAACAGTACATGAGACTTCCCCTGTACACTTCTTTGTAATTTGCTATGAATTTATGGTTTCAAAATACATTAAGAAAAAATATACTATAACAAATGTTTAAAAATTAATTTGCAATAGATCAGTAATCAAAGTAAAAAGTGAATTCATCTCACTTATTTTCTAGATGATTATTAATTTAGATTAAAAAAACAAAATTCAGCTGTATGTTGCTTACAAAAAATACAATTTAAACTAAATGAAAAGAATAGTGGAAAAGGAGGAATGAAAAAAGCAAAGTACCAGCTGGGCACAGTGGCTCACGCCACTGTAATGCCAGCAGTTTGGGAGGCTGAGGTGGGCAGATCACCTGAGCTCAGGAGTTCGAGACCAGCCTGACCAACATGGCGAAACCCCATGTCTCTACTTAAAAATATAAAAATTAGCCGGGTGTGGTGGTAGGCGCCTGTAATCCCAATTACTTGGGAGGCTGAGGCAAGAAAATCACTTGAACCTGGAAGGCAGAGGTTGCAGTAAGCCAAGATCATGCCATTGCACTCCAGCCTGGGCGACACAGCGAGACTCGGTCTCAAAAAAGAAAAAAAGCAAAGTACCATGTAAATTAATAACTAAAATAAGACAAGGTTAACAATATTAATAAAATAGAATTTAAGGCAAAAAGTAATAGGAATAAACAGGAAAACTACATAATGTCAAAAGCAAATCACCAACAACAAATCCACTAAATATATACAGCAAAACCAGCAGAATTACAAGGAATAACAAACAAATCCATAATCACAGTGGGAGACAAACTCTAACTGAAACTGAGGAAAAAGACCAACAAAAATTAGTAAGAATACAGGACTCCTTATTTGTTCATCTGACTATTACTATTTGGATGTCAAATAGGCGTCTTAACCTAACATGTCTAAATAATGTCACCCCAAATCTGTTTCTCCCACAGTCTTCCCCCATCTCAGCAAATAGAAATTCCATCTTTGATTCCTCAAGTTGAAAAGCTTTTGAATTATCTTTGCCACTTTTCTCTTCTGCATTCATTCTGTTAGTCAAGTCCTATTATTCTACTTGCAAAATATACTACAACCTGACTGCTCCCCCTCCTGGTCCAGGCAGCCATTCTTTCTCTCCTAAGTGACTGCAACAGCCTTCCAGCTGAGGCCCCTGCTTCCATCCCAGCCCAGAAGCCAGAATACACCTTTGAAACAATACATACTTACATGCTCATAGTTCTCCAGTGACTCTCCACTGCACTCAGAGCAGACCTTCCAGAGCTTTCAGGCTCTACATGATGTGGCTTCCCATCACTCCTCAGCCCTTTTCTCTTACCCCTTCTGGCTTGTTCATGCTATGCTATTACTGCTGGACTTCCTGCTGCTCCTTGAACTCATGCAAGCAAGCTCCTATCTCAGAGCTTTTGCATGTTTTCCTTCCTCCATATACCCACATGGCTCACTCTCTCATTTCCTATATTTTGTCCCAATATCTTCCATAATGAAGCTATTAAAATTGCAACTATTGCTTTCACCGCCCCCAAACCCCTACACTCCTTATTCTCCTCCACTGCTTTATTTTGTTCCCTAGCTACTTATTACAACCTGACATTCTACATATATTTATTTATTTTATTCTCTATTCCCCCACTCCCACTATCATGTAAACACCATAAGGTAAGGGGCTTTTGGTCATTTTCTTCATTCCCATATTAGCAGTATGTTTGAAAATGGTTTTAAACATTGCACAGCACAAATATAACTCAAAATTTGTATACAGAGCTACTTTTATATAATTCTTTAATTTAATGCTCACAATAATGCTATTGATTTTGAATTCTCATTTCCATTTTATTTGAAAACTGAAAATCTGCAGGTCTAATGATTTGTCCAAAAACACATAGAACCTAAAAAGGACAGACGCTGACTCCAACCTACGACCTGCAGGGCTCTTTGTATTCCATTAGAGCTGAAACACCATGGTTGATGGTTAGCATCATAAAGCATGAATCAGAACAAGCAGATTATGGGATTAAAGATACCCACCATGGTGTCACCCAGTTAACCCAATGCAAAGAAATGTGTCACATTCAGACTTCAGGGCACTGTCAGTGGTTTCATGTTCCCCCTTACCCCCCACTTTTTTTTTTCTGTTTTGAGACAGAGTCTCGCTCTGTCGCGCAGCTGGAGGGCAGTTGCGCAATCTCGGCTCACTGCAACCTCTGCCTTTCGGGTTGCAGCAATTCTCCTGCCTCAGCCTCCCAAGTAGCTGGGAATATAAGCCTGCCCACCATGCCCGGCTGATTTTTCTATTTTTAGTAGAGATGGGGTTTCACCATGTTAGCCAAGCTGCTTTCAAACTCCTGACCTCAAGTGATCCCCCCTGCCTCGGCCTCCCAAAGTGCTAGGATTACAGGCATGAGCCACCATGCTCAGTCTGATGTGCCTTTAAAACTAGCTCCCAGGCTGGGTGCAGTGGCTCACGCCAGTAATCCCAGCACTGTGGGAGGCCGAGGCGGGCACATCACGAGCTCAGGAGTTCGAGACCAGACTGATCAACACGGTGAAACCCCGTCTCTACTAAAACTACAAAAAAATTAGCTGGGTGTGGCGGCACATACCTGTAATCCCAGCTACTCAGGAGGCTGAGGCAGGAGAATAACTTGAACCCAGGAAGCAGAGGTTGCAGTGAACCAGGATCATGCCACTGCACTCCAGCCTGGGTGACAGAGGGAGACTCCATCTCAAAAAATCAAAAAACAACTTAGCTCCCACAAAGCATATCAGGTGCGAACCATGGATCCTCCCCCTCCCCCCAATGGAGTCTTACACCTTCTAGGGTCAACTTCTTTCTCTAAACAAGAATATATACCCTATTCACACACAATTATAAAATTAAGAGCTTCAAGAAAAAAATTTAGAGCTTGTTAAAGACTGTGGGAGAAGCATAATGCCTACCATCTGCCCTGTTCTATATAAAGCCCTTTGTTAGCGTTTTTTGCAATCAGCTGAAGTTTTTCTTTTATCATTTTATTTGTTTACCCCCACCCCGACTCATTTGAGAAACTCATAAACTGTGCACACGATGTACAAACTAAAGCATATAAATAGAGCACACCAACTATACACACATGCTCCCCAGCACACGAAGAAAAGTCTTCTGGCTAAATGATTATTCCACTGTCTTACAGTATGTTTCCAATAAAAACAGCACTTTAACATCATTTACCTCAAGTATTTTATCTCCAGTTTTAAGTGCGTTTGTCTTCCCTGCTGGACTGTCTTCTAAAACTTGCTTGATAAATATACCTTTAAGTTCCTCTCCATTCTTTAGACGTTTTATAACAGTTTGTCCACCAACAATACTGATCCCAAGAGACACATTGGGTTCTCTAAAAATCTCAACACTATATAAAGGAAAAAAACAGAATTCACTCATCAACAAGCTAATTTAATCTGTTGGACTGTAACTATTCCATTTGTATCATATCGTTATGACTCACATTTTAGATAAATTTTCTAAATACATTTTTACAAATGTTATACAAATGATATGTAGTTCCAACATTCTAAGATGTTATCAATAATTCATAACGTGAAAGTTTAGTTCTGAAAAGCATGGATTTCTACAACAATAAATATAACTCTTAATATTCAGTAAAGATTTAGCTAAGCCCTAATGTTCCCATCTCCTATCACAATATGTTTTCTGTGATTAGTTCTTTTCATTTATATCCATAACATTAGCAAAGAATGGACTGAAGAAACAACAAATGGGCAAAAAGAAAAAAAAAAAAAATTAAGAAAGCCACATATGTCATTTTAGCAAAAAGTACAGATGTTCAGAGTAAAGTAAATTTGCCACTGAGTGGCTCATGGCGCAAGTGGCTTTTCCCAGTTAGCAGGTTTAACTCTGTGGTTCTTTAATCAGAGGACAGATTTTATTTGCTCCTAAGGCCAGAAGGTTTTGATTTCTTCCTACCTCCATGTCATTATTTAAAAGAAAGTTTGAAATAAAAACTGCCCCCCTCAAAATATTATAAATTTTGGACTGCAGCCAATAATCAACTCATTAAAAAATTAACTCAGAAAACAACTCTTAAATTTTTTAAGACAAATTCAGATTTCAATTACAAGAAAAGAACCAGTTTGGATGGAGGTGGTGGAATTAATAATGGATACAGAATAGAGAGAACAGCTAAAGGAAGACTTTCATCATCTTAAAGTAAAGCCCTGGCAAGGACTTGAGACTATAGGGACTGATAAGTACTTAAAACTTCCCCCATATCCAAGGAAAGATGGGTTTTCAACACATTCTGTTAGCACAAACGTGGACTCTCCACCAGGGGGAGAAAGGTAGGGATAAACCGATATATACTACAAGCTTCAACTACTGCTATCGTTGTTTACCAACAAAGGAAGCTTTACTGCATTCGAGGCAGCTTTACCTGACTTGCTTAATGACATAGTGATAAACTATACCTGTAGATGGACATTTCTAAACTGCTTTCTCTTAAAGAGTATCAAAGATATTCCTAATATTGGTTACAGTTGTTTTGTTTGGCTAAAAATCTCTAGGTAAGACAAAAATGAAACTAAAATGTAGGCCAGCTTACAGGTGAATTATCGCAATTTCTCAATCATTAGAGTATGACTAAATGAGGTTCTAAAAAGTTAAATAAAAAAATAACTGATT
The DNA here is from genome assembly GCA_036589455.1 of Ateles fusciceps. Classification (NCBI taxonomy): domain Eukaryota; kingdom Metazoa; phylum Chordata; class Mammalia; order Primates; family Atelidae; genus Ateles; species Ateles fusciceps. Next base: position 18,651,033 of record JAZHEH010002507.1, on the reverse strand, counting down.
GTGCTCCTATTGAGAAAGCCAGTAATGTCATCCACATACATTCTTGGTGGACCCCAGTGGCTAAAATTTGGAGTTTCTTCTCCTTCGCCTTCTTCTCTCCAGGTAATTCACTAAACAGGGAGAAAAAAAAAATTACAATTTTAAGGCATACTCATTATTAAAGGTCCTTGGAAAGTTTTGAAATTGCAAAATCTATAGGTAGTCCAATGAATCTCAATTTTTAAGTTTGTAAAATATTTACATCAATAAATACACAAAGTAAAAATATACTGCTTTAACATTCAACTCCAGAAATCCACACTCGGCATAAGAAAATCACAGAATTATCATAAACACTCTTATTGGTGACATTTTAGATGCTAAGTTTGTATTTGATTTGTACAATTTCAAATTCATTTCTCTATCAATATGTAAAACATTACGAAATGTATTCCTTAAAATTTGGTATTGTTGGCTGGGTGCAGTGGCTCACACCTGTAATCTCAGCACTTTGGGAGGCCAAGGCAGGCGGATCACAAGGTCAGGAGACTGAGACCATCCTGTCGAGCATGGTGAAACCCCATCTCTACTAAAAATACAAAAAATTAGCCGGGTGTGGTGGCACACTCCTGTAGTCCCAGCTACTCAGGAGGCTGAGGCAGGAGAACTGCTTGAACCTGGGAGGCAGAGGTTGCAGTGAGCTGAGATCGTGCCAATGCACTCCAGCCTGGGCCACAGAGCGAGACTCTGTCTCATTTAAAAAAAAAAAAAAAAGAAAAGAAAAAACAAAACAAAAGACTTGGTATTGTCCGAGCAGCTAAGACACAGAAATCGACATGTATCATATATATCAACATGAACAGGTCAACACGATCCTCTTTCTAGCCCTAAATATTTCCTGTCATTTGTATCCCATGAATATTTTGTGTACTTATATGGGACTTTTCTGTTACTTACATTATCTAATATTATCCTCACTGCCTCCCCACCTACACCGTCATATTTTCATCCATCAAGTTAAGTTAGAATAGAACTGCTGAACTGAACATGGTGAAACCCTGTCTCCACAAAAAAAATAGCTGTGTATGGTGGCACATGCTTGTAGTTCCAGCTACTTAGGAGGCTGAGGCAGGAGGACTGCTTGAGCCTGGGAGGTCAAGACTGCAGTAAGCCATGTTCATGTCACTCCACTTCAGCCTGGGTGACAAAGCAAGACCCTGTCTCAAACAACAAAAACAAAAACAAAAAACTGCTGAACTGGATAATGTAAAATGCTGAGTTATGGAGTAGTTACTTATAAAAGTAATGCAATCTAATAATGAATAGACAGTGCTGTGTATTATCTGGAAGAGAAATCAGGAGTCCTAAGCTCAAGTCTAACTGATATCACGAAATAGGTGTATGACTCTGGACCAACAAATGAAATAGGTCTGATGTTATAAATTGCATTACTCCATACAAAAATGTAGGCACTACTTCTTCTACTTCATTTTCATAAAAACCCCTGGCCAGGTGTGGTGGGCTCATGGCTGTAATCCCAGTGCCTTTGGGAGGCTAAGGCAGGAAGATCACTTGAGCCCAGGTGTTTGAGAGCAACCTGGACAACACAGTGAGACCCCATCTCCACAAAAACAAAAAAAAATTAGCTGGGCATGGTGGCACACCTGTAGTCCCAGCTACTGGGGAGGCTGAGGTAGGAGGCTCATTTGAGACCAGGAGTTCAAGGCTGCAATGAGCAAGGATCACACTACTGTTCTCCAGCCTGGGCAACAGAGCAAGACCCTGTCTCAAAACCAAAAATCCCTCTGACCTATAAAATAAGCACAGCAGGTCCTATTATATTTTACACAGGAGGAACTGAAGCTTGGAGAAGGCTTAAGCATACTATACAACCTCACAACCTCCTCTTATGTATCCAAATCTGTTTAGCCCTAAGTTTCTGTACTGCCTTTTTTCTCTGAACTCTCAAGTAAGCCCTATAAAGTGCAGCAAAACTCTACCTTCTTGGCCCTTTACAGACTTACTATCTAGGATAAAACTGTTGTAAGGCCATATGAAAAGGAGAAGACTGAAAGGATCTAGACAAGCCAAATATCAGTTAAGAAATTAGGATCATTACATCTCATCCACTACCAGATGTCTTTCTTACCTTAGCCAGTCTAATTTTTATGATTAAAAGTATCATAGCATTCAGGGGAAAACAACTTGGCAGACACTTGCTGGTTACTTATCTAATGTCTTTTTCTCCCCTTCTTCCATACCAACATAACCCCTCTTTTATTCTAGGTGGCACTATGCCCAGCTCTGAAAAAAACACATTTTCTGGACTTTTTTTCAGCTAATGGGGATTGTGTGCCACAGTGCTGATCAGTGATGTGGAACCAGAAGCTCCCGGATGAGACTTCCAGGAAAACTCATTAAAAGGAAGGAGAATCAGCTGGCAGGAGACTTTCGCTCTATGCCCTCCCCTTCTTCTTGCCTAGAATTCACAGGCGATATTGGTGGTAAAACAATCATCTTCAAATCATACAGAAATAATGAAGAGTAAGGCCATACATTCAGGGTAGCAGAGCAGAAAGGATGAAGATATTTAAGACCCTGATGACAGCAGCACCACACCATCCTAAGACCACCTTCTTCAGGACTTTTCACATGAAAAATATTTACGCCTTTATCTGGTTAAGCCACATTTGATGGGGTAACTGTAATCCCTGAATGATACACCCACAGTTCCACCAATTTAAGTGAACGGTTCTCACTTTAGCCTATCATATTCTTGTTTTTTGTAACTATATTATCATAACTGTAATCATAGCACAAACTTTCCTATTTTGATGATCCTATGTAATAGTAAGAAGGATTAAATAAGATATTAATTGAGGCTCAACCGATATTCATTTCCTCTATAAGCTTTTTCACTTGAACTTATGACAAAAATCAACCCACATAGTATCATAATCTTCACCATTTTTTACTTAATAGTACCTTAAAAGGCCATTGTATTGATGTAATTTATCTGCTATCTCAATATATGATGCACTTAGATTGTGCATTAGTCCATTTTCACACTGCTATAAATATACTACCTGAGACTGCGTAATTTACAAAGAAAAGAGGTTTAACTGACCCACAGTTTCACATGGCTGGAAAGGCTTCAGGAAACTTACAAACATGGCAGAAGGTAAGGAGACGGAAGGTACACATGGCGGCAGGAGAGAGAGAGTGCACAGGGGAAACTGCCACTTTTTAATCATCAGATCTCATGATAATTCCCTCATTATCATGAGAACAACAGGGGAAAACTGCCCCCAAGATCCAATCACCTCCCACCAGGTCCCTCCCCTGACACATGGGAAATACAATTTGAGATGATATTTGGGGGGTACACAGAGCCAAACCATATCATCCTATCCTGGCCCCTTCCAACTCTTATGTCCTTTTCACATTTTAAAACCAATCATGCCTTCCCAACAGTCTCCTGAAGTCTTAACTCATTTCAGCATTAGCCCAAAAGTCCAAGTCCAAAGTCTCATCTGAGACAAGGCTTCCACCTAGAAGCCTGTAAAATCAAAAACAAGTTAGTTATTTCCAAGATACAATGAGGGTACAGACACTGGGTAGATGTTTTCATTCCTAATGTTCTCCCAATAGGAGAAATTGGCCAAAACAAAGGGAACAGAGGCCCTACATAAGTCCAAAACCCAGTGGGCTAGTCATTAAACCCTTTTTTTTTTTTTTTGAGATGGAGTCTCCCTCTGCCACCTGGGCTAGAGTGCAGTGGTGCAATCTCAGCTCACCGCAACCTCCACCTCTCAGTTCAAGCAATTCCCCTGCCTCAGCCCTGCAAGTAGCTGGGATTACAGGTGTGCACCACCACACCTGGCTAATTTTTGTATTTTTAGTAGAGATGGGGTTTTGCCATATTGGCCAGGCTGGTCTCACCTCAGGTGATTCACCTGCCTCAGCCTCCCAAAGTGCTGGGATTATACGCATGAGCCACTGTGCCTGGCCATAGTCATTAAATCTTAAAGCTACTAAATGATCTCCCTTGACTCCATGTCTCACGTCCAAGACATGCTGATGCAATGGGTGGTCTCCCAAGGCCTTGGGCAGCTCCACCTCTGTGGCTCTGCAGGGTATATCCCCCATGGCTGCTTTCACAGACTGGGGGTGAGTGCCTGTGGCTTTTCCAGCTGCATGGTGCAGGCTGTCAGTGGAGCTACCATTCTGGGTTCTGGAGGACAGTGGCTCTCTTCTCACAGCTCCACAAGGCAGTGCCCCCATGGGAATTCTGTGTGGGGCTTCAACCTCACATTTCCTCTCTCCATTGCCCTGGTAGAGATTCTCCATGTGGGCTCTGCCCCTGCAACCAACTTCTGCCTGGACATCCAGGCATTTTCATACATCTTCTGAAATCTAGGCAGAGGTTCCCAAAGCTCAACTCTTGTCTTCTGTGCACCCTCAGGCCCAATACCACATGGAAATTGTCAAGGCTTGGGGCTTGGACCCTCTGAAGCAATAGCCCGAGCTGTACCTTGGCCGCTTTTCACCACAGCTGGAGCTGGAGCAGCTGGGATGCAGGGTACAAAGTCCCAAGGCTGCACAGAGTAGCAGGGCCTTGGGCCTGGCCCACAAAACCATTTTTCACTCTTAGGCCTCTAGGATTGTGATGGGAGGGGCTAACCGCAAAGATCTCTGACATGCCCTGGAGACATTTTCTCCATTGTCTTGGCTATTAACATTCAACTCCTTGTTACTTATGCAAATTTCTGCAGCCAGATTGAATTCCTCCCCCAGAAAATGGGTTTTTCTTTTCTACCACATGGTCAGGCTGCAAATTTTCCAAACCTTTATGCTCTGCTTCCCTTTTAAACATAAGTTCCAATTTCAAACCATCTTTTTGTGTACATATATGATTGAATGCTTTCAGAAAAAGTCAGCTCACCTCTTTAATGCTTTTCTGCTTAGAAATTTCTTCTGCCAGATACCCTAAATCATCTCTCTCAAGTTCAAAGTTCCACAGATCTCTAGGGCAGGGGCAAAATGCTGCCAGTCTTTTTGCAAAAGCATAGCAAGAGTGACCTTTGCTCTAGTTCCCAATAAGTTCCTCATCTCCATCTGAGACCAACTCGGCCTGGACTTCATTGTCCATATCACTATCAGCATTTTGGTCAAAAATATTCAAGAAGTCTCTAGGAAGTTCCAAACTTTCCCACATCTTCCTGTGTGCTTCTGAGCCCTCCAAATCATTCTAACCTCTGCCTATTAGCCAGTTCCAACATTGCTTCCACATTTTCAGGTTATCTTTATAGCAGTACTCCACTCTGCCAGGACCAATTCTCTGTATTAGTCCATTTTCAGACTGCTATAAATATACTACCTGAGACTGGGGTAATTTATTAAAAAAAAAAAAAAGAGGTTTAATTGACTCACAGTCCTACATGGCTGGTGAGGCCTCAGGAAACTTACAATCATGGCGGAAGGCAAAGGGGAAGCAAGGCGTATCTTACATGTTGGCAGGAGAGGGACAGAGAGTGTGGAGGAAACTGCCGCTTTTACATCATCAGATCTCATGAGAACTCCCTCACTATCATGAGAACAGCATGGGGAAACCAACCCCATGATCCAATTGCCTCCCACGAGGTTCCTCCCCTGACACATGGGGATTGCAATTTGAGATGAGATTTGGGTGGAGACACAGAGCCAAACATATCAGATTGTATCTTGTCTTTTAGAATATGGATAGTTCTGCAAAAAATATCTTCATGATCTGCTGTTAGAATTCTCTGTTAAGTATTAATTGAAATAAGATTCAAAACTAAACTTAAAACAATACAAACCTTCCTTCTCTCCATTTTCCACTTTCCTGTACCCCAAATCATATAGTCATTAAGGAAAAAAAAAAAGGCAAACATTTTCACCATCACACATTTATGCTATCATCATAGACATTAAATTCTTTTTCTTTTCTTTCTCATTTTGTTGTTTTGTTCCTTGAGACAGAGTTTCACTCTGTTACCCAGGCTGCAGTGCAGTGGCACAATCAGAGCTTACTGCAGCTTCACCGAGTAGCTGGGACCACAGGCATGCACCACCACACCTGGCTAAGTTTTTTACTTTTTGTAGATACGGGGTCTTGTTATGTTGCCCAGACTGGTTTCAAACACCTGGATTGAAGCAGTGCTCCTGCCTTGGCTTCCCAAAGTGTTGGGATCATGGGCATGACCCACTACACCTGGCCTAAATTCTTTAATTGAAAAAAAAATCCACCTTAAAATAGAAGGAAATCCAACCTTCAACAAATAGTGTGGGCTATTTGTTTCTTAAGTTTAAAAAGTAAAAACTAAAAATTTCCTAAACTGCTGACTGTCACATACAATTTAGAAGGGATGGGGGAAACCACTCTATCTAGAATATGAACAATTTTCGATTTCTTCGACAAAGTCTGTCATAAAATGATTAGTGTCTTGGAAAAAACTCACTCTTTTTCATAGCATATTATCTTTCTTCAGGGTTTTACTATGCACACATTTTGTTCAGACTAGTTCATACCTAACGAGAGATAAAACTTGTGAAAGTTTATCTAGATAGTGTGATTAGTTTCAGAAATACAGTCACAGGAGATGAGCAATTATACAAATTAATGTAGTCACTTTACACTGATGAACACATGTACCTTTTAACCCAAATTAAAATTTACTGAGAAAATACTTTTACTGTACATATTAAGATGTAAATTTGCACAAACATATTTGAAACTTTAACAAGGAATTTCTAACCTCAAATTTTATGATTTTGCACTGTGATTAAGTATGATCAATAGCTCAATCAGTTAGAAACTCAAATATCAAAATAACAGAACTTTCCAAACCCACAGAACATACCACACCAAGAGTGAAACCTAATCTAAACTATGGACTCTGGGTGAAGATGATGTGTCAGTTTATCAATTTTATCAATTGTAACAAATGTGCCTCCCTGGTGGGTGATGTTGACAATAGGGGAGGCTATGCATGTTGGGGCAGAGGATGTACAGGATATCCCTGTACCTTCCTCTCAATTTTTCTGTGAATCAAAAACTGCTTTAAAAAAATAAAGTCTTAAAAATGAACTGAACTGTCTGTGCATGGTGGCTCACACCTGTAATCCCAGCACTTTGGGAGGTCAAGGTGGGTGGATCACAAGATCAGGAGTTCGAGACCAGCCTGGCCAATATAATGAAACCCTGTCTCTACTAAATATACAAAAATAGCCGGTGTGGTGATGGGCGCCTGTAGTCCCAGCTACTTGGGAGGCTGAGGCAGGAGAACCGCTTGAATCTGAGAGGCAGAGGTTGCAGTGAGTCAAGATCTAGCCACTGCATTCCAGCCTGGGCGACAGAGCGAGATTCCGTGTCCAAAAAAAAAAAAAAAAAGAACTGAACTTTTGCCTCTTACATTCAACCAGATTTATAACCAAATTTTCCCCCAAAACAATAAATCATCCAATTGAAACAATGTATTTTATTTCAGACCTTTATCACAAATGCCTAAAGTTATAATTCTTTACAGATTTGAGGGTGGGGTGGAGATACAGTACCCCAGGAGCAAACAAGTAGATATTAATGGTAAGACTTGATCATGATATACAAACTCTTTGTAAATAAAATTTTCATCATACAAAATCTGATGACTCCAGATAGCCACTTATTTTCACGTAAAATTTCTACATACTAAGTAATATGAAGGTCAAGTAAACTCAGCACCCCCCAAAAAAACTCAGCACCTCAGCATCCAATTGTGACTAAGTAATCTCACAATTTCTTTTTCCTCTTTAAATGCAGATTCTATATGGCAATATTCTATGATATGGGCTTTAGTGTTTTCTAAACTAGTAAGTTTACTTGTACAGATGTTCTACCATGATTCTGAAGTTGCAGAGCAAATTATTACCTGACACCAATATATAAAGAATTAGGCATTCCCTTATATTGACATTCAGACATTGTCCTGAGCAAAAGAAGCTAGACACAAAAAAAGTACCTGCTGTATGACTACGTGTACATGTGTTCTAGAATAGGAAAAGCTAATGTACAGTGTTACAATAAGATTAATGGTTGCCTGGTGCGAGACACACAAAGGGGTAGGGGAACTTCCTAGGTGATAGAAATGTTCCTTATCTTGACTGGAGTGTATATAACATGAATGTATATATAATTTAGTACGCTGCACCTTAAAATGTGTGCGTTTTATTAATATGTAAAATTGTGTTTAAGAGTTTCCTTAAGAAACAGAAGTTCAAGCCCTACAGGGTAAGTTGCTTCCAGAACATTACATCTCTTCTGGCCTTCTATAGAGCCTGAATTAGTAATCAAAGCTCTAATAATATTTTCAAAGGCATTAGTGTAGTATTTCTATATAACTCTTGTCCTAATTGTTCACATTCACCATCATCTGCAGTGTGGGTCACCGCTGCAATAGCACTGTAAGAACTGGGAAGTGTAACATACTTGAGGCCATAAACTCCCACAAACCCCCTTTTTTTTCCCAACTCACACTCCAGAGTAGCCCTCTCTGAAATGCAAACATTCATTTTCTTCCTTTTCCTCCTTCTCCTCCTGATGTTCTCAATGTACACATAAGTTTTGGCAATCTAATTCAAATATAAACCTATTAAATATCCACCATTTGTGTAGAAGGGACTAGATGCCAGGCGCAGTGTTGGGAGCTTAAAGTATCAAATTAACTCAGTTAATCCTTTCCCCCAACTATGACACCCAACCTCCTATTTCTCCTCCCACTGTTCCTAATAAAGTATCCAATACCTGAAGCCATTTCTACTCATTTGCATCCTATTACATCTACAACATGATTTGTTTCCCCCCATTTTAAGTATGTCTTTCTTCTAAGTTCATCATTCTCCCAGACATCAGCCTCTGACACATGGCTTTACTGTGATGTGATCCTATCTTATTACATTTTTTTTTTAAACCAACAATCTCCTTGAGTGTTTTAATAAACCCAGCAACAATGGGGACCACCCTGAGTATACATCAGGGCCCATGAGCCTATCATTGTCACTGCCACCAACATCACTGCAAACCTTCTGTTAAATATTTACTATCAGCAAGGCTATTATAGTAAAGTCTATTAAATGCACCCTTTCCAAGTTTTATTAACCTATAGTCGACCAATAAAATTGTATAAATCTTGCACATGCACTTAAAAAAACTAGACCAGATGCTGTGGCTCAGACCTGTAATCCCAGCACTTTGGGAGGCCAAGGTGGGAGGATCGCTTGAGGCCAGGACTTTAGACCAGCCTGAGCAACATAGTGAGATCTTGTCTCTATAGAAAATTTAAAAATTAGACATTCATGGTGGCAGGTGGCTGTGATCCCAGCTACTTGAAAGGCTGAGGTGGGAGGACTACTTGAGCCTGGGAGGTCAAGGCTGCAGTGAGCCATGATCACACCAGTGCACTCTAGCCTGGGTGACGAAGCGAAAACTTTCAAAGAAGAAGAAGAAAAAAAACAATAAAAAATAGCTACAGGCTCTCACTGTGATTGCCAGGCTGGAGTGCAGTGGTGTGATCATAGCTTGCTGTAACCTTGAACTACTGGGCTCAAGAGATCCTCCGCCTAGGCCCCCAGAGTAGTTAGGACTACAGGCATGCACCACCATGCCAGGCTTACTTTATATTTTTTTAGTGCCAGGTTCTCACTATGTTGCCCAGGCTGGTCTTGAACTCCTGGCCTCAAGTGATTCTCCCACCTCGGCCACCCAAAGTGCTAGGATTATAGGCGTGAGCCACCACAGCTGGCTTGTATACATTCTTATTCAATATATAGAACTACCTACTTCACAGGTAAGAAAATATAGATACAAGGGAAACCCTTTCAAGGTGTACAGGTATAAACACCAGAAGAAAGATTTGAACAGCACTCATATTATATCCATACCACAGACCTCCTAATGTCTGAGAAATACCCATGTCCCCACTAGGCGCACCCATAGGTCTTTAAACAGCCCAAAATAACAGAGATGAGGAAAAAAAAAGACTCAAACTAGGTGAGGTCTGAAAACACAATCTCAAGTGACCACGGAAACAAAGAATATGGTGGTCCCCTCCACTCAGCTGAGGTTTTGCTTTCAGCAGTTTTGCTTTCCTTGGTATCAGTTACCTGTGGTCAACTGAAGTTAACAGCAAAACTCTTAAATGGAACATTTCAGAAATAAACAATTCATAGGTTTTAAACTGCATGTCGTTCAGAGTAGCATGAAGAAATATCTTGCTGTCCAGCCTGAGATGTGAATCATTACTTTGTCCAGCATATCCATATGCTATACACACAGCCTGCCCGGAAGTCACTCAGTAGCCATCTTGGTTATCAGATCAACTGCGGCAGTACAGATCTATTTCATTACTAGTTATTGTTGTGAATCTCTTCTTGTATGTAATTTACAAATTAAACCTTATCATAGGTATGTACGTACAGAGAAAAGATCGTATAGAGAGGACTTGGTACTGACTGTGGTTTCAGGCATGAGTGGGGGTCTTGGAACATATCCCTTGAGGATAAGGGGGGGGGACTACTGTGCTCTGAACGAGAGCACCTGAATTCCTTCCACAAAATTATACCCTGCCTGCCCACAGTCCCCTTTCTAGAGATCTCTACTTTCAAGGGGCACCTTACCTGTTAATACCAGTCCTGCCTCCTAATGTTAGGAGAAGTTGGTGCAAAAGTGCAGTGTAGATAAAACATCACAATCATTAGATACTTACCCTTGGTGCACTCTCACATACAGATGCATGCGCACGCACGCAGATACACAACTCTGCTGAGAGTAACCCACTTGGAATAACCCTTGATAGTTTGATAGGAGGAAGCTCACCTCCTCCACTGACAAAAATTAATGCAAGGAAGAAACTGTAAAATACTATTTACCACTTCATGACACCCTGATTATCTGAAAGACTATCATCTAAAAGAATCTATGCATTACTCAGGCAGGCTCCTGAGTGGCAATAAATATTCACCTATGAACCTAACTCCATGGGGCATACCCTTAAAGATTAAAAGAAGGAGTATGATTTACAGGAACTCTTCTGGAACCTGCTGGAATTAAAATATACCCTAAATCTCCAATAGCAAGACAAAAAAGAACTTTCAAGTACAAGACTAATCTCCTAAGACAAGGTTAGGTTGGAGTCCTTAAATGCCCGTGGCTGCATAAGAAATCAGCTTGTCAAATACTCACTTTAAAAGAAAAAGCAATGGGATAAGAATAAAGCATATCTTCCCTCTCTGAAGCTGAGGACAATTTGAGTAAGACATAAACTCCAAGGAAGGAGGGGTGGACTTGGAAGTTTGTTTAGATCTTTTCTGATTCTTCTCATTCTACAGTTTAGAGAAGCAGCCTCATTTCTGCATTCTTCTGCCAGATTCAACTATTCACACTAAGCAAAAGGGAAATTTTAAAAAACAAAGGTGTGTCATGGAAAAATAATTTGAGCACTTTGGGAGGCTGAGGCAGGCGGACTGCTTAAGCCCAGGAGTTTCAGACCACCTGGCCAACATGGCAAAACCCCATCTCTACAAAAAAAAAAAAAAAAAAGTACAAAAATCAGCCAATTAGCCATGCTTGGTGGCTCATGTCTGTAGTCCCAGCTACTCAGGAGGTGGAGGTGGGAGGATGGCATGAACCTGGGAAGCAGAGGTTGCAGTAAGCTGAGATGGCACCATTGCACTCCAGCCTGGGCAACAGAGTGAGACCCTGTCTCAAAAACAAAAAGAAGTAAGAAAAAAATTTGACTATAGAAAAAGCCATAAAATATTTTCCTAACTTCTCCACTTTCGGGCATCTGTCCGAAAAAAATTGTTGCTTGTTATCCCTGTGCGTTCCTCCAAGGGCTGCACTGGATAGTGTGTTAGGACACCAGGCCCAGCAGCACTCTCCTGCTGTACACCAGCCTGCTTTTGCAGAGTAGAAAAGCTGCTGGGCCTTTCTTATGACCCTTCCTTCCACTCAGATATGGGCTACGCAGAAGCACGGAGAACAACTTTTGATGAAGTTTCTGTCTAAAACTCTGGGTAAAAGTTGAGATGGCTGAACAGAGAAATGTGTATCATCTAAATCTAAGATATCTCCCATGTCAACACAAAAATCATACTTGGACTGAGGTTTTCACAAAAACATTTAAAGCCAATGAAGCCCACCCTATCTCTCATCCTTCCTATGCTTTACCGAAACCTCCAATGCCTTTGTCACTTCTTATCTCCCTACTCACGACGCCACACCTTTCCGGGTTTTCCTTCAGATGTGCTGCTTTTGTCACGGGCCACCCCAAGACCTGCCATGTACATCATCCGTCACGCTCCATGGAAGCTGCCAGAATTGTAAACAAACTATCCACGCCCTGACCTCTTCACTGAACGTTCTCTGAACCTCCTCTTCAACAGCTCTGGTTATCTGCCAAATATACCACACTCAAGTGGGTGAAGCTCATTCTCTCACTCCCTGGGGCGCTGGATAAAGAGGGTAAATATTTTTCCGAACTCCTCCCTACCACTAGGTGGTGAGTCTCCCACCATGCTTTCAAAAGCTAATCTCTGCTCCAACACCTCTCCCTTTAATGCCCACTTTATTAGCACTTCATCACTCTTAGTAGTAGCAAATAATCTTCTTCTAAGCGACAGAAACAAACATCGTCATTGGACAAAAATTCCTTTGGATTCCTGCCCCCAAGCTATAAAAAGTACCTACACCCAGACCTTCCTTTCCTTCCTGGCACCTATCTCAGTGGAAGAGGTGAGCTTCTTCCTAACAAACTATCAAAGGTTATTCCAAGTGTGCAATGTTCTCTTCTCCCTCCACCATCCCCCACAGAGTATATTTAATCACTCCCATATGGCATCTACATATTCCACAAGCAAATACAATTCTCTTAAGTTTCATATACATATGAATATAGTAATCTGTAATATATATGTTGTATGTCTTATAGACAGTATATGTATGTGTGTATATATATATATTTTCCCCCCCTTGCCTTGATCCATTAATACCCTCTAGTTATCTAAGTAACATGTATTCTTTTTTTTTTTTTGAGATGGAGTCTTGCTCTGTTGCCCAGACTAGAGTGCAGTGGTGTGATCTCAGCTCACTGCAACCTCCACCTCCTGGGTTCAAGTGATTCTCCTGTCTCAGCCTCCCAAGTAGCTGGGATTATAGGCAGCTGCCACCATGCCTGGCTAATTTTTGTATTTTTAGTAGAGATGGGGTTTCACCATGTTGGCCAGGCTGGTCTCGAACTCCTGACCTCAGGCGATCCACCCATCGCGACCTCCCAAAGTGCTTCAATTATAGGCGTGAGCCACCGTGCCTGACCCATGACTAGGATTTTCAAAACACTGGTCGGCTCTTACGATGTCCTTGTGTTCAATTCTCAACACACTACTCTCTGATTTCCTCTCTACTAACAATGTTCAGTGCTTACCAAGAGCATCCATGTGGCCAAGCCCCAGGAAAACTTATCTGTCTTATCTAGATTGACCTTACTAGCAATGTGAACACAGTCTATGATGAACCTTTTGTAAAAATGTTCTCTTCCTTTGATTTCTTTGTCAATCTCTAGTTCACTAATTTTCTCCTATCCTTTGTTCATTCCAGCTCACCCCTTTCTTCCTCTGTTCATGCCTTAAGTATTGCTGTTTTGCGGGACTCCAATCTTGGCCCAATGCTCGTCTTACTGTTTGAGCTTCATGTTGAAGACCATTCAAATCTAAGAGTTTCACCTACACTTGATCTTGCTCCTAATCACCCATGTTCAGAAGGATCTCAACATTAATTCCCAGACCCACATATCTAACTGATTCCATTTAACTCTGTTCTATGGATACTTTAACCCTCAATATGTTCCAAACTGAACTCATCATTTTCCCTTCCAACCCGTTCATGCTCCTGTAGTATTGTATTGTTACATGAATTTCTCACTATCTATCTAGTTTACTCATCCAGAAACACAAGTCATCCTCAACTACCCTCTCTTACACCCAACATGTAATGAGTCCAGGGATTCCTGTAGATTTTCTCACTTGTAGATTGGTCCTCTTTTAATTTGTCTTCAAGTGAATTTGCTTGAATTGTTACAATAAACTCTGAATTAATCTCCCATTCTCTAAGCAAATGCTCTGTCTAATCCATTTTGTGCACAACTGCAAGATACCAAATTGTACACATGGCAAAATTTTAAGTATATAAAATTCTCATAGTAATTGTCAAATATAGTCAATTTTATTCATAATATTTTTCTGTATTTTCCAAATGTTCCACAAAAATCATGCATTTTTGAAGCAAAAAAAAAAAAAAAAAACCTCCACTATTTTATAATGTGAAAACAAAGAGAAATGATATCATACCATGTATCAGTGGCATATCTAGAAGACAACACTCCTGTGTATGCTGAGGCCTTGGAAATAACTCGCGTTGCTTGGTGTTGATACAAAGTCAAATCTTCTTGCTCCCTACTTTCAGCCACAGCAGGAAGGTCAATGAGCAAGCTAGGACCTTGGCCATCATCCGGGATCATGCCTGAAGAGCAAATCCAGATGACAGTGAACACAAGAGGCATTCATTCTCCTTCAGTCATTCAACAACTTGGTATGCACACCTACTATGGGAGGGGACTTTTCCAGGCAGGAGACTGAAAATATTAAAGTAAAGAAAAAAAGGCTTCAATATATCAGATGATGATAAGTACAATGGTGAAAAATAAAGAAGGAAGGAGCATAGGAATTGTTCAACAGAAGATGGTTACAATTTTCAGCGGTCTCACTGAGGAAATGACATTTATGCAATATTAATATTACTAAAAATTCTAATCTTACTACAAATTTTTTCTTATCAACTAAGCTTTCCCAATAAGTACTGTGACATTTCACTGATTGAAAAAAAATCCACAGAATAACAAATAAACCAAATAAAATCACTTATATTTTTAAAAGAGCTTTGTTTATAAATTTCAGAATTCTTTTACACTTGTTCTTATTTATTTATTTATTTATTTAATGAGACAGAGTCTCGCTCTGTTGCCCAGGCTGGAGCGCAGTTGTGCAGTCTCAGCTCACTGTAACCTCCACCTCCTGGGTTCATGCAATTTTCCCCTGCCTCAGCCTCCTGAGTAGGTGGGATGATAGACATGGTGCATGTAAAAATACAATAATTTTTGTATTTTTAATAGAGATGGAGTTTTGTCATGTTGGCCAGGCTGGTCTCGAACTCCTCGGCCTCCCAAAGTGCTGAGATTACAGGCGTGAGCCACTGTGCCCAGCCTACACTTGGTCATTTAATTCTCACATCAAACTATGAGTTAGAAAGAAAAGATACTATCAACCATATTTTATAGATAGGAAAAGTAAGGTTAAGAAATTTGGCCAATTTTTTACCAACAAGTAAAAGGTACAGATTGCCATAATTTATTTAAATATTTACAACAAACTTCCTAACAAATTCTTATTAATTTTGATTTCTACTTAGGAGGGTTCACATAATAAGCTTGAGAAGTTATGGTGGGGACATTTTTGGACTTTCCTTCTTATGTCCTTGCCAGTAGCATGTTATATAATTATCATGTTAGTTTAAGAAATTAAAAGTTAGTATTTTCTCCTTATATTTGCCCAAATAAACTAAAGAAATCTCCTCTAGTCTCACCACAATAGATCATATGTTGATATATAGTAAGCACAGTATAACTATCATATATAGGTGTCTATGTGGGTATGTCCACATATATTATCCATACACATCTTCACACACACACTATATAAAGATAATGTCTAAGGTACAATACACAGGATTCAACACCACGGTTATCTAAGGAGAGGAATTTGGGCCGTGTTATAATGGTTTATTGTTTAAAAACAGAATATTGGCCAGGCACAGGTGCTCATACCTGTAAACCCAGCACTCTGGGAGGTCGAGTAGGTGGACTGCTTGAGCCCAAGAATTCAAGACCAGCTTGGGCAACATTCCATTAGCCAGGCTTGGTGGAGCGTGCCTGTAATCCCAGCTACTCAGGAGGCTGAGCAGGAGGATCACCTGAGTCCGAGAGGATGATCACAGTAAGGCGTGATGTCACCACTGCACTCCAGCCTGGGCAACAGAGCGAGACCTTGTCTCAAAAACAAAAACAAAAGGAAAAAGAAAGCCAGAAGCTCTGGGGTTGAGGGAGAAAGCTGAAATGAGCCAGCTATGAGGGTAGACAGGTAGCATTTCATAGAAACTAGAAAAAATCTGGAAGACTATAAACCAAATCATGTTTACCTCTGCAAATAATTTTTTATTTCTACTTTTTGTTTATCTGCACACACTTCATTGCTATTTGCCACCAAGCATACAACCTCCTCAAGAACTTTGCATTTCTTGTTCTCTCAGCCATATCCCAAGTGTTTTCACACAGGGCTGGCTTCCTTTACTCAAGTGTCAGTCAAATGTCATCCTACTAAAACGGTCAAATCACTTCATATAAATAAAATAGGACACCACCTCAAAATTTCTCTTTTTACTGCTTTATTTTCCCAGAGTGCTGGGTTTACAGGCATGAGCACCTGTGCCTGGCCAATATTCTGTTTTTAAACAATAAACCATTATAACACGGCCCAAATTCCTCTCCTTAGATAACCGTGGTGTTGAATCCTGTGTATTGTACCTCATGCATTATGTTTATGTAGTGTGTGTGTGAGGATGTGTATAGACAATATATGTGGACATACCCACACAAACACCTATATATGATTGTTATACTGTGCTTACTATATATCAACATATGATCTATTGTGGTGATTATATTACACATTAATTTGTCATTGTCTGCCCTCACCAGAACGTGGGCTCCACGAGGGCTGACTTTATTTTGTTCACTGCTCCACCCTCATGACCCAGAGCAGCATTCCTATACAGAAAGCACCTGGCAAACATTTCTGAACAAGCAAATACAAAACTTGCTTAATAAACCAACAATGAGTTTTTAAGTTTAAAAAATAATAAGTATACTGTTTTCCTAGGTAGAAAAACAAAGAAATATACAGCTGATGTTCTGATTAGAATGGAAGTTGCAACTATTGTGCATCCCACAGTCCATGTGTATCTCTGATAATCTCCTAAAGGAGCTATGAGACTTCCGATTAAATACCTTCAGTGATTTGGGAATGTCATTTATTCACACGATAAAAACAGGGAACCTAAAATAATTGTGCCTAATCAAACAAGGTAAATGACGAGCCTAGAACTGGGCTAGGTGCAATAGTTCACGCCTGTAATCCCAGCACTTTGGGAGGCCGAGGTGGGCGGATCACCTGAGGTCAGGAGATCGAGACCAGCCTGGCCGACGTGGTGAAACCCTGTCTCTACTAAAAATACAAAACTTAGCCAGGCGTGGTGGCACACACCTCTAATCCCAGCTACTCGGGAGGCTGAGGCAGGAGAATCGCTTGAACCCTGGGAGGCGGAAGTTGCAATAAGCCGAGATTGTGCCACTGCACTCCAGCCTGGGCAACAAAGAGAGACCTTGTCTCAAAAAAAAAAAAAAATAAATAAAATAAAATCTATCTAAATCTATCTACAAGATATTATGCAAAGCATTGGGAAACCTAAGGCACTATTTGTTCTCTATTTTCTAGAAAGACAGAGAAAAGCATGATGTTTGGAAGAGTTTAGCATGCACAGCTCGGTGCAGAGTGAATAATACATAAAGCAGGCAGTGGAGACATCCAGGAGAACCCAGCCGTGGGGACCTTGTATGCTGGGGAGGACCCTGAATTTCACCTGTCCGCTCAGAAGCCTTATCCTGCGGCCTATGGGGGCAGCTTCACAGGAACCATGAACCACAGTTAAAATAGGTTTTTGTTGTTGTTTTTATTTGAGACAGAGTCTCATTCTGTTGCTCAGGCTGGAAGTGCAATGGTGTGATCTCGGCTCACTGCAACCTCCACCTCCCAGGTTCAAGAGATTCTCATGCCTCAGCCACCTGAGTAGCGAGATTACAGGTGTGCACCATCACACCCAGCTAATTTTTGTATTTTTAGTAGAGACAGAGTTTTGTCATGTTGGCCAAGTTGGTCTTGAACTCCTGACCTCAAGTGATCTGTCCACCTTGGCCTCCCAAAGTGTTGGGATCACAGGCGTGAGCCACTGTGGTGGCCAAAACAGTTTTTCCTGCAATGTATTTCTTTGAACACTGTGTTCTTGGAAGAAAAACTATTTTAAAATATTACATATTACATTATTAAAGTATGACTGAAAGCTCAAACGTGTAAGATGATGAAATACTATTGTACCAGGTTTAGTAATAATAACGTAGCTTTTATCCAAATGATAAGAAATCACGTGTACACTCTTATCAAGATTGTGGACATCTATTTTTTGGTTTGCATACCTTTTATGGATTTAAAAAAATATCTGGTGGAGCTTAACCTAGAAAATGTAACAAAGGGGACTCCATGTTTAGGTCCTCTTCCACGAACACTCCCTTCGTGGAAGCCGTCTTCTCTCCCCTGGATTTCCCCTCTGGAGTCCCCTCCACACTCTCTCGTGGAAGCCGTCTTTCTCTCTCCTGGATTTTCCCTCTGGAGTCCCCTTCCACATTCTCTCGTGGAAGCCTGTCTTCCTCTCCTAAACTCCATCTCTCTCTATTCCCTTCCACTCAGTGTGGAAGCTGCTTTCTTCTCCTGGATTCCATCTTTCTGCATTCTCTCACTCAGTGTGAGAGTTAGCTGTTTCTTTCTCTTTCCTTCCCATTTCTCTCTCACTTTAAATAAATCACTTTCTACAAATATATATATACACATATATGTATGTACATATATATATATATATATATATATATAAAACAAAGAAAAAAGTTCTAATGTACCTTCTATGTTTTGTTTTGTTTTCCATCAAATAAATGTGAGAAGACACAAAACTTTAAGTATTTTACTTCTGTGGCTACTGGGGGAAGAAGCTGATGCTACAAAAATACCTTTAAGTGTATCCAACATTCTGTGGCTGTTCTTCATTCACGCATTCACAAATTCACTTAACAAATGTTTATAGAGCACCCGCTACTTGCCAGGAACTATTCTAGGGATTAGAGATAGCTAAGTGCACAAAACTGACAAAGTTCCTATTCTTGGGAGCTAACATTCTAGTGGAGGGAGACACAGAATGAACACAGCATGATTTCAAGACATGGTAAGTTCTAAGAAGGAAAATAAAGCAACAGGTAGGAACAGAAAGAAACAGGTTATTTTAGATGGAGTACTTGGTCAGGTGTGGTGGCTCATGCCTGCAGTCTCAGCACTTTGGGAGGCTGAGGCAGGTGGATCGCTTGAGGTCAGGAGTTTGAGACCAGCCTGGCCAGCATGCTGAAACCCCGTCTCTACTAAAAACATAAAAATTAGCTGAGTGTGGTGGTGTGCACCTGCAATCCCAGCTACTCAGGGGGCTGAGGCAGGAGAATTGCTCGAACCTGAGAGGTGGAGGTTGCAGGGTGCCAAGATCATGCCACTGCACTCCAGCCTGGGTTACAGAGTGAGACTCTGAAAGAAGGAAGGAAGGAAGGAAGGAAGGAAGGAAGGAAGGAAGGAAGGAAGGAAGGAAGGAAGGAGGGAGGGAGGGAGAAAGGAGGGAGGGAGGGAGAAAGGAGGGAGGGAGGGAGGGAGGGAGTAGGGAGGGAGGGAGGGAGGAGGGAGAGCAGAGGGGAGGGGGGAGAAGAGAGGGGAGGGGAGAGGAGAGGGAGAGAAGGGAAAAAAATTGATGTTAGTCAAATACCTGGATGGTGATAGGGAATCAGTCCCATAAAAATCTGCAATACCATTCTAGGTAGAAGGAACAGCATGAGGAGGAGGCTTGATTTGAAAAAGATGGAATTTTACCAATATTTTGATTTGCCACTACAAAAAGCGCTGTTGCTTAGCTATATACCAAGCAAAAGAATGGGACCCAGAAGTAGTTGGGCTCCAAAAAAATGAAAAATTCTAAAACCCTAAGTCCTGTGAGCCTTATTTGTTCTCACCATACCGAAGAACTCTGCAATGATAGAAAACAAATTACCAACAACGTCTCTCCCATCTGAGAAACGGGCAGTTAGGTTTTGGGTCCAAACAGCACAGCTTCAAACTTTTCTTCTTCTTCTTTTTAAATATTTTATCTTATTTGATGGAGGCTTCATTCTACATCATCAGGGTCACTTTGGATCTTAGCTCTGTCATCCAACATACTGACAATCCCTCCCAATCTCCTGGAATGTGGGAATTTATTCAACGTGCCATCTGTGCCATTACCCCATTTCCTGAGAAAAAAGAATCACCAAGGCAACCTGTGCATAGAGTCCTATGGCCTATGTTAGAGACCTGTACCTGTGCTGGCATAAACCCACTAATCACTCATAGGATGTACCACAGTAATTCATTATAAATTCTCAGCCAATTGTTCTCACCATGTTTATAAGAAAATGATGAATTGTGTACCTTAAAGTTCATAGTACATTTGGGGTACTTGCCTTAGTAGAAAATCATAAATGACCTCTGACTAAGCAATATAAATACTCTTTTAAAACTTTAAAAAATAGAGATGGGGTTTCCCTATGTTGCCCAGGCTGGTCTCAAACTCCTGGGCTCAAATGATCCCCCTGCCTTAGCCTCCCAAAGTGCTAGAATTACAGGTATGAGCCACCATACCCAGCCTAAAACTTTTCCTATAATCATCACCAAAACTCTTTCCATGTATTCATCTTAAACAAATTTTCTAGTAAACTCATTCTCACTTCTGCTTTTTATTTCATCTAGAAACTTTGAAATCAGGGTCGAATCAGTTGGCAATGCCGCAGATATGGGGAGAAAATACTATCACGGTCAGGTGGGATTAAAGGAAGTCTCAGTTACCTTTTCCCCATCCCCATATGCCCCTTTGCTCCCATGCACTAGGGCCTCCACTCCCACACAACAATCAAAGCACCGCTCCACAGTTCCAGCTTTGCTGACGTCTACCTCCTCCCCACTAAGGAGGAAGGATCGGGGCAGGACTGGCACTCAGGCAGGAATGGCCTAAAACCAGAGTTTTCAGAACAGAACTGGTTCTATTTACAGAGTTATGTCCCATCCAGCTACACTGGAAAAAGCAGCCTATTAAACTACACCACTCAGTTGCACAAGTTGGTGCAGTTTAAAACTTCACGAATTGCTCCACACAAAGGCTTCCTGTGCCCTTGGCCCCACTGCCTCCTCCGTGGACTCTGTCAGTGCACAGACACACATTTCTCACCTGTCACAGCGCTTCGCACAGTTACACTTTACAGAGCTGTCCATCAAGTGCACCAAGAAACCCAGGAGCCCATGATAAAGATTGAGTCCTTTAGGGCCTCTGCAGTTGTCAGGTAATGGTTATAACAGAGGTACAGAGGTTAGAAAAACAGAGAATTTTTTAAAAAATAAATGCTCCAGGATAAATGAAAGTTCTATTACTCCACTCTCACACTGCTATAAAGAACTACCGGAGACCGGGGTAATTTATAAAGAAAACAGGTTTAATTGACTCACAGTTCCACAAGCTGTACAGAAAGAATGGCTAGAAAGGCCTCAGGAAACTTACAGTCATGGCAGAAGGGTGGAGAGGCGTGCATGTCTCCACATGGCAGCAGGAGAGGGAGTGAGCATGTGCAAAGCGGGAAGTGCCACACACTTAAACCATCAGATCTCTTGAGAATTCACTCTCTGTCACGAGAACAGAGCGGGGGAGATCTGCCCCTCATGATACAATCGCCTCCCACAGAAGTGACTGCCTCTTGTTCCACTGGTCCTCCACCCAAACACCAGGCCATATAGCTAGTCTATTTCTTTTGATCTTGACAGTATAAACCAGTGGTTTATACAGTATAAACAAGGAGACTTTTGGCAATATCTGGAGACATTTTGATTTTCATCATGACTGGGAGAGGGTGTGCCGCTGGCATCTAGGGTTACAGGATAGGGATGCTGCTAATCACCCTACAATGCACAGGTACCCACACCAACCAAAAGACTCATCTGGTCCAAAATGATGTCATAGTTTGCTATAGTATTGATAGTTTGCTATGGTATTGACAGTACTGAAACACATACGGTCTATTTATTCATTTACTCAAACATTTGTACTACAAATCTTCTCCAACTATTTAATACAGAACTATAAGAAATATGGTGAATTTTAGAGAGCAATATACCTGGAGAGCTTTATTTTGGGATAGGCAGGGTGGGAAGTCCCATTTTTCTCCTAATCATGATCTTGAAAACTTGGACAGATTCATCTAATCTTAGATATTTAAAATTAAGTATCTATATTCTTTTTTTTTTTCCATGCTCTGTTTTGACCTACAGGAAACTGTATGTTAGCATCTCAGAGATGTCTTCAATTTTTAGCCTTAAGTATTTTATTTTTCAGAATTTACTTAACAAAATCCTAATCTCACATAAAACTGTTACATCACTTTCTATAGCCCTCTCTCCCCTTACAACATATTACCATACAACACAGAGAAAGACTTATAAGTAGTCATAACAAGTGAAGGACAGCATAAATCCTCAACATTTATAAATGACTCTATAAATCCCAGTGCTATGAAAGCATTTAACAATCTCCCTAGGGATGTCAATTTTATAATGACATTCGTTATTTCAGTGTTAGATTAAGAAAAAATCCTTTTTAAAGTCAAGTTTTAAAACATATATAAGAATCGATATTGAGGGGAGGCAGGGAGAGGCACTATACTTTTAGAATTCTTTTATGGAAACTAAGTTATTAATGTACTAAAATTGACTGTAATATACGGCTATAAAAATGTTTCATAAATGTTTAAAATACGCCTCTCTTTATTAATATTTAACAGTCCCATTAAATGAGCTAACAATATTACCCAAGAGCATCAGAGATTTTAATATTATTAGTAGAGACTTATTTCAGATTTGACGTAAGGTACTCGTCTGAGTTTCAATCCATACTACTTATAAAATGCAACATGAGGCGGAGAAAATGTAGCCGTCTCAGAAAACAGAATCTGAAAACTGTAAGTTGGAATCTGAGGCATGTTTATTCTTTCAGGTATTCTGA
This sequence comes from Ateles fusciceps, assembly GCA_036589455.1. Lineage (NCBI taxonomy): Eukaryota > Metazoa > Chordata > Mammalia > Primates > Atelidae > Ateles > Ateles fusciceps. Next base: position 18,627,953 of record JAZHEH010002507.1, on the reverse strand, counting down.
AGCAGATTAATTAATAAGCAGATGTAAATTCAAAACATCACAATGAATAAAAACATGACAATTAAATTCATGTATACAAACATAAAACTGAGAAATTGCAAAATAATATAATTTGTGTTTATGAGAAACAAAAGCCACAAACCTAAATCCAGACTACTTTTTGCTAATGAATTAAAATTTTCCAGGTCATCAAATCTGCCTTGCTCACTGTTTCCTTCAGTTGATGGTACGGATGGTAGGGACTCCATGACAAACTTTTCTTTCATCTTGATAGGAAGAAAAATAGAAATGCATTAGTACTTTATGAAAAAAATGTAATACTGCACAGTTGTTCAACCCAAATAATAATGATATTGAACAAAGGTAAGTGCTGTTCAATAAGTGCAGCACAAACCTACAGGTAAGTGCTGTTGATAAGTTAACTGCATTTTCTTCCCATCTGGCTTTTATATACAGGACTTTTATGGTTTTTCAAAGTCATAATCTTCCAGAATGCTAAAATATTTATGTTCCTCCTGACCCCACAAATTCATATGTTAAAATCCTAACCCCCAAGGTGAAGATATTTGGAGGTGGGGACTTTTCTGGGGTGATAGGGTTATGCGGGCAGAGCCCTGGTGAATGGGATTAGTAGTGGCTTTATAAAATAGGCCCAAGAGGCCAGGCATGGTGGATCAAGCCTGTAATCCCAACACTTTGGGAAGTTGAGGCAGGTGGATCACTTGAACAGGCATTTGAGGCCACCCCAGCCAACATGGCAAAACCCCGTCTCTACTAAAAATACAAAAATTAGCCAGGTATGGTGGGGTATGTCTGTAATCCCAGCTACTTGGGAGGCTGAGGAGGGAAAATAGCCTGAGCCTGGGGGAGTGAGGCTGCAGTGAGCTATGATCATGACATTCCAGCCTGGTCAACAGAGTGAGACCCTGTCTTAGTAAATAAATAAATAACAAAAAAATTGTATAAGTATAAATTTAAATATTTTATCGCCACCATAGGGATATACCATAATTCATTTAAGGTACATAACACTATGTTACTCTTTATTGTTGGAATTTTGGTTGTTCAAAACAAAATGTGAATTTTACCTTTCACAATGGTCTACTTTTTCTGTAAAGTGGTCAGACTTCAATGGTAAGAGAAGGATCTTTCATAAGCTGGTATGCAAAATGCTTCCAGCTTTCCAAAGTAGATTACTAATTTGGTAATGCTGGGCAAGGTGGCGGAGCCCCAGCAACAGAAAGTGATTGGCACGCAGGTAGTAAAGAGAATTTACTGACCACAGTACAGGTTTGAAAAGTAAAGTTTTATTAGACAGAAAGAACACTGTAGCAAGGCGGTTCAGCAAGAGAGGACTGAGTGGGCCTTGGTGTATTTTCCTTAGGGGTATTTATAGACCTTAAAGCAGGAGCTTAAGGGTAATTTAGATCATATTATTTTTGTAGGCCATGATAGATGATTACATTTGTAGACATGTTGTTGCCTTGATGTCAGCAAAGGCTGCAAAATGAGTTTCGATACGCAAGTGTTCAGGAGATACATAGAAATTCTAGCTACTTATAAATTTTGGGGAAAGCAGCCTGGTAACCAGATGCTGGCTTTAGATAACAGGGAAGTCTAATTGCTTCTAAATTCCTCAGATAAGGAGTTTTGCCTCCGGATGGGCTGCTTGATGACCACCAGGCCATCTTTGCTCTCCTCATTATACATCTAAATTCCTCAGATAAGGAGTTTTGCCTCCAGATGGACTGCTTGATGGCTACCACGTGATTTTTGCTCACCTCAGGTAAGTATGTAACTATATCAGATACCTAATGGAGCCTAAGGAACATAGAATTTGATGCAAATATTAAACAGGGGGTAAGAAAGGGGATCTGACTACATAGTTGCCTAGAATAAAATAAGCAAGAACTTCTTACAGAAAAGAGTAAGGAGGAGATGGAAGGAACTGAGCACTTAAGAAAAAGAAAGTTATAGTAATTTTGGGCCATTTGGACTTTTTAAACAAAGTTAATGGTAATTCTGTTAATAGTAAATGAAGAAGAAGAGAATTGATACCCAAATCTGGGATTTCAATGCATTGGGTATGATAGGTGAGATCTTTATAAACATGAATTTCTGGCCGAGTACAGTGGCTCATGCCTGTGATCTCAGCACTTTGGGAGGTCAAGGTGTGTGGAACACCTGAGGTCGGGAGTTCAAGACTAGCCTGACCAAATGGAGAAACCCCATCTCTACTAAAAATACAAAAAAATTAGCTGGGCGTGGTGGTGCATGCCTGTAATCCCAGCTACTTGGGAGGCTGAGGCAGTAGAATTGCTTGAACCTGGGAGGCAGAGGTTGCAGTGAGCTGAGATCATGCCATTGAATACCAGACTGGACAACAGGAGTGAAACTCAGCCTCAAAAACAATATAAAAATTAAAAATTAAATAAACATGAGTTTCTTTTTTTTTAAATAGAGAAGACTTTTTTTTTTCTAAAAAGAGAAGAAAATAAGAACATAGAACTATTCTTAGGTAAATAACCCTCAGGCAAAACAAAACAAAAAAAAAACAGATCTTTAAAAAAATGGACTAAGAACTTGAACAGATATTTCTCCAAAGAATACGTAAAGATGGCCAAATAAGCACATGAAAGGATGCTCAGTATCACTAATTGTTAGGGTAATGCAAACCGAAACACAAGACAGCACTTTATACTCCTAAGAAACAAAGAGCCAACAAACAAATGTTGGAGAGACTGTGGAGAAATCTGAAACCTTGTGCTTTGTTAATGGAAATATAAACTGGTACAGCTGTTTGCTGTAGAAAACAGTATAGTTCCCCAAAAATTAAATATAGACTTAGCATATGATCCAGCAATTTTACTGCTGAGTATATACTAAAAAGAACTGAAAGCAGGGATTTCAACAGATATATACACCAATGTTCGTAACAGCATTATTCACAATGGTCCAAGGTAAAAACAACCTAAATATCCTTCAACAGATGAATGGAAAAACAAAATATAGTATATTTGGTGAGGACCTATCGGAACCTCAGAGTTGGTATTGATAGTGACAGAAGGCAGAGGAATTTAAGGGTGGGTCCCCCGCAAAACCCCACCCTCAAGCCTAAAACCATGGCCTAAAGTGAAAACTTCTATCCCTGTTTTCCAGCTCAAATGTTACCTTTTCCTAAATGACCCATAACCTCGCCCTGCCCCATCCTGTGCCTATAAAGACTCTAGACTCACCCAGCAGAGAGAAGGAGCAGCTGGATGTCAGGGACTACAGGTGGACATCAGAAAGAAGCGGCTTGACTTAAGAGGGACAGCTTGATGGTGTAACTTCAGAGAAGAATCCAGCTGGAGACGGCTGGACTTCTGGGGAAGATTACCTACCCACCTCCTCATCCCCCTTTGCAGCTCCCCTTCCCACTGAGAGCTACTTTATTGGCAATAAAATCCCCACATTTACCATCCTTCAATTTGTTCGTTCAGCCTCATTTTTCCTGGATACCAGACAAGAGCTCAGGAGCCACAAGTGTGGATACAAAAGGCTCTCACACTGGCCCTTTGCCCTCGCTGGCAGAGGGCAGCCACCTCATGTGAAAAGGCAGAGGGCCCACTGAACTGTTAACACACCATCCGCAGATGGCAGAGCTAAAAGGGCACTGTAACATGCTCTCTGGGGCTTCAGGGGTCACAGGCATCTCCCCCTAGATGCTGCCACCAGGCCTGCACGAATTTGCTCCTGCTGGTGCCTGAAAGTGCTTGCCCTGGCTCCTGCACCCACTCAGCGAGTGCTCCCCCTCCCACAAGGGTTAACGCTGCAGGTCTGAATGAGTAGAGTTTAACTCTGCCAGCGCCAAAACGGTCAGCTAGTTCCAGCACTCATGTACTCCACTTTTCACCTTGTTTGCTCACATGCTCCCTCCCTCGAGGAGAGTGGTGGGCTGAGTAAACAGGGCACCCCTGCTGCAAATCCCAAGAAGGGCTAAGGGAAATATCCTGCTTCAGTATGAAGATTATTAGAAACGAAAGACATTTTAGATGTAATGGCTGCAGAACAAAGCCTTCTCAGAGCTTCCCTTATGTGACTAAAAGCAGCAAGTTCTAGAAAATGAGGCTATCAAACATTCCCTCTTGAGGTGGGTCAACCCCTAGGGAGACTGAAAGTAAGCCTACTACATAAATGCCCTCTTGAGGAATGACAATAAGCCAAGAGAAGGATCAGTGGCACCTGCATTTTAAAAATTATCGGCATAAAAAAATTATCAACATAATAAAAATGCTGTCTCCATTTGTTCTCCTAAAAACCCATTTGTCTTTCCTAAACCCAGTTGTTCTTCTCATAGCTTTTTCTCTGCCCTCCCTTTCCCCATAAGTTACATACGTAAGCTCTAACTTTAATCATTTAGTGAGCTAGCTGCTTTTGTTGCATTCATATGCATATAAATAAACCTTTATTCTCCTGTTAATGCCTTCTGTCAGTTTAATTTGCACTCTTCCAGGCACAAAATAGAGGATAGAGGAGAAGTTTTTTCTTCAAGACATATACATACAAGGAAGTATTATTCAACTTTTTTGTTTTTCAGACGGAGTCTTGCTCTGTTGCCCAGGCTGGAGTGCAGTGGTGCAATCTCAGCTCACTGCAGCCTCTGCCTCCCAGGTTGAAGTTATCCTCCTAGCTCAGCCTCCTGAGAAGCTGGAACCACAGGCACGCGCCACCACTCCTGGCTAATTTTTCTATTTTTAGTAGAGGCGGGGTTTCGCCATGTTGGCCAGGCTGGTCTCGAGTTCCTGACCTCAAGTGATTCACCCACCTTGGCCTCCCAAAGTGCTGGGATTACAGGCATGAGCTACCATGCCTGGCCCATTCAACTTTAAAAATAGAGGAATTTCTGACACATTCTGCAATATGTGTGAATCTTAAAGCATTACACTAAGTGAAATAGCCAGACACAAAAGAACAAATATTGTACTATTCCACTTTTTTCAGTTGCTTTAGTATAGTCAAATTCTTGGAGACAGAAAATAAAACATTGGTTGTTTGGCAGGGGATGAGGAGAGGAGAAAGAGAAGTTTATTGTTTAATGAGTAGAGTTTCAGTGTGGGATAAGAAGATCTGTAACAACATGGTGGCCATGTTAACACAAAAATGTACATGTGCTTAATGTCACTGAACTACATACCTAAAAATGGTTACAATGGTAAATTGTGTGTCATGTGTATTTTGCTATAATTTTTAAAAACCCAGATCTACAGGTCCAGTGTTTTTACTCTTCAGCTAAAATGAAGTATGAGGGTGGAAGAGAAAGATAAACTTTGAAGTAGCTAGGTACTATTTGCCCTCCACAAATATAGCTGACATCTATAGCCCAAAATGGACTTCACAACCAAGAGAGAAATAACAATATTCCTTCACCCTTTGGGAGGGCACCCTCTAGAAGAGTATTGGGAATTACATATTTGTAAGGGATTGGAATGTGTTTTTAAAATCTTCTTAGAGCTTACAATATTAGATAATATTATCAGATAAATTATCACAAGGGTTCATCAGCAATGTGAGGGGGGCAAATAAAGATTCCAGCCCATCCTGATCAGTGAGTGTAAGTGTTCATTGCTGTGGAAGAGAGGAAAAGTGCCAATACCCTAAGAAAGCACATATACTAATTTAAAGAAAACAAAATACGGTTCAGGCAAGAAACACTAGGGCTGAAACAGTCTTATTTAATGCCAATTTGGGGAGCCTCTAGAGGTTACCTTTACTGCCTATGTGAGAATTGGCAAAAAATTAACATTTTTACAGGTTTCAAAATACAAATGTTTAAACTTCCAGAGTAAATACTATAAATATACATTTGACTGTTTCATCTCTAGCCTTAAAAGTGTACACATTAAAATAAGCTGATATTTCAGGTTGCCTTTTATTTGGATAAACAGAAAATTTCTTTTTATGGAAGAAAACGGCAATAACAAGCAAGTATGGCTGAATCAGTAATGAGAAATAAAAAGAGGGAAGCTGGGAAATTTAACACAGATTTAGTAATCAGGTTACGCATTTTCAAATTGTAAGCACTGACTGTTGTTTTAAACAAGACCCTTGAAGAACACTTTAACAAACAATAGAGTAAGTGGTATATCAGAGGCACTTGAACCAGAGTGGAACCAGGTGACAGGAGCAGGGCGGCAGGTGTGTCCCAAGATGCTCACTGTTCCGGGATCGGATGTGTTTTCCCAGGTCCTTGGGCCTCACTCACCCAAGAATGGGGAAGGGGCCCTGGTGGCACGGTGAGCTCATTCAAGTAAATATAGGGCCCAAAGAGCTTTGCAGAAAAGCAATTTATTAGGCAGAGAGAGAGAAAGAGAAATAGAGACAGAGAGAGCTCCCATGCTGTCATGGGAGAAGATCCGGAGATGGAGTCCCTATAGGAAAGGGAATAGGTAGGATTTTAACCCGGGAGTTACTCCCGCCCCCATTCAAGTTCTCGTCCAGTGAGAGGAGATTTTCCAAACTTCCTCTGGAGCAACTGATCTTCAACTCTGATATAGGATTGGTTGTCTGGCCCGCAATCAAAGCCTCCTCCCCTCAGAGTTTGTGGCCGGCTTTCTAAACAAAGGAAGCTCACCTGGGCTGTCTACCTAGCAGCTTCCGGATAGGGAGGTGGATGGAGGCATGGATGTGGATGGCCGTGGGAAGTTCTTGCCTTTGAAACCACGCCCCTGGTAGACCCGGGAAGATAATTTAACATAGTCCGTCAAAAGCAACTCCATCTTGAATAGGGCTGGGTAAAATGAGGTGGAGACCTACTTGGCTGCACTCCCAGATGGTTAAGGCATTCTAAGTCACAAGATGAAACAGGATGTTGACCCAAGATACAGGTCATAAAGATCTTGCTGATATAACAGGTTGTAGTAAAGAAGCCGGCCAAAACCCACCAAAACCAAGATAGCAACGAGAGTAACCTCTGGTTGTCCCCCGCTAGTACACTCACACCAGCGCCATGACAGTTTACAAATGCCATGGCAATGCCAGGAAGTTACCCTATATGGTTTTAAAAGGGAGGTATGAGCAATCCACCCCTTGTTTAGCATATAATGAAAAAATAACTATAAAAATGGGCAATCAGTAGCCCTCAGGGGTTTTATTCCATTACTTTCCTAATAAATTTGCTTTCACTTTACTCTATGGATTCACTCAAATTCTTTCTTGTGCGATATCCAAGAACCCTCCCCTGGCGTCTGAATTGGGACCTCTTTCCAGTAACAGTTATATTGTGAAGAGCATCAATATAAACTTACAAGAGGGATTTTTTAAAAAAACTTAATGTTATACAAATGACACTTGAGATAAGAATAAAATTTTGAGTGACAGTACAGATTCAAAATTGCTATATCTCAAACAATCTAGTTAGAAATAAAGATGATATATTTGGAAAGGTATGTTAATGATCAAAAAATGATTCTAGTGAAAATGTAGATGCTGAAATTAAATATGCATTGAAGAACTCGAATAAAAGTATGATTAAATATGAGAATAGGTAAAAAAATTTAACATCTCACAAGTTTTAAAATTGAATGTTTCACTAAACTTAAAAAGTAAATATTATGTTCCCTCCTCACCCCACGCTCACCACCACCTTCCCTCCTTCCTAAAAAATAAATAAATATTATAAATATACATTTGACCATTTCATCTATAGACTTCAAAGTTTATATATTAAAATAAACTGGTATTTCAGTTTGCCTTTTATTTGGGTAAATAGAAAATTATCTTTTCATAGAATGAAACAGTTACAACGAGGGAATTTTTATGAATATTTAGTAATCGTTCCAATTTGCTCCATATAACTGAATACGTACGCTGTTTGGCATTAAGCACTGACAGATATGAGAGGGACTGGCAAATACAGAAAATGCCAACGTCAATGGAGCACACCAGATTCCATCTGACCTCTGTCCACATCCGGGCATCATTCACATATTCCAAAAACATCTGTCCTTTGGTACACTGCCTGGGGCCCTCTATCACGGTGAATCCTCCAGGGTCACACAAATACAGCTAGCACAGCACCTTGCCCAACAGAGGAATGCACCATCATTTGCATGAGGGACAAAGTGAGGAAATTTCTAAGGGAGGAAAAGGCAGAAACACCCTTTACCTGCCCACTGAGAGAACACACGAAGGCACGCATTATACATCACAACAGGAAAGATGCCAACCTCACAGAGGGGAGCACCAGGCTGCATCTGAATGTATTGCTAAGCTGTCTTTTTTAAAATGTCCCCATACAGTAAATCTGTCTCCCATTTGCCTAAAAGTTAATTTGGGGCAGGAAATAAAGACACAAAAATATATTTTAAAGCTCCTAATGAAGGATTCCAGTTAGTGAATGCTTGACTGTAATTTTATTAAAAATAAAGTTTTTGGTGACATAATAGCAAAGGCAAATCTATTAAAATATAATGCTCTTCACTGGGCACAGTGGCTCCTGCCTGTAATCCTAGCACTTTGGGAGGCTGAGATGGGAGATTCCTGAACCCAGGAGTTCAAGATCAGCCTGGGCAACAAGGCAAAACTCTTTATCTCAACTAAAAAATAAAAAAACTAGCCAGGCATGGTGGTGCATGCCTGTGGTCCCAGCAGCTCAGGAGGCCAAGGTGAGAGGATCCAGGAGCCTGGGAGATCGAGGCTGCAAAGAGCCATGATTGTGCTACTGCACTCCAGCCTCCACGACAGAGAGAGACCCTGTCTCAAAAATAAATAAATAAATAAATAAATAAATAAATAAAATATATATATATATATATATACACACACCCACACATATTTATGTACATATATATGTGCTTTCCCATCAAGTTGCGATAAATAGTATCTTAAGTGTAAAGATAATTTTCTAGAGTTCAGTGCTTTAGTATCCTACATAACACAGAGAATAATGTGGGTTACCAAGATGTAAACAACAGTATGTACTAAATTGGCCTTGATTTTGCCTGATAAATACACTATGTGAAAAATATACAGCTGTGTTTCCCCTAGGGAATTTTTTTAAAAATCACAAATGTTAAAAGAACTTTTCTCTGAAATGAGAAGTTGGAAAAACCTCACTAAAAGGCAAAGCAAAAAAAAAAAAAACAAAACCCTACCACAACAGCAAGGCAACTACAACTTATTGATCCCCACAAGAAGCTTCGAAATACAGAAAAGACGAACTTATAGCTAGACACGGGATGACACATCTTGTAAACAGTGATTACTTATGGAAAGGCCCATTTAAAAACAAACAAAATTGAAGTGATGTGAGTTAGACAGAGACAGGGATAGGCGAGGAGAGCAGAAGGCGGGGTGCGGAATATCTGTTCTAATCCCTTACCATGTTTTCAGGGCAATAGCCATACTGCTGTGCCTCCTGGGAATAGATACTCCTCACGGCTCTTGCCTCTTGAGACTCAGATGGTTCATTATCATGCAACCACTGTGTACCAAAATGAAGTTCCTTAATGGAGGGCACAGGAGTGGCCTCTTGAATGTGTGACAAGGGATACAACTCCATGGACTGAGAGTGATCTTGATAGAACTCATATTCTTCATCAACAAGCATTTCTCTTTCTTCACCCATTTCCTGCAATCTAGGAGTCAGAAATTCATCCATCTCCCAGGCCTCCTGGCTGTGGTCTATCTCTTCTTGTTGGGAATGGGAAGACTTTCCCAGATCTAGAAATGGTTCATCCACGAGTTCTTCCTTAAAAAATGGTTCATCTCTAAATCCCTGTAAATAAAAGATGCAAAAAATGTGAAGTTATGCCTGTCCTCAAGCAGCATTATACAGATAAACTGGAAAATTCAAATGCTGGCATGACCCATATGCCAATGTACAGCTAACATGCACCGCCCTCCACAGCAAACATGGAGAAACATAAGCTCACCTCCACACAATCCTCAACCCACAAAAGGAACGAACAGTAAATGATGAGGCAGAAATCTGCCCTTCACAAGGTGAATCATTTTCTTAAAAGGTTCCTTATACATTAGCCACCTGAAAATTCTCCACTAAAAATGGGAATTTTGTTAAACTCTTACACTAAACATGTAACCCATTCACTTAATGTAAAAAGTAGTACATAAATATGTACACACTTCAAACTATTATTTAAGAAAGCAAAGACTTAAAAGGTCAAGATTTTCAAGCTTAAATAACTCAAAAGAAAGTATAACCATCTGAATGCTTAGAAAACATTCTCTGTAAACTAAAGATAAGGGGAGTATGTCTCTACTTTGAGTATGACTCTTTTATAACATAAAAAAAAATCTTATTTTTCATCTGTGTCTAAAATACATAATATGAAGGAATACTGTAAATTTTAAATTAATTTTTATTTCACTAATCATAACAGCTAATGCATACCACTGAAACTAAACATACAGAACTGTGTTGGGTTCCTGGCTAAAACCTGATAAATATATAGATTTGCTGAGACCATGATCTATCTCTTGGGAACCTCTGGGTGCTGGGCATAATGAGGCCCAATTCTTTCTAAAAGTTCAAAGATTTTTCTGATTTTAAGTCCTACTCATTACTACTTAGTGTAAATTCCTGGAATAAATCTATTATTTTCTATTGCCTTCTTGCAACTAAGCATCATTGTAGTGAAGCTTTTAAATTAATACAGTAGGATCGGGCATGGTGGCTCATACCTATAATCCTAGCACTTTGGGAGGCCAAGGCAGGAGGATCTCTTGAGTACAAGAGTTCAAGACCAGGCTGGGAACATAGTGAGACCCTGTCTCTAAAAATAAAAATAAAAAAACAGCTAGGCATGGTGGCATGCACCTGTGGTGCCAGCTACTTAGGAGGCTGAGGCAAAGAATTGCTTGAGCCAAGGAGACTGATGGTGCAGTAAGCTATGATCACACCGCTGCACTCCAGCCTAGACAACAGAGCAAAACACCGTCTCAAAAAAAAAAAAAAAAATTAATACAGTATACCAATACTGCAACCTAGTTTTTTCAATGTGGGTAGAGGATGTATTTGAACACAGCATGTGGTTATGGAATTTTTAAAAATGTCTGCACTAAAAAATATAATAGACATTCTAGAAACACACATCATCTTGAGACACTGTCTACATATTATGCAAAGAATATCACTAGACAGTTGTTATCAAGTAAAGCAAAACCATACTCTAACTGCAAAGAGCAACATAAGTATAATTCCTTTTAAGAATAAAAAAAGGAAAGCTTCAAAATACATTTTCTAAAATTAAAGCATAAGGTAGGGTTTGACAAAATAACTCTCTTTAGAAAGTATTCAATATGAATTTTTTTGTGTAGTTCCATTTTTACAGCATTTTAAATGCAGGTCTATTTTCAACAATATGTTCTACCATCCAAAATTTTACGAATGCATTAGTGTATGTTTGTTCTTTGAAAATGCTTTACATCTTGCCTTTATCATTTAGAGAGGCAATGTGATAGCGAAGGAAATATTTTAGTTTTAAAAAAATAGGCCAGGCGTGGTGGCTCATGCTTGTAATTTCTGCACTTTGGGAGGCTGAGGTGGGCGGACCACCTGAAGTCAGGAGTTTGAGACCAGCCTGGCCAACATGATAAAACCCCGTCTCTACTTAAAATACAAAAATTAGCCAGGCGTGGTGGCGCATGCCTGTAGTCCAGGCTACTTGGGAGGCTGAGGCAGGAGAATCACTTGAACCTGAGAGGCAGAGGTTGCAGTGAGTTGAGGTTGCACCACTGTACTCCAGTCTGGGTGACAGAGTGAGAGTCTGTCTAAAACAAACAAAATGTGTGTGTGTGTATGCGTGTGTGTGTGTGTGTGTGTGTGTAATGAGACCAGGCATGATGGCTCACACCTATAATGCCAGCACTCTGGGAGGCCAGGGCAGGCAGACTGCTTGAGCTCAGGAGTTCAAGACCAGCCTGGGCAACATGATGAAACCCCATCTCTAACAAAAACACAAAAAATTAGCTAGATGTGGTAGCACATGCCTGTGGTCCCAGTTGCTCAGAAGGCTAAGGTGGGAGGATCACTTGCCCCTGGGAGGCAGAGGTTACAGTGATACCAGATCCCCCCACTGCACTCCAGCCTGGGTGACTGAGGGAGATCCCATCTCCAAAGAGAGAGAGAGAGAGAGAAAGGATGATTAGTTTATTTATACGTATTTAGCCAAAGGAGGGGGGACAAGCTTGTGTCTTCTTTATGTTTTTATTTATATCTATTTAGCCAAAGGGTAAGGACAAGCTTTTGTCTTATTTTCTTTTGTATTCTTTCTACATAGAAAGTTTAGCTCATAGCAAACCATTCAAATGGGAAATAAATTTACTAAATACCTTGGGTGCTTCGAGTATTAAAGATGAGTTTATATCATGAATTGTTCCTGAAAATTCAGTCTTGTCTTCATTACTGCTTGAATGTAAAATATAATAACTTTCGTCTTCTTTATTATCTTCCTGAAAATATAAACCACTTTTATTTATGATCAAGAAAATATTGGGAGGTGGGGGGCAAGGGGAGGGAGAGCATTAGGACAAACACCTAATGCATGCAGGGCTTAAAACCTAGATGATGGGTTGATAAGTGCAGCAAATCACCATGGCCATTGTATACCTATGTAACAAACCTGCACGTTCTGCACATGTATCCCAGAACTTAAAGTAAAACAAAGAAAAAAAGAAAAGAAAGATTAATTTGTGAAAGAAAGAAAGAAAATAAATATCTTGGTTTCCAACTCTCTTCAGATTCTCATCTTTCCATTAAGAGCAAATACACAACACAAAATTTATTGAAATTGTTTCATTAGAACAAACTTTCTTTTTTTTTTTTAAGACGGGGTTTCACCATGTTGGTCAGGCTGGTCTTCAACTCCCGACCTCAGGTGATCCACCCACCTTGGCCTCCAAGGTGCTTGGATTACAGGCGTGAGCCGCCACGCCCGGCCACAAACTTTCTTTAATAATTCAAAACAACACCATATTCAGGTCAGAGCTTCCCAAACTTTTAAAAGTATTTCTTAAAGAAAAATCACTTTCCCAGGAATAGACCTTGTATACAAAACTATCTATGTACCTGGCACAAATTTAAGTACTTTAAATATATTTAATATGTTAATTAATATATTAATATATACTCTAAGAAGTGGGTCCTCTCATTAGCCCTATTTTACTGGTGAGCAAAAGTGGACATATTAATTTGCCAAACGTTACACAAGTAGTCAGTTACATATCCTGGCTGTCTGGTACTAGAGCCTGCATTCACAATTACCATGCCATGTAATCCTCAACTTTTTTTTTTTAATTGAGACAGAGTCTCACTGTGTCACCCAGACTGGAGTGCGGTGGCGCAATTTTGGCTCACTGCAACCCCGCTGCACCAGTTCAAGCAATTCTTTTGCCGCAGCCTCCAAAGTAACTGGGACTAGAGGCACGCATCACCTCGCCTGGCTAATGTTTTTGTATTTTTAGTAGAGACGGGATTTCTCCATGTTGGCCAGGCTGGTCTTGAACTCCTGACCTCCCAGGTGATCTGCTCACCTCAGCCTCCCAAAGTGCTGGGATTACAGGCATGAGCCACCACGCACAGCCAATCTTCATCTTATAGATGAGGAATGTAGTAGCTGATAAGGTTGAATAACTGGCACAAGGACACACAGCCTTACAAAACACATATCTAAGCAAAAACGCATAGCTTTCTGGCTCAAGAGTTTTATTGTCAGTTTTGTTCAGTTAGGTCTGAAGATATAATGCAGTTTTTAAAGTCATGTCAGCCTGGGCGTGGTGGCTTCCATCTGCAACCCCAGCACTTTGGGAGGCTGAGGCAGAAGCATCACTTCAGCCTGGGAGTTCAATACCAGCCTGGGCAACATGGAGAGACCCTGTCTCTATTTGTGTATTTATCAACAATAGAAAGTCATTTCATTCATTTTGTGGGTCTGGTATGTTTGAGGTAAGTTTTTAGAAAAGAGATAAGATAAAAAAATATAATATGAAGTATATAGATATATATACATACTATATCTATATAAATACAAGACTTAATAAAAATAATTTGTTCTCATCACCATTATATATTCACAGTCTTTCTACTCCACCCTGACTTTGGATCTGCTTCTTCATATTCTCTGTCCCCACTTGTGCTGTGGATTGAGTAAATGTTCAGTAAACATTGGTTAATTAGATAAGTGGCCGCCAACTTTACCATTAGAAAGAGAGAAGGAGAGAGAGAGAGAGGAGAAAGAGAGACCTCAGAGAAGATCCATGCCTGGTTCCTTGAATCACTATAGCTCATGAGCAGTTTTCCCAGAAGACCCCAGATGTCAAAGGAGGCTTACTTAGTGGTTGAAAAGAAAAAAAATCTTGAAATTGACCTTTCTCTCAATCCCTTCATTGGCCTCCCACCCCTAAGTATTCTTGGCAGCCTTGGACTCACTGAGGGAAGCCTGGGTGAGGTTCCACCGACAATCACGACGTTCCAAAATACTCTGAGTAATGCTCCAAGGTCCTTCCACCAGATATAGCACAAGAATCCACACTCAGTTGCTACCAACTCCTGTTTCGTTTTGTTTCATTTTGTTAAACAGCCTGAGACTTCCTAAAACTGCTTCAAGGTAAAGGTTGTGCTGTTGAAGTCCTCTATGACACAAATAGTTTGGGATGTCCCCATGCAGCCACACCAATCTGGCAAATAATCATCAGGGAAAATCTAGACAAAGTTCCTGCTACAACCCAAAATACTAAGAAGATGAGGTCCCATAAAAACATTAACAGTTTTCCTGCCTTATGCAAAACTCAAACCAAGCACCTCATGGCATCATCTGTTAACCACAGTAATACCCACATCAAATACACAAAAGGTCGAGAACTTATTCAGCTATGTTCTATATATTCCACTTTGAAATATTTAAAGTATCTGATAGGTATAATACACAGGCAAGAATAAAAAAAGTAATACACGAAGACCACCGTTTGGTCTCCCATGCAAAAATACTGTATGCAATATACGAATCTATCTATATACGATTGATACAGTTTGTCTATTTGTCCCTGCCAAGATCTCATGTTGAATTTCAATCCCCAATGCTGGAGGTGGGGCCTGGTGGGAGATGTTTGGGTCATGGGGGGTGGATCCCTCATGGCTTGGTGCTGTCTTCACGATAGTGAATGAGTGTGTACTCATGTGATCTGGTGGTTTAAAAGTGTGGCCATGGCCAGGCACGGTGGCTCATGCCTGTAATCCTAGCACTTTGGGAGGCCAAGGCAGGTGGATTGTCTGAGCTCAGGAGTTCAAGACTAGCCTGGCCAACATGGCGAAACCCTGTCTCTACTAAAAATACAAAAATTAGCTGGGTGTGTTGGCGCATGCCTGTAGTCTCAGCTACTTGGAAGACTGAGGCAGGAGAATTGCTTGAACCTGGAAAGTAGATGTTGCAGTGAGCCGAGACTGTACCACTGCACTCCTGCCTGGGCAAAAGAGTGAGACTCTGTCTCCAAAAATAAGAAATAAAATAAAATGTGTGGCTGTGTGGCATACCCCACCCCACAACGACTCTCTCTTACTCCTGCTTTCACTGTGTGAAGTGAGTGTCTGCTCTCGCTTTGTCTTCTGCCATGAGTAAGAACTTCCAGAGGCCTCCCAGAAACAGATGCCACCATGCTTCCTGTACAGCCTGTAAAACTGTGAGCCAATTAAACCTCTTTCTTACAGATTGCCCAGTCTCAGGTATTTCTTCATAGCAATGCAAGAACAGCCTAATACAATGAACATAGCTATCTCTAGCTACCTATCCAACTATCTATACATACGAACTTATGTGATTCATATGTTATATTAAAATGTCTCCAAGATTAAAAAATTGGAGTTAAGAAATACCTTAGGAATTCTCTAGTCTTGTCCAATCTTTTCAAAGATGAACGAAATAGGCTCAGAGAAGTGGCATACCCATTGATCAAATTACTAGTATAATGTTTCTCAAAGTACAAAACTCTGCAACAGAATTACATAGGCGACCCACTGAAGAGGTAGATTCCTGAAGAGCATATCAGAATTACTACTAAATGAGAATTTCTGGGAGTAGAACCTGGGAAACTGCATTTTAACTACCTCCCAGGTGATTCCTATATATATTACATATCTTTAAGTTTGAAATAGGCTAACTTATAGCAAAGCCAGAGACAGAGTTCAGTTTTCTAGAAATCCAGACCAACAATTTATTACAACCAAACTACCTGTTTCATACATGCTGCATACAAACGAAACAACTGACTGACAACATAGTAAGATAGGCAGGTACAGCACTGTGGCTAAGAGCACAGGGTTCAAAGGCGCCTTGCTGAGTGCACATTACAACTCTACCCCTTACTAGTTATAAGACCTTGGTTGAGTTACTCAATTCTCGGTGCCTCATCTGTAATGAAGGTAACAAAAGGCCTATTCTTAAAGTTGCTGTAAGGATTAAATTAGTTAATACGTGTAAAGGGCTTAAAAGAATGACTGACATTTAGTAAGCACTTAGTAATAATAAAACTGGCTGAAAAGCATCATCATTAAGTTTTGTTGTTGTTGGTTTGTTTTTGCATTAGAGGCCTCCAAAGCACCGTAACTGTAACGGAGTCCTCAGTCATAAGCAGCAACCTGACCATAAGATAAAGCAACAAGATGACTTCAAGATGGGCTTCTTGATGCTAGGAGTTACAAGTCGCTTTGATGGAGAGAAAAGCAAATTAAAATATCACTTCTATATGATTAAAATGCTACAGTTACCAGGATTTCAACTTATCATACCGTGTTGACATCATTCCCAAATGAAAGTCAAAATGGACAAATACTTATTTTAATTTACATATAAGAATAGCCGGGTACAGTGGCTCACTGTATTTGGGAGGCCAAGGCAGGCGGACTGCCTGAGCTCAGGAGTTCAAGACCAGCCTGGTCAGCATGGTGAAACCCCATCTCTACTAAAAATACAAAAAGTTAGTAGCCAGGCATGGTGGCACACACCAGTAATCCCAGCTACTTGAGAGGCTGAGGCACAAGATTCACTTGACCCAGGAGGCGGAGGTTGCAGTGAGCCGAGATTGTGCCACTGTATTACAGCCTGGATGACAGAGTGAGACTTTGTCTCTAAAATGATGATAATAATAATAATTTGCTGAGAGCTTAGAAGTCTGTGCTAAAAGTATGAAGATGAAAGTAGTAGTAAGAGTGGTAGTAGTAGAACTAGCAACATTAGCAGCTAGTATTTATGTAAAAATATGCTTTGCATTTAATGAATATCACCTTTAAACCCCAAAATCCTATGAGGTAAGCATTATTTTTTCTGATATTGTAAGTCAAGGAAATTAAGAAACCTGCCCAAGGTCACACACAAAGTAAACAGTGGAAAAGAAATTCTCAGCCAGGTATATATGTCTCCAAAATCCTTGTTCTGAACTGTTGCACTATTATCACTTCCTATATTAATAAAATGCAACACTCACCACCAAAGGCTTACAGATGCCAAGGCGTACTATGCCTGGTGGCACAGCTTTCAATACTTCCACAGCTTCAGCAAGCGAGGTGTTGTCCAAACAGTATTCATTGACTGAGACCAGGCGGTCTCCAGGTAATAGTCCTCCACTTCTTTCTGCTACACCATCTGCTACCAGGGAGCGGATCACAATCACTGATCTTGTAGGATCTAAAGGGTCCTATGAATTAAGCAAAGAAGAAAGATGAGTATATGCCCTGAAAATAAATATGCAATCTTAGGACAGTGTTGACTCAAGAATCTCATTTGACCACTTACTTCATGTGTTTAGCACTCTGGTGATAATCTTCTAAACACATAAAAATAAATTAAAATCTCACTCTAAGCCAGGTACGTTTGTACACCTCTGTATAATCTCAGTTTCTTGGGAGGCTGAGGTGGGAGGACTGCTTGAGCTCAAGAGTTTGAGATCAGCCTAGGCAATATAGCAACACCTTGCCTCTAAAATAAGTTTTTTAAATTAAAAAAATTAAAAGGCCAGGTGCAGTAGCTCATGCCTGAAATCCCAGCACTTGGGGAGGCCAAGGTGGGAGGGACGTTTAAGCCCAGGAGTTCAAGACCAGCCTAGACAACATGACAAAACCCCATCTCTGCAAAATACATACAAATTAGCCAGGTGGGTGTGGTGGTGTGTGTCTGTAGTCCAAGCTACCTGGGGGGTGGAGCGGGGGATGCTGAGATGGAAGGATTAGGGCTTGAGCCCAGGAAGTCGAGGCTGCAGTGAGTTATGGTTCACTCTAGCCTGGGTGACAAAGCAAGACCCTATCCCCCAAAAATAAATACATAAAACATCACACAAATATCAGCTTGTATCAAGGTGAAAATATAATCTTAACAATTTCAGTGGCATGTCTGAGTGCCTAAAACATATAGATTTTCTGTTAAAATTTTTGGTGATTGATATTTTGTTGGACCATAAGAATCTGGGAACAGTTAGGCAAGATTCTCTGACATTCTCAAGCACAGTTATATGACAGACCAAAGATAAGCCTGTCTATTACTCCTCTAGAGCCATAATTAAGCTCCAAGAAAAGCATTAACATAATCATAAATGTAATATGGGAAATGATACTCCGTTCTTATGCCTTCACCAGTAGTACAGAATCCTCCTATAAAACCATGCAATTCCAGAAAAGACATGGAAACCATGGAAGATTCCACTGTATTTTCCAAAGTATATTTATAAATAATATGACCTAAAATTATGATATAGTGCCCTTAGGTCACAACTATTCCAATATATAGTAAGTATGAATTTATGAACAAAAGCAAGGTACAGATCTCTCTCACCCATTGGGAGGGCCCCATATTTCTTGATAAGCACTGAGGACAACATTGACATTCAATGAATACATCTGGTTAATAAAAAACAATTTATATCACCACTATTGTTTTCTGATTTAACAAACTGATATATAGCACTTACTGTATGTTGGGCTTGACAATCACTAATTTATCTAATCCTTAGAACTCTAGAATGTAGGTAGATTTATTGTCTGTGTTTTACGAATGAGGAAACCCAGGCTCAGTAAGTTAAGGAAACTAGCCAATATCGCCCAGCAGATATGTGGCAGAGCCAGGATCCAACCAGGTGGTCTGGCTCTTAAGTCCTTACCCTTGACCACCACACTCTGAAGCTTGCTCTGCATCATAATGGTCAGAAGAAACAAAGAGTTGTAAATGGAGAAGAAAGACATACTCACATGGCAGAGTCTCTTAACTTGTCTTAACAGTGGAGGTGTAGTAACTTAGCAAGGGAGAGAAAAAATAATGACGTCCCAAACACAGCAGCATTCACTTTGGTTTCTCTATGTTTGTCCCATTGTTTCATTATGCACATGCTGTTCCACAAGGCAAGATATTGTAACTTGAGATTCTACTACTCTAGCCTCTCTCAAACCCTTCCAGGGAAAGTAGAGAAAAACTGCTAGGCTTGTGTGGGAATTATAAAACTTTGGAATTAGCGAAGTAAGAATTTGCTAAGTTCAAAAGCTGTGTCTGTTTGAAGTGGCTGATGATTCTTTTGAAGTGTTCTGATCCAGTTTTCTATGCCTCTGTGTTTCAGGCATCAGCATTCATTTTCATAGTACTACATGGAAATTTAACCAAATAC
This sequence comes from Ateles fusciceps, assembly GCA_036589455.1. Lineage (NCBI taxonomy): Eukaryota > Metazoa > Chordata > Mammalia > Primates > Atelidae > Ateles > Ateles fusciceps. Next base: position 18,608,315 of record JAZHEH010002507.1, on the reverse strand, counting down.
ACCGTATTTAAATCAAAAAAGGCTACATAGCGAATTCCTTGAAGAATGCCTTCAAATGTCACTTATCTTGCTTTTTGCAACTAACCTTGCCTTTCTACCCCCAGTCAAGAGTCCTTTTTACATACTCTAATGTATACCACCACATATTTATGAAGAGGATTACAAGTAAAAAGGAGTGTGGGGAACTCACTAATAATGTGTGAAACTATAATTACACCAGTATTTTCAAGTAGAGGGAGCTATTGCATAGGGAGAGAACAGAAGAGAACCAAAAAGTACAGTGGCATATCAGCAGGCGATCGACACAGTAATATAAAAGAGCTGTCTATTTTGTCACTGGCAACCATGAATCACAACACACTTTTCATCCTGAAATATGAAACCGTTACATTTTAAGTTTGACACACTAATAAATAAGCTGTACAATTATTTCCTTCATTTAGGATGTCAGTTTTTGATGAAAGGCTTTTTTATTGGTGGGGAAGGAGGCTACATAATAGCTTATTCCTCTCATAAAAGGCACAGCAGCTAACATTCCTTCATATTAATAATTTCTACACTTTCTTAGAGAAAGCTGCAACAGCAAAATATACCAAAAGCAAACAAATGATTGCACTAAGTTGTTTGTGAACAATCTCTGCAGTTTCATATAACACGAAAATTTAAAAATAATTATTTTTAACCCCAATAGGTGAGTAGGTTTTCAAAATGCAACCTACTGAATGATACTTTAGGAACATTTTAAAGGAAGATTCACCAGAAGGAAATGGAAACAGACTTCTACCCTTGAAAGATGAATAGATTTCCCTTATCACCAGAAAAGTCATGGTGAGTACTAATTTACACAAAGTGAGGCCTACTTTAGACCTCAAACTAGTGACAGGTGTGCTTGCTTACTAAAATGTATTCAGGTTTAGACCGCTAATTATTCTAAACACTAATCTAATCTGCCACCCCCTTTCCTGGAGGACAGAACCCAAAGGCAGCTCCTTTGTCATTTGGGGGGCAGGGAGGGACAAATGAGCCACCTCTGAAGATGCCCCATTATGTATAATTGTGCTTCATTTTCTATGATGACTTTTCTGCCTGTGATTTCCCACATAGCTGAATGAAATCGCTTTAATGAGTAACAGTCATTTCCTTTCATTTCCTTTACATCACATACAGCAGCCACCCTATGGAAAAACAGCAGCTGCTACTGCCTACTGAGGTGGCTGCTATTCTTGAGGCTTTGCTGCATAAAAATGCTCAAAACCAGCCTGACTCAGGCTGGTTCTCATCAGAAAGGTCCATTTTCTGCAAATACAGTCTACAATATTATGTGCATGTTATAGCAAACAAAATGTTATAGAGATACTTCTCAAAACCCCTACCCAACCCCTAGACCTCCAGGCATGTTTACATAGATGTATATGAAGTGCTTCACAAACGTGCACGTTATCCCTGCACAGGGGTCACGCTGATCTCTGTATCATTCCAATTGTAGTGCATGTGCTGCCAAAGTGCACACCCTTGACGGCATCTTACTAAAATTATTCTGTCTTCCTACTAAAAACAAAGTCCCCGTCAGCTTTTATCACTTTTCATCGTAATTTTAAAATCTCTTATCGTTCTTTGGTAAATAACACTGCAAGGAACATTGTGTTTAAGAATCAAGATGCTGCTTTAGACGAAACAGCCAATAGAGGGCACTAAAGACCAATCATAGAACATGAGAAACATACACTATGCTAGATAGTGTCTTCTGAAGGAATTTTTTTCCTCTTTATTCAAAAAGTTTATATTATTATAATGGTGCCCAATATATTTGGTTCAACCCAATAATTTCTGAAAGTTGTACCCTACACCATTTTTTGGGGGACAGAGTCCCACTTTGTCAACAGGCTGCATTCTCATGCCTCAGCCACCCAAGTAGCTTACATTGCAGGTGTGCACCGTCACTCTCAGCTAATTTTTATATTTTTAGTAGAGACAGGATTTTGCCATATTGGTCAGGCTGGTCTCGAACTCCTGGCCTCAAGTGATCCACCCTCCTTGGCCTCCCAAAGTGCTAGAATTACAGGCACCCAGCTAGATCCTTATACCTTTTAAAAATATTATCACAAACTTGTCCTTTGCAGGGACATGGATGAATCTGGAAACCATCATTCTCAGCAAACTGACACAAGACGAGAAAACCAAACACCGCATGTACTCGCTCACAGGCGGGTGTTGAACAATGAGAATACATGGACACAGGGAGGGGAGCATCACACACTGGGGTTTGTTTGGGAGTGGTTAGGGGAGGGACAATGGTGGGTGGGGAGGTTTGGGAAAGATAACATGGGGAGAAATGCCAGATATAGGTGACGGGGGGGATGGAGGCAGCAAACCACCTTGCCATCCATGTACCTATGCAACAACCCTGCATGATCTGCACATGTACCCCAGAACCTAAAGTATAATAAAATATATATATTTATTATCAAATGCCTATAATTTATTAAGAACAGCAAACTTTCATTGGAATACTACACGTGAAGACAGGAGTGTGGACCTGAATTCTACACCTTCTTACTCAGCTAGGAAATCCTGGTGAACCACGTAACTGCTCTGCCTCCTAAGTGAATAAAATCACCAAGCCAGACTGAAGAAAAGTAGATAAATGGATTTTTAAGGTTTCTTCAAGTGATGCTAATGTTTGATGTTTATTATGAACATAGGATGTTTTGATGTTGGGGGAAATCAAAGTTGACAGACCCCTCTCCTCCTACATCCTCTGAGTGGCATCGGCACATACCCAGGCTTTTCCTTCTCCCCCTCACCCCTCCATTGAGTTGCTCACTAAGGCATGTCAGTTTGACCTTTTATCTCTTATCTCTTCTGATTCTCCCTTTCCATTTCCACTGCCACCGCCTTGGTTCAGCTTCTCGTTATTTCTGAGCAACTGCTATGGTTTGCTGATAGGTCTACGTGTGTCTAATCTTGCCCCCATGAGTCCATTTTCTACAGAGATAATAGAAGCGTCTTAAAAATAAAAAGGTGATCATAATTCCTCCTCTGCTTAAAATAACTTCAGGGACATCCACTGCCTTCAGGATCAAGTCCTAACTCCTTTATTCTTTGTGAAAGGAAAATCCTTCAGAACGGCAGTTCTGTCTCGTCTCTCACTCTCCCCATACATACCACTGCCTGCTCCCGTTTGCCCAACGCTTAATCCCAACAGAAAAGACAGCAAAGAACTACGGAAACCCAGGTATTGTGAAATGCCTTGTCATGCTGCATGGCATAATGCAAGTCATTCCCTCCGCCAGGAATGCTCTCCCTCACCCACTGCTATTTGTCTAGAGTTTGCCACTAGAGTCAGCTCAAGTATCTCCACCAATGAGAAGCATTCCCTTACTCCCTGAAGACCCAAGCACTTCCCACTCTGTGATATCCCTAAACCTAACAAGACCTTCAATTACAGCATTTACCATAATATATTTCCTTTACTGTTTGACTGTCTAGAATTAGTTTGGTCTTCCTGTTAGATGTAGCCAAAGCTTGTTGCATTTTCTTCATTAAAACACTTTTTACATTTAACTGAGATTATTGTAAATGACTTCCTTTAAATTACTTCCTACTAAAAGTAAGCTTTATGAGACCAAGAATGTGTTTGCTTATTTGTTGCTTGATTTTCAGGGCCCACTACAATGCCTATGACGGAGAAGGCCCTGAAAAGTAGTTAAAATGTCGAATAATTATTCTGTTTCTCTCTTCCCACTGGATGACAAGTACACCAAAAGCAAAACCCACATCCCATCATATAGGAATAGCAACAACAGCTGATGACACTTACTAAGTTCTTGCCATACCAGGCTCTGTTTTAAGAAACTTATTTATTTGAACCCATTTAATCCACACACCATCATGAGATAGGTACGTACCATCATTATCCCCCACGTTCTTGGTGAGGAAATTAAGAAAAATTAAATAACTTAACCAAAGCACATAGCTGGTAAATGGCAGAGCCAGAAATTAAACGAAATTCCGGAGTTTGTACTTTTAGCCCCACTAAGCAATGCCGCTTCTCTAACTTAAGTATTTGCTAAATGAATGAATGTCAAAAGAAGACAAATATGTTAGAAGATATTTTTATCATCTTACAAAAGTGTATAAAACTGAATCCTTTAAATATCACACTTGGCCACTAGAGGTTTATGTTTCAGTACCTAGCAGATGAAAAGTCAGAGAGTACAGAATGTGCAGCATGCCTGCATGCACAGGTAAAACATGCATTTGTTTGCCAAATTTCAATGTACAGTTACTTTCTCAAGAATCCATTCATTTGGTGGGCATAAGAACACCTTTATATGAATGAATTCAAACATGTGATAATCATTATGCCCAAATGGATTGGATTCAAAGTTTCTGATATGTCTAGTTTCTGATATGTCTATAAAATGTATTACATGAGTATTTGTATACATTCCCAAAGATCAAAGAGATTTCACATAAACTAAGGCAGAGTGCAGGGGCATCACCTGAAGCGGAGAGGTGGTTCAGCTGAAATGCAGCTCTGTCAGAGACAGACGTCAACTTGAAGATGTGGAGAGCTCTAGCCGTGAAATTGCTCCAAAACCTAGACTGCAAATGCAAGCTACCATGGCAAACTCAGTGAAAAGACACGAAGCAAAGCATGTGACAAAGAGGAGACAGAAGGAATTAACAAGAAAAATGTCATATGTAATAAACTGGCAAATGCATCAGTAAAAGGCATTTAGGAAATAAGAAGATGAGATATATACCAAGAATTGTTCTAATATTTAACATTTATATGCTTTGCAGTATTACCCCAACAAAGAAACACAAGGTGTAACAAAGACTTAACTACATTCAAAATGAAAAATATCTTTTGGGTTTATTTTTCAAAAAAATCTATTCTGTATGTAACACTCAAACTTTTAAAAACATTAAATAACAGGATAGGAATTTAAAGACCACACAGCAAGATGACAAAGAAATGAATCATAGTTTATTTCCTTTGATAATTGTGACTCTTATTGTCAACTAAGTGTATTAAATATAAAGTTGGTCAACTAAATTCCTGAGAGGAAATATGGTTAATTCATAGAGTCTTTTTTCTTTTTTTGAGACAGGGTCTCACTCTGTCACCCAGGCTTGAGTGCAGTGGCACAATCACAGCTCACTGCAGTCTCCACCTCCTGGGCTTAAGCAATCCTCCCACCTCAGCCTCCTGAGTAGCTGAGACCACAGGTGCACACCACATTCAGCTAAATTGCTTTTATTTTTTGTAGATGGGATCTCCCTGTGTTGCTCAGCAGATCTCAAACTTCTGGGCTCAGGGGATCCTCTTGCCCTAGCCTCCCAAAGTGCTGGGATTACAGGCATGAGCCACCGTGCTTGGCCAAATTTATATAGTCTAATGGTATGTTATTAAACTTCTAGGCTGTGTTGTATAGTTCACCACACCAAAATACCTGCTGTATGGCTGTATTACAGAGATCCCTGACAAGGATGAAATGATTCCAAGGAAGGACTAGCAAAACAACTTTAATCAACTCTGAAATAGGAAGTATTCTACAAGTGAAAAGAAACAATCTACCAATCAATAAATTCAATGCTATAGCACATATCACTACAAAACTAGGCTGTAAGCTTCATTCCACAGATATTTGTTTTTATTTCAGTAAGAAAAAGTATGTTTCAAAGATAATTTTAAAGGAACTACAGACACTAATTTCTGGACAACATGAATAGTTAACTATGTAATACTGGATAAGAGAATTATTCCAACTCAATAATGATCAACTGAGGAAACTATGAAAATAGCAGGTAGCCAAACATTGGCTTCTTGAAAAGTATACTCTTAAATGTGGCCATTATTATTTGAACTAAGGAGTATTAAGTTAAAATCTAAATTAATTAACACTAAATCAATTTTCAAAGCAAGATCTCAAGGAAGTTGCTAAAATAGAGAATGCAGGAAGAAAACATTAAGTTTAAAAGGAAGACAGCTGGCAGGGCACAGTGTCTCACACCTGTAATCCCAGCACTTTGGGAGGCCAAGGTGGGAGGATCACTTGAGTCCAGGAGGTCAAGACCACCCTGAGCAATACAGTGAGACTTCATCTCTAAAAAACATTAAAAATAAATAAAAGGGAGACAACTATTTCATTCTGGAGGTAGGCAAAAGAAGAAACTGGATACAAAGAGACAAAGGAAAAGTTCTTTTACAAACATAAACACATGCAGAGAGAGATTTATATACCTTAAGGAAAAAGGAAAACAGTAATCTGCAGAAGCTTGATGGCACCACTAGCATGAATTAAAATTTTCATTGTGTGTAATGTCAGAAAACAGAAATTCCAAGATTTTTAAAAAGAGAAAAGATATATAAGAGAGGGAAACAGTGAAGACAGCTATTCAGCCCATTAGTGGCAGGCTGAATGTGGATTAGAAGAGACAAGTTTTGAGCCCTAGTTTGGTCCCCCACCTGGATGTGTACAGTTTCATGAGTGTCTCCATTTCTCTGAGTCAGTTTCCTCACAATGAAAACGTTGGATACACTAGTTGTGATCCTTTCTCTCAACTTTAAAATCCTCTAACTTAATTTGACAAGAGTATCTTGACTCAAATGTGTCCATAATTTCTATCCAAACATTCACAAAACCACTATAAAAAGTAAGGAAAGATAGAAGTTAATTCAAAACACTGCATCAGCAGTGAAGCTGATATACACTTGGGTCACAAAACTCAAAAAGGGTATTCCACCATTAAAAAAAAAATACATATGACAGCATGTGTCCTTTTTTAATAAAATATATCTTAAAACACCTTTTCTTTTTCCTTTGCCATTTCAGAGCAACAAAAGCCATGTCAGGAACCATGAGCTGAATTAAAATCACAAGAACAGTTCTGATTTAAAACAATAGGGTATAATTAATAATTTCAAAAGACTGTCTTCTGATTTGACCAATCAGCTAAGCATTTACTTTTGGGAAAGAGAAACAAACATATTTATAGTGAATGCGAAGCAATAACTAATTGATTCTAATGAATAACGAGCAAGCTATCTTATCTAACATCTAACTCCATTTTTAACTATTTTATAATATAGCAAAGTATTACACTAATCATACCAATTACCACAACACCATCATGTTCAAAGTAAGTGCCCACAAAATACATTCAGTCCACTCAAGATAGATTACACTGATATGGTTCCTGGCTCCTTGTGTCTTATTACTTCCTAAATACTATTAGGCAGTAAGAATAGATTTTTCCACACATCAGGCATAGAACTAAACGGTCCCCAGAGCTGCACAGTAAGCACAGCACAGAAGGCAATAAAAAGTAAAATGGAAGAGAAGTGGACAAAGAAACCTGCTAAAAGATCAAAATATATTCTAAAGAGGAACAAAAAGTACATAAGCTTGCACATACTTTTATCCTATAAAGCTTAGGACTTTAAAAACCTATTTTAAGCACCACAATATTTTAAATGGTTTAAGCAGGAGTCCCATCGAAATCACTTCTTGCAGACTATTCCTTTCTCATATCCCCTTCTGGTCTCCTACTGAATAACTTCTTTGTATATTAGATACATTCCTTGGATGTTCATCTCTTGAAAATTTTATATGTCATGCTGTAATTGTTTACATGGTTACCAGCTACTCCTGGTCCAGGACGTTTGCTAGTTGTAAGGAAAACAAAACAAACCATACAACTGTCCTTTCTCTAAAAGCCCCATCATCTTGCTGAAACGCCTGGGGTTCCACCAGGCAGACAGTAGTACTCAAGCACAGTTAAAATTACATTAGTTGTGGCTGGTACAGTGGCTCATGCCTGTAATCCCAGCACTTTGGGAGGCCAAGGCAGGCAGATCACTTGAGACCAGGAGTTCAAGACCAGCCTGGTCAACATGGCAAAACCCATCTCTACTAAAAATACAAAAAAAAATTAGCCAGGTGTGGTGGTGTGCACCTGTAATCACAGCTACTCAGAAGGCTGAGGCAGGAGAATTGCTTGAACCCAGGAGGCAGACGTTACAGTGAGCCAAGATAGCACCAGTGTACTCCAGCCTAGGCAGGAGTAAGACTCCCTCTAAAAAAATAACAAAAATTACATTAGTTGAAATGTGAATATACTTAACACTACTGAACTATTCATTTTAAAACAGTTAAGATGGTAAATTTTATGTTATGTACACTTTATGATTTCTATAAATGTAGAATATGAATTTATAAATAAGAAATACTCCATTATCTTCCAGAAAACAATTATATTAGTTGAAAGTTATTATGATGCAGGGAAAGTATAGACATATAAAAGTTTAAAGCTTTGCAATTTTGGAATTTATTTTAATTTTCCAAATAAATCACTGTCAACTTAACCTAAACACAAATACTAGCCAAATGATAGTGATCAAGTTTTTTAATCTTGAAGATTTGAGTTTCTGATTTGTAAATTGAAATAGCAATAGTACAGATTTCAGTTATTAAAAGCATTCAACAAGGCATTTAATATGCTTAGTAAGTCCATAGCAATCACTTCATAGAAATAACTTCTTTTCCATCATAAATTTCATAGTAATAATAATAGTAATGTTATTTAGTAATTTACTGAGTCCATAGTAATCACTTCATAGTAATAACTTCTATTCCATCATAAATTTCATAGTAGTAGTAATGTTATTATTATGACTATGAAAATTATGATGGAAAAAATATTAAAAGGACATACAGGTTTCAGGAGTTAAACAGTTTCCATCCTATTTACTGCCCTCTAAATTCAACTGAGCATATGCGGCTTAGACCAACAGTGCTATCATCTGCTAAGCCCTTCACCTCGTGATGGTACATTCAAATATTAAAATATGAAAACATAGGGTTGAATCTATACCCTCCAGATATACAGATCTATAACCTCTTGAATGCACAAAGAGAGGCTCAGAACAGCATGGGGCCCTCAGTTTTCATTCTCCCTGAGCAGACACTGTAAGATGGGAGCCATCTCTACACTGGGAGACTGCCTGACAACACAGCCACATCAGAGTCACAGGATGCACTTCATTCTTTAGAAAAGATTCTGCAGTGTTTTGCTCTTTTCTTTTTAATCCTTGAAAAAGGTCAACCAAAGCTGATATATAGCACACAAAATGTAGAATTAAAACTTCGCTAACTTTGAAACTGTACAGGAAAAAGGCCAAAGAGTCCTGCTAGGAAATCCAAGGTAAAGCATACAGTTTATACTCTCGGGTCGCAACACATAAATAAATAAACAAATATTACGTCAGTGAAGAGCTCTGGCCAGGTGAGAAGAGTAAAGACAAGGGATCATAGTGTTCAAGAATAATCTGAAGAAAAGCTTTTAAAATTATATTAAGTATGTCTCTCTAGAATGATAAAATAACTAGAAATTTCTATCACCTTTCAGTTGAGCCATAATTATGAAGAATTAGTACTATTTTTGGTCTACAGACTACACCTGACAAAACCACAGACTCGGGAGCTCAGCTCCATTTACTAACTGGGTGGTCATGAGCAAACGCCTTAACCTCAGCATCAGTTTTCCTTATCCATAAAACAAAAATGATTACAGGCCCTGTAGCCTGGAAGTTGTAGAGAAGATTAAATCAGTCAATATCCCTAAAGGGTTTTAAACAGTACCTGACTCAGAGTACAGTAGTTCCCCCTTATCCATGGGGACTATGTTTGAAGACCCCCAGTGGATGCCTGAAACCATAGATAATACCAAGCCCTATATATACTATGATTGTTCCCTTACATACCTATTGTATTAGTCCATCTTCACACTGCTGTAAAGAACTCCCTAAGACTGGGTAATTTATAAAGAAAAGGGGTTTAATTGACTCACAGTTCCGCATGGCTGGGGGGGGCCTCAGGAAACTTATAATCATGGCGTAAGGCAAAGGGGAAGCAAGGTGCATCTTACACGGCAACAGGAGAGAGAAAACGAGAGGGGGAGCTGCCACACACTTTTAAACCATCAGATCTTGTGAGAACTCACTAGTTATCACAAGAACAGCATGTGGGAAACCACCCCCATGATCTAATTACCTCCCACCAGGTCCCTCCCCCTGACACATGGGTATTATAATTTGAGATGAGATTTGGCTAGAGACACAGAGGCAAACCATATCACCTATGATAAAGGTTAATTTATAAATTCGGCACCGTAAGAGATTAATAATAAGAAAATAGAACAATTATAATAATATAATGTAATAAAATATATGTGAATGTAGTCTCTGTCAAAAATAGCTTAATATTTTCAGGCTGCAGTTGACCATAAGTAATTGAAGCCAAGGGAAGTAAAATCTCAAAAAGAGGGAACTGTAAGCAGTACATAATTGTTAGCTATTAAACCTGTGGCCATGTTTTCCAAATAAAAAATCATAACAAAGTTTTCAAATGATTTTGCATTAAAAGAAATAAAATTTGAAAGTTTAGGAAAATATTAAGCAACTCAGTTACGAAAGAAAATAAAGACATGAAATCAGGACTAACTTATTAATTCTGGGTTATTCACTGCGGCTAGAATGTCCAATCCCTTACTGTCCACACAGCAGATCTCAATTCCCCCCATAAGGCCTCTCTGAATCCCAAGAAATAACATTCAGAGAGTCTTTTAATCTTACTTTCACCATTGCTAAAATTATAACATATTGTACAGAGCTGTTACCAACTCTGTTCTCTGTATTATGCTGTAATATATGCTTATTCATCCACTGTCTGTCTACTCCAAATTGAATTTAAACTCCATGAGGATGGACTTCATCTAATTTGTTCACTGCTAGCTCCCCAATGCCTAGAACAATACCTGGAAGAGAAGATGCTCAGCAAACATTTATTACATGTAAGATCTTTAAGGGGAGCATATCTTTTCATTTTTATAGTCTCCATATTGGCTCATATCTTTTAAAGGTGAGAATGAATAACAAACATAACAAATCTGTAATCAGATTCTATCTTTGAAAATCTCATCATCATCATCATCATTTTTTAGTAAATATAATAGGAACACTGATTATTTTGTGCTAAGAAAAGCATAGGTGTTTATATGCGTCTTCTTTTTTTTTTTTTTTTTTAAGACCTGGTCTCACTCTGCCAGGCTGAAGTGCAGTGGTGTCATCATGGTTCACTGCAGCCTTGAACTCCTGCGCTCAAGCCTCCCGAGTAGCTGGAACTATACGTGCACACCACCATGCCTGGCTAAATTTTTTTTTGGTTTTGTAGAGACAGTTTCACTATGTTGCCCAGGCTGGTCTTAAACTCCTGGCCTCAAGCAATCCTCCCGCCTCAGCCTCCCAGTGTTGGGATTACAAGCATGAGTCACCATACCCGACCTATACTCATCTTTTTATTTAGTCCTTGTAACCTTATAAAGCAAATGTTACTTCTATTTTAGATATTATCATTTTAGTAAATGGAGAATAAGAAAGACTTCCTTGCCAAAGTCCTAGGTATATAGTCAGAATGCAAACCTGGACATTTCGGCCCTTTCTGACTCGTAAGGTAGTGCTCAACCATACCATACCATATGTTCACAGTGCTGTACTGATAAATGTAGTATCAGATTGAATAGCCAGGCGTGATGGTGGGCACCTGTAATCCTAGCTATTGGGGAGGCTGAGGCAGGAGAATCGCTTGAACCTGGGAGGCAGACGTTGCAGTAAGCAGAGATCGCGCCACTGCACACCAGCCCGGGGGACAGTGCCAGACTCCCGTCTCAAAAAAAAAAAAAAAAAAAACTGCGGCCGGGCGCAGTGGCTTACGCCTGTAATCCCAGCACTTTGGGAGGCCGAGGTGGATCACCTGAGGTCAGGAGTTCAAGACCAGCCTGGCCATCATGGTGAAACCCCATCTTAAAAAAAAAAAACAAAAAACTGCAATATCAGATTAAAATAAAATACAGAGGGAAGGGTTGAAAGGGAAACTTGAGCCCTACAAATGGTGTGTAAGAATCAGCCAGTCAAGTCAATCCGCTTCCAAGCATCATTCACAGACTAGACATTTGGTAAGAGAAGGAGGCAGCACCACTTCCTGGCACTCACTGGGAAAGCCTGGTTTTTCTGGATCATTGCCTGCTCCAAACGACACCCACGAACAGGGCGGAGCAGCACAAATCACCACGCCTTGAACAAACAGATTCCCAATACCTATTTGTTAATCTGATTCAATCACTGTGGCATACTCTAGGAAGGGCTATGACTTTATCTACTACCATGGTTCTTAATACTCTCATCACACTCGAGTGGGAACTCCAAAACACACCCACTGCTACAGGTAGAAGACTGGTGATAAAACATCTCTAGAGACCAAGTTTCTTCTTTAGATGAACTATTCCTATTCTTTTCCTTTTTTTTTAGAATAGTTGTTCTTTTTTTTAATTATATGAGCGACAGACGCATAGTCAGGCTCATACCCACACACTTCCTGGAATATCTTGAGCACTTCACAGGAGAGATGTGATTACCAGGTATGGCAGTAAATCTGAGCACCTTTACGCCCACATTTTAGCTCTCTGTGGCCATTCCAAAAACAATAATATTTATAGTTTAGCCATTTCTGAAATATTCAACTAAAGATAATACTGCAGATTCACCATTTTCAGGAACCTCTCCTCCTCAGCAATGCCTTTGGGTATGAAGCAGAAACTGTATGGATAAACATGTGCTAAAAGGAAAGCCACCCTGTGAGAAAGCACCACCCAGCTGACAAGCATTTGCTGCTTGCCTGTTATTCTCCTTCGCCCCACTAGACACAATGGGATTTTTTGCCAAATTCGTATTCCAGAGCCATGAAATCCCTGCAAAGTTCAACATCAGGCCTGACTTAAGATCTTCGAGGCCTCCTGCTAACTTCATCCCCCCTGCAGCTGCCTCACTAAGGCAAGCTTTTGATCTGTACTATCTGGATTTCAAGCTGATATACACACAGCCTCTTTGATCTCTTATTAAGTGGCTTCTGGTCTCCTGATGCCTTCAGTCTTGCTGCACTAAGGTTTTTGGAAGTCAGTCGTCATCCCTGAGCACACTACAAACTGCACACACCAGGAGTGGGCTCCCTTCATTCACCCACTTCGCAGGCTTGAAAAGCAATATTTAAGCCATGAGAGAATTTCCCCAGTAGCCACAATCAATCCACTCCATGAGCACACCACTAAGAATTATTTTTCAAATGAAGCAGCTTAAAATGATTTAAAGGATACAGAACTTTCCCATAGAGGGAAAGGAACCAAATCCTCTGTGAAAAGAAATCTTCGGCCCAGTTGGCACTGGAACTTACAGAACTTTGATGTTAATAAAAATAAATGTGGATAGGAATCAGGGATGGGCAAAAAGTAGCCTTTATCAGTTCCCCTAAGTTCTGTTAAGCAAAAAGTGACCTTTAAATGCAACTGTGTGGTTTGTTCAACAGTAAGGCATATGATGTATCTGCACGACTACAAATACTGGCATTAGTAGCAGATTGACAGCATTTTGCTCAGTACCAGTATCTTACATGGGTGAAGTGGACCCAAAGAACTCTTAAAAAAAAAAAGCAAAGAGAAAAAAAAAACCCAGATGCCAGTGGCCATGTTATAAGATCCCTTGAGCATTAAAGTGAAACTGTATAATAACTTACAGTACATGCCTATCCTTTATATTTTAGATTCTGGAAATAATATGGTTTCATACCTGACTTTATAATGTTACCATTCTATATACTACTAATGTGTTAAAATTATGTCAATACCCATCAAATGCTAAATCCTAAATTCTGTAAACTGATTAGCTAAGAGGAACATAAAGATAGGAGGCTTGCATAGGCTATTGAACAGTATATACGGATAATAGCATTTACCCCAAATTCTCAAATCTCTTGGTAAATATAAAAGTCCTAATCCCCTCCCCACAACCAACACTTTAAAGCTAAATTTTCTTTTTAAAAACAAACAAACAAAAAAAAAAGGGAAACAAGATTAAAATTTGTGGAAGAAGAAAAAAGAATAAATAAAATTTGGTAGAAGAAACAGAAATAGAGTTTGGGCCTACCATAGTCTGAATGTAAATACTTTATGCCCTCTTAGCTACAAAAGCCAATAAATTAATTACTACCGTATATAAAGTTGAAACAAAATGGATAGTTATATATTGCTATCACTTATCTGTCCACATCATAGAAAACCATTAGCAATTCATGAATTAACACCTGCTTACACTATCTTCCATGAGAATTATCTGAATAAAGAAATAACTCTACATAAGAAAGGATCAATTTTAAGTGGTCTAAACATATGTGAGTCTCACAAACTGTTAAATGCAAGCTAGCCAGTAAATATGTACCAAAATTTAAAAGACATAATATGCTCTTCTGATGAGCAATTCCACTTTTAGGAATTTATCACCTACCTATCACAAGATTTTATTCCCACCTTTTAACAAAAGAGTATCACGAAAATATCCACTAAAGCCTTACTTGAAATACCCACCAACTGGGTACAGGAGGGCTGGTTAAATAAATTATTGTACATCAACAATAAAAATACTATGCAGTCATTAAAAAGAGGTGGCTCTATAAATACCAAAGTGAAAGAGCATATAATTTTAAGAAAAAAACACAGAGCCCTTAAAGGGTGTATTATATAATCCATTTATATGACAAAATTTTTTTAAAATTAAACAAGACCTATTACTTATATAACCATATATATGTAAAGTGATTCTGAGAGGATGGACAAGAAAAACAGAGGTTTTTTTTTACCTGAAAGAAGTAAGTAGGTAGATTTACTTGTCACGGAATATCTTTGTACACCTTTGAATTTGTATACCGTATGTATGTATTACCTATTTTTAAAACATTTTCAGTGTGCGCTCAGAAAGTCATTCTGTTGTACATAAGGAAAGAGACAACTTAAAGATACACATGAAATATATGCAATCCCTTCCTACAACTTTTATAAATCTTTTAAAAAGAGAATTCTAATAGAGTTAATAGGCAGTCAAAACTACACAGTAAATTTTTTGCACAAATACTAAGGCATACTATATCCAAGACTCAGTAACACTGCAGTATTTTATATTTTGGTTTTATAACCCACTTTCTCTGTTAAGAAAAATTAACAACTGTCCATTTTTAAAGGGGAAAAAAAAAAAAAAGGAATATTTCCACTATTCTTTTTTATTGAGTTGCCATTTGCCTTTGGTCTTTCAAACAAATTGTTAAAGCATTGCTAACAGTATTTACGTATGAATCACCTCTCAGTGGCTATGTTATTATACTTTCTATTTTTGTCTCTCTACACTTTGAGAGAGATAAAAAATAGTGTTTCAAAAATATCTGCTTTGGCAAAAACTGAGTCACTCAAGAGCGGAGAGAAACGAGGAACAGGATGTGGGAAGGAGGAGAATTATTGGTTAATAAATTTTATCTCCCAAATCACTGAAATTCAAAAAGTACCAAGGATGGCAATATCGTGGCTAATGTTCAAAAATTGGCTAATGTCAAACATTTCCACTGAATTATAATCATGAGGGGTTATTCAAAGTTCAACATAAATCAAAACACCAGAAAATATCTACTTGTCATGTTTAATTTATAAGGTCAACTGAAGGTAAAATCCACAGAGTTCTAATTTTTTTTTCAAGGTTTTTGGTAGAAATTAAAAATTACAGACTCTTGAACTACTTAATAATTGCTTCATTACTGAACATTAACCCACAACAAATTACTTGTACTAGTTTAGGATTCTTAAACTTGCAATGATTGTCTTCTGAAGCAATAAAAACTAGCTCTTACACAATGCATATGAGCACACTATATTAATTTTTAATACTTGCTGAACTTTCATATAAGCATGAAAAATGAGAATACTATCTAGTAGCTTAGTTTTTAAGATATGAAATTTTTCACAAGCTGGAAAAACAAAAAGGTCTTCTGTAATAAATTTATTATAGGGATGCCTCATAATAAAATGCACATGGAAATAGCACTCACAAAGAAAAGAGCAGTACAGTGTGATGGTTAAAGGCACAGACCTGGTGGAGGAGGAGGCAGTAGAAGAAAAAGAAAGAAAAAAGAGACCTGGGCTCCAGCTTCAGTTCAAATTCCAGTTCTACCACATACTGCCTGTATGAATTGGACTAATTGCTTAACTTTACTGTGCCTCAGTTTCTTCACTTCTAAAATGACAAGAATAAGAGTATCTCTTTCATATGGTTCTTATGAGGTATACATGGCCTAATTACATGTAAAGCAATTAGAACATTATCTAGCACTCAGTAAACACTCGGTAAATGTTACCCAACATTGGTATTAATACTAGTGTGTGTATAAGTAATCTTCCACAGAGACATTAGTCTAAGGAATACAGACATTACACATAAATACTAGGGAAACAAGACAGAGATAATTAAGGCATAATATAAAAACCTCACCTACAAACAGGCAAGAAATTACAGAATAAAAACTTACAACCAAATTTCTGAAGAGTTTTGTTGCTTAGAAACAGAGTCAAGCCATAATATTAATGCTCTCAGCAAATTACATACCATTGTTCTACTGTACCCTAAAATCTAAGAAAGAAATTTATAACCTAATCATATTTACTGTCTTCCTTGTTGCTTTCTCTTTGCCTTTGATTCAATCTAATTTAAAGTGCCCATGGACAGAAGGAGGGGAGCATCACACACTGGGGTCTATGGGGGGGGAAACTAGGGGAGGGACAGTGGGGGGGTGGGGGAGTTGGGGAGGGATAACATGGGGAGAAATGACAGATATAGGTGATGGGGAGGAAGGCAGCAAAACACATTGCCATGTATGTACCTATGCAACAATCTTGCATGTTCTTCACATGTACCCCAAAACCTAAAACGCAATAAAATATATATATATATTTTTTAAAGTGCCTTTCATGAAATGAACTTTCACACTTTGTACTTTGACCACGATTGAGTTGTGGAACTGTGTATCAGACTCAGCTGTTCATTTCAGGTATAAGGTAAACCTCTTTCCTCTACTCAGCTACAGAACTTCCATCAATATTCTGAGTCACTGACCTGTCTGGAGAGCTACCCTATTGTTTATAGACTAATTCAAGCTCTTTTTCTGCTCACTCATCTCCCCCCCTGACCACACCTTTCTTTTTTTTTAAAGACAGAGTCTGGCTCTGTCGCCCAGGCTGGAGTGCTGTGGTGCAATCTCAGCTCACCATAACCTCCCCCTCCCAGGCTCAAAGGATTCTCCTGCCTCAGCCTCCTAAGTAGCTAGGATTACAGGTGTGCACCACCACGCCTGGCTAATTTTTGTATATTTTAGTACAGACAGGGTTTCACCATGTTGGCCAGGCTGGTTCAAACTCCTGGCCTCAAGCAATCTGCCCACTTTGGCCTCCCAAAGTGCTGGGATTATAGGTGTGAGCCAATGCCCCTGGCCTCTTTTCCTAAAGTTCAGCTCAATTTATATAAAAAGCAAACTTCTGGCCAATAATCCGCAACTGGGTAATCCACATAGGGCTTATCAAGAATTGGCTGCATTTTAGAATGCAATTTTAAAATTAAATTTAGACTTCACTAAACAAAGACATCTACTTATTTTTTTTTCTAATCTAACTAGAGAGTTAAAAATTGATAGAGTACAAACATTATAGGATGGTGCTATCTTTGAAGACATTATCAAAACTTTTGTGTTTATTTTCTAAACTGAATAATTGTTAATATATTTCCATAATAACATAACATTTCCTATTTTCTTACACACTAATTCACTTAATCCACACAATCCTTTGTGCTAGACATTAGCATCTCTATTTTATAAATGAGGAGGTTACATAGACACCAGCGAAATGGAAGCATGTAATTTTTCTAGGCTCTTCAAGACATTCTTATTCTAGAGAAAAGGCTGTTCATGAGAAAAGTAGTTAACTGAAATGAAATATTCCAAAGTAAATTTTCAATCTCTTCAATATTGCTAAGTAAGCCCTCTATAACCTAAAAGTTCTCCCACTCTACTAATATTTTCTCTCTGTAGCTAAATGTTTCTGCAGTACTTCTTGTTCTAAACATACTAGGCCTAATCTGCCTTGGCCCTACTCAGCTACCTAATAAATTCATACAGCACACATCGAATAGTGATGTGGCCTTTCGTGGCTTTTGCTAAACCTTTGCTTGGCCTTGCAAAAAATATTTTTGAACTTTAGAATTTATTACCTAATTACAACAAGGGACAGTATAACACATTAATTAACTTGCCCAAAACCAAATTTGAATTGTGTTTACCTGTCATCTAAATGTCACAGTAGATAATAGTTCTAGGTACCACTGACAAATGGTGAAAACGTGCTGTACACATCTCTAAGTATACTTAAGACTGACTTAAGAAAAACATTCAAGTTAGGATTGAATGCAACCCCCACTCCCCACCCCAAGGTTTAGTTGTAGAAGTAAGTAAGATGAGCCCTTTAATTTGAATCAAAGTAGTTATCAATTCTATAAGAAGCACAAAGACAGAAAGAATATCTAATCTTTTGTTGGCAGAAAATTACATAATTTGTAAAGAAACAAATGTCAGTATGTATGCTGCTGATTGTGAGGTAAATGAGATGAAAAGGAAAATCCTAGAATTTTATAAATTTAAAATAAAATTTCAAAAAGCAATAGAAGTTACAATACATACCTATAGGAATGCAATGAAGAACAAAAAATTCTACAGTTAGAACTGACTATACGTATTTTTAAGTGTAAAGCTCAGAAGGGGGTTTTCCTGTTAAGTAGGGATTAAGTTCTTAAGGACTATCTAGTTTTTCTTTCCATCCTTTACTGAATTTTAAGTTCTGAAACATTTCTCTGCCTTAATATGTGCAATATTCAAAATATAAAACTTAATAATGTAATTTAAGGGCATCAGAGCAACTGTTATGACATAAATATTTATTATATAAGAATGCAAATATATATAGATTCTTACAATAATAGAAATGGAAACATACCTGAATATCTAAAACTACATCTAAAAGGTGTCTTCTAAATTAAATCTCAATTATCAAAATCAATTATTAACAAATTCCCACTAAATTTGTTCATTCAATTCCAGTTAATTTTGGCTAACCTAGGCTGGATGCAGTGGCTCACACCTGTAATCCCCGCATGTTGGGAGGCTGAGGCAGCGGAAATCACTTGAGGTCAGGAGTTTGAGACTAACTAGCCTGGCCAACATGGTGAAACCCCACCTCCACAAAAAATAGAAAAGTTAGGTGGACATGACAGTGTGTGCCTGTAGTCCCCGCTACTCAGGAGGCTGAAGCACAAGAATCACTAGAACCCCGGAGGCAAAGGTTGCAGTGAGCCAAGATTGCGCCACTACAGTCCAGCCTCGGTAGCAGAGTGAGACTCTGGCTCAAAACAGAAAAAGAAAATGAAAAGGTCAGGCCTCATTTTGGCTAACCTAAACTTTATTAAATCATTCTGCAAATATTTATTAACCACCTAGTGGTTCTAGGTAATATAGCTACAATGGGGAGGAAAAATAGAGTCCCCATCATTTGTTTTATATACCCTAATATTAACCAATATCTAAACTTTCAAAAGCTTATCTGTGTTCAGATTTTTTGATAAAAATATTTCCCAAAATATTTGGAATCAACAATTTATCATTCAGTAATATGCCACAGAGAGGTTCTAATAAGGAAGAAGGTTATCTGGCACAGAAATATGCCAGCAAAAATGAAATAAATATCTATTTCAGTAAACTTAAATCACACTGCCAAAATATAGACTTTAGGCTGGACACAGTATCTCATGCCTGTAATCCCAGCACTGTGGGAGACTGAAGCAGGTGGATCACCTGAGGTCAGGAGTTCAAGACGAGCCTAGCCAACATGGTAAAACCCTGTCTCTACCAAAATTACAAAAATTAGCCTGGTATGGTGGTGGGTGTCTTTAATCCCAGCTACTCAGGAGGCTGAGGCAGGAGAATCACTTGAACCCGGGAAATGGAGGTTGCAGTGAGCCGAGATTGTGCCACTGCACACTAGCCTGGGTGACAGAGCAAGACTTCCATCTCAAAAAAAAAAGAATTTAATATTCTTATATAATGGTCAAACTATTTTTCTTTTAATCTATTCCTGATTGCCTTATTATATTAAAAAAATAATTGATTTTTTAATATCACTTGGCATTTTATGTGATTTAATAGAGTACATTTTGCTTTACTAAACCACAATGTGTTTAGGCAGCACTAAAGTAGTAAAATATGCATCTTAAAAGTTAAGAGATTTCTTGGCAACAATTTTATTTCCCCCCAAATAATCAGCAGTCTAAATATATGACAGTAACTGGTAGAATTGTATAGCATATAGATGTCTTGTTGTGACCTTTTATATCTCCCTCCCCCAAATGCATCAGTAACTACCCTAGTTATAACTGGAGTAGCTATAAATATATAAATACATAGATATTATGTGTTAATATAAATGCAATATAAGACTTGACCAAGAACATTTCTATTTATTTAAGCACATTGAAATTAATAGGTAAGCTAAACTACCAACCTTCATGTGATGGGGAGGGAGAGGAGAGCACGAATTGGGAACAAATGCTAATGTGTACGGGATTTCTTTTTGGGTGTTGAAGATGTTCTAAAATTAGAGTGTGGTGATGGCTGCACAACTCTGTGAATACACTAAAAACAACTGAACTATATGCTTAAAATGGGTGAATTTTATGGTATGTGAAAGATATCTGAATAAAGCTGAGGAACAAAATTCCTCCATGTAAACAAGTTCATCAAGTTCCCATCTCTAAAAGCACCCATGGATATATAATTGCTGCTTCCCTTATTGTCCAGTTCCTATATAATCCATCATTTTATTCACTAAGGGAGCTACTAATTTTAAAGATAACAGTTGAAAGTAGTATAATATTCCATCTTTGGGATTCAGTTTTGCTTAAGTCAATAGGTGTCTTAAACAATTACGACTTCACATAACTTTAACATAAACCAATCACTCCAGAGAAAATGCCTCTATACAGGTTCTTATACCTGGTAATCCAAAATGCTGAACCCCAAACCTTTCCGATCTTTTACTAGTTCAACAATCTTGACTTCAGGAGACCACAGTGCTAATTCCCCATCATCTTCTTCTTCAGTATGGACATCCACATTGTGGTCAACCTGAAATACCAAAGAAGATAAATGCTTCAAAACACTATGCTTCAATTCTGAAAAGAATGTACATATCAAGAATCTCACAGCTTCTTCTCAAACTGGGAATTCTCTTTGGCATGCGTAGTTTTCTTTTTAGTCTTTATAGAAGGGGCATGCTCTGGGCACACACACTCCAGGATAAGATCTTCATAAAAATTCAAGCACTTAAAAATTCAGATTGTTCATACAGTTTTTTATTAATGTAAAGAATCTATTCCATTCAAAGTATTAACACTGACCTCTTATACTTCAATGAGTTCTGTCATCCCATTAGAAGCATAAAAGGAAAAATAAGCAATTTAAGTAAATGGAAACATCATACAAAGTAGAAGCTTATAAGATTTGTAAGTAGCAATACCTGGATTCATAATTATAGAAAGAGACAGAGAAAGAGATGTCAACCCAGAGAGAGACTGGAGCAAGACAGGGAAACCACTTCTGCTGGCTCCAAAACTTTACTAGAAAATAAGGTGAGAAAAAAAAATACAAGTCTTTGGACATCATATAGGTCTAAAGATAAAGAAAAATCACTGAGTTGAAATAATGGAAATCTGATCTTAGAAGAAATAGGACAACACAACTGCCCAGCATACAGGTCCTTTGTCACTTCTCTTGACTTTACTCCTGAAAGGCCCTCTATTCTAGACTCCCCCGTCTTTAGGAAGAAGAGTCACTGCTATGTCAAATTTCAGGAAGTTAAATGAGAGGGTCAGTGAATTCACTATGCAGAAGAATAGCTGCTTCAAAAAACCTTCTGTTTTTATACGAAATATAGCATTGGACTGTTGTTTTCATCTGATTGGCATTCCCCAAAATACTCTAAACTTCGGTCTGAAGCTCAAAAATTATCTTTTATAGCCTAAGCAACGAACAAAATACCTGGCTCCTAAGCTAGAATGGAAACTCTGCAAGGGATACCATAGAGTTACCATGGTTATCAGCTCAACCCATATAAATGCTTGGCTCATAGTAGGTACACAATAAATATCTGTTTAATATATTAAAAGTTACCTATCTTTGAGTATGTTTCTCTTGAAACTCTTTCTCAGTAAAGGTACCAAGTAAATCATTTTTAAAAGTAGACTTCTTAAAACTTTGGGTGACCAAAATAAATAAAAATGCATCATCTCTACAAACATAATTTTGAAACACCTGTATAAGAGAATCAATTTAATGTAATCAAAAGAGGGAAAGGAAAACCCCTCTATAATTAGGAAAACATCTAGTTAAAAAAATTATTTTATTTATCTATTTATGTATATATTTATTCTTTCCAACATTTATTTTAGGTTCAGGGGGTATGTGTCCATGTTTGATACATGGGTAAATTGTGTATCACAGGAGTATAATATACAGATTATTTTGTCACCCAGGTAATGACAATGGTACCCGACAAGTAGTTTTCTCATCCTTATCCTCCTTCTACCCTCCACCTTCAAGCAGGCCCCAGGATATATTGTTCTCTTCTTTGTGTCCATGTGTACTCAATGTTTAGCTTCCACTCACAAGTGAGAACATGTGGTATTTGGTTTTTGTTTCTGCATTAATTTGCTTAGGACAATGGCCTCTGGCTCCATTCATGTTGCTGCAAAAACATGATTTCATTCTTTTTTATGGCTGTATAGTATTCCATGGTGTGTATGTACCACATTTTCTTTATCTAGTCCACTGTTGATGGGTGTTAGGTTAGTTCCATGCCTTTGCTATTGGGAATAGTACTGTGATGAACATACACATGCATCTTTATGGTAAAACAATTTATATTCCTCTGGGTGTATACACAGTAATGGGACTGTTGGGTTGAATGGTAGTTCTAAGTTCTTTGAGAAATCTCCAAAATGCTTTCCACAGTGGCTGAACTAATTTACTTTCCCACCAGCAGTGCTGAGTGTTTCCTTTTCTCCACAACTTCCCCAGCATCTGTTATTCTTTAACTTTTTAATAATGGCCATTCTGACTGGTATGAGATGGTATCTCATTATAGTTTTGATTTGCATTTCTCTAATGATCAGTGATATTAAGCATTTTTTCATATGGTAGTTGGCCACATGTATGTCTTCTTTTGAGAAGTGTCTGTGCACATCCTTTGTTCATTTTTTAATGGGGCTGTTTGTTTTTGCTTGCTGTTTTAAGTTCTTTATAGATTCTGGATATTAGACCTTTGTCAGATGCATAGTTTGCAAATATTTTCTCTCATTCTGCAGGTTGCCTGTGTACTCTGTTGATAGTTTCTTTTGCTGTGCAAAAGCTCTTTAGTTTAATTAAGTCCCACTTGCCAATTTTCGTTTTCATTGCAATTCCTTTTGGAATCTTCATCATGAAATCGCTACCAAGGCCAATATCCACAATGGTAGTTCCTAGATTTTCTTCTAGGGTTTTTATAGTTTTAGGTTTTACATTTAAGTCTTTAATCCATATTGAGTTGATTTTTGTATATGGTGAAAGGAAGGGGTCCAGTTTCAATCTTCCGCATATGGGTCACCAGTTTTCTCAGCAACATTTTCCAAATAGGAAGTCCATTCCTCATTAGTTATTATTGTCAGCTTTGTCAAAGAGCAGATGATTGTAGATGTGTACCTTTATTTCTGGGTTCTCTAACCTGTTCCATTGGTGTATGTGTCTATTTTTTTTTTTTTAACCTGTACCATGCTGTTTTGGTTACTATAGCCTTGTAGTATAGTTTGAATTTGAGTGTGTGATACTACTGGCTTTGTTCTTTTTGCTTAGAACTGCTTTAACCATTTGAGCTCTTTTTTTGGTTCCCAAAAAATTTTCTACAAATTTCCTTAAAATTTAGAAAAATTTTACAACAGTTTTTTCTCTAATTCCATGAAAAATAACACAAAAATAGCATTGAATCTAAAAATTGCTTTGGGCAGCATGGCCATTTAACACTATTGATTCTTCCTATCCATGAGCATAGAATGCTTTCTATTTGCGTCATTTCTGATTTCTATCAGCAGTGTTTTATAATTCTCATTGTAGACATCTTTCACCTCTCTGGTTAGCTGTATTCCTATTATTTTATGCTTTTTGTGGCTATTGTGAATGGGACTGCATTCCTAATTTGGCGCTCAGCTTGCATGTTACTGGTGTAAAGAAATGTTACTGATTTTTTTACAGTGATTTTTGAATCCTGAAACTTTGCTGAAATTGTTTATCAGATCTAGGAGGCTTTGGGCAAGAGACAATGGGGTAGAAAAACATTTTTAAAATTAGGATTGGTCCAGATCTTAAACTGTCACTGCAGGACATGGGTGGTCAATAACCAATCCATGGTGGATTGAACCTAAACATGGGAACAATCTAAAGTTGAAAACTTGAAGTGAGTGGAAATGTCATGGATCAATAATCTCTACATATTTCAGTCTAATGTGTGGAAGTGATATCCTTAAAAAGAAAACACTTATGTCTTCCAACAAAAAGTAAAGTTCCAATGGCTAATACAACATGATTGATGTTTTACTGGGGCATTTAATACCCTCACTGATTAATGAGTATTAGAATTTTGGCTGAGCTGCCTAACCAAATAGGGTTTAAGAACATAAGATGGTATTAGGAGAAATGAAAAAAGAGACAGATGGAAAAAGAGCCAAGACTTTAAGAAACACATACAATTACAAACCTGTGTTTATAGAAATTTCAAGGTATTCAAGGTGCATAAGGTATTATACTGCAACCTGAAATATATCACTTTGATACAATCAATTCTGCCTAACTCCTGTATTTACAGAATGGAAAGCAATCAACTAATGGGCAGCAAGGTTGACATTTAGCATAATTCAAAGCTGTTGTTCACCAGTGTGGTAAAGCATGACAGATGGGGGCATAGAGTCAGCAAGTGGGGTTTGTGATTTACACACCTTGCAAGATTAGATGAAAGGCATTTTTATTAGCCACCAACATTTCATTTTGGTAAGGATAGTAAAAGTCACAATGTGTGGCACTTGAGTCCCCTCCCTGAAATATTTTTTTACAAAAGTTAAACTTTTTTTTAAAAAGGGTCAACCAATAATCAAAAATTTACCAAGTCCCTCTTATATGCCTAATATAGACTAAATAAACACTATGAAATAGAAAATAATTTTAAGATATGGCCTTTGCCGACAAGGAGCTAACAGTCTTCTTGGATAAACAAGATTACTACATACTGAAGTATCTACAAGACGGTGTTAGACTCTTATGTACTTCAGGACATAAGAAAACAAAAATGGATGGACTGGTGGAGACTTGAACAGCCATAGCCCACTGCTACTGAGCACTTCCCACGTGCAAGGCATTGTGTTCAGAACTTGCACACATTACTGCATTTCCTTCTTGCACAAACTCATGAGATGGGGTAAGCATGATAAGTGTCACCATTTTTTCAAAGGAAAAATATGAACAGAAAGTCAAGTTATTTACCCAAAGATTCACAATAATCAGATAGTAAAGGCAGGATTAGGTTCATGTGTACTGAAATCCAGAACTTAAGTATAAGGGAAGGTCCCATGTATCTAAACGGGTGTTTAGTGGAATTACAATCTAAAAGAAATTGAAAAGGGGGAAAGGTAGCATAAAAGATGAGGTTATCAATAGCGTAAGATGGCAAAGCATGTGCTCAAAACTCTTCCAGCTGGGTACAGTGGCTTACACCTGTAATCCCAGCACTTTGGGAGACTGAGGTGGGAGGATTGCTCGAGTCCAGGAGTTTGAGACCACCCTGGGAAATGTGGCAAGACCCTGACTATACGAAAAAAATGTTTTAATTATCTGGGTGTGGTGGCAAGTGCCTGTGGTGCCAGCTACTTGGGAGGCTGAGGGGGGAGGATTGCTTGAGCCCAGAAGATCGAGGTTACAAAGAGCCATGTTCAAAACACTGCACTCCAGCCTGAGGAGACCCTGTTTCAAAAAAAAAAAAAAAACAAAAAAAACCTCTTTTCATAATTATAATGCTCTTCTTTAAAAAAAAAAAAAAAAAAAAACAAAGAGTACCAAGAGCTTATAAAATGTTATTTCATTCTCTTATCTTCTGAAGGGATTACTGGCAATTTCCAGACTCACTTGGAAATTTATCATAGAGTTTCATATTTTTAAGGCTCTGAAAAAGGGAAGTATATTAGATATGCAACCCTTACCAACACCTTAAACTTATATAAGACAAACTGAGTTGAATTAGAAGTCAAAAGTAATGAATCCAGGCAATTAGTGAAAAAACAAAGGTTCTCTAAAATCAAAACGCATGTACATCAATGTTGGCAACATGTCAAGGAAAGGGAAGGAAAGAGTTTTCCGATGTGAAATGAAGAGTAACAATTTGAAAAGCTATGCATTGTTGCCTTAGTCAAGCAAAAAAAAGAGTAGAGTGAAGGTTTCCTCTCCCTTCATATTGTAGTACAGTCTTCGGGGCATCTTTGATGAATGGGTATGCCTATAGGAACCATACTATATTCACTTAGTACCTCTGTCTCAGGAAGAGAGGTTTCACTGGGCCTTGGTTCATCTACAGAAGCCTCATCATCAAACAACCTCCGACAGCAAACCAATGTAAAAGGGGGTGGCACTTCTTTAAGAAAGGAGACTGCTTCTCGGCGAGATTTTCCATAGAGCTGCATGCCATTGACCTAGGAACACAAGGAGACAAGTCACAGCTGAGGCAGCCCCAAGTGAAAAAATGAAAATCTCTTATTTATATCAATCTACCAAAATGAAAATAGGACATCATTTTATTTTCCCTGTAAACAAAGGGCCTTGCTTTAATCATATTATTTATAATTAAATAATATGCAAATAAAAATGTTAGAAATCCCTAAAATTTTTAAAATCTAAGGCTAAATCTTTGCTCATCTTGATGGATAAAGTATAAAATGTGTGCAGAGTACACCCTTACTGGGTAAGGGATCTATCTAATTTTTTGCAGCCCTGTGGTTTCTCCTCTCAATACTCCAATGTTGCATTCTCCCACCTACCTCTACTCAGCATTCCTTAAACACATTGAATAGCATTTATAGTCCTTTAAGACTGTTTCCCTTTGCATTTTCATTTTATAAGAATATCACTACAGAAATGTAAGGCTGTTTAAAAAAAAAAACTGTTTACTGCTTAAAGTATAGCTAACAAATATAGAATACTTGGCTGTCAAAATTTAACATCAGTCCACAATATTCTTTCACATCCCATACACTCTTAATACCAACCTAGAAAAATAACTTCCAGGCCAGGCGTGGTGGCTCACGCCTGTAATCCAAGCACTATGGAGGCCAAGGCGGGCGGATCACCTGAGGTCAGGAGTTCAAGACCAGCCTGACCAACATGGTGAAATCCCGTCTTAAAAAAAAATAAAAAATAAATAAAAAATAAAAAATAAAAAAAAAGAAAAATAACTTCCACTGAAAAGAAATATAGATACCTTTGCATCAGTTACATTCTTATATGCTCTGCTGATACAGCAATCAGTACATTATTTTAAAAAATAATTTTTAAAATAATTTTATGCTAGTGTCTCACATGTTTAAAAGAAAAAAAGTATTCTTTATTAATGATTAATCCTTGTCACCAAAAAATTATCTAAATTTCATATTACTTTTGGTGCATAATAATAATACTTAGCACCAAAGATGATTTGGCTAAATAATTCTAATTTTTCATATATATGACTTGAGTTTAAAAAGTCTTTTCAGTTCTAACTACAGGTCTCTAAAAGCTGATCTGTCTGCTACTCCCAAAAAGCTGAGGCATCAACAGAATCCAGGTAACAAATAATCTTTTCACATCTGACTCCTACCCTCCTAGGAGGGTTTAGAAGCATTATTTGTTTTAAAGATATTTTTAGTCTGGCATTTTTCTAATAGGTGCCATGCTAATGTTCAGATAACTGGCCAGCCTGACTTTACTGGGAAAAGCCCTTCTACAAATCTTTCACTGCACCAGAGAGGAAGAGGACACTGGGCTGCTGGAAACCTTCAGCAGCAGGGTGAGTCTCAGGTCGACCATCTCTGGGAAACACTCTCAAGCCTGTAACATATCAAGCCCTTAGCCATCAAGCCAGACATCTCTCCCTGCCTCTTAATTATTTACAAAGAAACCACCACAAGGTAAAGAGACCCACATGCACTTTCGGAAGCTAGCTCTACTGGAAAGTCTTCGTGACGAACGAAGAGGTCTAGGGGACAGCAAGCTCAACAGCTGATGAAAAGTTTTTCCTTGGAATAACTGCAAGTCAGCCTTTACATAAGAAGAGGCAGGGAGGAACCCATCACTGGCCATACTGTATCCGTGATTTCAACCGGTGTCACAAGTGCACAAAGTTCTAAAATCAGCTAAATGGGTAGTAACTTACACACACAAAAAAAGCAAGTAGATAGAATCAAAGCAAGAATTCTACCCATACATGAGTATGAGTTTGTGTTTCACTTCAACAAATTAGAAAGTCACTTTTCAGGTTTTTATCTTGGAGTACCTTTAAATATTTATTTATCTCATTACTTATTCATTTGAATTGTCTCCAATTATTATAGCAGTGCCTGGTAGTCCTCCTCACCACTCCGTTGCTAAAGGGATTGGTCACATTTCCCATTACCAACTCCTCTCTAGGGGGATTTACAGCTGCTGTGAATAGCTGTTCTGGGCTGAGACTTGGCACAGTGTTCTAACCCCAAAGCATATTTGTGTTTCTGGTTTTAAGCTCTAAGGAGTACATTAAACACACACATACACACACAAACACACACACTTTGAGTTCGGGAGTTTATCTGGCTAACTGTACTGAGATTTTTAAATTTTGTATTTTTGGTTATTTAGAAGAAGCTAATTTTTATTTTAGAATTCGCAATATTTCTCAAGGTCCTTCGACTTAAGACCCTCCTTAGTGCTGTTTTATCCCAACTTTTTGACTGGAAAATGCATACGCATACACACTTGAGTACAGAACACTGCACAAGTGCTGCCCCACTATTTTACCGCATCCAACCCTAATCCCAGCCCACAAGGCTTGTTAATATGCCTTCTTACCAGCGATAATATCGCCAATATCCCACAATGAGATAAAGCTTTATAATTTACATGGATGGTATTTCATTAGATCCTTACAAAGGCATAGTGAAGTAGGCATTCATGAAGGAACTGATTCTCAAAAAAGTTAAGTGACATGCCAAGGGACACATGGCTAACCTGCGGCAGTTCAGACCGAAAGCAACTTTGCTTACTCCAAACCTGTGCTTCTTTCTTTATTCCAATTTCTTTCACTAGGTATCTATATTTAAGAATTCAAAAAATCTTCACACTACCTTATTATAGCACATTCTGTTACAAGGTGGTAGGCCCATGGGAGCCTAGTCTTGGCTAAAGCATACAGAATTCAGCAGATGGCTGGGATCACCTGTACTTGCTCTACTGTGATCCAACCAACATTTCTTTAGCACCTACCACATACTAGTAGTGATTTACACTGAATACCACCAAATCTCACACTTAAAAATGGTTAAAATGGACCAGGTATGGTGATTCATGCCTGTAATTCCAGTACTGTGGGAGGCCAAGATAGAAGAATTGCTGCAGGCCAGGAATTCAAGACCAGCCTGGGCAAAATGGCGAAACCCTATCTCTACAAAAAAACTAAAACTTGAGCTGGGCATGGTGGCGCACAGCTATGGTCCTAGCTACTCAGGAGGTTGAGGTGGGAAGATGGCTTGAGCCCAGGAATTTGACGCTGCAGTAAGCTATGACCACACCACTGCACTCCAGCCTGGGCAACACAGCGAAACTCTTAAAAAAAAAAAGGAAAAAAGGTTAAATGATAAATTTCATGTTATATATATTTTGCCACCAAAAAAAAAAACACAAAAAACAGAAAACAGTAGACTGAGAGCAGTGGCTCACACATGTAATCCCAGCACTTTGGGAGACGGAGGTGGGTAGATGGTTTGCGTTCAGGAGTTCGAGACCAGCTTGGGCAACAAAGCAAGACCCCCATCTCAAAAAAAAATAAAAAATAAAAATAAAACGCAAAAGTAAAAGAAAAAAACAGCCAGGCACGGTGGCTCAAGCCTGTAATCCCAACACTTTGGGAGGCCGAGGCAGGCAGATCATGAGGTCAGGAGTTCGAAACCATCCTGGCCAACATAGTGAACCCTGTCTCTTAAAAAAAAAAAAAAAAAGAAAGAAAAAAAATGAACCAAATTGGTTATACTAATACCTCCACTTATCCCAAACAAATGTATCTCATTTCTTAACACCTAATAACTATATACTACAGCAATGGTCTCCAATCTACAAATTATCATGGATGATATCCACAAAGATATGCCCGTGCCCAGCCAATAAGAGAAAGACCAAAAAGAAAGCATAATTCTTCTAATAAAACAGGGCATTAATCTGCAATAAGAAGCCCAATACCATTCCCTTGAATACCTCTAAAAATAAGCAACTTACTACATCTTGAAACAGGCCTCCAATGCCCTACCCTCCCAGGCTTATAACAGAATTTGATAACTAGTCATAGCACTTTTCCCTCTGAAACTGAAATTCAACCAGAATCCTTCCCATTATCCTCCTTTAGGTGGGTAGACACTACTAATAAATTACAGTTGCACTCAACATGAGACCCACTTGCTACCCCTGTCATTTCACTGTGAGCAACATAAATTTTAGAAAAAAAAAAAACTAAAATCAGGGTCTGTGGGATTCTGATCTTGGCTAAAGCTACTAGGTTGATTCTACTGAATCCAACTTAGGGCTTCTTGTGTATCCTAACTCTTGGGAGAACCCTCTTCTATGCAGTCATTTTGTGTGACCTTTCCCCAAGACCTTTCCTCTCAAGAAAGTTCTTTCTTGTACAAATGTCCAATGTGAAAAAAGAAAAAAAAAAGAAAGTTCTTTCAAAGCAGAGGTGCTCTAGAACTGCTTTGATTAAAGAGAAGCTGGAGAGACTGGGCAAGCTCAATAGAGGCTGCCATTTTGAGGGAGAAGTCCCAAGGAGAAAATGGGAAAACCAGTATGCCTGAGGTCATTCAGCTGTAATCCTTGTTGTTAGAAATAATCAATAGGCTGGGCGTGGTGGCTCACGCCTGTAATCCTAGCACTTTGAGAAGTTGAGGCAGGTGGATCACAAGGTCAGGAGTTCGAGACCAGACTGGCCAAGATGGTGAAACCCTATCTCTACCAAAAATACAAAAATTAGCTGGGCATCTTGGTGGGCGCCTATACTCCCAGCTACTCAGGAGGCTGAGGCAGGAGAATCGCTTGAACCAGGGAGGCAGAGGTTGCAGTGAGCCAAGATCATACCACTGTACTCTAGCCTGGGCAACAGAGCAAGACTCTGTCTCAAAAAAAAAAAAAAAAAAAAAGTAATAAAACCTGCAAATAAATGAGGCTACATGTGGCAACAAGGCTCAGGGATTCAAATTTTGCTAAAAAAAAGAATATAATATGCTACATCAAATTTCTTTCCTAGTCATTCATTTAAGTGAACAACATCTCAGGAGTTCCAAAGGAAACTGAAAGCATAGCTACTTCTTTATCATCCAGTAAGCTGTTCATTTTTTTTTCAATCTAAGAGGCTCACATTACGTTGGCATTGGTGACACTGTAACTCAGGGGATTTGTGATGAGAACACATTTTTCTGAAACTTAAAAATTCCTGCCTGTGTCTTTCTTTCCTCATAAATTTTACCTCAAGCAGCTCATCTTCTGGCTGTAGGAGACCCAATGTATCAACAGGACCACCAGGAACAATTGAAGAAATATAATGGTGCCCATCAAAGGAGTCCACTTCCACACCAAGCCTCAGAGTGTGAATAGGCAGCAGCTGTGGCAAAATACAAAGCAATGACCAAACATGACAATGACACATCCTGCTGTTCATCCTCCATCCAGTGCTATTTTGAAGTGAAAAACCCCACCTCTTGAATCGGATTACCAAAATCCTAAAAGAAGACAATAATGGGAAAACTAGTGTCAGGTAAAATTATGAAGTCATGGGTCATCTTGTTCTCACTGCTCTTTTCTTCCCAGATTCCCTGGAAATGAAGAGATGGAAGTATACAGTCTTACCTTCAATTCTAAGCTCTAGTCAGTCCACACTTCTGGTAGTCCCCACTATGTATGCTGTGTTTCACTCTTCTATGGGGCTCCCCAACCCCCAGAACATCCTAACTTTCCTTTATTATCTAATTAACTTCTACTCACACTTAAATACTACGGCAGGAAGCCCTGAGTTAATGTGCTGCCATCTGGGGTTCAAGACCGCCCTGTGCACCTCTCCATCACAGCTCACAACATACTGGGCTTAGAATTTCTTTCTTTCTTTCTTTCTTTCTTTTTTTTTTTTTTTGAGACACAGTCTCACTGTGTTGCCTAGGCTGGAGTGCAGGAGTACAGCGGTGCAATCTCAGCTCACTGGAACCTCCACCTCCAGGGTTCAAGCAATTCTCGTGCCTCAGCTTTCCAAGTAGCTGGGACAACAGGGATGCGCCACCACACCCGGCTAATTCTTTTGTGTTTTTACTAGAGACAGGGTTTCACCACATTGAGAATTCCTAGTTTCTTGATTGTCACTCCTCCACCCCTTAGTTGAATGGCGAGTTTGTACCTCTAATCTCTATAACCTCAGCCCTAAAACAGTACCCCACACTAAACATGGGTTCATTAAATGTTATTTGAATCAATCCATGAAAGATAATGCCTCATCTAAGATGCCCCTTTTCATCTAGCCAATTTAAGTGAAAACATTTCAGTGAAAAAAGGCAATCATTTACCCATTCTAGGTCTATGAGGGTTCGTATGGACTAAGATATGAGTCAAGAGCTGAGAAACTCTAGTCAATGTCAAATAAAGAGAGGAGTGTCTTAGTTCTAGTTACGTTTGTTGGTTGTAACGGTCAAGGGCATTCACCAAACTCCATTCCCCTGACTTTCAAAGACAGACTAATGATTTGTGATTGTGGCCTTATAACCTTAAATATGGTAAAATGGTACTCATTATGATTGACATTTCCTGTATCAATAGTGTGATACCTAAAAATACCAGACCTACCTCTAAGTATACTTTATAAGGAGAACACCCTCCACAGGGTGGCAGTGCACCCACCATGTGGCTCTCTTCCTATTCTCTGTGATCCTCTATCCCTGAGCTTGCCACCTCCCTCCATCTTCTGCTTTCAGTCCCCAGAGTGGCACAGGCCTTGCTTCAGACACCATCTGAGGCTCACTTCTGTCCCACTATAGACATGCAGATAAATGTGCAGTGGCAAGGAGTCTGGCCGACTAAGACCTCAGTGAAGGCATGAGTGACTTCTAGCTCTGGGATAATTTCCTGAAAATTGAGTGCTCCTGATCACTAAGCACTTCAGGATCTACAACCATCTCTGGCAAGATGTTCTAGTTCTCTAAACGGAAGGTGAAGAGTGTTTTTCCTCCTGTTCCCTGTCTGTGCTTTCTCTCTTCCTCACTGCTGCCACTTCATTCTCTTACCATTGAATCAAATCATGGGTATGGATACGCTAAAGAGACATTAGTGTCACGTAGCAGGACATCTAGAGGAGGTGAGGAAAAGCTCTCAGAGAATGTTCTGAATTAGCAGTTTACCACCCATCTCTGCCAACTGTCTTCCTTCCTTGTTTATGAGGCAGATGCGATAGGGCAGAGAGGTGCCAGTGGATCCACCATAGCTCATCCCCAGTGTGGTGCTGGGCTTATACTGGCTTCAGAGCAGACTGTTCAATTTTCAGTGATTTTGCAAGTCAGTGGTTAAGCACAGCTATTATGAAAATTAAACCAAATAAAGTTATAATTAATAAAAATAAAATGTAACAAGTACTCAAAATCCACCACTTCCTAATTATTTTTCACTCTTTTACTAATAGCTATGTTCATGAAGTGATTTGTATCTACTATATCTGTACAGAGAGGAACACTCTCTATCAGAACTCAAAGAAAACTGAGGGGTGGACAACTGAACGAGACACATGAAATGCTTGATTTGGTTAGCTGCTAAATGCAGGTGGGACAGGTAATTAAACAGCCCTACTCCTGCAGAGGCCAGCAGCAATAAAGTGCTACTGTGCCTTGCCTCTCAGCTCACTGATCAGTGACGCCATTTTGGCAGCTTCATACCTGCCATGGTGGCAGTATTTACACCACAGATATTTGTGCATGCTACAAATTGGAGCTGCCTTTTTGTTTGTTTGTTTCCTTTTTGAGAGCTAGAAACTTGCCAGCATACCACTGATCTGTGATATAGTTTGGACAAGATATCCAGCATATATGTGCGCGGTACAGACTATGGGCAAGGCATTGGGCTATGAGGTGGAAATACAAGATGAAGTCTTTGCCCTCCTAGAACTAACATCCAGCATGGCAGACAGATAATAAATAGGCAAAAAGGTAAGTGGACAAAGCAAATACATAAATAACCAGCCAACCAACAAGCAGCAGGATTATCACAGTTCTGATATGATAAGCAAAGAATACAAGGAAATGCATCCAAGGAATGTATGACCATTGTGTAAAAAACAAACAAGCAGTTACTAACTGTGATAAGTGCTACAAGGAAGTAATCAGGGTCATGGCATCAGAGCACTTGCGGTGGAGGCCATTTTGGAAAGTTGGTCAGAGCAGGCTCCACATTGAAGCGGACACTTAAGGTGAGAGACTTGAGGGATAACAGTGAGTCAGCCCTACAAAAAAGCCTACTGGGGGATGGCTTGTGGGAGGTGAGCAAAAAGGATAATTGCTAAATTTCTGGTTTCAGCAAATGAGTAAATGGTGGTAACAACTTCTGCATAGAAATAAGTGCCCAAATTAAAACAAAGATCCCGCTATACACACAGAGATCTTTGCTACTTACATAATAATATGCCCTCATTCAAGATAAAAGGGTTAAGGCAAGAAATGGTTCCAATCCCCTTCCAATCTGCATCTATTCATATCATGACCCCCATTCCCACCTCCATGGAACACATGGAGTCAGGATTCACAGAGGCTCACCCATGTCATCCCGTGCCCTCCAGACATGGGCTGTGCCTTCTAGGCTATTCCCCCAGATATCTGTAAACACCACAGGCTCCCTAGCAAACTCAAATGGTGAACAAAACACACATGCTCTATCTTCAATCAAGCTGAACAAATAAACCAGAAATGATATTTACTAAATCTGTCAATCTGAAGGACGCCTGCCTAATATTAGTTCTGAATCTAAATCTGAGTACAGCTGGGTTTCTACGATTTCATGTTACATTGCTGCAGGCTTCTCTGCGGGAGCAGGACTGTTTACCTGTCCCAGCTGCATTTAGCAACTCAACAAATCAAGCGTTGAATCTATCTCCTTCAGTTGTCCACCTCTTTCAGTATGCAGCGTTCTTAGGGAGCAGAAAGTACTGAAATGACAGAGTAGGTGAAAGAGATGATTGGTGCCGCCACACACGCTGCACGTCATGCTTTCGGATGCTTATTCAACATGCCTTGTGAGGGGTTCTATTTAAACTAACAAAGTTAATGAGCAACAGGATTTTCATGATCCTGATATAAGTAAAGGATACAAGGACATGCATCAAAAGGAAGTGTGACCATGGTGTGCTTTACTGTCTGTGTAAAAATGATGACGATCAAATGAGATCAGGAAGGCCTGAGGCCTTCTACCCGCAAGTGGCAAGACCTATCATGAAACAAACTGCAGCTCATTCATTTTGCACAGAGCTTTACTTTTAGGATACTAAAACAAGATATCAAAATGCTTAAGTGGGAATATAAATGACAGCGCTTCAGGGGGGAAGAAAACTTCCGGAAAGGAATGCTTCAAAAATATGTCAGTGGGATGGGGGAGGATTCTCCAAAAATGTTGAACTTGACATAAAATAGAACAGGAAGAACCCCATAACTGGTTCTTGTAACTCTCATACACAAAGTATTAAATAGCCATTTATGTTTAAAGATTAGGGAGTTACTAAATTTACCATAAATTAAAAAATAAACTTTCAAGAATGAAGCTACAAGTTTAAAGTAATGGTGAACCACAAGCATGATGGCCTCTGAACTTAGCTGTGCTCCCTCAGAGGTTATACAAGACAATCAATTGTCCATTAGAACTTTATTTATATTTGTTTTTCTCACCCTTCCAAAATTTTATTTATTTTTTATTTTTTTAAAATTTTTTGAGACGGAGTTCATTCTTGTTGCCCAGGCCGGAATGCAATGGCATAATCTCGGCTCACTACAACCTCCGCCTCCCGGGTACAAGTGATTCTTCTGCCTTAGCCTCCCCAGCAGTTGGGATTACAGGTGCACACCACCATGTCCAGCTAATTTTTGTATTTTTAGTAAAGATGTATTTTTACCATGTATTTTTACCAGGTCTCGAACCCCTGACCTCAGGTGATCCACGTACCTCGGCTTCCCAAAGTGCTGTGATTACAGGCATGAGCCACCACACCTGGCACCCTCCAAACTTTTAATTCAGAATATTCAAAACATGTGTAACAGTTACTCTGTTGTACAGTAGTATACTGAAAGATCTCTTCAGTCACCTAACACCAAGGTCAAACAGCAGTTGCTATTTAGCATTTTAGATATCATTTATGTTTCCTGTCCGACCCACATGAAATATCTAAGTTTTTGATAACTTGATCTAACACTTTGTATTTGACTTTCTCCCCCTTACCTATGCTCATGGTAGTGTCTTCACCTGAAATACCCACTGTACTCATTTGTACTCCAAATCTATTCTTCAGAGTACAGTTCAAATGCCATCCTACCAATAAGCCTCCATCTGTCTTGAAGAAGTAATATCCTTCTTGAACACATATCAGGCATTTTAGCAACATTGGAATAATAATTCTCTATGGAGTGAGGAAAGAAAGGAAGCAAAATTCCTTTAAGAACCTCACTCCAAACCTACAGAACCAAAGTAACGGCAAGGAGGAACAAAATAGGGCATTCACACATCCGTTATTTTGAAAAAGCTGCTCTGGGCCAGGCGTGGTGGCCCATTCCTGTAATCCTAGCACTTTGGAAGGCCGAGGCGGGTGGATCACCTGAGGTCAGGATCTCGAGACCAGCCTGGCCAACCTGGTGAAACCCCACACTAAAAATACAAAAATTAGCCAGGCGTGGTGGTGTACACCTGTAATCCCAGCTACTTGGGAGGCTGAGGCAGGAGGATCACTTGAACCCGGGAGGCGGAGGTTGCAGTGAGCCAAGATCAAGCCATTGCACTCCAGCCTAGGTGACAGAGTGAGACTCCATCTCAAAAAAAAAAAAAAAAAAGAAAAAAAGGAAAATCTCCTCTCATGTTTCTGATATGCCACCTGCACTACTAGGTAACCACTGCTGCTATAGAGTTATCTGATTGTGCGTCTTACGTGCACCACTTAAAAAGAGAACAGCAAAGTATAAAATTACATGCTTGAGAACTGATAACAGCATTGCTTCTGTGGATGAGAGGAATGGGGTGGGAGCAAAAATGACCTTTTGCAGTACATACTTCTATACCTTTTAAAGTCTATGTCTTGCGCATATATTATCTATTTAAAATTTAAAAGAAAAAAAGAATGCTGCAAGCTTAGAAGCCAGATAACCCTTGATTTGTTTCCTTTTTTTGAAAATTTTTTTATAAATTTACTTTTTTAATAGTTCTGGAACACTTCACGCGTTTGCGCGTCATCCTTGCACAGGGGCCAGGCTAATCTTCTCTGTATCATTCCAATTTTAGCGTATGTGCTGCCTAAGAGAGCACATGATTTGTTTCCTAATTCCATCCCCTTACTAGCTGCCTATGATCTTGGGTAAGTTACTTTACCTGCCTGACACTCAATTTTCCCATATTAAAAATGGGAAGGAGGGAAATGCTTACTGACCAATAAGGTTACTGTTAGAAATAGAGGAGAAAATACATTTAAAGCAAAGAACCGGCCCTGGTGACTGAACAGTAACCTCCACTATAACTCTTGGAAAGCCCAGTACATCCCACTTGACTTAAAAATTATGTTTGTTCATTATAAAGTGGTGGGAGGGGGAGACCACATTTTAATGTCTCTGGGTCAAGAAATATAACTCGAGAGAGAAATAAAGTGAAATTTGTC
Source organism: Ateles fusciceps (assembly GCA_036589455.1). Taxonomy (NCBI): domain Eukaryota; kingdom Metazoa; phylum Chordata; class Mammalia; order Primates; family Atelidae; genus Ateles; species Ateles fusciceps. The sequence goes on along the minus strand of JAZHEH010002507.1, from coordinate 18,570,074 downwards.
AATCTGTTTTGTCAAAACAAGAGAACAGGACCTGCTGTTTTTGTTTTCCACACAAGCGACATTACTGATGCTCACTTTGTATTGCAATTGATGGCCAGCAGAAAGGTCACTAGAATGAGCTTAATGCTTCTCCCTCATAGAGCTGTGATTATCTTAATAGTAAACACTTGCCAAGAAAGCCATCCCTGGAAGTGCAAGTCTCCCTAGATGCGGGAAAACTGTTCTGGTGTCATGATTAACAGCTTCCTAGAAGCAGTGCAGTTAATGCTTAAGTCACTGTAAATAGCTTTCACCTCCCTCTTTCTCCACAACTCCACCCACCTCAGAGGAAAATCTTATCTATTAACATTACCCCATAATATATGAAGATGCTTCTTTTTTTTAAAATATAGAGACTGGGTCTTCCTATGTTGACCAGTTTGGTCTCGAACTCCTGGTCTCGAGATCCTCCTGCCTCAGCCTCCCAAAGTACTGAAATTATATGCATAAGCCACCCCACCCAGTCATGAAGATGCTTCTGGAATCATCCCTTCAAGAGTGGTGGCCATGGGATGGCAACCATCTAAAACCAGCTAGACCCATAGAAACATAATTGTTCTAATCAGAAAGCTGATGAGACAGAGGAAAAACCTCCAGCCTGGGCCTCAGATCTTAGACACAACCCTGCTCAAAACTTCCCACTGGTGTTACCTGTCACTGAAGATAAAGTCCACACATATCACCGTGGCTCCCAAGGCCCTTTAACACCTAGTCTTCCTCTCTAGCATCATTTAACAATATTCTGCTCTTCACTGAGTTTGACCCAGACACTCTGAAAGAAACAACTTCCATTCCCCCAACATGCCAGCCCTTTCCCACAGCAGAGCCATTGTACCTGCTGCTCCTCTTTCCCCAGCTCATCACATTCTTATCCTTCAAGCCTGGGCTCAGAAAGGCTTTCCCTGACTCTCTCTCTAAAGTGTCCCCCACCCCAGTTATGCTCAATTTACTGTTCATTCATTTGCAGCACTTCTTACAATCTACAACTATCTTATCAAGTTATTTTTTATTTGTCTATTACCACGCCCCTATACAATCCCAGAATCTAAGCTCTACGAGAGCAAGGACCCTTTCAGTTTTGCTTCCCACAGATGGTAGCACAGTGTCTGGCACAGAGTAGGAGCTCAGTAAATAGTTCCGGAATGGATGAATGCACTCTAAGCTACAATCTGCCTCTACTACCATCTAGTTGTATAATTTTGGTCAAGCCATTCAACCTAGGCAACCTTTAGTATCCTCCTGTCTGTGAAATCAGTTTTGACTGGTTAGTTAAAATCTCCCTTACATATTGTATGGTGATATTAGTAGCTGCTGAATTAAGATGCAAATTTCCAGTTGTAAGAGGATTTTCAAAAATTGTAGCTGATCAAAATGAAGAAAAATTCTGTGGACATTTAATAAGAAATTAATGGAGAAAAATGTAAAAATATATGATAATGTTACATGGAAAAACTATACATCTCTTCTATCTCTCTCTCTCCTCCTCACACACACACACACACACACACACACAACAAAACAAAAGGCAGGTAATACTGACTACAAATATATAAATATGTAGCTAACAACTGAGTATGAAAAGAGAATAATGCAATTGTGGGGGACTCTTTTTTACTCCAGTGCAGAAAAGAGTGAAATAAGAAAAGCAACTTTTTGCCACAACAAAATTTCAATTAATTAAATGGTTTTAAAAAGCATATTAAAAGAAAAAGGCCTTTGAAAGGTCAGTTTAAAAGTGCTAGAGGCATATAACTGGAAGAAAAGGCTACCATTTATTGGACATTTCTTATATCTTGGCACTGAGCTATATTAAGGTACATATGAAATATGTTTCTGTTTAGTCTTCTACAACACAATTATTATTGTTATTATTATTTAGAGAAAAAAAATTAGGTCAGCCATTTTACAGCCAAAAGCATTTCATCAAATGTTACTTTTTTTTTTTTTTTTGAGACAGAGTCTTGTTCTGTCGCCCAGACTGGAGTGCAGTGGCACAATCTCAGCTCACTTCAACCTCCGCCTCCAGGGTTCGAGCAATTCTCCTGCCTCAGCCTCCCGAGGAGCTGGGATTATAGGCGACCACCACCATGCCCAGTTAATTTTTATATTTTTAGTAGAGATGGGGTTTCAACGATGTTGGCCAGGCTGGTGTCAAACTCCTGACCTCGTGATTTGCCCACCTCGGCCTCCCAAAGTGCTGGGATTACAGGTGTGAGCCATCGCGCCCAGCCCAAATGTTCCTTTCTTAAGCCTTCCCCTGACCACCCTATTTATACTTGCAAACTAACTGTCTCTCCTGAATTCCCTATCTTCCCTGCTTTAATATTCTTCATGGCACGTATCACCTACACAGTATAGCTTACTTATTTTTGGCCTCCTCCCATTAAAATATAAGTTCTACAGGACAGGGATTTTTCTTCCTGCTTTGTTCTCTTCTGGAAACCTAGAACCCAGTAGCAGACCTAGCAGAGTACATATAATATATATTTGATGAATAAATGAACAGCCAAATGGACCAGTGAGTTTTTATAAGGTGGTTCTGAAAGTGTGTTCAACTCAAAGCCCTTCTGCCCATTTACACTAGAGTTACTGAGTACAAACGTGTGTGTGGGGGGGGGCTGTGTACACAGCATAGAGGCTGATCAGGAAAGATGACACAGGAAGACTGGAAGCAGAGAACTAAGGAGTGAAAGGGAACATCTTCTGCCTAGAGAAAGAGAATCACACTCTCAAAATGTACGCAAAATGTGCTTTGTGCCTTTTGTCCTTGTTGTCTTTTACTTATTATAAAACATGATGATTCAGGGTGTTAGGCTTTGAATGTGGGAGGACCGACAAAGCTGAACCACGTGATGAGCAGAGCCTGATCAGGGCAGGATTTCTCTGCAAGGACATATCCTGAGTTCTAAAGCAATATGGCACAGGAGGCTGAAAAGCTAATCAGGAAACCTTGAAAAAGCAAAGCAAATATTTCAGCAGCCCAGAGTACTAAGGAGAGAGAATTAGAGTCCAGGTTCTACCAGAATAAGAGCACTGGTAAACACCCCCGGGGTCTTTCATGGATTACCCAGAAGACTATGTCTTTTTTTTTTTTTTTTATTGAGATAGAGTTTGCTCTATTGCCCAGGCTGGAGTGCAGCGGCACAGTCTCGGCTCACTGCAGCCTCCATCTCCCAGGTTCAAGCAATTCTCCTGCCTCAGCCTCCCAAGTAGCTGAGATTACAGATACCCACCACCACGCCTGGCTAATTTTTTGTATTTTAGGAGAGACAAGGTTTCACCATGCTGCCCAGGCAGGTCTTGAACCCCTGACCTCAAGTGATCTTCCTGCCTCAGCCTCCCAAAGTGCTGGGATTACTGGTGTGAGCCACGGTGCCAGGCCAAGGCTGGGTCTTTTCTTTAATTTTTAAAATTTCTTTTTTTTTTTTGAGAAGGAGTCTTGCTCTGTCTCCAGGCTGGAGTGCAGCGGCGTGATCTTGGCTCACTGCAACCTTCACCTCCCTGATTCAAGCTATTCCCCTACCTCAGCCTCCCAAGTAGCTGGGACTACAGGCATGTGCCACCATGCCTGGCTAGTTTTTTTGTATTAAGGCTGTGTCTTAAAAGTAATGCAAACCAGAGGTAGTCTGATCCTTACCAGAACTGTACCTCTGCCCATATCTAAGATGAGCACCCACCAATACCACCCCAGAGTGCACACGAACACACACACACACACACACACACACACACACACACACACTCCCTCTCTCTCTCTCTCTCTCACATTCTCTCTCTCTCTCTATTCCCTTCCCCTCCCTCTATCACCATATTAGCAGACAGGGTAAGATCTCTCTGAACAGAGATAACTGATGTCATCTGAAGCCTTTTGTAGTTGTCAGACATTTAATCAAATTTTGGCATGACAAGAGATATACCCAAACAATAAGACAAAAACATTGAATGACAGAATTGATCCAGATAGTGGAATTACTTAAAGTCTTTATAAGCTATGGTTAACATGTTGAAGAAATAGAGGAGAAGATAGCAAATACAGAAATAGATTAAAAATACAGATTTTTGTTTTTTACATTGGGAATTTCAATGGAGAATTATAATCTAAAAAGAAATAAAATGGAAATTCCGGACTTGAAAAATAACTAAAATTAAGCACATAATAGATGGGTTTTAGCAGCAGATTATGCACAGGAAATTTAGTAAACTGGAAGACAGTTAAACAAAAAATATCTAAGAGTTTAGTGTAAATTAAAGAGCAATTTCAGGAAAACATATCACTGATTAATATGATAATAATAAAAATAGTAAGAGCCCAGCTGGGCACAGTGGCTCACACCTGTAATCCCAGCACTTTGGGAGGCCAAGGCTTCTCCTGAGGTCAGGAGTTCAAGACCAGCTTGGCCAACATGGTGAAACCCTGTCTCCATTAAAAATACAAAAAATTAGCCAGGAGTGGTGGTGGGCACCTATAATCGCAGCTACTGGGGAAGCTGAGGCACAAAAATCACTTGAACCCAAGAGGCAGAGGTTGCAGTAAGCCAAGATCGCACCATTGCACTCCCACCTAGGCAACAAGAATGAAACTCAATCTCAAAAAAAAAAAAAAAAACCCAAGAGCCTACTATGTGCTTGCAACTATTCTAGGCATATTATAGTTAATTCCTATATAAAGCTATGAGGCATATACAGTTAATTTCTATATAAATATATGAAGCAGGCATTAATATTTCCTTTTTACATACCAAAAAACTGAGACATGGAGTTTAGATCATTTTCTAAGATCGCACAGCTATCAAATTCTGGTTTATCCAGAATTTCCAGGCAGCATGGTTCTAGAATCCATGTAATAAGTATATTATAACGCAGTAATTAATAACAAATGAAGTTTGATGAGGTATATGTGTTTTTTCGTTTTTTTTTTTTTTTGAGATGGAGTCTCATTCTGGTGACCAGGCTGGAGTGCAGTGGCTTGATCTCAGCTATCACAACCTCCGCCTCCAAGGTTCAAGCGATTTTCCTGCCTCGGCCTCCCAAGTAGCTGGAACTACTGGCACGTACCACCATGCCCAGCTAATTTTTGTATTTTTAGTATGGAATTTCACTACATTGGCCAGGCTGGTCTCGAACTCCTGACCTCATCATCCACCTGCCTCAGCCCCCCAAAGTGCTGGGATTATAGGAGTGAGCCACTGCGCCTGGCCTGGTATTTGTATTTCTTATTCTTATTTTGAATTAAATCCCTCTCAATATATTTAGAGGGAATTAATAATTAGTCACTACTCTAACCTAATCTGACTTTGTAAATAATTAAAAATTGAACTACAAGATGAGCCATATTGCTTTTTGTATTTTCCTCAGATTTTGTACATCTGAGGAAAGCTTGGTCAGTTGGCCGACACAGTCACAATGAAATGACTCAAGATGCTGGTAAGCTGAGAAGGAAAGAAAGACTCTCCAGTGTCAGCCTTGAAAATTCAAACCTGGCCTGGCAGAGTGGCTCACACCTGTAATCCCTGCATTTTCGGAGGCCGAGGTGGGTGGATAACCTGAGGTCAGGAGTTCGAGACCAGCTTGACCAACATGGTGAAACCCTATCTCTACTAAAAAAACAAAAAAATTAGCTGGGTGTGGTGGCACATGCCTGTAGTCCTAGCTACTCAGGAGGCTGAGGAAGGAGAATGGCTTGAACCCGGGAGGCAGAGGTTGCAATGAGTTGAGATGGCGCCAGTGCACTCCAGCCTGGGCAACAGAACAAGACTCTATCACAAAAAAAGAAAGAAAAAGAAAGAAAGAAAGAAAGAAAAAGAAAAAAAAAGAAAAGAAAATCCAAACCTATAAAATTATGGCACACATAGCATAAAATCATGAAAGATAAATATTCATTACAAACACTCAACAAAGAAGAAAATGGTAGCACTATCTAAAGACTTTTTAATGTTTTATGAAACCTGCATGGGATGCAGAAAATACATTTGTAAAACTGCATGTGACAGAAGAGTTTAGGGTGGGCTCAGCTCTCATGTCCCATGTGGAATTACAGTATGACTTCTGAAACACTCAGGAAAGAACATCTTTCCTTTCTTACCATTGCTGAGGAACCCACCTATAAGGCTTCTCTAAGTTTCAATTGCCCTGACCTCTGCTTATCTAGAATGGTAACTTTTAGTGACAGAACACTAAAAATGTTGGGAAAAAAAACTGTAGAAGTTGCCTTCTGGCACCTTGCCACTAGAAATAAAGCTTACCAAAAAGGTTTTAAGTTCAAGAACAACCATTGCCTACACTCAGAAGATAAACCACTTTTCTTTCCTGGAATATTTGAACCTGAAGGCTTTTCTAAAGTGTGGATTGCTGGGTCTTGATTTTTAGGAAACTTTTATAAAAAGACTTCTTACAATATCTAAAAGCTAGCACACACTGCACAATGTTACTCTGCATACGACCCCTAAGGTGGGCAAAGAGTCAAACCTGGGTTTTGGCTGCTGGACGTGACACAGGGATCCCATGTTCTTCCCAGACACCATTTTTCATAACAGTGAGACCTGTCACATTTCCAGGAAACAGGCAAGACTAAATTCTGAAAACTTTATGTCACAGCACTAGTTTCTTCAGCAAGAATTTAAAGAAAGTTTTTCAAACGATAAAAAACAGGCAGAGTTCAGTGGCTCCACATGTAATCCCAACACTTTGGGAGGATTGCTCGAGCCCATGAGTTTGAGATCAGCCTGGACAACACAGTGAGACCACATCTCTTAAAAAAAAAAAAGTTAACTTTGTTATTAAAAAAAAATGCTTACCTTTGAATATTTCTGTAACTCAGCATCATCTGCAATCTGTGTATCCAAAGTAGCAACCTAAATTTACAAAAAAAATTCCAGTATTTGTAAAATTGTATTTTCTGTACATTTTCTGAAAATATCTGCAAAACCTACATATTTATAACTCTTTGACCTACATTCTAATATCTTTCTTATATTTTTGAAATCTATAACACATAATGTGAAATCTGAGTATATTAATTTTTTTGTTCTCCACAATAATCTTTTTCCTGAAGTTGCATAAATTGAACAGAAGGTGATGGAGACAAATACATATACTATTTTTAAAAAATCCACGATCCCTAATATTTTATTATAATCCTCCATCATATTGAATGCATCAAAATCTTACTCTTTTGACAAAATCAAGAGTATGGCCATTTTTACTTTCAAACCCAAGCCTCAAAACAAAATTTGCAGGGTCAGTAAAGTCAGAGGAGTTTGGGAAAACTAAAGCATCTGACTTTCCATAGCAAGCTCAAACCATTTCCCCAGAAGAAATAGCTGGCAAACACACAAACAGAAAGGCCTGGTCCCTGGTGGGAAGCTAACGGAATACTTAAAGCTTTTAATCCTGGCCTAAAACTATTGTTCTAGGCTTCAATGGTGGACATCCGCAGAAGTGAATTCCTTGCAAGCAAAAGTACATTACTGATGATTTGCATCTGTAAGTTGTTAATAAAATATGATGCATCTGGCGTCATATTTAGGTATAAGTTAAACAATGACCCAACAACAGCTTCTGAAAGTACTGTGTTTCAGATAAGCAGATCCTGGAAGAAAGTGAAATAAGAAATACTGGAGTACACGCATTCATTCATTCTCCATCATTCCTGGCTTCTTTCTAACCCCTCATTCCTCAGAACAAGATGCTACAACTTTCTTTCTTTTTTTTTTTTCCTCTTTTCCTCCTTCAAGGAAGCTACAACTTTCAATGGATAAGCTGTCACTTTAAATTCCCAACTTCAAATTCTGTCTCCTCTAATTTCTCTGCTATGACCTCGCCATGTAATAAATGAAATTGAAAAGGTTAGTTATAAGGCGAATAAAATTTTAACAGAAGGCTGGTAGTGGCTCATGTCTGTAATCCCAGAACTTTGGGAGGCCAAGCAGGGTGGATCACTTGAGACCAGGAGTTCAAGACCAGACTGGGCGACACAGTGAGACACTGTCTCTAAAAGAATTTGAAAAATTAGGCGAGCGTGGTGGCTCATGCTTGTAGTTACAGCCAGTCAGGAGGCTGAGGTGGGAGAATCACTTGAGCCCAGGAGGTTGAAGCTGCAGCAAGCTGTGATTATACCACTGAATTCCAAGACCCTGTCTCTCAAAAAAATGTTTTTTTGTTTTTGTTTTTTTGAGGCGGAGTCTCCCTCTTTCACTCAGGCTGGAGTGCAATGGCACAATCTTGGCTCACCATAACCTCCACCTCCCAGGTTAAGAGATTCTCCTGCCTCAGCCTCCCAGGTAGCTGGGATAATAAGTGCCCACTACCACACCCAGCTAATTTTTGTATTTCTAGTAGATGCAAGATTTCACTATGTTACCCAGGCTGGTCTCAAACTCCCAACCTCAAGTGATCCGCCCGTCTCAGCCTCCCAAAGTGCTGGGATTACAGCCATGAGCTACCATGCCCAGCCAAAAAAAAATGTTTTTTAACAAAAAAAGAGCCCATCATACAACTGGCCATTTGTAAATACTGTACAGCAAATTTCTTTGAATATCAAACCACTAAGATAAGTAGGAAAGGCCGTTTGCTAGGTGATAGCCTAATAACCATATTCAAAATCTATGAAGCAGAGAAACAGTTCAAGAGAACTGACATGCGAGCATAAAGTTACCAAGAGAAAGTGTGAATTGTATTGACTCATCTTAATGACACTGGGAATTTTCTGACAATAGATAGTGCTACATAATCTAAACCAAAAAGATTTTTAAAATCTCCAGCCAGCCAACAAGTACTAATAATAAACATGTAAGAAAATGTGAATGATAGTAGAAATTTAAAAGAATATTACTAACGCATTTAGTGAACAGTATAGAGGCTTGTCTAAGCACAACTTTCTGCTTTCATGTGGATTCATATGGGGAAATGTAATCAATCCCTTGCTCAATGAATCTAATAACAGGTGAAAGGAAGTCTAATGGACCACTGGCACTATAAACCTATACCAAACCTAAATTACTTCCTGTTCTTCTAAATATATTTGATAATCATTCTTTCATTTTTCACATAAAACTGTAAGATTCTTTGTGAAACATAGGACTAATATCCACAGTTCTTTCAGTGTACAATAAAACAAACAGATCATAAAAGCGATCATAAAAATGCCAGCAATTTTAAGCAGCTGATACAGGTTATAAATTTAAAGGCAAGCCCTCTCTAACAGTCTTCTGTCTATTGTTGACTTAAATGGTTTCAACATGAACTGAGTGTCTGCTAATTGTAACTGAAATTTGTGTGCAGTCCTTAATTATTCTTACAGCTTAAAATGCTAAAGATGGGGGAAAAATCAATTGATTGATTCGATAGAGAAGAAAGGCAGGAAGGAAAAAAAAAGGCAGGCTGGCTATTCTTTGACTCTCCCATTTCTTTGAATTGTAGCGTTAGAAACTTGACGTGAAATGAGACATGAGTGTTTTTCATTAGAGCATTTTAACATACCATTACTTCATAATCAGGACCCAAAAGGTTTTCCCATCTGGATTTCAGCTCATTTTCTGGAGAGGCTGGGACTTTTTCTGGATATTAAAAAAAGAGAGACAGAGAGAATGTTGAAACTACTGTGAGCCAAACACACTTAACTACTAAATTGTTCAATAACAGCCCAGTTTCAGTAAGTAAAGGGGAAATGAATAAAAAGGAAAATGCATTAACTTAGGTCTACTAGGTAAAGTAAATCAGAGGTGACTTATAAAACTAATGTAAAATGTAAAGACCAGCTGTGACCAAATTATGAAGGAGCTTTTGTTGTTAAGGGATACTTTAAAGGAAAGAGGACACGATGAGTTATACATGAAATTTAAATTATATACAGTTTATATGTAAACATCCTATGGTTTACAAATAAATGCATCTGGCTTTGCTTTATAATACATTAGGACATAGAAGGATTTCATTTAAATGTTAATCACTTCAAAACAGTACCATTTCAGCTGCCCACTAGAAAAGTTAAAAACTTATCAAGATGGGCGCCCCAGGCAGCGCGGCGCTGGGGAGGCGATGGCGCCGGGGGCGTCCAGGCTGCGGGCCGAAGCTGGGCTTGGGGGCGCTCCCGGCGGCGGGCGCTCGCCCAGTACCTGCTGCTCCTGCGGCTCTACCCGGTGCTCACCAAGGCGGCCACCAGTGGCATTTTGTCAGCACTTGGGAACTTTCTGGCCCAGATGATTGAGAAGCGGAAAAAAGAAAACTCTCGAAGTCTAGATGTCAGTGGGCCCCTGAGATATGCTGTTTATGGGTTCTTCTTCACGGGGCCACTGAGTCACTTCTTCTACCTCTTCATGGAACACTGGATCCCCTCCCGAGGTCCCCCCTGGCAGGGCTCAAGAGGCTCCTTCTGGACCGCCTCATCTTCGCACCAGCCTTCCTCATGTTGTTCTTCCTCATCATGAACTTTCTGGAGGGGAAAGATGCCTCAGCCTTCACCACCAAGATGAGGCGGGGCTTCTGGCCAGCCCTGAAGATGAACTGGAGGGTGTGGATGCCAGTACAGTTCATCAATGTCAACTATGTCCCTCTGCAGTTCCGGGTGCTCTTCGCCAACCTGGTGGCTCTGTTCTGGTATGCCTACGTGGCCTCCCTGGGGAAGTGAAGACCACCGGGAGAACATCAGGTGCACTGTGGACGTGGGTCTAGGGGTTCTCGCCCGCCCAGTGAGAGAGCAGAACCAACCCAGTCAGGACCCACTGACTAACTCAGGTGATTCAAGATGCCCTAAAATGATGGATGGAGAAATAGAAATCCCTTATTGTCAGAACCTTGTGTTTTAAAAAGGCAGTAGCTGAAGTCAGCTGGTGCGGCCCTAGAAACTTAAAATTTAGTAGAGGCAATTTCAGTTGTTACTGTGGACCAAATTAGGGTCACAATAAACGCAAAATTATGTAAGTTCTTAAAAAAAAAAACTTATCAAGATATCTTTACTATCAGCAGTGCATATCAACACAATACAATCAGACTTTTCACGTGGGTAGCTATAAAGGCTTGTCTAGTTTAATTCAGTCAAGGTTTCATGAGCTTTAATATAATAGGAACTTTGGTTTCACATCAATCTTTTGTTGCTTGGTTATTAGGATACTTGTACCTTGATAACTTTCTTGAGTGTAATACTGCCTTTGTTGCATAGAAAATTTTATAGAGCTAAAACAGATTGTAAGTGTCTTGCCTGTCCTCCACATGATGGTAGCCAGAAGCTCAGCGCACGGTGCATAGTATGAATAACGTCTAATAGGCAAAAGTCAAAGTACTAAAACTGAAGTTATAACTTATACCCATAGCAGTAGCAGCAAATGACCTTCTACCTTTTTTAACTTAAAGAAAAACTACCTCAATTTTATCTTAAGATTGGACAAGTCACAGAACAGTTACCACAACTGACATAACCATCTGCCTAAAATCAAACATAACTTGCAGTATCAGCTCTTTCAGTCTTCAGCACGGATAGCTCATCTTGGATGCATATAATGTTTAATTACATAATACAAATCATTAAATGAAACAGGCTAACCTCAAAAATCAGTGACTAAGACTAATGAACACTAAAGAACTTAAATTACTACATTTATAAAAGAATACCCATGAAATAACTATATTAACTGCTTTGCTAGATTACACTTAGGGGATAACTAACCAAAGATCCTATTAAAAACAAAAAATCAAATTCATTTGGGCTCTGCACCTTTGTGCCTATTCCTGTTACCATTTCATTAAGAAATTACATTAAGAGTTATAACATCTTGGCCGGGCACAGTGGCTCACGCCTGTAATCCTAGAACTTTGGGAGGCCGAGGTGGGTGGATCACCTGAGGTCAGGAGTTCAAGACCAGCCTGGCCATCATGGTGAAACCCCGTCTTTAAAAAAAAGAAAAAAGAGTTATAACATCTTGCCTCATAAATTTTTTCTAGGTAGTAATTTCTTATCTGGTAAACAAATCTGAACAAAATTTACAATTTATTTGTTGAATTCTAAGCTTAAAAATATGGTACTCATATGACAGTTAATATAAATGTATAAAATAATGTTGACATTTCACCAGCAATTCTTTTGACTATATTTTTATCTTTCAGTTGTACAACGAAAACACAGTCATGAGTTTAAAAGCAAGTACAAAGGCCTAAGTGCTAAAGAAAAGAGATATACTATCAGCAGCTCAATAAATCCTAGGCTACACAAAATGATAAAAAAATGGGTAACATGATGATCTGAAACAAATATTCCAAAGGCAAAAAGAGAGCTAACCTCATAGCAGTTAGTAGATTTTGGTTTTACTCTAAAGTTAAAATTATACATATGCAAGAAGAAAAAAATGTAGTGAAGTTGATCCAAAAAGCACACATAAAATATTTCTCAAACTAATACTCCCTGGTCAATTGTAGGTATTCTTTTTGATTTAATTTTTGCCAATATAACTAAAAAATGGTATGTCATTTTTAAAATTTGTATTTCTTTCTTTACAAATGAGGTTGATATGTCAGTGTTGTTACTGGCTTTTTTTGTATTCCTCTTACAGGAACCATCTGTTCATTGTCTTTACCTGTTTTCATTTTAGCAAATAGGACTTAATTTAAAATGGGAACATAAGCCGGGCATGGTGGCTCACACCTGTAATCCCAGCACTTTGGGAGGTCAAGGAGGGTGGATCACGAGGTCAGGAGTTCGAGACCAGTCTGGCCAACATAGTGAAACCCCGTCTCTCTAAAAATACAAAAAATGAGTCGGATGTGGTGGTGTACGCCTGTAATTCTAGCTAGTCGGGAGGCTGAGGCAGGAGAATTGCATGAACCTGGGAGGCAGAGTTTGCAGTGAGCCAAGATTACACCACTGTACTCTAGCCTGGGCGACGGTGTGAGACTCCATCTCAAAAAAAAAAAAAAAAAAAGGAAACATAATATATAAGATGCCAAAACCATCATAATAATAACAAAAATCTATTATGTGGTTGTAGTGCGTGTCTTGGAGTTAAAGTCTTAAGTATCAAGAAGTAAAATAATTTCATTGCTTCTGTTACTGACATTAAAAGTTGTATGCAAATTGTATAAAATTAAGTACTTTGATTAGTTTAAAAAATGGAATGTTTTATCATTTTTTTCATTTTATTAAGCATGCCCAGTTATGCCAAGCAAAGTAAATAATGTTTTTACAAGGTCAAGTAGCATTTATAATAGAGGAGTATTGTTATCCCTAGCATGAGTGTAATGGTGATATGAAAAACTTTGTCTTGTCATTATAATAATAAAAAAAATGAACATTTATTATGGAAAAAAATATTTTTTTTTTTTTTTTTTTTGAGACGGGGTTTCACGGTGTTGGCCAGGATGGTCTCGAACTCTTGACCTTGTGATCCGCCCACCTCGGCCTCCCAAAGTGCTGGGATTACAGGCGTGAGCCACCACGCCCGGCCCAAAAATATTTCTAAAACTAATTCTACCTTCAGAATGTACTCGATTTTCATCCGACATTTTACCGACAATCTGAGCTCAACTCAGATTTGCAAAGATAAACTTGAGTCAAAAAGAACAAGGTAAATTTCCAAATCATAGGAAATGTTTTAACCTGAAAAAGAGGTTAACTCCTTTTCTTCAGGCTATTCTTTCCTGACCCGAGACAAGACAAAGCCAAAAGTCAGAACTTCTTGGGAACATGGACAGTGCTAAGTACTCAAGGAGTTGCATTTAGCTAGCAAGGCTTTCCAGTATTTTGGAAGGCCAAGGTGGGCAGATCACTTGAGGGCAGGAGTTCGAGACTAGCATGGCCAACATGATGAAACTCCGTCTCTACTAAAAATACAAAAATTAGCCCAGCGTGGTGGCGTGTGCCTGTGATCCCAGTTACAAGGAAGGCTGAGGCAGGAGAATCACTTGAACCCAGGAGGCCAAGGTTGCAGTGAGCTGAGATCACGCGCTTCACTCCAGCCAGGGCAACAAGAATGAAACACCGTCTCAAAAAAAAAAAGACGTTGATATTAAGAATACCCTATTTTATATCTCCAAAATGCCTCTAAGATTTCTCACATTATATTAACTATAAGAGAGAAAATGGTTAACAAATGAAAGAGTCTATGATTGCAAAGTGAATGCTTGGTACCTACCCAATTTTTCTAAGGCTTGTATGTTGCCGTTGTTTAAATTATGCATTCTTTCTTTAATTTCCTCATCTTCGTCATCCAAATTACTTTCAGTTTCCACTGCTCTAGTTAGAAAGACAGCTGGTGGTTTCGGTGATTCTACAACAGTTCCTAATTTTAAAAAAAATTTAATATTTTTAATGCTAACTTGAATCATTAGTTGTGAGGACTATATTTAAGTCAGCATATTTTACTCCTGTTCTTCCATTTCACAACCTTATTAAATCTGAGGTAACTTACATAGATCATTCCTTAAACCCAAAATGCCATGTGTAATGGATAACCAATCGATTCCTTAAAAAATGAACTTGTTAATAGCACTGAAAAGAATAAGGAACAAACAATGGGAAGAGAAAAGCACGGTAAACTCAACGACAAAGAAGTGGTTAGATGCTTTTCAATATATCCTTGGAAAAGAAAACAATGCTAAAGTCCTAAGCTCTTACTCTTACGGTGGGCAGAAAGCAAGACCTGCAGAATAAGCTAGACCAATTGCTATGGGCTCTCCCAGCTTCTGGCATGACATCATCACGACTCTGACAAACAAGTCTACCCAGGTAACCTTATTACTTAGAAGGGAGTTAGAGAAATTCCCCTTGGTGTAGAGATTCCTCACTTTGCTAAATTGAGCTAAGTAAAATAATAGAAGAACTGATCAGGAGCAGTTGCTCATGGCTGTAATCCTAGTGCTTTGGAGGCCAAGGTGAGAGGATCATGTCAGGCCAGCAGTTTGAGACCAGCCAGAGCAACTTTGTGAGATCCAATCTCTACCCACAAACAAAAATCTTTGAAACTTAGCCAGACATGGTGACGTGCACCTGTAGTTTTAGCTACTTAGGAGGGTGAGGTGGAAGGATTCTCTGAGCCGAGGAGTTTGAGGCTGCAGTGAGCTATGACCATGCCAGTGTACTTCAGCCTAGGTGACAGAGTGAGACCCTGCTTTAAAAAAAACCATAGGAGTTATTCAGAGTTTTCACTCTCATCCATAAGTTGCATAACAGTCATTCTAGGTTGTTTCTTAAATAATACACATCACTTATATTCTTATCAAAAATAATTAAGACCCAGTACAGTGGCTCATGCCTGTAATCTCAACACTTTAAGAGGCCAAGGCAGGTGGATTGCTTGAGGTCAGGTGTTCAAGACCAGCCTTATCAATATAGTGAAACTCCATTTCTGCTAAAAATACAAAAATTAGCCAGGTGTGGTGGTACATGCCTGTAATCCCAGCCACTGGAGAGGCTGAGGCACAAGAATCACTTGAACCTGGGAGATGGAGATTGCAGCGAGCCATGATTGTGCCACTGCCCTCCAGCCTGGGCGACAGAGTGAGATTCCATCTCCAAAAAAAAAAAAAAAAAAACAAAATTAACCTAATGTAACTAAGACCGTAGATCTAGCTTCTAACTCATAGGAAGCTAATGGCGGGTAGAAGAACAAGTTAATGACACCATAAGGAAACAAATTCAGAATGTGGCATTTAGTGACAAAGGGACTAACAGCTTCAAAAAGTCTATACCATGGGGATTGGGTGAGGTATTCCTCTAGATTAAAAAAACCAAAGAGTCATAACAAATGCAATAAATGCAGGGCATGACTGGCTCTTGGTTTTAGGGGCTTGGTGTTTGTTTGTTTGTTTGTTTGCAGGGGGTGTTAGGAGGAGTGGAAAGAAAATCTACAAAAAATATTTTGGAGCAAAAAACTCTAAGAAACTGAAAAAAAATTTTTTTAAGTATAGATAATATTTGGTATTAGGAAATCAGTATTAATTTTCTTTGCTGTGATAATACTATCATGGTTATATAAAAGAATAGTCTTCATTTTTATAAGTTATAGGCTGGAAGTATTCTGATGTCTACCATTAACTCTAAAATGGTTTAGGGAAAAAAATAAACAGATGAAGTAAATATGGCAAAATCTTAACTATTGGATCTAAATGGTAACTTTGTGGGTATTCACTCTATTATTTGGCACTTTTTCTGTATGTTAAACCTTTTTAAAATAAAATGTTGAAAAATGTACTATGACCTTAACATGAGACTTTAAACCAAACAGAATGCTTTTAGATCATTAATCCACTGATATCAATAAATGCACAGCCTGATGCTAGAATAAGAAAAGCCAATCACTCACTGCAGCATTTTAAAAAAATATCCAAAAGGGAGAAGCAACTGAAGCGAACATGAGAATAAACAGATAAAGAAAATGTGGTATATACAAACAATGGAACATTAAAAAAGAAGGAAATCCTGTCCTGAATGAACCTTGAAGACATTATGCAAAATGAAATGAGCCAGCCACAGGACAAAGATTCCTCGATTCCACTTACATGAAGTATCTAAGCAGCCAAACACATGAAACCAGAAGATAGACTGGTGATTGCCAAGGGCTGTGGGGGGGGACAGGGGAAATGGGGAGTTGTTTAATCAGTATGAAGTTTCAATCACACAAGATGAAAAAAGTCTAGCAATATGCTGTATGACAATGTGCATATCGTTCACAATACCCTAATGCACACTTAATAAATTTTTGGGCCAACCGAAGTGGCTCACACAAGTAATCCTAGTACTTTGGAAGGCTGAGGTGCGAGGATCACCTGAGGCCAGGAGTTCAAAACCAGCCTGAGCAACATAGTAAAAATCCATCCCTACAAAAAAATTTAGAATTTAGCCGGGTGTGGTGGTACACGCTTGTAGTCCCAGCTACTTAGGAGGCTGAGGCAGAAGGAGGAGAAAAAGAAGAAAATGAAAGAGGAGAAAAGAGCAGTAAGATTTCAAATGGTAGAAGCATTATGTGAGAGGTAAACGATGTGCAGTTTGTGGCCGGGCGCAGTGTTCACGCCCCAGCACTTTGGGAGGCCAAGACCGGGCAGATCACGAGGTCAAGAGATCAAGAGCATCCTGGCCAACATGGTGAAACCCCGTCTCTACTAAAAAAAATACAAAAATTTAGCTTGGCATGGTGGTGTGTGCCTGTAGTCCCAGCTACTTGGGAGGCTGAGGCAGGAGAATTTGAAACCGGAAAACGGAAGTTGCAGTGAGCCGGGATCACACCACTGCACTCCAGCCTGGCGACACAGCAAGACTCTGTCTCAAAAAAAAAAAAAAGAGATGTGCAGTTTGTTTCAGTAAAACAGGCTTCTAAATGCTGACATGATGCAAGGCACACAAAGATGTGTGACATGGGATAGGGGATTAGGGGCAAAAGCTACAGTACCGTGCTTTTCAAAGGGTGCAAGTGAAACACATAAGAAAGGCACCCAAACCATTGAGTAAGGGATACAGATTCATTTAGTCAGAACTTATCCCAACATAAATTTAAAATGTAGGAATGCTCAATAAAGAATTGTCAGGTCGGGTGTAGTAGCTCACACCTGTAATCCCAATACTTTGGGAGGCCAAGGTGAGCAGACCCCTTGAGCACAGGAGTTAGTGACCAGCCTGGCCAACATGGTGAAACTCTGTCTCTACAAACAACACAAAATTAGCTGGGCACAGTGGCATACACCTGTGGTCCCAACTACTTGGGAGGCTGAGGTGGGAGGACCGCTTGAACCCAGGAGGCAGAGGTTGCAGTGAGCCACTGCACTCCAGCCTCGGCAACAGAGCAAAACCCTGTCTCAAGAGTTTGCTAATCAAAAATTGTTCATTCACAGATACTGGGCATACCTACATTCAGTTGGCATGGTAAACTGAAGCCAAGCGCTCTATCAGAGCTATTAAACACTATTATATTTATATAAATATTTATATAAGCCATTTAAGGTCAAAATGGTATTGTATAATTTGTACTATTTAGGCAATTTTTAATTTCATACATTCAATGCAGTTGACAGGGCATCTGTCTTTCAGCAACAAAAGGTCTTCTATCACACAAAAGAAAAAAGGTCCAATTTAAATATAAATCAATATCAGCTGAAAGCAAAGGCTTCCAGGTGTATTGTATCTTCAGAGGAGTATTTCCAGAGGAAAAAAAAATTCATTTATCTTCTGTCAAATTCAAGTGTTTCTTACTCCCTATTTTCACTCCTTTTTTTTTTTTTTTTTTTTTTGAGACAGAGTTTCCCTCTTGTTACCCAGGCTGGAGTGCAATGGCGCGATCTCAGCTCACTGCAACCTCCGCCTCCTGGGTTCAAGCAATTCTCCTGCCTCAGCCACCCGAGTAGCTGGGACTACAGGCGCACGCCACCATGCCCAGCTAATTTTTGTATTTTTAGTAGAGACGGGGTTTCACCACGTTGACCAGGATGGTCTTGATCTCTTGACCTCATGATCCACCCGCCACAGCCTCCCAAAGTGCTGGGATTATAGGTGTGAGCCACCACTCCCGGCCCCTGTTTTTTTTTTTTAAGAGATAGGTCTTGGCCGGGCGCGGTGGCTCACGCCTGTAATCCTAGCACTTTGGGAGGCCGAGGTGGGTGGATCACCTGAAGTCAGGAGTTCAAGACCAGCCTGGCCATCATGGTGAAACCCCATCTTAAAAACATATATATATATATAAATTAAAAAAAAAAAAAAAAAAAAGAGATAAGTCTCACTCTGTCGCACAGGCTGGCATGCATTGGCATCGTTTTTGCTCACTGCAGCCTCAAACTCCTAGGTTCAAGCGATCCTCCTGCCATAGACCTCCTGAGTAGCTGGGACTACAGGTGGGTACCACCAGGCCCAGCTAATGTTTAATTTTTTGTAGAGGAGGGGTCTCTCTACGTTGGTTAGGCTAATCTTAAACTCCTGGCCTCAAGTGATTCTCCTGCCTTGGCCTCTAAAAGTGCTGGAAATATAAGCGTGAGTCACCAAGGATGGCTAGAATTACTGCAGGCAGTAAGTCACTCATTCTAAATTGAATATGTGTTTCCATGATTATCAACTTTTGTTCATCTATACATTTATAAATTGATAATTAAAAATTGACATGCAGCCAGGCACTGTGGTTCACACCTGTAATCCAGGTACTTTAGGAGGCCAAGACAGGTGGATCATGTGAGCCCAGGAGTTCAAGACTAGCATGGGTAACACAGGAAAGACCCCATCTCTACAAATAAAAATAAAAATAAATTAGCTGGCAAGTATCGTGGTGCTCGCCTGTGGTACCAGCTACTCAGGAGGCTGAGGTGGGAGGATCACTTGAGCCCAGGAATTAAGGCTGAAGGCATGATCGTGCCACTGCACTCCAGCCTGGGCAACAAAGTGAGACCTGTCCAAAAAAAAAAAAAAAATACAAATACATGTTTTATTTTCTTTCACTATACTTCAAAAAGTAAATCAAGAGGCAGATTAAAATAAAATACATTGCTAAAAGTAATAGAAAACCTGGCTGGGTGCAGTGGCTTACGCCTGTAATTACAGCACTTTGGAAGGCCAAGGCAGGCAGATCACCTGAGGTCAGGAGTTTGAAACCAGCCTAATTAACATGGTGAAACCCTGTCTCTACTAAAAGTACAAAAAAATATTATCCAGCTGTGCTGGCACATGCCTCTAGTCCCAGCTACTTGGAGGCTGAAGCACGAGAATCACTTGAACCCAGAAGACAGAGGTTGCAGTAAGCCAAGATCGTGCCACTGCACTCCAGCCTGGGCAAGACAGTGAGAATGTCTTAAAAACAAAAGTAACAGGAAACCCAAGGTCTGTAAAATGTCAAAGCATTAGACACATGAGATCCCCCCAACAAAAGGTATCAAACCTTTATTATTCAAATATATGTAATCAATGAAATTTGAAAGCTTTTAGAAAAAATGATTTTCATCTCTATTTAGAGATGCTCTCAGGGCTTAGTGCATGTCAGGGTGCACGTCCTACCATTCTGACTGACATAATAAGCAAAGGAAGCACTTCCTTAATGAACAAATAAGCTGACTCATTTCTCCATCACTGCATCACACGAGGTAGGACAACATTTCCTGCTGAGACCCATGGAGCAACTTCCATAATTGAACTCTTCTTCTAAATGCAAACTACTTGAGAGATAGAGGGGGGCAGCGTTAATCACCTCTGTCTGAAGGTGGTTCAAGTGGAGAAGTAGATGAGGATGTCTTCCTTCGAACTAGGGTGAGGTGTACCACCTGCCCTGCATTTCGTAATACTTCAACAACATCCTGGTTGGCAAAACCCTGAATGTTCACACCGTCAACCTAAAATATCGAGAGAAACATTCAACAGAGGTTTCAAGTTAGCTACTATTTTTAATTCTGACAACAATGAATAAAACGAAGCAAATCCTTTCATTCCAAAAATAAATTATTTAGGCCAGGCACGGTGGCTTACGTCTGTAATCCCAGCACTTTGGTAGGCTGAGGTGGGTGGATCACCGAGGTCAGGAGTTTGAGACCAGCCTGGGCAACATGGTAAACCCCGTCTCTGTTAAAAATACAAAAATTAGCCAGCCGTGGTGGTGCACACCTATAGGCCCAACTACTTGGGAGGCTGAGGCGGAGAATCACTTGAACCTGGGAGGTGGTAGTTGTAGTGAGCCAAAATCATGCCACTGCACTCCAACCTAGGCAACGGAGCAAGCCTCCATCTCAAGAAAAATAAATAAGTAAGTAAACAAAGAAATAAATAATCTAGACTTTAGGATGTATTTTTTAAATAAAGATGTAAAACTAGCAAAACATGCTAAGAAACTTCCTCACACACTAGAAAGCAAATTCAAATTTGTACTCCTAAGTTAGTCACTTAAACTAATAGCCTGAGAGATATAAAGGATTTTAATCTCCGATGTAATTCAAAATTCAAAATGCCATAAAAGATGTTCAGTTATTATATACAGCTCTCAAGATGTATATTAATAGAAGCCATTATTATCAAAACTAAAGAGGTCATCTAATACTTCATCCCTGTATTCATACCACATGGTATTTTCAAGAAACACATTGATCTCCCCTCCAATAGGTCTTCTATCTTTCTGAAAAAGTATTCTTTTTCAAGAACAGTATTCTTAATCTATGTCAAGCCCAATTCCTGAAGTCTATCAGAACCAATAGGCTGGCTGGCGTGGTGGCTCACGCTTGTAATCCAAGCACTTTGGAGGCCAAGGCGGGCAGATCACCTGAGGTCGGGAGTTCATGACCAGCCTGACCAACATGGTGAAACCCCGTCTTTTAAAAAAAAAAAAAAGAACCAATAGGCTTCCTCTCTCAATCTTCTCTGTGCTAGCTATGAGTATTTCAACTGTCCCATAAGGCTTTTAAAGCCAAGAGTCATGAAATGTGCTGACTTAGATAGATTCGAAGAGCAAGGATGCAAATCATACCACCCAATATTTGTCTCTATGTTAAGCAATGTGTGCGTATACATGTGTATAGACATTAATACGTATGTATATATAAACTGAACTAATTTCTACTAAATGGGGAAAAGGCCAGTTTTAATTGATAAAAGGTAATTATTATATTTTTAGTTATGTAAAATATCTCAATTTTAGTTGTACTCATAATTATTGCTAACAGAAAAACTACTTTCACAAAAAGATAAAAAGAGTGAGTTAATGGTCTATAAATTATACATAAAATGGGTGAGTTTAAAGAACACAGTGTGGTACTTGAGTGTTTTCTAGAAAAATGCTAGAACATCTTTCAAACATATATGTATAGAAAAACATATTTTTTGTACCAATATGTTTAGTGAATCCTTTCTCCACTGACAGTGAAAAAAAATTAAATGTAAGAAGAGTCCAAAATAATGAGATTTCACTGTACTAACTTAATTTTTAAAAACCCTTATAAAACTATATTAAGCCATCCTCCTCTCACATATATATTATAATAACGATCAATCATTTTTTCAACTGGAATCAAATCTAAAACAGAGGCTAGTTACTTACAGCAATTATTTTGTCATTCACTTGAATGTGGCCATTGTGGTATGCAGCACTGCCAGGTATTATACTTTTCACATAAATCCCTGGAGCTTCCCCTTAAAGTGCACAGACATACAGAAAAAGGAAGAAAATTCTAATTAGGTCTTGATTGCAAAATTTGTATCAAGAGGTTAATTAGTTAACGGGGTTGACTGGAGGTTTGATAAATACTATTTTGAACACAAGCAGAGAAATTGATGGATTACTTCAAACTGTCACCATCTCAAGTGACCCGAAATTCGAGATGATTTGACTGATGACTACTCTTCTGGAAAAATAATCAGTAATGGAATCCTGATGAAATGTACTCTAATCTAAGCTGAAATTCAGAGTCCAGAGTAAGTCTGACTCTCTCTTAGTCTGTCTCTACTCTTATTGCTGATGTGGCATAAGACTTCATCATTTTCTTTTTCTTTCTCTTTTTTTCTTTTTTTTTTTTTTGAGATGGAGTCACTTCTCACCCAGGCCAGAATGTAGTGGCGCAATTTCAGCTCACTGCAACCTCTGCCTCCTAGGTTCAAGCGATTCTCCTGCCTCAGTCTCCTGAGTAGCTGGGATTACAGGCGCACGCCACCAGGCCTGATAATTTTTATATTTTTAGTAGAGACAGGGTTTCACCATGTTGGGTCAGGCTTGTCTCGAACTCCTGATCTCGTGATCTGCCCACCTCGGCCTCCCAAAGTGCTGGGATTACAGGCGTGAGCCACCACACCCAGCGACTTCATCATTTTTTTTACCATCACTATGACAAGAGTCTCCTAGATCTTCCTACTTATATTTAGTTCACTGCTCATGTGAGCTTCGCAGACACAGAAATGAGAAAAGTACATATGATCTCTTTTTATTTGAGACAGAGTTTTGCTCTTGTCGCCCAGGCTGGAGTGTAATGACTTTGACTTATCAAAAACCTTTTTCTTTTCCATTCATAACTCAAATGCCACCTTCTTTGTAAATTCTCCATTTCCCTCTGACAAACTGAGTATGTCATCTGCCATACCATGATAGTTTGCTTGGTCCCCATATCTGCAAATTTCACATCTGCAGGATGTGAACCGGGTGTGGTGGCAGGCACCCAAAGTCACAGCTACTGGGGAGTCTGAGGCATGAGAATCGCTTAAACCCAGAAGCCAGAGGTTGCAGTGAGATCATGCCACTGCACTCCAGCCTGGCAACAGAGTGAGACTCCATCTCAGAAAAAATAATAATAATAATTTTTTAAAAAGAACTAAGTGCTGCTTACATGTTTGTCTCCCTGAATTGACTTATCTTATTCATTTTCTACTCTCTCCATAACTCCTCAAAAGTCCAATGAATAGAATAGAGCAAAAATGATTTTCAAAGACTACTTGCTAAAAAGCATGTTGAGACTGGACGCGGTGGCTCATACTTGTAATCCTAGCACTTTGGGAGGGGGAGGTGGGTGGATCATGAGGTCAGGAGATCAAGACCATCCTGGCCAACATGGTGAAACCCCGTCTCTACAAAAAATACAAAAATTAGCTGGGCCTGGCGGTGCATGCCTGTAATCCCAGCTACTCGGGAGGCTGAGGCAGGAGAATCGCTTAAACCTGGGAGTCAGAGGTTGCAGTGAGCTGAGATCACTCTACTGCACTCCAGCCTGAAAACAGAGCTAGACTCCGTCTCAAAAAAAAAAAAAAAAAAGTGCTTTTGAGGGTAAAGAAGTAAAATGAGCCGGGCGCAGTGGCTCACGCCTATAATCCCAGCACTTTGGGAGGCCAAGGCGGGTGGACCACAAGGTCAGGAGATTGAGACCATCCTGGGCAACATGGTGAAACCCCGTCTCTACTAAAAAATACAAAAATTAGCTGGGTGTGGTGGCATGCCCCTGTAGTCCCAACTATTTGGGAGGCTGAGGCAGGAGAATTGCTTGAACCCGGGAGGCAGAGGTTGCAGCGAGCCAAGATCACGCCACTGCACTCCCCACTGCACTCCAGCCTGGTGCCTGGCAACAGAGTGGGACTCTGTCTCAAAAAATATATATATAAATAAATAAATAAAAATTAAATAAAAATAAAAAGAAGTAAAATGAGCCAGGTGTGGTGGCTCACGTCTGCAATCCCAGCACTTTGGGAGGCCAAGGCAGATGGATCACCTGAGGTCAGGAGTTTGAAACCCCTGGCTAACACGGTGAAACCCTGCATCTGCTAAAAATACAAAAATTATCTGGATGTGGTGGTATATGCCTGTAGTCCCAGCTAATTGGAGGCTGGGTTAGGAGAATCTCTTGAACCTGGGAGTTGGAGATTGCAGTGAGCCAACATTGCGCCACTGCACTCCAGCCTGGGCAACAGAGCGAGACTCTGTCTCAAAAAATAAAAGAAGAACTAGTAAAATAGCAAAATGATGCTTTCCTTTATTCAGTAACATAAACATTAAATTTTTTCATTCACTTTCATTTAGGAACTAAACCATAAGTTTATGAACTTTCGCTTAGGAACTAAACCATAAGTTTATGAACTAAATCATGATTCCTCTAACCAGGCTTAGCATATTAAAAACTACTTCATGTGTTTTTTTGCAACATTATTATACAAACCACACTTAGCTCTTTTGAATGTCATTTAAATTCTGAACCTAAATAAAGGTGGCACTTAGAATCTAAAGATTTGAAAAAAGTTATTTCATTAGGCTAAAATAGCACAAGGTGGTCTGACATGAATTTCATTCAGGACTCTGAATACATTAGCACTCTTAATCCTTCCACCTGCTGTAGGTATGCAAAATAACAGTTTTTTAAGGAAATTAACCCTGTAATCTTGCTATTAAAAAAACTAGAACATTTTATCACTCTGATTTTTCATATTATTAGCAAATATTTGCAGAAAGGCTTATTGTTTCTTACCCTAATAATTCTCTTACAATAAGGGAATAAATCTTATAGTGAACATTACCAAAGCTTTGCAGATAGGAATTGAGGGAGTTTTATTCAGAAGTACTTTAACTGTGTATTTATTCTCACAGTTTATTCCTTTTATAAGAAAGGAAAACAGTTCTAATGAAAATGCTTGTTTTAACTTATTTTTTTTTAGTGATAAAACATAATAGTCATACTTTGGGAACATTTACAATATGAAACACATACAGGAATCAATTTACTTATCACAAATCTAATCTATCATAATATGTTAACAATATTCACAACATATCTATTTTACAAACAAAGAAGGTACAATTAAATATTATACAATGAGCTGACCAATTATATTTTTTTGTTAATGACTATCAAGCCAGCTATAAAACTGTTGAGATAAAAATATGATTTTATAATCACTGAGAAGTGACTGGTTGCTATTATAGATTCATGGTTTTATGGTTCAAGATTTAAATTAAAATCTGCAAGCATTTAATGTTACTATCTAGAAACCTTAACATCCTTTACAATTATTTCCAAATATAAAATAGAAATGATTCATTTACCTGTATGAGATGTTCCAACATAGCCAACAATTCTAATTCCAAGACTCTGCCCATCTTTTTCACAAGCTCAACATTGTAAGTTTCAAAAAGAGAAGTGTCCTAAAAGGAAAAACCAAATTTAATGATACATGCTTAGTTGCATACCTGTGTGTACATAGTCAATCTGTGCAAGGTTTGTCAAGTATTTTCCTAGCATCTATGGTAGGCAGAATTTTAAGATGGTCCCCACGACCTTCAATCCCTGGTTCTACTCCCATATTGATGCCATATTACATGGCAAAAGGGAGATTATCCAGGTGGGCTAATCTCATCACTAGACCCCTTTAAAGGCAGCGTTTTCTCCTGCTGGCAGCAGAAAGGGAAATGAAAAAGATCTGGCCGGGCACGGGGTTCATGCCTGTAATCCCAGCACTTTGGGAGTACGAGGCGGGCAAATCACGAGGTCAGGAGATCAAGACCATCCTGGCTACCTCGGTGAAACCCTGTCTCTACTAAAAATACAAAAAATTAGCCAGGCGTGGTGGCACGCACCTGTAGTCCCAGCTACTCGGGAGGCTGAGGCAGGAGAAGGCAGAGGTTGCAGTGAGCCGAGGTCGTGCCACCGCACCCCAGCCTGGGTGACAGAGCAAGACTCTGTCTCAAATAAACAAAACCAAAAAAGAAGATTATCTGAATCAGAAAAAAGAAGGTGATCTTCAACTTGTGGTTTGAAGATGGAAGGAGTCATGTGACAAGGAATGTGGGGGGTCTTAAGGAGCCGAAAGAGGTCTCTGGCTGGCATCGGACAAAAAAAGGACCTCAGTCCTACAGTTGCAAGGAACAAGATTCTGCCAACAATCTGAATGAGACTGGACATGGACTGTCCCAGGCATCCAGAAAGAGCCCAGCCAGGCCCACACCTTGATTTTGGCCTTGTGAGAAGCTAAGCAGAGGCCAGGCGCAGTGGCTCACACCTACAATACCAGCACTTTGGGAGGCCGAGGCAGGCGGATCACCTGAGGTTAGGAGTTTGAGACCAGCCTGGCCAGCATGGCGAAACTCTGTCTCTACTAAAAATACAAAATTTAGCTAGGTGTGGTGGCACATGCCAGTAACCCCAGCTACTCCAGAGGCTGATACAGAAGAATTACTTGAACCCAGGAGGTGGAGGTTGCAGTGAGGTGAGATTGTGCCACTGCATTCCAGCCTGGGCAACAGAGCAAGACTCTGTCTCAAAAAAAAAAGAAAAAAGCTAAGCAGAGAGACCAGCCAAGCCCACCCTGAATTCTGTCCTACAGAACTGTGAACTAACAAAGGATATTGTTTTAAACCAGTAAATGTGTTGTAATTTGTTATACAACAATAGAAAACTAATATAACCGCTTAGAAAAAAGGCTGTATTTGTATCTGAAAGAACCATGAACATAAAGAAAAATTTAGAAACAAAGGTAAGACTAATTATTGTTAACTAACATAAAAATATTAACATAAAACTTCTTTTCTTTTCTTTTCTTTTTTTTTTTAAGAGACAGCATCTTGCTCTGTCACCCAGGCTGGAGTGCAGTGGAGCAATCACACCTTACTGCAACCTCAAACTCCTGGCCTCAAGCAATCCTCCCATTCAGCCTCCCAAGTAGCTGGGACTACAGGTGTGCTACTGCATCTGGTCCTAAAACTTATTTTCAATACTCATCTTTTAAACATTTCTGTAAATGTCTGTAATCCCAGCACTTTGGGAGGCCAAGCGGGCGGATCTCCTGAGGTCGGGAGTTTGAGACCAGCCTGACCAATATGAAGAAACTCCATCTCTACTAAAAATACAAAATTAGCCTGGCATGGTGGCGCATGCTTGTAATCCCAGCTACTCAGGAGGCTGAGGCAGGAAAATCGCTTGAACCCGGAAGGCGGAGGTTGCAGTGAGCCAAGATCATGCCATTGCACTTCAGCCTGGGCAACAAGAGCGAAACTCCATCTCAAAAAAAACCCCTATTTCTTTGCTTTTACTTTTTTATGTCTTCATTAAAAGCCCATGTTGAGATAGTGGGATGGAGCTTGAAATGGACCAGAAAGATGTGAATTCAAATTCCAGTTTTATAACTTACTCCCTGTAAGGTCTCTAACATGATGTTTGACTTTATCTTCCTCATCTATTAAATGTATAAGGCCCAACTGGCAGAATTATTGTGAAGATTTCAGATAACCTGAACAATTCCAGGTGCTTGATAATTAATAATAACTATTATTATTATATAACTGAAATTATTATAATAAATATTACCATTGATATTCACTCCCTTTAGCCAGCCTGTGGCTACCAGTGGTAATTCTCATACATCAACCAGTGTTTACAGGTTTCCTTTCACCACCTGGAAGGTTTTTTTACAGTTCTCCCCCTCACGATCCCAATGATAAGGCAAGTATTATTATTCTTCAACTTACAAATAAGTCACTGAGGCTCAAAGAGGTTGAATGACTTAACCCCAAGAAACAGCAAAACAGAAAACCAATATGTCTGATGTCTCCAAGTGAGGTTGTTGTTTTTTTTTCTTACTTCACTGGCGAGTGCTCAACTCACACCAATGTGGTGCTTTAAGGTGAATTTCTTATCTTACAGTGTGTCACACCCAGGCTTTGGTTTAAGATGAAAGGATGATATGTATACTCACAGAACCACGGCCCTTGGGGGCTACAGTGGGCAGGGCGACAGGCAAGGCTGCAGGGGCAGGAGGGGTTACCGAAACTTCACCAGTTGGGTCTCTAGCAACGAGCATCCTGACTGAATTCCCACAGTTCCTTAGAACCTGTGCAACTTGCTCACTGGTCATTCCTTGCACGTTTGTGTCACCAATCTTCAAGATGTGGTCCCCTGTCTGCAGTCTTCCATCCTTCAACCCAAGAAAAGACAAAATTATTTTGAGAAATCAATGCTGTAACTTCACTAGTTAATAACAGTTCATCAGACTTTCAGCTCCCCACAAAATGGTTGACAAAGAAGCCACCTAAAATGCTGAATAAAATGGAATATTGTTAATAACTGGCTGAATTGGTGAGAATAAAGAAATTCCATGTAAAACACAAAGAAATGGCTCAAAATGAGAAAATTAGTCAGTATTCTAAAAAAGGCTTCTGCTTGAGGGTATAAGCTCATGCCTAATGGCCTAGAGCTAGGGTGTTAATGGCCCTGTGTGCACGGAAGAGGTCAGAAAGCTCAGGGCCTCAAGAAGGAAAGTTCAGAACAGAAGTCTCCGGCATAAAGCTGTGAATTTCAAAACTAACATGCTCAGTGACACGTTTGAGGAATAGAAAGATGCCAGTGTGGCTACAAGAAAATGAGGAAAAAGAAGAATAGTCTGAGAGATGAGGGAGTTAATGGAGTCAGACAGTACAGGGCATCTTCTTTGTATGATTGGGAAGGGAAGGTACAGAGTAATGACATTACCTGACTGACTTTAACAACATAATTCTAGCTTCTGTGCTTAAAATAAACTATACAAGAGGAAACGATAGAAGCAAAGATACGAGTTGGGAGGTCTTAGCAATAATCCACAATAGCTTGGGTGTGGTTCGCAGTTGGGGTGTTCAGAAGTGAGATCCTAGATATGATTTTAGTAAACTGTCAATAGGATCTGCAGATAGCTTCTATATGCGCTGTGAAGGGGGGGAAAAGGACTCAAAACTCCCAAGTGTTTAGCCTGAGCAACTGGAAAGATAGAGCAGCCATGAACTGAGATAAAGATACAGAGGTACAGATGGGTGAGTTGGAAGTCAGGAGTTCAGTTTCAGAGCTGTCGTCTTAGATACCTATTAGACAGTCAAGTGGAGGTAACAGGTATACAGCTAGATACACAAATCTGGAGTTCAGGAGAGAAATCCAGACTACGCATTTAAATTGGGGAGTTGGGGAGAGGTTAAAAAAAAAAAGAAGAAGGAGCCTTGCAAGTCATTAGCACATATGAGGTATTTAAAGTCATGATTCTGCCGGCAGGGTGGCTCACACCTATAATCCCAGCACTCTGGGAAGTCAAGGTGGGTGAATCTCTTGAGGCCAGGAGTTAAGACCAGCCTGGCCAACATGGAGAAACCCTGTCTCTACTAAATATACAAAAATTAGCCAGGTGTGGTGGCGCACACCTGTAATCTCAACTACTCGAGAGGCTGAGGCATGAGAATTGCTTGAACCTAGGAGGCAGAGGTCACAGTGAGCCAAGATCGAGCCACTGCGCTCCAGCTTGGGCGACAGAGCAAGACTCTGTCTCATAAAAAATAAAAATAAAGTCATGATTCCGAATGAGTTGAAAGAAAAGATACATGATGTTATGTCTCTTAAGCTAGGTGGTATGTATTACACACTGGTAATTATTGTTTTGGTTTCTTTTTGTTGTTGAGATAGAGTCCCACTCTGTTGCCCAAATTGGTCTTGAAAACAATTATTGTTGTAATTATTATTTAAAATGTGCACAGATATTATATACATTCTTTTACATGTATGTATACTTCATACACAGAGGTTAATAATAATTTATCAAAATGAGTATCTGCTCAAAATGTTCATTTCCCTTCTTTGTGAAATTTTTGAAACAGCTAATTTTTACAAAATTTTTCCTAAATTTGTTTAGTAAGAAATTTTGAATTCACTTTACTTATCTTTATTACAGTGTATTAAAGATATCACCCATGTTAACATAGCTGGCTTTATTTACACTTATACATGCAGAGCACCTTGCAGGTTCAAAATCACTTTCATGTACCATCTCACTTAGAGAAGGACAACTTTCAAACGAGAAAACTGAGATATAAAAAGTTTGACTGACTTGGCCAAGGTCACAAAGCTGATAAAAGGGTTGAACCAAAGTTGCATCCAAGTTGCTCACTGAAGACTATTCTCATTTAGTTATTTGCCTTATACTTCAATATCTCCAGAGTGATATTACTGTAGCAAGTCAATCTCCTACATGCAAAGGCTGCTAGTAGATAGCAAATGTACTGTTTTCCTGTTCTCCAAGAAACTGCCTATAACTCTCAAAAAGTTTGAATGGAATGAAGATGAAAAATAGATATTCTGCAACATGGAGAGAAAGCTTGAGAACAGAGCAATGACTACTGGGTTAATCCAGTCCTAAGCTTCAAATTTCTAGTTTCAGGTGGCACCATCTGCAAGCTGAAGATGAGATTCTGAAGGAAGAAGTCTTTTTAAAAACCTTAGACTGAAAAATCTATTCTCCATCCTTCCTTTTCTCCAATTTTACAGGAACCTAAATGAAGGAATGCTTTAGACTGAAGCAATGAGTACAAAGCTCTGTGTTTTGTTGTAAATGCTGCAGAAGGCACTGGAAGGGACTAGAAGTAGAGAGAAGCAGTGCAGAAGAAATGCAATTTAATTCAGAAAGATCTGGAAAGACCTAGAGAACACAAACAGACCCAAGGAGGACACTGTTAGGAAAAAAGGAATAAAGAATTGCCGGATTTCCACCTGAATAATGATAATTTGATATTCTGTTTTCATCCATGCAACAAACTTGAAACAAAATAAGCAACTACTTAAGAGAAAGTCAGTGGTCCCGATGAAAAATAAGAGTAAAGTTGCCTCTGTAAATCAAACTATTCTTCAACAGAATTATGCCCTGATCGAAAAATAAAAAAATACGTCTAATAAGTGTTTTCATACTTGGCTTGGCTAAAGAAGGACATTTTACCATAAGATACATTTTTAGTCACTTCTTAGGCATTATTTTTCTTCTATTTTACCTCAAGTCTTAATTTAAAATGATGTAGATAATTTGCATCTGTCACTGAAAGTCAAACATTTTCTTCCTACAGAAAAGCAGGTGTTCTAAAGAATTCATAAGTACAAAAATAGTCATTAGTCAGATTGATAGAAAAACACCAAAATGACAGCTACCTTGTCTAAGTCCAACAGCCCCAGACTGCATTTTACTGATATTTTCTGATCAACATTCTCCTTCCATAACCTGTCTTCTGTGTGAGGAAAGTGAAAGGCATAAAGTCCCTTTGTTCTTTAACAGAGATCATCAATGAAAACCAATAAATAGCTATGCCAAGATTCAAGTGCACAGCATGCTAATAAAACATTCACATATAAAAGTTTATTAATCTATAGATTCTTTCAAAAGAGAAAAAAACTATGCATATCTGGCCTCAATCTGATTCTTTGATAACACATCAAAACTTGACAAGTGGTGGTTTCTTATGCAGTTACAATGCAGAATCTGGAACCCTATCACCAATATGGGGAAATCCCGCCTCTACTAAAATATAAAAATTAGCCGGGCGTAGTGGTGGGCACCTGTAGTCCCAGCTACTTGGGAGGCTGAGGCAGGAGAATCACTTGAACCCGGGAGGCAGAGGTTGCAGTGAGCCAAGGTTGTACCACTGGACTCCAGCCTGGCAACAGAGCAAGACTTCATCTCAAACAAAAAAAAGCAAGCCTAAGACTGTTTTCCTTTGAAAGGGCTTCTCACAAGGTTAGACCTTGGCTAACACCTGGGAGCTTAGATTCTGTGAGGGTTCTCACCATTCCCTCGTAAACATGGCTCCAGGCGCCTAAAGTGTGGTTTCTCCTGAACACCTGCTTTCTCCTGGAAGTCCAGGACGTCAGTATATGCCACACAGTGTGTGCCTATGTGACCAGCATCCAGTAACAATGCTGTGCACTGAGTCTCTGATGGGTTTCCATGGCAGACATTTCAGATGTGTGGTCATAATTCACTGCTGGAAGATTTAAGTGTGTCGTCTATGGTTCCACGGGGAGAGGACTCGTGCCTGGTTTCCTCCAGACTCCACCTCATGCACCTTTTCCATGTGGATTTTGCTTTGTATTCTTTCACTGTGATAGCTGTGGGTCCAACTGTCTGTTGAGTCCTATGAGTCCTCCTAGCAAGTCATCAAACCTGGTGGTCTTGGGGACCATTTTAGAAATAGGGAATTAAGCCAAGACGTCCTTTTCCCAGGGTGAGAGAGGTGGATCCAGAATTCAAGCCTTCATCTGTCTGATTCAAAAGCTCACACACTATAATCCTATGCTCTTTCCTTTCGGAGGCTTATTTGGATACAGGTGTATTGAGAAGAATTTCTCCAAAGGTAGATCTAGGGAGGGTGTACACCACGTCTTGTGCCATAGCCTAGGGCCTGAAGGTGCTGCAGCTTAAGTAATTTCATGAGTTACAGCAAGCATAACATTGACTGGTGACAGGCAACAAATGAGGCAGGCCGAGGAAGGAGATACATGGATCACAGCAAGAGGACTCAAGAGGTTTTATTTGCCGTCAGCTGATATGAGAGGAAAGGAGAAGTGAATACTGCTCTGTCCCCCTATGTCTGACCTAACCATATGCCCTTCTGTTGTTCCTAGAGCTGACTACTTCCTGTCGATGGATGTGAACAACTCTGCACAGGTATATATCAGGAAAAGGAAAACATCAGGTTTAACTTTGGATAAATTCAAACAACAAAGCTCAGAATTCAGAATCAAACAAATACGAGCTCAATCCTGACTTTGTCGCTCACCTAGCTGCTGTAGGCTTGGGCAATTTCTTAATGGTTTCCATATCTATAATTTGGGAGTAAAACTTACAAGACTGTTTTGAAAGTTACATGGGAATAATATACATTAAGCAGATAACAATGTCTGGCATAAGTACTTGCTTCTCTTTGAGCACTTATGACCCTGTGACAAGCATACCCTCTACCTCCTCTTTGATGATCTGAAATAGTGACGATCCCTTCCAGTAAAGGGCGAAAATCAGACTTGGGCTTTTTCCAACAATGCCTCAATGGGATTAATCTGGGAAACTCTGCATATCTCATTCTTGTGAAAATTCATAAAGCACGTTAGTATTTTAAAAGCTCAGAAAATTCTTACAGTAAAGAAACTTATTTGATTTTGTTTAAATTTACTTGACCCTTTGTTTTGCACAATAACCACTCCACTTTGCATTTTAGGGAAAAAAATGCCACTCCAACTAACAAACCTATTAAAATTGCTAAGGCAGAGGCAGAAGAAAGGAGGGAATACAAAGAAAGGCATTTCAAAATTGGCTGCAATATTTCATTCTTTCCAGGTTATAAAAAAAAAAATCTTAAAAATCCTTAAAGAATATTATTTGTTTTGTGCCACAGATGTATGTGGTTTTTGTTTGTTTGTTTGTTTTCTTGAGACACAGTCTTGCTCTGTCACCCAGGCTGGAGTGCAGTGGCATGATCTCAGCTCACTACAACCTCTGCCTCCTAGGTTCAAGCAGTTCTCCTGCCTCAGCCTCCCGAGTAGTTGGGATTACAGGCTTGCGTCACCACACCCAGTTAACTTTTTTGTATTTTTAGTAGCAATGGGGTTTCACCTTGTCGGCCAGGCTGGTCTCAAACTCCTGACCTCAAGTGGTCTGCCCATCTCAGCCTTCCAAAATGCTGGGATTTCAGGCGTGAGGCACCACACCCAGCCACAGATGTGTTTTAAAGGTCTATGAAGTAAACATTGTCAAACACTCTGGTCTCAGAACTTGCTACAGTTTGGATGTTTTTCCCCCAAAGAAACCTTTGTCCCCAAAGAGTTCGAGACCAGCCTGGCCAACATGGTAAAACCCTGTCTCTACTAAAAATCCAAAAATTAGCCGGGTGTGGTGACACATGCCTGTGATCCCAGCTACTCAGGAGGCTGAGGCATGAGAATTGCTTGAACATGGGAGGTGGGGCCCAATGGGAGGTGTTTGGGTCATGGGGGTGAATCCCTCGTGAATGGCTTCGTGCAGTGAGTTCTTGCTCTGAGTTCTCTGCAGTGAGTTTACTTGGTGCAGTGAGTTGTCACTCTGATTGTTAAGAGGAGCCCCTCCCCACCCCCACAACCTGCACCGTACTTCCTCACTGTCCACATGATCTCTGCACACACTGGTTCTCCTTCACCTTCCACCATAGAAGCAGCCTGAGGCTTTCCCCCAGATGCCAAATTTTCCAGCCAGCAGAACTGTAAGCTAAATAAACCTCTTTTAAATTACCCAGCCTCAGATATTTCCTTATAGCAACACTAAATGGATGAAGACAGAACTCCTTCACACTCTTAAAAATTATTAAGGATGGAGGCATAGGAATCATGAAGCAGCAGAAGAATCTGCTGGGGGTAATGAATAGGCTCATTATCTTGATTGTGGTAATGGATGGTATAACAGTTAAATTATATGTGTCAACCTTGGTAGGCTGTGGTGCTATTTTGGTCAAACACTAGTCTAGATGTTGCTGCAAAGGTATTTTGTAAATGTGATTAGCATATACAAACAGCTGACTTTAAGTAAAGGAAGACTGCCCTCAATAACGTAGGTGAGCCTCATTCAATCAGTTGAAAAATTCACAAGCAAAAATTAGATTTCCTAGAGAAGGAAATCTGCTTCAAGAATGTAACACAGCTTCCTGAGAAATTCTGCTGGCCTACCCTAAGGACCTCAAGCTCAAGACTACAACATCAACTCTTGTCTGAGTTTCCAGCCTCCTGGCCTGCCCTACAAATTTTGAACTTGCCAGCCCTCACCATGGCATGAGCCAATTTTTAAAAATAACCTCTTCATATAATATATGATTACACACACAGACACACACACACACACACACACACACACACTATTGGTTCTGTTTCTCTGGAGAAACCTGACTGCTGGTAAAGATGAATTCACAAATGTATTCACATGTAAAAATTGGCACTGAGGAATTTTTAAAATATTTAATATGTTAATTTTATCAATATTTATATATTAATGTCTATATATTTTTTAAGAGCTATATTTTCCAAAATAAGAAATATTAGTAAGAGTAAAACTGTTTAATATTTTTACAAATCTCTTTAATATCTGGCTTAAAGGAAAACAGCTGAACTCATCTGCTTCCGCATTCAATATGTTATGATATACTGTTTCAGAAGTATATGAAGAATATCTGGCCTCAGTCTGATTCTTTGATAACACACCAAAACTTGACAAGTGGTGGTTTCTTATACAGTTACAATGTAGAATCTGGAACCCTATCAACAAACTGTCAGACACTATTTTATTAAAATACACTGATTCATCTTGATTTCGTAAGGATCTTTTAGCTATGTGTTATTTTGTCATATCACATACTGGTCTTCAAAAAATATTGAGGCTGGGTATGGTGGCTTACGCCTATAATCCCAGCACTTTGGGACGCCTAAGCAAGAGGATAGCTTGAGGCCAGGAGTTCAAGACCACCCTGGGAAACAAAGGGAGAAGCTGACTCTAGAAAAAATAAAAATGAGGCTGGGCAGGTGCAATGTCTCACACCTGTAATTCCAGCACTTTGGAAGGCCAAGGCAGGAAGATCGCTTGAGCTCAGGAATTTGAAATCAGCCTGGGCAACATGGTGACACCCCATCTCTACAAAAAATACAAAATTTAGCCGGGCATGGTGGCCTGTGCCTGAAGTCCCAGCTACTCTGGAAACTGAGGTGGGAGAATCACTTGAACCCCAGAGGCAGAGGCTGCAGTGAGCCAATATCACACCACTGTGTTCCAGCCTGGGTGACAGAGTGAGACCCTATCTCAAAAAAATAAAAATAAAAATAGGTTAGCCTAGCATGGTGGTACATGCCTATAGTACCAGCTACTTGATAGACTGTGGTAGAGGACTGCTTGAGCCTGGGAAGTCAAGGCTGCAGTGAGCTAGGATCATGCCACTGCACTCCAGCCTGGGTGACAAAGCAAGACTTTGCTCAAAAAGAAAAAAAAAAAAGAAGAGGAAAATAAAATATTGATTCACAGTCATGCAGACCTTCCAAATACTGACATATTTCATCATATAATATCAAAACAATCATACTGAGCTGGGCGCAGTGGCTCGCGCCTGTAATCCTAGCACTTTGGGAGGCCAAGGTGGGCGGATTGCCTGAGCTCAGGAGTTTGAGACCAACCTGGGCAACACAGGGAAACTATGTCTCTACGAAAATACAAAAAATGACCCAGGTATGGTGGCGGGTGCCTGTAGTCTGAGCTACTTGGGAGGCTAAGGCCGGAGAATTGCTTGAACCTGGGAGGCAGAGGTTACAGTGAATCGAGATCACGCCACTGCACTCCAGCCTGGGTGACAGAGCAAGTCTCTATCTCAAAAAAAAAAAAAAAAAAAACATGTTGGTTAATATCAATCAACAATCTAATCAGAAATGCCTTTCTTTTTCTTTCCTTTCTTTTTTTTTTTTTTTTTTGAGACAGGGTCTTACTCTATTGTCTAGACTGGATGGAGTTCAGTGCCAGGATCTCGGCTCAAGAAGCAGCCTCTGCCTCCCAGGCTCAAGTGATCCTCCCACCTCAGCCTCCAGAGTACCATCACACCCTGCTAACTTTTGTGTCTTTTGTAGGACAGGATTTTGCCATCTTGCCCAGGCTGGTATTGAACTCCTGGGCTCAAGGGATCCTCCCACCTTGGCCTCCCAAAGTGCTGGGCTTACAGGCATGAGCCACCACGCCCAGCCTTAGAAAAGCTTTTAAATATTAGGGCCATGTCAAGCTCATGATAAAATACTAATCTTCCAAAATTCTAATTTTTGCTTAAGCTCAAGTTTTATTGTTGCCAACAAACAGTGTCAGTTGTTTTCCTTGAAATAACAGGTTCACATCATCTATTCTCAAGAAAACGTCTTCCAAATACCCAAGTCTGGATAAACATAATTTTTCTGCAGTTATTTTTATAAAAATAAAAATGCTGTTCCACATAAAGTAGCAGATTCATCTTGCAAATGACTTTCCTTAAGACAACCATCATACTTTAGTACATAGCAAGAATGCTACACAGTACTTCCCGCTTTGACAGTATTCAAAAGACAGGCACTAAATGGTCAAAATGTACTGAAATTAATCATTTTACTGTATCATAAAAAACTCCAAGTGATGGGTGCAGCAAACCAACCATGGTACATGGATACCTGCGTAACAAACCTGCACCTTCTGCACATGTACCCCAGAACTTTAAGTGTAATAAAAAATAATAATAATAAATATCCAGAGGGGGAGGGAAAAAAACTCCAAGTGAAGCAGCATTTTTTTTCTTTTTGTTGCAAGCATACAGCAGAGAAGAATGCAATGATTCCTATAACAGTCTGTGGCCACTGCCTTGTTTTGCACCAAGGCACCAGCAGTTTTAGTCTGTAACTGCTGTTATATCATTGGTACAAATGTTAACAGGGTGAAAGGGATAATAACATTGTGATATTATTGTAAAAGCTGTTTGGATCTCACAGACCACCTGCAAGGCTTTCAGAACCCTCCAGAGGCC
The DNA here is from genome assembly GCA_036589455.1 of Ateles fusciceps. NCBI lineage: Eukaryota > Metazoa > Chordata > Mammalia > Primates > Atelidae > Ateles > Ateles fusciceps. The sequence goes on along the minus strand of JAZHEH010002507.1, from coordinate 18,532,329 downwards.
CACAGACCAAACTTTGACAACTGCTGTTCTAAATAAATGCTCCTAGGTGCTGAAATGATGACAGGAACATCAGTGGCTCCACAAGCTGTATAAGGTGAAGTGATCATAATCTGAAATGAAGAGCCGACGAACTCACCTTGAAGCTGCATTTGCATGGCAAGCTCATTTTTACTTATGTATGTCTATTAGAAGGGATAAATTTACGTGTAACTGGGCAATAACCAGTGAAATTTTACATGTCATTCTGATTATGGGAATAACTAAAGTCATTTCTGATTTATCATGGCCATTCTATTTAATATGGGCTTATTATTAAGTGGCTTCATAGTCAAATTTCTAAACTAGTTTCTAACAACTAAATGTAGTAATTAACATTTCTTCAATATAGAATTAAGCAGAAACAGCTGCTAATTTTTTTAGTAGCCTACTTTCAGTCTAAACACTGCTAAACAATGAAAGATAGTCATTTAACTTATAAGGCCATACATTTTAATTCAAATGAAATTTATCATGTACAATATTAGGACAAATGTTTATAATCATTGTATCTTCTGATTTTAACATTTAGGCGATCGAAAGACACACTAGAGGAGAATAATACAGGTGTTCAAAATGCAATATTCATTAACAACTCTTTTCAATTAAAGAAAAATTATCCTCTGATGGAATCACGAAGCCTGTCAATTATAAGGAAAACAAACCCCAAAAATGTTGATTTAGGAACTGTTTAAAATAAGACAGAGCATATACTAATAATACTTACAGAATAAGCCATTTTTAAGCTATACTTAAATTCTAGTTATTAAGTCATATGTCCTGGTAACTCATGTTATAAAATTACGTTTCAATTCATACAACTTAAATTTTATAAAACCAAAATGATAACAAGGAGGGTTGACTTACTCGATCTGCTAATCCTCCAGGAACTATAGTCCTCACAACCACGCCACTTGTTTTTCCTCCAACTATTCCAAAACCTAGTCCAGAGCCATCATTAATGAGCTCAACCTCTTCAACATGGCCCCAACAAACCTACAAATTAATGGCAAATAAGAGTCACAGTATCAGTAATACCCACAGATTCTTAGCTTTCCAATATCATCATTACCAAAGTAACAGATTTGCAATAAATTGAACGTTCACACAATTAATAAAGGCAACTTTCTACAGGTTAAGATATACAGACAGAGATAATCATACAGTCCCTGCCTGTAGGGATCTTATAATCCATTAGATAGAAACTAAAACACAAATAATTAAAGTACAAGGCAGAATATTGGATCATAAGACACTGTAGCCCTAAGAGCACAGAAGACATTTCTCATTCCTCACTCTATGCCTGATGTCCAGCACAGTGCCCAGCACATAGTAGGGACCAATAAATACGTGTCTGCTTGAAAAAGAATCACAAATACTATCAAGATTTTTTTGTGGGGGAGGGGGAGCACATGAAGTCAAAATCAATGAAGAATTATAGAAAACTTCAAGGAAAAGGGGCATTTAAGTTGCATTACAAAGGAAGACATTCAAGCAAAAAGAAAATGTAAGGGCAAAGCTAGGCCAGCTAACAGAATGGATGAAAGATACAGTCAAAAGATTGGATTTAACTAGGTAATCAAGTGGAAATATTTAAAGGTTTTAGAAGAGAAATGACAGGAGCAAAGCAGCGATTTAAGAAAATTCATCTGGCAGCAATGTGAAGAATCTAATGGTGGAAGGACACAAGGTGGAGAGACTAATTTAGGACACTCTTACAAGGGAGAGGAAAGGTAGGCCCCACTGAAGATATCAGCAATAGGATTATATAAATCAGACTAAAGACATGAGCATTTCCCCCTCTAGCTAGCAGGTTTCTATGACAAATGAGCATTACTTCACATAATCCAACTGCAGAACAATATCCTCCCTCTCAAGATCATTAGGGTATACTCATTACTCACTTTCTCTCTCTCTCTCTCTCTCTCTCTCTCTCTCTCTTTCTTGAGACAAGGTCTCACTGAGTTACCCAGGTTAGAGTGTAGTGCAAGATCAGGGCTCACATCAGCCTCAAACTCCTGGGATCCATCCCTCCTCCAGCCTCAGCCTCCCAAATAGGTGGAACTACAGGCATGCACCACCATGCCCAGCTAATTTTTTTATCTTTTGTACAGGTGGGCTGTTTTTGTTTGTTTCTTTCTTTTTGAGACACAGTCTCGCTCTGTTGCCCAAGCAGGAGTGCAGTGGCACAATCTCATCTCACTGCAACCACCACCTCCTGGGTTCAAGCAATTCTCCTGCCTCAGCCTCCCGAGTGCTCAGCTAACTTTTGTATTTTTAGTAGAGATGGGGTTTCACCATGTTGGCCAGGCTGGTCTCAAACTCCTGACCTCAGGTGATCTGCCCACCTCAGCCTCCCAAAGTGCTGGGATTACAGGCATGAGCCACTGTGCCCGGCCGTAGAGGTGGGATTTGACTATGTTCCCCAGGCTAGTCTCATGCTCTTGGCTTCAAGAGACCCACCTGCCTAGTCAACTCACCTAATCTCAAACTGCTGGGATTATAGGTGTGAGCCACCATACCCAGTCAGGTTTTCTACTATACTAAATTGCAAAGTTACAATGCAGTCTTAAATAAAAAGCAATGTTGGGATTGTTTAATAAATTCTGGGAAACAATAATGTTTGCTAAAATAATATGCCTGACTTAATATTAGCTGATAGCAACTAATAGTCAAAGAATGTACACTCAGCACCAGGCATGGTGCTTAGTTCTTCACATGCCTTCTCATTCAAGCCTCACAACATCTCTGAGAACTAGACATCGTTATTAGTTCCAGGTAACAGATGAAGAAAAGAAAGTATGAGGTAAAGGAGTCTGCCTGGTGTGACACCACTAGGATATGGAAGAAATGGACTTGAATGCATCCAAGCCCAACTCCAAAGCACTTGCTCTTTATACGTTAAACAATGTCCCACTTTATTCACTGTATTTATTATGTAAATTCTGCTGTATAAATATTGCTGATTGCAACAGGGAAAATGCCTATACATTCATTTTTGTTGTGACCTTGTATTGTACCGAGACAGTCTTGTTTTTTCTTTGTCCCAATGCATAAAAATTAAATAAATCAGCCAGCACTTACTGTTATAAGAAAATAAGATTTATTAGCTTGCATTCTGACGATGCAAGCCAAAATCTGTAAAATGTTAAAAAGCAAGTAAAAAGGTTCCCAAAAAAGACATATACTTTTATTCTTTTCAGTTGTTCAGTATGTATCTTTACATGGAAAAAATCCTGCTATAATTTTACAATTATCAATAATCTAGTCACAAATCCCCTTACAATTTTCAAAAATAATGTTTTTCAAATAAATAATCAAATCTTACTTTGAACACTCAGCAGTAAATCTCTAATAAAAACTCTCAATTAATTGGCTACATCACCAAGGAACACAAGACTCTCCATCACTAAATATATTACACCTAATACTTCCATTTGGCCTCCGTATTAAATAATAATTTTAAACAAAGAGACCCATAGGACATTGAAAAGACAAAAAAAAAAAAAAAAGTCATGAAATAATCTTGTTTAAATATGCTAACGCTGCATTCAGAGATACAATCATCTTTCTGGAACTATGAAAAGTAAAACAGGTCAGGCGCAGTGGCTCATGCCTGTAATTCCAGCACTTTGGAAGGCCGAGGTGGGTAAATCACTTGCGGTCAGGAGTTCAAGACCAGCCTGTCCAACATGGTGAAACACCGTCTCTACTAAAAATACAAAAAATTAGCCAAGTGCGGTGGCAGGTGCCTGTAGTCCCAACAACTCGAGAGGCTGAGGCAGGAGAATCGCTTGAATCCAGGAGGCAGAGGTTGCAATGAGCCGAGATCGCACCACTGGCCACTGCACTCCAGCCTGGTCAACAAGATGGAGCCTGGTCAAACTCCATCTCAAAAAAAAAAAAAAGAAAAAAGTAAAACGACACCTTCTAATTGTCTTTATTCTTCTTACAATCAATGGCATAATTCAAAATTAAGTATTTTTTCAAATTTGCAACTCACTGTTTCAGGCAGAGTGGTATCAGTTAGGCTGCCAGAAGTGCCGCTTTTTGTGTGGACTGGCTCCCTGGCCACAATCAGTTGCAAAGATCCAGTGGTGTGTTGTAATAATGCAATTGCTTGCTGATGGGAAATGTTCTGATCCAATGGCGTGTGATTAATGGCCAATATTTGATCATTTTCCTTTAATCTTTGATCCCTTAATCACACAGGAAAAGAAATTTTTGTTTTAAGTGATCTAGTAGCCTGATTTTTAAAAAACTATTATTCAAGTTAAGCGGTTTGTTGCCTGTGGTACTACTTCACTTAGTACATTTATCAAATAATTACTGAATTATATAACAGAGCCCTTCAGAGTGGTTTTCACAGACGTTATTAACTAATTACCGAATTTGGTAATGCATCCTTAACCACAAGGACACATTTTAAAAGCCATCTGGCTAGAAAAATACACAAAAACAGGCCGGGCGTGGTGGCTCACACCTGTAATCCCAGCACTTTGGGAGGCCAAGGCGGGCAGATCATGAGGTCAGGAGTTCAAGACCAGTGTGGCCAACATGGTAAAACCCCGTCTCTACTAAAAATAAAAAAAATAAAATTAGCTGGGCATGGTAGTGGGCGCCTATAATCCTAGCTACTCGGGAGGCTGAGGCAGGAGAATCACTTGAACCTGGGAGGCAAAGGTTGCAGTGAGCCAAGATCGCACCACTGCACTCCAGCCCCAGCAACAGTGCATGGCTCCGTCTCAAAATAAATAAATAAATAAAAGGCATGGTGGGGTGGCTCATGACTGTAATCCCAGCACTTTGGGAGGCCGAGGCGGGTGGATCATGAGGTCAGAAGTTCGAGAGCAGCCTGGCCAACATGGTGAAACTACATCTTCACTAAAAATATAAAAATTAACCAGGCATGGTGGCACACGCCTATAATCTCAGCTACTCAGGAGGCTGAGGCAGAAGAATCGCTTTAACCCTGGAGGCAGAGGTTGTGTAAGCCAGGATCATGCCATTGCACTCTAGCCTGGGTGACAGAGCAAGACTCTGTCTCAAAAAAAAAAAAGAAAAAAAAAGAAAAGAAAAACAAAAACAATCTATAGAATCTGTAAGACCCCACCAAGGTTTTGTAAATATGGACACTGCCTCCATTACTGCATGAATCCAATACTCCCAAATCCCTTCCAATCTGATCTCTACCCATACCACACTGGGGTAACAACAGTCTCAACTACACCAATAACCTCCTCTCACCCCATCTTCACTGTCTACTTGTCCTCTATTTATCAATAGAGGTCAAACCCTCCTTGAAAATTCATGGAGATTACTTCCAAATTTCTATCTGAGCCTTTTTTTTTTTTTTTTTTTTTTTGAGGCAGGGTGTCACTCCCATTTGCCCTGGCTGAAGTGCAATGGCACAATCGTAGCTCACTGCAGCCGCAACCTCCTTCACTCAGGTGATTATCCCACCTCAGCCTCCTGAGCAGCTGAGACTACAGGTGTGCACTCTCTCACCCAGCTAATTTTTATATTTTTTGTAGAGACGGTTTTACCATGTTGCCCAGGCTGGTCTTGAACTCCCAAAGTGCTGGGATTGCAGCCATGAGCCGCTAAATTTGACCAATCTGAGCCCTTTTAATCTCTCCCAAGCACCAATCTCCCAACTGCTAAGCAGGGTAGGAAGGACTATTTTTAAAGGAAATTAGCAAAATCTCTAAAGAAAAATAGTATTTACTAAGCACTTATCATGAGTCAAGTACTATGTTAAGTGCTTTTACATGCATCTCACATAATCCTTATTTCACCTTTAAAGTACTTAGTAAATTTTACATATTGAGGAATTTGAAGCCTAGACAAGCCTAGTATCTTATCAAGAGTCAGATTCTGAAGCACATCCTTTAACTTCTTATGTTAAAGTGCATCCTAGGGCTGGTGCGGTGGCTCACGCCTGTAATCTCAGCACTTTGGGAGGCTGAGGCGGGCGGATCACCTGAGGTCAGGAGTTCAAGACCAGACTGGCCAACATGGTGAAACCCCGTCTTTAAAACAAAAAAAAAAGTGCATCCTAAAGATAGCCTAGGATTTACTCTGTCCTGGTTTACTGTATTTGATTTTATTATCTCCCAAACATCACTGATACACTTCCTCTTCCAGTTTATCCATTCTCACCACAATTCTTGAAGAAATGCTGCCCTAGATGGCAGAAAAAAAAGATGCAAAGTCATAGAAACCTATTATGTTTGAAATCTGAGTCGGGGAAACTAGAATTAATCCCCCATGAATGGAGAATGTGAATTCAAAAATATATTATCGGCTAAGAATCTTAAAATACTACCATTGTTGCTGTTATTCTAACATGCACACTGGAATAGCATACTTATTAAATGAATAACAAACCAAAGACTGGAAATCAAACAGAGACAAAATAAAAGGCTTGCAAATACCCCTTCAAAAATAAAAGCAAATGCAACATGGGAGATAACATAGACTTGAGGGGCCTCTTAATTGACAAGAAGAATAATAAATCAGTGGAGTGATATGATCACCAAAATGTTGTTATAATCTTAAGAATAATAAACAAATAATATGCAGAATGAGAATTTCAATATTCCTATCCTACTGATTAGTCCATAGCTAAAATATCATGTTTAATTGTAAGGGAGGGTAATAGAGCGCTAGCTTTCAGTCAGATGGTCTTGGAATCACATCATGGCTCCAACATTAACAGCTCTGTGATGATGGGTTGACCACTGAACCTCTGAATCTCAGTTTTCTCATCTATGAAACAGAATGATGATACCTATATAGTGGGTGTAGGAGAGTATTCGCAAAAGGCCTGATGAATGCATAGCAAAATCTAAAGCAAATGTTAGCTGCTATTGTTACTGTTTTTGTTACTAGTTTTTCATTCTCTTTATGATAGTTTTCAGAATTATCAGGAAACAATTAGCAAATGAAAATAAACAGCTTCCTCACCTGTCTGCTACGCCCCCTGGCTGGACATCCTTCACAAAGATATCAACTTTTCCCAGATTTTGACTTCTGAGGGCCACCACACTGAATCCAAGACCTCCAGTTGAAGGTCGTTCTATATCTATGTATTCAATTTGCCGCCCCTAATGAAAAAGCATTAAAAAAAAAATCAATGGTGTACATTTAACTAACACACCCTTTCTGCAGAACTGAAATTGCTTAGCATAAAAACAGCTTCTCCTAAGGACCACATAAACTCAGCATTTCAGTAATAAATTATTTCTGGAAATCCTTACACTTGATTATTTTCAGGAGAACATAAGAGAAAGTGTGCAGTGTTCTGCAACCTCAGGGAATCAGAGGTATTTTCACACTTCATTCACATGAGATGACTCCCAAGCTGGATGGAAATTCCTGAGAAAAATGCCTTTTCCCACAGTAAACTCTGAATTACTTTTTTACATTGAATTTCCCTAAATTCTCTTGATGCAAAGTACATTTTTATTTTATTTTATTCTTTGGGACGGGGTCTCGCTCTGTCGCCCAGGCTGGAGTACAGTGGCATGATCTCTGCTCACTTCAACCTTTGTCTCCTGGGCTCAAGCAATCCTCCTGCCTCAGCATCCCAGGTAGCTGGGACTATAGGCGCATGCTATCACGCCTGTCAAATTTTTGTATTTTTTTGTAGAGATGGGGTTTTACCATGTTACCCAGGCTGGTCTCAAACTCCTGAGCTCAAGTGATCCACCTGCCTCAGCCTCTTTTTTTTTTTTTTTTTTTTTTTTTTGAGGCAGGGTTTCACTCCCATTTGCCCAGGCTGAAGTGCAATGGCACAACTGTAGAACCTATCTAAGCCTTTTTTTTTTTTTTTTTTGAGGCAGGATCTCACTCCTATTTGCCCAGGCTGAAGTACAATGGCACAATCGCACAATCTATCCGAGCCTACAGACGGGAGCCCCAGGGCCCAGCTGCAAAACGTATTTTTAAATGAGGAAAATAAATTAGATATATAAAAAATGCCAGTATATATATATAGCCTAAGTCAGAACCAGCTGGGTTCTGACTTAGGCTATATATTGGCATTAAATGGGTTCTACCTGTGGTAGCCAGGTATTTTATTGATTTAGTTAATAACTGCACTTATAACATGAGAACTTCATAAATGTGATCAACTAAAAAAAAAAGCACCATGTAAAAATAATTATTAGTCAAATGAAAGGGATAGAACTATAAAGTTAAAAAAGAAATTAGGTCCAGAATATTATTTAATTATCGCACTTTAAACAGATTCTATTTAACAGTGAAACTCAAGTTTATTTATTTGTTATTCTTTTTTTTTTTTTTTTTAAGACAGAGTCTCACTCTGTCACCCAGACTGGAGTGCAGTGGCACAATCTCAGCTCACTGCAACCTCTGCCTCCCAGGTCAGAGCAATTCTCCTCCTTCAGCCTCCTGAGTAGCTGGGATTACAGGCACCTACCACTATGCCCAGCTAATGTTTTGTATTTCTAGTAGAGATGGGGTTTCACCATGTCGGCCAGGCTGGTCTCAAACTCCTGACCTCGTAATCCACCTGCCTTGGCCTTCCAAAGTGCTGGGATTACAGGTGTGAGCCACTGCGCCCAGCTATTTATTTGTTTTTTAAGAGACAGGTCTTGGCCAGGTGCAGTGGTTCATGCCTGTAATCCCAGCACTTTGGGAGGCCAAGGCAGGTGGATCACAAGGTCAGGAGATCGAGACCATCCTGGTCAATATGGCAAAACCCCATCTCTACTAAAAATACAAAAATTAGCTGGGTGTGGTGGCACACACCTGTAGTCCCAGCTACTTGGCAGGCTGAGGCATGAGAATCGCTTGAACCCAGGAGGCAGAAGTTGCAGGGAGCCAAGATTGTGCCACTGTACTCCAGCCTCGTAACAGAATGAGACTTTGTCTCAAAAAAAAAGAGAGAGAGAGAGAGAGAGACAGGTCTTGCTCTGTCACCCAGGCTGGAGTACAGTGGCACGATCATAGCTTACTATAGCCTTGAATTTCTAGGCTCAAGTGATTCACCCACCTCACCCTTTCAGGTAGTATTTCATCACTTTTGGCAAGCTATATTAATTTAGCTCCTGTCATCAAAATGTTTAAGAATCTTTGTTTAACAAGAACAGAGATGCATTCAATTAGCCATTGTCTAAAATTTCTCCTTAGTGAGACCTTATCTCAAAAAGTAAATGTTAACTAATTACTTTTTAAAAAAATCTCTCCTTACCGCATACATGGATACTTTCCTTATGAAATTTTAAGCCAATAAAATTTCAACACAAATGTTAGAAAATGGTGTCAGTTCCTCCTAACACAAAAATACAAGCAAGCAAAATACATACTAACACATTTTACAGCAAAAAGAATGAGTATTAAATTCCTTTTTAAAACTCAAGCAGGATAAATGAAGCTAAATATTTCCATAAGAAGATACAACTTTACCTGAGCCAGCTGTTGAATGACTGAGTTAAAGTCTTCATTTCCCAACTTTGGGGTCCAGGGAAATAGCCCAGATGCAGTCGAGTTACTAGCGGGCCTGTGGGCATTTCCATTAGTAATGGAGCTATCCGTGAACACTAACAAACCTTTCCTAGAAAAATCAAAGTTGGCTGAACAATCTGAGGGTATATGGTTGAGCTGTTGGAGAGAAAAAAAAGAATCATCAACAGAAATCTATAGAAAAATGTGTCTATTTGTTAAATATTATATTTTGATCATTACATGGATAATTTGCACATTAATTATGCACATGGGAAAGAAATAAGGTAAAGATACATCAATCTGTGTATTCACAAGGCTAGAATTTTTTAAAATTTAGTATTATACAAAATGTGTAATGGCTTAACATTTGTTCTTGTTTCCTGCCTTCTACCACTACTCGAAGTTAACAGCATGTACACTGACATCCCATTACACTCCACATATACAGATGCATCCAGTCATATAAAGGTGTAAGGCGCTAAACCCTTTTGCATTTATCTGTACATTTCCACGTGGAGAGCCACAAACAATCCATAGGTAGTACATGATGATAATCATAACTGTACGTAAGTGCTTGCTATGAGTAAGTATTGTACCAGAATGATTACAGGTATTATCATTTAATTTTACAACAGTCTAATTAGATATCATTATCCCATCTTGTAAGCATAAAAACTGAGGCACACAGGGGTTAAGTAACTTACTCAAGATTAGTAGTGAGTCACAGAGTCACTTGAACATTGGTAGAAAGAGAAGAATCATGTAATTACAGTGGATATAATTTAAAATATCATTGGCTGATACAACTGCCAAAACAGTGGAATAAAGGTAACATTAAGAATAAATGTCAGTTGTGAAACCCCGTCTCTACTAAAAATAAAAAAGTTAGCTGAGCATCGCGGTGCACACTTGTAATTCCAGTTACTTAGGAGGCTGAGGCAGGAGAATCGCTTGAACTCCACAGGTGGAGACTGCAGTGAGCCGAGACAGCACCACTGCACTCAGCCTAGGTGACAAAATGAGACTCTGCCTCTAAACAAAAAAAAAAAAGAATGAATGTCAGGCTGGTTGTCATGGCTCACATCTGTAATCCTAGGACTTTGGGCGATCAAGGCAGGAGGATCGCTTTAGGCCAGCGGGTCAAGACCATCCGGGGCAACAAAGTAAGACCCGCGTCTCAACGAAAAACACAAAAATTAGCTGGGCATGGTGTCACATGCCGTGAGAGAATTGCTTGAGCCCAGGAGGTCGAGGCTACAATGATCCATGATCGCACCATTGCACTCTAGCCTGTGCAGAGACTCTGCCTCAAAAAAAACAAAGAGGCTGGGCATGGTGGCTCAGGCCTATAATCCCAGCACTTTGGGAGACCAAGACAGGCGGGTCACCTGAGGTCAGGAGTTCGAGACTAGCCTGACCAACATTGAGAAACCCCATGTCTACTAAAAATACAAAATTAGCTGGGAGTGGTGGTGCATGCCTGTAGTCCCAGCTACTCGGAAGGCTGAGGCAGGAGAATCGCTTGAACCCAGGAGGCAGAGGTTGTGGTAAGCTGAGATTGTACCATTGCACTCCAGCCTGGGCAACAAGAGCAAAACTTCATCTCAAAAAAAAAAAAAGTCAATGTCAATAAAACCTCATAGAAAAAATCAAAATCAAAATGCCTGATTACAGGGATTATACAGCCCAATGGATAAAATACGACTGTGCACACAGCAACTGCAAACTATACAGATATAAAGAACTTGCGGTTAGTTAGATCCACTCTTAGTCCAACAGATGTGATGGATATCTGCTGATCCTTGCCAATTTCAGTTGTTACCAACAGCATTCACTATTGTGATACTCTATGACCAAGAGAAATACAGAAAGCTAAACAATATAGGTGGTGCTAACATTAGGGTATAAATTCTGGTCTAAAGAAAGCAATTCACAGAAAGACATATGTGTAGAGTTTAATCCTTAATTGGCTATGAACAAATCACTCACAAAATACTTAATAGGCAAGCATTTTAGTTTATGAGCAAAAACCATTTTTTCCCAAATTTTGTAAATTTTCACTTAACCCTGATAAATTATCTCCAATTATGTTTTAAATTCTGCCCAAATTTCATCTATAGTATAGCTACTGTTCAAGCTCAGCTTCCAGAATCAGTGATTTAAAAGTAATTTGCCATCCCTGACTCCAAAACAGAGAATCCAAGAGGACAGTCAAAACAATTAATTTCTGGTTCAATCTCAGCACCAAAAAAAAATCCCACAACTACAATTTGCACCACTCTAAGAAGAAGTGCTATGTGTCCCTTATTCAATAATGATGTACTAGCGCCTGCAGAGTCCAGAGAGTGTGGTAAACGAGTAGAGGAAACACAACTACATATTTAAATATCAGGTATACTGCTACCAAGGAACTTCTAATGAGAATATGCCTTAGAGAGACAATAAATATTTGATAATTAAGAGAAGTGTGATTATTGTGCTATACGGGCATGATCACTTCTTGTTAGATAAAAGACTTCATAAGGAAAATACGCCTGGGTGAGGAGGCTCATGCCCATAATCCCAGCACTTTAGAAGGCTGAGGTAGGAGGACTGCTTGAGGCCAATAGTATGAGACCAGCCTGGGAAACATAGGGAGACCCTGTCTCTATAAAAATTTTAAAAAATCAGCCTCAGTGTGGTGGCACACACCTATCCCAGCTACTCTGGAAGCTGAGGTGGGAGCATTGCTTGAGCCTGGGAGGTAAAGGCTGCAGTGAGCTACCATCACACCACTGCACTCCAGCCCCAGCAACAGAGAGAAACCTTGTCTCAAAATCAAAAGAAAATATATCTAAGTTAAGCACTATTTTATAATTTTGAAAAAGATGTTGAGAATTCTTAAAGTATCTGACCTTTACATACTTAAATAAGTAGTACAAAAACTATATTCTAAAACCAAACACAATTTTTTTTTTTTTTGAGAGACACGGTCTCACTCTGTCATCCAGGCTGGAGTGCAGTGGCATAATCATAGCTCACTGCAACCTGGAACTCTCCTGGGCTTAAGCGATCCTCCCACCTCAGCTTCCTGGGACTACCCAGGACTGGGTACCAGTAGCTGGGTACTGGTAGCTGGTTGTGGTGGCTGGGACTACCGGTACACGCCATCACACCCAGCTACCAAACAAAAAATTGGCTATCAACATTTTTAAATTATCCATGCCAATGCTACCCACAGGTTACAGGTTACAGATCCCAATACGGTCTCTTTGCTGAACTGATTCCTTAAAGATAATTTCTTTGTCTATCTCCTTTATCTTTGTTTGATGGTTTGAATACATTGATATATTAATGTAAAACTCTGATGGGTAACTTACTTGCCCCTTCAGTTGCTTGATGGACTGCTGAAGTGTGAGGATCTGGTTGAAGAGAGGACTCTTTAGTGTCTCATAAAACACAGATAACTTCTCATTCTGCGACGTGTCACCCTTCTCCTGCAATTTCATTTTCAGGCGATCAAGGACCTGCAGGACCTGCAGTTTATCTTGGGTCAAGATGAATAAGTAGAATAACAGTTAAGTCCCATCTGAGATTCCATTTTTTAAATCGTTAATTAATTATAGAACAATATATCCAATATACCTGTAGCAGGATTTTCAGGCATTTTGAATTATTCTCTTCAATCACTCTTAAAGATACCTAAAGAAAAATTTAAAAATATAAAAGATGAATTTCAATTGTGTATGGCTATAATCCTACAGAAAATTTAAGAAAAACCTCAAGAACATTCTTTATCAACACTCCACTCAGTGAAATTCAAATTATAACCTCCACTACACACCCACTAAGATAACTAAAATTTAAAAACAGATAATAATACTAAGTGTCAACAAGGCTGTGAAGTGCCTGGAACTATCTCATACGTTGCTAATAGAAATGTAAAATGTCACAACCACTTTGGAAAATTGGTAATTTTTTTTTTTTTTTTTTTTGTGACAGAGTCTTCTCTGGAATGCAGTGGCACCATCTTGGCTCATTGAAACCTCCACCTCCCAGGTTCAAGCAATTCCCCTGTCCCAGCCTCCGAAGTAGCTGGGACTACAGGTGTGTGCCACCACGCCCAGGTAATTTTTTGTATTTTAATAGAGACGGGGTTTCACTACGTTGGTCAGGCTGGTCTCAATCTCCTGAGCTCATGATCCACCAACCTTGGCCTCCCAAACTGTTGGGATTACAGATGTGAGCCACCATGCCCGGCCTCTTTTTTTTTTTTTTTTTTTAGATGAAGTCTCCCTCCGTCGCTCAGGCTGGAGTGCAGTGGTGCGATCTCGGTTCACTGCAACCCCTGCCTCCCAAGTTCAAGCAATTCTCCTTCCTCAGCCTCCCAAGTAGCTGGGATTACAGGTATGCACCACCACGCCTGGCTAATTTTTGTATTTTTTGTAGAGACGGGGTTTCACCATGTTGGCCAGGCTGGTCTTGAACTCCTGACCTCAGGTGGTCTGCCTGCCTTTGCCTTTCAAAGTGCTGGGAATACAGGCATGAGACACCATGTCCAGCTGGTAGTTTCTCATAAAGTTAAAAATACACTTACTATATGACCCAACACTTACACTCATTAATATTTATTCACTATTTATGAAAATACATGCTCATAAAAACACCTGTACATGAAAGTTTATAGCATTTTTATTTATAAAAGCCCAAAACTAGAAAAACCCAAATGTCTAGTAACAGGTGAATAAACAAATAATGGTATATAATATTCAGAAATAAAAAGGAAAAAATTACTGATACACACAACGATAAATCTCAATAATGATATGTTGAGAAGAAGAAACCTGACCAAAAAGGCACAAATTGTACTGCATGATTCCATTCATATGAAGTTCAAGTACTGACAAAACTAATCTATAATTATTGATTAATTTACCTGGGACACGGTGAAAGGCTTCAGAACATGCAACTCCCAAAATATGACACCTTGGCATGCTGAATATTTTAAGCTAAAGGAATCTGAGAAACAGCAGGTGCAGAAAGCACTTCCGCTGAAGTAGATCACAGGATTCTCTTGTGAGAGGTTCCTCTCTATATTCAGAAGATAGCAGCATCTTAATTTCAAAACACAGAGTGGCTGGCGCGGTGACTCATGGCTATAATTCCAGCACTTTAGGAGGCAAAGGCAGGCAGGAGGATCACTTGCACCCCAGAGTTTGAGGTCAGTCTGGGCAACACAGTGAGATCCTGTCTCTACAAAAAAATTTTACAAATCAGCCATGCAGGCCAGGCGTGGTGGCTCACACCTGTAATCCCAGCACTTCAGGAGGCTGAGGCAGGTGGATCATGAGGTCAGGAGTTCAAGACCAGCCTGGCCAAGATGGTGAAACCTCTCCTCTACTAAAAATACAAAAACTGGCTGGGCGTGGTGGCAGGCACCCGTAATTCCAGCTGCTTGGGAGGCTGAGGCATGAGAATTGTTTGAACCTGTGAAGTGGAGGGTGCAGTGAACCAAGATTGCACCACTGCACTCTAGCCTGGGCAACAGAGCAAAACTCTGTCTCAAAAAAAAAAAAAAATCAGCCATGCATGGTGGCACACACCTGTAGACCCAGCTGCTCAGGAGGCTGAGGCAGGAAGATCACTTCTATGAGCTATGATCGTGCCACTGCACTCCAGCCTGGGGAACGGAGTGAGACTCTGTTTCAAAAATTTAAAAAAAAAAAAAAAAAAAAATGAGGAACACCCAGAGGAATCTGAACAAATAGGCCTTGTTAAGTTTTTCCCAGTTTACTAGTCTTAGCTCATATCCCTTTCTGCCCTATCACATTCCACAACTCTTCCTTCTTCATCAAACCTAATTTAAAACACTCAGGTTTAACTGTTTCTTTGGATCTTCACTTCCTTATGAAGGCTCCCATGTCACATAAAACTTATATTAAACAACTTTATATGTTTTTCTCTTGTTAATCTACCTTTTATCACAGGGTCCACAACCAAAAACTTAGAAGGGTGGAAACTAAAGATATTTCCCCTCCCCTACACTGGGAAGGGGTTCAAGGAAGCTTTTTTGGAGTGATGGAAACGTTCTGTGTCTTGAAGGGGGTACTGTTTACACAGATGTATATGCTTAGCAAAATTTATCAAACCAGGCCAGGCGCAGTGGCTCATGCCTGTGATCCCAGAACTTTAGGAGTCCAAGGCGGAAGGATCACTTGAAGCCAGGAGTTTGAGACCAGCCTGGGCAACAAAGTGAAACCTCGTCTCTACAAAAAACAAAAAAATTAGTCGGGTGTGGTGGCTTGTAACTGTAATCACAGCTACATTGGAGACTGAGGTGAGAGGATCACTTGAGCCCAGGAGGTTAAGGTTGCAGTGAGCCATGATCATGCCACTGTACTCCAGCCTGGGTGACAAAGGGAGACCCCATCTTAACAAAAAAGAAAACAAAACTCCCCAAACTGTACAAATGATTTCAGACTCTTACTAGTCATCTACACCTCAAAAGAAACCAACCAGGCTGGTCGAGGCAGCTAATGCCTTGTAATCACACACTTGGGAGGTCAAGGCGGGTGGATCACCTGAGGTCGAGAATTTGAGACCAGCCTGGCCCACACAGAGAAATGCCATCTCTTAAAAATACAAAAATTAGCTGGGCATGGCACCTGCCTATACCCAGCTACTTGGGAGACTGAGGCAGGAGGATCACTCTAGCCCAGGAGACAGAGGTTGCAGCAAGCCAAGATCATGCCACTGGACTCCAGCCTGGGTACCAAGAGCAAAACTCCGTCTCCAAAACAAAAAAAAATAGAAGTGACTTCGTATCAGTATTTTCAGTATGTCGATAATATGAACTAAGGTAGAAGAAAGTGAAATTCTCTGAAAGATGTGCCTGCTGGCTGGGGGCTCCTCCAGGAAGGAATGCTCATCTGTGTCTGGCTTCTACCTGTAGCCTCTGAATCATGAGTAAGGTTTGGAGTTGGGTAAGATTTCACATTCATACGAGGATGCTTTGAGAATCTAACCCTTTTCATTAGAGGAAAACAGAGTTTCAGAATGAGTGCATTATTTTCATGTTTGTAAGAAAAAAAAATGTGTGTGTGTGTAGGTTTATAGAAAAAGAGTTAAGCCAAGCATGGTGGCATGTGCCTGTAATCCCTGCTACTGGGGAGGCTGAGGTGGGAGGATCACTTGAGCCCAAGAGTTCAACATCAGCCTGGGCAACATAGCCAGACACACATATCAAGAAAAAGAGATTCAGAAAGATAGTCAATTTAGTAATAGTGATACTTCTAGAAAGCAGACGTGATGATGGAGAGATTGAAAAATTAAACTTTTCACTTTACCAATTTAAATGCTACAGGTTTTAATTTTATAATTTAAAAACTAGGGAGCAGGCATGATGGCTCATGCCTGTAAACCCAGTATGTTAGGAGACAAAGGTGGGTGGATCGCTTGAGCCTAGGAGTTTGATATCGGCCTGGGTAATATGGTAAAACCCTGTATCTACATAAAATACAAAAATTAGCTGGGTGTGATGGTGCACGCCTGTAGTCCCAGCTATTCAGGGGGCTGAGGTGGAAGGATCACCTGGGTTCGGGGAGGTTGAGGCTGCGGTCAGCCAAGATTACAACACTGCACTCCAGCCAGGAAACAGCATGAGACCCTGTCTCAAAAACTCAAAATAAAAATAATGAAAAATAGGGCCCAATGCAGTGGCTCACACCTGTAAACCCAGCACTTTAGGAGGCCAAGGTGCAACAATTGCTTGAGCCCAGGAATTCAAGACCAGCCTGGACAAGATAGTGAGACCCAGTCGCTACCAAAAAATTCAAAAATTAGCCAGGCCTGTTGACTAATGCCTGTAGTCCCGGTTACTCCGGAGGCTGAGGTGGGATCTTCTCGCTTGAGCCCAGAAGATCGCCGTTGCAGTGAACCAAGATTGCACTACTGCACTCCAGTCTGGCAACAGAGCAAGATCAAAAATAATAATAATAATAATAAAGTAAAAGTGACAAAAAGATGATAGCTACGACAGTCTGCAAGCCACACAGTGGGATAATTATACTGTAAGGCATAAACACACAATAGCAGAGCAGAGGTATGTACCACATGCTAAGAGAAATCATAAATAAAGAATGACTAAACCTGTCTAAAAAGTTTAGGAATACTGGAATGAGAATACATCAGAAACCTCTCTCACTGTAAATTAAAAAAATAGGTCAGGCATGGTGGCTCACTTCTGTAATCCCAGAACTTTGGGAGGCTGAGGCAGGCAGATCACAAAGTCAGGAGTTTGAGACCAGCCTGGCCAATATGGTGAAACCCCCGTCTCTACACAAAATACAAAAATTAGTCAGGTATGGTGGTGGGCGCCTGTAGTCCCAGCTACTCAGGAGGCTGAGGCAGGAGAATCGCTTGAACCCAGGAGGCATAGGTTGTAGTGAGCCGGGATTGCACCAGTCTGGGCAACAGGGCGGACTCCTTCTCAAAAAATAAAAAATAAAAAAATCTTTTTTTCTAACAACTTACTTTACAAAAATAAAAGTTCTTGAAAGATTATGGAGTGGGGAGCCTGGTCTTTTACCACTGATAGTTTGAGAAGCACTGATTTAGATAGACTAATTTGAGAGGGTCCTTGTAAATAATGCTAAGCAGACTGGTCTTTATCTTGTTAGCAACAAGAAATAATTAAAGGTTTTTAAGTAGGAAAACATTGAGTCCAGATTTCTATTTTTAAAAGGTAATTCTGATCGTGGCATAGATTAGTGGTCTTCAAACTTTTAAAAACACACATTCCCATCAGTAAAAAATATGGCAGCCATGTACCTCAATTTATTTTTAAATAATTATAAACATATACTACTATACACATATGTTTTAAAGCATACATAACATAGAAACTTCATGAGGGTAAGGCAGAAATGGTTAAGTTTTACTGTCATCTTCCTAACCACTTAATGGATCATCTTGCACATTTTGGAGACCATAGTAGAGTATCTCTTGGTAAGGGTTAAGGGTAGAAATTGGTTGGCCATCTACCTCCCTTATTTTTTCTATTTTTTCAGAAACAGGGTCTCACTATGTTGCCCAGGCTGTATTTGAACTCCTGGGCTCAAGAAATCCTCCTGCCTCAGCCTCTTGTGTCACTGGGACTACAGGTATACACCATGAAACACAAGCCTTTGACTCATAATTAGTAAGGTTAAACTATGTCCACAAAGTAGCCCTGGAAAATTACAATTCCATGGTGTAAAGAAATATCTAGGGAAGAAGATTAAAGCTTCACAAGTATATAAGGCCAGGCACAGTGGTTCATGCCTGTAATCCCAGCACTTTGAAAGGCCCATGTGGGTAAATTGCTTGAGCCCAGGATTTTGAGACCAGTCTGGGCAACACAGCAAAACCCTGTATCTATTTAAAAATAATAATAATACTAAAAAATTAGCCAGGCATCATGGCAAAGCTATAGTTCCAGTTACTTGGGAGCCTGAGGTGAGAGAATCATTTGGGGCCAAGAAATTGAGGGTGCAGTGAGCTGCAATCAAAAACAGAGTATATGATAAGGGAAATTCGGTCACTCTGGCTCACGCCTGTAATCCCAGCACTTTGGGAGGCCCAGGTGGGCAGATCACAAGGTCGGGAGATCGAGACCATCCCAGCTAACACGGAGAAACCCCATCTCAAGTAAAAATACAAAAAATTAGCCAGACATGGTGGCACACACTTGTAGTTCCAGCTACTCGGGAAATTGAGGCAGGAGAATCACTTGAGCACCAGAGCTGGAAGTTGTGGTGAGCCGAGATCATGCCATTGCACTCCAGCCTGAGTGACAGAGGGAGACTCTGTCTCAAAAAAAAGAGATGGCAAGAGAAGTAAGAAATACCAGTAACTCTACAACTCAATATCCATCAGACAGCACTCAGGCTAAATGGAAGCTATGTCTCACTCATGGTATGGTCATAGGAAATCTTTGGTCATTCAAATTTGACCTGTCTGGTTAAGAAACCAGCAAGGCTTATGGAAGGGGATTTCAACTTTGTTGAAACATGGTAGAACTGAGTCTAACTTGTCATAGATAGGCTACCTACAATTGGTCACAGCTAGAAATTAAAATGCACATTGTACTACTGTCCTCATAGTCGTACAGCCTCCAGAGAAGGAGAACTTTATTATGCTCAGCAGCTTCCACTCCATCATTGAACAAGAGAGTCTGTGCCATGAATTTTTCATATCTGGTTCACTGTAGAATGTGATTGAAGGAAATTATTATAATATTGTGGCTTTTTAAAACCCATGGCCTAGGCCAATGCCAATTAATACAGCATTTGAAGTGAAGAGATAGAAATTTAATTTTAAATTATATTTTATTATATTTATCTTATTATATATATATCATTAAACTCTTGATCAGATTAAGATTAAAAACTTAATAAATAAAATGGCCGGGCACGGTGGCTCATGCCTGTAATCCAAGCACTTTGGAGGCCAAGGCGGGTGGATCACCTGAGGTCGGGAGTTCAAGACCAGCCTGACCAACATGGTGAAACCCCGTCTTAAAAAAGAAAAAAAAAAAAACTTAATAAACAAAATATATATAATAGAATCAAGAATATATGCAAAGTAAGGTCTCTGAGAAATACTTTTTGAACTCCCAGTAGTTCACAAGAATGTGACTCCCCACTGATTTAATAAGACATATGATGTGTCTAACTTGAAATTTAGAAAGAAAAGGATCACTTGCAATCTCTTTGGAAAAGAACAGGTAGTCTCTAACTGCACATGTGAACTGGGCAGGTCACAATTAGACCACACATAACTCCCCAGTGGGAATTTTCCAGAGCTCATTGAACCAGAGAATTTGAAGAATCAATGAGCAAGTGTAAATATAATCATATTTATGCTTATCAATATCAAGTGCAAATATCAATGTCAAGTGTAAACATAGTCATGATTTCTGAAGTTATTCAAAAATTGAAGCCTTAAGTTTCTTCTGTTTCCTTTGGAGTACAAAGCTAAGGATATATCTAATCTCATTATCATTCCTTTGTCCTCAAAGCTCAGCACTTATGAGGTACTGATTGATTAAATGAAAAACAAACTTTCCGAGCCAAAGAATAATGGTTGCTCTCTACCAGTACTTCAGATAAATACATCTGCTGCCATGCCAATACAGATTCAAGTCAGGTGTCCCAGCCTTGTGTTCCTACCAAATGATAAGGCCTTTTCTGAACAACTTAAATATAAAAATACCATATTTTTGACCACTATATCCCTGGGATTTTGGAAACATATACAAATGCCAGAAGAGTCCTGCCACTTTGCATATATACTCTTAAGCCTAGGCAATGCTTAAGTCCTCCTGACAGTGAGCATTCAGGAAATGTTGAAATTGAAGTTGAAAGACACCACTTTAAATTCAGAATCTGAGGCCAGACATGGTGGCTCACGTCTGTAATCCCAGCAGTTTGGGAGGCCGAGGCGGGTGGATCACCTGAGGTCAGAAGTTTGACACCAACCAGCCTGACAAACATGGTGAAACAGTGTCTGTATAAAATAAATAAATAAATTCAGAATCTGAAATAAAAACTTGTGAATAGTGCTTCAGTGAACATAAACAAATTTTTTAAAAAGAAATGAAAACAGTTTTTCAGACTAATTCCGTTAACTCATGCTAACTTTCTCATTAAACTAGTCAAAGTTAAGCAGTGCCTATCAATAATACTCTGCCTACAACTTGGCCACTTTTGTAGAAACAAAGTTAAACTGTTGTATGGTAGGCTTTTTGTTTTGAGACAGGGTCTCACTCTGTTACCCAGGCTGGAGTGCACTGGCGCGATCTTGGCTCACTGCAACCTCCACCTCCCAGGTTCAAGCAATCCTCCTGCCTCAGACTCCCTAGTAACGGGGACTACAGGTGTGCACCGCCACACCCAGCTAATTTGTGTATTTTTAGTAGGGACAGGGTTTTACCATATTGGCCAGGCTGGTCTCCAACTCCTCTTCTCAGATGATCTGCCTGCCTCAGCCTCTCAAAGTGCTGGGATTACAGACCTTAGTCACCACACCCAGCCTATGGTAGGCTTCTGTATTCCTGTTGGTAGTAGTTTTCTCCAACAAGCAACTGTGACAAAAAAATCTGGGCAATTTTCGCACTTAGAGATCTCCAATAATGTAGCCAGTCCCCACTAAAAAGACCTGGGCATTCATACTCTTCACTAATGATTAGTTTCTACTTCAAAAATGCTGTTCAATTTTACCCACACTACAGACTGTGCACTGCCAACTTCTCCCGAGAAATTATGGTCATATCAGGAGTCGGGCACGGGGGCTCACGCCTGTACTCCCAGCACTTTGGGAAGCCAAGACGGGCAGATCACTTGAGGCCAGTAGTTTGAGACCAGATTGGTCAACATGGTAAAACCCCATCTCCACTAAAATACAAAAATTAGCCAGGCATCATGGTGTACATCTGTAATCCCAGCTATTCAGGAGGCTGAGGCAAGAGAATCACTTGAATTCACGAGGCTGAGGTTGCAGTGAGTGGAGCTCACACCACTGCACTCCAGCCTGGGCAACAGAGCAAGACTCCATCTCAAAAAAAAAAAAGTAAACTGAAAAAGATAAAAGGATGCTATGAAAAAAGGTAAAAACAAAGCAAGGAAACACAGATGCCACTGGAGAGAGTTAATTTCATAGGGAAGCAGTTCAAATATTAATGACCTTTTAGGATAACTACTTTAAAAATGAGAGAATACTTCAAATTTTAAATGGGACGGGGTAGTGGGGAGACAGGACATTTATAACCTGACCCTCAACATTCACTTAACTCATCTCCCTCTTCTACACACTATGTCCTGGAACTTCATTAGAAGCTCCAGAAAATAACCCCAAGGAGGACCAGGGAGAAGCCTTGTCCACCAGCCCCTATGGTCAAAGCCACACCCACTAATTATTAATGGAAGCTAAAGTGAAATGAAACTGACCTGTCCCTGAAAGCCCACAGATCCAGGCTTAAAACCTATCTACCAAACCAAGCAAGGTGTGCAGAGGGCCAAAGCAAGGGCAGGAGTCTGGTTTGATTCTAAGAGTACAACCTACATTAGAGAATGTTCACCTCACAGAGGTTCCACTAACTTCTTTGAACTATGAAGCAGCTTCCCAAATGCAAGCAATCAATACAGACAAAATTCAAATGTGAAATTTTAAAAACACATACTGTCCTGGTTTGTAGTATTATTGTTCAGCAGGTTTTTAAACTTTATATAAATTACATCATACTGTATACTTATTCTTCAGCAACTTGCTATTTTAAGCTCAAATTTATATTTTTAAGATTTATTCATCTATTATCCCAGCACTTTGGGAGGCCAACGCAAGCAGCACTTGAGCCCCAGTTTGAGACCAGCCAGGGCAACATGGCAAGACTCCATCTTGACAAAAAATTTAAAACAGCCAGATGTGGTGGCACACATCTGTACTCCCAACTACTCAGGAGGCTGAGGTGGGAGGATCGATTGAGCCCAGGATGTCTAGGCTGCAGTCAGCCATGATCACACCACTGCACTCCACAGCCTGGGCAACAGAGTGAGACCCTGTCTCCATTTAAAAAAAAAAACAAAACAGGTGGGAGTGGGGTTGTTATTCATGATGATATAGGCAGTTAGTTCCTCCTCAGTCATTGTAACAGCTAAGTAACATTCCACGGTAGGAATACATACTTTCTTCACCCAATCTCCTGTTGATGAAAATTTAGATCATTTCCTATTGTTCACTAACACAAAGACAGGTTAAGAACTAAATATCTAGTTCAGTAATTAATGTTTTGCCAGTTAATTCAATAGCCAACTACTGAAATATGGAAAATTCTATAGCCTATGAGCTTTGAAATCATAGAGACTTAGGGTCTATCCCTAGGACCCACTCTGTGTTCTTCTGGCCAATTGTTTAAATCTCCCTACACCTCAGTTTCCTTGTTTGTAAAAATAAAAAAGTTAACAAAAATTACTTCCTGGCGAGGCCCAGTGGCTCATGCCTGTAATCCCAGCACTTTGGGAGGCTGAGGTGGGCGTATCATGAGGTCAGGAATTTGAAACCAGCCTGGCCAAGATGGTGAAACCCTGTCTCTACTAAAAATACAAAAAATAGGCCGGGCACGTGGCTCATGCCAGGAGAATCCCTTGAACCTGGAAGGTGGAGGTTACGGTAAGCCGAGATTTTGCCATTGCACTCCAGCCTGGGCAACAAGAGCAAAACTCTTTCTCAAAAAGTAAATAAATAAACAAACAAACAAAAAATAGTTGGGCATGGTGGCGGGCACCTGTAATCCCCAATGCTCAGCAGGCTGAGGCAGGAGCATTGCTTGAACCTGGGAGGCAGAGGTAACAATGAGCCAATTTCAAGATTGTGCCATTGTACTCCAGCCTGGGTGACAGAGCAAGACTCCATCTGGGGGCGGAGAGGGATGGAGGTGGGGAGAATCACTTCATATGCATATTGAAGAGGATGATTTAGAGCATTTAGCCTAGTGCACAGTACACATTCAACAAATGATAGCTACTATTAACATCTCTTTTCAATCAAAATGATTTAAAACATGGCAAAACACCATCTCTACAAAAACAAAAACTAGCTGAGCGTGGTGGTGCGTGCCTGTAGTCCAGGCTGAGGTAAGAGGAACTCTTGTGCTGGGGAGGTCAGGGCTAGTGAACCATGATCGTGGCACTGACAAAGCTAATATTTAAATTATTGTAACAGAGATTTTAGTGTGTAATCATTAAGTTATTTGTGAGAAGACTGAACAATACATCTTCAGCATCGATCTATCCCACTGACTTAAAAGGAAGGGTATTGACAGGCACTAAATTTCTCCCCCATTTGCACCAGAACCTAAAATAAGGGCTCCAGGCCGGACGCCGTGGCTCACATTTGTAATCCCAGCACCTTGGGAGGCGGAGGAAGAAGGATCACGAGCTCAGGAGATCGAGACCATCCTGACTAACATGGTGAAACCCTGTCTCTACTAAAAATACAAAAAATGAGCCAGGCGTGTTGGTACCTGCTTGTAGTCCCAGCTACTCGGGAGGCTGAGGCAGGGGAATCGCTTGAAACCGGGAGACAGAGGCTGCAGTGAGCCGAGATTGCACCACTGCACTCCAGCCTGGGTGACAGAGTGAGACTCCATCTCAAAAAAAAAAAAAGGTGGGGGGGGGGGGGGGGCATCCAAATCTACACAAAACTCTAAGAAAAAAAACATAGCAATGGTCATGCAAATATTAAGGTAGATTAGTCCTATTTCTCAAAAAACTTACCAAGTTGGCTCACCAAGGGGAGCAAAGTCTTAA
Organism: Ateles fusciceps; assembly: GCA_036589455.1. NCBI lineage: Eukaryota > Metazoa > Chordata > Mammalia > Primates > Atelidae > Ateles > Ateles fusciceps. The sequence goes on along the minus strand of JAZHEH010002507.1, from coordinate 18,507,496 downwards.
GTGAACAAATTAAATCCCACTTTGGCTTCCCCCAACCTAATATATTCTTGTTAAACTTTAACAAAGCAAGTAAATTCCCACTGCTGGCTGTTCAGTGTAAGGATAATTATTAAATGCTGTTAAGTAAAAATGCAATTGTAAGAACTAGAAAGTGCAGAGGCACTGTCTCAGAATCACAAGGTTCTAAATGTGAATTCACTGTGAGAACATATATACAGATTTTTCCCTTTAACTTTAAAAACGCAGTCTGAAAGAAAATACATCATAATGTTATTAGTGGTTATCTCTCAATAGTAGATAGTCTGTGTGCTTTTCGTTTCTTTTTTGAAAATTCTCTCCAATTTTTCTACAATGAATATGTTAGCTTTATAGTTACAGAAATATTAATGCATGGCTTAAACTTATTAAGGTGTCATTAAATGCAGAAGAGAGCTTAATACAATTTCTATTCAAGTTTAAACACAGCTACTTTTCTGATGGGAAACTCATTTTATGTGACTTCCTTGTGATATTGTATATTGGTTTTCATCCATGGTTCCTGGCTCCTAACTCCCATAACTCTCTTTTGTTATTCTGTTGGGGTGCTTTAAGTCTCAAAAGCAGTCCTCAAAAAAACAGAATCTCTCTCTCTCTCTGACATTCTCCTGCCCCTCCTTTCATCTGCTCCTTTTTCTCCCCCAAGGCAGGACTCTAATTTTCCCCCTGCTTTTCTGTCCTGAAGCTGGCTGTAAAGAAATTCTCTGAGCCGGAAGCGGGGCTCACACCTATAAGCCCAATAGTTTGGCAGGCCAAGGCAGGAGGATGGCTTGGGACCAGGAGTTCGAGACCAGCCTGAGCAATATAGTGAGACCCAGTCTCTACTAAAAATTTTTTAAAAGAGGACAGCTGTGATGGCTTACATCTGTAATCCCAGCACTTTGGGAGGCCCAGTCCGGTGGATCTCTTGAGGTCAGGAGTTTGAGACCAGCCTGGCCAACATGGTGAAACCCTGTCTCTACTAAAAATACAAAAAAAAAAAAAAATTACTCAGTCATGGTGGCGCATGCCTGTAATCGCGAGGCTGAGCCAGAAGAATCGCTTGAACGAAGGTGAAGGTTGCAGTGGGTGGAGATCCTGGCACTGCACTTCAGCCTGGGCGACAGAGTGAGGCTCCATCTCAAAAACAAATAAATATTTTAAGAAATAAAAATAATTTTGGCCAGGTGCAGTGGCTCACACCTATAATCCCAGCCCTTTGGGATTCCAACGCAGGTGGATCACTTGAGGTCAGGAGTTCGAGACCAGCCTGGCCAATATGGTGAAACCCTCTCTCTACTAAAAATACAAAAAGCGAGCTGAGGAGGTTGCAGTGAGCTGAGATCACACCATTGCACTCCAGCCTGGGCAGCAGAGCAAGACTCTGTATCTAAATAAATAAATTTAAAAATTATCTGACCTCCCTTGTCTGATTGTAGGTCATAAGACCCCCATTTCAGAAGGGGTCCTGCCCATACCTTGAAGGAAGAAATGCCACACGGAGAAGCCAAGAAAAATCCGAACAGATAGGCATTGTTAGGTTTCCCTACTCCATGCTTCAATTTTGTCTACCCAGTGAAGTCTCCATAAAAAGCCCAAGAAGGTGGGGCGTGGTGGCTCATGCCTGTAATCCCAGCACTTTGGGAGGCTGAGGTAGGCAGATCACTTGAGGTCAGGAGTTCAAGACTAGCCTGGCCAACGTGGTGAAACCCCTCTGTACTAAAAATACAAAAAATTAGCTGGGCGTGGCGGTGCACGCCTGTAGTCCCAGCTACTACAGAGGCTGAGGCAGGAGAATCACTTGAACCCAGGAAGTGGAGGTTGTAGTGAGCCAAGATCGCGCCACTGCACTCCAGCCTGGGTGACAGAGCAAGACTCTGTCTCAATTAAAAAAAAAAAAAAGCCCAAGAAGATGGGGTAGGGAGAGCTTCTTGATATCTCAACACATGAAGGTTCTTGGTGTGTGGCATGTCGCTTCTCATACCTCACTCTATGCATCCCTTTCTCTTGTATCCTTTGTAATATTCTTGATAATAAATCAGTAATAAACCTAAGTAAGTGTTTTCTTGAGTTCTGTAAGCTGCTGTAGCAAATTAACCAAACCAGAGGAGGGAGTTGTGGATTCCCAATTTATAGCCAGTTAGTCAGAAGCCAGGGTAAAACAATCTAGGACTTGTGACTGGCATCAGAAGTGGGGCCAGTCTTATGGGATCTGACACTATCCCCCAGGTAGATAGTGTCAGAATTGAACTGGAAGATGCTCAGCTATTGTTCGATGCAGTACTGATTGGCCCACACATTTATTTGGTCACAGAAGTCTCCAGTGTTGATTGTGGTGGTGTGAGAGCAGAGGAAAAATACCCCTAATAGGATCTGGACTAGTAAGGGCAAATCTCTTCAGAACTCATTTTATAAGTTCTGTCCATAAGTATCTTCCATTTCCATATTTATTAACTTTCTTATTATCTCTGTGAAAGTTATAAACACCAGGACAAAATCACTTTTCATCAGATCCAAACAAACTAGAGATGGAAAGCATGAGGGATAAGGCTCACTCTTGCAAGTCTGAGATAAAGATCTCTCAAGAACTTTAAAACAACTCCACAAGAAATTCTTTCTTTAGGAATGCAGTAATTCAGATAAGATAAGATAATCTTTTTTCTTTTCTTCTCTTTTTTTTTTTTTGAGACAGAGTTCTTGCTCTGTCACCCAGGCTGGAGTGCAGTGGTACAAACACAGTTCACTGCAGCCTCCATCTCCTGGGCTCAAGCAATCCTCCTGCCTCAACCTCCCGACATACCTGGTCATTGAAAAAGTGTTTTCTGTAAAGATAGCCATGTTGCACAGGCTGGTCTCCAACTCTTGATCTCAAGGGATCCTCCTGCCTAAGCCTTCTAAGTAGCTGAGATAGCAGGCATGAGGCAGGGCGCCAGACCTGATAAGATGCTCTCCATAACACCTGTCCAGTAATGGCATCTTCACCAATGGCCAACTCCGGTTTGCGTCTCCAAAAACCAATAAATGGTTGTGCATCTCAGGCTATAATTCTCATTTCTCATTCCCAAATAAATTCAACATATTTGGAGTGTTTTGTTGTTGTTGTTTGTTAACATCTTAAGGGCCATTAGGGACCCTAAAAAGATCAAAGCTCATTTAGCCAAAAGGCTCAATCTCACCTAACATTTTCTAATGCTGCAAACAAAGTTTGTTTTGTTTGTTCTTGCTGCCCAGGCTGGAGTGCAGTGGCGGGATCTTGGTTCACTGCAACCCCCGCCTTCAGAGTTCAGCGATTCTCCTGCCTCAGCCTCCCAGAGTAGCTGGGACTACAGATACTTACCACGCCCGGCTAATTTTTGTATTTTTAGTAGAGACAGGGTTTGTGTTGGTCAAGATGTTCTCGATATCCTGACCTTGTGATCCGCCCGCCTCGGACTTCCAAAGTGCTGGGATTACAGGCGTGAGCCACCACATCCGGCCTGTTGCTGTTTTTGGAGATGGAGTTTTGCTCTTCTCACCCAGACTGGAGTGTAATGGGGCAATCTCAGCTCACTATAACCTCAGCCTCCTGCCTCAGCCTGCCGAGTAGCTGAGACTACGGGAGCCCACCAACACGCCCAGCTAATTTTTGTATTTTCAGTAGAGGCAGGGTATCACCATGGTGGCCAGGCTAGTCTGGAACTCTTGACCTCAGGTGATACACCCGCTTCAGCCTTCCAAAGTGTTGGGATTACAGGCGTGAAGATTTGTTTTTAACTGCCGACCCCACTCCCCACTCCTTTCAGATAGATGTGTGCAAATTAATTGGCAGCCACTAGGAACTCAGCCCAGAATGTGGTAGTATCATCCTCAGTGGAACGGACATTGTCTTTCTGGGTTTCCAAAGGCTTCTTCATTCACTTAAGAAACACTTGTCGAGCACCTACCAATAGCGGGACCCTAAATGCAGTCGAGAAATAAGGCCCAGAAAGGGGCACCCTCTAAATGGCAGAGGCAAGCCAGTAAACAACAAACTCGAATCCAGTGACAAGAGCCACTTGGAAACATGACAAAGTGCCAGGTGAAGGGTGTTTGTTCACTTAATTCGGCCGGTGTGCGGGACAGATGGGGCGATTTGGAGGGTGGGGAGTGATCTGAAAATGCTTTCCTGAGCTTGATTTAAAAGCAGGAATCCAAGAATTCCCCCTAAGGCTGGAAGCACTTTCCGACACAACCTCCCCATCTACGCAGCAAGGCTGGCAGAGCCCAGGGCTTGAGCACTGGCTTTTGGGAACCTCCACAGCCGGGCCCAAGTCGCCCCCTCAGCCCGGCTCTGAGCACCCCCTCCTCTTGTCCCCCTCACCCCCGTCCTTCCTTCCACGGCCACCAACGGAGGGAAGACTCCGCCCAGCTCTGGGAGCGAAACATGGGCATCGATCTGGGCGCAAAGTCGGATCCGTGCCACCCCGAACACCAGTGGGCCGAGATTCGAGGCCCGAAAGGCCTGGGGAGGCGGGGCGGGGCCCCTGCCCGCGGCCTCAGCGAGCCCAGTGCGGCAGAACTGGGGTCACCCGGGCCCGACGCAGGAAGACGGCGCCCCCGCCCCGCCTCCCGGGCCAGCGCGGACGCACGCTGCGGACGCCCCACTCCTGCCGCGGACGCCCCACTCCTGCCGCGGACGCCCCACTCCTGCCGCGGAACCTCGGAGCGCCCGGCGGCGCCCTCCGCCTCCGGCTCCCCACACCCTCCAGCGGGCGGGCGGAGAGCGCGCGGGGCAGGGCAGGCAGGCCCGGGAAGCCGGCGAGGGAGCTGCCCCCGCCAGCCTCCAGGCGCGGGGGATCCCCAGGGACCAGCGCGCACCGCACAGCCAGGACCCCACGCTTTACCTGGTGCGCCGGAGGAGCAGGTGGGAGCCCCGGCCGGTCGGTGTCGGCCCTGCCTCACCTGGGCGGAAGTGAGAGGCCCAGGGTGACCGCGCCTCACCTGGCAGGCCCTCCCCTCGCCCCGACTCTCCCTGCCCGGGGCGGGGCGCCGGGGTGGCGCGCGGGGCGGGCGAGGGAGCCCGGGGCAGCGGGAGGCAGGCTCCAGGGAGGGAGGGCGATTGCCCTAGCTGTTTCATGCAGGTGAATTGCGACCCGGCGCGGGATGGCTAAGGGCCTGGGAAAAGTGGGCTGTGGGGGCCGGATGGGCGGATGAGACCCTGCGTGGTGGGGGCAGCCGGCACTAACAGGAAGGGAGATCCGGACCGACCGGTGTGGTTGGAGGCCTGCGTGGAGAGCGAGACCCAAGATCAAGGAAATTGAGGAGTGTATCGATGAAAGCGTTGGGTCAATCTGCTTAGCACCTTGCCTTTTTGCTCTTTCTTGTTGTCTCATCCCTTTGTTTTCTATGTCCGCTGACGCAAAATAAAATATTCTAAAACGTGTAAATGTGGGAGCATTATTTTCTTCTCATTTAGTGGAAGAAGAAACAAGTCCAGCAGTATAATCCAGCAGTATTTGCCTGCCGTATGCTGGGTGCTAACTTATACCTTATTATCTCATTTACTCCCTGAAAAAACTGATGAGGAAACCGTGCACCAGGTAGGTTGGCCCAAAGTTTGGAACACAGGCAAGGCATTTTGACCCTAACTACAGTGACAATTTCACTATACATTAATTTTTTTTATTTGTGATGTCACAGCTTCAAGAAAAATATGCCCCGATGGTATTCTTCCACTCCCTTTAATAACTTTAGAATTTTTTATTTTTATTTTTATTTTTTTTAAAGACGGGGTTTCACCATGTTGGTCAGGCTGGTCTTGAACTCCCGACCTCAGGTGTTCCGCCCGCGTTGGCCTCCAAAGTGCTTCGATTACAGGCGTGAGCCAACTTTAGACTTTTGATGATAGGGGTTTCTGATACAGTCCACACGTTAACAATAAAGAGAATCAATCTTCAGGTATCTTATAGAGTACATACAGTAATTAAGCACTGTGGTTGACTCTGGAAAGATGTGTAAAATGGCATCCCTGTTCCCAGGAAGATGAGGAATAGGTACAAAACAACTGCAGCATAAAGACTTTTAAAATCATACACTTGGCCAGAGCGGTGGCTCATATCTGTAATCCCAGTACTCTGAGAGGCAGATGTGGGTGGATCACTTGAGCTCAGGGGTTTAAGACCAGCTTGACCAACATGGTGAAAACCTGTCTCTACTAAAAAATACAAAAATTAACTGGAGGCCAGGCCCCATGGCTCATGCCTGTAATTCCAGCACTTTGGGAGGCCGAGGAGGGAGGATCACCTGAAATCAGGAGTTCGAGAGCAGCCTGGCCAACGTGGTGAAACTCCATTTCTACCAAAAACACAAAAATTAGCTAGGCGTTGTGGTGCATGCCTGTAGTCCCTGTTACTCAGGAGGCTGAGGCAGGAGAATTGCCTGAACCCAGGAGGCAGAGGTTGCAGTGAGCCTAGATCATGCCAGTGCACTCCAGCCTGGGTGAAGAGAGAGACTCTGCCTCGAAAAATAAAACAAAACAAAAAAGTTAGCTGGGGGTGGTGGTGTGCGCCTGTAGTCCCAGCTACTCGCGGGGGGGGGGGGGGGGGCGCCGAGGTCGGAGGATCACTTGAGCCTGGGAGTTCAAGACCAATCTGGGCAACAGAGCAAGACTCCATCTCAAATTAATTAAAGATCATGCACTTGGTGCTTTATAGTTTGCTTCCCTGTTTCGAAAGAAATATAACACTTGTTAGGTAGGCATGGTTAGAAAACACAATATCAGCATAGTTCTTGCTTTTTAGGAACTAACAAACTACTGAGGGAAATAACGTTTCACAAATTACCAAATAGAAGGAAGCCAGACCTCAGAAAATAAAGAGATCTATTATGTTTTTTGAAAGCATGAGTTAGAACTTAAATAAGTCTTAACCAGAGTTTGAGAGTAATTTAGGTAAAGTGGAGAAGGAAAGGCTTTCCAAGTAAGGGAGACAACATAAAGAAAGGTGGTGGTCGGGGTGAGAAAAGTGAGAGGATTGAAAAACTACCTGTCAGGTACTATGCTTCTTACCTGGGTGATGAAATGATCTACATATCAAACCCCCATGACACACAATTTGTGTATGTAACAAACCTGGGTGTTCTGGGTTTTTTTTTTTTTTTTTTTTTTTTTTTTTGAGATGGAGTCTTGCTCTGTCACCAGGCTGCAGAGCAGTGGTGCGATCTCGGCTCACTGCAACCTCGGACTCCCAGGTTCAAGCTATTTGTCTGCCCAAGTATCTGGGATTACAGGCGCGTGCCACCACACTCAGCTAATTTTTTGTATTTTTAGTAGAGACAGGGTTTCACCGTGTTGACCAGGATGGTCTCTATCTTCTGACCTTGTGATCCGCCCACCTTGGCCTCCCAAAGTACTGGGATTCCAGGCATGAACCACTGCACCTGGCCTTTCCCCCCACCCAACCCTGAGAAGGAGTCTCGCTCTATTGCCCAGGCTGCTGGAGTGTAGTGGCACCGTCTCGGCTCACTGCAACCTCCACCTCCCAGGTTCAAGAGACTCTCCTACTTCAGCCTCCCGAGTAGCTGGGAGTACAACCGCCTGCCACCATGCCTAGCTAATTTTTGTATGTTTAGTAGAGATGGTGTTTCACCATGTTGACCAGGCTGGTCTCAAACTCCTGACCTCGTGATCCACCTGCCTCAGCCTCCCAAAGCGCTGGGATTGCAGGCATGAGCCACCCCATCCGGCCTACAAACCTGTGCATGTAGCCCTGAACCTATAACAAAAATTATATAGGAAAACAAAAAGAAAGGTGGAGACCAATTATCTCAAAGAATCACCTTGCAAACACTGGTTTCTTCTTTTTAAATTTTTTATTTACTTTTTAAATTGAAATGGGACTTTACTATGCTGTCTAGGCTGGCCTCAAACTCCTGGACTCAAGCAATCCTCCCACCTTAATATCCTTCTTGAATAGCTGAGATTGTAGGCACACACCACCTCACCTGGCTATTGGACCTCTTCTTTATTTATTTATTGTAGAGAGAGGGTCTCACTATGTTGCATAGGCTACTCTCAAACTCCTGGTCTCAGGCAGTCCTCCTGCCTCAGTCTCCCAAAGTGCTGGGATTACAGGCATGAACCACTACTCCTGGCCTCTTCTTACTTTATTTTTTATTTATTTAATTTTTTTTTTTTTTTTTGAGACGGTCTCGCTCTGTCACCCAGGCTGGTGCACAGTGGTGCAATCATGGCAGCCTCAAATTCCTAGGCTCAAGTGATCCTCCCACTGCAGCCTCCTGAGTAGCTGGGACTATAGGCATGAACCACCGTGCCTGGCTAATTTTTTTTTTTTTTTTTCTTTGACGCTGAGTCTTGCTGTGTCACCCAGGCTGGAGTACAGTGGTGGGATCTTGGCTCAGCTGCCTCCCGGGTTCAAGTGATTATCCTGTCTCAGCCTCCTGAGTAGCTGTGATTACAGGTACGCGCCACCACACTGGGCTAATTTTTGTATTTTTAGTAGTGACAGGGTTTCACCATGTTGAGCAGGCTGGTCTCAAACTCCTGACCTTGGGATCCACCCACCTCGGCCTCCCAAAGTGCTGTGATTACAGGTGTGAGCCACCATGTCTGGCTTTTTTTTTTTCTTTTTTTTTTTTGAGACGGAGTCTCTCTGTTGTAGGCTCAGGTTGAGTGTGATCTCGGCTCACTGCAACCTCTGCCTCCCAGGTTCAAGCGATTCTCCTGCCTCAGCCTCCTGAGCAGCTGAGATTACAGGCACCCACCACCACGTCCGGCTAATTTTTGTATTTTTAGTAGACAGGGTTTCACTATGCTGGGCAGGCTGGTCTCCAACTCCTGACCTCAGGTGATCCATCTGCCTTGGCCTCCCAAAGTGCTGGGATTACAGGCATAAGCCACCATTCCTGGCCAATCTTTTTTTTTTTTTAGTAGAAACAAGGTCTCACTATGTTGCCAAGCCTGGTCAAGCATTCTTCCCACCTCGGCCTCCCAAAGTGCTGGGATTACAGGCATGAGCCACCACACCCAACATACCTCTTCTTTAATATTAAATGATGTTGTAAACTTATTCCCCCTTTTTCAAAAAGTTGTGTAACTTTAAACTGACCATGAAACCAAGTCCAAACTCCTTTTCTTGCTATTCAAGGCCCTTCAAACTCTCCCCTTCTTGCTGACTCTTTTACCTAATCTCCACTTGACCTCTGGAAGATCTTACTCTGAGCAAATTTATGTACTCCATATCCATGGATCACCATATAATGGCTTTTCTATTGGTTACTTGCCCTCTTTCCCTCCCTGGAGTGTTCTCTAAGCCCTATCCTCCCAGCACTTTGGAGGCCAAGGCTGTGGGATCACAAGGTCAGGAGATTGAGACCATCCTGACCAACATGGTGAAACCCCATCTCTACTAAAATACAAAAAATTAGCCGGGCATGGTGGCATGCGCCTGTAATCTCAGCTACTCACGAGGCTGAGGCAGGGGAATCACTTGAACCTGGGAGGTGGAGGTGGCAGTGAGCCGAGATTGCACTCCAGTGCACTGCACTCCAGCCTGGGTGACAGAGCGAGACTGTGTCTCAAAAAAAAAAAGAAAAAAAGGAACCTGATATAGGAGTTTCAGCTACTTAGGAGGCTGAGGCAGGAGGATTGCTTGAGCCCAGGAGGTGAAGGCTGCAGTGAGCTATGTTGCCATCACTGAACTTTGGTTTGGGTGACAGAGCAACACTGTCTCAATTTTAAAAATTTTAAAAATATCAGAAAGGGGGTTGGGCACAGCACGGTGACTCACACCTGTAATCCCAGGACTTTGGGAGGCTGAGGCAGGGGGGATCACGTGGTCAGGAGATTGCAACCATCTGGCTAACAAGGTGAAACCCCGCCTTTACTAAAAATACAAAAAAATAGCTGGGCATAGTGATACACGTCTGTAGTCCCAGCTACTTGGGAGGCTGAGTCAGGAGAACCGCTTAAACCCAGTAGGCAGAGGTTGCAGTGAGCCAAGACTGCGCTACTACACTCCAGCCTGGGCAACAGAGCAAAATTCCATCTCAAAAAAAATTTTTTTATCTATCTATTTAAAAGGTACAGTTTTTTTTTTAAATAAAAGATTAATCTATGCAAAATGGATTGACAAAGTTGGAGAAAGGGCCTAGAGGAACTAAGCAGTCACTATAGCAAGGTACGTAGGAAATGATGAATGCCTGGAATAGGGTGAAAACGTGATCAAATAAAAAGAAGGAACACTTACAAATATCAGTTGTTTACTGATTAAAGGTATTAAAGGAGAACAATGGAAAAACTGAAAGGTAAAAATGATTACAAGTTTTAAACCTGATAAAAGGGATATTGTTGGTGAAATTGAGAAAAGCCAATTTGTTTTGTCCTGTTTTTTTTTAAGAAGCGGGACTTTGATAAGTCAGTTTTAGGTCCTCCATTTGACATTCAAGATAAAATGTACTTGGCATGTAATAGTAAGCCTTATTAAGTAGTGAATCAAAGTTAATTTGATTGTTGATGGTAGGCAGATCAGTACACAGAAAAAAGGACACAATCACAAATACTGGGGGAGTCAACAGTATGGATAGAATCAAATTTCAAATGTTGTACAGAAGGGTGTAATAAAGATCTAGCACAGCCCTAAACTTATCAATTTATCACCAGAGGAAAAGATCACAGCCACTTCCTCCCCGTCTTCCCTGCCAGGCCTCCCCAATCCTTCCCCTGCTACCCCCAACCCACCAAAAAAAGATCACAGCCACAGCACATCACAGTCAAATTAAAAAAAAGAAAAAAGGTTTGAGTCTGGGTGCAGTGGCTCACACCTGTAATCACAGCACTTTGGGAGGCCAAGGTGGGCGGATCACCTGAGGTCAGGAGTTCAAGACCAGCCTGGCCAACACGGTAAACTAAAAAATACAAAAATTAGCTGAGCACAGTGGCGGGCACCTGTAATCCCAGCTACTCAGGAGGCTGGGGCAGGCAGAATTGCTTGAACCTAGCAGGTGGAGCTTACAGTGAGCCAAGATTGCACCACTGCACTCCAGCCTGGGTGAAGGAGTGAGACTGTCTCAAAAAGAAAAAGAGAGAGAGAGAGAAAGACTGGGAGGAAGAATCTTTTACCTAATGTTTCTGTCCTAACTATGGAAACAATAGGTTAGTTCCCTCAGAAAGTTTTGCTACAGTGCAGAACTATCTGTTAATGTAATCAGTTGCCTGTGAAAACCTTAGGAATGAAAAGATCCAATGTATAGAGATCCAAGGTAAGCGCCCTTGAATCCCACCGGAAGCCACATTTCAGGCTTCACTTGTAATCCTTTTTCCTCATGTTTCTGCCAACAATTTCCACCTTGGTTTGTACTATTTGTGTCCTTTGCTTTCTATACAATTCTGTAGAATTTTTATGTGACAAAGAAATTAGGCATTGAAAAGATTGAGATTTAAGTTCTTATTAAATTTAGACAATGCATTGATCATGTGATCAGACTGTGTTTGCAAAGAAATAAAGTAATATATTTTGCTGAGCCATGAGAAAATAGATTAAGGGGCAGTAAGAAGCAACATTTTTTTTTTTTAACCCTTCACGAGTTCAAGAGTCAAAAATTTTATATTGTTTCTTTACTTTCAGGGGGAAACATTTTTGTTCTTTTTAGTTTACATACTGTAGAAGAGTATACACATAATCATATACAATCATCTGTAAAAATTGATTTTGTAATGGGATTAATCAGCAAAGAGGGCTGAGCACAGTGGCTCATGCCTGTAATCCCAGCACTTTGGAAGGCGAAGGCGGGCGGGTCACCTGAGGTCAGGAGTTCGAGACCAACGTGACCAACTTGGAGAAACCCCGTATCTACTAAAAATACAAAAAAATTAGCCGGGTGTGGTAGGCATGCCTGTAATCCCAGTGACTCGGGAGGCTAAGGCAGAAGAATTGCTTGAACCCAGGAGGTGGAGGTTGCGGTGAGCCAAGGTCGCGCCATTGCACTCCAGCCTGGACAAGAGTGAACTTCGTCTCAAAATGAATAAAAATAAATAAATAAATAAATAAAATTCCGCATGCTCAACTGATGGTTTAAGGAAGCAGACAGATCCCCCAAACAGACCAATTTTTCCTGCAAACAGGAGATTCCAGTCTACTTGAGTCTCCATAATAAGGAAGTCGCCTCTGCTTTAACACTTAGAAAAAACACTTACAAAACCCTTCTCTTTTTCCCCTTTCCTCTTCCTTTTTTTTTTTTTTTTTGAGACAGGGTCTCGCTCTGTTGCCCAGCCTGGAGTGCAGTGGCACAATCACAGCTCACTGCAGCCCTGAACTTCTGGGCTCAAGTGATTCTCCAGCCTCAGCCTCCTGAGTAGCTAGGACTAAAGGCATGCCCAGGCAATTTTTTACTTTTTGTAGAGATGGAGTCTATGTTGTCCAGGCTGCTTTCGAACTCAGACTCCTGGACTCAAGTGATCCTTCCACACTGGCCTCCCAGAGTGCTGGGACTGTAGGCATGAGCCACCAGGCCTAGCTTCCAACCACTTATTTTTCTATTGCTATTTCCTTGTTCCCATCTTGCAAAACGCACTGCTTTACTATTGCCCAGTGGGAATTTTCTTTCTAATGTATAGAATGAAGGCTGCCCCACTTCTTGAATTGTGACTAAAAGTTAATTAGATCTATAACTAAATTTGTTGTAATTTTGTCTTCTGACAGATTTTTTTCTTTTTTTTTTTTTTGACACTCTGTCACCAGGCTGGAGTGCAGTGGCATGATCTCAGCTCACTGCAACCTCTGACTCCCGGGTTCAAGCGATTCTCCTGCCTCAACCTCTCGAGTAGCTGGGACTATAGGCGCCTGCCACCATGCCCAGGTAATTTTTGTAATTTTAGTAGAGATGAGATTTCACCATATTGGCCAGTGTGGTCTCAAACTCCTGACCTTGTGACCTGCCCACCTCAGCCTCCCAAAGTACTGGGATGACAGGCGTGAGCCACCACACCTGGCTCTTTTGACAGATTTTTCTTTTTGTTTTTTTTGAGGGGGGAGGGATGGAGTTTTGCTCATGTTGCCCAGGCTGGAGTGCAATGGTATGATCTTGGCTCACCACAACCTCCGCCTCCCGGGTTCAAGTGATTCTCCTGTCTCAGCCTCCTGAGTAGCTGGGATTATAACCATGTGCCACCAAGTCCAGCTAATTTTATGTTTTTAGTAGAGACAGGGTTTTGCCATGTTGGCCAGGCTGGTTTCAAACTCCTGACCTAGGTGATCCACTTGCCTTGGCCTCCCAAAGTGCTGGGATTACAGGTGAGAGCCACTGTGCCCAGCCTGAATTAAAGTTTAAAGGTTAGTTTTCTAGGCTATACAATTTTTTTTTTTTTTTTTGAGAGGAACTCGCGCTCTGTTGCCCAGACTGGAGTGCAGTGGCAATCTTGGCTCACTGCAGCCTCCGCTTCCTGGGTTCAAGCAATTCTCCTGACTCAGCCTCCCAAAGTGCTAGGATTACAGGGTTGAGGCACTGTGCCCGGTCTAGGTTATATATTTTATTTCATTTTGAGACAGAGTGTCGCTCTGTCACCAGGAGCCAGGCTGGAGTGCAGTGGCACAATCTCGGCTCACTGCAACCTCCGCCTCCCGGGTTCAAGCAATTCTCCTGCCTTAGACACCCGAGTAGCTGGGACTACAGGCGCACACCACCACGCCCAGCTAACTTTTGTATTTTTAGTAGAGACAGGATTTCACCATGTTGGCCAGGATGGTCTTGATCTCTTGACCTCGTGATCCACTCGCCTCGACCTCCCAAAGTTCTGGGATTACAGGCATGACCCACCGCGCCTGGCTAGGCTATACATTTTTTTTCTTATTTTCTCCGAAGCAGAAACAGGCTATACATTTTTAAGTAGTTACATATACTAAAAAAATATGGGTGTTTCAACTACTGTTTTGGGAGAATATCTTTTATTCTCTTTCTTAATATCTTTTTTCTCCTTCCTTTCTTCTTTCTTTCTTAATATCTTTTCCTTCCTTCCTTCCTTCCTATCTGCCCACCTTGGCCTCCCAAAGTGCTAGGGTTATAGGCTTGAGCCACCACTTCTGGTCCAGAATGAATATCTTAAGCAAAACCACTGTCCTACTACAGTAGCGCGTATGTGCTTCCTTTTTTTTTTTTTTTTTGAGACACAGTCTCACTGTTATCCAGGCTGCAGTGCAGTGCTGTGATCTTGGCTCACTGCAACCTCAAGCAATTCTCCCGCCTCAGCCTCCCAAGTAGCTGGGACTACAGGCGTGTGCCACCATGCCCGGCTAATTTTTGTATTTTTAGTAGAGACGAGGTTTTACCATGTTGGCCAGGTTGGTCTTGAACTCCTGACCTCAGGTGATCCACCTGCCTTGGCCCCCCAAAGTGCTGGGATTACAGGCGTGAGCCACAGCGCCCAGCTAGTATGTGCTTCTAATGTAAGAATTATCAGTTATCAAATAGTATTTTAACTGTTTGTATTTTCCCTACCAAACAGCAAGTGCTTAAGTGCAGGGTTTTTGTCTCAATTTTTGAGCCTAGGGTCTAGCTTAATGCTAAATACATTGTAAATACTCAATTAAAAACAATTTTTTTCTTTTTGGAGGGAGAGAGGACAGAAAAAAAGGAAAGAAGGGGAAAACAAAGGACGGAAAAGAGAAAGAAGGAAGAAGTCCACTTAGAATAGAAACTTTAAAATTGAATTAGTAAATTTCTCATTTAAATAATTTAAACCTGATTTAAAGCATAAATATTATGTATAAACATCTTAAAAATAGCATAGGAATGCTGCACAATTGTTTTATTATAAAAATTTTAGGGCTGGCTGTGGTGGCTCACACCTGCAATCTCAGCACTTTGGGAGGCAGAGGCGGGTGGATCACCTGAAGTCAGGAGTTTAAGACTAGCCTGATCAACATGGTGAAACTCTGTCTCTAGTAGAAATACAAAAATTAACTGGGCATAGTGGCAGGTGCCAGTAATCTCAGCTACTCAGGAGGCTGAGGCAGGAGAATCGCTTGAACCTGGGAGATGGAGGTTGCAGTGAGCTGAGTGCCATTGCACTCCAGCCTGGGCAACAAGAGCAAAACTCCGCCTCAATAAAAAAGGAAATTTTAAAACATAGTTTACAACATTCAAATATTACTTCAAATAGTTTCATGTCCTCCAGACTATATATTCCAAAATGAAGCCGGGTGCGGTGGCTCACACCTGTAATCCCAGCACTTTAGGAGTTGAGGGCAGGCGGATCACTTGAGGCCAGGAGTTCAAGACCAGCCTGGCCAAAATGACGAAACCCTGTCTCTACTAAAAGTACAAAAATTAACTGGGTGTTGTGGCGCACGCCTGTCGTCCCAGCTATAAGAGAATCACTTAAACCCAGGAGGGGAAGGTTGCAGTGAGCTGAGATCTTGCCACTGCACTCCAGCCTGGGTGACAGAGCGAGATTCCATCTCAAAAAGAAAAAAATTGTACTTCTCATAATACATTATATCAGTGTTCTCAAAGTGGGATCCCTGGACCGGCAACATCCATATCACTTGGGAATTTGTTAGAAATGGAAATTATCCAGTCCCTCTCTAGCTCTCTTGAATCAGAAACTCTGAGGGCGGGGTCTATCATTCTGTTTTAATAAGTACTACAGGAGATCCAGATGCTACTCAAAGTTTGAGAACCACCAAAGTTAGCGCTAAAGTATGGATAAAGAAGCACCACTCAAATTCAAATTTTCATATTGTTAGACAAAAAAGATTACACTTAAAAAATTTTTTCTCACTATTAAAGTTCCCCATCACAGAACTTTTATAATATATAGAAATTTAAAAACAACAGATGGAGGAAAAAATCTTAAACTTACATTTAGTCACAGACTACTTGGTTTCCTCTTGTTAGAGCCTCCACCCCCAAATTATCCCCCCACTGAAATTGTCAATTTTTTTTTAAGGTGTAATGTCTCTCAGAGTTTTTAAGTTCTGTTCGTGGCAGCTTTCCAAAATCCTTCTCTAAAGTATCAGGAGGACATTATGTCAATCAGTAAGAGCACAGATCTGAAATCTGGCAAACACCAATTTCATTCCCACTGAGTCACTTAGTGACTAAGGTCAGTGTGTTTCAGCGTCTTTGAGCCTTGTTCCTTATCTGTAAACCCAAATCCTATCAGGGCTAACAGCGATTATGTCAGGAAAGCACTGATTCCAACGTCAGGCGCCGCTGGCACTTTACGAGGACCGAGAAACCACAGCAAAGGATGCTGGAATGAGTAGCGGGTGAAGCACCTGATTGCCTAAACCAGTCGTTTCCTTCCTCCAGCACTCAAAGATCAACCTTAGCTCCTTCCAAGGATTCGTGGGGGAAATTCGCTCCGAGGGACCGGGGACAAGCATATTTTCAAAAGGTCTCCCAATGTGATTCCACGGGCTCACACGGAAAAGAACACGTCAAGTGACGGAACTGGCCTCTAGCCTCTGCGAGGTCCCTTTAAGAACCTCACTCTGTTGCCTTTCTCCCGCCCGCTCCTGGGAGGAGGCGGAAGCGGAAGTGGCGAAGGAAGTGCCTGTCTCCAAGATGGCGGCCGCCCGGCCCTCCGGTTCGTGTGTTCCGGAGGCCGTGAGTGTCAGACTCTTC
Organism: Ateles fusciceps; assembly: GCA_036589455.1. NCBI lineage: Eukaryota > Metazoa > Chordata > Mammalia > Primates > Atelidae > Ateles > Ateles fusciceps. The sequence continues at coordinate 18,490,882 of JAZHEH010002507.1, read as the reverse complement.
GGTGTCCTGTGGTTCGTCTCAGTCACCACAGCACCCTGGGGGGGCTGTTGCCACCTCTGCCGGGGGTGAGGAGTCGCTTAAGTGCGAGGACCTCAAAGTGGGACAATATCCTCTGTGGGAAACATCCCCCATGGAGGCGAGGTAGAGTTGGGGTCTCAGGTGGGTCGCTGCCCTCAGCACGGGCTAGGGCTGTAGTGAATAAAAACGATAACTTGCTCTGTGGCTTCTGAAGACTGACAGATCCCTGAAGGTGAACAGAGTTGTGGAGATGGAAGGGCCAGAGGCCAACCTTTGTGATTTCTTTATGATTTTACTAGTCATTGGCGCTTCCTCTTCGATCCAGTGTTTTTTTCTTTATTACCAGTGTGCTTGCTTGTTCAATAAAACATGTAGATGAAGTAAGCCAAGCCCGGTTCTAGACACAAGTAGTACAAGGATTGATAGTCTCTACCTTGGAAATGTTTGCCAACTCTTCCCAGGGGGAAGACAAGTAATTAATAACAATCTAGCGGATGTGTGTTGCCCATTTATCGTTAACTTCATGTGTATTACCTCATATCATCTTCAAACTTCATGAGATGCTAGACTGCCAGTGGACAGATTTCTGTTTTCTTTTTCTTTTTTTGAGACAGGGTCTCGCTCTGTCACTGAGGCTGGGGTGCAGTGCCGCCATCGAAGCTCACTGCAACCTCCGTCTCCTGGGTTCAAGCAATTCTCCTGCCTCAGCCTCCTGAGTAGCTGGCACTACAGGCATGCGCCACCACACCTGGCTAATTTTTGTGTTTTTATTTTATTTTTTTGAGATGGAGTTTTGCTCTTGTTTCCCAGGCTGGAGCACAACGGCAGATCTTGGCTCACCGAAACCTCCGCCTCCCTGGTTCAAGTGATTCTCCTGCCTAAGCCTCCCGAATAGCTGGGATTACAGGCATGAACCACCATGCCCGGCTAATTTTGTGTTTTTAGTAGAGACGGAGTTTCTTCATGTTGGTCAGGTTGGTCTCAAACTCCCGACCTCAGGTGATCCGCTGGCCTCAACCTCCCAGAGTGCTGGAATTACAGGCATGAGCCGCTGTGCCTGGGTAGTCTTTGTATTTTTAGTAGAGACTGGGATTACGCCACATTGGCCAGGCTGGTCTTGAACTCCTGGTCTCAAGCAATCTGCAACCCCCTTGGCATGAGCCACTGCTCTGGGCCTCAGTGGACAAATTTCTGTTGTGCTTTGTAACCTTTGGTGACTTATTTGAACTCTATTTTCTCATGAGTGAAAATGTGGCTAACTATGGCACAAATTTAAAGATTTATTGTAATGTTTATGTATTATTATATTATTTGTAGAGACAGACCTCTCATTATCTTGCCCAGGCTGTTCTTCCCAAACTCTTGGGCTCCAGTGATCCTTCTGCCTCAGGTATTATTTAGCAATACTAAAATATATTTGTACATTTGCTTATTGACTTGGACAAACTAGCAGCCTCTACGTACATGTGAATATCAACATGAGTATATAATATGAATAGTAAAGACATGATAATGTGTTGTGTTGGAATGTAGTCCATATTTCCTTAACTTTTTTTTTTACATATATTTGTAAAGATCCAAAAATAAATGAAGCTACGCAAGAACCAGTTAACTGTACAAACTACACAGCTCATGGTAAGACTTCCAGAAATGTGTCTTTAAAAATAATTTTAAAAACATTATTTCATAGGTCAATATATGATCACTAAAAGTAATTAATAGGCTGGGAGCGGTGGCTCACGCCTGTAATCCTAGCACTTTGGGAGGCCGAGGTGGGTGGATCACCTGAGGTCAGGAGTTCAAGACCAGCCTGGCCATCATGGTGAAACCCCATCTTAAAAAAAAAAAAAAGGCCGGGCGCGGTGGCTCACACCTGTAATCCCAGCACTTTGGGAGGCCAAGATGGATGGATCACGAGGTCAGGAGTTCAAGACCAACCTGGCCAAGATGGTGAAACCCCATCTCTAAAAAAATAAAAAATAAAAAATAAATTAATAAATGCATTTTTTCCAAGTTATAACATTATTATTTAATTTCTGGAGTAACTTAAAATTGGAGAACCAGCTAGGGATTATCAGTATTTAATTAAAAAAAGAAAAGAATCTTCTGAAATAGTGAAATTTCACCATATAAACAGTAAAAGGGCTGGGTATGGATGTTCTCAGATTCAGTTAGGCAAGTGTACTCATATACTTTATTTTCCCCAAATGAATAAGCGTATCATTCCCTCATATGGAAAGCTTTCCCTTTATTTTCCTTTAACTCTGTACTTACATCATCTGTGAATACTTAACCTAATAGTTCTTGGCTAATACCATAATACCTACAAGTCCTTTATGCTTCCCAGCAACTTCATCACTTTTGTTTATATCACTTTGATAAATGCCATTTATATTATTGTGATTATATTACTTTGGTTTATATTTGTTTGATTTGGGGTGTGTGTTTGTATGTGCATATTTAACATTCAGTTGGCACCAAAATGATTTTGTATACGTTTATAAACTTGTTTATTAATAATTCTTAAGTGGATTCAACATTTTATTCCAGAAGACACCTAACTGGAGGGCAGGAGGGCAGACTTCTTTTGGAGCAGAAATTCTTTTTAGTTGTATAATTTCCTTTGAAATCCCCATATCTACAAAAAACCCTCCAGGCTAGAAAAACGCTTTTTTTTTTTTTTTTTGAGATGGCTGGCTGCCTGCTTCCTAGTTTGAGGTGAGATGCTTGAGTTACAATAGTATTGACAGATTTCTAGCATCTTTCATATGAATGATTGAAACAACTACTTGAGAACTCTATGTGTTAAGTCTGTTCTCTGTGTTCTGAAAGCTACGACATAAAAGACTTCAGAGTGTAAAACAGGCAAATCAAAGCATATTTATAAGTTAACTACAAAGGCAAGGATTACTTACAAATTTCCTTTAAGTGGCTGGGCGCTGTGACTTATGCCTGTAATCCCAGCACTTTGGGAGGTTGAGGCAGGTGGATCACAAGGTCAGAAGTTCGAGACCAACCTGGCCAACATGGTGAAACCCTGTCTCTACTAAATAGAAAAAATTAACCAGGCGCAGTAGTGGGTGCCGGTAATCCTAGCTACTCGGGAGGCTGAGACAGGAGAATCACTTGAACCCAGGAGATAGAGGTTGCGGTGAGCTGAGATCACACCACTGCACTCCAGCCTGGGTGACGGAGCAAGACTCCATCTCCGTCTCGAGAGGGAAAAAAAAAAGTTCTTTTAAATGTAATATATCTAAATAAAATAAATGTGTACATACTAAGCAATATCTCCTATATAAGGCATATATTATCTTATTACTTTTCTTTCCAGGACAGGGTCTCATCATGTCACCCAGGCTGGAGTGCAGTGGTGCCATCTCAGCTCACTGCAACTTCTGCCTCCCAGGATCAAGTGATATCCCACCTCAGCCTCTGGAGTAGCTGGGACTACAGGCATGCACCACCGTGCCCAGCTAATTTTCTTTCTTTCTTTTTTTTTTTTTTGTATTTTTGGTAGAGAAAAGGTTTTGCCACATTGCCCAGGCTGGTCTCAAACTCCTGGGCTCAAGCAGTCTGCTTGCCTGGGCCTCCCAAAGTGCTGGGTTTATAGGGATCAGCCACCAGGACTGGTTCCCCCACCTTTTTGTTGTTGTTGTTGTTGTTAAGTGTAGAGAAGAGGGTCTCCCTATATTGCCCATCCTGGTCTTGAACTCCGTAGGCTCAAGCAGTCCTCTTGGCTTTGGTTTCCTAAAGTAGTGGGATGACAGGCATGAGCCACTGAGCCCAGCAAATTGCCTTTTTTAAAACACACAAAAGCTTGTAGGTTAGCTGTGGTGAATCAGTTCTAAGTCCTGATCAGAGAAGGATATCAAAATAACTCATGAAACATGCTTTTTGGTTCTAATATGGAGAAAAATATTAAGAGTTGTGAAAAGTGTGAGTTAAGCGATCTCTCTCTTTTCCAGCCAAAATTATTTTTCCTTTGTTTTTTTTTCACTGAGTATATGAAGAACTATTGTGAAATTCTCAAACTATGTTTACTTTTCTTTTTTTTTTTTGAGACAGTCTCACTCTGTCGCTCAGGTGGGAGTGCAGTGGTGTGATCTCAGCTCACTGGTACCTCTGTCTCCTGGGTTCAAGTGATTCTCCTGCCTCTGCCTCCCAAGTAGCTGGGATTACAGGTGTGCACCACCATGCCCAGCTAATTTTTGTATTTTTAGTAGAGACGGGGTTTCGCCATATTGGCCAGGCTGGTCTTGAAGTCCTGACCTCAGGTGATCCACCTGCCTCGCCCTCCTAAACTGCTGGTGTGAGCCACTGTGCCCAACCTAATTTTCTTTTTTCTTCTTTTTTGAGACAGGATCTTGCTTTGTCACCCAGGCTAGACTGCAGTGGCACCATTTGGCTCACTGCAAACTCCACCTCCCAGGCTCAGGCGATCCTCCTACCTCAGCCTCCTGAATAGCTGGGACTACAGGCACATGCCACTACACCTGGCTAATTTTTTGTATTTTCTTTTTGGGGGTGGGTAGAGGTGGGGTGTTGCCATGTTACCCAGGCTGGTCTGGAACTTCTGGGCTCAAGTGATCCACGTGCCTTGGCTTTCCAAAGTGCTGGGATTACAGGCATGAGCCACCACACCTGGCTGTTTAATTTTCATAAACTAATGTTTGGGTAAGGATGAATGTGAGCAGTGTTTTACAGAGGGGATTTTGGGGCTAGTGAGTAAAAATTGAGACAAAAGGCAATGGAAATTCAGCTACGACAATAAATTGATGTGATCTTAAAATGGCTCCTGGTTAGCTCAATATCATTTAAAAAGCACATTTGTTTGTTGAGAAGGTATTTATTTGTAATGAATAATTTAAAACTAAATTTACTTTAATTATTGAATTAAGACAATTTATATTACAAAATATTGTTTATTGATTGAGAATTTGTTTATATTTATTTATTAAGAAATTATTATGTGGAAAGCATCTGCTAGGTGGTATAGGTGATATACAAAGGAAGACATAATCTTCGCCCTCAAGAAGTGTTCTGTCAGCCATGTGAGATGGCTCAGGCCTGTAATCCCAGCACTTTGGGAGACTGAGACAGGCGGATCACCTGAGGTCGGGAGTTCAAGACCAGCCTGTACAACATGGTGAAATGTCTCTACTAAAAATACAAAAATTAGCCAGGCATGGTGGCACACGCCTGTAGTCCCAGCTACTCAGGAGGCTGAGGCAGGAGACTCACTTGAACCCAGGAGGTGGAGGTTGCAGTGAGCTGAGATCACACCACTGCCCTCCAGCCTGGGCGACAGAGCCAGACTCTGTCTAAAAAAAAAAAGTGTTCTCTCTAGGTTATATACACATATGTCAGCAAGTGTTTTCAATTTTTCTATCACTGAAATGCAAAACAATACTTAGATTTTACTTCCAGAAAATTTTGTTATGGTCCTTTGACAGAAGTCTTCTTTATTTTCTGAAGTTTGTATTAAAATATAGTATACTGGCCGGGCGCAGTGGCTCACACCTGTAATCCCAGCACTTTGGGAGGCTGAGGCGGGTGGATCACCTGAGGTCAGGAGTTGGAGACCAGCCTGACCAACATGGTGAAACCCTGTTTCTAAAATAAAAAATATTAAAAATATGGTGTATTTACAGAAAAGTGCATGTAAGTATAATTCAAATGATTTTCACAAACAACACACCTGTAAATGTTTCCAGGTCGAGAAACAACACGATCAACATGCCAGAAGCCCTCTTCATAGTCTTTTATAGTCACTATTCTGCCTCAGTGGGTAACCACTATTTATTCTAACTTCTGACTGTGAATTCGTGTTGCAAAGTGTATATTATTTTTTAACTTTTTATTCGGAGATAGTTTTAAACCTACAGAAAAGTTGAAGAATAACAGTAGTACAAAGAACTCCTCCCATATACCCTTTACCCAGATTGACCAATTGTTAACATATTCTCTCTCTCTGAATTTGTTTTTGTATATACTTTTTTCTGCCCCTGTGAATACTTTTGTGTTTTTCTTTTTTTTTTTTGAGACGAAGTTTTGCTCTTTTTGCCCAGGCTGGAGTGCAGTGGCACGATCTCAGCTCACCACAACTTCCACCTTTCAGGTTTAAGTGATTCTCCTGCCTCAGCCTCCCGAGTAACTGGGATTGCAGGCGCCCACCACCACCCCTGGCTAATTTTTGTATTTTTAGTAGAGACAGGATTTCTCCATGTTGGTCAGACTTGATCTCAAACTCCTGACCTTAGGTGATCCGCCCACCTGGACCTCCCAAAGTGCTGGGATTACAGGCGTGAACCACCATGCCTGGCCAGTATGTTTTTCTTTAGAGATGTTCCTGGCCAGGTTTGGTGGCTCACACCTGTAATCCCAGCACTTTGGGAGGCTGAGGTGGGCAGATCACTTGAACTCAGGAGTTCTAGACGAACCTTGGCAATGTGGTGAAACCCTGTCTCTACAAAAAATACAAAAAGCTAGCCAGGTATGGTGGTGTACACGTGTAGTCCCAGCTACTTTGGAGGCTGATGTGAGAGGATTACCTGAGCCCAGGAGGTAAGGCTGCAGCAAACCCTGATTGTGTCACTGCATTCCAGCCTGGGCGACACAGCAAGATGCTGTCTCCAAAAAATAAGTAAAAAATAAAAAGTATATTAATACTCTCAACATAAATACAGTTCAGTTATAAACTTTAGTAAATTTAATATTAATACACATGCTTTAATCTCATCCATATTCTTATTTTATCAAATAGCCCAAATCGTGCCTTTTTAACATTTTCTCCCAGTACAGGATCCTAAAATCAGATTTTACATTTAGTTTTCTTTTCTTTGATCGAATTTCGCTCTTGTTGCCCAGGCTGGAGTGCAATGGTACGATCTTGGTTCACTGCAACCTCTGCCTCTCAGGTTGAAGTGATTCTTCTGCCTCAGTCTCCTGAGTAGCTGGGATTACAGTCATGTGCCACCATACCCGGCTAATTTTTTGTATTTTTAGTAGAGACGGGGTTTCTCCATGTTGGTTAGGGTGGTGTTGAACTCCAGCCTCAGGTGATCCGCCTGCCTCAGCCTCCCAAAGTGCTGGGATTACAGGTGTGAGCCACTGTGCTTGACTGGGACGGAATCTTGCTCTGTCACCAGACTGGAGTGCAGTGGTGATTTCTGCTCACTGCAACCTCCACCTCTCAGGTTCAAGCGATTCTCCTGCCTCAGCCTCCCGAGTAGCTGGGACTACAGGTGGGCACCACCACACCCAACTAATTTTTATATTTTTAGTAGAGATGGGGTTTCACCATGTTGGCCAGGGTGGTCTTGATCTCTTGACCTTGTGATCCATCTGCCTCAGCCTCCCAAAGTACTGGGATTACAGGCGTGAGCCACTGCACCCAGTTCACATTTAGTTTTATTGGTATATTTCCGCAACTTTCTTTGTCTTTTATGGCATTGACTTACATGTTTGATGTGTTCCTCATTGGGATTGTCTGATATTTCCTTATGATCAGTCTTTGGATATACATACCACACTGTAAAATAACATAATTGGTGTAGTGTCCTTCCTGACATCTCACATCTGGGGGCATATGATAACTATCTCTTTTCCTTGGTGATGTTAATTGTTGATCACTCAGCTTTTCCTACTGTATAGTTAGTATTTTTTTCTTTGCAACTATAAATAATCTAAAGGGATACTCATTAAGGCCATGCAGATATCTCCGTACCACCCCCAGATTTACATCCCATTAATGATTCTGGCCTGAACTATTCTTTTTTATAGAATAGTCAACACTTCATTCCATAAAGTGGAAAAAGTGTTCCCTGGAACTATTCTTTACTCTGATAGTTGCAAAATGATTATTTTCCAAATCTAGCACTCTCCATATTTTAATGCTAAAAATATGGAAATTGGGTTGGCTCTTGCCAACTTTATTTTTTTCTCTCTCTTTCTCTTTTTTTTTTTTTGGAGATAGGGTCTTACTCTGTCACCATGCTGGAGTTCTGTTGCAGGATCTCTGCTCACTGTAACCTCTACCTCCCAGGCTCAAGTGATCCTCCCACCTCAGCCTCACCATGCCAGGCTAATTTTAGCATTTTTTTGTAGAGATGGGGTTTCACCATGTTGCCCGGGCTGGTTTCTAACTCCTGAGCTCAAGCAATCCACTTGCCTCAGCCTCCCAAACTGTTGGATTACAGGTGTGAGGCACCATGCCTGGCATTTTTTTTTTTTTTTTTTTGGAGACAGTTCTGCTGCTCTGTAGCCCAGGCTGAAGTGCTGTGATGTGATCACGGCTCACTGCAGCCTTCATCTTTGAGACTCAAGCAGTCCTCTTGCCTTAGCCACCCAAGTTACTGGGATTACAGACGTAAGCCACCAGTCCCAGATAAATATTTTTTGCAAAGTTGCCCAGGCTAGATTTAGTCCTTTATTGTCATGAAACTTCGTTGTCTGATTACATTATTTCTGGTTTACCTTTTGTTTTGTTTTGTTTTGAGACGGTGTTGCTCTGTCACCCAGGCTGGAGTGCAGTGGCGTGATCTCAGCTCACTGCAACCTCCACCTCCCGGGTTCAAGTGATTCTCCTGCCTCAGCCTCCTGAATAGCTGGGATTACAGGTGCACAACACCATGCCCTGCTAATTTTTATATTTTTAGTAGAGATGGCGTTTCACCATGTTAGTCAGGCTGGTCTCAAACTCCTGACCTCCTGATCTGCCCGCCTTGGCCTCCCAAAGTGCTGGGATTACAGGCGTGAGCCACCGCGCCTGGCTGGTTTAGCATTTCTGTATTAAAAACATTGCTGCTTTCTATACCAGGTGTGGTGGTGTGTGCCTGTAATCCTGACTATTTGGTAGTCTGAGGCTGTAGGAGGTCTTGAGCCCAGGAGTTGGAGGTTACAGTGAGCTGTGATCATGCTACTTCACTCCAGCCTGGGCAACAGAGTGAGACCCTATCTCTAAAAATAAACCAACCAAACAAACCACATTGCTGCTTTTTATAATGAATACTGTATGGTTATTGGCCTGAACTGATATTATCTAAATTCTAGATATTGGTCAGAACCAAACCTATTTGCAAGAAAACTGCAAATTGAATTGTTTTCAGGCTTGTAGCATGTTGCTTAATTTTGTCTACTAGTTAACATTTATTGATAACTGTCTTATTTGATCTTGTCATATCGAGTTGTTTATTTTTGCTTATTGCTGAAATCAGTGTTCGCATGGGCTAATTATGATATAATGGAAAGAGTATTGATTAAGAGTAATGAGTTTTAGTCTAGGATTTAGAGAGTATTACTTGGCTCTTTAGTCAACTCATTTAATTTGTTGGAACCTCAGTTTTCCTATTTGTGAAAGGAAAAAAAGGGAACATTATGAATTTGCTTACTTAACAAGTTCTTTCTTACAAGGATGAAATGAAGTCATAATAAGGTATGTCTAAACAAACTCTAGGGTCGTAGGCTTCTTTTGAATTGATTAATTTCGTATCATAAAATCTTACATTAATTTTGTAGCCACTCACAATGTTATATTCATTTCTTTATTAGTCTTCTAAATATTGAAGTTCTCTGATTTCTTAGAGTGGGGAATCACAGACACACACACACACACACACACACACACACACACACACACACACACACATATTTTGGGATGCGGGGTGAGGTAGAGAGAGTCCCCGCTCTGTAGCTCAGGCTGTAGTACAGAGGCGGGATCATAGCTCACTGGAAGCCTGGATCTCATAGGCTCAAGAAATCTTCCTGCCTCTGCCTCCCGAGGAGCTGGGACTATAAGCACATGCAACCATGCCTGGCGAATTTTTTTTTTCTTTAGAGACAGTGTCACTATGTTGCTCAGGCTTGTCTTAAACTCCTGGGCTCACGGGATCCTCCTGCCTTGGCCTCCCAAATTGCTGGGATGGCAGGCGAGTCACTGCACCTGGCCCCTAAACACTTTTTGAATACTTTTTCTAACCAAACACCATGCTTTACATACCATGTGCTTTTTCTTTTTTTTTTTTTGAGACAGTCTTGTTCTGTCACTCAGACTTGAGCTCAGTGGTGCTATCTGCGCTCACTGCAACCACCGCCTCTCAGGATCAAGCAATTCTTGTGACTCAGCCTCTCCAGTAGCTGGGACTATAGGTGTGGGTTACGACGCCTGGCTAATTTTTGTATTTTCAGTAGGATGGGGTTTCGCCATGTTGACCAGGCTGGTCTTGAATTCCTGGTGTCAAGTGATCTCCCGCCTTGGCCTCCCAAAGTGCTGGGATTATAGACGTGAGCCACTGTGCCTGGCCTCTATGCTTTTTCTATGTATATAACAGGAGTTCAAAAGATATCCCATGTCACAGATGGGAAACACAATTCAGAGGGGTTTTATTTTTCCTGAAGGAACATGCTAGTTAAGTGACAGAGTTAGGGCTTAAATCCAAATCTATCTAGTTCTAAAGTTCTGCTCTTTGGAGTCTCTATCGTTTCAAACAAATCAGTCTGAGTTTCTCTCACTATTTTCTCATGTCTTCTGTCTATATATTTGGAGCAACAGTTCATCTTTTTTTCATCAAGTATAAATTTCATCCCTTGAAATAAGTAGCTCAAACGAATGTCAAAATTCTTGAATCATTGCAATGTGGTTATCCCTTCACTGTGATACCTCTTTTCACTATGGTGTCTTTCCTGAGTATCTAATCCTGGAGTGTTGGGCTTTTTTCTCTCTTTCATCTTTTTCATATTGTATACAAAGCAGCTATTCAAAATGATTAAATATTGAAAACTAAAACTCTCAACATACGGGATTTTAGACAATTTATAATGTCTAGTTGAAAAATAGATATGGTTGGCTGGGCATGGTGGCTCACACCTTTGGGATGCCAAAGTCAGTGGATTGCTTGAGTCCAGGAGTTCAAGACCAGCCTGGGCAATGTGGTAAAAACCTGTCTCCACAAAAAATACAAAAATTAGCCAGGCTTGGTGGCATACACCTATAGTCCCATCTACTTGGGAGACTGAGGCAGGAGGGTCTCTTAAAAGCCCAGGAGGTTGAGGCTGCAGTGAGCTGTAATCATGCCACTAACCTGGGTGACAGTGAGACCTTGCCTCAAAAATAAAATAAAAGGGCTCTTTCAGAGTTTTTTTTTTTTTTTTTTGTGGGAAAGAAATCTTGATTTGTTACCCAGGCTGGCATGTAAGGGCACGATCTTAGCTCATTGCAACCTCCGCCTCCTGAGTTCAAGTGATTCTCCTGCCTCAGCCTCCTTATTAGCTGGGATTACAGCACATGCCAGCATGCCTGACCAATTTTTGTATTTTTAGTAGAGATGGAGTTTCACCATGTTGGCCAGGCGAGTCTTGAACTCCTGACCTCGTGATCCACCTACCTTGGCCTCCCAAAGTGCTGGGACGAGCTACCGTGCCCGGTTAGGGCTCTTTAGTTTTTAATATTTTTTACAAGGCATTTTTGCAACTCACCTAGAAATATTTGGTTTTTAAAAGTTTTGCACAGAAACCTGTCATCTCAAAAAAAAAAAAAGTGCATTTCTATTAGGCAAGGTATATTGGAAAATAACCCCAACTGGAATCATAATTAGTGTTTTGTATTGCAACTGTCTGTTTAAGACCTGATTTTAGATAATCTGCAGAAAGATCTTAAGGCCGTATGACAAGAAAATGACAGCTTCAGACCGAGCAAGTGCAAGGTAATAAATACTTTTAGAGAAAAATGAACTACAATCTAGTAATACTGTGCTTTGTGGCACACTTAATCTACTTACTGGCTTGAGGATATGGAACGATTTAAAGCTACTTTTTGAGAAAAAAACCCTATGTTTACAGATATTCTTGAAGACTCCTTTTTTTTTTTTTGAGATGGGGTTCTTGCTCTGTTACCCAGGCTGGAGTGCAGTGGCATGATCGTGGCTTACTGCAGCGTCTGTCTCCCAGGCTCAAGGAATTCTCCTGGCTCAGTCTCCTGAGTAACTGGGACCACAGGCACACGTCACCACACCTGGCTAATTTTTTGTATTTTGGGGAGAGATGGGTTTCACCATGTTGGCCAGACTGGTCTTGAACTCCTTGCCTCAAGCAGTCCGCCTGCCTGGGCCTCCCAAAGTGCTGGGATTACAGGCATGAGCCACCCGCACCTGGCGTAGACTGCACTCTGCCTATGTTCTCGGCCTTTTTTTTTGGAAATGGAGTCTCACTCACCCGGGCTGGAGTGCAGTGGCATGATCTCCACTCACTACAACCTCTGCCTCCCAGGTTCAAGTGATTCTCCTGCCTCAGCCTCCCAGATAGTTGGGATTACACGTATGTGCCACCACATCCTGCTGATTTTTATATTTTTAGTAGAGATGGGGTTTTACCATGTTGGTCAGGCTAAGACCTCAAATGATCTGCCTGCCTTAGCCTCCCAAAGTGCTGTGACTACAGGTGTGAGCCACCACACCCAGCCAGTTCTCAACTTTTAAATGTGTACTCTTTCCTAAAATTTATGTAAAATTGTTGAATTTTAGAGAAGAGTTCTTTCATATCTGTTCTCCAGTGGATCATGATGCCTGTCAAATTGCTGTGGTTTTTAGATTCCACTTTAAAGAATGCTATAACATTTTAATTTTAATGACAGTATTAAATATACTGGAGGCTGGGTACAATGGCTCACACCTGTTGGGAGACTGAGGTGGGCGAATTTCTTGAGGCCAGGAGTTCGAGACCAGCCTGGCCAACATGGTCAAACCCCTTCTCTACTAAAAATACAAAAATTAGTCGGGCATAGTGGCAGGTGCCTATAATCCCAGCTACTGGAGAGGCTGAGGCATGAGAATTGCTTGAACCTAGGAGACGGAGGTTGCAGTGATTATACCCATGCAGTCCAGCCTATGCGATATAGTGAGACTCAGTTTCAATAAATAAAGAAACAAACTGGAAATTACATGTTTTGCAACCATTTAAATTCATGATGAAAAATGTTAGGCCTGGTGCAGTGGCTCACGCCTGTAATCCTAGCACTTTGGGAGACTGAGGTGGGCAGATCCCAAGGTCAAGAGATCGAGATTATCCTGGCCAACATGGTGAAACCCCGTCTCTACTAAAAATACAAGAATTAGCCGGGCATGGTGGTCCACACCTATATTCCCAGCTACTCAGGAGGCTGAGGCAGGAGAATCACTTGAACCTGGGAGGCGGAGGTTGCAGTGAGGCACTGCACTACAGCCTGGTGACAGAGCGAGACTCTGTCTCAAAAAAATAAATTATTTTTTAGATGTCTGTTTAAATGTGTGAGGGCATATATAGCTAATAAAAATTTAATTTATAACAGGTGTATGTGCAGAATTTTTTTGAAGATGACCGATCTAGAGCAGGGTTTCTCAGCCTCAGTGCTATTGCTGTTTTGGACTGGGTAATTCATTGTTGTGGGAAGGCTGTCTTATGCACTGTAGGATGTTTTTGAGTATACCTGGTCTCTACTCACTAGATGCCTGTAGCAGCTCCCCCAGTGACAACCAAAAATGTTTCCAGACCTTGCCAAAAGTCCTCTGGGGGGCAAAAATTCCCCCAGTTAAGAATTACTGATTTTACTGATTTAGGGCCAGTGACATCACAGTGGCTCACACCTGTAATCCCAGTACTCTGAGTGACTGAGGCAGGAAGATCACTTGAGGCCACGAGTTCCAGCCTGGCCAACATAGCAAACTCCCATCTCTTAAAAAAAAAAAATTACTGATCTAAAACCATGTTGATCTCCTTTCAGTGACATAGAATTTCTATCAGCATTTCACACATTTGCTAACTTCAGTTTTGAGTTGTCTGCTATATAGCTAATCAAAAGCATGATCTAAGTTGGAAGATTTTCAAGAGATATAATCTAAGGGTTGTGATATTAATTCGTTCACAAAAGTGAAATTTTATCCCTGTGCCAAGGCAGGTAGCCAAATGGCTACATATCAATTGTCTGTTAAGTTCTGCCACATCTCTTTGTATTTTCCTTTTTTTTTTTCTTGAGATGGTCTCACTCTGTTGCCCAGGCTGGAGTGCAGTGGCATGATCACGGCTCACTGCAGCCTCAGCCTCCTGGGTCTGCCTCAGCCTTCTGACTACAAGTGAACACTACCACACCCAACCAATTATTTTATTTTATTTTTTGTAAGGATGGAGTTTCACCATGTTGCCCAGGCTGGTCATGAACTCCTAATCTGCCCACCTCAGCCTCCCAAAGTGCTGGGATTACAGGCATGAGCTACTGCACTCAGCCCCTTAGTACTATTTTTACCTATAAAGAATCTGAAGTTCTGAAAGAAGCAATGTCCAGGTAGGTTGTTCTCATTCCAGAGTTCTTGTTCTTTACACTATGAGGCTATAAAGCTGTGAAGGCAGTGCTTGCCTGGGTCTGTAAGTGTTACTTCCTCTTATTATGTCATCTGGGTTATAAGGAAGGATCAAGATTGCTTAAATTCTGAAATAATCTTATCAAACCCTAGAGGGAATCGAGAAACAAATACATTTAGAATCAATGAAAACACTTTGTGGTAGCAATTGTCTGTTATAGTTGATATAAGCTAAAAATACAAACTTAGATTATGTTAAAATAATTTAATAGATAAATTGCCCAATGAATTCCAACAAAAATTTGAGAGGCATTCTTAATTCTGGAGATGAAGTAAAGGGCAGTAACATTGTGCAATTCTTCCCTTGTTACCTTTGTCAGAGGCAGGAGATTGAATCAGATTAGCCATGAATCTAATCCAGTGTGGCAATTCCTGTATTTTTGTGTTGAGACTACTATACCATTTTATATTTATCTTGCATGTAAGTACATATGTAATGTCACTTTTCCTATCTAACATTAAAAGCTTGTGTCGTGTTATCTTGGGATGCAGTTTGTTATAACGTATTTGCTAGTCCTAGAACAATTATATGCTGTCTCTACAGAAAAAAATATATAACAGTTTCTTGACTTTTTCTGTCTTCAGTTTCATGTTTTCCAGCACCCAACATAACTTGTAAGGATTCTAGTGGCAATGAAACACATTTTACTGGGAATGAAGTTGGTTTTTCAAGCCCATATCTTGCCGAAATGTGTAAGTACATTACTGAAACTTAAATTTTCGGATTACTTGCCTGTATTGTATCTTGATTACATAGAGTAAAGAGATGAGGTAATTTGCGGGGGAATATCCTGAAAATGTATCTTTTATCTTTTTGCTTGTGTCAGAAAACTTCTATTTTAAGTGTTTGTTTTTGGTTTTTGAGACAAGGTCTTGCTCATTGACCCAGGCTAGAGTGCAGTGGCATATCATGTCTCACTTCAACCTCAACTTCCCAGGCTCAAGCAACCCTTCCACTTCAGCCCCTCAAGTAGCTGGACTACAAGTTTGTGCCACCATGCCTGGCTACTTTTTAAATATTTTGTAGAGACGAGGTCTCCCTATGT
This sequence comes from Ateles fusciceps, assembly GCA_036589455.1. NCBI lineage: Eukaryota > Metazoa > Chordata > Mammalia > Primates > Atelidae > Ateles > Ateles fusciceps. The sequence continues at coordinate 18,475,434 of JAZHEH010002507.1, read as the reverse complement.
TGCCCAGGGCTGGTCTCGAACTCCTAGCCTCACGTGATCCTCCCACCTCGGCCTCCCAAAGTGCTGGGATTACAGGCATGACCCACCACACCCAGCCAAGTGTGTATTTTTTTTTTTTAAATAAATGCAGTTCACCAATCAAGTTGACCTGAGTAGTTAGTATGTGGGATAGATAAAGACTATCAATGGTCTCATGCCATGTTAATTCAGGTCAGTCAGTTTATGCCACTAATTCACTTATGAAAAAATTGTCTTCAAAATATAGGATTTTTCTGGAGTACAAATAGTGACGTGTACCTATTATATCAGAAAAATGCTAATTATTTGCACATAAAGGGCATTTTAAACTTGGTTTTATTCTTTGTAATAACTATGGATGATGAATGGTAATGTTAAACAGAATTCAAAAGTTATCAATTTGGCTAGCTGGGCACAGTGATACACGCCTTTAGTCCTAGCTACTCAGGAGGCCGAGGCTAGAGGAGGCCGGAGTTCAGCCTGAGAAACGTAGTGAGACATTGTCTTTTATAAAAACAACAACAAAAATGATCAGTTTGGAATAGTAAGACAGATGGCTTTCTTTTCTTAGGAATTTCTCTATTTAAAGGACTTTTAGGCCTAGTGCAGTGGCTTACACTTGTAATCCCAGCACTTTGGGAGGCCAAGGCAGGAGAATCACTTGAGGCCAGGAGTTGGGGACCAGCCTGTGCAAAGTAGGGAGACCCAGTCTCTACAAAAAATACAAAAATTAGCCCAGCGATGTGGTGCTTGCCTGCGGTCCTTGCCACTGGAAGGCTGGATGGGAGAATTACTTGAGCCCAGGAGTTTGAGGTTGTGGTGAGCTATGATTGCAGTAACAATGTGAGACCCTGTCTCTAAAAGCATTAAAATTGAAAATTTTTTAAAAAGACTTTTGCAGTTTGATACCTCTTTCTGCTAAAGCTTATTATTCTTATATTTCTGCATTGTACTAAAAACATGATTTAGTTTTATCTATTTTTAAGTGTTGGCATTATATTTTCAGCCTTAAACTGTGTATTGTTACATTCTATTTGATGGCACTTAGTTTTGGTTGTTTCAAGAAATAAACCACTGTACAGATGAATTGAATCTTAAAAAGGAAAAAGAAAAGAAAGAAACCACCGTTAGACTATTCCTACAAGTTGCTAGAATTCTTAGTGAGAACTCTTAGCATTCTTTCTTTCCTTTTGACCCTACATTATTGAGTTAATAAGGGGCATTTGATTCTATCTTGCTGTATAATCCTAAGCCTACCACTTAATCTTCTTGGGTTCCAATATTTCGCATTAGTAAAGTAAAAATTGTTAAAAAGGAATAGTTTCCAATGTACTTAGATATGGTTTCATTTTTTTTCCATTACAGAAGTAAGTTACATTTAGTTAATATTTAAATTTATAGATATTTCTGCCTTAAACATTCTAAACAACTAATGTTTTAAATGCTGGTCCAAGACATAGGTTGTAGTACAACAACTAAGAAAATCATCTGTTGAGAACAGCCAGCCACTCAGATTGGAACTTATATTATCTGTAATGCTAACACCAGAGTATCTGTTACTTAATTTCCAAGTTAATGCTGATCTTTCTTTCAGTGTCTCAAAATGGATTAGGCTGCATACAACTGAGCTACACTAATCATGCTCATAAGTTTGTTTTTTTTTTTTTTTGTTTTTTTTTTTTTTTGTTTTTTTTTTTGAGACAGTCTCCTTCTGTAGCCCAGGCTGGAGTGCAGTGGCACAATCATGGCTCATTGCAGCCTCAACTTCCCAGGCTCAAGCCGTCCTCTCATCTCAGCCTCCTAAGTAGCTGGGACTACAGGTGCATGCCCCAAAGCTTGGCTAATTTTTGTATTTTTGGTAGCGATGGAGTTTCACCATGTTGCCAAGGCTGATCTCAAACTTCTGGGCTCAAGTGCTCAGGCCGCCTCTGGCTCCCAAAGTGCTAGGATCACAGGCATGAGCCGTGGCTCCTGGCCCTCATAAGATATTGATATCAATTATGATAAGAAATATAACCATCAGGTTAACCAGATATTCCAAAACTACTGGCCAACTTATTTCCTTACAATAAAGTTTGCAATTTCAAGACAGAATTTGAGGCTCGGCGTGGTGGCTCATGCCTGTAATTCCAGCACTTTGGGAGGCCAAGGCAGGCGGATTGCTTGAGCTCACGAATTTGAGACCAGCTGGACAACATGGCGAAACCCCATCTCTACCAAAAAATACATAAGTTACCTGGTGGTGTGTGTCTGTAGTCCCAGCTACTTAAGAGGCTGAGGTAGATGATCACTTACTTGAGCTCGGGAGACAGAGGTTGCAATGAGTCAAAATCGTGGCCACTGCACTCTAGCCTTGGTGAAAGAACCAGATCCAGTCTCAAACAAATAAAAGTATTCTCCAGAAACTGAAGTCTGCTCACCATGCCTGATTGATTATCAAGCTACCCACCTATTTACACTGGCCATCTATATTAGTATTACTCACATCATAGTTTCATTTGGGTTAACTTGTAGGTCTGGGTGGTGGTGGTGGGGCCATAGTTGCTCTTGAATGGGCCTTGCTTCTTTTGTCTTGTGGCTTTGCTTTCTGCAGTCCTTAGAATCCTTTCCACTAAGCCAGCAGATGCGAAGAGGAGAGGGAAACCTTTGTAGGAGTATTTTATGGGCCGGACCTTGGAAATGGCGTACACTCCCATCCTCATTCCACTGGGCAAAACTCAGTTATGACTGCACTTAATGGCAAGGTGAGCTAGGAAATGTAGTTTAGCTGTATATTCATAACAAAAAGAGAAATGAGCTGGGTGTGGTGGCTCACGCCTGTAATCCCAGCACTTTGGGAGGCTGAGGTGGACGGTTCATTTGAGGTCAGGAGTTCGAGACCGGGTTGGCCGATATGGTGAAACCCCATCTCTACTAAAAATACCAAAATTAACTGGACATAGTGGTGTGCACCTGTAATCCCAGCTACTCAGGAGGCTGAGGCATGAGAATTACTTGAACCTGGAAGGCAGAGGTTGCAGTGAACCCAGAGCAAGATCGTGCTACTGCACTCCAGCCTGGGTGACAGAGAAAGAGAAATGGCTTGGTGAATAACTAATCTCTGCTATAGCACCAGTTTTCAGATAATTCTTTAGGGTGATTTACTTAAAAAGATAATTGCTTTTTAAATTTCATTTTCCTTCCCAGTCAAGATTTTTGAAAGTTGTTTTGGTAATACTTCCTGTTACAAGATTTTGTCTTAATCCGGTATGGCTTTGGCCATGCTGAGATTCACCAGCAATCTTTGCTGATATATCAAATGAATGTTTACAGTCCATATCTTAATCTTTCTACAGCATTTGGCTATTCCCTTCTTTCTCTCTCTTTCTGTTTCTTGCTCTCTCTCTTTTTAATATAGAGACAGGGTGTCACTATGTTGACCAGGCTGGTCTGTCTCAAATTCATGGCCTCAAGTGATCTTCTCACCTCAGTCTCCTAAAGTGCTGGGATTACAGGTGTGAGTCACTATGCCCAGCCTAGCCATTTCCTTTCTTAAAATACTTTCTTGCCAAGTGCAGTGGCTCACACCTGTAATCCCAGCACTTTGGGAGGCCAAGGTGGGTCGATCACCTGAGGTCAGGAGTTTGAGACCAACCGGGAGAATCACTTGACCCTGGGAGGCAGAAGTTGCAGTGAGCTGAGAGTGCACCACTGCACTTCAGACTGGGTAACAGACCAAGCTGTAGTGCAGTGGCGTGATCTTGGCTCACTGCAACCTCCGCTTTCTAGGTTCAAGCGATTCTCATACCTCAGCCTCCCGAGTAGCTGGGACTACAAGCATACACCACTATGCCCAGCTGATTTTTGTATTTTTAGTAGAGGTGGGATTTCACCATGTTGGCCAGGCTAGTCTCAAACTCCTGGCCTCATGTGATCCACCTGCCTAAGCCTCCCAAAGTGCTGGGATTGCAGACGTGAACCACCACACTTGGCCCCGTTGTTTCTTAAGCTCTCTAATATATAAAATATTTATTACCATCTTTGTATATGTTATATATATATGGCCTAAAATTGAATTGGTCTAGGTGCAGTGACTCACACCCTGTAATCCCAGCACTTTGGGAGGCTGAGACGGGTGGATCACTTGAGGCCAGGAGTTTGAGACCAGCCTGGCCAACATGGCAAATCCCATATCTACTAAAAATACAAAAATTAGCTGGTGTGATAATGTGCTTCTGTACGCCAGCTACTCGCAGGGCGGAGGTGGAAGAATTGCTTCAACCCGGGAGGCAGAGGTTTCAGTGAGTCTAGATAGCGCCATTGCACTCCAGCCTGGGTGACAGAGCGAGATTCCATCTCAAAAAAAAAAAAAAAGAAATAAAATTGAATATCAATATATTACCATCTTTACGTATGTTATATATATAAGGTCTAACACTGAATTTGTTTCTTTTTTCTTGAGATGGAATCTTGCTCTGTCACCCAGGCTGGAGTGCAGTGCCGCCATCTCGGCTCACTGCAACCTCTGCCTCTCGGGTTCAAGCAATTCTCCTGCCTCAGCCTCCTGAGTAGCTGGGGCTACAGACACGCACCACCACGCCCGGCTAATTTTTGTATTTGTAGTAGAGACGGAGTTTTCATGTTGGCCAGGCTGGTCTCGAACTCCTCACCTCGTGATCCGCCTGCCTTGGCCTCCCAAAGTGTTGGGATTACAGACATGAGCCACCGACTGAATTTGTTATCTTTTTCTTCAAATCCTTTCCTCCGTCTCATTGAATGGCACCAGTTCTACCCAGTTTCTTAAGCAGAAACTTTGAATTCATTTTTTATTATTTTTTTATTTTTTTTCATTTTTTATTTTTATTTTTTAATTTTTTTGATATGGAGTCTCACTCTGTCATTCAGGCTGGAGTGCAGTGACGTGATCTTGGCTCACTACAGTCTCTGCGTCCTGGGTTTAAGCAATTCTCCTGCCTCAGCCTCCTGAGTAGCTGGGATTACAGGTGCCTGCCGCCGCATCCAGCTAAGTTTTGTATTTTTAGTAGAGACAGGGTTTCAACATGTAGGCCAGGCTGGTCTTGAACTCCTGACCTCAGGTAATCCACCTGCCTCAGCCTCCCAAAGTTCTGGGATAACGACATGAGCCACTGTGCCAGGCTTGGAGTCTTCTTTTGACTTCTTTTCCCCCACTCCCCACATGTAGCCTGTTTGCTTCTGCTTTGTTAATATTTCCCAAATTTGTTCACTTCTTTCTCCCACTGTTATTGCCCAGTAGATTACAGCATGAGTTTTTGCATTGGGTTCTAAGTTATTTCTCTGCTTTTCCTAACTCCCTAAAAGTATGCAGGGCAACACAGGAAGAAAAAAAAACCACCACAAAACCAAAACAGGATTATAAGCAGGGATCTTACATGATGAAATTTGACTTCAAAATGATAGTTATGGGTGTCTCTTTGGGAGGCCGAGGCAGGTGGGTCACCTGAGGTCAAGAGTTGGAAACCAGCTTGCCAAAATAGTGAAACCCTGTCTCTATTAAAAATACAAAAGTTAGTGGAGTATGGTGGTGCGCACCTGCAGTCCAGCCACTCAGGAGGCTGAGGCAGGAGAATCGCTTGAACCTGGGAGGCGGAGGTTGCACTGAGCCAAGATCTTGCCACTGTACTCCAGCCTGGGCAACAGAGTGAGATGCCATCTCAAACCCAAAAAGTTATCTAATAAATTCTTTTTCTCCCATACTTTTAATATATTATTATTTTTTATTTAAAAAATTTTTTTTAGAGACAGGGATGTTGATATGCTGCCTAGGAAACTGGACTGCAGTGGCCATTCACAGACACTATCATAGCACACTGCAACCTTGAACTCTTGGCCACAAGCAATTCTCCCTCCTCAGCCTCCCAAGTAGCTGAGACTATAGGAACATGCTACTGTGCCCAGCTCTCCCACTGTTTCTTAAGCTCACTCTTTTCTGTCTTATGCCCTCACTGCATCACCACAGTAGCTCAGGCTAAGATCACTAGTGATCTCTTAGTTAAATTTATTATTAAATTATCAGACATAGTATATGACCCACCAGGCACATTTGGCACAGTTAATCACTCTTTTCTCCTAAATACACTATCTTCTCTTGACTTCCAGGATACCATACTCTTCGAGTTTTACTTCTTTACTGTTAGAAATAGCTCCTTCTTTCTGATTTCTTCGCTTCTGCTTCGTCTCTTAATATTGGAGTACCTCTGGGTGAGCCTTTGGATCTCTCTGTCTTTTTTTTTTCTGTCTATAGTCATATGGCAATCTCATAACTTTAAATATTTTCCTTTGTAAAAAAAAAAAAAAAAAGAGAGATGGGGTCTTACTATGTTGCCCAGGCTTGTCTTGAACTCCTGGGCTCAAGTGATCCTCCTGCCTCGGCCTCCCAAAGTGCTAGAATTACAGGCATGAACCACCATGCCTGGCAAACTTTAAGCACTTTCTATATGCTTTTAAGTCTTTAATTTTTATCTCCAGCCTAGGGTTCTCTCCCTAATTTGAGATTTGTAAACCCAGCTGTCTTTTGGACAGCTCAACTCAGATATCCAAGATCCATCCGTCCTTAGCCTTCACCAACTCAGTTAATGTTAACTACCTCCTTCTAGTTGTTTAGGATAAAATCTTTCGTGCTATCTTTACTCCTTTCTGTCACACCCTAAATCTAATACATCAAGAAATCCAGTTGGCTGTACTTTAGAATATATCCAGAGTCTGATCACTTCTCATTGTTTCCTTTGTTACTACTCTGGGTCAAGCCACTGTCAGTTCTCACTTGGATTATTGCAGTAGCCTTCAAACTCTTTTTCCTCGTGATAGATTGAATTTGTTCAGCAAATAGTCGTCTCTCTCAGTCCTTGTCAATTGGGCAGTCTATACTTCGCACTCCATTGGTTTTTTGGGCGTGGTTGTGTGACTTAATTTGGCCTGTATAATGTTAGCAGGTGCAAAACAAGCAGATATGTTTGTGGGATTTAGCTTTCCTTTTTTTTTTTTTTTTAGGATGGAGCAATACTTTATTTTTACACACTTTGACAAGGAGGTTTTCCATAAACAACCTTTCCAGTGGAGAACAGAGAACATGAAAATCAGCCTCCAGATATCAGTAGCTGTGTCTGCTCAGGGCCGAGGCTCCCCCTTGCCCATGTGGTGAGGTGGAGGGGGTGTACTTCACTTCCTTTATCAGTTTATCTCGTTGCTTCCAGATGGTATTCATACATTTCATCGTTTTATACCAAAGTATACATACACTCTATGAAATCATCATATTCTATCTTACACTCTTTCTCTGCCCAGATAGTACCGATTCCATGTGCACATTCTGTCCATTGGTTTTCAAAAGCGTGGCATCAAGCAGGAAACTTGTAGGGCTATTCGGCACTTTGGATTGTCCACCACCGATCTTGGTTAAGGCCGAAAACCTTTTCTGCACGTCCAGGAAAGGCATGGTGATCCGATGCTTATGCCCTTGTTTCTTCTCTCCCTTTTTTTTTTTTTTTTTGAGTTGGTGTTTCACTCCTGTTGCCCACGCTGGAGTGCAATGGCGCGATCTCGGCTCACTGCAACCTCTGCCTCCCAGGTTCAAGTGATTCTCCTGCCTCAGCCTCCCGAGTACCTGGAATTACAGGCATGCACATCCATGTCCAGCTAATTTTTGTATTTTTTTAGTACAGACGGGTTTCTCCATGTTGGTCAGGCTGGTCTCGAATTCCCGACTTCAGGTGCCTGCCCACCTTGGCCTCCCAAAGTGCTGGGATTACAGGTGTCAGCCACCACACCCAGCCTTAGCTTTCCTTTCATACTAGGTGATATGTCCTGAAAAGAACTTGCCTCAAGTAGCTGCTACATCTTAAGCTTAGTCTCTAGGAAGATTTAAGTAGAACTGACTTAAATTGAATTTACAGCCCTGATCCAAGCTCAGCCAAACCTCAGCCTGAAGCAGAATCTCCTAGCTGAACCAGCCTCGGTCCATTGAACCACAGAAAATCTGTAGTCTATAAGTGTGAGAATAGTACCTTATTGTAAGCCACTGAGTTTTGGGTAGTTTGTTATACAACATAATTGTGGCAATACTTGACAAATACTCCCTACAGTATCTTTTCAGCACAGCAGCCAGAGTGATCTTTTAAAAATCTGAATCAGATTATGTCACACCTTTACTTAAGATCCTTGAGTAGCTCCCATTTCTCTTAGAGTAAAAGAGTATTTACAGTGGTATGCAAAGCACCGTGTGATCTGCTTCCTCCACCTTCCATTACTTCTTTGACCTTATCTGGTCATCTTCTTTCCTTTCTCTCACTCTCCTGCTACACTGGCCTCAAACATTTTAGGTATGCTGCCTTTGCACCAAGCTGTTTCTTTTGCCTGTGACACTCTTTCCTCAGAAGCGTGTCATGGCCATCTCACTTACTTTCCTCAGGTCTCTGCTCAAATATCACTGAGGCCTACTCTTACCACCCAATTTAAATGGCTCCTGGCATTCTACACAGCCTGCTCTGGTTTTTTTAAATAACATTTATGACTTTCTAACATGGTATGTGATTTACTTTTTAAATATGTTTGTGTTTATTGTTTGTTACCACTAGACTGTAAGCTCCATGGGGATAGGGATCTTTGTTGCTTTTATTCATTAATATATTCCAATAGCCTAGAATAGTGCCTGACACACAGTAGGCATCCAAAAAACATTAATTGAATGAATGAATGAATGAACCAATTAATAAATAAGTAGTAGTTAATAATTTTGTTTTCTAAAATGTTCACATTGGAAATATATGAATATGACACTCAGGTTTTAATTTTTTGCAGAAATGGCTATTCATACAAAGTCGCAGTTGCATTGTCTCTTTTTTCTTGGATGGTTGGGAGCAGACCGATTTTACCTTGGATACCCTGCTTTGGGTGAGTATGTTTCATTGAAAAGAAATCCTTATGAAACCTACATTCTAGTTCATTGTATGAGTTCCTATAGATTAAATCTTTGCATATTATAAATACGATATAATTGGAGTTGAGTAGTTAACATTCTTCAGTGAGTATAGAGCCATCAGTTAGCCCAACAGTTCAGCTTAGATAAGAAATACTGACTTTTCCTATGTTTTCACCTTTATGAAAACACACACAAGATAATGTAGGCAGTTACTTAAGATAGTACACTGGAACTGTCACTGCTGGTGCTGGCCACACACTGGATGCTTAGTAAATGTTCTATGAATAAATGTATATCCTCTACCCCTACCCAAATCTCTTTCACCATTGCCCTGGGATTAGAAACTACGCACTTCTTTCAGAACAAGTTGGGGTTGGAACTTTGGTTCCAACTTGAGCTGGGGTGGGAGCCTGACTTCTGTCACCCTTAGCCTCCCTCTCTATATCTTCCTTCTGTAATCACATTTACCATAGTTACTAATGCTTATAAAAACTATTTACATTTTACCGTAGCTTTTATTTAAACAGTACTTTCACATGCTTGCCCTTAGTGGAGCCTTACAACCCTCTGAGTTTATCATCCTCTTTAAATCCTCTTTAACAGGTAGGGAAACTGTCACCAGAGAGGTTAAGGGGTTTACTGAGTCTAGAGTCTTTTCTTTATTCTGTGACATATTTGTTGTTATCATCTTGTTTCATAGATAGGAAAATTGTCACGAGATTAAGAGATTTACCCAGGGACACTCAGCTAGTGACCTCAATTTGAACCAAAATCTTCTGGCTCCAGAGATCATGTTTTATTTACTGTACTACTCTGCTTCTATATTAGCTCTTCACTGAGCAAATTTAAAGTTTTTGTACGCTCTGCCTTCTGGCTAGCAAAGCTAACCTTATTTCTTCCGTGTTGCTACCCACAAAAGATCAAAGAGAAGTCTTTACTGTGGGGTTGGTGATAGGTGTATTTCTGACAGCTGTACTAAAACTCAGTGTTATAAGTTCATAAGTGAAGGTTATAAAGTACTATATATACTTGTTTATTTAAATAAACATATATTCAACATTTAAATAACTAAATGACAGGGAAATAATGACGGTCACAGTGTATATTGGTTAAAAATAAAATAAATATATTAGGCCAATTAATGATGCAGCACCATAACAGAACCATAACAAAGTGCTGTCAGAGTATAGAACAGGGACTGATGCAGGTGACTGAAGGAAGTTCTTAGATGTGGTGACCTTTGAGCTAGGTTTTGAAGGATGAAGAGATTACAGAGGTTTAAGGCATTGCAGAGAACAGCATGTGTAAAGGGTATGAAAGAGCATGGGTGTGCATTGAGAGATTGGGGGATAATTTCACCAATAGTGTAGGAAGAACAATGCAGGAGGTGACACTGCCTGGAGATGTAGTCTATGAGTATAAAATGCTTTGAGTATCTTGCTATGGAGTTGGGTCCCTTTAGATATCAGAAGTTACCCTTTTAGGTATCAGAAGCAGTAACTTTTCTTTTCTTTTCTTTTCCTTTCTTTTTTCTTTTCTTTTGTGACAGGGTCTCACTCTGTTGCCCAGGCTGCAGTGAAGTGGTACGACCATGGCTCACTGCAACCTTGACCTCCTGGGCTCAAAGTACGCTCCGTCCTCAGTCCTGCCCCACGTAGCTGGGACCACAGGCATGCACCACTATACCTGGCTTATTTTTGTATTTTTTGTAGAGATGGGATTTCGCTGTGTTACACAGGCTGGTCTTGAACTCCTGGGCTCAAGCTGTCCTCCCACCTCAGCCTCCCAAAGTACTGGGATTACAGGGATGAGCCATAGTGCCTGGCCAATTTAAAATTTTTAAATATTTTAAATACATTTTAATTTTTATTAAGAATCCAAGGTTAAGGAATTGAGGCCTTTTTGTTTTAAATGATCGCTGCCTTAAAAAAAAAATTCTTAACTACATAATACAATGTTGACTGGAATGAAACTAGTTATAGACAAAATCTAAAATTTCATTTTTTGCTGGGTGCAGTGGTGTATGCCCATAAACTGAGCTGCTCAAGAGGCTGAGGTGGGGGGATTGCATGAGGCCAGGAGTTCGAGGCCAGCAGAGACAATATAGTAACATAGTGAGATCCCATTAAGAAAAAGAAAAAAAAAATCCTGTTTTAAAACTAATCTTATTTAATCTTTCTTCATAGTTATGAAAATCGGTAGTTCTATTTATATATAGCTTTTTTTCTTCATAGTGCTAATTATAAATCTGTTAGCCTCAGGATTTATTTATTCACTGTCTGTCTTCCTTTGGAATGTACATTTTTTTTTTTTTTTTTGAGGCAAAGTTTTGCTCTTGTTGTCCAGGCTGGAGCACTACAGTGGCATGATCTTGGGTCACCGCAACCTCTGCCTCCTGGGTTCAAGTGATTCTCCTGCCTCAGCCTCCGGAGTAGCTGGGATTACAGGCATGCGCCACCATACCTGGCTAATTTTATATTTTTAGTAGATATGGGGTTTCTCCATGTTGGTCAGGCTGGTGTCAAACTCCCAGCCTCAGGTAATCAAGAGGCCGGGTTTGGTGACTCACACCTATAATTTCAACATTTTGGGAGGCAGGAGGATCACTTGAGGCTAGGAGTTCAAGACCAACCTAGGCAACACAGTGAGACCCTTGGAAATAGTGAGACCCCTGCAAAGGAAAGAAGGAAGGGAAGGAAGATAGAAGGAGAAAGAAAAAGAAAGAGGAAAAGAAGGAAGGAAAGAAAAGAAAGAAAATCCTGGAGTAACACATTTAGACTTACCAGTTGACTATTACAAAAAACTTGAAGGTTTAATCATTACAGTGACTTACAGCATGTCTTACTCCACATGTATAATGTTACCTATTCTATGGTCCATCTAGTTCTACAAATTTAAGCCAAAGGTTATTTTAGTAATGAAGTTTCCAATAATGCCACCTTAAACTTGTTTTAAGTTTTCAAATATAAAAATACTTTATGAACAAAGATAGGAATGGCAATAAGAATTAAATGAGATAAGATACATTTAATAAATGTTAGCCCAGCTACTACTTTTGTTGTCACTATTTCTCCTACTACAGTTATTGTATCAAAAACTTTATTCATCCCTGAGAGGTCTGAGAAAAAAAATAAAAAAAGAAATTTAGGTCAGGTGTGATAGCCTGTAATCCAAGAATTTTGGGAGGCCAAGGCAGGAGGATCACTTGGTCCCAGGAGTTCAAGACCAGCCTGGGCAACATAGTGAGACCCTGTCTCTACAAAAAAATTTAAAAACTAGCCGGGCATAATGGGTTATGGGGCGGGAATGGGGTGACATGCTGCTTCAGACAGGCAGGTTAGGGAAGACTTCTCTGAAGAAGTGGCCTAAAAGGAAGAACATCCTTGGAAAATGGCACAAAAAAAGCAAAGGCCCTGATGTGATTATCTATTCTTCATGGACTAGCAGTTAAAAATAGAACTCTAGAGGGATCATACTTAATATTCTGTCTCTCTCTCTTTTTTTTTTTTGGAGACAAAGCCTCCCTTTGTCACCCAGGCTGGAGTGCAGTGGTGCAATCTCAGCTTACTGCAACTTCCACCTCCTGGGTTCAAGTGATTCTCCTGCCTCACTCACTCGAGTAACTTGGGTTACAGGCACCCACCACCATGCCCAGCTAATTTTTGTAGTTTTAGTAGAGAGGGTTTCGCCAGATTGGCCAGGCTGGGCTCGAACTCCTGACCTCAGGTGATCCACCCGCCTCGGCCTCCCAAAGTGCTGGGATTATAGGCATGAGCTATGAGTGTATAAAATGTCAGTAGACAATTTTCCCTGGGCTACTATTGTACTGCGCCGCTAATGAAAAAAACTAAGGGGTAATGGATGAAATGATGGGAGTGTTTGGGAAACAGAAATATGAGAAGATTTATCAATTTATTTAGCAAATATTGAGCATTTACTATATGCCAGGCAATGTTGTTGGCACTAAGGACACAGGAGTAAAGAAAACAGATAAAGGGCCTTGCCCTAATGGGGCTTCTGTGTGATAGATGGTAATCAAAGCTAAAATGTTAGGTAAGTAATAAATGTTTTGAGGAAAACTAAAAGCAAAATTTTTAATTATCTCTGCATTTTAATAGTTATTATTGCCATATATTATTTCTGTATTTACAACATTATTCTGCTATATGTGGGGGGAAAAAATCATCTAATGTCCCTACATAGTTCAATCTTATTTGTGTATTCCCAGATTGTGGGAGGCGATCTCATCCTGTCTTAGGATTTTTAGCTGGCATCTATTTGTAGTTGATATATGGAACTACATTTTCACCAAGAGTCTTGTCTTATACCATTTTTATATCTCATAGGAGATGTCTTGTAAGAAATTCAAGTTTAAATTCATAAGAGATTAATCATCCCACCCCCAGCCCACCCCCAATCTGCCTCTTACAATCATGTTTTTTTTTTTTTTTTTTTTGAGACAGAGTCTCACTCTGTCACCAGGCGCCAGGCTAGAGTGCAGTGGTGCAACCTCGGCTCACTGCAACCTCCGCCGCCCGGGTTCAAGCAATTCTCCTGCCTCAGCCTCCCGAGTAGCTGGGACTACAGGCGCGTGCCACCACGCCCAGCTAATTTTTTTGTATTTTTAGTAGAGACGGGGTTTCACCATGTTGACCAGGATGGTCTCGATCTCTTGACCTCGTGATCCGCCCGCCTCGGCCTCCCAAAGTGCTGGGATTACAGGCGTGAGCCACCGCGCCCGGCCACAATCATGTTTTTGAGTTATATTGTTGTAGATGTCCTATATTAGATACTCTGTTATCATCTATTTTAGCATCTTAGCTCTTGGGTTGGGACCAAGGACAAAGCTGTATATAGTGCTCAGCACAGAATTGTTGATTTTGACTATAGAGCTAATAAACAGGAGATATGTAGGAAAAAGAAATATATAGGATGAATTAAATTTAATTGGATTGGTAATAAAATTTTGCAATTTTACAACAAGATCAGTGTTTTATCCTGATTATTTTTTTGGCATGACAGTTTATATATTTGAACTCTCCAAATGTATAGTAAATTTTGGGTCATATAACGTATGAAGTCTAAATAAGTAATTAAGGATTTTAGGACTAAAAGACGTTTTGTAACTCTGGTGTGTTCAGATTTAAAGATTACTTCCTTAGGCCTTTTCTCTTAGAAATTTTGTTAGATTATATTGAGGTTTTTTTTTTTCAGTTACTAATATTTATTTGTTAAGAGAATGAATTTTTTTTTTGGCATTTCTATGTAGAGGGTTCCTTTAAACTTTTCTCATTTTCAGGTGAAGATTTGATTTTTTAAATTGTAACTTTTATGTTCTTGATATAAAAAGCTTGTGATATATATAATGGTTTATTGGAAAATGGAACAGTTTGTTAATATTTAGAAGACTTTCTAGAGTATAAGTGACTTTACCTTCTTTTCTAGGTTTGTTAAAGTTTTGCACTGTTGGGTTTTGTGGAATTGGGAGCCTGATTGATTTCGTTCTTATTTCAATGCAGGTAAGTTTCTCAATCTGGAATGTAAACTACTTTTACATTCAAAATTGAGTTCTGTGATCTTGCGTTATGTTAAAAATTTTTAGTATATGAGGAAGCAGATAGGAATGGTTGTTTCCATTTTTCTTCATATGCTAGATCTAAGGAATCCTGGTCATGTTTCCAACTAGCATTTCTCAAACTGTGCTCTACCAGTTAGTTCTCAAAGACATAAGAAGTTCATTTAAATCCATGCTCAAATATGATTTATAAATGTGAGTTCAACTGAGTTAAAGAAGTTTCTTTACTGAATAACTTCTCAAAATCTTTTTAATTTATATTGTCTCTAAGAGGGATTGTGGTTATTTTTCAAACCTGTTTCTTTTCCTCATTATTGTGGTCACCTTGTCAATTACCATAAAAGGACATTGGTACGATTCTGTTATACATATGGACATTGTGGAGGCAGAGACAAGATTTTCTTTTGCACTGGACAGGCACTCTATACTAGCATTTGTTTGCAAATTACAGAAACTAAAATCCAGCTAGCTTAAGCTAAAATGAAGAAAAAAGGATGGGGCATTCTTTAGAAAATCTTAGAATATAGACCAGATATGGATAAACAAATGATATACATATTTAGGGCTCTCCTGATACTCATCTTGCTTTTCTCCTTAGCCTCATTTTCTCCTCTGCAGTGGGGCTGGGGGCAGGCATAGTTTGTGAAATGCTATCCTTAAACATTTAAAAGTGCCACCAGATGTTTTCCATTAAATTATGTAGAACTGATTGTGGTTAACTTATGAGGATTCTTAAGAGAAAGAGATGAATTTTTCACAACAAATGTTGATGAACAGCATTTCAGCAAGCATTTATGGAGCACCTAATGTCTTCAGCAAGTGTGTCAGTGTGCATTTAGAGCATCATCTGTTTTGCTCTGCTTTCTCATATAGTATTTCCACTCTTCAATTCTGTCTGCTTGATGTTATCATTATGCTTTAAAAGAAAGGCACAATCTAGGAGATTTGGATACCATACTGTGAGGAGGAGGCAGCATATGGACCAATAAGATACCAGAATTAAACAAGGAAAATATTTGGTTTTAAAGTTGGCATTTTCCTATCTGTACTCGTAAACATATGCCTAACCAAATATCCTGCCTTCTCTGACTGTGGGACAGGCAAGCAGGCATGAAGAGGCTAAGGTACTTGTGCACATATGCTTAGAAACGAGTTTCTCACTTTCAGTGAGGATCCAAGGAATTTAATGTATTATTGGGATTCTTTGAGTTAAGATATCCAGAATTCAAAGTGTCTTTGAAACCTAACCATTTAGTTAATACTTTTATGCTAGGTTCTTTCTTTGGTGATATTATTGTATTGTAGCTTTAGTTATATCAAATTATAGAGGTAATTTCTGGTTCATTTATACCTGAACTTTTTACAATAAACGGTTACTTTTTTTTTTGTTGTTGGAGACAGGGTCTCACTCTGTTTCACAGGCTGGAGTGCAGTGGTGTGATCTCAGATCACTGGCAACTTCTGCCTCCTGGGCGTAAGCGATCCTCCCACTTCAGCCTCCCAAGTAGCTGGGCCTACAGGTGTGCATCACCATACCCAGCTAATTTTTATATATTCCGAAGAGACAAGGTTTTGCCATGTTGCCCAGTCTGGTCTCCTGAGCTCAAGCAATCTGCCCACCTCAGATTCCAAAGTGCTGTTATTATAGGCATGAGCTACTGCACCTGGCCTCTAGTTATTTAACTTAAAGATCTTCTGGGATTAGGAATCTATCACATTAAGAAATTATTGAGGTGTAGAATTAGAGTGTGTGAATATTTGCAGTAAATTTCCCTAAATAAGACATTTTAACAGGCATGATCAGTTTAGACTGCTTTCAAATTGAGTGAGATTATAATAAATCCATTTCAAACATAGCCAGATAAGATGTGTAGCCTTAGTCTTCATGTCATTTAACATATTTAACGTTTGATGTTGGCAACATCAGTTTTAGAGAATTCCTGGGCTCAAGTGATCCTCTCATCTCAACCTCCCAAAGTGTTGGGATTACATGCATGAGCCACTGTGCCTGGCCCTGACTCATCTTTTTGTTTATTTTTCTTTTCTTCCCCATTCTCTCCATGATTGATTATTTTACTTTCTTTCTTTCTTTCTTTCTTTTTTTTTTTTGCCATTAAATATTATTTCCCAGTGAGTAGCAATGTGTTTCTGTTGGACTGTGATCCCGTAAATGTATCCGGCATGGATTCAAGACCTATAAAAACAAACTGTACTTTGTTTCACCGCATTTTAACAAAAATCTAACAGTCTAGTTATAGTTTGTCTTTGAACAGAAACATTACAAAGTATAATGCACATATTACTAAAGTAAGTTATACATGTTGCTATATTTCCTGAAAATACTTTTATGAGTTTGTCTATTTGTTATTAAACTTGGAAAGTTTCTATTTTTGTTCCTAAAGATATACAAATAATATGAACGATGATGCATGGTATGAAATAATGCATAGAATACAGTCAAGAAAATAGAAATCAGTGATACATGTATAGCATACCATCTTTCAGCTGTGGGTAACTATTGTATGTAACTACTCTCTGTTTTTTTCTCTATATATAGTTATTCATAAGGTAGTTTTGAAAATTTTAAAACACTCATTCTTTTGTGCCATTTATTTATTTATTTTTTGAGATGGAGTTTCGCTCTTGTTGCCCAGGCTGAAGTGTAATGGCACAACCTTGGCTCACCGCAACCTCTGCCTCCCGGGTTCAAGTTATTCTTCCTTCTCAGCCTCCCAAGTAGCTGAGATTACAGGCATGTGCACCACCAAGCCCGGTTAATTTTGGATTTTTAGTAGAGATGGGGTTTCTCCATGTTGGTCAGGGTGGTCTTGAACTCCCAACCTCAGGTGATCCACCCGCCTTAGCCTCCTAAAGTGCTGGGATTATAGGTGTGAGGCACTGCTCCCGGCCGCCTTATATTTTTATATACATCATGAAGGATAGATTAGACAATACAAGTTTCTTATCAGAAAAATGAGAATGTTTTGATTACATTTAAATATCTTTCCTCATTCATGCAATTTGGGCTTTTTTTTTGAGATGGAATTTCACTCTTGTCGCCCAAGCTGGAGTGCAATGGTGCGATCTTGGCTCATTGCAACCTGCGCCTCCTAGGTTCAAGCGATTCTCCTACTTCACCCTCCCAAGTAGCTGGGATTACAGGCGGGCACCACTACACCCAGCTAATTTGTATTTTTAGTACAGATGGGGTTTCACCATGTTGGTCAGGCTGGTCTCAAACTCCTGACCTCAGGTGATCCACCTGCCTTGTCCTCCCAAAGTGGTGGGATTATAGGTGTGAGCCACCACGCCTGGCCTGGGCATTTTTAATTATACTGAAAACACTGATGTATATTCTGCAAAACAAAAAGAAAGTCTCTTATGTTAAGTGGAGCCAAACAGCCACAAATCAGAAAGATGAGGATATGTGGAGGAAATGGATATAAGTGTTACAATATAGAAAGTTATTGGAAGTATGCTGGGTTCTTTTCTTTGTCACCATTTTTTAAATATTCTGTTCATCATGGAAGAAATTGCTTTTATTTTCTTTCCTATTAATATTGTAGAGTGGAATTCCTTAAAGGACTAATAACCATACAAGCAGCAGAAATTTGAAAAAGCAGCATAATGTCTGAAACATTTATGGATTTTATAAATACATTTAACAGATATGTAAAGTATGTTTCATGAGTTTGATATTTATTATATGCCACTCTTAACACTGGGTTATATGCTGCTTTGTATTAGTTTTTAAGTTTTAAACAATGGATTTGACTTTTCACACATAAATTTTTTGAGGAAAAATGACTTTTATTAATCTCCTGTAGTACCAGTAGCATGTTAAACAGAGTATGCCGTCAAAAATTTTTGTTGATTTGGAACTCAATGCAGTATGCCTTATACAAAGTGTGGCTTTGTGCCAAGTACAAGCAAGATGAGATGCTGAAAATGGTAGTTTTAAAAAAAGGTGATTGTTTTCCTGTAGGACCTGTTTTAGTCCATTTTGGGGCTATAACAAAATACTTTAGATGGATTACTTCTTTTTGTTGTTGTTGTTTTATGCTTTTTTTAGACAGAGTCTCACTCTGTTGCCCAGGTTAGAGTGCAGTGGCACAATCTCCACTCACTGCAGTCTCTGTCTCTCAGCTTCAAGCAATTCTCATGTCTCAGCCTCCCGAGTAGCTGGGATTACAGGCGCCTACCATCACACTTGGCTAATTTTTGTATTTTTAGTAGAGAGGGGGTTTCACCTTGTTGGCCAGGCTGTTCTTGAACTCCTGACCTCAGATGATCAGCCCACCTCAGCTCCCCCAAACTCTTGGGATTATAGGCAGTAGCCACCGTGCCTGGCCTAGACTGGATTATTTCCAAACAATGGAAAATTATTTCTTATAGTTCTGGAGGCTGGAAAGTCCAGTATCAGTGCACCAGTGTCTGGTAAGGGCTTTCTGCTTCATAAATGGTGCCTTCTATATGTGCCCACATGGTGTAAGGCATAAAGTCATTAATCCCATTAATGGATGGTGGAGCTCTAATGACTTAATAACTTTCCAAAGGCCTTACCTCTTAAAACCAACACATTTGGTGTTAGACTTCAACATAGGAATTTTGTAGGGACACAAACAGTCAAACCATAGTAGGACTAAATTCCTGAATTTCATAGTTTCATTTTAGAGTTAATGAATAAAAATGAACGTTGATGTGATAAACTATATGTATTAATAATAGGTTTTAGGCCATCATTGGAAATTCGTTTAGTGAGCACCAACTTAGGTATAATAACATGGGGTCCTTGCCTTAAAGGAACCTGTGATCTTTTCCAAGAATAGTCTGATAATAGATTCCATCTATTTTCAGAAACAAAATATTTCCAGCTGAGTGCCTATAATCTCAACACTTTGGGAGGCCTAGGTGGAAGGATCACTGGAGCCCAGGAGTTCAGGTCCAGTCTGGGCAACACAGTGAGACTCTACAAAAAATTTTCTAAAAAATTTGTTGGGTGTGGTGGTATATGCCTGCAGTTCCAGCTACTCAGGAGGCTGAAGTTGGAGGATAACTTGAGCCTGAGAGATCAAGGCTGTACAGTGAACTGTGATTGTAGTATTACACTCTAGCCTGAGCAAGAGTCAGACTCTGTCTCAAAAAAATAATCATAATAAAATATTTCCTTGGGGACTGTAGGCCTAATAAACAGTTTTCTTGATTTTTATCTTGTTTAAATCTTTGCATTTTACAAACATTTTTAAAAGCCTAAGCTTTTCAGTTTAGACCAAATACAGCCAAGGCTATGGAGTCACATCTGTGTGAGCCAGTTTGTTTGATCAGACATAGCCTATGCCTTTTTGATCAAAAGAACTAAAAGCATAATTGCCATAAATCCACTACCAATGCTGGAAAAGGTGATATACTTGATAGTTTGCTAGATGTAGGACAACAATATATACAAACAGAGGACTTTTTTTTTTTTGAGATGGAGTCTTGCTCTGTCACCTAGGCTGGAGTGCAGTGGCACAATCTCGGCTCACCGCAACCTCTGCTTCCTGGGTTCAAGCTATTCTCCTGCCTCAGCCTCCCTAAGTGCTGGGATTACAGACATGAGACACTGTGCCCAGCTAGCTTCAGGATGTTTCTTAGCAGAGAAATAAACTCATAATTTTAGGTTTCACACTCTGTTGTCAGGGAACAAATGGAAATGGATATATTTTCTGAGTAGAAAATTCCCCAGTGTTGGGATATTTTACTTTTATTTTTTTATAGACAGGGTCTTGCTCTGTTGCCCAGGCTGGAGTGCAGTGTGTGACCGTAGCTCATTGCAGCCTCAAACTTCTGGGCTCAAACAATCCTCCTGCCTCAACATCCCATTCAGTATGGGATATTTTAAAAGATGCATAATTTTATAATTAACAACACAATAATATATTTATAATGTAAGATGTTAGAATTGGCACATTTATTACATTTGTTATATATGTGTATGTGAGTGCTTAAAATAGGTTTTATTATTTATTTATTTATTTATTTATTTTTTTGAGATAGAGCCTCACTCTGTTACCCAGGCTGGAGTGTAGTGGTATAATCTCAGCTCACTGCAACCTCTGCCTCCTGCGTTCAAGCAATTCTCATGCCTTAGCCTCCCTAGTAGTAGCTGGGATTACGGGCGTGCACCACCATGCCTAACTAATTTTTTTATTTTTAATTTTTTTAGAGAGTGGGTTTTGCCATGTTAACCAGGCTGGTCTCAAACTCCTGGCCTCAGGAGATCCTCCAGCCTTGGCCTCCCAGAGTGCCAGGATTATAGGCATGAGCCACTGCACCCTGCCTTAGGTTTTTCTTTTTTAATTTGGCAAAGGAATATGGATCTAAATAGTGGAAATCTTTATAGCTGATAGTTTTCTTTCTTTCCTTTTTTTTTTTTTTTGAGATGGAGTTTCACTCTTATTCCCCAGGCTGGAGTGCAGTGGCGCGATCTTGGCTCACCGCAACCTCTGCCTCCCGGGTTCAAGGGATTCTCCTGCCTCAGCCTCCTGAGTAGCTGGCATTACTGGCATGCGTTACCGCGCCTTGAATTTTTAGTAGTGATGGGGTTTCTCCATGTTGGTCAGGCTGGTCTCGAACTCCCAACCTCAGGTGATCCACCCCCCTCATCCTCCCAAAGTGCTGAGATTACAGGGGTGAGCCACTACGCCCAGCCAGCTGATATATATATATTTTTAAAGTAAATAAAACAGTTTCTTTGGTGATCAGATAGTTCATAGAAAAGTGTGTTGATGATACTTTGTAGTGTCTTAAGCTGAGGTGTTTGTATGTAAATCTTGGAGTCATGGAATACATTAAAACTTTAAAAATACTATACAGATCAGCTTATTGTATTCTTCATTATAATCAATAAGAAAAATTGAGATCCAAGAAGGATTAAATTATTTGATCCTACAGCTAGTTATAGAAAGAGACAGCTTTTTCTTCCAAGTTTTCCTTTCAGTCTAGTACTTTACCTTACTGACTTAATTTGGTTATTTAAATAGGGTTGTCTTCTGTTATCCAGGCTGGAACACAGTGGTGTGATCATAGTTCACTGTAGCCTTGAACTCCTGGGCTCAAGCAATCCTCCTACCTCAGCCTCTCGAGTAGCTGTGACTACAGGTACATGCCATGGCACCTAGCTAATTTTTTGTTTTCATTTGTTTTTGTAGAGGCAAAGTCTTGCTTTTTTGCACACACTGGTCTCAAACTTCTGGCTTCAAGCAATCTTCTTGCCTTGGCCTCCCAAAGTGCTGGGATTACAGTTAATTTTTATGTAAATTCATAAGTGTCAAGCCAAATCAGTTTAATCTTTAGAAAGTAAGTATGCATAGCACATGACATGGTCTATGGCACATGTATACTTTGTAAGCATTATTTGAATATTAACATGTGTAGTTCACTAGAATAAGTTCACTGTTGGCAGAGATGGTATTTGATTCACTGTTGGTGTATAATGTTGAGCATAGAACCTGGAATATCATAGGAATTAAATATTTGTTGAATAGTTTTAAGATCAAATTCATTTTTAAAATGAAGAGTGCTTTATAGCAGTGTCCTTCAATTTCAAAAACAAAGTCCCGACCCTCTACATATTTTTAAATTGACATTTAAGTTTTCTATCATAAGTTTAAATAGTTGCAAAGGATGTAACTTCTAGTTTGCAAATATTTACATATTTAAATAGAAGTGTTACATCAATTTTGAAATGTATCCAACAGAATATAAATATCATAGGATTTTAAATATCACCCACTTTAAAAAGACATGCATGAACTCTTCACTAACCATTATAATTTTTAAATTGCTTCTTTCTTGAATTTTAATTTTTATTCCTCTTCTACAGATTTTTATCCTAATACATATATATATATAAGTTTTGTTTTTGTTATTTTTTGTAATATATTTTTATGTTTAAAAACTTCCTGCTAGGCTGGGCCCATTGGCTCACACCTGTAATCCCAGCGCTTTGGGAGGCCGAGGCAGGAAGATCACTTGATGGTCTTAACCATCATCCTAGTACTAGGAGTATGAGATCAGCCTGTTCAACATAGTGAAAACCTGTCTCTACAAAAAAAATACAAAAACAAAATTAGCCAGGTGTGATGGCTCATGCCTGTGGTCCCAGGTATTAGGAGGCTCAAGTGGGAGGATCACTAGAGCCCAGGAAGTAGAGGTAGTGAGCCAAGATCATGCCACTGCACCCCAGCCTGGGTGACAGAGTGAGACCCTGTCTCAAAAAATAAATAAATAAATAAAAGAAAGAAAACTTCCTACTAATCATCTTATTCATTAAAATTAAAATATTTAACATTTTTCTTTGATTTTTTTTTGATTGAGTTGTCATAATAATGATACACAGTTGATCAAAACAGCATAAACATGTTGCAAATTCAGCAAATTATTTTTAAGCAAAAAGACGTAAAATGTTATTGGAAATGCATTTTTGGAACAGATCTGGCAGAATGGACCTTTGAGTAAAAGAGATTTCCCTAAATCCAGTATTTTGAGTTATCTCTTTGTTAGGCACTTCAGAAGCTTTCACACCTCAGCGAAATATGTCACCATATGACTCAGGGTATCCTGGATGGTAGGTATGCTTTACTGTTAATAAGTGGGTGAAATGACAGTGAGGAGCAGTGGGAAGGGAAACTGGCGGGGATGCTTCCACTGTAGCATGGTACCAGGCAGATTTGTTTTACAGAGTATTTGGGGAATTAATATCTCAAGATTAATTTCCCTTCTGGGCCTGCATACACCTTGGTAAATTTTTGTCCACCTTTAAGGCTATAGTTTGAAGACTGCTACCTTAGAGGATAATTTATAGAGATTATGTTTAACTAGATTGTCACGTATGTGATTAAGTAGACAAGATGATTGTGGTGAACGTGTGTTGTCTTTTCTCCCTCTTCCTTTTCCATTCCAGGTGGTTCTGGAAGGACTGTCAATGATACTACCTCATCTCCTACAGGCAGTCTGGCCTGGCTAATCACATTAAATCTATTACTTTGGATATAGTAGATTGTCCACAGTAGGCATAAAAACCAAGTAGATTGATCAAAGTCTTTCCCTGGAATTGGTATATAAACATTGGGGAAGAAAATTTTACTTTTTTTCTATTAGGAGCTGCTGAGCTGGGAGTATGTGACTCTCAAGCTGTTGGCAGTGAGTTGAGAGTGCCGCTCTGCAGAATGAAGACAAGCAGAGCTAAAAGCAAAGAGGCAGGGGAGCCAAGGGCCTCAGGGAGCACAGAATTCAGTCCTTGCTTCCTGCAGCTTTTCTTTTGATCCTTTGAGCTAGCCCAGTATTCTTTTCAGCTGTATGAGTCACTAAATTACCTGGTTTTGCTTAGGTTTTGCTTCTGCAATACTTTTATTAACAACTGAGAAAAGTAAACTCAAAGTTTTGTGAAATATCTTTTGTAAAATGAATAATTTTGAAATTTTGTCTCTTCTAGATTGTTGGACCTTCAGATGGAAGTAGTTACATTATAGATTATTATGGAACCAGACTTACAAGACTGAGTATTACTAATGAAACATTTAGAAAAACACAATTATATCCATAAATATTTTAAAAAATAAACAGTAAGTGATATATACATATATATAACATCTAATAGTATATTATTCATATAAAATTATGAGAATTTTAGTACCATAGAAAATTTTAAGAGACCATATAGACCTCTCAGGTCACCCTATGCCTGAAACATCTACAGTCCTTTGAAAATCATTTTAGTCCACGCTCATGGTTCCTGCGGTTCTCACTTCAGACTCTTTGCAGTGTATATGGTTGAAGGACAAAGTTCACAAGAAAAAAGTAACATCAAAGCAAAAAGGCATTTCTTACATGATGGTTATGATGAAAGTATGTGCGTAAATAGTTCAGTATAGCAGATATTTCTGCTGCCCATCCCTCTAAGGATCAGTATAATCTTTTACTTCCTCCTTTGCTTCTCCTCCCTAAAACTGAAAATAGATACTGATAGGCTCCAAAGCCTGAATTCCCTGTAAGTGCTTATTCTAACCTAAAGTTTGGCTCTGCCTATAAGAATTATTAATTGGCCTCAGCTTTATTTGATTGATTGATTGATTGAGACAGAGTCTTGCTGTGTTGTCCAGGCTGGAGTGCAGTGGCATTATATTGGCTCACTGAAACTTCTGCCTCCCAGGTTCAAGCGATTCTTGTGCCTCAGCCTCCCCCGTAGCTGGGACTATAGGCACGTGCCACCACGCCGAGCTAACTTTTGTATTTTTAGTAAGAGAGGGAGTTTCTCCATTTTAGTCATGCTAGTTGCAGACTCTTGACTTCAGGTGATCCACCCACCTAGGTCTCCCAAAGTGCTGGGATTACAGGCATCAGCCACTGGGCCTGGCCAGCCTCAGCTTTAAACAGGTGATAAACCTGCTGCAGTCAGAGATACCATTTTTCTTCCTGGTTCAACTTGCTGGTTTTCTAGGACTCTGCTACTACAAGGTTTCTTATCTCAATTACCATACATTAGTCTATTCTAATAATCTTCCAATAATGCAAAGTTTTTCCCAGAAAGGATTTTGGTAGAATATCAGGAAAACCATTTCCTGGTATAATCATTCTCTGTAATAGAGAAATCCTATATATCATCTAGGGTGAAGGGTAGTTCTTAAGTAATAGTTCATGTTGAACTGTCTAGCAGCTTTCGTAGACACAGACAGGCAGAGAGAAAGACAGGGTAGATGTCTTAACCATTATCCTAGTACTAGAGTTTTCAGTCAACTCTTATCTCAAAGACTGCTTCTAGAGGCCAGCAAGAGAACAGACATGCGTTTTCTATCTTGTAGAATAGGAATAGGATACGAAGTATACTTTTTCCCTTTAGGTGGATTTTTTTTCTTTTCTAACAGTAAAATTATACATATACCTTTTTGTTATTGTCATGGGATTGAACAGTGACACACTCTCAAGATGTAAGGAATTTACTCAACTGGTTGTCCAAAAAGTTTTCAAATCTTATAAACTATAAGTCATTGAGCCTTAAAGTTGGAATAAAACTTAGAAATCCATCTACCTCTTCTTAGCAGGAAAAAAATTGAGAGCTAAGGAAGTTGAGACTAAGACACAACTAAGTGGTGCAAAACTGAAACTAGAATCTAGGTCTTCCATTTATTCTATTACATGGCTGTTATCTTCCTCCCATCCTACCCTAGTTCCTGTCGACTGTATCGTTTTGTATTAGGCATTTTCATTTTGGAAATTGTTTCTCCTATTTTATGAGACAGGTTGTGTAGTTTCATGTAACTTTTATTATTCATACTGTAAATTGTGTCTCTTTCAAAAGTAGATTGTTTCTAAGCCATAGCAGGTAAAAATTAAACAAATAGCTGGTGCAGTGGCTCACGCTTGTAATCCCAGTACTTTGGGAGGCCTGAGGCGGGCGGATCATGAGGGCAAGAGTTCAAGACCAGCCTGTCCAATATGGTGAAACCCCGTTTCTACTAAAAAATAGAAAAATTAGCTGGGCATTGTGGCATATGCCTGTAGTCCCGGCTACTCAGGAGGCTGAGGCAGGAGAATTGCTTGAACCCGGAGGCAGAGGTTGTGGTGAGCCGAGATCATGCCACTGCACTCCAGTCTGGGTGACAGAGTGACATTCCGTCTAAAAAAAATTAAGCAAACGTAATTTTAAGAGTAATCTCATTCTTTGTAGCCTATTCTGTAAACATTTAAGTAGGATTTCAGATTCAGATTTGAAACTTAAAACCTGAAGGGCCCATTGAGAAGGCCAATATCTGCATTATCATTCATGTAATCTCTACATTATACAGAAGTGCTCCAAGAGTGAGAAAAAAATGTATTGAGCAAGTAAATGGAATGTTAAAATGTACATCTGCAGTAACCTCACTGGACTCTTAAAAAATGTTGCGTTTTAACATACTTCTTTTTTCTGTTTTAGGATTTTGAGCCTCGTTGATTTTAATAGAGAACTTCTAATACGTGGATTTAAAGATTTCTCTTTTTCCTTCATCTGCCATTTTATGAGTTCTGTATGATTTTTTGTGGTTTTTGTTTTGTTGACTTAGTTAAAAGTATATTATTCTGAGATTTATTTAATAGGACTTTGTTTGAGAGCTGTGTAATAGTGTTTCTTGGGCTTCTGTCTCCATGAGAGATAGCTTACTACCCTGATACTCTTTAATCTTTTACAAAGGCAGGTTGCCACTTGCCGTTTTTGTTTCTGAAAAATAAAAGTATAACTTATTCACATTTTTAGTGCTTTGTTATTAAGAAAATCTTAAATGTTGAATGTAGCTGTCTTACCCATTTTGATCCTTCAAAGCAGTTAATCCGTGGTGTGAACAAATACCATTTATATTGCCTGGGGCTTCAGTCTTATGTATGACAACCCACCTGTTTTTCTGCAACTTTCAGATCTGTCTTTGCTTTGGTACCCAGGGGAGCTAAAGATCATTAGGGAGTCTGTGAAACCTTGAGGCAACATACACACTTCTGGCATTGATTCAGGCCTCTGAAGTGTGAACTTTTTCCTTTTTTGCTTTGGGAGTGCTACACTAGCTTTTGGAAGACCAGATGCTGACTTGTCTAGCTCACTGCAGTTTTATCTGAAGCTGGATGGACAAGGTGGGAGTACCAAACAGATGATTAATGTCTTCCATCTGTGAGCACCACCAGGCAGATGCTGGCACAGGTGCCTTAAGTGATGCCCCAGTGTGTGAAAAAAAAAGCAGCACCTGTATGTTAGCACAGGTTTTTCTTACCATGTTTAGAGGGGTTTTCATGAAGATGGAAATACGTGAAATGTTATGTCCCCAGAATACTATCCCACTTTATTAACAGGCATACCAATTTCAAAATTATTTGTGTCTGTGCTCCTCAAGAGTAAAAACCATAATTTTTTGTCACACATTTTCCTCAAAAGTGGATAGTATAGTACAGTTAGCTTCAGTGGTTGCTTCTCAAGTTGGTGGGAGATTATTAAATATTAATATATGAAGTGAATTTGGGTTGACCCCTAATGTACATCAGGAATATCTCTTTGATTTGTTCAAAGAGATGTTTGAACAAGTTTGATTGTCTAGCAAGTGGGAGGCTTGATCTATATGGGGGGATGCAGCAGTGAACAAAACCCCCACATTCCTGCCTTTTGGAACCTTCTATTCCCTTGGGACTTACTTTTTCACCGTGATTATTTTTGGTCACAGTTAAACTAGATGGTAGATACCCATTTTCTAGTGTCCCTGAGTTCCTTTAGGTTGTGGACAGTGCTTTATAGTTTACTTCAGTATCATCTAAGCCCTAGAATGTAAGTCATGTTTCCGCAGAAAGGTTAGTTCAGCTATATAAGAAATAACCTACTTGGGTGGCTAAGGCAGAAGAATCACTTGAACCTGGGAGGCAGAGGTTGCAGTGAGCCGACATTGCGCCACTGCACTCCAGCCTGGGCGACAGAGTGAGACTCTGTCTCAAAAAAAAAAAAAAAAAAAAAAAAAGAAAGAAAGGAATACCTGCAGTTAAATTTTGAAAAGTAATCTTGATTGTTGCATAATAGCTACAGTCAATAACTTAGCCAGGCAGTAAGTCTGTTTCAAAGCAGGTGATGCTAAAAAGTATTTATTCAAATAAGCTATACTCTTAAAAGGATTGTTGAAGAATAGAAACAAAGTCCCTTCACAATACATTATTAGACCTTTAGATTTTATTTTCACTTTAGTTTCCTAAATTTACGTGACAAGAATACTTCTAGTTTGCCTGTGTAATTCTTTAACAGATTTTTTAATAAACCCATGTGAATGCATTTAAATTCTGTTTATCAGCTTTTTTTCTTTCAGTGAGCACTATTATGACAATTTGTTAGTAGTGTGTATGAATGTAAGTTATATGTTAAGCCCTCTCTATCAAATGTTTTATATGTTAACCCTGGTTTTAGGTGAGTGACCAAAATTGAGATAGATTAGCTCAGTCATTCCTTATTACTCCTAAGCCTTTTAAGGCAGAATGGAAAGGATTCTTTCAATCCAATAGAAACATTTAGTGCCTTGTAGCAGTCATGTACAAATGATACTATCTTTGCCTAAAGGATTATGTAATTTCCAGAAGTACCTATTTACCCAGAAAGATTTCTTACTTCAAACATTCTGTTATGTCTGTGGCCAGCATTTGTTCGTGAAACTGCTAAGAGTATAAAAGAAATATTGGTTTGGGGGTATTTTTTTTTTTTGAAACAGAGTTTCAGTCTTGTTGCCCAGGCTGGAGTGCAATGGCACAATCTCAGCTCACTGCAACCTCCACCTTCCAGGTTCAAACGATTCTCCTGCCTCAGCCTCCTGAGTAGCTGGGATTACAGGTGCGTGCCACCACACCCAGCTAATTTTTGTATTTTTAGTAGAGACAAGATTTCACCGTGTTGGCCAGGCTGATCTTGAACTCCTGACCTCAGGTGATCCACCCATCGTGGCCTCCCAAAATGCTAAGGTTATAGGCGTGAGCCACCACGCCCACCCTATTTTTATTTTTTAATTAATTTTTTTAAAAGGAGAGACAGGGTCTCACTATGTTGCACAGGCTAGTCTTAAACTCCTCACCTGAAGCAATCCTCCCACCTTGGCCTCCTAAGGTGTTGGACTTACAGACATGAGCCACCGCACCCTACCTAATATATACATTTAAAAGGAAGAGGCAGGATGCCGTATTAGAGGTCTGGCATCCAAGCAGCATGGGATGATAAAAGTATAGACTTTTCTGAGTCCTGAGTTTGCATTCTGTTTCTCATCACTTATTTTGTGACTGAGCACATAACCAGTCTTAATCCCTCCGTCTTCATATAAATAGAAGTAGTGATGTGCCAGGTAATGTTGAAAGATTAAATGGCAGATAATAATTGTGTACTGAACACATTTTAAAAGAACAGGATAATGGCATCAAGTACTGGTGAGGTCTGTGGAATTTGTAAGGGGTTCTGCACAGTGGGCTACAGCACCATTATTTCTTGAATAAAATGACAGTTGGCTCAAAAGTCTCTTTTATAAAAGGAGGGTAAGACACTTCATTTAGACCTTGTTTACCTGTTTTTCTTATCTCCATTATCTTTTTCCATATCTGCATTTACTCATTGTAATATGAACCAAAAATGTCTTTTTTATCAAGAATTAGTCTTGATAAAAGACTAAGACTCTCCTTATGTAAGAAAGACTAAGATTCTCTTTATGTAAGAAAAGCCGAAATGTTACAGATTTTGTTTTTGTTGCTTTTTCATGTAAAGTTCACTGAAGATATTTAATAAGTTTTAAAATGTTGCTGTGAGGCAGCTGATCAGTCTACTTTCAGCCTAAATTATGGTTAATTGCAAGCAATCACTATGCATACAACAGAGTGTTGCTTTTAACCTGTCAATGTTATCAGAATATGCCAAATGGGGAGATTAATTAAAACCTTGAAAAATGATTAAGGTTAGAGCTATTTGGGCTGCATATGCCAAAGAAAAACGTTTTACCAGAATACTCTAGATAAAGTATGGTGTTTGGAACTTTTATCATGTGAGCTAATTTTGTATTTAAGAGGGTATGATTGTGAAGACTCAAGATCCTATCTTTGATTTTTAGAAAAACCTCAAAATTTACCTAATTCTGTGAGTAGATGATGAAATTCATTTATTATTGCAGTATGAGAAACATTAAGGAGAATGGCATGACTTCGCTGTGTGATTTGTCACTGAGGCAAACTATTGGAGTGAAATGGTTTAAGACATAAAAATTGCTTTTAATAGGTATTTTGAAGCTGGGTGCAATGGTTCATGCCTGTAATCCCAGCACTTTGAGAGGCTGAGGATTTGGGATCACCTGAGGTTGGGAGTTCGAGACCAACCTGACCAAATCACACATTTTAAAAAGAATGGGATAATGGCATTATCCCATGATAATGAGGAACATGGGGAAACCCCATCTCTACTAAAAATACAGAATTAGCTGGGCGTGGTGGCACATGCCTGTAATCCCAGCTATTTGGGAGGCTGAGGCAGGAGAATCACTTGAACCCAGGAGGCAGAGGTTGGGGTGAGCCAAGATCGCGCCATTGCACTCCAGCCTGGGCAACAAGAACGAAACTCTGTCTCAAAAAAAAAAAAAAAAAAAAAAAGGTATTTTGAGCCTTTTAAAAGGTATTCAAAAGAAGCAAATTTATTGTTTATTAATTCTCAACTATTTATTGGCCTACTGTGCACCTCTTCTGCTCTTGTCCTCCTGTGCTATATTATCCACACAGCAGCCAAAGTGATAAAAATAAATGAGAACATGTCACTTTTCTGCCTATCCTCCAGTGGCTTCTGTCATGCTTCAAACATGCCAAATTGATTCCTTTTTTTTTTCCATAGAGACAGGGCATCACTATGTTGGCCAGGTTGGTCTTGAACTCTTGGCCTCAAGCATTCCTACTGCCTCAGCCTCCCAAAGTGCTGGGATTACAGGCATGAGCCACCACACAGCCCAATTTCTACCTCAAGATTTTTCTTTTTTTTTGAGACAGAGTTTTTCTCTGTTGCCCAGGCTGGAGTGCAGTGGCACGATCTCTGCTCACTGCAACCTCCGCCTCCCAGGTTCAAGTGATTCTCCTGCCTCAGCCTCCTGAGTAGCTGAGATTACAGGCACATGCCACCACCCCTGACTAATTTTTGTATTTTTAGTAGAGGCGGGGTTTCACCATATTAGCCAGGCTGGTCTTGAACTCCTGACCTCTAGCGATCCACCCGCCTCGGCCTCCCAAAGTGCTAGGCTTACAGGCGTGACCCACTGTGCCCGGTCTACCTCAAGATTTTTTACTTGCTCTTTCCTTTGCCTGGAGTACTCTTTCCCACATTGTTACATGACTTGCTTCCTCAGAGCGCTGCTCAAATATTTTATAAACATTAAAATTTTCTCTTTGAATGGATAGTTTCTAGAGGTGGTTCTTGAGAAAAGATCAGGGGGATAAATTATTAGAAATAATTGAAGGAAGCTACTAAGTTGCCTATTATTTGCTATGTACTCTCCTGACCCTATTATCTCATTTAATCCTTATAATCACCTCAGGAGACAGGATGATTAGTGTCCCTTCCAGTAATAAAGGGTCTTTTATGCTATAGGTATTGTTGGCTAGTGCTTAATATGTTAACGGAAGCTTTAGTTAAATATCGTGCCCCTCTGCAGAACTCAGGCTAGTTTCTGATTGTTTTTTAATATCCACCCACCTAGTCATCCAAGTATACCATAAAGGGTAATGCTTAAATTCATGAACTTTAGAATCAGACACACCTGCCACTTCTTCTGGACAAGCTCTTTGGACCTTTGTTTCTTCATTCTTAAAATGGACATGTTAGTATCTTTCTCATGCAGTTGTCATAGGTTTAAGTAACATATTCCACAGTGTGTGGCACATAGTATGTATTTAGTAACTGATTGTTAAGATTTTTGTATTTTTTATCTCATGTACTTGC
The DNA here is from genome assembly GCA_036589455.1 of Ateles fusciceps. Classification (NCBI taxonomy): domain Eukaryota; kingdom Metazoa; phylum Chordata; class Mammalia; order Primates; family Atelidae; genus Ateles; species Ateles fusciceps. Next base: position 18,443,424 of record JAZHEH010002507.1, on the reverse strand, counting down.
AATGCTCCTACAAGGTCAGTACAGCCATTTATATATCCATATTATATACATAATTAAATTGAAGGTTAGAGAGATCAAGTATCTTGACTAAGATTACACAGCCAGCAAATGATGCTTAAAACCAGGTTTGTGACTCCTAAGCCCATCCTCCTAATCACTATACTGTGTCACCTCCCTTTTATGCCCTCTCTGGGTGGACAACTGGCTATATATCTGTCTCACATGTTAATAATTTCCCCCACTGGAGTTTTTCATCAAAAAGGAAAGACAATCTTACAAAGGCCTAATGGCTTCATCTTAAAAAGAATATTTTGGGTGCAGGGGCTCATGCCTGTAATCCCAGCACTTTGGGAGGCTGAGGCAGGTGGATCACCTGATGTCAGGAGTTGGAGACCAACCTGACCAACATGTTGAAACCCCAGTCTCTGCTAAAAATACAAAATTAGCCAGGCATGGTGGTGCATGCCTGTAATCCCAGATACTTGGGAGACTGAGGCAGGAGAATCTCTTGAACCCAGGAGGCGGAGGTTGCAGTGAGTCAAGATTGTGCCATTGCACTGCAGCCTGGGCAACAAGAGCAAAACTCCATCAATCAATCAATCAATATTCTATCAAGTTATGTATAAAATGCCCAAATCTTAAGTATAAAGCTTGATAAATTTCTGCCTGTGTACATACCCATTTAACCACCATCCAGTTCAAGATAAAGAACATTTCTGGCACTCCAGAACATTCTTTTGTATTCCTTCCTAGTCAACATCCACCCCCTCATGGATATCGCTCCTCTATGAGTCTATCACCATAGATTAGTTTTGCCTGTTTTTGAACTTAATGTATTTGGCTTCTTTCACTCATTATGGTATGGTATTCCATTGTGTGAATGTGCCAAAAACATTTATCCAGCCTACTGTTGCCAGAGCTGTAAGATAATAAATATGTGTTGTTTTAAGCCGCTAAGTTTATGGTAATTTGCTATAACAGCAGCAGGAAACATACAGTTGTCACGTTCAAAGTGAGTTTCTTACAGGCAGTTATATTGTTGGATCATTTATTCCCTGTTCTGCTAATCTCTTAATTTGGTGTATTTGTTTTAATTGGTGTATTTAGGCCACTTGCATTTAAATTAATTATTGATATATTAAGGCTTAAGTCTGCCATTTTATTACTTCTTTACAATTTCCTCTCTGTGTTTTTCATTTCTCTGTTTTTCCTTTTTGCCTTCTGGACATTATTTGAACTTTTTAAAAAAATGGATTTTCCTCTATTTATAATGCTTTTGAGCATATTGTCCTACATAATTTTTTGGTGATCTCTCTAGACATTGCCATATACATACATAACTTATCACTGTATACTGGTGTCAACGCTTTACCCCTTTAAGTAAGTATTGAAAGGGGTAAAGTCCCTTTGTGCTTCTCACTTCTTTTTTTTGTTTGTTTTGTTTTGAGATGGAGTTTTTCTCTTGTTGCCCAGGCTGGAGTGCAGTGGTGCGATCTCAGCTCACTGCAACCTCCGCCTCCCGAGTTCAAGCGATTCTTCTGCCTCAGCCTCCTGAATGGCTGGGATTACAGGCATGTGCCACCACGCCCAGCTAATTTTGTATTTTTAGTAGAGACGGGGTTTCTCCATGTTGGTCAGGCTGGTCTCAAACTCCTGATCTGCCCACCTCGGCCTCCCAAAGTGCTGAGATTACAGGTGTGAGCCACTGCGCCCGGCTGTGCTTCCCACTTCTAAATTACAATTGTCTTAAGTATTTCCTCTCTATATATTGAGCGCCACCACATCAGACAGTGTTACAAATTTTGCCTCACTTAGTAGCACTTGTAGGCTATTTAAAAAAATTTTTGTCTGGACGTGGTGGCTCACACCTGTAATCCCAGCTACTCGAGGGGCTGAGGCAAGAGAATCACTTGAATCCAGGAAGCAGAGGTTGCAGTGAGCTGAGATCACGCCACTGCACTCCATCCTGGGAGACAGAGTGAGTGAGACTCCGCCTCAAATAAAAATATTTTGCTTCAACTACCAAATATGATGTAAGAAACGTATGAAGGGAAGTTAGTCTGCTATATTTACTTAATATTTACCCATTCTGTTCTTGTTCTTTTAATTTCCAAAGTTCCCGGCCTTATTCTGTTATTTTCTGTTTGGACTGTTTACTTTAGCTATTCTTTAAGGGTAAGTTTAATAACAACTAATTTTCTTAGTTTTCCTTCGTCTGAGAATATCTTTATTCCCCTTCCATTTCTGAAGGATAGTGTCACCAGATATAGGTTGCATAATTGAAAATTCTTTTCTTTCAGCACATGAAAAGTGTTGTGTAATTTCCTCCTGGCCTTTATGATTTCAGATGAAGAAAATCCATCCTCAGCCGGGCACGGTGGCTCACACCTGTAATCTCAGCACTTTGGGAGGCCGAGGCGGGCGGATCACGAGGTCAGGAGTTCAAGACCAGCCTGGCCAAGATGTCGAAACCCCGTCTCTACTAAAAATACAAAAATTAGCCAGGTGCAGTGGCAGGCGCCTGTAATCCCGGCTACTTGGGAGACTGACATAGGAGAATCACTTGAACCCAAGGAGTGGAGGTTGCAGTGAGCTGAGATCACACCACTGCACGCCAGCCTGGGCGACAGAGTGAGACTCTGTCTCAAAAAAATCCATCCTCTTACAAATTGGTGTTCCTCTATAGGTAATGCGTCATTTCTCTCTGGCTTTTTTAAAGTTTTTGTTTTTCTTCGGTTTTCAGAAGTTTAATTATGGTGTACCTTGGTCAGAAGAGGAAATGTAACAGTTGACACAGAAGTCACAGATGTGATACTGCTTTGAAGGTAGAAGGAGGCTGTGAGCCAAGGAATGCAGATGGCCTCTAGAAGACGGCTCCTTTCATTTAGTAAAATGCATTTAAGTTTTTTGTGTGTCTTTTTATGGCTTGACAGCTCGGTTCTTTTTCTCACTGAATAATACTCCACTGACTGGATGTAGCACAGTTTATTTTCCATTCACCTACTGAGGGACACCTTGGTTGCTTCCAAGTTTTGGCAATTGTGAATAAAGCTGCCATAGATGTCTATGTGCAGGTTTTTGTGTGGACATAAGTTTTCAGCTCCTTTGAGTAAATACCAAGGAGCATGATTGCTGAATCATATGCTAAGAACAAGTTTAGTTTTGTAAGAAACTGCCAAGCTGTCTTAGAAAGGCAAGGGAACGGATTCTTCTCTAGAGCCTCCAGAAGGACACAGCCTTATAATATTTTCAGTTGAGCTCAGTGAGACTCATTTTGATATTCTGTACCTCCAGAACTATAAGATAATAAGTGTGTGTTGTTTTAAGGCACTAAATTTCTGGTAATCTGGAGCAGCAACAATGGGAAACAAATACAGGCCTCAAAACCTCCTTTTACATATGGCCACTTTTGTGGACAAGGGAGTCAAACTTCCTTGGTTCAGATTCTACCCTCTGCCTCTTAGTGTGCTGTGTGACCTTGGACAAGATACTTCATCTCTCTGAGCCTGTTTCCTCATCTATGATTTGGGAATGAAGTAATAATACCAAACTACCCATTAACACATATCTGTTTCTATTGTATGTAGCATTTTCAAAATTGTTCTCATCTGTTTTTTCCCCCCCCCCCTTAAATAATAGACTATTATTTAGAGCAGTTTTAGGTTCACAGCAAAATTTAGTAGAAAGTACAAAGTTGCTGCAGAGGACATGATTTCATTCTTTTTTATGGCTGTGTCCAGTTCCTCTTTAAATTGGGTTAGCTGCCCCTCCAGTCCTTTGCTAGTATCCTGCGCTTCCCTTTAGCAAGGCACCGGTTAGATATTATGATAATCTCTTTTAAAAGCAATAACAATACTTTTTTTTTTTTTTTGAGCTGGAATCTTGCTCTCTCTCCCAGGCTAGAGTGCAATGGTACAATCTCAGCTCACTGCAGCCTCCACCTCCCTGGTTCAAGCGATTTTCCCTCCTCAGCCTCCTAAGAAGCTGAGACTACTTTGTGCACACCCTCACGCCTGGCTAATTTTTGTATATTTAGTAGGGATGAGGTTTCACCATGTTCACTAGGCTGGCCTCAAACTCCTGCCCTCAGGTGATCTGCCCAAAGTGCTGGGATTACAGGTGTGAGCCACTGCACCTGGCTCCAAGAGCAATATCACTTATTAAATTCGTTGATTTTACCTTATTATGGTACATTACAAACAAGCTAAAATGAAGAGGTGTATTGTAACAGACACCTGTCTACTCAGTACTGAGATTAAATATAAGTAATTTGCCATATTTGTTTCAGATTTCTCTTATTTCTCTGAAGAAATAAAAGCTTATAAGTAAAGCTTCACTCCTCCCAATCCTTTCTCCACCTTCCCTCCCTAGCAGTAAACACTTCTCTGAAGCTGGTGTGGAAGTCTTTTTACTCATTTGTCTCCCACTCTAAACAGTTGGTGCCTTAGGTGTCCTTTTGCTGTGATTTCTCTATTCCAGGTGCTTAGCGCAGGGATTGTCAGTAAATGCTCGTTGAACAGCTAACTGGTTGAATGAAATTAAGCCTCAGCTTGATTGCTTTTAACTTGCCACCTTCTGAAGCAGCTGTTTCCATTTTTTTTTTTTTCAGACAGCCCTGCCTGTCATTCTTACTTTAATGGAAACATGCTCCTTCTCAGAGAAGGGCTGAAATTATTATGGGGGCAAAAAGAAACAAAGGACAGAACTTGAATTTTAGAATCAAGCTGACTGCGTAGGTGCCTGGCAGCAATTTCTTAATCTCTCTGGATGCTTAATTTCCTCTTTTGTAAAAACGAAGCTTAATAATACTCATTTAGCAGGGGTTTGTGAGCATTAAATTAAATAACAAATGTAAATATGCCCTTTAGGTGGAATAGGTGCTCCACAAATGTTACCATTCCTATAAAAATTATTAAGTATTTTATCTTCTTGTTTTTATTTTATTTTTTGTGTTTTTTTTTAAAGTTATTTATTTTTCCTTTTTTTGCTTTTTGAGACGCAGTCTCCCTCTGTGCCCCAGGCTGGAGTGCAGTGGCACGGTCTTGGCTCACTGCAACCTCCACCTCCTGGGTTCAAGTTATTCTCCTTCCTCAGCCTCCTGACTAGCTAGGATTACAAGTGCACACCACTATGCCTGGCTAATTTTTTTGTGTTTTTAGTAGAAATGAGGTTTTACCATGTTGGCCAGGCTGGTCTCAAACTCCTGACCTCAAGTGATCCACCCACCTCAGCTTCCCAAAGTGCAGGGATTGCAGGTGTCAGCCACCCCAAAGTGCTAGGATTACAGGCGTGAGCCACTGCACCTGACCTTCTTGTTTTTCTTTATCAGACTTTTTCCCCCTGGCAGGCTTTGTGGATTATTTTCTTTCTCTATTTTCATGTTCATTTGCACCAAATATTCCTTCACGCATTCCTTTCCCCAGCCTGTAAGGGATCTCCACTGGACACTGCCTGTCCATAACCCAGCTGCCCTTCCAAGGTCTAGCTCCCTATAGTCCTGAGTATTCCAGCTTTCTTGTCCTCTTTTCCTCATTAAATGCAGGTCATAGATCGTTTAGGATCTGTGTTATACTCTCTATAATCTGACGTTTATGTTAGAGTGGTCTTTTCCATTCTGTTTGTTCTTTGAGGGCCAGGACTGACTTATAGTTCAAGACAATGTTTCACACCTCTCAGCACTAACATGGGAGATAGTATGACATGGAGCCAGATTGCCCGAGTTTAGGTCCTTGTTTTGCCACTTGCTAATTGTGATCTTGATTGAGTAACTTAGCTTTACTAAACCATGGTTTTCTTAGCTGTAAACTGAGAATAATACTACTACTTGCCTTTTTTTTTTCTTTTTTTGAGACAGGGTCTGGTTCTGTCACCTGGGCTGGAGTGCAGTGGTGTGATCTCAGCTCACTGTAACCTCCACCTCCTGGGCTCAAGTTGTCCTCCCACCTTAGCCTCCCAAGTAGCTGGGACTATAGGCATGGGCCACCACACCCAGCTAAGTTTTGTATTTTTAGTAGAGATGGAGTTTTGCCTTATTGCCCAGGTTAGTCTCGAACTCCTGAGCTCAAGAGATCTGCCTGCCTCAGCCTCCCACACCTGGCCAATACCTGTCTTATGGTCTCGTTTAGAGAATTAGAATAAGGCATGTTTCTAAAGCATCTTGTATTGTACTTCTCCATAAGTGCTAGCTATCGTTTGGTTATTGTCCATTACAAATGACTTATTATATGGCCTTTAATGTTAGTGCTAATTATACTCATTTCCTATTGCTGTTGTAACAAATTACCACAAACTTCCCTGGCTTCAAATAATACAAATTTATCTTATAGGTCTGGAGGCCAGAACTCTAGATTGGGTCTCACTGAGGATGAAAGTGCCTGCAAGGCTATGCCCTTCTGGAAGCGCTAGGGGAGAATTGGTTTCCTTGTCTTTTCCAGCTTCAACAGGCCGCTCACATTCCTTGGTTCATGGCCACATCTCACTCTGATCTCTGCTTCCATTGTCATATCTCTTTGACTGATTCTGACACTCCTGCAGAATCATACTCTAGCCTGAGTGACAGTGCAAGACCCTGCCTCAAAAAGAAAGAACTATGCTGCATTCATTTTCTGCCTTGTGGCCCGGTGCAGTGGCTCACGCATGTAATCCCAGCACTTTGGGAGGCTGAGGCGGGCAGATCACCTGAGGTCAAGAGTTCAAGACCAGCCTGGCCAACATGGTAAACCCTCGTCTCTATTAAAAATACCAAAAAATTAACTGGGCGTGGTGGTGCGCTTAGTCTTAGCTACTTGGGGAGGCTGAGGCAGGAAAATCGCTTGAACCCGGGAGGCAGAGGTTGCAGTGAGCCAAGATAGTGAGCCCTGGAGGGGGTCTTTATTCTGCCTGCCATCCTAAAAGATTAAACTCAGTCATTGATTCAACATTTACTCATCACCTACTTCGTGTCTGCCCTTGCTTTAGTCCCTTGGGTTGCAAACACCAAAATAATATCTGGCCCTAATGCTGCTTTCATTCTAAAAGAGAAACTGTCGGCTGTGGATCTGTCTTATGATAGTGTTTCCAAAAATGTGGAGGGGAAATAAGAATATCTCATGTAACAGTTAAACAAGTCTTAGGGCTCTTTTGACTGATGGAGAAGCAGAAAATGAATGTGGCATAGTTCTGTCTTTTTGAGACAGGGTCTTGCACCGTCACTCAGGCTAGAGTGCAGTGGCATGATCACGGCTCACTGCAGCCTTGATCTCCCGAGCTCAAGCAAGTACCTGGAACTGTAGGCATGTGCCACCACACCTGACTAATTTTTAAATTTTTTTTGTCGAGACGGGGTCTCACTGTGTTTCCCAGGCTAGTCTCAAACTCCTGGGCCCAAGTGATGCTCCCACCTCAGCCTCCCAAAGGGCTGGGATTACAGGTGTGAGCTACCACACCCAACCCTAGCATAGCTCTTGTTAGCTTGTGCACACCCCAGAGTTCGGTGTGTGAATACACATCAATTGAGTTGAGGTATTCTTATAATTTCTCTCCCAGTGAGAAACCAACAGAAACCAGACACACAATTTTCAAGTGAGAAAGAGAACAGGAAAGAACAGCATTGCTTTTTATTTCTTTTTAGCATGGAGGTTGTATGTGAGTAATTGCAAGGATTAGGGAGAATGGTTTACTTTGGATATCATCTACCCAACAGAGTAACCTTTTAAATGTACTTTCTACCGCTTGGAATAAACAAACAGATTTTTTTCTTTATTTTTCTGCCGTCCGTGCTTTCAATGATGAGTTTCCAAGATTATAAGAGGCATCATCTGATTTTGTTTGCAGGAATAGGAAATAAGAGAATGAACACAGGAATGGGAAGTACCTGGCAGGATTCTTAGAGATATGGACCTTGGTTGATGAGGCAAAATTAAGGAAAAGAGAGAAAACCAAAAATAATATTTCCAAGTGTCAAATCAATCGTGTTTATTTGGGTTCCCTTTTCAGAAATGAACAAAAAATATCCTTCTCTAGACCCTGTATTTCCTATCTAATTCTACCTGACTCCTTTGAACCCAAACTTTCCCTCAGAACTTCTTTTCTCCTCCACAGTCTTCCTGCTATTTGACTGCCAAGAAGTGGGCTAATAACATTGGAAGGACAAAAGCTAGAAATGTTTTCCCTCTTTCCAAATACCTGACAACATGTCATTGTTGTTGTTGTTGTTACTTGGGGCATGGATGTGTTTGTATTTTCCCTTCTTTAGCTCAGAAAGGACTGTTAGACTGGAATGGGCTTCTTCAAATGCAAGAGGCTCACTCTAACTGGCCTTTTGCTTATTCATTATTTTAAAAGGTGGGACTGGGAGCTGGGCGCAGTGGCTCATGCCAGTAATCCCAGCACTTTGGGAGGCTGAGGTGGGTGGATCACCAAGGCCAGGAGTTCAAGACCAGCCTGGCCGACATAGCGAAACCCCATTTCTACTAAAAATACAAAAATTAGCTGGGTGTGGTGGCTAGTGCCTGTAGTCCCAGCTACTCGGGAGGCTGAGGCAGGAGACTCGCTCGAACCTGGGAGGCGGAGGTTGCAGTGAGCCAAGATCAGGCTACCACACTCCAGCCTGGGTGACAGAGCAAGACTCTGTCCCACCCTACCCCCCCAAAAAGATGGGAACTTCGTTGAGTCACTTTGGTTTGTAGAGATCACACAGCTTATTTTGTGAAGGTTACATTCTCTCATTCAACAAATACTTATTGGAAATCTACTATGTGAAAAATAGGAGCAGTAGGGTGGGAAGTAGCATCTGAGCTTCAATCCATACAGACACTATGACCTTTGATATTATTTGTCTAAAAGTATAATTCATACTCAGACTTACGGAAACTGTATGAAAAACTGGTTTCTTCATCCATGCCCGTTCCAGTGTGTGGAAAAGGATTGTAAGGCTTAGCTCAAGCATCATGGGAATAAGAGGTGGGATCAATAAATAATGTTTGCTATAAGTGTGAGAGGGGAGAATGGTGACACATAGGGTGTGTAAATTTTTATTTGTTCATTAAACTCTTCTGAAATACCAACTGTACACTGAGAACCATGAAGGCCTATGTTGATGTAAATGCAGTACAAGCTAATATATGACTGATGCCAGTGGAGGACTACAGACACATTTGCTAGAGCTGAAATGCTGAGCTACAGCTTAAATGTCTGGCAAAGAGGCATAGAGAAATTGCTCTGGAATAGTCAGACAAGGCATCAAGGAAGAGCAGTTACATGAACTGAGCCTTGTTTATCAGGTCAAGGTTTAATCAGGTAAACAGAACCACTATGAGTATTATGGAATGAAGAATTGATTATAGCAATTAGATATTACATAATTGTGGCAGCATCTGGCAAAACAAGGTCCAGAAAGAAAAGCTGGAAGATCCGAAATAAAATTGCTACTTAACCCCCCTGAAACACTGCCATATGTGGATGAGTGGGAGCTTGCAAGGGAAATCTGGGAAGGCACAGGTATCTAGCTCTGGGGTGGGACTACCACAGAGAACTGATGGAAAAGCCCAGAGAAGGTTGTTTACTCTGTATCTGATGATGGGCTGGGAGAGCTGGTGGTCATCAGGGCCAGCAGTTGGGGAAGGAGAACTGCTCTCAGAACATTGGGCTGTGAGGACCAGTTTGAACTTGTTAGCCCCTCTGTTAACGTCTTTCACCACATCTAATCAAGATGTTCTTTCCAGAACTCTTGAAAATTTCTCTTTTGATCAACTTAAACCTGGAATCATACAGGGAAGATATCCTGGAAAATGTGATTCCAGATTAACCAAGTTGACACAGTTCAAAACCATAACACCTTGAAAAGTGGGACAGGTCGGGCATGGTGGCTCATGCCTGTAATCCCAACACTTTGGGAGGCTGAGGCAGGTAAATCAGTTGAGGTCAGGAGTTTGAGACCAGCCTGGCCAACGTGGTGAAACCCTGTCTCTACTAAAAATACAAAAATTAGCCGGGCATGGTGGTGCATGCCTGTAGTCCCAGCTACTCAGGAAGCTGAGGCAGGAGGATTACTTGAGCCTGGGAGGCAGAGGTTGTGGTGAGCTGAGAGTGTACCACTGTACTCCAACCTGGGTGGCAGGAGAGAAACCCTATCTCAAAAAAAAAAAAAAAGAAAAAAAAAACAGAAAGAAAACAGAAAAAAAGAAAAGTGGGTCAAATTCGCATAAAGGAAGGAGTGAACATAGCATGTGGGAAATCTTGCAAGCAAAGACTTGCAGACAGGAATGAATAAGTTAGTGTTTAGGAAACCATGAGTGGAGGTCTCATGCTGGAACATAGTGGAAGATAAGATTGGAAGCAAAGGTTGGAGTCAATACTTAATTCACCTATTCAACAATTATTCACTGAACACATTACCTACAGGGCACGGTGGTGGGTTCTAGGGGCATTGTGATGCATAAAAGAGCCAGAGTTTGGAAGGTTTTGAATGTTAGACTAAAATTTTTGTTCAGCTTTTGGTCCACCTGTTGAGAAATAATAGACTCTTCCATTTGGAACAACTGGTCAGTTGAATTTCTGTCCTTGATTCAGGTCAACCAGCACTTAATTAAACTCAACCAACATTTAAGCTCCTTCTCTGTGCAAGCTCCTTGCAGGCACACGATCATTGTCCTTCCAATGGTGAAATATGGCTGCACCTGATAATATTTGTTAGAGCAGAAATACTGAGTCACTTCTTTTCTTGCCAATTTTCTAGAATGATTTGTGCCCACATTTTGTTTTATTTCATGGTGCCCTCCTTCCAAAGTAAAAGTCCTTTATTAGGCACTCAAGTGACCCAAAACAACATGCAGATTAAATGGCTTAAAATCACAAATTTTGGCCGGCAAGGTGGCTCATGCTTGTAATCCTAGCACTTTGAGAGGCCAAGATGGGCAGATCGCTTGAGCTCAGGAGTTCAAGGCTCGCTTGGGCAACATAGCCAGACCTCATCACTACTAAAAATTAAAAAAAAAAAAAAAAAAATCAGCCAAGCATGGTGGCACATGCCTGTTGTTCTAGCTACTTGGCAGGCTGAGGTGGGAGGATTGCTTGAGCCCAGGAGGTTGAGGCTGCAGTGAGCCATGATTATACCATTGCCCTCCAGCCTGGGCGATAGAGCAAGACTGTCTCAAAAACAAAACAAAACAAAACAAAGCAAACAAAAAAAATCCAAACCCCCCCCAAAACAAATTTTTGTTGAAACAACATTGTCTCAGTATTCTGTAAAAATGTTGATGCATAATTCATATTAGTCCATCTTGGATAATACGTGAGTTCCGTGCTAGCAAATTGTAACACAGCTTAGCATTTTGCCTCATGTTATGCATATGAGATCTCATTGAACCCTTGCAAAAGCCCTAGAAGGTAGATAGTATTATTGACCCCATTTTATGGGAAAAGGAAAGCCAGATGTAATGAGATTAAGTAACTTTCCCGGGATTATATAACAGAGGCTGAACTAGGAATCACTTCTTCACCATTTCACAGCCAATAAATGAGCAGTCAACTACTCTATAGTTTGGCAACTAGTGACTTAGAAGCTCCTCCAGGTGATTCAGGAAGAATATTATATATGCAGGAAAAATGTCTAAAAAATATCACTGTTAGTCTTAATAGATACAAATTGAAAATAAAGCACCTGTAGGAGGAAATCTGCAAAGAGCAGTGAGAAACTGAAGTCTTTAAGCTGCAAATTGGCATATGAGCGTTTCCTCCATATTCTAAGATATAGGCACCTGCATGTCAAACTCCTCCTTGGGATATTTGGATAGTTTTGAGCGTTGTATGGTGGGCACTGTTTTCTTCGAAACTAGCCCCTAAACTTATTGCTGGAGAATGTGGATATGCTGCCATTTCTGCTAAATAAGCAACATAATGAGGATCCCGCTGCAGGACACGTGTGCATGTGTATATGAGAAAAAGCCCTGAATCTTTACAGAGTGAGAACAGAAATAAAACCAAGGACAATATCTAAACTTTGAAGGGTTTGCCACAGGGTCAGTAGCATTTCTTTCATTTCATTTCTATTTTACCACTTTCTGCGGCCCAGGTCTTACCGAAGTGTTTTTATCAGCTTAGTGGACTCTATATTCCTTGATACAATGCACATTATCCTCACTCTGCTGCATCTAGTGATAGATTTCTACATTAATTTGTAGGTTACTAGGCAGTGTTGCATTTAACCCTCATAACAGCTTAGTGTGGCAGATAAAACCAAGGCCTAGAGAGATGAAAAGACTTGCTGATATACTTTGGCTGTGTCCCCACCCAAATCTCATCTTGAATTGTAGCTCCCATAATCCCCACGCCTTGTGGGAGGGACCCTGTGGGAGGTAATTGAATCATGGAGGCAGGATTTCCATGCTATTCTCGTGATAGTAAGTCTCATGAGATCTGATGGTTTTATAAAGGACAGTTCTCCCACACACGCTCTCTTGCCTGCTGCCATATAAGACATGACTTTCTTCTTCTTTTGCCTTCCACCAGGATTGTGAGGTCTCCCCCAGCTATGTGGAACTGTGAGTCAATTAAACCTCTTTCTTTTCTAAATTAATCGAGTCTCGAGTATGTCTTTATTAGCAGTATGAGAACAGACTAATAAACTTGCTCAGCTAGTTTATGGTAGAACCAACTAGCTGGTGTTTTTCTGGTCTGCCTTATCAGTAATGTCAGTCCTGGGAAGGAGAGCACCATGGTTAGGAGTCAGTTTTTACTTTTTAATCACACTTTCCTATGCTGACATCCTGTTTTCTTCTGGACTTATTTTCATTAGTTGTGGGATGGGGGCTACATGCCATGGTGGTAGGTGTGGAGGAGAGGGTATACAGGAATCCAGGGCACAAGGTCTATGCCAATGGGTTGCCTTCTTCACAGCACAGACGATCCAAACCAAATGTGACAAATGGGCAGAATCTCGTAAGTATTCTGGCTCTTCACTTCCCTAGTTTGATTACATTGTCCTGGATGGCATTTGGAACTCAGTTCAGGGTGCATATAGTTGAATTATGCAATTTGCTGATATGCAATTAACTGGAGTAGCAACACATTCAATCTAATGCGGCCAGACAGAGACTGTATAATTCTTGGGAGCGCAAGCTGATTATGCAGTTAAGTGATATGCACTTAAGAGAAGTGCACCACATCTATCTGATCCCATTTCTTCCAATAGATTCCTCATGGTACTTTACCCCAGCCTTTCTGCTTTTACGGTCAAACATATTCTAACCTGTATCCACTTGAAATGAGAACCTTACAGTTCGTATGTAGATTTGGGATTCATTTCTTTAAAAAATCAATCTTTTAAAATCTGAACTCTTGTGTATAAAAATGAGTAGGCAAATGGGAAAAGAAAGGGGCAAATCTGGGGTTCAACATGTCTTGGTCTTAGGGGTAGGGAACACCAGAATTGTACAATTTAGGATGCTTTGATTTTAGTTTCTTTTCTTTCTTTCTTTCTTTTCTTTCTTTCTTTCTTTCTTTCTTTCTTTCTTTCTTTCTTTCTTTCTTTCTTTCTTTCTGTCTCTTTCTTTCTTTGGTTAGGAGGTTGTTTCAAATGCAAACGTGAGGTGCATGAAAATATTTCTTTTTAAAAGCAAAGGACTTTGCACTCAGTATTTTTTTTAACTTGAAAATGGATATTGTAGAAAGGCAGCCCTTTTATGAGAAACTTCAATTAAATGACAGTTCATTGAGGAGAGCCAGTTTTAAGTTACTCTTATGATGATGGATTGTTAATTTAATTTGGCAGGTTTTACTGTTTCACTGTATGCTTGCTGCAATGCCCTGGATTGACCTAAATTCTTTGGGGGGACCCCAAGAAATATAAAATATGGCTGCTTATCTTCAGCCTTCTTGGGAGATCATGACCCATGCATGCAAAGTAATTGAAGAACAGTGAAACATAGCATATGATTAGGTGTTAAAAATGGTTGTTAACAAGACTAAGAGGTAAAAGAAATGAGAGAAGGGGCTAATGAACTGGGCTAGAGTTTTTCATCACTAGAGGGAGACAGGGAGAAGCAAGTGTCATGCCTAACTTATATTAGATCAATCAAAACAACTTTGTAAGGGTATTACCATCCCCCATTCACAGATTTAAAAACTAAGTCCCAAGGATGTTAAGGAACTTGTACATGATCCACAGGTAGTAGGACATGGAGTCAGAATTTAGAATGAAATTTGTCTGTCTCCACAATTCCTTTTTGGAGGTGGCAGATAGGCTGTGCAGAATTCAGACATCCGCCAGGAAAATTAGTGAGATAGTGACTATCACTATCTCACCCAGCCTTGGGGTCCTGTGGTCTGGAAAGATTTCAAGAAGCAGATGGGAGTTGTGCTCTCAATTTTGGGGGAAACTCTTATCTAGAAAAGATGCCAGCCTTGTCAATGCAGATTTTCCTGAGCTGAATAGATTTTGACAAGTTTAGCAAAATCAAATGTGGTAATTGAGAAAAGAACAGAGTAATCCAGCATTTGTGACTGGTTTGGTGGGTCAGCGGGAGAGAATGACAAAGATTATTGTCATCAAATAGCCTTTCCCAAAAGGGCCACATAGTCATCAAATTCCCTTTCCCTAAATGAAAATCTGCTCACGGCCCACCAAGAATGAGGAGTCAGATATGACTGGGGCCAGCTGGGACTGAATTGGTCCCTGTCTTTTAGATTTGCATCAAAAGCTCTTGATACCCCCCGCTCAGGATTTCACAAAACTGCAATCAGGTGTTAGCCAGGGCTGTATTCTCACCTGGAAGCTTGAATGGGAAAGATGACTTTTAAGATTATTCAGATGGTTGCAAAATTCAGTTCCTTGCAGCTATAAGACTCATGGTGGCTTATTTCTTCGGTGTCAGTGTACTTTTGGAGAGCGTTTTATAATTTGCAAATGCTTTTTCATTCTAAAATTATAGACAAATATGTTCCTCCTACTCTCATCTAAGGATTTCACCATTCAAACAGTTGCCCCAAACTGAAATTCTGAAAGTTACCCTTGGCTGGGCACGGTGGCTCATGCCTGTAATCCCAGCACTTTGGGAGGATGAGGAGGGCGGATCACCTGAGGTCAGGAGTTTGAGACCAGCCCGGCCAACAGGTAAAACCCTGTCTTTACAAAAAATTAGCTGGGCATGGTGGCAGGTGCCTGTAATCCAAGCTACTCGAGAGGCTGAGGCAGGAGAATCACTTGAACATGGCAGATGGAGGTTGCAGTGAGCCAAGATCACGCCACTGCACTCCAGCCTGGGCCGCAGTGCAAGACTCCATCTCAAACAAAAAAAAAAAAAGAAAGAAAAAGAAAGCTACCCTTGATTCCTCTTGATTCCTCAATTCATCAGCAAGTCGTATGGGCTAAATCTCCAGGATAAATCTTGACTCCAATAACTAGTTTCCACTTCATAGTCACCACCATTGGCCAAGCCACCGCCATCTTATCCAGCCTAATGCAACTCTTTTCTTGCTTTGTTGTTGTTTGTTCTTGTTTTTTTTTAGAGACAGTGTCTTCCTCTGTCACTCAGGTTGGAGTGCAGTGGCACAATCACAGCTCACTGCAGCCTCAACCTTCTAGGCTCAAGCAATCTTCCCACCTTTGCCTCCTGAGTAGCTGGGACTACAGACACACACCACCACGCCTGACTATTTTTTTTAGTTTCTGAGGAGATAGGATCTCACTACATTGCCCAGACTGGTCTTGAACTCCTGGGCTCAAGCAATCCAACAACCTCAGCCTCCCAAAGTGCTGAGATTACAGGTGTAAGCCGGTGCGCCCAGCCTGCAACTACCTTCTTACTGCTCTCCCCACTTTCCTTCTGGTCACCCCACAGCCATTCTCCACAGAGCAGCCGGGGAAGTGTGTGAAAGATGAAAATAAGATCATCACTTTTTGTGGGCATGGTGGCTTATGCCTGTAACCCCAGCACTTTGGGAGGTGGAGGCAGGTGAATCACCTGAGGTCAGGAGTTTGAGAACAGCCTGGTCAACATGGTAAAACCCCTATCTACTAAAAAATATATACAAAAAATTAGCTGGGCATGATGTCAGGTGCCTATAATCCCAGCTACTCAGGACGCTGAGGCAGGAGAATAGCTTGAACCCAGGCGGGGGAGGTTGCAGTGAGCCGAGATCATGTCTCTGCACTCCAGCCTGTGTGAAAGAGCGAGAATGTCTTAAAAAAAAAAAGATCATCACTTTCTTTCTTTTTTTTTTGAGACAGAGTTTCACTCCTGTTGCTCAGGCTGGAGTGCAATGGTGTGATCTCAGCTCACCGCAACCTCTGCCTCCTGGGTTCAAGCGATTCTCCTGCCTCAGCCTCCCAAGTAGCTGGGATTACAGACACATGCCACCATGCCCAGCTAATTTTTTGTAGTTTTAGTAGAGATGAGGTTTCACCGTGTTAGCCAGGATGGTCTCGATCTCCTAACCTCGTGATCTGCCTGCCTCAGCCTCCCAAAGTGCTGGGATTACAGGCATGAGCCACCGTACCCAGCCCATCACTTTCTTATTCAAAATCTTCCTCGTAGCTTCTTATTGTGATTACAGTAAAATCAAATTCCAGTTCCTCCATGATCTGGTCCCTGCTTACCTCTGTGATTTTATCTCCTTCCACTCTCCCCCTTGGTCATCATGTTTTTGTCATGCTGGGTTCCTTTTGTTCCACAAATATAAGATGACCTGTCTGACTCACAATCTTTGCACTTACTCTTCTGTCCATCTGGAATTCACTGTCCCTAGTCCTGCACATGGCTGGCTACTTTTCATTGTTCAGTTATCAGTTTAATGTCATCACACTTTACAGAGAACATCTCTGGCTGCTTTCTGCAAAGTAACAACCACCTCTCAACTTAAAATCACCCTTCATCCCATTACTCAATTTCCTTTTTCTCATAGCACTTGTTATTGTCCAAAAATAACTTAGTCCTTCCTCCCTTTTCCCCTTTCCTGCTGCTCTTTCTGTCCCACTCTCTCTCTCTCCATTTACTTATACATCTATTTTCTCTCTCTCTCTTTTTTTTTTTTTTTTTGAGACAGTGTTTCACTCTTGTTGCCCAGGCTGGAGTGCAGTAACGTGATCTCACCTCACTGCAACCTCCACCTCCTGGGTTCAAGCTGTTCTCCTGCCTCAGCCTCCTGAGTAGCTGGGATTACAGGCATGTGCCACCACGCCCAGCTAATTTTTGGTATTTTTAGTAGAGACTGGGTTTCACCATGTTGGTCAGGCTGATCTCGAACTCCTGACTTCAGGTGATCCACCCGCCTTGGCCTCCCCAAGTACTGGGATTACAGGCGTGAGCCACCAGGCCCGGCCTGTATGTCTATTTTTCACATGAATATTGCCTGTCTTCTTTCTAGAATATAAATTCCATGAGGAACTTTCAGCACTGTGCCTGACACATAATAGATATTCAATAAGAACTTATGGGATAAATAAATGAACCTTGTAAGGAGGGCATTAAAGGGATTATTAATTTCCATTTTAATTAGAAATAATAGGTCACTTTCCCAAAGTCAAAATACTGTCTGGTGTTTCCCCATGAGTCCTCCCAAGACTGGGACCATGTTTTGCACATTTTTGTTGCCCCAGCAGTCACTGGTATGTAGCACCAAGGAAGAGTAGTAGTTAGTGAACTGGAATCCTGACTGCTCTACTGTGTGTTACCTTGGGCAGATTATTAAACTTCCCTGCAGCACAATTTCTTAGTATGTAAAATAAGGATACAAATAGTACTTGCCTTATAGGGTTATTGAAATCAATTCAATTCATATAGGTAAAGTTTGTAGCTCAGTGGTTGACACATATGAAGGGCAATAGATTTTCTTTATTTCTTCATTTTCTTGTTCATTCACTTTTGCCTCCATTTTCTTTTCCTAGGCATTTAATTAATATTTGCATTAAATGATTGACCTTTCTATCATTTTCTAACTGTTTTAATGAGTCATCTTATTTCTTTTCAGTTTCTCTAATCCCAAGCAGGGCTTCTTTCTTGACTTCAGTCACTCACTCCATGAAAGAGAGCAAAGTTGCCTTAACTGAAAAGGTTAGGCAACACTCTCCCTTCTCCTTTTTTTTTTTTTTTTTTAAGATAGGGTTTCACCATGTTGGTCAGGCCGGTCTTGAACTCCCGACCTCAAATGATCTGCCTGCCTTGGCCTCCAAAGTGCTTGGATTACAGGCGTGAGCCACCACACCCTGCCCCCCCACTTTTTTTTTTTTTAACTTTATTTGTATCTGCCTTGGCCATGTGCATAGACACCCAGGGGCCCCCTCTCTCCAGCCTGGGGGAGGGGTGGTGGGTGGATTCTGGAGGAAGGAGATATCAGAGAGAGGACACAAATTTCAACAGGAGGTCCTGCTCCGGTCAGCAAGGGGCATCTGTGTGGGTGGGGACTTGAACCCTCTGCTCTTCCTCCCCTCCAGGCCATCTTCATATCTGCATGGGTCCTTCTATTTGATATCAGGTCACTCTTCCCCCTCCCCCAGGGACTAGCTATGAGCAGGAGACACAACCTCCGTGTTTCAGCTTCTTTTCCTGCTCTTCCCATCCCTTAAATTCTATGCCTGGGGGTAGAGACACCAACACCCATAACCTCTCTCCTAAGCCTCTTCATAACCCAGGGTGCCAAGTCCAGACTCCTGACAACCGGTAAGGCCAGCGACCTGGGAGCTCTTACACAGAGGCAGATAAACACAGAGGAAGTTTATCTGCCTCTGTGTAAGGCAGATAAACATGTCTACTGTCCTGCCCTCACACAGTGTGAGCTGGCTGTGTGAGGGTAGGACAATAGACGTGTTTATCTGTGTAAGGCAGGACTGCCACTATGGCAGGCTGTGGGGGAGCCACGGGGCTCTGGGGTGTGTCTGAAAGTGGGGGCAGAAAGGTTCAGGAAGCCAAGGACATGGGCTTATTGATCGAAGAAGTCCACGTGTGCTCCAGACTTGAACACCTCCTTTTGCAGCAAGCTCAGCCGTTTCTGGGCTGACACCTTGCAATCCCGCAGCTCCCGCTTTGCCTTCAGCTTCTACAGCCTTTTCGCATGTCTGAGTCCTTGGAGGTCTCCCGGGCCAACTTCTGCTGCACATCTGTGTCCAGAGGACCTGGGGCACAGTTCGGCACCCTCACATACCAGCAGCCTTTCTGCACAGTACAGCACCCAGCCTCTGAAGGGCACAGAGGGTTGAGACGTTAATCACAGTTCTGTTGAGGCCAGGATGGTCGGGAAGGCCTCCAAGACGCTGCAAGTCTGCGAGAGAGAGCATGGAGGTCAAGTTCAGCGCTCAAGTCTTTGTTCATTTGAATGGAATCACCCAGGTCCACGAAGCCTTGGGACACATGCCCCGGAGAGCCCGCGTTGTTGATGAGTAGCAGTCACAGCAGTGGCTGCAGCCCCCGGGCCTGGGGAGCTGGTGCAGGGCCCTGAGCAGCGGCTTGCAGCCTCGGCGCCCACCTCGGCGCCCAGATCTGTGGGCACCTGCACCACGCGCAAGCCAGGCCGCCCGGTGCCCAGCTGGGTCTCCAGCTGCTACAGCACCTCGTCGTCGTCGTTGCGGGCGTTGAGGACCAGCACGGAGCCCAGCGACAGCCGCGAGGCCAGGAGGCCGGGGTCAGCACAAACACAGCACGCCCCAGGCCGCCCTCCACGCCCCAGTCCTCCTGGCTGGACCCAGGCCCCTCCCTTCTGGTATTCTGTGAGTCTCCTGATCATGAACTAAGTCCCCAGTGAAGCAGGAAGGAGATGCTAAGGCTGGATAAAGTTTTATCTTCAACTATGAGCAAAAATATTTAATATTTCAGGCCTTAAGTTATTTCCAGAGAGCCCAGCTCCTTGCTGGGTTTTTAGAATGTTTTTTTTTTTTCTTTTTTCTTTTTCTTTTTTTTTTTTTTTTTTTTGATACAGAGTCTTGCTCTTGTTGCCCAGCCTGGAGTGCAATGGCGTAGTCTCGGCTCACTGCAACCTCTACCTCCCAGGTTCCAGTGATTATCCTGCCTCAGCCTCGAGAGAAGATGGGATTACAGGTGCCCGCCACCATGCCCGTCTAATTTTTGTGTTTTTAGTAGAGACAGGGTTTCATCATGTTGGCCAGGCTGGTCTGGAACTCCTGACCTCAGATGATCCGCCCACCTCGGACTCCCAAAGGGCTGGGATTACAGGCGTGAGGCACCGCAACTGGCCAGAATCCTTATTTTGCTTTCTTTAGAGATGGAAAGAATGCTCCCTTCTTCCTCCTCTTTATCATCCATGCCCAGCTCTTAGTAGGTGGCTTAAAAATGCTAGTTTTATCTCCCATCTCCATGTCCCACCAAAACGGGTAGATTTGAATTTCACTTCAAAAGTAAGAGTCAAATGAATGCTGATCGCAGCTATACTCATAATAAAGATTAGAAGCAACCAAAGTTCCACCAATAGGTGAATGGATAAACTGTGCTCATGGCCTAGCCGCACAATGGAATACTACCCAGCAAGAAAAAGGAATGAACTATCAGTGCACACAGCAACGTGGGTGAATCTTGAAGACATTATGCTGAGTGAAAGAAGTCACACACGGGAGAGTTCATACTGTATGATTCTACCTATATGAAATGTTAAAGAAAAATCTAATCTAGACTCACAGAAAGCCAACCAGTGGTTGTCTGGGACTAGGGTTGAGTGGGGGATAGACCAACACAAAGGAATGGTTTTGTTTTTGTTTTAATTTGTTTTGAGATGGCGTCTTACTCTGTCACGCAGGCTGGAGTCCACTGGTGCAATCTTGGCTCACTGCAACCTCCGTCTCCCGGGTTCAAGTGATTCTTGTGCCTCAGCCTCCCAAGTAGCTGGGATTACAGATGTGTACCCCCACGCCCAGCTAATTTTTGTATTTTTAGTAGAAACGAGGTTTCTCCATGTTGGCCAGGCTGGTCTTGAACTCCTGGTCTCAAGTGATCTGTCTGGGTCTTCCAAAGTGCTGGTATTACAGGTGTAGCCACCATGCCCGGCCATTTTTGTTTAATTTTTTTTTTTTTTAATTTTACTTTGAGTGAAGCATGTTGACACAAAGGAATATTTTTGGATGATGGAAATGTTCTATATCTTAATTATGGTGGTGATTACTTGGATGTATTGCTTTGTCAAAACTCATGGATGTGTACAATTAAAATGAGAGCATCTTACTGTATGTAAACTATACCTCAGTGAAATTGGTTAGAGAGAAACAGGAATCAAGATAAAATTACAGTGTGGTTAAACCACACTTGGCAGTTTCTGGTAATGATGTTTTTTTCTTTTTATCCATCCTCTAAGGAAACAACCAGAACAACAAAAACCTTTGTTGTACAGACATTCCAGTAAGGAGTATTGGCCACTCCTTGGAGTGAGGAGGAGTTTGGGTGTAGCATGTTATGCTTTTATCATCTGGGAAGGAGAACATCTGTTCTGTCCCATCAGCTTTGTTCCTTTGTTCCCAAAGGGTGTGGCGTGTGTTATGTTACTTTATGAAGCTTTCTCAAGTTCTGCCCATCTTCTTTCACTACCTCACTTTCCCCAGTTCATTTTCTTCCTTCCTTCATAATTCTTTGCCTGCCAAGTTCTATGAAGATCTGAATCACAGAAAAGCAGATCACCTCACATTAATCTGAAAAGCCAGATTTAAACAGGAAAAGTAAGCAGGAAGTTTTCAGGAGATCATCTTGATAATCCAGGTTGAAGTTCCGCTTCCTACTCTTTTCTCACAATCTGCATTTCTTTGAATAATTAAGGTGAATTCATTATTACTCCTCTTGTCTGGGCCAGTGAAGAAACATGGTGAGTTCCTGAGAGTTTGGAGTTTGTAAATCAGAAAAACAATGTTTAAAAAATATGTAAATACTTTGGAATCAGTTGTATGAAACAAATTTTTTAAAGAAATTATTTTAAAAATTTCATCACAAAAGATTAAAACAATGTAGAGCTTTATAGAGTAAAATATAAAAACTTCCATGCCCAGAAATAACCATTTTAATTTTTGGTGAGTACCATTCTTGTTGATTCTGTATATGTTTGTCTTGTGTCTTAAACATAAATACGCCATACTATATGTACTGTTCTGCGACTTGCTTTTTTCAACTACCAATATTCTTAGAAATCTTTTCATATCTGTGCATATATTACATTGAGTCATATGAAAGTGTTATTTATGTCAATAGTAAAACATTGGCAGTTTCATATGGTTAACCTAATACATTTACTTATATTTTAATGACTATATTGTGTTGTAAGGTATGATTGTAGCATAATTTTTTTAACAATTACCCTGCTGATGGGCATTTAAGTTGTTTCTTATTTTGCTAGAACTGTAATAAAACAGAAATATATGAATATTTATATATGTATTTGGGTGTATATATATCTTTGTGCATATACCTTTGCATATATGTGTATGTATCTTTATATATGGTCCTGTCTATCTCTTTTTGCATTTATGTATCAGTATTTCTGTAGAATAGATTGAGTAGACTCCTAGACACATAACTGTGGGTCAAGGGGTTTACATATTTTACATTTTGATAATTATTACCGAAGTGTCTTCTAAAATGTCCCTAACAATTCATATTCCCAGAGTGTCCTTTCCCCCAACACTCTCAATAATCTCATGGGTAAACTGTTTGTTTGTTTGTTTGTTTGTTTGTTTGAGACAGCGTTTCCCTCTTGTTGCCCAGGCTGGAGGGCAATGGAGCAATCTCGGCTCACCGCAACCTCTGCCTTCTGGGTTCAAGCAATTCTCTTGCCTCAGCCTCCCGAGTAGCTGGGATTACAGGCATGTGCCACCACACCCAGCTAATTTTGTATTTTTAGTAGAGACAAGGTTTCTTCATATTGGTCAGGCTGGTCTTGAACCCCCGACCTCAGGTGATCCGCCTACCTTGGCCTCCCAAAGTGCTGGCATTATAGGCATGAGCTACCGTGCCCAGCCATAAATTGGTTTTTGAAGCATTTCAAAATGAGTTATTTTATTCAACAAAAGATGTAAGAAAGACCTGCTTATGTCCAGCTCTGTGCTTAGCGTGGGAAGTAAATATGTGTGTAATTAATGTGGTCACTGCCTTCACAGTGTGTTTATTCTGATTGGTGAGACAAGATTAATGCACACACAACACAGTTGCAATGATTCAGTGTCATAATTACCAATCATCTCTGGCAAGATTAATTAAAAATATACCAACTGCTATGCTGAGGGTCCATGGAATTCAGACAGAACTGAGTGTCACTCCCCCTTCCTTCACTTACTATGTGCATGACCCTGAGTTTCTTTATTTGTAAAATGGGGATAATAATAGTATTAGCTTGGTGCAGAAGTGATAGTGGTTTTTGCCATTAATTTCAATGACAAAACTGTGATTACTTTGCACCAACCTAATAGTTTCTTTATAGGGTGGTTGCGAAGATTAAATGTACAGTGCTTGGCACTTAGCAAGAACTCCATGGAATGTTAGCTATTGCCATTTGTCTTCACTTCGAGAGCACCTGCCAGCTTCATGGGCCTATTGTTATCTCTCGTAGGATGTGGCATCAAGTACTGGATACAAATATTTCTTTTATTTTTTTGAAGACGGGGTTTCATCATGTTGGTCAGGCTGGTCTTCAACTCCCGACCTCAGGTGATCTGCCCACCTTGGCCTCCAAAGTGCTTGGATTACAGGCGTGAGCTTATCGTAACAGACAAATTCACTACATTTATTAGTAATGTTTCAGAAGCTGTTTCCTTCCAGGTATGTAAATTTTGTGTTCACTGTGGTGGCATAGCCGCTGGGTGGAAAAGTGCCTGGTCCATTATGCATAGCCATGAAAGTAGTGTAGTCCATGCACATGCAGCGTCTTCTCCAGTACATGTACTAAATCTGTTCCAATTAATTGCCCATTTGATGCTCAGGTGGTTGTAGCAACTGCTGCTCAATGGAAATTGTGAGAAAAGATTGGATAAATGTACACAATTGACATTCTAACAAGACGGCATTGTCCCTACTGGAAACTCATTAGGAGGAAGGACTTTGGTGCATGTAAATTGCTTTTGGAAAGAGGCATCTCCATTGGCTGCTAAGGACACCCTGACAACGTGGACAGGTCTGGATTGATAGGCAGCAGCAAGGAAATGCTAAAATGCCACTTAAAGGCAGTGCTGAAACCACTGCTGCTCACTGAGACCCAAGGTTTTCTGTGTTGGGAGTCTGTTGGCATAATTATTTGTCATGAGTGAAGTGATTCACAGGCTACCTAGAGTAGGCTACCTGTTCTCCCCCTGAGGGTCCTGACCTACTTAGGCTTATTGGATTCCTTTGACTATTTCACGGAAGTTCTAGTCTTTCTTACCGGTAAAATAGCCTTGCTCCTACATACCTAGGATTTTGCATATAATCTCTGGGGTTTCATAGATGCCCCTGAAGTACCATAGACCCTGGGTTAAGAAATCCTGCTTTGTGTGCTTTTCCTGTTTTCTTCACCCTTTACTTCTAGTGATGTCACTGGTAGCTTCTCCTTCTCAGGATGAAGGTCTACTGACCTGACCTTCATCCTACAGAGTTGATCCTTCCTTCAAGTCTGGCTCATGTTTCACCCTTCTGGAGCTCTTTGTGCTCTGAGCTCCATAGGCACTTGGAATTGATAACTCTTAATTTAGTACCCAGTTGTTTTTAGGACTACCGGATTGTATCTACCACTAACACAGCATTTATATATTCATTCATTCAATACATGTTTAATGAGCGCCTATGTTCCAGACACAGTTCCCAGACACTTATTGTACAGTATGATAATCAGTATCATACAGTATTTACATATTCATTTATTCAACACATATTTAATGAGTGCCTACTATGTGCTAGGCACTGTTCCCAGACACTCATTGTACTGTATGATAATCAGTATCATATAGCATTTATATATTCATTTATTCAACACATATTTAATGAGTGCCTACTATGTGCCAGGCACTGTTCCCAGACACTTACGGTACTGCACTATAATCAGTATTATACAGTCAGCCTGCCAGCTTCCCCACTAGACTGCGTCCATGTAGGCAAGGACCATGTCTCTCACTCTGCCACATCTTCTCTTTCTGTATTCCCACTCATCTGTCAAGGCTCAGCTCAAATACCATCTCTTCTGGGATGGGTTAGGCAATCCTTTCCAGTACTCTGCTGGCACCCTGTGCTTACCACTGTTGAGCTCCTACCACATTATTTTGAAGTAATCTGTTCCCATATCTGTGTCCCCTAGTGTAGTCTCCCCCATGCCTGGGTCTTCCATCCAGTACGGAGCATGGCAATGGGAAAACTCAGTAAATATTTGTTGAATACCTAAATTTTCTCTCACCTCCATTCCTTCAAACACGCTGTTCCCTCGGCCTGAAATATTCTTCCTTTCTTTACTATTTGCAAATTCTTATCAATCTAAACATCACTTCCTCAGGAAAGTTTTTTTGATCTGTAGATGAAGTTAGGTACCCTCACACAATGCTCCCAAGATGACTTTGGACTGCCTCTAACATTGTACTTTATTGAGCGGTCCTCCCTCGGTATCCTCAGGGATGGGTTCCGGGACCCCCTCGGGTACTAAAATCTTTTGATACTCAAGCCCCTCACATAAACATAGTGTTTGCATATCACCTATGCACATCCTCCCAAATACTTTATCTTGATTTTATTTTATTTATTTATTGACACGGCTCTCTCTCTGTTGCCCAGGCTAAAGTGCAATGGTGCAATCTCTGCTCACTCCAACCTCTGCCTCCCGGTTTCAAGCAATTCTCTTGTCTCAGCCTCCTGAGTATCTGGGATTACAGGTGTGCACCACCATGCCTGGCTAATTTTTGTATTTTTAGTAGAGACAGGGTTTCACCATGTTGGTCAGGCTGGTCTTGAACTCCTGACCTCAGGTGATCTGCCCGCCTTGGCCTCCCAAAGTACTGGGATTACAGGCATGAGCCACCATGCCCAGCCTTTTATTTTATTTTTAAATTTTTTGCTGTCTTATGTAATTTTACATTTTTACCTTTAAAAAACATTTTTTGCCACAATGCCATTGACAGAGGACTCCTGTATACTTTAAATCATTTCTACATTACTCATAATACCAAATATAATGGAAATGTTATGTAAATAAATTGTTTTATATGTATATATTTTTTAAATAATTTATTTATTTTACTTTAGGTGCATACTATATCTGGCATTTCTCCCCCATGTTATCCCTCCCCACCCTCCCCTCCCTCCCCACACCCCATTGTGTCTCCCCTACCCCCCAAAATGTCCCCTGTGTGTGATTCTCCTCTCCCTGAGTCCACGTGTTCTCATTGTTCAACACCCACCTATGACTGAGAACCTATGGTGCTTGGCTTTCTGTTCTTGAGTCCGTTTGCTGAGAATGATGGTTCCCTCATTCATCCAAGTCCCTACAAAGGACACAAACTCATTGTTTTTTATGGCTGTGTAGTATTCCATGGTGTATATGTACCACATTTTCTTTATCCAGTCTATCATTGATGGGCATTTGGGTTGGTTCCAGGTCTTTGCTATTGTATACAGGGCTGCAATGAACATACATGTGCATGTGTCTTTATAGTAGAATGATTTATAGTTCTTTGGGTGTATACCCAATAGTGGGATTGCTGGGTCAAATGGAATTTCTATTTCTAGATCCTTGGGAAATCGCCACACTGTCTTCCACAATGGTTGAACTAATTTACACTCCCCAACAACTGTGTAAGTGTTCCTATTTCTCCACTTCCTCTCCAGCATCTTTTGTCTCCTGATTTTTTAATGATCACCGTACTAACTGGCGTGAGATGATATCTCAGTGTGGTTTTGATTTGCATTTCTCTAATGACCAGTGATGATGAGCATTTTTTCATATGTTTGTTGGCCTCATATATGTCCTCTTTTGAAAAGTGTCTGTTCATATCTTTTGCCCACTTTTGAATGGGGTTGTTTGTTTTTTTTCTTGTATATCTGTTTTAGTTCTTTGTAGATTCTGTATATTAGCCCTTTGTCAGATGGGTAGATTGCAAAAAAATTTTTGCCAGTCTGTGTCTTTTGATTGGGCATTTAGGCCATTTATATTCAATGTTAATATTGTTATGTGTGAATTTGATCCTGCCATTTTGTTAGTGGCTGGTTTTCTTTCTTATTAGTTGACTCATTTTCTTCATTGCATTTTTGGTCTTTGCCAACTGGTTTGCTTTTGCAGTGACTGGTACTTTTTCCTTTCCATGCTTAGTGTTTCTTTCAGGAGCTCTTGTAGGGCAGGTCTGGTGGTGACAAAATCTCTCAATAATTGCTTGTCCATAAAGGATTTTATTTCTCCTTCACTTATGAAGCTTAGTTTGGCTGGATATGAGATTCTGGGTTGAAAGTTCTTTTCTTTAAGGATGTTGAATATTGGCCCCCACTCTCTTCTGGCTTGTAGAGTTTCCGCCGAGAGATCTGCTGTGAGTCTGATTGGTTTCCCTCTGTGGGTGACCTGACCTTTCTCTCTGGCTGCCCTTAGCATTTTTTCCTTCATTTTGACCCTGGTGAATCTGACAATTATGTGCCTTGGGGTTGCTCTTCTTGAGGAATATCTTTGTGGAGTTCTCTGTATTTCTTGAATTTGCAATTTGGACTGCCTTGCTAGGCTTGGGAAATTCTCCTGGATAATATCCTGGAGTGTGTTTTCCAGCTTGGATTCATTCTCCCTGTCATATTCAGGTACACTGATCAAGCGTAGATTAGGTTTTTTCACATAATCCCATATTTCTTGGAGGCTTTGTTCATTTCTTTTCACTCTTTTTTCTCTTGTGTTGCCTTCTCTTTTTACTTCATTGAGTTGATCTTCAATCTCTGATATCCTTTCTTCTGCTTGATTGATTCAGCTATTAAAACTTGTGTTTGCTTCACATAGTTCTCGTGCTGTTTTTCAACTCCATCAAGTTGTTTATGTTTTTCTGTAAGCTGGTTATTCTAGTTAGCATTTCGTTTAACCTTTATTCAAGGTTTTTGGTTTTTTTGCATTGAGTTAGAAGGTGTTCCTTTAGCTCTGAGAAGTTTGTTATTATCCACCTTCTGAATCCTGTTTCTGTAAATTCTTCACACTCCTTCTCAGTCAAGTTGTGATCTTGTGTTGTTGAGGAGTTATATCCCTTGAAGGAGAAGAGGTGTTCTTGTCTTTGGTGGTTTCACCTTTTTTGCACTGTTTTTTTCCCATCTTTGTGGATTTACCTGGCTGTGGTGTCAGAGAGCTGCTTGATGAGGTCGCTTGTCTGCCTGTGGGGGGCGCTACTGGGTTTCTAGGGACTCCTTCAGGTTACTAGGGAAGCTTCCTGTGTCTTTTTTGTTTATGCTGGGAGATTAGGCCCGCCTCTTCCGCTGACCTGTAGGTGCTGCTGGGTTGTTGAGAACGCAGTCCCTTTGCTACATAGGCTTCCTGTGTTTTTTGTTAAAACATGTAGCCCGGTCCCACCCCTCTAGTGATGGGTTGTGCCCTTCCTCCACTGGGGTGGATCATTCAGGGTTCCTCTCAGACTGTGGCACTGGCTACGCAACCCACTAGAGTCAGAGCTTCAGCCCTCTGGGGTTTGTGGGGGAGGTTAGGGACCCGCCCAGCCGCAGCCAGCAGTCTCCCACTTTCAGCTTTCTCTCTCTCCGGTCATGGGGTAGGGGCCGCCCAGCTGCTTCCGCTTACAGCTCCCTCTCTCTCCGGGCGGTGGGAGGGGGCGATAGCTCAGTCTGCACACACTTATTCAACTCCGCACTTGTAATTCCCGGCGATTAACTGGCAAAGATCCCCTGTTCTGTGTATTGCTGAGGCTTTGGGGTAAGCGCTGTATCTGGACCGGAGCTCCAGAGGTGGAGCCTCCGATTTGCCGGTCAGATGCACTTTCTGGGTGAAGCAGCACCCCTCCCCCACCTCGCTCTGCCCTGAGTGGACTTTACTCACCCTCGAACCAGACCCGTTGAAATGCACCGGGTACCTCGGTTGGAGCTAGGAGATCTCTGGGTTTCTGCGTCTCTTTTGCTGGGTGTTGTGTGCTGGAGTTGTGTCTAATCCGCCATCTTGGATCCTCTGTTATATTTTTTATTTGTATTATTCTTTATTGTTGCAGTGTTATTTTTGTTATTGTTGTTTTTTCTGGCTGTTTTCAATCTGTGATTGGTTGAATCCATGGATGTGGAACCTGTGGAAATACAGGGCTGACTTTACTTCCTTGTTTGATATTTACATTCATTGTTAGCATATCAACTTCAGTAGGCCAGGGGTCATGGCTATTTTATTTGCTTCTGTATGCCAGGGACTAGGACATTGTACAGTCCTTTACTACTCAAAGTGTTGTTCACAGGCCATCTGCATCGGCATACCCTATGAGCTTGCTAGCAATGCAGGCTTCCATGCTCTAGCCCAGACCACTGAATCAGAATCCACAGGTGATTTACATATGGGTTAAGGTTTGAAAAGCAGTGGTCTAGCACAAAAGCATTCAATCAATAAATGCCGAATGAATAATGAGTAGAACTGAACAAAATGGAATCAATTTACTTTTGGCACTCCTATTGTCTAGCATACGACCTAGCTCAAAGTAGGCACTCAGTATTCGAGGAAGGAATATTGTTTTCCACTGTTCTGCATCCACTGCGTCTTCTAGGTTATAGGCCAAATGTTAGGGCCTTTCTTCTTCTTCTTTTTTTTTTTTTTTTTTTGAGACGGAGTCTTGCCGTGTTGCCCAGACTGGAGTGCAGTGGCGCAATCTTGGCTCACCACAACCTCTGCCTCCTGGTTTCAAGTGATATTCTCCTGCCTTAGCCTCTCAAGTAGCTGGGATTACGGGTTCACACCACCACACCCAGCCAATATTTGCATTTTTAGTAGAGAGGGGGTTTTACCATGTTGGTCAGGCTGATCTCAACTCCCGACCTAGTGATCTGCCCACCTCGGCCTCCCGAAGTGCTGGGACTACAGGCGTGTGCCACGGTGCCTGGCCTCTTCTTAATCGCTATAACTTGAAACTCCTCACTGAATGCATAGTAGACATTCAATAAGGATTCCAAGCCAACCTGATACTTCAATGTTTGGTAATATATGATCTACCAGATTGGATTCAAACAAGATAGTTTGAGGTGTGGGGTGTGTGAAGTGACCAGGGATGTTTCTAGTTGTCTGGACACCCTCAATTCTTTATAGCAGAGCTTTTACTCTCAAGCTTCACTTCCATAAAGAATAGCTCATCAAGGGCAACAGAATGGAGAAGAGGCCGTATCAATGAGAACTTGGATTTCTGGTTTTCACTCTTTTCTCAGGACACTGTTTGGTTAGAAGAGGCCTAATTATGCCACTTATATAAGCAAAAACAGTGGAACAGATCCTTCTGAGTAGTATGTTTTAGTATAATTCCCTTTTCCAGATTTTCTGAAAGGAAAAAACATTTGTTTATTGGCATTTGGTCTTAGTATTAGGACAACTTACAGACTGTGGGCAAAGGCTGTGTGGAAATAGGCATCTTGATGCATAAGGTTATTTTTCATAACTAGGAGAAAATAAAATTTGGATTAAAATTATATTAATTCATGTAGCGAATATTCTTGATGCTTTGGGCAAATGTTTCACTCCATTAAACCCAGCAGACATTACTTGAGCACCTCCTGAGCCCAGTGCTACAGATTTAATCACTGACCTTGAGGAAATCAAGGCTAGACAGGGATTCTGTATCCTGACTTTTTAAAAGTATATTTATTAGAATGTTAAAAACTAAGAGGTGTGGCAAGAATATACATTTCTTTAAATCTGTGGGATTTTAGAAAGAATAATTGGAATCCTGGAATTCTGCAACGTTTGATCTTTAAATTGTAGATCACAAACTTTCCAAAATAGTTTCAAGATTATTCTGCATTGGAACAAGTCAGGTAGAACAGCAGAGATGGCCATCAAACAGTGTCTCTGTGGCTCTGCCCTGCCTGCTCTGTGAGTATGTCCATCATCTTTTTCTAGCTGACAGTTCTGGAAGAATTTAAGAAGGTTCTCATATGTAATCCACCTGCTGGTCCTTGGCTACTCAGTGGTGGCCACCATTTTGGTCCTTTCCTTCTCTTGTTCCTTGTAATGAATCTTCTTTCACAACAAAAGCTGGAGTCGTGGGTCACCAAAGACACTGTAATTGCAAGGCCTACCAGAGGCCTGTCACTGCCACTTGGTGCCAGGAGACATGTATGGCTGTGCCTTTGCCGGCACACCCTCCAACTCCAGTGCTGCCACCCACTCTGACTACACAGACATTTGACGCCTTTCCTTTCCTTCCTTGCCTGTGGCCAACAGTCTCTAAAACAAAAACCGGAGCACACACCTGAACCTAGTTAGCAATCTGATCAGGAGCCAGGTCAACCAGGAATTTCTGAGTCACAGCCTTTCTATTCCCCCACTTCATATCCTCTGCTTGCAACCTCATCAAGGCAGGAGAAGCCTGACACTGGAAGTCTGACTTTGTGTTCAGATGTCCCAGACTGTGCCCTGCTTTCACTCTTATTTACCATCTCCTTGGGAGGAACAGACTTAAAATAGATTTAAGGAAACTATTATGTAGGTGTATTTGTAATAGGACATATGTCTATGCTCCCCATATCCCCCAAAGCCCAGAGAAACACTCCATTTATCCCTATAGTTAGCTTCAGCCTCCAAGGAGGAGCAGATTTCCTGAGGTTGTTTGTCCTAGACTGTCCCATTCCTAGTAGGGGTCTGAGCTGTGTGGTTTTATTGCCCACCTTATAAATGAGAAGAGTCTGGTTTGATCAAGAGGTTAAGAATCCAGACCATGTGCCCAGCATGCAAAGCAGTAAGTAGCAAAGGCCTTGGTAGTCAGAACTGGACTCCAAACTGACTCTGCCACTCTCTTACTCAGTCTAAGACCCTGTTATCTATATAGTGTGGATAATCACTCAATTCTTGTTTGGTACTAATAATAACAAAAATAGCTAAGTGATTTATTTTAAAATAGCAAAATCTGTAGCAATAGTGTTATACTATGTCTTCCCGTCTCCAGCTTCTTACTCTCTGCAATCCATTTTTCATTCAGCTGCTAGATTCATCTTCCTAGAACATCGTGACCATATTACTCCCCTACGTGAAAATGTTAGATCGCTTCTTATGACTTACACCTAAAGTCCGAAGTTCTCTTTGCATTCAGGCCCGCTGGTCTGGCCCCAACAGAACATTACCCCCATTTCTCCACTACTCCTCTTCACACCTCCTCCACTCCAATTAAAATAAACCAACGTTCTTCATGTACACCCACACCCTGCACACTGTTTGTTCTTTTTTATCCAGAATCCAGATCTTATCTGTCCCTTAATGCCTGGCTTAAGTGCTACCTCCTCCACTAAGACTTCTCCAGCCCATAATAAACCCCACAGCTCTTGATGGACCCCTTGTCATCACA
Source organism: Ateles fusciceps (assembly GCA_036589455.1). NCBI lineage: Eukaryota > Metazoa > Chordata > Mammalia > Primates > Atelidae > Ateles > Ateles fusciceps. Next base: position 18,411,029 of record JAZHEH010002507.1, on the reverse strand, counting down.
CAGATACCTAGGGAAAATTTGTGCTTACAGTTTATATGTGTATCTGTTACATCAGATGATTGAATAGAGCTATCAAATTCATCCTTATATTCCTAAACCAGAATTTCTCAGCCTCAGAGCTATTGATATTTTGGGCCAAATAATTATTTCGGGGGGGGGTGAGTTACTGTGTGCATTGTAGAACATTTAGCAGCATCCCTGGCCTCTACTTACTAGATGCTAGTAGCACTCCATAGCCCCAGTGGTGACAAGCACACATGTCTCCAGACATTATCAAAGGTCCTCTGGAGTGCAAAATCACCCCCAGTTGAGAACTACTGCCCTAGATTCCAAACCATGGAGGTTTGAACATGAATGGTTCTCAGTAAATGCTTATGAAAGGAAGGAAGGAGTTTGGCTTAGACCCTTTAAGTTTGAGACAATAGCGGAATATATAATTAATGATATTCTTTCAGCATTTGGGAATAGAAGCACAGAGTTCCTTTGAAAGCTCAGAACTAGAGATTGAGATTTGAATGCCACTGGCATAGAATCGGCTAATAGGCATTTACTGTGTTACATAATGTTTTGAAGTCCCAAGTCAGATAGGAGTTGGGCTCCAACCACTGGCCTCACCACTGTAAACTGTCACCATAGGTGAGTATTTAAAACCCTCTGAACTTCAGTTCTCTTGTTCTTTAAAATGGGGGTAATAACTGTAACTCACATGGGGTTGCTATGAGGATACGTTAGATAATGCACGTGAAGTGGTCATCCGAAAGCCTGGAATGTAGTAAGCACTTAGTAATAGTTCAGGGTTACTATTAATATTGTGATTAATAATAATGATTAATTTTTAATCCATTCAGAGCTGGTGACATTGTTAGTTCCATTGTACAGACAGATTGTGGTTAGAATTTGGACCTGCTAGGCGGGGCATGGTGGCTCACGCCTGTAATCTCAGCATTTTGGGAGGCTGAGGTGAGCGGATCACTTGAGTTCGGGAGTTCGACACCAGACTGACCAACATGGAGAAACCCCGTCTCTACTAAAAATACAAAATTAGCTAGGCATGGTGGCAGGCACCTGTAATCTCAGCTACTAGGGAGACTGAGGAAGGAAAATCATTTGAACCTGGTAGGCGGAGGTTATGGTGAACCGAGATCATGCCATTGCACACCAGCCCGGACAAAAAGAGTAAAATTCCATCTCAAAAAAAAAAAAAAGAATCTGGATTTGCTAATCCCATCTTTCCCTGGATCATATTAATCTCACATAATGCACACAGCATCTCACTTCCCAGAAGGATCTTCGCCTTTTCATCTGGAAACTGAGTGCTAGCTGCCTACGGCAAAAATTCCTTTTCAATTGGTAAATACCATCTTCATCTATAACAATCATTGGGAAACTCAGTAACTGCTTATTAAATGCTTTGGGTAAATAGATGGAGGAGATATCGTATATAAGACACCCGTGTTGCCAAAACATAGCACCTGCCTGTTTGTAGCTTACTAACACACATGCTCTAAGAATCTGTCCCTTAGGCTTTAAGAAATGAATTCAGAAGTTTAGCAACCATTGACATTAGCTCCAGGCAGCGTTTGATTTTTGGAGTAGAGCAGCATGAGCAGCTGCCATGGCCCAGAGCAGAAGCTGGGGCAGAAACCCAGGGACAGGCCAGCAGGTGGGGTGGGGGAAGCTACCTTCCTCCTGTGAGAGCCAGTCAGTCGGCTGAGGGCATCCACCAGGCCGATGCAAAATGAGTCTCCTGCCTTTAGAAAATAAACACCAGATAGGTCAGGAAAATTTAGCCCCAAACCAGTTCTGTCACCAACAAACTGGCTGACCTGGGAAAAGGCATTTAACTTCTTTAAGCTTCTGTTTACTCGTGGGCAAATGAGGGCATGGGATGAAATCAGTAGTTCTCAATCACTGCTATGCACATTGGAGGTGGAACATGACTAGTCTACGTGGTGCAGGATTTTGTAGCAATTACTAGTCATCAAAAATGCCTGAAAACTCATACATACACCTGAAAAATAGTGTTGGGGTCGGAGGGTTGTTTCTTTTTATCCCATTAGGTCTCTGTTGTTTGATAGATTGGATTATTCAGTTCATTCATTCATTCATTCATTCAAATGTTATTGCCTGAGCATGCTACGTGCTGCTGGGTCTGTCCTGGGACCAGATGCTGCCTTTGCCCTCAAATGGGGTTTACCTGTAACCAGTTAACATTCCTAGGTCATTGGAGGTGACACGGTATCTTTTCTTCTCCAAACATGAATCGCTGAATCTGATATGACTGTGGGTGATCTGGAAATGGAAATCCCTGCTTCCCAATCCTTACCGCTTCCACTGACCCCCATTTCTACTGGCTAGGCAATTCTCTAGGCAATTATCAACGTTCTCCCCCAGCCCCCCACCGGGTTTCTGCAGACGCCGAGGAGTCTGCTAGGTCTGCCTTCTGATTCCTGCAGGTGGAGCCAGATCTCCTGGCTGAGAGGCCCCGGGCCTGCTCTCTGCGGCGGCTGCCGAGCGGTGGCTTTGCTCTCCAGCTCTCTCTTCCTCCTTCTCCCTCTCTCTTGTGCGGTCTCCCTCAACATCCAAACCAACCGAGTGCGTCTGAGGTGAAATCGTGCCAGACTTGGAGACGGCTGCCAGGTTTCTCTCAAGTCTTGGCTTAACAAAAGAAAGCAAATTACAAAAATGGAAATTTTCAAACTAGCGTTCAGTGGTATTCAAATCGACGTTTGGGTAGCGCACAGGCACAGACCGCGTTCGTGCTATTTTGTGATTAAAATGATACCAAAAATACCTCCTTGCTTTGGTTTTCATCTTCGAAAACGACTTCTTTCCTTCTTCTGATTTCCCCTTTACTTTTGGGAGAGGCAAACCACTGACCGCTCTAGAATTGCTAGCATTTGGACCGGCGTCTGTTGAAATCCTGCCTCTGCTGACTTTTTTTTTTTTTTTTAAGAGTTGAACTTTAAAAATGTGTGCACTTTGCAGCCTGGGGAAATACAGATAAAGAAGTTTCTAGGCACTTTCCCAGGAAGTTCTGTGTTTTGTGTGAGGAACTGCAAGTTCTATGACAGTGCATAAATCGCCTTTACGTTTCATCTTGATACAGGGAGCAAACCTGAGGGGTGCGTCTTGCCAGAATGCTTGCTACCTCGTTCTCCCTTGAGCGTGAATTGTGTGCTGTCTCATCCTTTTAAGACATGGGTTTAAAGTGGCCCTTGAGTTGGATCTTGAATGATTGTACTTAACATGAAGTTTTATAAACAGCCTGACCATGTCCTGCTCGATTATTTTTGCGGTTGCTGGACGGGCCCGATCCCACGTGGGTTTGCCAGAAAGGTGCTCTCATCATCACCCCAACCCCAAGACTGCACAGTTTCTTTCCTTGGAAGCCTTGACTCTCTCCTTCTTACACAGCTGTGTTTGCAGTGCCTGGAGACAGGTGGGGAGCAGTCTTGGAGGCCGAAGCTGCCAATTCCTTCTCTGAGGACTGTCTGAATAGCCATTAAAATTTAAAGATCACACGCACCCACACAGTTGTTCTGTTTGTTTCTTTCTGGTGGTGGCCACTCACTATGCCTTCCTGTGTGTTGCACAAGGGCAGCTGCACCAGTTTGCAGAATGAGGTGAAATGTCACAGACATTCTATTGTGTGCATTCGCCCGCCCACATAAGCATCACCAGCTCACATAAGCATCACCTTGGGCCACTGCCACGTCTTCCTAGGCACCTCAGAAAGCTGGGTTCTGTAACCTTGGCCGAGTTGTGGGACTGCTTATGAATTTCAGGAAAGAGGTTCTCCCATCTGGGTGGGTAAACTCAAAGCTCCCATGAACACTGCAGTATTCAGGCAGTAGTCACATTCAAGAGGTCCTTGTTGGTTTGAGCCTACACGAATTCATGTAGGCACACGTGACTGCAGATAAATCAAGCTGCTAGTATTTTTCAGATTTCAGAATAGAAGGATGGTATTTTAATCTGGAATCAGACACCTGCTATTTTACCTTTAGCCCCAAATATCCAGGGGTCCTCAGGACCCTTGTGCCTTTGTGCTGTTTCTTCTGGGAATTTCTCCCCCATCCTCTTCTCTGCTTAGTGAACTCTAGTTGGTCTTTTAAGGCTTCTCTCTAAATACAACCTCTCTGAAGTCTTTCATAGCCATGCCGGTGCGCCGATGTCCCCGCCCCCATCATCTGTTAAATGTCACTCTCTTGCTAGATCTATGTAATATACTACATACTGCATAACTGTGTTATGCGTGTCTTGTTATGCCTCTTTATCCCCTAATAGAATATACTCTTTGTTCAGGCAGGGAACATATCTAATTTACCTCATACTTCTCAACTAAAGATGCTCAGTAAAATCTGTTGAATGAATCAAGAAATATGCTTGGTTTTTTCATCAATTTCCAAGGGACAATTTGTTTACTTCCAGGCTCTCCTATTCAACAGCCAGACACCTATAACCATGTCCACAGAGCTGAGAGTAAGATTTTAAAGTTTATATTAAAGTCTGAGGTTCATAGCTCAGAGACATTCTTCTGGCTTATGGTAAAGGAAAGTTTGATGAGCACGTTGGTGGAAAATTTCTGTATTCCCAGCAACTGATTGATGCCTCTGTTCCTACAGAATCCAAAGAGAGCAGCACACCCCCGCAGGCATGGAGCTTGTGAAAGCTGTGTAGTTCTCATACTGCTTCGGTGTAGCCTTGCGAGTTATACTAACAAGTTGTTATTCATTAGACGTGATTCATGAAGTCATTCAAGATAGAAACCTGAAAATGTCCTTGGAGCCTCCCCTTTCCCTCACTTCCCGCATTCGGTTACCACCAAATCATGTCAGTGCTTCTCCAAAATATCTCCCGGATCTGCCCACTGTTCTCCATCCTTGCTATTGCTGTGTTCCAAGCCTTTATCACTTCCCAACTGGACAATTGCCAGAGCCTTCTAGTTAGTCTTTCTGCTTCTAGTCTTGCCTGCCTCCCATCATGTCATTCCCTGGCTTACCAGCTTTCAGTGACTGCACTTAGCATAATCCTTTGCATGGCCTTGTGTGGTCTGGCCCCCACTATCTTTTTAGCGCCTCTCTCACTGAATATACTAGATTTCAGGTTCTTGAACTTGCCAAACTCTTGCCTACTTCAAGGCCTATCCATATGCTTACTTGCCTACTTCTTTTGGGAATACTTCCTCTCTGTGTTCACTCTCTTGAAATCACTTCTCATCTTTCAGAAATCAACTTGCATGGCACTTCCTTGGAAATGCAGCCCATGCTTCTCCTCTCCCGCTTCATCCCTTCTGGATAAATCACATCCCCATTATTGTTACTCCGGATGCCCTCTTCTTCCTTCATGTTACTTATTAGCAGTTGCAATTATAAAAATTATTGATGTTTGTATGTGTTTTATGTCTCTCCATCCGCAGTAGATCAAATGAGGGCAGGGATCATGTCTCTTTTTTCAGAAGAGTTGCCAGTAGACCCAGTGCTTAACACATAGTAGGTTGTCAAGAAATGCTTTTTGGATAGTGCCGGAAGGAGAATGCTAGCAGGTCGTATGTAATAGGCCTGTGACATGAAAATAGTTTCATGCAAAAGAAAATGCTAATCTGAAATGAGACTCAAGGATGTTTATGCACATGGGGCAAGCAAAGGGGAGACTTGAGTTTTGATATGATATCCCATGGCCTTTCCCCACTGCTATTTGAAAAATAAGAAGAGAACAAGAACAAAAATATTTGTTTTACAGCTCTACCAAGATTCAGCCCTCCCCTTCTCTCCCCGCTTGCCTCAAGTACATCCTGTACTTTTGGCAACATGTTGACTGGATATTTAAAAGCTGTGAACTGTTCTGAAAATTTCACATACTGGGTTATGGGCCATGTGTGTTTGATCAAAATTCAATTACTACACTGTACCATACTTGGAAACCTATCATCCCAAGTTATGAAGTATGACGAATAGGCGAACCTAATTGGTTCAGTATGGGAACAGTATCAACCAAGCTTGTTATGATAAATAGCTTCCTGTGTTAAAGGTTCTCCAGAGCTTATAAGTATCTTGGCTCACCTCCTTCAGTGGAATAGGAATATTGCTCCCAGGGACCCCCTAGATCATTGTCCCTTCAATGCAACTGCGGTTCAGCATTTTCTTCAACTTACTACCCCTGAAAAGAAAAATGCAGTGCAATTTTCCCCATTCCTTCTCATTTCTTCATTTAGAATTTGAGCACCTGGTAACTTCTTTCGTTTTTTTTTTGTTTGTTTGTTTCTTCTGCCTTAGAAAAAACAATTTTTAAAGTTGTGAAGCATTCCAAATACAGAAAACCAGAAAATGAGAGACATCTCTGTACCCACTACTCGGGATTAACAAATAATTTTTTTCCCTATTTCCATCACACCTTTTTTTTTTTTTTTTAATGCATCCTTTCTTGTTTTTTGAGACCAAACTCGGACTACAGTATTTATATGTGAGATTTGTAACTTAAGTCCTAGATACTTTAAAAGACTTTAACCAAGAGGATGTATGTCACATTACAGAGAAGTACCTGTAAGTTGCACGTCTTTTCAGATGTTGAAATGGACTCAATGAGAATTTCTGGACTATACTGTAGATAAGATTAAAAGGAACCCTGGAAGAGGATTGTTGGGAATGTAGGGGGTGGTAGTACATGCTTGTTATCCCAGCACTTTGGGAGGCCAAGATGGGAGGATTGCTTGAACCCAGGAGTTTGAGACCAGCCTGGGCAACATAGTGAGACCCCACTGACACAAGAACAGAAAACCAAACATGGCATATTCTCACTCACAAATGGGTGTTGAACAATGAAAACACATGAACATAGGGAGGGGAACATCATACACTGGCGTCTGTTAGGGGGTGGGGGAGGCTAGGGGAGGAAAAGCAGGGAGTGGGGAGATTGGAAAGGGATAACATTAGAGGAGTTAGGGGGTTGGGGGGATTGGGGAGGGATAACATTAGGAAAAATACCTAATGTAGGTGATGGGAGGATGGAGGCAGCAAACCACCATGGCATGTGTATACCTATATAACAATCCTGCACGATCTGCACATGTACCCCAGAACTTAAAGTATAATAAAGAAAAATTAAAAAACAAAAAAGAAATTGTCTTAACAATTTGAAAAGGATAAAAAAGTAAAATAAAACAAAATATTCTCATGCTTTGTGGTCATTTTGGGAAAATGTATATAATTTTTCTTTAGAAGTGACATTTTGGGTTAGGTTAGAAGTATTTCCTTCTAGTGATTGCAGTAAAGGGCAGAACAATTGGGTGACTGCCATTTTAAATTCCAAAAAATAATCAGTAGCACTGGCATTTTTCTCAGATAACAGCTTTAGGGCTGGGACAATTTGCATATATTTACCCTTAATTCAATGTTACCTTTGCAATTGCTTTCCCAAGTTTGCTCTTGTTTTATTCACCATTTGTAGTAGGCCATCCTGTTAACCTGTTAATGAAAATGCATAATGCTAAATCTGCATTTCTCCTGTGGAAAAATTTTGTGTTTTATAAAAAGTTGTTTTGGTAAAAAGCAAGAGCCTTAGTTTGTCCTTGACAATAATTCATCAATCATGAGTGCTGCAATGTATAACCACGAAACAGAGAAAGATCCTCAGTGAAGGTAAATGTGCAAGCCCAAACAAAGGAAAAGTAAGTATATTGCTTGGTTTAGCAGCTTGAAATCACAACGCTGCCAGGATTAGATTAGAGTTGTTCTTGTTTTCTGCAGTACTATTAGGTTTACTTTCAAAATTGCAATTAACTTAAAAGTTGTGATTTCTAAAATGGCCCACTTGCCTTCCTTGTTTTCCTCTATCAGGTGGACGCTAGTATCATAATCCTTCATAATTTTTAAATAGAACTTCCAACAAGCAGTGCTCCCTGAAAGCTGTAAACTTCAGAAAGTAGAATGTGACTGTAGGCACTTATACTAATCTCCCTTTTGGCAAACCAGCTTTTTTTTTTTTGTATTGGATCTTGCCTGATTGAATAGCATGGGAACTGCCAGAATAAATGCTATTATCTCTGTACAGTAATTAAGGAAATAGTCCTTGTCACTCTAATACGGACCAAGCTCTGCTTGCCTGTAATAAAGTTAAACGATAAAGAATCTGGAATGTAGAGAAAAATAAAGGGAAGTCAGTTATGAGCATGTGGTTCCCCCAGATGAATAGTAGAGAGATGGAATGATGCATTTTTCAGTGACTGAAGAAGTTAAATAACTAAAAAGTATGGACTTCTAACATTTAATGAAATAATTATTTCAGGAAATGAAATTCTTCAATTTCTGTCTTTGGGAAGAGTTGATGGTTCCTTTGTGAACCTCAATGTATTATTTTAAAACACAGCTTTGCCAAACACAGGTCAAGCCCTACTAGAGTAAATATCAGTTTTGAGACAATTCTGTCAGTCATCACAATAAACATCTCACTATAATAAAAATGGTTCCAATTACATAGTTTTGAATTGATTCTGACAGAAGAAAAATTTCCCTTATGGATTTAGTGCACCCAAGTGTAGTGTCCCATCTTTTCCTCTGATATTCTGAGTCATTCTCCTTCCATCTCTCTGTGTGTATTTATCTATCTGGGCTACTATATATCTAATTGTTTCAAATATGGCAAAGAGGAGCCTACGGGTACTGGCAAGTTTTGGAATAAACCTCACCTCAGAGCCATGAAGTATAAGAAAATCACTTTGTTTTCATTAGCAGGAATTGAGGTGGAGGAGTGATATTGAGCAAAAGAAGGAAACAGCCCTATATTAACCCCCTTCTTAAAAATTGTTGTGTACTGTACTTTGGAAGATCTGGCTCAGGGGTCAGCAAACTTTTTCTGTAAAGGTCCAGATAGTAAATATTTTCAGCTTGGCAGACCATATGATCTCTGTCACAACGACTCAATTCTGCTATTGTAGTGCAAAAGTACCCTAGACAACATGTAAACAGATGAGTGTGGCTGTGTTCCAATAAAACTTTATTTATGGGCACTGAAATTTGAATTTCAGATAACTTTCATGGGTTGTGAAGTATTATTCTTCTTTTGATTTTTTCCAACCTTTTAAAAATGTAAAAACCATTTATAGCTCATGGGCAGTGCAAAAACAGGTGGCAGGCCCACAGGCTGTAGTTGGCTGACTCCTAACCTAGTTGATTATAATCTTTTTTTTTTCTCACTTAAAAAGTGTCTGTTGATCACCTGCATAGACCAAAATATTTTTAAAGCACTATGATAAATATTAAAATATATAAGAGATTCATCATTTGTCATATATCTATTGAACTTTCCTACGTCCCAGGCACAGTGCTAAGCGTTAGCAAATAAATATTAAAATGTATGAGATTCAGCAAACATTTAGCACATGTCTGTTGAGCTCTCCTGTGTCCCAGGAACAGTGCTAAGTGCTAGCAAATAAAATGGTAAGCAGCAGAGACACTGCATCTGTTCTCATCATCAACTATGAAAAGTATGTCATCAGCAGGGAGGTTACAGGGATTGTGGTAGCACCTGGCAGATACAACCTGACTTTAAATAGCTTTTGAGTTTTTTAAAAAATGATATTTTGTACTTGATCTTCCTATGCTTATTTATTTATTTGTTTTTGAGCTAGAATCTCTTGCTCTGTCACCCAGGCTGGAGTGCAGTGGCATGATGACAGCACACTGTAGCCTCGACCTCCCAGGCTCGAGCAATCCTCCTGCCTCAGCTTCCTGAGTAGCCAGGATGACAGGGGCGTGCCACCACACCTGGCTAATTCTTACAGTTTATGTAGAGAGGCGGATTGGGGAGCGGTCTTGCTATGTTGCCTAGGCTGGACTTGAACTCCTCATCTTAAGCACTCCTCTTGCCTCGGCCTCCTAAGTGCTGGGATTACAGGTGGGAGCTGTCACGCCTGATCAATCTTTCTATCATTCATTCTTCCCTCAAACATCATTGTCTGATTCTTCTTAAGGTAGAGTATGGTAATAATACCTTTACTCTAGGTAAATCCATACCTAGAACAGATTTATTTATTTATTTATTTATTTTTGAGACAGCGTTTCACTCTGTCACCCAGGCTGGAGTGCAGTGGTGCGATCTTGGCTCACTGCAACCTCTACCTCCTGGGCTTAAGTGATTCTCCTATCTCAGCCTGGAGAGTAGATGGGACCACAGATGCATGCCACCATGCCCCACTAATTTTTGTACTTTTGGTAGAGATGGGGTTTCACATGTTGCTAAGGCTGGTCTCGAACGCCTGAGCTCAAGTGATCCACCTCCTTTGGCCTCCCGAAGTGCTGGGATTACAGGCATGAGCCACTGGGCCTGGCCCTCTAGAACAAATTTCTATGTTGCTAAGGAAACCTGGTGGCTGTCTGGTCTCCCTAGGGTATGGTGTCACAGAGAGGGCTAAATTGAGTCTCTGCATTGGAAGAGTAAGCACTCAGCAGCAGTGGTGTCCAGACCCGACAAGGTGAGGGGAGAAATCTTTCTATGTTATTGAACCCATGAATAGCAGCCATCTCTGCTGCTGTGGACAATTTATTTGTGAACACAGTGAGCAAGCTTTGGCGTTCGTAGGAAAGATGCTGACTGATATAGATCAGATCATCCTCTTCCTACCGTTGGTGAGACCTCCTCTGCAGTGGATGCCTTTTGATGAACATCCATGCAGGATACAAATATTCTTACACTCTGGGGCCATTCTGTGAGGTCCATTATTGCAACACTCTCCCATTCATTCTTGTTACCACCCTCCAACCTTGTTTCTCCCAAGTCTAACGATCTAGCTAAACCATTCGGCACTAGCCAAATATTGCTGTAGCTCTGTACCTCATCTGTTTCCTTTCAGGCAAAGGGGACAGTCACATGTACCACTCAAGTTTCTGCTACTAAAAGAATGATAGTACCTTTTTCTACTCTCCTTCGGAGTCACCCTTAAGTAGGGCATCATGCTCCTGCGGTCCGCTTTTAGCTGGTGCATAGTCCTGCAGATTTTTTTTTTTTTTTTTTTTTTGGCTTCCTTGAGTTAATTTTTATAAGCGATTCCTCACAAAGCTTTCAGAGTGAGCTAAAGAAGAGGTGGCAGTCCCACTGGAGTCGGTGTGCTGGTAGTGTGACCCACAGCTCACCACTGCCTTTACCACCTCCTTTAATACAATCTCACGTTCCATACTTCCACTTAACTTTGGAGTATTGCTATGCATGCCTAATTTGATGGCTTGACATGTTACATAACAACAGTGAAAAACAGGCGGCTCAGATCACGTGGTGTCTTGGTGTCCCACGGCCAAGCAGTGAGTCTCTACCAGCGAAAAGATAGATGTTTCTTAAAAAGAGACTATGTGTTTGTGGAAGAGTGGCTGAGTTTCTGATCTCATTGATCATAATTTTTTTTTTTTTTGGCTTTGCTCTAACCCCCAGGTGACTGTATTCTGATTATTCTCTCGGAGCTATCTGTCCAATGTCCTCATCTGTCATACACACTTTGAGTGCCACAATGCTGCTAGATACCTTGCATCCTGGACCAGCCGGAGAGTTGTTACATGCTTGGGTACCTAATCAAAGCTGGCAACCTTAGGTGTTATTTGGTAAATGGGCCCAGCAGCTTATCCAACTGTGGTTTGAGTTGCTCCAAAATCCTAAAATGCCATCTGAGCATCTTTGTACTTAGGTGGCAGAGCTTTGGATTTTTCTGTGGTTTCCCTCACGCCCTTTTATGTTCATGCATTTCATCAAGGCGTCTAGGATTACAGCTGCTTCTTATTTACAGTGTTTCCAGGGTACGATACCGTCAATGTACTGAACTGCCATGATGTCTCATGGGATTGGGAGGCGATGAATGGCCTATTGGCTAAATTATTACAAAGGCAGAGTTACTGTGGTCATCAGGTAAACAGTGCAGGTGAACTGCCTTCCTGCCAGATGAAAGCAAACTCTTCTGGTATTTTCTGTTTATTGGGATAGAGAACAAAGCATTTATCAGATCAATAATTGCATTCCAAGTGCCAAGGCTGTGTTGATTTACTCTAGTAAAGAGAATGTATTTGAAAAAGTAATTGCAGTTGACATGCTCCACATAACTAAACTTAAGAGAATCCATTGTTATTCTCGAAAACTCCAGCCAGGCACAGTGGCTCGCACCTGTAGTCACAGTTACTCGGGAGGTTTTAGCAGGAGGATTGTTTGATCCCAGGAGTTTTGAGGCTGCAGTGAGTTATGATTGCACCACTGCACTCATGTTGGTGACAGAGTGAGACCCTGTCTCTAAAAAAACAAAACAAAGCAAAACAAACCCTTACGTTTTTAGCAGTGGCCATAGTGGTGAATTAAATGGGACTATGACAAAAATCATGACTCCAGCATCTTTCAAATCTTATTTATTTATTTATTTGAGAGGGAGTCTCACTCTGTCGCCAGTCTGGAGTGCAGTGGTGCAATCTCGGTTCACTGCAACCTACGCCTCCTGGGTTCAAGTGATTCTCCTGCCTCAGCCTCCTGAGTAGCTGGGACTACAGGTGTGCACCACCATGCCCAACTCATTTTTGTGTTTTTAGTAGAGATAGGGTTTTACGATGTTGGCTAGGATCTCGCCTTGCCTTTCAAAGTGCTAGGATTACAGGCATGAGCCATCGCGCCCAAGTTCAAATCTTACTTTTAGTAGCTTATTGAATTACTTTAAGGTGAACATTCTTGTAACCAACAAGTCAAGAAATTCAAGTTTACCAGCCACCCCAAAAGCCCCTAAGTGCCACGTCCCAATTATAGCGCTCACTTTCCCTTCAAAAGCAACAACGATCTTAAATTCTATGAAGTGATCACTTTCTTGCATTTGTAAAGCTTTTATCATCTAAATGTGCATCATTAAATATTGTAGTTTAATCATGCCCATTTTAAAGTTTATATGTTTCAGTCACTTTTAACCTAAGGCTCCTTCTCTGTGCCTCCTTTTTTTCTTACAATTTATGCCAGCCCATTTGAACTGTTTCCCAAAGTCTTACAGTTTTAAATTTCATATGCATGGAGCAATTCAATGTGTTTCTGTATCCTCTGATTTTTTGTGGCTTGGCAGCTGGATCCAGAGGCTTGCCTGAACTCAAATTCAATTTCTTTGGCAATACTATAGGTGCCCTTTCATCAGAAGGCATATCATATCTATCTGATTTTTGCTCTTTTTATGATTTTCGCAGCTAGTGATCCTGAAGGCCTAGACTCATTTATTTATTGGAAGCTTTAAAATTGTGACTTTATCATTTTGTTTTCATATGAGCTGAAATAATTTTATAAAAAGATCCTTCTCTTTATGTACCATGTGGTTAGCCAGTTCATATGGGATAGGCAAAGGCTTCTTTCTTTTAATTCTGAAGGAAGTGAGTTGGATTCCTTTTTATCCTCACAAGGTGAATAATTCAGTTTTTCCTATTAATATTATTATAAACTCATGGATTGAAACATATTTGATGAATTTTAATCTATTGCAGTATTTACTGAAGCTGAAATCATCCCATGTTTGGTGGATAGGAGCCTCTTCAAGTTGCCTCCTGAATCTTTCTGACGTGATCCCAGTGGTCTTTGACAGAGTCTTTGCTGTCTGGCTTATCAACGTGTTCAAGGCACATCTTGCAAGCCATTTCTCCAAAAACCTGTGGTTTCCTTAAATGGGAAATGGTATTTCAAAACCACAGTCTGGGCCCAAGGGAAGCACATTATTACTGGGCTGATCATGGCTTCTAGTTTGTACTGATATTTCCAATTTATATGCAGGCTATAGGGTTTGTTTTACCTAACCTCTTCTATACTACACCTGTATCTCCTTTCTTCCACATTGAGAATCCTGTTTCTCAAGGACATGATAGGAGTAGGATACCCTATAATTATCTATTTGCTTTGTCGCATATAATAGTCTCAGAATAGCAATACTCGTACTACCATCATGAACGATGATTACTGAAAGCATAACTTAAAAATATTTTTATTTTTGCCTGTGCTAGTTCCATCTCCCTCATTTTAATGGTTTTTGTATATCTAGCTTGCACGATTATGTAGACATATAATGTAATCTCTCTCTTTAGCCCTTATTTAGTCTTGGTTATGCAATTAAATATACATCCAGTACCCACCATTAGTTCTTATGTCAATGACTCTGCAGTCATTCTGGTGGTCTGAAGCTCGTGAGCTAGTACAGTGCTATCCCACAGAATTTTATCTGATGATGGAAATGCTCCATATCTATACTGTCCAGTGTGGTAACCACTAGTCACATGTAGCTCTTAAGCACTTGAAATATAGCTAGTTTGACCAAAGAATTGAATTTTTAATTTTACTTCATTTAGTTCATTCAAATTAAAATATAAATCGCCATATGTGCCTAGTAGCTACCTTGTTAGTCAACTCAGAGGTAGTAGGTTTCTTAGGAAGGGCTCATGGGAACAATATTCCTTGAGTTCTTGCATGTTGGTAACAGTTTGCCTGCTCCTTTTATATTTATAGGTCTGTTTTGCTGTATATAAAATCCTTGGCTCACGTTTTCTTTCTTTTAGGATCTTAAGTACGTTACTCCATTTTCTTCTGGCATAAAAAATTGCTGTTGAAAAATCTGATGATAATATAATTTTTTTCCCTTAGAGTCATGTGCACTATTTGCCTAGATGCCTGAAAGATTTTTTTCTTTCTTCTTACAGCTCAGTCATTTTACTAGAATATGACTTAATGCTTCAGTAGACATCACATCAACCAGAGATGATAATTTTATTAATTGTGAATGCCACTGCAGGCCATGGATTACCGAGGATCCCACTTTTCATTGATGAAGAGATGGGCATTTTTTCCAGTCCGTAGACATGACCAAAAATCAATCTCCAAATCAATTCTTTGAGATCCTAGGGTCTATGTCCTAGGACCACTCCTGGTACCATTTTCTGTATCAGCCAGTGTCCAGTCAGGAGACAAAAACCACATCAATAATTACAACGGAGAGAATTTATTTATTTATTTATTTGAGATGGAGTCTTGCTCTGTCACCCCGGCTGGGGTGCAGTGGTGCAATCTCAGCTCACCACAAACTCCGCCTCCTGGTTTCAAACGATTCTCCTTCCTCAGCCTCCTGAGTAGCTGGGATTACAGGCACCTGCCACCATGCCTGGCTCATTTTTGTAGTTTTAGCAGAGATGGGGTTTCACCATGTTGGCCAGGACGGTCTCGGATCCCTGACCTCAAGTGATCTGCTCACCTCGGCCTCCCCAAAGTGTTGAGATTGCAGGCGTGAGCCACCACAGAGAAAAGCTGAGAATTTATTATAAAAGAGATAATGATATAAATGGCATAACTGTTTTAGATCTTTTACTAGGCACACAGTGTGCTTTTTCAGTATGTAATTTCAAATATTGTTATATTTTATTTCAGGAAAGACTCTAGTATCTGATCTGTTCCGCTACTTTGGGTTTCTTCAGGTACTCTTGTCACCCATATGTTGGATTTTATCTGCCTATCATCAACATTAGTCACTTTCTCTTGACATTGTTTTTCATTAATTCTTTTATTGTAAAATTTTTCATTCCTTCCACCCTCCAATTTTAAGGCATTACTTGTCATATTTATTTGCTTTTATTTTTCCCCTATGGTAATCTTGACTTTAAAAAAAGTTTTTTCCTTTTACTGATAATTTTTCCTTGAGGTCTGTCATTTATGAGTTTTTCTAATTCTGATTTATTATATACTTGTCATATTTATTTGCTTTTATTTTTTCCCTATGGTAATCTTTACTTTAAAAGAAAGTTTTTTCCTTTTATTGGTAGTTTTTCCTTGAGGTCTGTTCTGTCATTTCTGAGTTCTGATTCTGATTTGTTATTTTATTTTTCAGCTCATTTTTTTTTTTTTTTTTTTTTTAGACGGAGTCTCGCTCTGTCCCCGAGGCTGGTGTGCAGTGGCATGATCTTGGCTCACTGCAACCTCTACCTCCTGGGTTCAAGCAATTCTCCTGCCTCAGCCTCCTGAGTTGATCTGGTTTTGAGCATGATACGCTCTCATTGTCTATAGGGATATTATTCTCTTGCTTCTTTTCCTCTCCTTCTCCTTCTTTTCTTCTTTTTCTTTTTCTTCACCTTTTAATAGAAACTTTGCATGATATATGATCTTGATACTTTTTTTGTTTGTTAACCATTTTAATGTAAATTTGGTTTTGGTTTTATTGAACTTTTAAAAGGAGGCTTGCGGCCAGGCGTGGTGGCTCATGTCTGTAATCCCAGCACTTTGGAGGCCAAGGTGGGCGGATCACCTGAGGCCGGGAGTTCAAGACCAGCCTGACCAACATGGTGAAACCCCGTCTTGAAAAAAAAAGAAAAAAAAAGGAAAAAAAAGGAGGCTTGCTTGAGATCAATTTTTTTCACTTTACGGAGTTCTCTCTCTCTCTTTCTCTCCTTTTTTTTTCATTTATTTCCTGAGATTTCCTGGCTCTTTTCCCCTCCTATGCTTCAATCTGGACCTTCTTTTTCATTTAACTCTGTTGCTCCTACCCTGCCTTTGTCTTATTCCACTCCCAGAAGTTTATCCTGTGTGGTTCTGCTCTGAAAGGAAGCCCTGTTGGGTCTGTTTGAAGGGTTCAGAGGGATTCAACTGCTCCAGTCCCTTGAAGGTCTTACTCCTGGCCCCTTACATTCACCCACTATTGGAATTTATACTACTCTTCTCAAATTGGCCTGCTGCACTTGGAGTCAGTATCTGTTGCCTTATGGGGGAATTCTCAGTTCATCAGTTGCATCGTTGTAGCTTTCCTCTGATTTCTCCAACACAGACACTGATAATATGTAAATCTCATTGTTACTGTTGGTGTTTTTTTTTCCCCACTCATTTGTGTTTTGGGGTTTATGGGTATACCTCATCACTTAGCTTTGTTGTAAATATTGGTTTGTGTTTGGTTTGACATCAATTTTTCTGTATGTTTTTATGGAAGAATTCAGCAAGATCTGAAACTATGCTGTCCCTATCTTCACTTTTCAAGTTTTTGACAGTGGTATTCACACATAATCCCTCAGGGATGTGATATTGTTTTTGACTCCCTGTTTGGTTCACTTCACTTGTCTCTTCCTTCCATGATAAGGGACACAACGTGGAGATTCTGCCACTTGCCAAAATGGTATTCCAACTTTGTGTTCTGGAATGGGAAAATAACCACAGAATGGCTTCATGAACTCTCTTGGCCAAGATGGAGTCTGGCCAAAACTGAATGTATCACTTGACCCTCCTAAGTTCTTACTTTTACTAATGGATCACAGTTGCCTTTGGTGTCCCTAAGGGTAACACTGTCTAAAAACCAGTGTTCAGTAATGCCTCCAAAGTCTAGATATTTCCCTTTCCCCAGTGCACAATTACCCTGGCAAATGTCTTCAGTTTTCTTAAGGAAACAAGAAGTTTACAATTCATACTTGGGACAGTGCCATAGGATCCTTCCTCATGGATATCTGGCTTCTTTATTAATGGGATCAAACAGTAAATTGGATCAGTTTCTGGAAACTGGGTAAGGAAATCTGATTTTCCATTGAGAGAACTCAAATCAGTCCACCGCTTTTAGGACTTTTTTTTCCCTTGACTTTGTGTCTGTCCATCTCTTTCAATCCTAGGAAGGGCATAATACATAGCCTCGTTCTTGAGGGTCGAAACATTCTGATGACCACTGTATTCCTGCCACTTACATGGGAGCCAGATACCGCTGCCATTTGTCCTCTGCCACCCCAGAATCCTATCATCACAACTGAACTCACCCTGTTTCTATAGCAGTATCTCCTACATAAGACAGCCCTACCGGCAGGTGCCGTGACTCACACTGGTAATCCCAACACTTTGGGAGGCCAAGGTGGCAGGATTGCTTGAGCCCAGCAGTTCAAGACCAGCCTGGGCAACATGGTGAGATCCCATCTCTACAAAAGATAAAAAAAATTAGCTGGGTGTGTTGGTGCCTATATTCCCAGCTACTTGTGAGGCTGAGGTGGAAGGATTACTTGAGCCCGGGTGATTGAGGCTGCAATGAAACCTGATCACCCCACTGCACCCCAGCCTGGGTGACACAACAAGACCCCATCTCAAAAAAAAAAGACAATCACTGTAATGTTTTAAAGGATACTGGTGCTTGAACCACAGATGTACTTCTCTGTGTCTTAGTGAAGGGAACATTCTTTGCTCTATCTTGGTCAACACAGATGGTGACTGAACAGGTCATGCATAGTATTTCCATTTTAACATTATTAACTCCCCAAGTCTGAATTTTTTTGCCTCTACATTATATCATGGATTTTTTTTTTCTTTTTCAAATGGAGTCTTGCTCTGTCATGCATGCTGGAGTGCAGTGGCATGATCTTGGCTCACTGCAACCTCTGCCTCCCGGGTTCAAGTGATTCTTGTGCCTCAGCTTCCTAAGTAGCTTGGGACTACAGGCATGCACCACCATACCTGGCTAATTTTTGTATTTTTCGTAGAGATGGGGTTTCACCATATTGGCCAGCCTGGTCTCGAACTCCTGACCTCGTGATTCTCCCGCCTTGGCCTCCCAAAGTGCTGGGATTACAGGTGTGATCCACTGTGCCTGGCCCTATATCAAGGAATTTTTGATAGCACTTAGGGTAGGCCTCTCTTGAAACCACATTTCAGTTGATCAACTGAACAAACAGATTCATCCTCTTGAATTAGATTACTCGATTCAAAATCTAGCAAATGCAGCCATGATGATAATAATCCCTTCTGTTTGATGTAGCCTTTTCCCTATGTGGATCCATTATGACACATATTCCCTGGGCTTCTAGAGATATAAATAAGTAGAAAATTGCAAATATTTAAAGAGATAATCTTTTTGTCTGTCTTAGGCATGATGGGATTTGGCTTTCTTTGATAGGTCAAAAGACAATGAAAATTGTTATGGTGGAACATGAGGATATTTGGCATCCTTTTGAAGGTAAATATCTCGGGAAGTCACTGCAGGGTTCCCACACAAAGCAGAGCAGGCATGATTGGGTGGGGAAGAAGGGTTGCTTCTGCTGCTGAGCAAGCCACAGTGCCTACTGGGGGCTCCAAGGGCTCATATTCATCTGAATTTATGCAAACATTCTGATCTCAGTTTTCAAAGTTCCACTCTTTCTTAACCAAAGTCTTACGTGCACATAGAAGACCTGGTGAGGCTGGGAATTCAGTTCAATTTGTGATTTAAAACTCGCACGATCAGCCTTGGCATCTTACTTTTGGACATCGTCCCATTCACTTTAAGAGATTAGAGATTGTTTGACGGCAGTTACAGAAACTCTCCAATCTTCTAATTTTGCCTTGAGCTTAGAATTTAAAGAAATTTAAAGGCCTGAGCCTTTCTTTAAGCTCTTTGGGGACTCAGAAGTATTCAGCCTGTCCCATAGTCCTTGGTTGCCCCATTCTTACCATTCTGGTCCAGCAAAAGGCATGCTTCAATAGGCACTTAATGTAAGCCCACCAGCAGTGTGACAGTTTAAGGAACTCTTTGCAACTGTGCCTTGGGCTGCCAGTTTCCCATTTTTCAGTGGGAATTGAATCAGCCCTGCCTTCAAACCCAACCAAATCGGATAACCATTCCCAAATCTTTGTTGGTGAGTCTGCTTTCTGTAACTACTTCCAGCCTCACAAACTGAATTAGTCAGGGCTCAGTATAGGAGATGAAAAACAAGGCAGGCGTTCGAAGCATTAGAGGATTTTATATAATTAGAGAATTTTATATAACAAATGAAGGCCAGGCATGCTGGCTCATGCCTATAATCCCAGCACTTTGGGAGGCTGAGGTGGGCAGATCATGAGGTCAAGAGTTTGAGACCAGCCTGGCCAACATGGTGAAATCTCGTCTCTACAAAAATACAAACATTATCCAGACATGGTGGCACATACCAGTAATACCAGCTACTCAGGACGGTGAGGCAGGAGGATTGCTTGAACCCGGGAGGTGAAGGTTGCAGTGAGCTGAGATCGTGCCACCGCTCTCCAGCCTGGGTGACAGACCAAGACTCCGTCTTGGAAAAAAAATGAGGTGTCTTAAAAATGGTTGGAAATGCTAGAGTAGCATGAATCAGGAGACCACCACTGGAACTATTCAGCTCAGTGCTCATCATCATAGATTCTATTCAGAGATCAGGTATTTGGGGCTAGGAGGCCACTTCCTTTGTCACATTGAAATGTTTTTGACATCCATAAAGGTGTTAACCAGGTTCTGAGTCTGGTCATCACCGTCCCATAACTGCTTTTGATGCTCATGTATTCATGGGCCTGCTTGTTAGCAGAAATAGCAATAGGATAATAGCCTGTGAAAGATTAATGAATACGAGGCTATAAAAACAGTAAAAGAAAACAAACATAAAAAATTTATATACGAAGAAGAGAGATGAGATGGTAACTAGTGGGAGAATACAGAGGAAAGGGACAGTTTTTATTTGGACGTAAGAGATTTAAGCATTGTTATGGGCTGAGGGGGAAGATAAAGGAGAGGGTGGTTGAGGATGTAGGATAGAACAGTAGGGGCAGTTGATGAAACAAGCTCTGG
This sequence comes from Ateles fusciceps, assembly GCA_036589455.1. Lineage (NCBI taxonomy): Eukaryota > Metazoa > Chordata > Mammalia > Primates > Atelidae > Ateles > Ateles fusciceps. Next base: position 18,390,493 of record JAZHEH010002507.1, on the reverse strand, counting down.
AGAAAGTAGGGAGGCAGGAATCAGGGTTACAGGCATCAGGGTTGACCCCAAACAGAAAAGCAAAAGCAGCAGCCTTACTCTGAGGAAAGCCAGGCATCTTCCGGGACCTTGAACATGCAAAGATTTGACCCATGCAAGGACCCTACTGGATGTGAGAAATCAAGGTACATAATCATAGGCGAACACATGTCTGCTTCAGTCATACAAGAGCGGTTTGTGTAAAAGAGACAACTGGATGTGGATAAAGTTTTCACTTTTTTTCAAATGAAGAACTTATTTGGGGGCATCTCATCTTTCAAATTACTTTAAACAGGTTGCTGTCAGATGTTTACTTAGGACAAATATAATCTAATATGTATTGTGTGAAATATGACGCCGTTCCACAACTACTTGGAGATGAGAGTTCTGCACTCTTGTAGATATGTGAAACTGACCAACACTGGATCAATGGGTTATCAGGACTCAGCATGGCTCTGCTCAAACCTCATTTGTACACAGGATGCTCCATTTCCGCTAGCCATTAGATCTCCTTTACTTAATTCTAGCCATCGTTGACATGGCTCTTTGTATGACCCTGAAAAGTCGGTTATCTTTGGTTGGGGAAAATAATACAATAAGGTAAAACACTGTAAAAATGTCTACTCTTAGAAGTGAATATGATAAGAACAAAACTTTTGGGCTAAGCTATGCAAAAAGACCAAAAGCAGGTAACTAGATCAGAATGCAACCTCCCTTTATCGCCCAGGCTGGAGTGCAGTGGTGTGATCTCAGCTCACTGTAACCTCCGCCTCCCAGGTTCAAGGGATTCTTGTGCCTCAGCCACCCAAGTAGCTGGGATTATAGGTGTGCACCACCACACCTGGCTAATTCTTTGTATTTTTAGTAGAGATGGGGTTTGACCATGTTGGCCAGGTTAGTCTTGAACTCCTGGCCTCAAGTTATCCACCTGCTTCAGCCTCCCGAAGTGCTGAGTTTACAGGCATGAACCACCGCACCCGGCTTCAACCTCCCTTTACGTCTGTCCTTGGCTAGGACTGCTAAGCTCATAGCACATAAGCAGAGGCTTTTGTGTGTCAGGGAACCTGGAAAGCATGGTAGATCAGTTCTCTTACTCTGGTCGATGTGGTCAGTGTGGGAAGCTATGTGGTGAGAAGAGGGGTGAAGTCTGAGCTAACTGCTTGAGCTGAGTAGAAATGTGGAAGGTGCTTTCTAAGGAAAAGGAAGATAATTTTCAGATTCCTTTCTTTTTCTTTGGTCAGTCTCGGTGTCAAGGGAGTCACTTGGCTAGGCCCTAAACTGTCCCATATAATCTTATCCTCACTCCCCCTACATATCCACCATCCTAGATAAACTTACAGTTCAAGTAAAAGTGGGTTGTGCAGATGTAATGCAAACATACCCTCAAGAAAGGTCCCTCAGTGCCCTTTTCAACGAGACAGCTGGCCCAAGCCCTTATTATATAGATAGTTTGAAGCTGTTGCAGTCTTCCATCATATTATATGTTCTAATGCTTTATTTTGAAAGCAAGTTTGAAAAATGCTTTCCTATAATATGTTAAAAATTTGTCTGTGGGGTCTCCTTCCTCCCTGTTACATCCTCCAGGGGTTCAATGCCTTTCACTGCCTCTATTTGCCAAGATCTCCAATTCTCTTACTCACTCCAAATCTAGAGCTCTTCCCCCATCTTTTGAGATGAATCTTACCTGTGTCCCTTTTTCTCAGGGCTCTGCAAGGTGACTGGTTATCTAATTTAATTAACTAATGCACAATAAAGTCCCATTGGCTTCATGCATCACCCTTTGAGGATAACATTTACATTTTAAATGAAGCTTCTTAGACTGTTGAGCTGGACAAGTAGCTTACAGATTATCAGGACAAATGTGCTAATTTTGTAGAAAAGGCTATTAGGGCTCTGAGGCCTCACAGGACTTGCTAGGGGTTTTGGGGCTGGTAAGGGGCAGAGTCAGAACTGGAATCGGTTTGGAGTTTAGTGTACCTTGCCCCATTATACATAAGCTCTCATAACAGGATTAGTTAATAGAGGAATCTGCAAATATTAAAGAGAAAAAAGTGTTTTGAATTGTGTATTTGATATTTAACATACATTTACATACGAAGTTGTCATCACTCCTAACCTATAATTCCTTTTTTTTTTTTTGAGACAGAGTCTCACTCTGTTACCCAGGCTGTTCAGTGGTGCGGTCTTGGCTCACTACAACCTCTGCCTCCCAGGTTCCAAGCAATTCTCCAGCCTCAGCCTCCTGAGTAGCTGGGATTACAGGCATGTGCCACCACGCCTGGCTAATTTTTGTATTTTTAATACAGACCGGGTTTCACCATGTTGGCCAGGCAGGTCTCAAACTCCTGACCTCAAGTGATCCACCCACTTCAGCCTCCCAAAGTGCTGGAATTACAGGCATGAGACACTGTGCCTCGCTAAAATTCCCTTTCTCGCCAGTATCTCTGTGATATGTTTAGCACAGTGTACTGCAACTGTTTTTACCTGTGTGCCTCCCCCACTTGGAAATGAGCTCCCAAGGACAGTGACTGGGCTCTGTTTGTCATTGCACCTAGCACCCAGGTCAAGATAGGGCAGAGTGGGCGTTCAATATACATCGCTGAAAGAATGGATGAATGCATAAATGATCACCAGGCACCGCTGTGTTGTGGTACCGCAAAGTTGTTCCAGTGGCAAGGTATCTTTCCTAACATTCTTCAAACCACACCAGATACTCACTGTCTTTCTCTACTTCCTCCTAAGGCTGGTTTCTAATTTTATATTTTTGTGTCATTGACAGCATACATTGGTGTTACCTCTCTAGTTTCTTTTACTTCATAAAACTTCTTTTTCTCATATGGTTAGCATTTCCCTTTTGCAAGATTAGGAAGTGGCATACTTTAAGAATACGAGATTAATCTATTCTGATTTTTTTTTTTTATTCTCAGCTGAGATAAAAAAAGAGCCTTTTGAAGAGCCTTCAAATCAACAGTAATTTCAAATTTTCACAACATAAAGAGGCAGAGCGCAAAGTGAATTTGACACTTTGAAAAATGCTGTAAGCCTCCCAGTAGACGGATGAACGTGTTTCCACTTCATGAAAGCTTGTTTCATAAGTATTCCATAAATATCGATGTCAGGGTTGTTAAGTAATTAATATTAACCTATTGAGAAAGCGTTTCTTTTCTACGTGGTTGATTTCCAGTGGGGAGACTAATTAAATATTAAAGACCATGTGAAATGATTTCTATAATTACAGTTTCTAGCTGTATTTACAAATGATGTGCCTACATGCATAGTGAAATAATCGTATGATTCTAATACATTTTTATTCCTATATAGCATATATAGAATTTTTTCAGTCTAGATTTCCCCTGCTCAAGCCTGACTATAGTTATTTATTACGCTTCACAATTGCCCTTATAAACTTTTCCCCTCTTTCCACTATGTTTTGAAAGGTTACCATTCCACATTCCACACCAGCCTCTCTGGTGGTTTTTTCTTTTCTTTTCTTTTTTTTTCTGTTTTGTGTGTTTTAATCACAAACGACCTCCATATGTATGGTAAATTAAAGTTCCTTAAGACAATGGGAGATGTAGCAACATAGCTTAACATAAAACTTTAAAGTAGATTCTTCTTTTTTTTTTGAGACAGAGTCTTGCTCTGTCACCAGGCTGGAGTGCAGTGGTGGGTTCTCGGCTCAGTGCAACCTCCACCTCCTGGGTTCAAGCATTTCTTCTGCCTCAGTTTCCCGAGTAGCTGGGACTACAGGTGCATGCCACCACACCTAACTAATTTTTGTATTTTTAGTAGAGACGGGATTTCACCATGTTGGCCAGGATGGTCTCGATCTCTTGACTTCATGATCTGCCCACCTCACCTCCGAAAGTTCTGAGATTACAGGCGTGAGCCACCGTGCCCTGCCAAGAGTAGATTCTAAGTCACAAATCAATGACAAGCCTGCGAGGTAAGGCACATGCTAATCAGCTTGATATAGTCCTTCCACAATGCATCTACATTTCTAAACATCATGTTGTATGCCATAAATATATACGACTTTTAGCTGTCATTTTATGTATGTATGTATGTTTATTTTTTGAGACAGACTCAACAGGCTCGCTCTGTTGCCCAGGCTGCAGTGCAGTGGCACAATGATGGCTTATTGTGCAGCCTTGGCCTCCCGTACTCAAGTGATCCTCTCATCTCAGCCTCCCACATAGTTGGGACTACAGGTGTGTGCCAACACACCTGGCTAATTAAAAAATACTTTTTTTTTTTGTAGAGACAGGGTCTCATTATGTTGCCCAGGCTGGACTCAAATTCTTGGGCTCAAGTGATCCTTCTGCCTCGGCCTTTGAAATAGTTGAGATTACAGGTGTGAACCACTGTTTCCCAGCCAGTAGGCTTGTTCTTGTAAGTTCTTTGTCTGGCCCCTGCATCTACCTGCTGGTGGTTTCCTTTCCCTCCTTCTCCCCCATCTACTGAGTCTCTCATCTACTCTCTTCCCAGAAACAAAAAGGCTTTCTCAGATTCTTCACAGTGTCTACAGAAAGCAGTCAAACCCTCTCCACCTTATTCCAAATCCCTGCAATCTCTGACTTTTCTTTGTAAATGTGAGAACTCTGTGAAAACTTCAAAATCACTGTAGGAGCCACTACTTTCTCTGAGAGTCTTCCTTCTCATTCCCTGCTGGGAACGGGTCATGCCTGGTTTTGGCTTCTTCATGACCCTTCATTTTCAAACAGAAACCATCACATGCTTTTAGATTTTACTAACCCCTCAAAAGCACATGAACAAGCCAGTTCTAATTTTTGCTTTCATTTTTCTTTACACAGTTATTTTTTGCTGTAAAAATACACCACATTTTTGTCAATTTTAGGTTATTGACCTTAAGAAATAACTGAAAGAAAAAATTTCAGATGCATCCTTGCTGACCTTGCTAAATACTGTGTAAGTTAAGTCGATTCAAGCAGAATTGTTTCTCATGTACAGAACCTGGTTTTTAGAACATAAAATGCTATGACTTTCACGTGTGTGTTAAAAGAAGATTTGATTTGCTGTGTTTAAAAAGAGAATAACTGAATAGAACATTTACCTTATATGGAGAAAAACATTTTGAAATCGAAAAAAATTTGCTCATTAAAAAAAAATGCCCACCTTTTATTTTCCAAAATACAAGGGAAGAGATGAACTTACTAATGGTTTGGAAGCTCTGCCTTCTTCCATTTGAGGCAGAGTCCTTGGTAGCTACACACTTGAGAATTTACCCGACCGGTACCTGCAAGAAGGAAAATCATCACTTACACTCTTTCACCCACAGTCACAGGCTCAAGTACGCTTAAGTCAAGGGTACTTTTCCAAAAACTAATATCAGATGGAGAGCTCCTAAATCTTTTGTTCAGTGAATTGGATCAGACATGATGGCTTTTCTGATAAAAGCTTTCCTAACTTTTGGTTCATTTGGCACTTTAAACCAGGAAAATAAGAATACAAACTGGATTATTTCCAAGTGTTTACAGATTATAGACGTTTCGGCCACTTGCTAACTACTAAGTATAGTAAACACATGTAGACACAGCTGGTGTGGCCTCTACATCAAATTGTAAGAAGTGGGTGCACTGTTGATGAACAGCAGACACTAGGCAGTTTTGGGGGCAGAAGAAATTCACTTTACACAGAGGTCATTCCCTGACCTTTTGCTAAGCTGTTCATTCATCCATGTAACATATTTTTATTGAGTCCTATGTACCAGTCACTGTAATTCAGAGAGGATACAAATTCCAAAGATGTATTTGTCAGGATTCTTGGTTGCAAGTATCAGAATGTAACTCAAATGCCTTAAGCACAAAGGAGAATTTATTGGCTTATAAACTGGGAAATGCAAAACATGCTTGCTTCTCATATGCAGAAAAAAAGTTATTTAGGCTCTATTTCCATATTCTCACTATACGTTCTCTAAGGTTAGCTTAAATCCATGGACATGCTCTTTCATGAGAGTAGAAAGATGGCTGCTGATGGTCCAGGCCCACTGTCATTTTTCAATTCCAAAGTAAAAGAAGAATCTTCTCTTTCTGAATCCACTTATTAATGTCATGAAAAGACTCTTTTCAATTGCCTGTGCTTAGAAGAGACATTGTTGTTAAGAAGATATGGCACCATGATTGGCCAGGCCTGGGTCATGTGCTCAAGGCTGTTGTAAATAGGTAAACAGGGAAGTGCGATTAATAGTCTCAGCTGAACCACATGGGATAAAGGAGTAGCACTTTCCCAGTGGAAAAGAATGGTCCTGGGCAGACCAGTATAACTGATGCTCACAACAAAAGACTTCGTCCCTTCCCCAGGACTCTCTGTATGGTGAGTGAGATGGACATTTAAACAGCTACGGCAGTTAACTAAATGCTAATACAGGCGAGTACCATATGAACATGGAGTGGGGACTTGGAACTCAGATTTGGGGGATCAGTGGTGGTTTCCTGGATGGTGCACCCCTTGGTTGAATCTTGACAGGCAAACAGAGGTTATCGAATGAATGGGGGAGTGCATTAGAAACAGCACAACCAAAAGTAAGGCGATGTCAGAGGGTCAGGGCTATTTGAGGAACTCGAAATAGTTTGAAATGGCTGGAATGCAGCATGTTCCCAGGAAATGTCAGGGAAAGAGGCTGTAGAAGCACCCAGGCAGGACCAGACTATGAAGGGTCTAAGTGACTCATAAGGGATCTGAAATATTTAAAGCAGGCAAATTATTTGATCAAGCATGTATGTGTGTGTGTGTGTGTGTGTGTGTGTTTATTTTGTTTTGTTTTTTGAGACACAGGCTCACTCTGTGGCCCAGGCTGGAGTGAAGTGGCACAATCTCGGTTCACTGCAACCTCAGCATCCCGGGTGCAAGTGATTCTCCTGCCTCAACCTCCAGAGCAGCTGGGATTACAGGCACCTGTCACCACACCCAGCTAACTTTTGTATTTTCATGGAGATGGGGTTTTACCATGTTGGCTGGGCTGGTCTTGAACTCTTGACCTCGAGTAATCCATCCACCCCAGCCTCCCAAAGTGCTAGAATTACAGGCATGAGTCACTGTGCCCGGCCCAAGTGCCTGCTGATGGCAGCATAGATTAGGAAGGAAATGGACTGGAGGGAGGGACCTGTCACAGGTCTTCAATGAGAAACAATGAAGACCTAACTTTATTTATTTATTTATTTAGAGACAGAATCTCGCTCTGTTACCCAGGCTAGAGTGCAGTGACACAATTGGCTCACTGCAACCTCTGTCTCCCGGGTACAAGCAATTCTCCTGCCTCAGTCTCCCGAGGAGCTGAGACTACAGGCAAATACAAATTATTTTTAAAATACAAATAATTTTTTGTGTTTTTAGTAGAGACAGGGTTTCAATATGTTGGCCAGGCTGGTCCTGACCTCAAGTGATCCGCCCACCTTGGCCTCCCAAAGTGCAGAGATTATAGGCGTGAGTCACCACTCCCTGCCCCAAGACCTAAATTGAAATAATGCAACTCAGGAGATATGATTGACAGGATTTGCTGAGTGATTGGATGCTGTTGGTGAGAGAAAGAGAAGAGTCTGACATGATTATTAATTTTCAGTAGATGGTGCCATAATTCACCAACATAAACAATCAGAAGTTTTTGGCAAAAAATCATGAAATCTGGGTTTGGGCAGCATCTTTATGATGCAAATCTGATGTGCTCCCAGAAGCTGGATGAACTCATTAGAGATATTGCAGAAGATGTTCCTGTCTGCAATAGAGAGAGGGACAAGATGACCTCTCACGATCCCTTTTTGCCTCACTCCTGTAAAAAGTACACCTTTTTTTCTTTTTTTGAAACAAGTTCTGGCTCTGTGCAGTGGTATGATCTCGGCTCACTGCAACCTCCACCTCCCAGGCTCATGCCATCCTCCCACCTCAGCCTCCCAAGTAGCTGGGACTTCAGGCACTCACCACCAAGTCCTGCTAATTTTTTTTTTTTTTTTTTGTAGCGATGAGGCTGGTCTTGAACTCGTGAGCTCAAGTGATCTGCCTGCCTCAGCCTCCCAAAGTGCTGGGATTACAGGTCAGAGCGACCACACCCAGCTAAAAGTCCATCTCTTTAACCACATTTCCCTTCCTGCTGTCTGAAGCGCCTGTGATTTTGTTATGTCTGACACAGCTTTGGTACAGATTGCTCCTATCTCTATGGACCTTATACAGAAAGGTGGGAATTTCAATACTTACATTTTATTGGCTTAGTCTTCATAATTTAGAGATCGCTCCCCAGTAATATCAAAGATGGAGTGGTGCTTAATCATTTCCTCCACAGAGTAGGAACGAGGATGGGATCAAAGTCTACCTTTATTTTTTTCAATAGGCAGTTGCTACATTCCTAGTTTTTCTTTCTTTCTTCCTTTTTCTTTTTCTTTTCTTTTCTTTTTTCCTTTTTTGTTTGAGACTGAGTCTCGCTCTGTCACAGGCTGGAGTGCAATGGCGTGATCTCAGCTCACTGCAGCCTCCACCTCCTGCATTCAAGCAATCTCCTGCCTCAGCCTCTCGAGTTACTGGGATTACAGGCATGCACCACCGCACCCTGCTAATTTTTGTATTTTTAGCAGAGACAGGGTTTCACTATGTTGGTTAGGCTGATCTCGAACTCCTGATCTCATGATCTACCTGCCTTGGCCTCCCAAAGTGCTGGGGTTACAGGTGTAAGTCACCGTGCCCAGCCACCCTAGTTTTTCTTTATTATAATCACCTTTACATGTCAAAGCTTGCATTTAGAGTCCAGTCTCCCTTGTCTGACCTAAAATGCCATGAACAACCTGGCTGAATCTATCTTTCTAGCCCCATTTTTTCCTACATCCTAATGTAGACACTCAACTCTGCTCACAGTGATCTGACCTTCAAAATGGCAGACTGCCATACAGTGCCTGGCACATATGAGCACTTAGAGTTGTTGAATTTTTAAGAGAAAAATTAGAGAAAGTCAAGCGCCCTTCTTTCCTCTTTTTGAAAGGATAGGATTTGTTTTTTTCCCCTTTCTGGTTAAATAAGATTTTCATGGTAAAAATTAAAAGACACCCAAAAATATAAAGAATAAAATAAAAATTACTGAGAATTTTATTAACTTGGGTTAACCACTGATAACATTTAGGTGTTTGTGTTCTGAGTTCTGTTAAACATTTATCCTGAACTTTTCCCTACATCCTTTTTTTTTTCTTTTGAGACAGGGTCTCACTCTGTCACCCAGGCTGGAGTGCAGTGGTGTGATCTCAGCTCACTGCAACCTCTGCCTCCCAGGCTCAAGTGATTCTCCTACTTCAGCCTCCTGAGTAGCTGGGACCACAGGCATGTGCCACCATGCTCAGCTAATTTTTGTATTTTTTGTAGAGATGGAATTTTGCCATGTTGCTCAGGCTGGTCTTGAACTCCTGGGCTCAAGCAATCTGCCCATCTCAGCTTCCCAAAGTGCTGGGATTATAGGTGTGAGTCATTGTCGTTGCCTCATATCACTGAGTGCTCAAGATAATATGCCTTTTAATTGTCTGTATAAATATCTTACTTAAGATTCTCTTTTTTAAATTTTAATTTCCATTTTTCCTAAAGATAGGATCTTGCTCTGTTCCCAGGCTGGTCTCAGACTCCTGACCTTGAGCCATCCAGGCTTGATTTAAAACAGCCCTTGATTCATATAACCAACCTGTTTTTTAGAATAAGTTGATCATTTATCCTCTTACAAAATTGTATAAAATGATTATTTTTTTGGATATTTGGACATATATTAGAAACTGCTGTGGGGTTTTGCTTTGTAACATTATTAAACATCTAAATCAGTTGGGGAATTATTTATATTTCATGATATTTGACCTTCCAATAGACTATATCTCTCCTCTTATTCCAGTGCTGTTTTTGATCCTTTATATTTTCAAAGCTTTTTTCAACTATAAGTAGATTTTACATGTTTCTTGTTAAGTTTATTCCTAGATATTTATAATTTCTATTGATATTGAGAATAGGTTAGTTTTCTATTGTATTTTCTAATTAGCTACCTTTGCTTCATAAGAAAGCAATTGATTTTTAAACATTCACTTATGTTTAAAATTTCCTTCCCATTTTGTAAAGGAGGGAAAAAAGGAGATGTTTCAACTCTCTTCCAAACATGGCTTGCAATGTATTCTCCTCTAAATTTAGCTCATATGGTCTGGCTGCCCTAGAAAGCCCTTTGAATGCTTTTCTACCTAGGAGAATCATAATAACAAGGAAGAGACTATGGAGAAGCCAGCCGAACCCCAGGTTTTGGAATCACAAAGAGCACTGGCCAGATGTGCTCAGGATCATTGCCAGTGCTGTGTTCTCTCTGCTGTCAGGCTCTGTGACTTCTCTGCAGGTGGCAATACCAGCTACCAAAGAGGAAATGAAATGCCTGGTCATAGTACACACCTGCTGGGCTTCCTCGGGGGGCAAAGCACCCATGCTTATTGGCCCTGGGGTCACAGAGCACCAGCCTCTTTGTTTATGCCTCTCTAGTCATCTCTATACTCTGGTATAGTTGTGGCGTTTATTTATGGCTTTAGTCCATTTGGGCTGCTCTAAAAAAATGCCATAAACTGGGTGACTTATAAACAACAGAAATTTATTTCTCAGTTTTGGTGACTGGGAAATTCAAGATCAAGAGGCTGGCAGATTTGGTGTCTGGTGGAGGCCTGTTTTCTGGTTCATAGATGGCATTTTCTCAGTGTGTCCTCATATGGCAGAAGGGGTGAGGGATCTCTCCAGAGTTTCTTTTATAAGGGCCCTAATCATATTCATGAGGGCTCTCTGCCACCTATGAACCAGAAAACAGGCCCTCACCAGACACCAGACTAGACCTCATGATCTAATTACCTCCCAAAGGCCCTACCTTCTACTACCATCACCTTGGGGGTTAGGATTTCAAAATATAGATTTTGGAGAGACATAGGCATTCAGACCATAGCATTCACCTCTTATTTTTCAGCTCCCAAAACACTGTTCTATGCTCTGCTCTGCCAAGACCAGCTAAGTCATGGAGACCCCAACCCAGGTGGTGCTGAAGGAATTAAAAGAAACAGACACAAAGATAGAGTGCAAAAGTGGGATCAGAGTCTGCTCTGGGCTTTCAGCTAGGAAATGCTGTTAGTCCCCTAACGTCCCATTCTGTTTCCCACTTTGCGTTCTTTGTGTCTGTTTCTTAATTCCTTCAGCACCACCTGGGTTGGGGTCTCCATGACTGAGCTGGTCTCGGCACTGCTTTGTGATGATGGGGTCAGGGTCTGCAAAATACATTTCCCAGAAACTCTAGCTCATTGGCTCTCTATTATCCAATGGGAGATTGGCTAATAGAAAGAGGGAAATTAGACAATGAAAAGAGGAGGGACTTTTTCTGTTTCTAGCATTGGTGTCGCTATGGCAAAAACAGCAGCAAATTGCAGCTATGGCTTCAGCCTCAGCTTCAGTTGGCACTCCCCAAACTAGTTGCACCATTCCCCTCTTTGCAGAACCTGCACCAGACAGCCACACCCTTTCCTGAGGTCTGAGCACCAGCCTGTAGGTGGGGGCCCTCCTCTTACCTAGGGTTTAGATCTTTTCTCCTTTGTTTCCCTAAAGTTTGACTAATAGCTGTTTCCTGTAGTTACAAATATTTGGGCTGTCCCTGCTTGCCTTTTTGCCTTCTTAAGCTTCCATCATCTTTGCAACAAGTTCTCTGTATTAATTGCCCTCTATTTGTAACACCTAGCTTGTTTTTTTTTTGGTTTCTGTTTTCCTGAATGAACCCTGTCTGATACAATAGCCATCCCCATTAGGCTGAGGAAGAGTCTGTGGTCATTTTGTTTGAACACAACCAACCCATACCTGGCTGCCCAGATACCATGAGACCTCTTCCTATCATAAGGATGGTTCTGCTCCTATTTCATTAAGAATTTTGAGGAAATCATACATAACTTTCATAGACTTTTCCCTTCCCCATCAATTAATGTAACTGGAAGAGAAAAACACCCTCTTCTGTTCATACACTGCTGAGCTTTGGACATCCTATCCCAATTGCCTGGAGCTCTTCTCTTCCTTGTCCTCTCCTTTCTCTCCTCCCCCATGACACATGCAATACATATTTGTTAAAATGAATGAGTGAATGACTTGACTAGAATTGCCACTTCTAAGGCCATGAGTGATACACTGTTCACCAAATTCAACGGACACCTTCAGACCTTACTGTTTCTCTGCTAGTGTTAGTGCTTTAATCCCTTGCTTTTCATGGCTTCTCTCTTTCCTGGTTCTTTTCCCACCTCTCCTGTGATTGTGTCTCAGTCAGCTTGATAGCCCCGTCATGGAGGTCTCATGATATCTCCATTTAATTTGTCACTCTAGCCCCTGAATACATCAAATGGATACTGAATGATGACAATAGATTGTTCAAATAATTTTTGCCATTTCTTTGAGTGCAATATTGTTTCTGATTTTCTCTTTTGATTGAGGAGAAGGTAGTGCATTTTCAGAGACCTCTGCTTGGCCTTACCCACTATGGTGGCATTCTTATGGGTCAAGAACCCAGTATGGAAGTTGCACCAAACTCCATGTTTATCAAACCCACTTATACATTCAGGGACAGGGGAAAGGACAATTGTGTGAGTTCATGGATCCAGTGAACACACTGTAAACTGGACCTTGACTAGGATTTGATCCTTTGCCTAGCCCTGCAGTCCTGCCCCCTGGCATACAGGGCATGGTAATGGTTCTGATTGCTGAGTATTCATGTCAACTCTGTCCAACAGCCCTTGCAGTATTTGAGTATTTCTTTTTCTTCAGTGTGTAGTTACCTAAGTACATGGCCATAGGTGCCTCAGTGAAGGACTGGGGAAATGATGACCATATACATTTGTTGTGGTGTTACAGAGTCCTTCCTCCTGGAGAACTGGCCTCCAGTTCAGCTAGTGAGTCTGAGTCTGAAAACAGATTCAAGTCCAGGAATTGAGACAGAGATTGAAACATTGCCCTCAGCCTCCTGTCATCTGTCCTTGATTTATCTGGAGGTAAATGCTGATGATGAACCTTGCTGGCTGCCCATCTCTTTTGCCTTGATGGGCACCATGTTAGGTATTTCAGTACATCTCCACAGGTCAGGCCCTCTTGGCTGCCAATGAGGCCGTGCTTTCATTGTGTTAATTGTGTCTACTCAGTTTCTGGTGGTCAAGCTCCATCACCGGATCTTCACTGCTTTGGGGGCCACATGGTACCCATTGCTTGGTAAGTCTATTTCTGAAATAACCTCTCCTACTAGTACCTCCTCCTTCTGAGGAGGGCTCCAGAGCATTTTGATGATGCCCAGAAGAATGGAAAGTCATCAAAGAGTTTTAAGCAGGGGTTCAAACTTGTGTTTCACAGAGTTTACATTGGCAGCTTTCTCCCATTTTCACCAGCACATTCCTTCTGGTCTTGGTAAATGGTCTTGGCCTTCTCATGAAACACAATCATCTGGCGAATCTTCTGGTCTTATGTCCACTCCACTACTTCTCTGAGCCTTTTAATGACTTTTGCAACCATCTGGCACAGCAATTAGGGCATTTTGATTTCATTTAATGTGGTCCATTGCTTGTTCCTTACTTTTAGGAGCTATCCTAGAAGAACGTTTACATCATCTCCTGGGGTCCTTGCCAGAAAGTTAAATCTTGTATTTTGTCAGAGTGCTCCCAAATCAATAAGCTCACCCCATTCAATCTGACGTTCCAGCCTCCTTGATCAAGTACCCTCAGAATTCAGCCCGGTACCGACTGCCTAGCTTCTGCTGGCGCATATTGACTATGTTTTGCAGCACCTTTGGGGAATAGTCCCTTTCCTCCCTGATCAAGCCATAGGTGGTCTGTTTCTGGTGGGATTATATTGTGACTTGATCCTAGTTACAGGCCTACTGGTAAGGGGGAAATTGGGAAAAGGTCCTGAGGGAGCATATGTTGTCTTTCAGAGCAGAGGCCTCTTCATTGTCTTCAAGCAAGGGGAAGTTCTTGTTCTTAATAGGGAGGAGTGGGCCACTTCTCAGGCTGAGAGAATTCAGAGAAGTCTAGGAATTCAAAATTTGAAGGGACATTCAACCAGATGATCCCGTGTTCAGTTCCATTATTTTTCTCAGCCAGGGCCCTGACCCTGCATAACAGATACGCTTTGCTTGGTCATTTAACCTTTTCTGGCACTTGGCCACTTTGACCTTAACCTTCTCTGCCCTCTCACTGCAGTAGATGAGAGCCTCATTATGACCTGCTAGGGAGCTGATTTCTCATTATATCCTCACATGAAAGAAGAGGCAGGGAAAGCTCTGTGGAGTTTCAGCTGCCCTCTCCTGACTCCACCATCAAAAGGGCCGGTTAACCCATGGCCCAGCTTCTAGATTTCCCAGGTAGGAGTCAGAGTATAAGCCATGGTGGTATCTGCCAACATGATACTCTCTCCATGTGGTGCAATGGAAACCCCTTGCACATGGCTTGAAATGAATTTGGTAGATCCCTGCATTGTCAACTCCCCATCTTTTGCCAACTCACATATAAACTCCTTTATAGAGTAGTGTAGGAACTCAAAGCGCTGTTCAAAAAGCCCTAGATTATACATGCCACTTAGAAAAAGAGAAGCCTGTCAATTTTATAGTCACTGAGTATGCTTTCTACTTAGTTGTTGCAAGGTCAGAAAGACTCACTTATCCAATTAGTGGGGACATGAGACAGTGATGGCTCTGTCCTAAAATAGATGGAGAGGATGATGCTGGGAAAAGAATTCTGACCCTAATTTAAGAAAGATGCTATTAAAATAATGAGTCAGTGTTTCAAATGATGTAGCTAAGGAGATGTTCTAGCCAGTCTTGTAGATTTTGTTCTTAAGAGTAAGATCTCTGCTGGGCATAGTGGCTCATGCCTGTAAACCCAGCACTTTGGGAGGCCGAGGCGGGTGGATCACCAGGTCAGGAGATCGAGACCATCTGGCCAACATGGTGAAACCCCATCTCTACTAAAATACAAAAAAAAAAAAAAAAATTTAGCCAGGCATGGTGGTGCAACCCTGTATTCTCGAGGCTGAGGCAGGGGAATCGCTTGAACCCGTGATGCATAGACTGCAGTGAGCCGAGATTGCAACGCTGCACTCCAGCCTGGCGACAGAGTGAGACTACGTCTCAAAAAAAAAAAAAAAAAAAAAAGTGAGATCTCTTTGATACAGACTTCCAGGGAGAGTGAAATGCAAGATGGAGAGTTAACGTGGTCACAATAACCTTGATCTTAAGACTTTTACACTCACCAGGGAAATTTCTTTGCTGAAAAAGTGTTAGATGGAAGAATAGTACAGGTTACTCAGGCAGCAGTTATTACTGTTGTTTTCAATCAGCTTTTTTAGGTTGAAAGTATGAATGATTTTTTTCTGTATGAATAAAGAACATTTATTTACTCAGCAAATTTTTTGGGGGCAGTCTCATGCATCAGGCACTGAAGAAAGAAAGTAAAGAAGATCTTAAAAGGAATCTTATAATCTGGTAGTGGAAACGAATGTTAAGAATATGCTTACAGAAACCCGTAACATCATCTGTAGCATTTTTCAATAAATTCGTCTTCAAGAGCAGTGATTTTGTATTTTACCTTTTAATATACAGGCTATAAGACAATCTCAATTCAAAAGACAGTGAAAAATTGAAGCAAAAAACAGGAATAAAAGGATAGGAATCATTAGCAACAAATATTAGACTGTAATAATAATGCCATAAGTTATAATGGCAATAATAATTTTATTTTATAAGCAATATTTATTGAGCACTCACTATACACCAGACTTTATGCCAAGCACATTTGTAGATTAGTTTCTTTAATTTTTATAACAACACTTTTAGGTAAGTATATTATTTTCCTCTTTTTATAGATGTGAAATTTAAAGCACGGTCATGGGTGGCAGAGTCAGATTTGAAGATGGCAGTCTGATTCTTAACCACGGCTTCCTGCAATCTGGGAGTGAAAACACTGCACAGATTCCCTCAGCTCTAAATTATCCACTGGAATCAGTTGTAAATGGGATCTGTCCTCAGGGGATTATAGCAGCGCGCCCAATTTTCCTGGTTACAAGGGAAAGGCTCTGGCACTCACCTCGGTTTTGTGATTTGTCGTGTGTGTAAATGATAAGAATCTACTAGATTTTCTCCTAGAGCACATTTGTTCCATTAATATTATCACCCTCGCCTGCTTTGTGTTTGAAAATCAGTGACATCTTGTTGTAAGCTTTCATCTTGCTTGCCTCGTATGAAATCGTACTCAGAGCAGTGAGGCATTTGGAAGCAATGAGCTTCAGGGAATTGCCTAGGCATCTGGGAATATCAAAGCCTTCATGAAATATTCTCATTGCCTGAGGGAAATGTGAGCCCCAAATGCATCACACCCTTTACAAGGGAGCCTCTTCCTTGCCTGGCAGAACTGAGATCCACTCCAAGAACACTTTCTTGACTCTAGCTGGTCCCCACTGGTGCTCTATTGGTGGTTGTAAAACCACCCCCTTTCAAAAGCAGAAAGAAGCTCATGGTCCCAAGGTGGGGTGCCAAGTACTGGACCCCACTGCTATACACGTGACCGCATGGAGACGGATTTCAGGAATATCTGCTAGGAGAGAAAGACAAGACCTCATGCTGAGAGAAAAAGTCCCCCAAGTTGAGTTGGCGCTCTGGAAAACAACTGGATATGTTATTAGTCTTTATTACAGTTTCCACAGACTAAAAAAATTGTTTATAAAACAAAAGCAGCATACAATTTGGTATGGTAACATTTTTTAGAATTTTGTTTTTGCACAGTGGAAACCAGGGCCGATGTGGTCATGGTGGAAATGAAGCCAGTTCTGTTACCCCAAAGCACCTCTCCTAAAACACTAATCTGAGTAAGCCAGGCCCGACGTTGCCAGGAACAGTCGGCAAGGCTCTTTGGAGAGACTTCCGGGACAAAATGCTCCAAACAACCACTGCAAGGCCCCACACCATGCAACAACTTGCACAGGGCACACCCAGGCTCTGATGGCTCACATTTTTAGAAGTTGAAGAAAATCTACCAGTTCCCCTCCTTTCTTCCAATCCAGTGGGAGTTCATCACAGTTGTTATTTCCTGGACAATATCTTGGTATACATGATTCTCGCCTTTCCCCTACCACAAAGACATCCTAGGCAAATGGAGACATCGCTCTTGTTTGCAGTTCTTTGGTTCTCAGTCAGTGAAAGACGCCAAGTGAAACATCCAAGTTTCCTGCTCGATGCTTTGGGCCAGATCATGTGAAAACTAAAGAAAATCCGTGTTTCCTGGCTTGGAGAATGGGAGTAAACCAACTACTTTTTAATCGCAAAGGAAGTGTTACAGAAAAGTTAGACTCGTGGTGAGAAAGCAAAACTGTTTAGGGAATCTATTAAACTTTGGGGGTAGGAGACCTCCTTTTGGTTGTATCTTCATTTTCCATGTGACTAGAATCATTTATTTTCCCTTTTCCTGTCATTCTGAAATTAAATTCAGTGCCTTAAGCAAGAGATTTTAGGGAACGTTCTTACATTTTAGAGGCTACCGTATGTGGAAACTATGTGGATAGTTCTTACACCTATATATTCTTAGGAAAACAGAAATAGATTTTGCATTTGTCTGATTCATTCAATGGCATGGTGACTCAGGGATGAACAAGGACAGACACATCTCATGCCCTCAGCGGTTTGCATGTTCTAAGTGGGGGAGATATACAATCAACTTGTAAATTTTAAAATCTGTAATTTAATTTCCAACAACGAAAACACTTTAAGAAAAAATAAAGCACTATATTAAGATAAGGATATAGAAAATGAATAGGTAAGGTGTTTAGAGAAGACTTCTTGGAGGAGAAGATGTCTGAGCAGAAAGACTGGACAAAGTGAGCCATACGTAGTCCTAGAGGAAAGGCATTCAGTAGAAAGGCAAAGCCAATGGCTGAAATCAGTGTGGGAAGTGAAGTGGTGGTGGTTGAGATTAGAAAGGTAAGCAGAGACCAAAGCCTGTAGGCTCCCGTTTAGCGTGATAAGAAGTTTACATTTTATTCCAAGTGTCATGGGAAGCTTTCTGGAGGCTTTGTCTATTGTTAACTTGTTTTCTACTCAGTCCCAAAAAGAGGTAGAAAGAATTTTATTCATTTATTCAACAATTATTTATTATTAACCGTATATCACCTGGGTTCAGTGCTAAAAGAGTTGTGACTTCTGTAACATGAGCAACTAGAAAAAAGTAGAATGAGGAAAGTTCCAGATGAGAAGGAAAATACTACTACTACTACTAATAATAATAATAATGTAACAAGAACATGAACTACAAATATCAATGAAGTCCTTTCTGTGTACTTGGTACTCTGTATGTATTATCTCATAATGACTCAGTGTCTTAGGTACTATTATTATTATTCTCTGAAGTCAGAAAAAGCAAAGTAATACCACAGGTTAGAAAGTGAACAAGCCAAGAAGTCAGGATTTGAATCCAGTTTGTCTGATTCCGAAGCACAAAGTTGACCAACTTAGAGGAAGGAGCTAACAAGATAAGCAATTGTGTTCTCCAGTGTTTCCTGAAAATAACAATGATAGCAATTCGATATGTATAGCTGCTGCTTATAGGAATAAAATATTTTATCTACCACAGGTGGATCAGATTGATTTCAGATATATATTCCAAAATTAAACAAGTATGGCATCATAAAGCTGGGTATTAAATTTCTTTAAAAAACGATTACAGGTTCATCCACGTCCCTACAAAGGACACGAACTCATCGTTTTTTATGGCTGCATAGTATTTCATGGTGTAGGCAGGTATTGAACAATGAGAACACATGGACACAGGGAGGGGGAGCATCATACACTGGGGTCTGTGGGGGGGGGGAAAATAGGGGAGGGACAGTGAGGGGGTGGGGAACTGGGGAGGGATAACATGGGGAGAAATGCCAGATATAGGTGATGGGGAGGAAGGCAGCAAACCGCATTAGCGTGTGTGTACCTATGCAATAATCTTACATGTTCTTCACATGTACCCCAAAACCTAAAATGCAATAAAATAAGTAAATAAATAAAACAAAACAAAAACAAAACAAAAAAAAATTACAAAACACTGCAAGGAAAGCCTCCCCAAAACTTATTTTGCCTTCATAAGACATGTTGCAATCTGTAATAACTGTGTCCTATTTGTTCTTTCCCCATTTTTTCCCTTCTCCCGCTCTGTACCATAGTCACTATAAAGGTAAAAAACTAGTTCTTTCTTCACCATGATATCCCCAGAGCCTAACACAGTGCCTCAAACACAGTAGGAGCTCAATTACTATTTGTTGATTGAATGAATGAATGAACGAACGAATTAAACCTTATTTCATTTCTTTGCAAGGCCTGCTTTACTGCCATGTACCACTCCCGACAGCATGCAGAGATGACAGAGAGTCTAATAAACACCTGAGGTATTTTGCAATTCATGGCTGACCAATGCTGACCCTTTATTTAATTAAATCTTTCACTTGTGAATGAATCATTTCTTCCATTAATTAAAATAGGATACACATATGTCTCTGTAAAGTATGTGTCAAACGAAAGCATGCCACCTAAAATATACAGGAGGCGCTGACCACCACGGCGAGTCATCCATCATAATCTGCTAAAAAGATCGGCTCTGGAATTAGAACTAACACAATCATCTCTAGGCCCTCGAAAATATTAGTTGCAGCTTCTCAACCAATCTGTCAGCTCCTGTGTTAATATAAGGAGGAATGCATAGTGTGAAGCCCTAAGAGCACCGTTTATTCTGGAGGGCAGAGCGTGCAGCCCTAGCACTCCAGGAATGTCATCATCTCTAATAACTGTTTGGAGCCCTCGCTCTCTGGAGACTTGTGTCTTGACGATTAGAGCTGGAAGGCAGCAGGGACTGCACTGTTGCAAAGACTCAACATACTCAACATGTGCTTCTTCAAACCCTTCAGAAGTCAAAAACATGCTAGCAAGAACTGACGGTGCTGTTGAAGCGGCAAAAGCAAGTTTATGTTCCATTCACCTTATGGTCGGTCTTCCTCTGCAAGGAACAAGATGCAAACACCTATTTGCAATATTTAGTTCTAGGAAACAGCATGTGTATCCAGCCATTTTTCGAAATCTTTTGTCTCAGAGTAAACTACTCGCTGCCCAATCTCCAAAGGTCTCGATTAAGTACCTTAACATGTTTAAAAATTGTAAATTTTAATTTATTTTAAGTAAGTTGTATTATATTTTAAAGTGGAAAATACTATAATAAAGAATAAAACAATGTTTAAAAAAACATGTGTAGGGCCGGGCGCGGTGTCTCAGGCCTGTAATCCCAGCACTTTGGAAGGCCGAGGCGGGTGGATCACGAGGTCAAGAGATCGAGACCATCCTGGCCAACATGGTGAAACCCCGTCTCTACTAAAAAATACAAAAAAATTAGCTGGGCGTGGTGGCGCGCGCCTGTACTCCCAGCTACTCGGGAGACTGAGGCAGGGGAACTGCTTGAACCCGGGAGGCAGAGGTTGCACTGAGCCGAGGTTGCGCCACTGCACTGCAGCCTGGTGCCTGGTGACGGAGTGAGACTCTGTCTCAAAAACAACAACAAAAAAAAAGTGTATAAAAGTCACCACGGGGGGATTCTCTAGGCAAGATGAAATGGAAGGAGGAATAAGGCATTGAACGACTCCACCCACTTCAAAGTGCCTCAAGTCCTCTAAAAGCCGTTTGAAACATCCTGCAAGATTTCAACGCAGCAACGTTTGAAAAAGTAAGAAATTATAAAGCTCATTCTCTCAGTGAAGTGTCAGGCTCCATAGGCACGGAATGATAAACACTCCCTTGCATATTTAGGAGGCTGTTTTAGAGGAGGCCAAGTGATTACTAAACCAGTCGTGGCAATTGAATGTGTTTTATTACTATACTTCATGCTGAATACTAACCATCCTTAATTTTTTCTTGAAATGAATCCCGTAAGGCAGGCACAAGAACATTGAAGGCATGATAAGGACCTTTGCGATCATCGATGCTATTTCCAGTGGTGAAAGGGAGGCTCTGAAAAGTCAAGTGGCTAGTCCCAGGCCACGTGGCAGGCTAACGGCAGAACCAGGGCTGCCAACCATGCTGTCTCAAAGTCTCAGAGTCCTGGGATCTTTCCCCTGGGAGGATGTACGATGTATTCCCCCAGCACAATGCTAGGTACACTGCCAGTGGGATTGATTAATGCGTTGATCGTAGTAGCATCAGAGAATCAGAATTGCTTGATGAATCAGTACTCAGGAAAATTTTAATAGCTTTTCTTAGACTGCAAGCCCAAGTCATTGGGATTACTACAGAGATTGGGTTCAGTCACTATTATTTATTTTTATGTTTCTTAGCCGCTTTTCTCCTGCCTTCAACACTTCTCTAACACTCATTGGGTTACCTTCTGGGTCATACACATCTATCTTTTCATATAGATAAGTGAAAACAAGTGGTATGTAGGTAGGTGATTCAACGTATAGTACAGCTGGATTAAAAAATTGGCAAATTAATCATTCACATGGTATAGAATAGTGATTAATCTTGAGTTGCTCTGGGTCCAAATGCTGTCTCTGACACTTAGAAGATGTGTGGTTTAACACCACTTATCTTGAGCTTTTAAAATCACGAGCCTCAGTTTTCTTCTCTGTAAAATGAGAGTAACAGTACTTTATAGGATTGTCATGAGGACAAATTTTAAAATCTGAGATTACTCTTAGAACTCCCATTTGTAAGTGTAATTTAATTATGTATACATCCATGCAAACAATAATATTAGAAGATGAGCAATGAAAAAATTAGACTAATGAATTTTCTTTATATTGATCAAAGCTCTTATGACAGGTCATTTACAAGAGCACCCTTGTGCTCATTGGGTTACCTTCTGGGTCGTAGACCTCTGTCTTTTCTTATTTTTTTTTTTTTTTTATTTTTAAAGAGGGAAGAGGGCAGGGAGCGGAAGAGCCAAAAGCCTACAGCACCCAGTATTCCCAGGCGGTCTCCCATCCAGGTACTAACCAGGCGCGACCCTGCTTAGCTTCCGAGATCAGACGAGATCGGGCGCGTTCAGGGTGGTACAGCCGTAGACTCTCTTTTCATATACATAAGTGAAAATAAGTGCTATGTGTGTAGGAGATTCAACATATAGCACAGGTGGATAAAACCACTGGCAAATTAGTCGTTAGTGGAGCATAGATGGTGCTATTTCCTCTCTCTGCCCCCACTCCATGCCACCCCCGTTTGGGCACGTACTGTCCCTTGTCTGTAGAATTGCAGTAGCCTCCTCTCTGCTCCCCCCCGCCTCTTCCTCTTTTCTCTACTGTCAATCTAGTTCTTCCTGAGTAACTTTTTTAAAAGCACATATTTGGCTATACAGTCTCTTGATTAAAAGCCTCCAATGAGTCCTATGGCTTATAGGGTAAGGCAGTAGAATCTGGTCTCAACCTACTATTATACAACCTCATTTCTATCAGCATCATCTTCACACCTTGTGTTCTCACCAAACAAGACTACTCACTGTTCCCTCCACACCCCACGTGCTTACACACCACCATGCCTTTGCTCGTGATGTATTCTTGGCCTAAAATATTTCCCCACTTCATCACCTACTGGATTCTTAGTCATCCATCAAGTCCCAGCTACAATTTAGCCTCTTCAATGACATCTTTGCTTACTATGTTTCTCTCATGGAAAAATTAATTCACTGCTTTCTCTGCACTTTGATGTGACTTTGTTCTTATCTCATGAATAGCATTTATCACATTAAATTATATTTTGTTTTATATGTGTCTGTCCCCCCTAAACCTGGTTGAACAAACATTCAAAGCCATTCCTTCTTTCCACATCTATGGCTCTTTTTCCCACTGAATTCAAACACTGCCTAGAATTATTTTTAACCAGTGCTCTGGGCAACCCTCTAAATCCATCAGAGTTGACACCAAAGTGAAACATATTTGCCATTCTATAGCTACACTGTGCATGCCATGAGTGCACCGACCATGTCTTATTTATCTCTCTACTTCTAGTACCTAACCCAATGCCTACTGCTTAATAAATATTTGTTAAATACATGAATGACAAAGCATGACAGCACTGAACTATTACATGTGAACTCTGAGGAACAATTTTTGGTGCTGAGAGTCAGACCTGGACTCTTAATACCTGACACCATACTTCATACTCCAGACTCTGGGATATGGGAATATAAACTGTGGTGGTAGAACGAGCTCAGATTTGAGAAATTGTTGCAAACTACTTGGTCTTGTAATACCACACAGGGCAGGGTGGGTGGTTAGGATTTCAACCAGGATTTTATATGAATTTGGAAGAAACATGTCATTCAGATCATAGCAGTACTTAAGTGTTTTACACACACGCATGCATATGCAAGGGCACACATACAAATGTGCACACACACACATATGTGCACACACACACAGACTTCCTTGGTAGAAAATAAACTTCCCATATACGAGAAACTTTTCATATTTTATGGAATTTATCAGACCTGTGGTAGGATATTTATCTTCTTTGCCCAAAATTTCTAAATGAGTTTTTATATTTAGAAATTTTTTTTCCATTTTTTATTGTGGCGAGACACATATGTCATAAATTTACCATCTTAACCATTTTAAATTATACAGTTTAGTGGTATTAAATAGATCCGTAACACTGGGCAACAGTCACCACCATTCAGCTCCATAACTCTTTTACTTTTTTAAAACTGAAGCTCTCTACCCATTAAACAATAGCTCCCCATTTCCTCCTCCCTCTCAGCACCTGGCAATCACCATTCTACTTTATGTCTCTATGATTTTGACTACTCTATGTACCTCATGTAAAGGGAATATGTGTTAGGTTAATGCAAAAGTAATTGTGGTTTTTGTGGTTACTTAAAAAAAAAAATAGCAAAAACCACGATTACTTTTGCACAAACCTATATATAGTATTTGTTTTTACGTGACTGGTTTATTTCTCTTAGCAAAACGTCTGCAAGTTTCATCCATGTTGTAGCATATGTCAGAATTTACTTCCTTTTCAAGGCTGAATAACTCTACATTGTATGTATATACTACATTTTGCTTATCCATTCATTCAGTGATGGACATGGGTTGTCTCCATGTTTCAGCTATTGTGAATGATGAGAACATGGATGGGAAAACATGTCTCCTAGATCCTGCTTTTAATTCTTTTAGGAAGATACCTTGAAGTGAAATTGCCATATCATATGGTAATTCTATTTTAATTTTTTGAGGAACTGCTATACTGTTTTCCATAGTGACTATACCATTTTACATTTCTACCAACAGTGCACAAGGATTCCAATCTGACCATCATCACCACACTTATTACTTTCTGTTTTGTTTTTTTTTTAAATAGTAAATATCCTAATTGGTGTGGGATGGTACCTCATTACAGTATTCAGGTTTTCTATGTCTTCATAATTTAGTCCTGGTAGGTTTTGTGCTCCTAGAAATTTGTTCATTTCATCTAGGTTATCCAGTTTGTTGATGCACATGGTATTCTCTTACGATCTCTTTTATTTCTGTAGAATCAATAGTAATGTCCCACTTTCATTTCTAATTTTGGTAATTTGAGACTTCTGTTTATTCCAGCCCATCTATCTAAAAGTTTATCAATTTTGTTGATTTTTTTTAAAGAACCAACTTTCGTTTTCACTGATTTTCAATATTATTGTTCTAAATTTTATCTCTGCTTTAATTTTTATTATTTCTTGTCTTCCACTAGCTTTGGGTTTTATCTATTTTTCTAGCTCCTTAAGTTAGTTGTAAAGTTAGGTTGTTCATTGGAAGTCTTTTTTGTTTATAAATATAAGCATTTATAGTTATAAATTTTTCTTTCAGTACTCCTTTCACAGAATCTCATAAGTTTTGATATGTTGTGTTTTCATTTTCATTCATTTCTGAGTATTTTCTAATATCTCTTGTGATTTCTTCTTTGACTCATTGGTTGTTTATGGATGTATTGTTTAATTTTTATAAACTTGTGAATTTTCATTTTCCTTGATTTTTTACTGATTTCTAACTGTATCTTGTGATTAGAGAAATATTTTTATGATATCTGTCTTTTAAAATAGATGAGATTTAATCTGTGACTTAGCATTTGTCTATCCTGAGATGTTCTGCATATGGCTAGTAGATACATGCAATTATGTAGTTTATTGTGCTAAGTTCCCTGTTTCCTTACTTTCTTCTTTTTAGTTGTTCTGTTCATTATTCAGAATGAAGTATTGATGTTTCCAACTAGTATTGTAGAACTGTCTGTTCTGTCTTCAGTTCTGTCAGTTTTTGCTTCATGTAATTTGGTGGTGTGTCATTAGGCATATAAATATTTATAATTGTCATATGTTCTTATTGTATTCAACTTTTTATTAATATGTAATGTCCTTCTTTGTTTCTTCTAAACTTTTTCGATTTAAAGTCTGTTTTGTCTGATACTGGTATAGCTACCTTTGCTCTCTTTTGGTTACTATTTGCGTGGATTATCTTTTTCCATCCTTTCGCTTTCAATGTATTTGTGTCTTTGGATTGAATGTGAGTCTCTTGTAGACAGGAGATGAATGGATCATAATTTTAATGCATTCCACTGATTTCTATCTTTTGATTGGAGAATTTAATTCATTTATATTTAAAGTCATTACTCATAAGGAGGAATTGGCTGCTGTTAGTTTTCTATGCCTTATAGATTTTTGTTCTTTATTTCCTGAATTACCGTCCAATTTTGTGTTTAGTTGATATCTTGTAATGAAACATTTAAATTCCTTTCTCATTTCCTTTTGTTTAATTATATTGGTATTTTCTCTATTGGGGGATTACATTTAATATCCTACAGTTGTGACATTCTAATTTGAATTAACACCAGGGTAACATTGGTAACATACAGAAACTCTGCTCTTTCACAGCTCCATCCCCATTCCTTTTGGTTGTTAATGTCACAAAATTACATCTTTATACATTGTATTCCCCAAAGCATAAACTATTGATTCTCTTAAATGCATTTGTATCTTAATTTATGTAGAAAACAAAATGTGGAGTTACATACCAAAGTTATAATAATACTACCTTTGAGACTAACACTTTAAAAATATGTTAGTATCTTACATCATATGGAAAAAAAGGCAAGATAAAAATGGTGTTATAATACTACTAGCTTTTATAACTTTCCATGTATTTACCTTTATTGAGAGCTTTATGTCTTCATATGGTTTCAGATTACTGTCCAGTGTCCTTTCATTTCACCCTTTAGTACTCTGTTGAGCATTTCTTGCAGGGCAAGTGTAATGGTAACAACCTCTCTTACTTTTGTTTATTTGGGAATGTTTTAATTTCTCCCTCACTTTTGAAGGACAGTTTTGCTGGATATATAGTTCTTAGCTGACAGAATTTTTTTTC
This sequence comes from Ateles fusciceps, assembly GCA_036589455.1. NCBI lineage: Eukaryota > Metazoa > Chordata > Mammalia > Primates > Atelidae > Ateles > Ateles fusciceps. The sequence goes on along the minus strand of JAZHEH010002507.1, from coordinate 18,364,063 downwards.
TTTTAGTATTTTGAATATATTAGCCTGTAGCCTTCAGGCCTCTAAAGTTTTCGATGAGAAATCTGCTGATAATATTAAATTTTCATGTACAATCATGTGCTGCTTAGTGATAGGGATATATTCTGAGGACTGCATCATCAGGCAATTTTGTCATTCTGTGAACATCACTGAGTGTACTTACACAGACCTAGATAGTATAGCCTGCTATACACCTAGGATATGTAGTATAACCTATTGCTCCTAGACTACAAACCTGTACAACATGTTACTATACTGAGTACGGTGGGCAACTGTAACACAATGGTAAGTATCTGTGTTTTAAACATGGGAAGGGTACAGCAAAACTATGCTACTAGCATCTCATGGGGCCACTGTAATATATCCTATCCATTGTTGACAGAAATGTCATTATGCAGTGCATGACCATATGTGCAAATCACTTCTGTCTTGCTGTTTTCAATATTCTTTGTTTTTTTGAAATTTTTTGATTATAATGTACCTCTGTGTGGAGCTCTGTGAGGTCATCTTGCTTAGAGTTCATTGAGATTACTGATTGTTTATATTCATGTCTTTTATCAAATTTGGGAAGTTTTCAGCCATTATTTCTTCAAATTTTCTCTCTGCCTCTCTCCTCCTCCTGCGGGAGCTCCCACATTATGTATGTTATTCTGTTTGAGCGTGTTCCACAGGTCCCTTAGGATCTGTCTACTTTTCTTCAATCCTTTTTCTTTCTATTGGTTGGATGGAGTAATTTTTTCTTTTTTCTTTTCCTTTTTCTTTTTTTTTTGAGACTGAGTCTTACTCTGTTGCCCAGGCTGGAGTGTAGTGGCATGATCTCAGCTCACTGCAACCTCTGCCTCCCAGGTTCAAGAAATTTTCCTGCCTCAGCCTCCTGAGTAGCTGAGACTATAGGCACCTACCACCACACCTGGGTAATTTGCAGTAATTTCCACTGTCTTATCTTCAAGTTTGCTGATTCTTTCTTCTACCAGCTCAAATCTGCCTTCGAATACCTCTAGTAGTTTCTTTTTTGGTTCAGTTATTGCACCTTTTAGCTCCAGAATTACTTTTTGGCTTCTTTTTGGGTTTTCTGTATCTTTATGGATATTTAAATTTTGTTCATACATTGTTTTCCTGACTTTCTCCACATCTTTAGTTCTTTGAGCGTCTCTACAACAGTTGTTTTAAAGTTACCGTCTAGTAGATTGACTATCACATATTTTTCAGAAACAGTTTGTATTTTTTTTTCTTTAAATGGGCCACATTTTTCTATTTCTTTGTATCAGTTCTGACTTTATGTTAAAAATTGCACATTTGAATTTAATAATGTAACTCAGGAAATCATTTAATTCTTCTCCAGAGATTACTGGTTTTTACAACTGCTTTTATTTATTGTTTATTTTTGTCTGATGCTGTAGGCTATCTCTGTGTCAAGGTTTAGTCCAAGGTATAAATGTAAGTTATTCTTAGGTCTTTCCTGAGCCTTGCCTTTCCCTGAGCATGCAGAGTGAATTTCTAATTTTCCCCAAATATGCAGTTGTTTTGAATGCCCTATTCTTTAATGTCTGACTTCCAAAAGGGGTAAAAGAGGAAAATGGAAGGGAGAGAGAGGTGCTAGTCCCTTAAATCCTATAGAAGCCACCTCAGTTGGAGGACAAGGGGCTTGCAACAATGTGGGAGGTGCAACAACAGTGACTTCCAGCCTCTTTGTAGCTCTGTGGTTGGAAGCAGCAACCAGTTATCAGAGCATAGATTTATGATATTTGGAGGACAAGGTGATTTTTCCCCACCACGGTTCCTGTAAGCTGTGTGTAAGGGAGGAGGAGGGTGATGAGTAGCTACTACTAAGATAAGAGTTGAAATAGATTGAAATTAACTACAAATACTCTCCAAGCCTTCCTCTGAAAGTCACAAACCTTCAATAGACTCCAGAGTTCCAAAGTAATTGCATCAGACAGATTCTGCCAGTATAATTGCCGTCTAAGCAGAGAGACAGATTGTTGGTGCTCCCTACTCTGCCATCTTCCCAGAATTCACCTACATCCAGTTTTATAAGAAAAAATATAGTTTTTTTTTTTTTTTTTTTTGAGATAGAGTCTCGCCCTGTTGCCCAGGCTGGAGTGCAGTGGTGCAATCTTGGCTCACTGCAACCTCCGCCTCATGGGTTCAAGCGATTCTTTTGCCTCAGCCTCCCAAATAGCTGGGACTACATGTGTGCACCACCACGACTGCCTAATTTTTGTATTTTTAGTAGAGACAGGGTTTCACCATGTTGACCAGGCTGGTCTTGAACTCCTGACCTTGTGATTTACCCACTTAGGCCTCCCAAAGTGCTGGGATTACAAGTGAGCCACCACTCTTGGCCTACATACAGCTTTAAAATTACATTAATAGGAAAGGTAAATTCCCTTAATAGGATGACAATTATTATTATTGTTAATAATACAAACTTCGGTGAAATCCTTGTTCTGTACCAAGAACTGTCTTAGCTATATGATACACATGGTCTCATTTGATTCACACAACAGTGCTCTGAGATTGGTACCATAACCTCCATTTTGCAGATGAAGATAGTGAGTATCAGAGAGGTTAAGTTGCATAATATTGCACCCCTAGTCAGTAACAGAAGTGAGATTCAAAGCAAGATATGGAGGAGCCTCTCTGAATGTATTCTGGTTCAGGGGCTGCCTGATTCAAAACAAAAAAATTAAAGATATACTACACTTCAAAAACCACACTCATTTTTTTTCTCTTTTTAATATTTTTATGCTATTTTAAAACTAACAAGTTAAAAAAAAACCACACACGTGGCCAGGCGTGGTGGCTCATGCCTGTAATCCTAGCACTTTGGGAGGCCAAGATGGTTGGGTCACCTGAGGTCAGGAGTTCGAGACCAGCCTGGCCAACATGGTGAAACCTCATCTCTACTAAGAAATGCAAAAATTAGCCGGGCATGGTGGCAGTCATCTATAATCCCAGCTACTCAGGAGGCTGAGGCAAGAGAATCGCTTTAACCTGGGGACGGAGGTTGCAGTGAGTTGAGATCACGTCACTCCGACCTGCGCAAAAGAGTGAAACTCCATCTCAAAAAAAAAAAAAAAAAACCACTCTTAACCATTATGTTATAGTATCTCATGAGAATCCATATTTTGCATTCTGTATTAGTCAGCTTTTTCCACAATAATGCTGTGTAATAACTACTTTAAAACTCAGTGGCTTAAAACAACATGCATTTATTCTTGTGTTCAAAGGCTTGCAGATCAACCATGATTTGGCTGAGTTTGGCTGAGCTCATCTGAGAAGTTCTGTGTTTGTATTTGCTCCAGATCTGCTTATTCTGGTGTCTAGGCTAAAGAAACAGTAGCTACCCATGCCACGTGCATGTCAAGATAGGCCACCAATGCATAAGATTCAAGCTAAAGCAAGCATGCACATTTAAGGCATATGTCGTGTCCACGAACACTTTATCAGTCAAAGCAAATTGCATGGCTAAACTCAATATCAATGCGGGAGAGAGGTACTCATGATGGCAAGAGGAGGGGGAGTAGATGTTTACTAAATAGCAATACAAAGTATCGTACGGTCCTTTTATGTGTTTGTTTTTTTCATAACATTTGAGTCAACTTAATCCTTTTCATTTGGACAGGTATTTCAGTTTTACTACTGTGCAGAGATGCTAAATTCCAAAGCTGCTACTGAAGATTTCAGCCTTTCCAGCCCTTAGGTAGTTCTATGCTGACTCCTCAAATGTTGACTATTGAACTCTTTAGAATGGTGCCATTGTTGGGAGATCTCAAATCCACACTATTCTTCACTTGACTCCCTGCCAAGTCCATCAAGGTGATTATATTTTTTTAAAAAACCCTGCAATAAAAATTTGATTTCCTCAAGAGCAATGTATTTTCAGAAATCCAGAAGCTGTTTGTGAATACCTTTTATAAGGAATCAGAATAAAGTCATCGAGTTTTAGAGCATCCTTAAGAGGACACTTAGTTCAACCTTTTCATTTTACAGATGAGGAAACAAATAGTTTCAGTTTCAGGCTTTTGATTGTCATATACAATAGGATACATTTTTTTTCATGTAAAGAAAGCAATGAGAAAAAAATCTGGGGTGACCTTTTCATGTCTTACTGCAGCTATAATTCTGCAACAGAGACCTATGTTCAGCTGATTTTATGAGAATCCTTATGTGACTTGCTAACTTTATCACTACCACTAACTTCTCTGATTGCCTAGGAAAAACAAAAATTAAGTCACCTCCTCCAGTGTCCTGAGGTCATCCAGGACTGTTTTCTCTTTGGAAAGGCACCAAGCCCCATTTTTCAGAAAGAGAATTACAAGCATCATTTCAGACCAGAAACTTCCAATATTGAGCTATTGTTTTCCCTGATTATAACTGTAAAGTTAGAATGAAGAGTGTGCTGGGAGTGAGGCTAAGAGCAAAGATTAGAAAAAGCTAAGGTAAAAAGTAAAATTCATTAGATAAATATCTATTGAATATCTCCCATGTTGTCAGATCTGGCGCTAAGGCACTAAGGTTATGGTGTGAACAAGACAGAAAAAACCACTGTGCTCACGGTGCTTCCAGTCTAACCTGGACATGTAACTAAAGTGTTATGGAAGCGAAAGTACAGGGTGTGATGGCACCGTGCAGTGTGGGGTTTAACCTGGTGTATGTGGGGGCCTGAGGAGAGAGAGCTTTCCAGGCAGAGAACAGAGCACATGCGAGGGCTTAACAGAACTGAGGAATGGCCAAGAAGCCAAAGCTTAGCAAGGAAGGGGTGAGTAATAAGAGGCTGGACAGGCAGTCAGGGCCCAGGCTGTGGGAGGGGACTTAGAGGACAAGGGTAGAGCTTCAGACTTAATTCTGAGGATGAAGAGGAGACATTCTCTGAAGGCTCTGAAGTAGGGAAAGGATATACAGTAATTGGATTAACTTTATAAAAGGAATACCCTGGCTGTAGTGTCAAGAATAAATTGGAGGGGGGGGGAAAGAAGGAACTGGGGGAATCTTAAAGAATATCATGGAGAACAAAATAAGAATCTGGCTGGTGAATCCAAATATTCCACCCAGGTTGGCTATAGATTTTGTAGAGAAAATAGGCAGTGTGAGTGTGTGTGTTTGTGTGTGCAAATGTGCATCCATATGTTCATATATTAAATAAAGCATATTGAGGGCCCTCTCTTATGGTGTATGTATATATATATATATATTTTTTTTTTCTTTTCTTTTCTTTTTTTAAGACAGGGTCTTGCTCTGTCGCCCAGGCTGGAGTGCAGTGGTGCAATTTTGGCTCACTGCAACCTCTGCCTCCCAGGTTCAAGCGATTCTCCTGCCTCAGCCTCCCAAGTAGCTGAGATCACAGGCACACGCCACCACCCTGGGCTAATTTTTGTATTTTTAGTAGAGACGGAGTTTTGCCATGTTGGCCAGACTAGTCTCGAACTCCTGACCTCAGGTGATCCACCTGCTTTGGCCTCCCAAAGTGCTGAAATTATAGGCATGAGCCACCATTCCCAGCCTCTTATGGTATATATATATATAGGGTGTAAGATATGATGCTTTGATATACATACACATAGTGAAATGATTACTAGCAAATTAATATATCCACCTCCTCATAGTTACCTTTTCTGGGGGGAGTGGGGGATGGTGAGAACATCTGAAATCTACTCTCTCAGCAAATTTCCAGTATGCAATACAATATTATTATTATTAATTTTTTGAGAGGGGTCTCACTCTGTCACCCAGGCTGGAGCACGGCGGCACGATCACGGCTGACTGCAACCTTGACTTCAGCTCAAGCGATCCTCCTGCCTCAGCCTCCCGAGTAGCTGGACTACAGGCGCATGCCACCATGCCTGGCTATTTTTTTTGTTTCGTTTTGTGGAATTTTGCCATGTTGGTCAGGTTGGTCTCGAACTCCTGGGCTCAAGCGATCCCTCCACATCGGCCGCGATACAGTATTATTAACTATAGTTCTCATGCTGGGCATCAGCTCTCTGGACTAATCCTACATAGCTGCAACTTTGTACCCTTTGAGCTATGTCTCCCCATTTCCTCCTCCTCCCCCACCCCAGTAACCACCATGCCAGTCTCTGTTTCTATGTATTTGACATTTTTAGATTCCACATATAAGTAAGATCATGCCACAGTTTTCTTTCTGTGTCTGGTTTATTTCACTAACATCCTTCAGTTTCAGCCATGTTGTTGCGAATGGCGGGATGTTCAAAGGGCCTCTCTTATCCTAAACTCACCCAAAACATCCAGATAGCCCAGGAATAGGATGACTCTTTGGAATTTGAGAATGTCTCTGGAACATACTGCTTGAAACACAAGAATGGCCTTAAAGGTAAAGCCGGAAAATTTGACGTGTATAGTTAGCTCTCTTTCTTCCCAAAACCCACTAACACAAGATAGCAGCAGAATTTTGAAAGTGAAGATGCTGTGAAAGGCGGTGACTGGTCTGCCAGACCCCATCAGACTGTATGAGGAGCCTGAATGGGAAACTTCAAGAGCAACTTGGTTCACATTCAGAGCAGTGAAAACAGCACAGGACTGGTGGCACCTGGTACCTCTGGAGGTGAGAGTGAAGGTGGGGCTGAAAAAGGAGGGTTGGTGAGAAGGATTTTATTTTATATTTTATTTTATTATTACTTTTAAAGACTCAGTGACTCAGTCTTGCTCTTGTCTCCCAGGCTGGAGTACAATGGCACGATCTCAGCTCACTACAACCTCCACCTTCCTGGTTCAAATGATTCTCCTGCCTCAGCCTCCTGAGTAGCTGGGATTACAGGCATGTGCCACCATGCCTGACTAATTTTTGTATTTTTAGTAGAGACAGGGTTTCACTATGTTGGCCAGGCTGGTCTCGAACTCCTGACCTCAGGTGATCCACCTGCCTTGGCCTCCCAAAATGCTGGGATTACAGATGTGAGCCACCGCACCTGGCCAAGAAGCGTTTTAGAAGCAGTTGGCCTCTTCCCGAGCCCTATTCCCTCATGGCATGCATCCTCATGGCTCCTTCTTCTTCTCCATTGCAGCAAATGGTAGGAGAGATTTATTTTCTGGAGACAATAACCAGGGGGGTTTCTGAACTAGAGAAGCCGGAGAGCACGGAGGTCTGGAGGACGACGTACTGAAAACAGAGGGATTAAAAGACTATAGAGAAGCTGACTGAATATTTGGGTTCCAGCCTTCTTCTCACACGTGGCTTCCAGAACACAGCAGCCAGGCACGTATTCTTCAAGTAGGGGAATTGAAGAGTCTTCTCTGGGCATCTGACCAACCCAAGAGGACAAGCCTAAAGTGAGAGTTCCCTAGAAAACAGTCAAGTCATGTCACTCCCAATGCCAAGAAGAAAGCTACGTGAACACAAAGGCAGAGATCAGGGCAATGCATCTACGAGTCAAGGAACAGCAAAGATTGCCAGCGAACCGCAGGAGCTGGGAGAGGCGTGTAATGGAGCCTCCCTCACAGCCGCAGAAGGGACCAACCCTGCCTGCGGATCTGTGAGACACACATTGCTCTTGTCTAAGCCACTCAGTCTCTGGTACTTTCTTTTTCTCTTTCTTTTTTTTTTTTTTAACTCATCATATTTTTATTTTTTTAACTTTTACTTTAGGTTTGGGAATACACATGCAGATGTGTCACATAGGTAAATGCCTATGTAACGCCTGTCACAGGGGTTATTATTTCATCACCCAGGTATTAAGCCCAGGATGCAATAGTTATCCTTTCTGCTCCTCTCCCTTCCTTCACCCTCCATGCTCAAGTAGACCCCAGTGTTTTGTTTCCTTCTTTGGTTTATAAATCCTTGTCATTTAGCTCCCACTTATAAGTAAGAACATGTAGTATTTGGTTTTCTGTTCCTGCATTAGTTTGCTAAGGATAATAGCCTCTAGCTTTATCCATGTTCCTGCAAAAGACATGATCTCGTTCTTTTTTATGGCTGCATAGTATTCCATGGTGTATATGTACCATGTTTTCTTTATCCAATCTTTCACTGATGGACATTTAGATTGATTCCATGCCTTTGCTATTGTGAATAGTGCTGCAATGAACATCCGTGTACATGTGTCATTACGGTAGAATGATATATAGTCCTCTAGGTATCTACCCAGTGGTAGGATTGCTGGGTCAAATGGTAGTTCTGTTTTTAGCTCTTTGAGGAATCACCACACTGTTTTCCACAATAGTTGAACTAATTTACACTCCCACAAACAGTGTATAAGCATTCCCTTTTCTCCACAACCTTGCCAATACCTGTTATTTTTTGACTTTTTTTTTTTTGAGACAGAGTAGCCTGTTGCCCAGGCTAGAGTGCAGTGGTGCAATCTTGGCTCACTGCAACCTCCACCTCCTAGGCTCAAGAGAGTCTCCTACCCTAGCCCCCCAAGTACCTGGGACTACAGGCATGCACCACCACACCCAGCTAATTTTGTATTTTTAGTAGAGACGGGTTTCCCAGTGTTGGCCAGGCTGGTGTTGAACTCCTGACCTCAGGTGATCCACCTGCCTTGGCCTCCAAAGTGTGAGGATTACAGGCATGAACCACGGCGCCCATCCTATTTTTTGATTTTTAGTAATAGCCATTCTGGCTGGTCTGAGGAGGTATGTCACTGTGATTTTGGCTTGCATTTCTCTAATGATCAGTGATACTGAGCTTTTCTTTATATGCTTGTTGGCCGCATGTATGTCTTGTTTTGAGAAGTGTCTGATCATGTCCTTTGCACACTCTTTAATGGGGTTGTTTTTCTCTTGTAAATTTGTTTAAGTTCCTTATAGATACTGGATATTAGACCTTCGTGTGGTACCTTCTTACAGCAGGCCTAGCAAACAAACACACATGGTATGTGGGAGCTCATTTCCACGTGCTCCATGAAGGAAAGACCTGTGTTTCTGAATTTTCCTCTGAAGGAAGGAGGAAAGGAAAGCAGAAAAGAGGGAGGGAAGGAAGAAAAGGGGTGAGCCACAAATGCCTGCCCCTGCCTTGACCCCAGCTGGACCTCAAAATCTGCCTTTGAGCAGGAGGGCTTATACTTCTGTACTTAATCTTTATATCATCAGAAGATGTTTATGTATAACATTGGTAGTTGAAATACAAATGTATATACATACTAAAGAAAAGCAGAAAAGAAAATTCTTCTTCTTTCTCCAAGTCTCCAAATGAGAGACTAACTGCTTGGTAATGTTGAGGTTATAAAAAGAATGTGAAGTCAATAAAGGACGAAAAATGTTGCATTTTAATTTGTTGACTCTAACATTTTTTTCCCTGACCAAATAAGATAACTGCTTTGGGGTGGGCTGGCTCTTGTCTTACTTCTTCCTAGGAACTCACAGAGCCAGGGAGACACTGACAGAGGATGTCCTTTCTGGATTTGCTTGGGAACATTTAGAAAACTTTCCAAGATCGGCGGTAGGTGGATGGCGGCTGTAAGGTAATAGCTACCATTTCCACTCAGTTGTCCAGGCTCCAGTACGTGATACATAAACCACACGCAGCCTCACTGTGGTTCAGAGGTTAAAAGTTATTAACTGAAATCAATTGAAATAAAAAGAGCCACATCTGCCTCAGTACACAATTAACTTCTCCAGACGGCTTTGGCCTGCACTGCAGGGGACACACACACACACACACGCACACATGCATGCACACACACACATACACACACACACACACATGCACACATTCTCACTCAGTAACCCTGGGGGAGAGCAGAGGCAGCTGCAGGAGCCAAAAACCTCCCCAGTCCTAATTAAAGCCTCAAAGTTTCCAGGCAACACAGCCAAGGAAAAATCATTTCCAAGCCGAAGACCCCCAGCCCCCAAACCCGGCAGAGGAAACGGGTCGTTTGGTTTAATCAGCCCGTGCGCACATTCTCTCTCCCCCAGGTTGCCAAGACGGGCCTGCACCTAGCAGAGGTATTTGTGTAATCAAAGCTTCTGGAACTTTCCCTGCCAAGGCTACCAATGTGAATAGGCTCCCGAGGTAAAAATGTCCTCCCCCGCTGGGGACGCGCCCTTGAAGTCTACATCAAAATCAAGCCAGGGTCACAGCTGTTGCGGCACCCCACAGTGGAAAACTTGCAAGAAATCCCAGCCTGAACTACTGCTTTGCCTCAAGTCTACAGGAAACAGGGCCCAGAGCTGGGGGAGGAGAGAGAGAGAAAGGAAGGAGAGACAGAGAGAAAGGGGAGAGAGAAAGGAGAGAAAGAGAGAAAGGAGAGAGAGAGAGAGAGAGAGAGAGAGAAACTTTGGGGTGGGAAGACAAAGTCACTTGGGAACCTTGTGCTCTTCACGGAGACAGCCCACGCCCACCCCAATCACCGTCACCCTCATCCCTCGTTAAGTGAGCTGGGGTTCCCGCAGGTTGGCCAAGAACCACTAGGTGGCAGCACATTAACTCTTCAGATGCCAGAATGGGCTGGGAGCAGTTGGGAGCTGAGTATGAAAACTTTGTATTTGGTCACTTCCCTCAAAGGAAAGAAAAAAAATGACTTTTTCTGTACCCCAAAGATCTTTGGCTTGTAGATTAGGTATTGGAGAAAAATCTATGAGGGGTTAAGATTGCTTCTTGGTTCACCCGTTCCTGTGATGGCTTGAGTTAGGGTGAAATGCAATTGTGTGTGCTCCAGGTTGCATAACTTTGATGCTGATGACACTTGGTTCATACTTGGTTCAAGGGACTGAAAGATCCTTTAAGAAATTTATGCTCACATTCAAATTCCCTTCAACAAATACTAAATATAAGAATAAATGGGCAGGGCACGGTGGCTCATGCCTGTAACCCCAGTACTTTGGGAAGCTGAGGGGGGTGGCTCACCTGAGGTTGGGAGTTCAAAAGCAGCCTAACTTAGAGAAACCCCATCTCTACTAAAAATACAAAATTAGCTGGGCGTGGTGGCGCATGCCTGTAATCCCAGCTACTCGGGAGGCTAAGGCAGGAGAACTGCTTGAACCCGGGAAGCAGAGGTCGTGGCGAGCCAAGATCACACCATTGCACTCCAGCCTGGGGGACAAGAGTGAAAGTCCATCAAAATAAAAGAAAAGAGGAAGAATAAATGAGTGTGTTCCATTTTCCAGGGACAGTGCTCATGGTCACCTAGATGGCCAAGACCTCTGGTCTCTGGGAGTTAATGGGGAAGACAGGCATTAAAAATAAAGAGCATTCTTGCACTTGAGCAGTTTGGATGAGTCAAGGAATCCAGACTTAAATCTGGTATGGATAAAGGAGAAAAAAATTCAGTTAGAGGAGAATAGGCTTATGCAAGTCATTTACATTAAGCTTCTGTTACATGGGAAGCCTTAGGTTTTTAGGGTGGCCAGTAGCCTAAAATATGGAAGCCAACAGAAAGAAACTTTGCCAGCAGGGGCTATATATGCTTGCTGTTCAAATGACAAGGAGAACAAATATTTCTCCTGAGTGTTCTAGCCTCTGCAAAGCATCCCCTTGTTCCACCTATTAAACCTCTGCCGCAAATATAAAAATAATGTGGTGTTGATTTGGAGTAGGGGGCCAGAAATGTGAAATTGATTTACTTTAGAAAGGAGAGAGAGCTATCAGCCACCAAAGGAATAAATCCAGAAAGGGGGCAAGGGACCTGGGGTGAAAAGACAAGAGTTCTTGTAGTTGAGCGTAAGAGAGTTTGGGAGGAATATGGAAAGAGGGAGGAAAACAATTAGGAGGACAGAGTCATAAATGTGTGATATATATGACTTGAGAGAGATCGGGAAAGGCAATTTTAAGATGTTTTGCTGTGCATTTGGGATTCCCTTCGATAGGCTTCAAGAGCGTTCAGTAAAGATTAAAATTGCCTTACAATTGTTTGTATTTCTTGGACTGGAAACCCACCTAAGACACAAGCACACACTGTTGGTGGAATCAACCCCCCTCCCTTTCCCGTTTGTCTAGGTGGTAAGGCAGGACTCGGATAATTTCTTTCAGGAAAAGCCATCCCAGGGTCTCCAGTAGGTTACACAAAACATACTTAGTATGCTAACCCTCATACGCAATTTCTTATTCTTAAGGGGCAGCTTCAGACTTTTTGAATTTTTTTCCTGGAAGTTCACCAAAAAGACAGAAAGCATCACAGGAAGACAGCACTCTGATCCTCAGTGACTTGGGATGGTGATATCACGTTTGTATCATCCCCTGTACTTATGCTGGGTACATGACAGGGCTAGGAGGCGTTTGATGGAATTGGAGCTCATAGTGGCCTACTCTCCTAGTGTCTTACTTGAGGCAAGAACTGTTATGTGTTGGAGAAACTTATATGAGTTTGATCTGGGGGTCACGATGATCCCTCAGGCCAGCCGGTTCATGCTTTGTGCTTTTACGCATACTCTTCCTTCTGCCGGACTCCCCTTACCCTGACCCACCTCTTTGCCAGCCAACCAGACTTCTGGTCTGCTTAGCAAACTCCTACTCTAAAGGGAAGACTGTTGAAATGTCCTGGTCTCTGCGAAGCCTGCCCCTGGCCACTCATCCACACCCTCTCATACATAACTCACCCCTAGTATAGCCGTGTTGCGTTCCTATCTACCTTTCTTCTTTCCTTTTTCCTTTTCTTTTTTTTGAGACAGAGTTTCACTCTTGTTGCCCAGGCTGGAGTACAATGGCATGATCTTGACTCACTGCAACCTCTGCCTCCCGGGTTCAAGCAATTCTCCTGCCTCAGCCTCCCGAGTAGCTGCGATTACAGGCACACGCCACCACACCCAGCTAATTTTTGTATTTTTAGTAGAGGCGGGATTTCATCACCTTGGCCAGGCTGGTCTTGAACTCCTGACCTCAGATGATCTGTCCACTTCGGCCTCCCAAAGTGCTGGGATTACAGGCCTTCAGCCACCTCACCCAGCCCCTGCCTATCTTACTACAGTGAAGACATAATTATCTTTCCATCTTAGGTGCCCCCGCACGGTGCCTGATGCACAGGTGATTACTGGACAAGAGCTGTTATGTGACTTGTCATTCCATGCTAGGGATGCCCAGCTCTTGAAAAGTCATTGCTTTCCAAGAACTTAACCTAGAATTCAAACTAAAGGAGGTGCCAGGGAATTCCATCAATAACACATCCTCCTGGTTACAATACGTATTTCCCAGTCTTCAACTGCAGTCTTAGAAGGAAGCTCACTCAAACTCACAGAAAATGGAGGAAAACATCCCAATAAAATGACTTTCTGTTCATCAGAGCTTCAGGAGTATGGTTCTTAAAGCCTCCAGTAACGGAAGTTTCGGTCCCTATACTTGTGTTTCTGCCATGAATTATCCTTTGAATTAAAACACACATATATATAGTACTCCTTGCTCATTAAAGAAAATTCACAAAATAGAGAAAAGCAGAAAATGACAAAATAGTTTTCAATCAGTCTCACTATTTACATAGTATAACATTTTGGAGTATGAATTACTCTCTTACTTATGGAATTTAATAAAAACCAGATGACAGCTCGTGCTATCTGCTAAAATCAGAGCCAGATTCACTAGAAAACGCATAGGTGGATTTCACAGTTGGTTCCTGCAGCCACATGCAGGGAGTGCCTGTGGGCATACCTTGGCAGGCAGCACTGGGCGGGGGAGCTGAGTTCCCGGAAAGGGTGAATTAGCATGGTTGGGTGCCTTTGCATGATCCTTATGGGGCTTTGTACGGTGCCAACCCCTGAAGTCATGACAAGCCTCAGACCACAGTGCTTTCCAGATCCCATTCATACAATTACTAGTCAATCCTCCAGGCTTCAGTGATGGACATGAGGCCCTTCCTAAAAATCAGACCTCCCTAACAGCCCCGTGAGCTTGTTTACGGTTTCCTAGACTGAACTTGCCTTGTGCCGCCATAATACGTGAACTCTGGCATCCAGCACAACACTTTTCCTTCGGACCCTTAGTGGCCACGCCAGCGCTATCATTCGTTAATGAAATGGGACACACCGCGCACCAGAACGAAAAAGAAAACATGGCGGAGAGATGACACCTAGTTGAAATAAACAAGTCAAGGCAGCTTTCAGACTGAGAGAGTGGCCCACCAGGATGCCTTGCCAGTGAGCTGCTGCTTCTCCAGCTGCATGCGATGACCAGCCCCGAGGAAGGCACATACTGACTTCACACTACAGTGGATTTATGCATGTGCATATATACTTGTTTTATTTAACATAAGAAGTATTTCTGAGCCCAGAGTAATGAATCAGCACTGTATGTAAACAGGGTTTACCTGCACTCTGCCAGGTGCTGTGCTAGTTGCTGGGGGATGCAAAGATGCATGTATGCATATGACAGTCCAGCTAGGGAGGCAACCATGCAGCTGTGTGGAGGGGAAAGGAACTGCATATTTATCAAATGCTTGCTCTGTGCCAGGCATTGTGCTAAGTGTTTTTATAAAGTTCGCACATCTAGTCTTCTCAACAAAATGTGAATCAGACAGTATTTCTTTTTATTTACAAAAGAAGAAACTGACACTCAGAAAATGATTTATTTTCCCAATTTATACTGCTGGAATTTTTGTTTTGTTTTGTTTTTTCAGACAGGGTCTTGCTATGTTGCCCAGGCTGGTCTGAAACTCCTAGTCTCAAACCCCTGTCTCAGCCTCCCAAGTAACTGAGTTTACAGGAGCATGCCACTGCACCCTTACCAAATTTTTAGCAAAAGCTAAAAACCCAAGACCAAGTCTGTTTGATAGCGTGGCAGTAGGAAGCGTTTTAGTGCAGATGGGTGGGGTTTGAGGTACAGCCTCATTGCTGTCTGCTTTGCCTTGCTTTCTAAATCAGCTATGGCTCAGGAGTGACACTGGCCTCAAAGGGCTATTCAAGTCAACTGCAGCAGGCTGCCTCCCAGCCAAGTAGGACTATTTCTCTGCCTCGTAGACTTCTAGTTTTGAACGAAGCATTTAAAGTCTATCTGTCCTTCCAGCTAAGCATCAGCCTTTACTTTCCTCCTTCCCTGACAATGCAAAGGAGGGAGTGGAGGATAGATTTGATCTGTAGACTCTGATGGATTGTGCTATCAGTTGTGAGCTGAAGGTACATATCCTGATATTTTTTAGTTCTGGTTCCTCATCCATACAATGGGCACAAAAGCTGCCTCACAGGTGTGATTATGTTTCTTGAGATGTAAAAAGTGGTGCCTCACACAGCACATGAGCCTCTCAATATCAATAAACGTTAGCTCTTGTCCCTTCACTGCTTCTTAAAGTCCGCTAGCACAGACTTTTATGGTCCGCACCCTTCCATGTCTTAAAAACTCTATTTTTTTTATGTGTGTCTTCATCTTTAACCTTCCACTGCCATACCACCACCACCACCACCACTGCTCCTTCCTGTTAGCTTCACGTTCTTTGAGGAAAAAGATCATGTCACCTGTGAGCACCTTTCAGCATGTGGGACTTACAGCAAACATAAAACAACAACAAACAAACAAATATATGACTGATGGATAAATTTTGTCTTGACACTGCATGCTGACTGCTAAGTGATGAGCTAGAAGGGGTGTGCGGGAGTCACCTCATTTTGACTTGTGAGAGCTGTGTTATATTTTCAGGAAATAATTCACAGTTATTAAACTGTGGGTAGCTTAAAATTGGTTGTGGTGGGAGTAATTACACCACAGTAATTGGCAAACATTGCAACTCGGAGCTTTGCTCCCTCACTCCGCCACTCCCAAATGCATGCACAGAGCCAGTTGTGTGCTAGGTTTCCTGATAGTCTAATTTATGGCACCTCATAATCTGCCAGCAAGCTTCCAGATGATGTTTAGCTTGATTTGACCAAAGTAGAAGCCTGTAGGGTTATCTTTAGTCCCACCATACTGATAATAGAATTTCTAGCCTTAGAGTTGAAAATGTAAAGATTTCACTTATTTTAACCTTCCGGCCACAGGAGAAGTCTCTTCTTTAATATTCTTGATGAATGCCCATCTGGTCTCTACAGAACACTCTTAAGGAAAGGGAGCTCACTTATTATCTTCCAAGGCAGTCTTTCTCATGGAGAGCTCCAAGATTATTCAACAGATTTTCATAATGATCTGTTCCTGCCTTCCCTGTAACTCCCCACAGCTGTTGTTGGATCCACTGGTTTTTTGCAGCAGAGCAGAGCATCTGTACCCTCCAAGTTACAGCAGTGAGCACAGCTGTCAGGTTGTTCCCAGAGCTCCTCTTTGCTGGGCTGCATGGCTTTCATTTTCTAATTGTTAACACCCCTCACCATTGTGGTTATCCAAGAACTAAACAAAATGTTCTAGATTTAGCCAGGTTAGTACAGTAAAGTGAGACTACTCATCCCATATTTCTTCACGAGCATAGTACACATTTAGTTTGTGTTGTAGTTTCGAAAAAAATTTTTTTCATGCACATCATTTTCAAAGTGGGCCAACTTAGTGCTGTACCTGCACAATTCATTTTAGGAACTCAACACTTCACTTTGATAGTGGTTCTATGCCATATTCTCATTACTGATGTATTATTTTTTGAGTTCCGATTTTGATATCGATCATATTTATTTAGCTAATTTTTGGTTTTGTGACCTCTCCTGTAGACCATCCTATAAGTAGATTTTCAAGGCTATCTATAATACAATATTTACAAATATTCAACCAGTTGGGGTTTTGCCTACTTACTATTACACAATACAAGTTTCTAAAATGTGGCCACAATCATACCATAAGAAGGTTTGTCCAAGAGTTTGCTGAAATCAGATACGTTTCTATAGTTTTTTAGATTTGTCAGCCTAGGCATTTAATCAAAAATGATAATGAATTTAATGTGGTATGCCTTGTTTTTAGAGAATTCAGCCAGTTTCTGGTAATCATCTACTTATTTCCTAATTTGTTCATAAATGTATTTGGTAATTTATTCTAGAATTTTGCCCTGAAAAAAACCTGACCAATAATTTCTGATAGTTGTCTTTGCTTATTTGTCAAGATTCAGAATAACATTTTCTTTTCTTTTTCTTATTTATTTATTTATTTATTTGAGACAGAGTCTTGCTCTGTCACCAGGCACCAGGCTGGAGTGCAGTGGCGCAATCTCGGCTCACTGCAACCTCCACCTGCCGGGTTCAAGCAATTCTCCTGCCTCAGCCTTCCAGGAAGCTGGTACTACAGGTGTGAGCCACCATGCCCAGCTAATTTTTGTATTTTAGTAGAGACAGAGTTTCACCATGTTGGCCAGGACGGTCTCAATCTCTTGATCTTGTGATCTGCCCACGTTGGCCTCCCAAAGTGCTGGGATTACAGGCGTGAGCCACCGTGCCCAGCCTCTTTTTATTTTTATGTATGTTTTTAAATTTTGGGGTCTTATTCTCCCTCTGATGTCAGGATAATATTTTTTTAATAACGCTTTTGATATCTCTGGTATTCACTGTAATGTCGCATGGATTCTGAGGCACAGAATCTTGCAAGTCCCAATCATATCCTGTGAAATAATTTTCTTGTCTTCTAGTATACTGCCATCCAATGAAAACACGATGCAAACCACAAATGTGGGCCATTTATGTAATTTTACATTTTCTAATAGCCATATTGATAGAAAGAAATGAGTAAAATTAATATATATCATTTAACCTAATTTCTCCAAATTATCATCAACATACAATCAATATACAAGTCATTAATGAGATATTTTACGTTTATATGCTGTCTTTAAAACCTAGTGTGTGTTTTACACTTAAGTAAATCTTAATACATATTAACCACATTTCAAATGTTCAAAGCCACATGAGGTTAGTAGTTATTATATTGAATAGCACAGGTGTAGACTTAGACTCATTTCAAGTGTCCAGACTTTTCATGATGATGATGTTTTACTTTATCTTATATTTTAATGTCGTGTTCATGGTATTCATTATTCCCTCCTCAGCATGAAATTCTCACTCGTAGTCAAGCCCTTGCTAAATACGAGTGGAGTGGCCTTGCTTTCTCTTTGTCTGTTAATATTAACGAGGGCACCTTTTACAGTTAAACACCATAAAGAAAGCTCGTTAAGGGCAGCAACATCCCCCTAGCACACAACTCTCCCTAGAACCACAAAATGGGTATGGTACAGAGGCCTGGGAGCTAATCCTCTCCAGATGTTTGCAAAGCGAGCAAGACCAAAAGGTGGAAACTGAAATTACTAAACACTTAATAAGGAGCTGATGGAACCAAGGCCTCAGGCTTGGCTCAGCAATAAGTGAAACAGAGACCCTGTTTGTTCAGAGGAACTTCAAAGCCCCCCATAAACTCCCAAGAAAGGTGAGAGGCAAAAGCACTACAGAGATTCCAGCATTCCTGCAAAGTCAAACTGGAGACTAACTTGAGATGCTTCCCTTGGTGCTTAAGAAGCGTTAGGGGCAGGTCTGGTGAGCAGATGTTTGACTTTTGTTTACGCCCATTATTACATACTGTAATGTGCATGTCAGTTATAGGCATTTCTCTAGCTAGGCCAAAGGGGACAAACTCATTAAACACTCGGTTGTGCTGTGTTTTGTTTTGCTTTATTTTAAAAAAGAAAGAAAGCTTTTTCTGTATTAAGTACCAATCTACACCAAAACTATAAACTTGCTAATAAGACATAGCAGATCCAAATAAAATAAAATTGGTTATATTTATCTTCGTTTTTTCTTCCTTCTTTCCCTTTAACAGTAGGATAAACAGTATGGAGTTTTGGCTAAAATCATAATTAAAAAGGAAGAACAATTAATTAAAGAGGGGGAAAGGTCAATAAAGTCTGACAAGCTATCTCTTTGGCCACTGTTACCTGGCAGGAGAAAGGCTTCCAGGAGCCCACTCTATAGCTGGTATTTTTTGTGGGGTTTAAAATTTTTTTTTCCATTGCTGATCACTATGACCTTGCAGGTATATTCTGTGTGCCTCTTGTATCTTTCTTTGGGATTCAGAGAAAGAATGAAACAATGGCAGCCAAGAAGGAAGACAAAAAAAGTGATCAAAAGTGACCCATCTTTTAAGCAAAATAGCTGCCCGAGATAAGAGTAGAGAACATGTCTCTCATTAAATAGTTATGGACAGAGAGAAGGACAGCGCTTGTGCTACTGGAAACTGAGGCAAAATCTCATCTCTTTGGATTTAGATATGCCTAGGTTGGATTCCCAGCTCTGTCACTTACTAGGTGTGTAACTTTTTAGGTTGCCTAACCTCTCTTGAGTTTTAGTTTCCTCATCTCTAAACAGGGCATAAAAACAGTACCTCCTTCCTAGGACTATTGCAAGGATTAAATAAGGCAAGGTATGCAAAATGCTAAGCTTTTATTACCCTGTCCTAGCACAAGGAATGGGATAACTAAAGATACCCAGGGAATAGCCTATTTATTACTCACCTTCCCAGGGTTCTGTTAGCTCTCTTCCTGCAGGAAGATGCTCTTTTGGTATACATAGCTTTTGGTAGATTCCATGATTTGCAGATAGATCCGTTTCTTTCTTAATTGCCAAAGAGTGGATTCATCAAGGTTGCTCCTTGGACTAATTCTCTTCCTACAGAAAAGGGACGGTCTCCACTGAGTCACGCACTTGGTGTCTTTAACTCTGGGCACTTGTTGGAAGCATGGCTTTCAGAAACGGTTTTCTGAGATGGATCATTGGCTATGGAGTCCTGTGTCACCCTGTACCCACACTTCCCTCAGTTTCCTTTCTTAGCACTGTTGTGCAAATGATCCATCACCATAATAAAGCATTTTACAAAGTCATGATTTGACAAGAAAAAGATAAATGTAAACACAACCCAGACAACACACTGTGAGCAGAAACATCTGGAGGTCCACAGCTTGTTTCCTGTTGAGTTTGGGAACTTGGGGGATTTTAACAGTTGCACGGGCTAATTTTGGAAAGCATTTCACATTTGTACCAAAAAGCAAAGCTCACATTTATTACACTTCACTCATCAGATGAGAGAGACTGGCGGTCAGCTTCCCAGGCTTCTCTGAGAACCAAAGGGACTGAATTAGGAATGGAGCGGAGGGTTTTTCTTTTCTTCCCACTCAGGTTTCAGGTGCCCCTTCTCCCTCATCATGACTGGTTTCCTTGATTTCCTTCCACTGACGTTCCTTTCCTTCTTACGTTCAGTTCCCCTCTTAGGCACTAGAAATCTTGACTTCGAATTTTGGCTTGGCCACCAACTGGCTTGCTGCTCTTTGGTAAATCCCATAATCTCTCTAAGCCTCTGTTTCCTCTTTTGAAAATAAAATTAATAATAATAATAGTAAGTACTCGGCCTTGCATTTATGTGATTGTTTAGATCTGGTCTCTGTGATACCCCCCCCCCCCAAGTTCTTTGTGTATTTAATATTCTTTCTTGCTTCTGTATCTTTCAATATGAGGGCTCCCTTTTGCCCTTTCTGGAAAACTGTGACTCACCCTTTTAGACTCAGCTCAAATATTACCGATGCTATGAGGACTTTAGGTCTTCCTCTCACTGCTTTTAAAAATAACATTTCAAAGCCCATTTTGTAGCATGGGAAATATTGTAACACATTCTTAAGTTTAGGAAGTGACTTATAAAATAATATCGTCAAAGTTTGGTCAGATAGATGTGTGTGTGTGTGTGTGTGTGTGTGTTCGCGCGTGTGTATACCTGTATGCATATAAATTTTTTTGCTAAATTGACCTCTTCTGGTCTTGGACTCTAGGCTACAGGTGTAAAGCTAAAAGCAATTGCTCTAAGGATGATCACATTCTCAAGAGGAGATGCTAGACACATATCTGCAGAGGTTATTAAAAGGTGGACCAGATAGTCTTACAATGCCCCACCTGCCCATTAGCCTATGTGAAAAAAGACAAAAACTCAATTTTCTAAAGTAGGAACTTCATACTAATGAGTTGTTGGTAAAGTGGAGACTGTTGTGTCAATGCTCCTGCCTTTTCCTAGAGTTCCCTACTTCACAGCCTAATGAGAGTAGCTCTAGAGAACCATTCCAAGAAGCTGGTACTGCCTGCAAGAAAAAGAGCCTGGCTTCTCACTCTTGGCCAGACGCTGGGTGAGTTATAGACACTCCCAGGCCCAACCAGGTGCTGCTTCTCAGGCAGAAGAGAGCAAGAAGGTTCTTGAGGGCTTCACACGTGGTCCTTTCCCTGGAGGTGGGGCACATGAAAACACAGAATAGTGCCTGCTTTCTGTCTGAAGCACCTTGAAGGTGGGAGGCTGGATGAGCAGCTTGCAGCAGGGCAAAGAGAAAGAGCAACAGACGAACAGAACAGTCTGGCTCTACCATTCAGCGTGGAAGGGATGCATGAGTTTTCCAAGTGCCAAGAGGCTATTTCAGAAGGTCATTGGGTTTAGAGCTCCTTGAAGGTCACTCCAGCAGAAGATAGCAATAGGAAACTTGCAAAAGCTGGAGGTGGAGGACTGGAAGCTGTGAGCTGGAGTTCGTGTTGCTCACACCAGTATCAGGGAGCTGCTCATTGTGTAGGTTCTCAGGGTGCCTCAGTGTAATTCACACATCCAACCATCCCGGAGACCCAGGGTATGGAACCCTCCAATGGGAGACAGGCTGTGTTAGCCAAAGAAGACTTCAAACAGCAGCCACAGCTTGAAAACAATGTTTCCTTCTCTTCCTCTTTCTCTTCCTTCCACTTCAAATCCGGAGAGCCAGTAGAGGGAGGAGAACAAACCCAGCAACACACGCCCCACTCCCCCACCCCAACGTTCCTGACCATGATTCAGGCCTATGTTGAGGGTAGCATACTGGGGGATGAATGGCAGAGCAGAAGTTTTAAATTGGAAGTGAGATTGAAACTTTGATTTAGACTCAATGGAACTTATCATTGTAACTGAAAGTGACATTACCCTCAGATCCATTTTGATCTCAAGATCCCATTCCTTATGATGAAGGGGAAAACTTCAGACTTGCCGATGAAAGGTAGTGCAGTCTCTTTAAGTTTAAAATGGTTTCAGGTAATACTCAGTGGATTCCATGAATAGGGCTATCAGGACTGCTGCTTCTATCCGAAGGTGTTTCCCCCTCTTCCTTCTTATTTCTGATATGATGTCTGAGTTTAGACAGAAGCTTATATATCCTCTTCAGAGTGGGAGAAGGCTCTAGTCTGCACACCATGGCCTTCATTGTACAGATGAGAAAACAGAGGTTAAGCAGCCTGCAAGGGCTCTGAGCTGGTGAGTGGCAGCACTACCTTTCTGTGGGTGAGCAAGTGTTGGCATATGTGAATGAAAGATCAGCAGGTGAGTGGAGTAGGTAATTGAAATATTACATTAGAAAAATGAGGAGCATGCTGGCTCCTCGTTGTTGGGTGGTTGAGGTACCAGATCTTGACATACTTGTCATGACATTCCCAGACTCACATAAAGCATACCAGTCTAACACAACTGAATCTCATTTATATTTCTGGAAGATGGACATGGTCCAGTAAGAGGACCCGGGGACTTCACATGGTTCATAGTAAGATTGGTACCATTTATTCTGTTCACTTATTCATCATTCGTTTATTATATATTTTAATTTTCTAGGCACTAGGGATAAAGAACATAGACAAGACACAGAGTCCCTACAGTTATGGAGCTTTCATTCTACAAAGAAGGGTGATATTAAAAACTAATTACACAATTCATGTCTAGCTACAATTTTTGACACGTGCTATGATGGAAAAGTTTAGGGTCTCATGAAACTATAAAATACGAACATGACCTATTGTGGTGGGTCAGAGAAGCTTTTCTTTAGAAAATGGCATTTGAGGCCGGGCACGGTGGCTCACGCCTGTAATTCCAGCACTTGGGGAGGCTGAGGCGGGCAGATCGCAAGGTCAGGAGTTCGAGACCAGCCTGGCCACCATAGTGAAAACTCCATCTCTACTAAAAATACAAAAATTAGCCAGGCATGGTGGCGTGTGCCTGTAGTCCCAGCCACTTGGAAGGCTGAGGCAGGAGAATCGCTTGAACCTGAGAGGTGGAGGTTGCAGTGAGCTGAGATTGCATCACTGCACTCCAGCTTGGGTAACAGAGTGAGACTTCATCTAAAAAAAAAATGGCATTTGAGCTAAGTTGTAAAGAAAAAAAAATGATAGACCTTATCCAAGGAGAAGGGAAATGTTATGTAATTTTTCTAGACTACATGTGTGATATTCCTGTTGGAGACAGATCATGGCCTGGTCATAGATCTGAGAAAGAGCTGGATGTCTGGATAGCAGAGACATCAGTTGTACAAGAGTTTTAGATTAAGGAGGTATTGGATTCAGTCCTTGGTCCACTCTGGATCAATCAGTGTGTGGGAGAATACTTATGGAGCTTACTGGGAAAATCCAGGAATTGGAAGAAGTAGCCAAAATGTAGCTGTATGATTTTGGCAACATTATGGAACAGAAAACCCAACTAGCACCACTGAAAACTCAGGTTAGCAAAGTCTTCCTGTAAAGGGCCAGATAGTAAATATTTTCGATTTTGTAGGCTGTAGTGCCCCTGATTCCACCATTCAACTCTGCCAGTATACTGTGAAAGGAGCCGTAGACATCTGTAAAGAATGGACATGATTCTGCTCCATATAACTTCTTGATTGGCCCATGGGCTGTAGTTGGTCAATCCCTGACACGAAATATAAGAATATTTAAGGTTTTCATAGCATGAAGCCTAGTAGTGGATGGTTTTAAGGTTGGTTCAGCAACCTCATGAACTGAGAGCGCTGGAAAATTATCTCTGTCTTTCTCTTAAAGTCATGTGAGCAAATAAAACAGACACCAGGGGTTTTTTGGTTTTGTTTTTAGAAAAAAATGTGAATCTCTTAAATTAATAGTCAAAGGAACACAATATCTGTGAAAAAATTCACTGAAAATTTTCTTAAGGGGGGAAGAGACAGGAGTTGTTAAGTGCTGAGTAAGAAGGGAGTGGTTCATGGTGGTTAGGTTAACTAAAGCTTAACAAGTACTCTGGAGCTGGGCGTGGGGGCTCACATCTGTAATCTCAGAGTTTTGGGAGGCCAAGGACGAGGATTTTTTGAGCCTGGGAGTTTGAGGATATAGTGAGCTACGATTGCTCCACTGTACTTTTGGTTTTAGAAGCCAGAAAATTTAAGCAACAACAAAACAAACTAGTACTGGATAGAGCAGCATAAGTCTATAGGCCTGCCTGTGATTGTTAAAACCAGTCTTACTGTGTATCGATCATCACAGAGTCTTCGGGTAGGCCCGCAAGGATCTGGTTCCTGGAGTCCCTCAAAATTCAAGGTCCTTCATCAAGTACTGCTGCTTAGAACCAGTTGAATAAAATACAACAGTAAGGCTTGGTATCAACAAGGCAAGTGCTGATGTAAGTGGAAATTCTGCCTTTTACAGTTACAAGGTGGCTACTGAACTCCAAGCATGCCTTGTTCAAAGGACAGCATTCCCCGCAGGAGGGAGGGCATAGCCAGAGGGACTTCTGACAACACTCCCTCTTATATCTGGGAGGAAATCTTTTCCAGAAGCCTCTTATCCACTAGTGCAGTCTTATCCTTATGTTGTATTGGCTCAAACTAGGTCACGTGTCTACCTCTACATATCACTGGCAAAGAAGAATGGGATAATCACGGTCCTTCCCTGGTTTGCCTGCCTCAACAAAACCGGGAATCTGTTAGCAAGGAGGAAGGGCTTTAATGGCTACTGACACCACCAGCTGTGTCCCCCACAAGCATTACTGACTTTCCTCCTTGTTAACAGAAAATGCAGAAACAGTGAGAGACAGGCACCGCCATAGAAGCTGTAGATAGAGAAGCTGAAACAGCTCTGCAAGCATTAGGTGGATCTTTAGAGTGGAGATGCTTAGTGGCTGGGTGCCCTGATTGGAGCTTCAGTAGTGCTGGCTGCTAATGAGAATAATCAGATCTTATCTGTTTGGGAATTTGATTCTGGTTTTCATTAGAATGCATAAAGGGGGAACACCCTGCCATGCAATCTCTCTTCCCTAGGGACACACAGAACCAATCTAAGGAAAAAGCTTGACAGGAATCTCCAGTTTATCTATAAAACCAGCATACTTACGGTTTAAATAATCAGCCATAGGTTATTGGATTTCTTCTATTTATACTCTACTTTTATGAGAAACTGGCAAAGTGTATACACACATGCCAACGTTAGGGATTTAGTAGGAAAAGCCACTTCCAGGATATGTAAGAATTAAAGTCATACTAATTCAGCACAATCCTTAAACACCTACTCTAGCACAGTCTGTACTGCAGGGTAATAATAGAATGATAAGCCCAAGGCATTGCCGGACACAGGAGAGAGAACCAGCTCTTCTTTTCAAGTTTTATGCTAATTGTATGTTACTGTTGTTTAATTATTTGTCAGGGGAAGGCAATGAAGAATAATGAGAAAAGCATGGGTTTTCATAGTTGGCAGACTTGGAATCAAATTCCAGCTCTACCACTTAGTAACTGTCTGTCTCAGTTTCTTCATATATGTTGAGAGTCTTTTTGGTATCCACAAAGTAGTTTTACTGCACAGAAAGATTAATCTGAGACTTATTTTGGTGTTTAAAATGAATTTTCTTTCTTTAATGTTACAAATTTAAAACTTGAGTTTGTCCTTAATCTTTGTTCTTTTCTGTATTCTGTGTTTTTTGTTTTTCTGTTTTGTTTTTTTGTTTGTTTTTTGAGACAGGGTCTCTCTCTGTTGCCTAGGCTAAAGTGCAGTGGCATAAACACAGCTCACTGCAGCCTTGACTTCCTGGTCTCAAGTGATATCCTGCCTCAGGCTCCTGAGTAGCTGGGACCACAGGCATGCGCCACCATGCCTGGCTAATTTTTTAAAAAAATTTGTTATAGAAATGGGGTCTCACTTTACTGCCCAGGCTGGTCTCAAACTCTTGGGCTCAAGCAATCCTCCTGCCTTGGCCTCCCAAAGTGCTGGGATTATAGATGTGAGCCACCCTGCCTGGCTGTGTGTCCTTAAGCTTTTAAATATAACTTAAATCTTATTGAACCATTTATAAGTCTAGCAAATTTTAACAATTTTTTTTTTATATACTTCAAGTTCTGGGGTAAATGTAGAGAATGTGCAGGTTTGTATACCTGTGCCATGGTGGTTTGCTGTACCCATCAACCCGTCATCTACATTAGGTTTTTTTCCAAATGCTATTCCTCCCCTAGCCCCCCAGCCCCCCAACAGGCCCTGGTGTATGATATTCCCCTCCCTGTGTCCCTGTGTTCTCATTGTTCAGCTCCCACTTATGAGTGAGAACATGTGTATTTGATTTTCTGTTCTTGTGTTAGTTTGCTGAGAATGATGGTTTCCAGCTTCATCCATGTCCCTGCAAAGGACATAAGCTCATCCTTTTTTATGGCTGCATAGTATTCTGTGGTATATGTGTGCCACATTTTCTTTATCCAGTCTATCATTGACGGGCATTTGGGTTGGTTCCAAGCCCTTGCTATTGTGAACAGTGTTGCAATAAACATACATGTGCATGTGTCTTTATAGTAGAATGATTTATAATCCTTTGGGTATATACCCAGTAATGGGATTGCTGGGTCAAATGGTATTTCTGGTTCTAGATCCTTGAGGAATCGCTACCCTGTCTTCCACAATGGCTGAACTAATTTACAGTCCCACCAACAGTCTAAAAACATTCCTATTTCTCCATATTCTCTCCAGCATCTGTTGTTTCCTGACTTTTTAATGCTCACCATTCTAACTGGTATCAGATGGTATCTCATTGTGGTTTTGATTTGCATTTCTCTAATGACCAGTGATGATGAGCTTTTTTTCATGTTTGTTGGCTGCGTAGATGTGGCCGCATAGACACATCTGAAAAGTATCTGTTCATATTCTTCACCCACTTTTTGATGGGGTTGTTTTAACAATCATTGTTAAGGGAGCCTGTCAGAAAGGTTTAGTCTCATTTATAAACTTGGTTAATTAAACATCTTCAAATATTTTAAAGGGCATTTATATATTTAATATATTTGATTCCTTTCTTAAGGGTTTTAGTTGTCTAACTTAAAACTTTCCTTAGTATAATAAAAAATTGTGGCTAATAAATTAAACCTGTAAATATAGAAAACTGTAGTTCTCATAAATGTTCTAATATAGTGTGTAAATTTAGTGAAACTTCAAATGAAAATCATAAATCCGATAAGGTTTTTAAGTACATAATTTAAGTTGGGAGTTACAAGACTGTCACCTTATTGGGCAAATTCATTCAAATGTTAGAAATATATAAAACTTGCAGATTCCTTAGTGTGAAATATTAATATTAAACAATTCATCTATACAAATGATCATTGAAAGTCACTGAGATTCCTCTCAGCTAAGAGACCCGGAGCTACCGATACCTGGTATAATACTCCTCTTGTGTCTCAACTTAGAAACCTACTGTATCTTCCCATGTAATGCATAGGTTTGCTTCCTGAGTTTGCTTGCATGTTTCAGCTAGGGTGGATTCTTGTTTTTCACTCTGCTTAGTTGGATGTGGTGAACTTTATTTATAGCTGCAAATCAATTTCAAGAGAGGGCTGTTTGGGTAACCCTTGTCCCTGGTGTCGATTTATATTAATTTCAATGTACATATTCTAAGAAGCCTGTAATCCTTGTCCTGGTTAGTGCAGATTGGACTTTGCATTTCCTTGGTTCTTAAGATCTGTACGTGTCCCCCTAGCTTCTTCTGAGTTTCTAGAGCCACATGACACTTGTTATTGATAAAGTTTGGATACTTGTCCCCTCCAAATCTCATGTTAAAATGTGATCCACAATGTTGAAGATGGGGCCAGGTGGGAGGTGTTTGGGTCATGGGAGCATAGCTCTCATGAATGGCTTAGTTCCCTTTACATTGTAATGAGTTGTTTAACTCTTTTTGTTAAAAAGAGTCTGGGACCTCCCTCCCCTCTCTCTTGCTCCCTCTCTTGTCATGTGACATGCTGGCTCCCC
Organism: Ateles fusciceps; assembly: GCA_036589455.1. Taxonomy (NCBI): domain Eukaryota; kingdom Metazoa; phylum Chordata; class Mammalia; order Primates; family Atelidae; genus Ateles; species Ateles fusciceps. The sequence continues at coordinate 18,336,235 of JAZHEH010002507.1, read as the reverse complement.
TTCCCTTTTGCCATGGCTAAAAGCTTCCTGAGGCCTTAACCAGAAGTAGATGCTGGCATCATGCTTCTCATACAGTCTACAAAACCATGAGTCAAAATAAATCTTTTTTTCTTTACATATTACCCAGTCTCACATATTTCTTTATAGCAATGCAAAATGGACTAACAGAAAATTGGTACCAGGAATATGGTGTTACTATGAAGATATTTGAAAATGTGGAAGCAGTTTTGGAACTGGCTAGCAGGCAGAGGTTGGAAGAGTTTGAAGGGCTCAGAAGAAGACAGGAAGATAATGGGGAAAAGGCCTCAAAGGCATTTCAGAAACATTACAGGCCATGTCTACCATCACAGATCCAGAGACCTAAGAGGAAAGAATGGTTTTAGGGGTCAAGCCCAGTGTGCCACTGCCCCGTGGCACCTCACGATGCTGCTCTCAGAATCCCAGCATCTCTGGTTCTAGCCTTGGCTCAAAGGGCCCCAAATACTGCTTGGGCTGCTGCTTCCTAGGACACAAGCCATAACCCTTGATGGCTTCCATGTGTTGTTAAGCCTTCAGACATGCAGAATGCAAGAGTGAAAGAAGCTTGGCAACTTCCACTTAGATTTCAGAGGATGTATTGGAAAGCCTGAGTGCCCAAGCAGAAACCAGCCATACAAGTAGAGCCCTGCAGAGAGACTCTACTAGGGCAGTGCTGAGAGAAAATGTGAGGTTGGAGCCCTCACAGAGTCCTCACTGGGGCACTGCCCAGTGGAGCTGTGGGAATGGGATCACCACCCTCCAGACCCCAGAATGGCAGAGCCACCAGCAGCATGCACTTTCAACCTGGAAAAGCTGCAGGCATTTGACTCTAACCTGTGAGAGCAGCCACATGGGCTGCACCCCACAAAGCCATGGGGATGAGACCTTGGGAGCCCAACCCTTGCAATGGTGTGCCCAGGATGTAGGACATGGAATCAAGGAAGATTATTTTGGATCTTTAAGGCTTAATGTCTGCTCTGCTGGGTCTCTGTTGAGGCCTGTTGTCCCCTTATTTTGACCAATTTCTCCCTTTTGGAATGGGGATGTGTACCTAAGGCCTGTACCACCATTGTATCTAGGAAGTAGATACAAGTTATAAAATAACTTGTTTTTTATTTTATAGGCTCACAGTCGGAAGGAACTTTCTCTGAATCTCAGGTGAGACGTTGGACTTTGGATTTTTGAGTTGATGCTTGGAGCTAGTTAAGACTTTTAGGGATGATTGAGAATGAATGATTGCCTTTTGCAATGTGAAAGGGACATGAGACTTGGGGGGGGCCAGGGATGAAATGATACAATTTGAATATTTGTCCTCTCCAAATCTCATACTGAACTCTGATCCACAATGTTGGAGGCAAGGGTCTGGTGGGAAGTCTTTGGTTCATGGGGCCAATCTGTCATGAATGGCTTGTTACCTTCTCCATGGTAACAAGTTTACATGAGATCTGGTTGTAAAAGGGTCTGGGACCTCCCCCTCTCTCTCTCTTGTTCCCTTGCTTGCATGTGACATGCTGGTTCCCCTTTCTTTCCACTATGACCAAAAGCTTCCTGAGTCCTTACCAGAAGCAGATGCTGCTGTCATGCTTTTTGTACAACCAGCAGAACGATGAGCCAAAATAAACCTCTTTTCCTTATAAATCACCCAGTCTCAGTTTCTTTACAACAACGTAAAACAGACTGACACAAATATGTTCCCTGAATGCTGGATATTAAAATAATAACTGATTTAATTTCATGGCTTTCTTTGTGATCACAACATATGAGGTCCGTTTATTAGCAATATATGAGTTTGGAATTATAATATCAACCTTGCAAGATTGTTGTGAGAACTAGCATGAATTAAAGTAAGGCACCTGCTTCAGTAATGATAGTAACTTTTAGGCACTCAATCAGCTATAGCCACTCCTACTGTTTTCACAGTTCATTGAGCTGACCACATTTTGTCAATAATGTGCCCTACTCATTTCCTTACTTACCCCTTGAATTCCATAGTTAAGTATTACATCATTGCACCCTTGCCTAAACCCTCAGTTGTATTGCCCCTTTCTTTCTTCATCATGCTACTGTGGCAAAACCCCTACCTGTGTAATCCCATACTACCATACTCCTTGGTCTTCCATTAAATTCTGGTTCACTTACTTTATTATTATTATTATATTTATTTATTTATTTATATTATTTTTTTGAGACAGAGTCTCACTCTGTTGCCCAGGCTGGAGTGCAGTGGCACGATCTCAGCTCACTGCAACCTCTGCCTTCCCGGTTCAAATGATTCTCCTGCCTCAGCCTCCTGAGTAGCTGGGATTATAGGCATGGGCTACCATGCCTGGCTAATTCTTGTATTTTTAGTAGAGACAGGGTTTTACCATGCTGGCCAGGCTCATCTCAAACTCCTGACCTCAGGTGATCTGCCTGTCTTGGCCTCCTAAAGTGCTGGGATTACAGGCGTGAGCCACCGCACCTGGCTGGTTCAGTTACTTTAATGCTGACTGGCAATCGGTACACTTTTGTAATGTGTTTACTTCCCCCACTGTTCTCAAAAGCTATTTTATACTTCATGTCTCATTTCTCCTTAAATTGCCATTCTTACTTTGAACTGATGAACTTTCTTCCAACATCTCCGAGAAAATAGAAGCATTCACAGAATAACTTCCACATACTCCCCCTCCATATACAACCACCTCCCTGCGTCTATCCTCATTTCTCCAGGATGAACCCCTGGCAGAGATAAACTCTTCTATTTCTGTGCTAGATCTCACCCCCTCTTGTCTATTTGAAGACATTGCTCCAACAAACTCTTCTCTCTAATCATCAAATTTTTCTCATAGATCTTTCCCATTAGCCAACAAAATCACTATTAATTCTCCTCTTTTAAAATCCTCTTTTGACTTCATTTCTTGCCCATTAAACCTTCATTTTAAACTTCCTTTTATAACAAAACTCCTTGAATGAGTTGTCTCCATTTCTTTTCTCTCATTATCTCTTGAGCATATTCCAACCAGGCCGTCAGCATACCACTTACGGAGTTCACAGACGACCTCCATTTTCTAAATCTCATGGTCCGTTCTCAGATCTCATCTTACTTAGCCTACATGCAGAGTTTAACACTTTAAAACTCTTTCTTCCACCACTGTTCTGGTTTTTGTTGTTGTTGTTGTTTTCCTGCTACTCCATTTGCAGCTGCTTCTCAGCCTACTTTGCTTAGAAGTAGCTGCAAATGTTGTAGCAGTTAAGAAACTCAATCCTCAGGCCTCTACACCTTTCTCTCTACACTTTTTCCTTTGGTGCTATGATTGAGTCTAATGATTTCAAATACTGCCTTATACCCAATGACTCCCAATTGTATGTCTCCAACATGGTCTTCTTGTCTATTCAACATCTCTGCTTAGAAGTCTAGTGGACATCCTAAACTTAACACTGTCTTAAACTAAGGCTCTGAGCTTACCCTAACAAATATGCTCCCCCTCTAGTCTTCTACATGTAAGTAAGTAGCAGCTCTATCCTTCCATTTATTTAAGATAAAAACCTTGGCATCATTCTTGACTTTAGCCTTCTTCCAACACACGATGGGTTAAGTCTGTGTCTCTCCAAAATTCATGTTGAAACTTAATCCTCAATGCAGCAGTATTAAGAGGTGGGATCTTTAGAAGGCTCTAATCTCATGGATGGTATTCGTGCCTTATAAAAGGGCTGGAGGGAACTAGCTAGAACCTTTGCCCTTCCATCTCTTCTGCCATGTGAAGACACAGTATTTGTCTCATTTGAATGATGCAGCAAAAGAGTCATTTTGGAAGTTGAGAACAGTCCTTGTCAGACATTGAACCTATTGATGGCTTGATCTTAGACTTTCCAGCCTCCAGAACTGTGAAAAATAAATTTCTATTATTTATAAATTACCTCGTCTCAGGTATTTTGTTATAGCAGCAAAAATGCACTAAGACACAACTCATCTGATATATCAGCAAATCCCCTTGGCTTTAAATAAAATATATTTCCAGAAGTCAATCATTTCTAATACCTCCACTGCAACTGGCCTGATTCAGCCTACTCTCCTCTCTGCCCTGGATTTCTAGAAATAGCGTCCTTGCTGTTCTCCTTGCTTCTATCTTGCCCCCATCTCCGTTTATACTCAAACCAACAACCACTTTGAGTGTTTTTAAAAATTTAATCAGATCATGTTACTCCTCTATGAATGACTTCACATCTCTGAGAAGAAATGTCCTTAGAATGGCACTACATGATCTGGAAGTTGATCACCTCTCACACTGCACCTTTTACCACTATTTTTTAAAATTCATTTGACTCTAAAATGCCAAACAGACTCCCACATTGAGGCCTTTGCACTACTGGGAGTGCTCCTTCCTAGATGTCCACACTTTTTACTCCCCCACTTCCTTTGGGTCTTGTAGTTCATTGTCATTGTAGTTCATTTAGACAGGTTAGGCTAGGTTATGCTGCAGAAACAAGCAACCTCAAACCCAGTAGTTTCAAGCAAATCAGAAAACATCCATTTTGGTTCTGTTTCATATTGTTCTCATTCCAGGTTCCAAGCAGACAGAACAGCCACTATTGGAACATAGATGTGGCAGACAGAAAGAGGATGATGAATCATATACCAGCTCTTAAAGCTTCCATGGCAAAGCAGCATACATCACTTCTACTCACATTTCATCAGTCAAAGCAAGTCACTCGGCATCTCTAATTCCAATGTAGCAAGGAAATATAGTCTTTTCGTGTGCCCAGAAGAACCAGAAATATTCATGAAGAATACTATAATATGAATGGTTACTATGGTCACCATCTAATGGAGGCCTTCCCCAACCATGCTATCAAATATTGCAAGCCTTCTTGACCACTTTCCAATCCACTTATTCCCTTTACCTACTTTATTTATTTAGCATCACAATGTACATGTACTATATATATTACTTATTTATCTTGTTTATTTTATACCATTTCCCATTAGAATATAAACTCCAAGGGAATAAAGTCTTTTGCCTGTTTTATTCAATGCTGTGCTCCTAGTGCTTAGAACAGTAACTACTATATAAAAGGTCTAGATAAAAATTTGTTGAATAGGCCAGGCACGGTGGCACATGCCTATAGTCCCGGCTACTCAGAAGGCTGAGGCTGGAGGATCTCTTGAGTCCAGGAGTTCTGGGCTGTAGTGTGCTATGCCAATTCGGTGTCCACACTAAGTTCAGCATCAATATGGTGACCTGCTGGGAGCAGGGGACCGCCAGGTTGCCTAAGGAGGGGGTGAACTGGCCCAGGTAAGAAATGGAGCAGGTCAAAATTCCCATGCTGATCAGTAGTGGGATCGTGCCTGTGAATAGCCACTGCCCTCCAGCCTGGAAAACATAGCAAGACCCCATCTCTGAAAAAAAAATTTGTTGAATAAATGAATGAATAATAATAAGAATATAGTTTATGATCCATGTAAAATATACAATAATTTTCAGTTGATAAGGCTTAGGATTTGGCTGAAATCAGGGTTGGTATTATTTATTCATTCAATAAATTTGAGTTCATATCTGTAACTTATGCAAGGCTCTACACATCAAGGAGAACATCCTCATCCACAAACATATCAGGTACATGAGAACTTATTTTATAATACTTCCCCCAATGGAGGAGCAGGACCTGCTTGACTTTCATGGAAACAAAAGTCATAATCTTCCCTTTCCAGCTAAGATCTGGCTAAAATCAAGATTTCTTGTTCAGAAGTACTAGAAGGTATCATGTGTGGTAAACACACTTCCTAATTTCTCCTTGACCCATTGGCATTTCATCACATGTACAGCATCCCCCACCCTGTAAACAAAATTTATGCCAGTGATGAAGCTCTCAGCCTGTTAATTTGAAAAGTTTTCATCAGCTTGAGATTGGCCTCTTTGCATCATGGTCTTTTTTAATGAATCAAATAATGCATTTTTCATGTGTAATTAAACAGTATCTTAAAAGGCTCTGCCTTCTTCAAAACACTCATGTGGAATTCATTTTCACATAAGGATAATGACACTCAGCACTGAGGGTAGACACTCTGTTGTGAGGGCTGTGGATATTCACCTGCTCCTTGAGGGCAAATCATAAAGGAAATGAGTACAAACCCTGAAACAAGTTCTTACTCAGCAGAAAACGAAGTTATGACATAAATATCTAATCCAAGGCTAGTTGACTAACCAACTTAGAGATATTATTGCTGAGTCAATGGTTTGTACCAAGGTTTTTGCTTTTCAAACACCACAATCAGGTGTGTAAAACATTTGAGGGAGCAATACGTACATTTGCATATCATGTGCATATAGTTTGCATAAGATTACACATCATCTTCAGGAAAATTCTTGATTGAAATGAAATTAGTGATTTTTTTTCATATCCTTATCAGGTTCTCCTTAGCTCCTGTCCCTCAATCTTCACGGTTCCTCACTGCCTACAGGAAAAAAATGCAGTGTCCTCTGCCTGGTGTTTTATTGATCTCAACCACCAGTCCTGCCATCATCTCTCTTCCCTGTATTATCCCTGCATTATCATACACACCAGTCATACAGAACCTGCTCACTGCTGTCAAACATGCCAGGAGGTGTCATTATTGTTTGACTGCCTGTGATTTTTCTTCCTCCAGTCATATGTACATCATGCTTCAGGGGCCTCCACAAAGTCCTAGGGTGTAGGTTCTGATTAGTACATAGCCAGCTTGATAGAGATATCCCTTCTGTTAGTGATTGGTTTAGGCATGGGCATGCGATATAATCCTGGCCAATGAGAAGCAAAGGGAAGCCTGCCAGGGGGCTTCTTGGAAAGTTTCCTGAGTCTTAAAAGGGGACACACACACAAAAGACAAGCCTAACTTCTTTTTTGCTTCTGGACAGGGCTATGGTAGTTCCCAGAGCAGCTTCAATATCCCATAACCATTGATGGTTGGTGGCACACTTTGAGATGGCAGAGCAGAAAGATGGAAGGACCTGGAATCCTGAAAAGGTCATTGTGCCCCTGGCTTAGGCAATCATAATAACAACTATAATGTTAGCTAAGTATCAGGCACTGTCATGGCATCTTAGATATGTTAACTCATGTAATCCTCACAACTATCTTATGAGGTGAGCGTTATTATTATCATCCTTATTTTACAATTGAGCAAACTGAAGCAGAGAGAGTTTGATGGCCAGGATCACTCTCCTGATCTATTTGTTTTCTCAGCTTTTTATTATGAAATTTAAAGTCTAGCATACTAGAGAATAGTGTAACGAATCCCCATGTACCCATCAATCATCCAGCTGAAACAATTAGCAACTCATGGCCAGTCTTGGCTCATTTGTGCCCCTGTTCACTTTTCCTCTGTCCCACATGATTTCGAAGCAAATCCCAGACCTCCTATTATTTCATTCTAGAATATTTGATGCGTGACAAGAACTGGAAGCTACTTTTATGTGTTAAGATAAAGATAAAGCTACTTTATCTTCTGTTATAATCAAAACTAGTTGCTAAATATTCATGACATTTTGCTCATAAAAAATTGAAAATGTAGAAAATCTAAAGGCAAAATATACAAATCATAGTATGATTTTAGAATCATGAATTCTAGAATGTAATCTCCTAGAAATAACAACTGTTATAGACTGAATGTTTGTGGCCCCCTCCAAAATTTATATGTTGAAACTTAATCCCCAATGTGATAGTATCTGGGGATAGAGTTTTGGGAGGGGAGTAGGTCATGAAGATGGAACCCTCATGAATGGGATTAGCGTCCTTATAAAGAGGAACCAGGGTTCCCTTGCCCCTTCCACCACGTGAGGTTACAATAAGAAGATGGTATCTATGAACCAGGAGGCGGGCCCTCATCTCACTAAGAATCTGCCGGCACCTTAATCCTGAACTTCCCCACCTCAAAACTGTGAGATATAAATTTTTATTGTTTATAAGCTACCCAATCTTTTCTTCCTTCCTTCCTTTCTTTCCTTCCTTCTTTCTCTTTCTTCCTTTCTTTTTCTTTCTTTCTTTCTTTCTTTCTCTTTCTTTCTTTCTTTCTTTCTCTTCCTTCCTTCCTTCTTTCTTCTTTCTTTCTTTCTCTCTCTCTCTCTCTCTCTTTCTTTCTTTTTTTGATGGAGTCTCACTCTGTCACCAAGGCTGGAGTACAATGGTGCAGTCTCAGCTCACTACAACCTCTGCCTCCCAGGTTCAAGCAATTCTCCCGTCACAGCCTCCCGAGTAGCTAGGATTACAGGCACACACCATCAAGCTGGGCTAATTTTTGTATTTTTATAGAGATGGGGTTTCACCATGTTGGCCAGGCTGGTCTTGAATTCCTGACCTCAGGTGATCTGCCGCCTCAGCCTCCCAAAGTGCTGGGATTACAGGAGTGAACCACCGAACCTGGCCAGTAAGCCACCCAAAGCATAGTACGCTCTTATGGCAGCCCAATCTGACAAAGACAGCAACTGATAATAGTCATGCATGTCCTTTTGTATTTTGTATAAGTTTCTTTTGAATATGAGATTGTGTTTTTCTTCTTATTATGACCTGAGAATTTTCCATCTTCATTCCAGCCCCCATGATCTTTGGGTGCTGGGCTCCCTCCATCCTTTCTTCTTCTAGCAACATGAACGCGTCCTTGGACACCTGCTTCCGGTATCATTGCTCTGCCTCATCTGGGCTCCTTTTACACTTTGAAACACCTTCATGTTGGTACTTTAATAGCATGTGGCAATAATCTGTTTATCTGTATCCTTGACTAGACCAGAGACTACTTTTTAATTGTTTGTTGCTGGTTGTTTTTTAAATCTCTGGTGCCTACATTGTTATAAAAAACAATGTGACAAAACCCGTTATTGTAAGGATGATGTTGAATGTGGGGGTGCCTGCATTATAAAGTGTTCTCTTTAGAAGGATCCAGTGAAGAAATCTTCCACTGATCCCGGGCCCAGGTAAAACCATCTTGGTCCTGAAAACCGGTGTGTTTTCTTTAGCAGATTTGTTTTTATCAGTTGTTGCCCTTACGAGTTCGGGTTGTTATGACAGAATACCATAGATTGTGTGGCTTATAACGCATGAACAGTTGTTAGGTTATTGACTGAGTCACCAGAAAACTCCGAGCTGAAGTCTTGGACCTAACTTTGAACAGCATTTCAAAGCATTAACTTTCTCATTCGTTTTTAATTTTATTTTTCTTTCATCATAAATTCTTTATATTTGAAAAAAACCATAGTATTGAGACAGGACCATTTTTGACATGTTAATTTTTTATTTTTCTTCTCCTTTTTCTATGAATGCAGCTTGCAGATTCTGTGCTTTCTTGCTTCTGAGCTGGTAACATTAGGGTTGACTTCTTCTGAATTTGTTTAGAAATGTTTAAAATCTTTAAGGAAGTTGAGCTAAGTGTGCTGGGTAGAGGGAAAAAGGCTTCTGAGAGAAATGTGGAAAGAGGGAGAATTCCCCCCATATTGACAAGAGATTCTCAATGTCAATTTTTGGATCTGTGGGTTTAGAGAAAGCAAAGGGAGGCAGAACTCTAGAAAAGTAGTAAGACCCCAGGTAAGAAATGTGGCCATTTCATTTGCCGGCTTAGGACACTGAGCAGCAGGCATGACTTGGTATCAGCAGAGTCACTGGAGCTACGTGAACTGGCACGGTGACTATCTCCTCGTTACCAGGGCACTGAGCATCAAAGGGACCCCCTCAATGCCTCGGAGTTATGTAGGACTCTGAAGCTTTTGTATTAATGTGAAGGTAGGAACCCTCAAAATGGCTGAGGCTGAATTTCCCACCTACCCAACAGGAGTGGGCCAGATTAGAAATTAAGTTGGATTTACAGAAAATGAAAAAAATAATATTTCTTGCATATCTGAATTTTAGACTGAGATTCATATTCACTACAATACTTGCTGAATTTCTGAAATTCAACCCCTATCCCGTTAGGAATGAGATAGTGTGCAAACAGAGAATAACATTGCTCTTATCATGGAAAGAATATGTGAGCTTTATTGGCAGTTCTATCATTATTGTACTTCTGGATCTTAATTTTTTTCCCTTAGGTTTCTCCAATTGCCTCCCAACTATCCTAGCAGTGCCTGGTCTTGTTTGCTTCAATGCACCCTTCACCAGCTGTCAGAATTGTCTTTTGCAAATGCAGATTGGTTTGGGTCACACTTCCTTGGTTAAAGTTCTCCATTAAATCCCGTTGGCCTCAAGATAAAGTCAAAGCATACAAAGGCCTTCATCATTTGCTTCTTGTCTACCCCTGTAGCCTCATATTCTAAAAATATCCCACACTTCTACTCACACCTGACTCTCAAGCAATATTTGCTCTTCTGCAAATGCATCATGCCCCTCTTCTCTTCTAGTTCTTGTTGCTTATGACAACTGTCCATGAACTAACCCCTACTCTTTCAGAACTCTTATCAGGCATCACTGTCATACAGGCAGCCTTTCCCAGCTCTTCCCTCTCTACAAGGATTAGGTGTGGTGTCCCTGCGATGTGTTCCCCAGACATCCTAAGGTTACACATGCATCACTTATCACAATGATTTGAACAGCATGTGTCACAGTAAGAAAGAACATGGAAACTTGTTTCCAATTGGGGCTTGGGTATCTACAGACATGTTTGGTGGATGGTAAAAAGGAAGCAGGAGAGACATCACAGAGAGGGTCACTGGTGGTCTAGAGAAAATGGGGAAGAAGTTTGTCACTGTGGTTTACACTTAGGAAGAGGGCCTGAATGCAGAGTAGTTTGGAGTACAGTGTGAAGATGATCTCATATATACCAGAGACAGAGACTACTCAACTCTGCCCCAATATCCATTCTCCTTGTTTCCATTTTAGTGATTAAAAAGATCTCCAGGGTTTCAGCTGATCATATAGTCAGCCCGCAAAAGATTACACTTTCCTAGCCTCCCTTGCAGCTAGGTACAATCACGTGACTAAGTTCAAGACAATAGGATGTTAGTGGAAGTGACCTATGGAAACTTCCAAATTATTGCTTTAAAGACAAAGTTGCTGGCTCTGACTTCCTCTTCCTCAAATGCAGATATAAACAAGAAATCCTGGATTCTTGAACGATCCTGTGGAGCAGAGCAGAGCAGAGCAGACCTCATAGGGTAAAGAGCTTGCTTAACTCAACACTGGTAAGTGAGAATTAAGTAAATTTCTGCTGTGTTTAGTTAAGGTGATTGTATGACTCTTACTGAGAATGGAAACTCAGCGTGGGATGGGGGATTAAAAGAAATGATGCCAGAGTGCATCTTCCACAGCAGGTCCTGTGCTGTGTAAGAATCATAGAGGATCACCAGGTATGGTGGCTCATGCCTATAATCCCAGCATTTTGGGAAGCCAAGGGGGGCAGGTCACTTGAGGTCAGGAGTTCAAGACCAGCCTGAACAACATGGTGAAACCCAATCTTTACTAAAAATACAAAAATTAGCTGAGTGTGGTGGTGGGCACCTGTAATTCCAGCTATTCAGGAGGTTGAGGCAGGAGAATTGCTTGAACCCAGGAGCCAGAGGCTGCAGTGAGCAGAGATCGTGCCACTACACTCCAACCTGGGTGGCAGAGTCTCAAAAAAAAAAAAAAAAAAAAAAAAAAATCTTATAGGATCCCATTAAGGACTCACTTTGAGTCCATGAGAAGCTCAGCATTTAGACTTCTGCCATAAATAGCCATTGACCTCCAAGGAAATAAGGACCAAACAGACCCACGTAAAATAGAAGAATTTGATTTCCTCTTCCTGCTTTTAAGGCCAAAAAATAGTGGAGAAGAAAAGAAAAACCAAGAAAGGAAGGAAGAAAAATGAAAGAGAAAAGACCACTCCCTTAGTTAGGAGGAAGAGAATTAAGTTGGATATGAGTTTGAAGCTTTAAACTGGATTAATTGTATTATACTGAATATTTTTATACCTGAAAACAACTGTACATTTTACCTAAAATATCATTTAGGGAAGGTAAGGTGAGCTTCGCCAGAACTTTTTTAGGAGCAGTCACTGGAAGAAATATGTTTTGTTTTTTTTTATGTTTGAACTCTACTGAGTTTAGACCATTCAATAAACTGGTTACAAAAAAAAAAAAAAAAAAAAAAAACCCAAACAACGAAATATTCCATCTAGAATTATAACTCTAGCCATCCTGCTACCCAGATTGATGGTGGCCCTCTGCTTTATGAAAACAACAGCAATGAAAAGGTGAAGGAGAGAGAGATTAATTGGTCAGAGAGAGATGTAAGTATCAGAGATCTACAGTCAGGAAATGCCAGTGGCATTAGAGGCCAAGGATGGATGAGCAGCATCATGTTGGGGCCTTTCCGCAAAATACTGTGTGGTATTGGAGGGTAAACACCTCTCCACCACTCTTGATGTTCCCAGTTTTGTGGGATGAGCTCAATAAGAGCAACATTCTTGGCCTCTCTCTGCTTTATTCACTCCCTTCCAGGAGAGTTGGGAAAAGTTAACTGATCTGTAAATTTTGGCAGAATAAACTGGGCATAGTTAGCTCAATTTCTTCCTTATTTGTTCTGAGAGTAAGCGCCCCAAGAGTCACACTGCATTCTACCTCTCCATGACAAATGTCACAGGAAACTGATCCTCCACAGGGAAATCTGCAGTGGGGCTTCAATCCTTCTGGGACGGGGTGGCCAAGTTGGCCTGATTCAAACAGTAGGAGGTGCACTAGCCCACAGGTAAAAGCTATGTCCTTCAACTTAGTTTTGTCAGTAATGAAGATGATATCTTGACCTCTTTCCATGTTAGTCCTTTGTCTTATTTCTCAATGGGTTCAGACCTTGTGTAGAAGAGACAACTAACATTATCGAGCCCTCTCAGTTCAACACAGAGGGCATCAATATGGTTGAGCAGAACAACTGCACACTCTAAACAACAGAAATAACAGCCGGAGGACTGGAAAGGGAAAGGCGATTAAGAAACAGTTCAAATAGTATTCAAGATATTCCAACCCCACCTTGGAACTCCCAGAGAGATGCAAAAAAGAAGGTGATGTGGATATGCCATATGGCAGGTGAGAAATAATAATAGAACAGATTTAAAGGCAAACTCTAAAGTGACTTCACCCCACCTTCATCAGCTAAGGGAAGATTCAGTCTGCAATAATCAACCAATACTTGAAGACTTCCTGACAGATAAATTATACTATCCCAGGTGTTTTATAGGCCTTTGGGGGAGAGGTAGTTTAACACCCAATAAGTTTATTGTCTCATACAAATTAATGAAATGTCAACTTTCCTTCCGCCATGGAAACCACATTTTTCCTGAGAGGTTTCCACCCAAATTCTTTCCCAGTTTTACCCCTCCTTGCTTTATTGGTTCTGTAGCCTAGTGGAAAAGGTATGATATTTTATTTGTTTAAAGGAATAAACCAGTGAGATCCAGCTGAACCATAAATGACATTGAAGGACTGAAGGTTCTCAAGGATGCAGAGTTTTGAAGATGTTCACAAATCAACATAAAGAAATAGAGAGGAGAAGGAGTTGGAACAAGATGGCTGAATAGAAGGCTCCGGTGATTGTCCCTCCCATGGAAACACCAAACAGAACAACTATCCACAGAAAAAAGCATGTTCATAAGAACCAAAAATCAGGTGAGTGATCACAGTCCCTGGTTTTACCACCATATTAAGAAAAGGGGCATTGAAGAGGTTAGGAAAGACAGTCTTGGATCATCTACACCATCCTTCTCCATCCCCTAGCAGTGGCCGCGTGGCATGAAGAGAGAGCAGGGGAGTGAGGGAATGTTGAGGGAGGGGAGAGCACAGTGGGGGAGCGAAAGCACAGTGATTGTGGGGCTTTGCATTGGAACTCAGTGCTGCCTTGTCACCGCAGAAAGCAACACAAAGCAGAACTCAGCCAGCACCCAAAGAGGGAGCATTTAGACCAGACTTAGGCAGAGACAATTTTGCCATCTTGGTGATCAGAACCTGAGTTCCAGCAAATCCTGCAACTGTGGGCCAAAGCACCCTGGGATCCTAAATAAACTTGAATGGTAATTAAGGCCACAAGAACTGGCAAGTCCTGGTGCTGTGCTGGACTCAGAGCCAGTGCACTTGGGGTGCACATGACCTAATGAGACACTAGCTGGGGTGGCCAAAAGAGTGCTTGCATCATCCCTTCTCCAACCGCAGGCAGTGCAGCTCAGGGAAAGACTCCTTCTCTCTGCTTGAGGAGAGGGGGAGAGTGAGAGAAGACTGTCTTGCCACCTGGATACCATCTCAACCACAGTAGAGTAAGAAACCAGGAAGAGTCCTGAGGCTCCCATTTCAGGCTCTAAATCCTGGAAGTCATTTGTAGACAAACCCTGTGCCAGAAGGAAAACTGTTGCCTTGAAGGAAAGGAGCCAGACCTGGCAGAATTCATCACCTGATGAATAAAGAGCCATGGGCCCTGAATAATTAGCAGCAGTAGCCAGGCTGTACTTGTTGTAAGCCTTGGGTTAGACTCAGAGACACGCTGGCTTCAGACATGACCCAGCACATCTCTAGCTGTGGTGGCTATGGAGAGAGACCCGCTCCCTGCTTGAGGAAGGGGAGAGGGAGAAGGTAAAGGGGACTTTGTCTTGCAGCTTAAGTATCAGCTTTGCCAAGAGTGGGGTAGAGCAACAAGTGGGCTTCTAGGGTCTCTAATTCCAAGACTTGGATCCTGGATGGCATTTCTGTATCTGCCCTGGGCCAGAGGGGAAGCCCACTGCCCTGAAGGGAGAGGCTCAGGGCTGGCACCACAAGCTGATTGAAGAGTCCTTGGGCCTTGAGTGAACATCGGCAGTAGCCAGGCAGTACTTGCCATGGACCTGGGGTAGTGGTGGCCATAGGGAGACACTCCTCTGCTTCAGGAAAGGGGAAGGAAGAGTGGGAAGAACTTTGTCTTGTGGCTTGGGTGCCAGCTCAGCTGCAGTAGAATAGAGCACAGGGTAGATTCCTAAGATACCCAACTCTAGGCCCTGGCTCCCAGACAGCATCTCTGGACCCACCTGGGGCCAGAAGGATCTCACCATTCTTAAGAGAAGGACACAATCCTGGCTGGATTTGCCACCTCATAATTGTAGAGGCCTTGGGCCTTGAGTGAATACAGATGATAGCCAGGCAGTGGTTGCTGCAGGCCTTGGGTACAAGACCTGGTGCTGTGCTGGCTTTGGGTCTGATCCAGCACAGTCCCAGTGGTGATGGTCATTCGGTGCCCTCCCCCAGCTCCAGACAGCTCAGCACAGAGAAAGATTCTATTTGTTTGGGGGAAAGTAAGGAAAGAAAATAAGAGTAATCCAGAGAATTCTTCTGGATCTTACCTAAGATCACCAAGGCGGTACCTCTACAAGTTTGCAAGAGCAACAATGTTACTAGACATGGGGTACCCCCAGTCCAGATATAGCTGCAGTGATCAAAGACAGATCACAACATTCAAGTCCCTTCAAATACCTATAAATCCTTCCCAAGAAGGATGGGTACAAAGAAGTCCAGACTGTGAAGACTACAATAAATGCCTGTCTCGTCAATGCCTAGACACTGATGAACAACCATAAGCATCAAGACCATCCAGGGAAACATGACCTCACCAATGAACTAAATAAGGCACCAGGGACCAATCCCAGAGAGACACAGATATGTGACCTTTTAGACTGAGAGTTTAAAATAGCTGTTTTGAGGAAGCTCAGCAAAATCCAAGATAACACAGAGAAAGAATTCAGACTCTAATTAGAGAAATTTAAAAAAGAGTTGAAATAACGAAAAAGAATCAAGCAGAAATTCTGGAGCTGAAAAATGCAATTGACATACTGAAGAATGCATCAGAGTCTCTTAGCAGCAGAACTGATCAAGCAGAAGAAAGAATTAGTAAGCTTGAAGACAGGCTATTTGAAAATACGCAGTCAGAGGAGACAAAATAGAAAAAAAAAAGGGCAAATCTAAGAGTTATTGGCCTTAAAGCAGAGGTAGAGAGAGGGAGATTGGGGTAGAAATTTTATTCAAAGGGATAATAATAGAGCACTCTCCAAATCTAGAGAAACATATCAACATTCAAGTACAAGAAGGTTGTAGAGAACCAGTTTAACTCAAATAAGACTACCTCAAGGCATTCAATAATCAACTCCTCAGTAATCAACTCCCACATGTGAAGGATATAGAAATGATCCTAAAGGCAGCAAAAGAAGCAAATAACATACAAAGGAGTTTCAAATTCATCTGGCAGGAAACTTCTCAGTGGAAATCTTATAGGCCAGGAGAGAGTGGCATGATAAAGTGCTGAAGAAAAAAAGTTTTATCCTAGAATAGTATATCCAGTGAAAATATCCTACACACATGAAGGAGAAATAAAGGCTTTCCCAGACAAAAGAAAAGCTGAGAGATTTTATCAACACCAGACCTGTTCTACAAGAAATGCTAAAGGTAGTTCTTCAGTCTGAAAGAAAAGGATGCTAATGAGCAATAAAAAATCATCCAAAGGTACAAAACTCGCTGGTAATAGTAAGCACACAGAAAACCGTAGAATACTATAACACTGAAATTGTGGTGTGTAAACTACTCATATCTTGAGCAGAAAGACTAAAAGATGAACCTGTCAAAAAATCGTAACTACAATAACTTTTAGAGACATAGGGTATAAGAAGATATAAATAGAAACAAGAAAAAGTTAAAAAGCAGAAGGATGAAGTTAAAGTGCAGAGTTTGCATCAGTTTTCTCTTTGCTTGTTTATTAGTTTATTTATGCAATTAGTGTTAAGTTGTCATCAGTTTGAAACAATGGATTACAAGATATCATTTGCAAGCTTCATGGTAACCTCAAATCAAAAAATATACAACAGATATACAGACAGTCACCTTCCACCTGAGAAAATCACCTTCACTGAAAGGAAGACAGGAAGGAAGGAAAGAAGGAAGAGAAGACCACAAAACCAGAAGACAAATAACAAAATGTCAGAAGTAAGTCCTCACTTATCAATAATAACACTGAATGTGGATGAACTAAACTCTCCAATCAAAAGACAGAGGGGGCTAGGTGCAGTGGCTCATACGTGTAATCCCAGCGCTTTGGGAAGCTGAGGTAGGAGAATCTCTTGAGTCCAGGAGTTTAAGACCAGCCAAGGCAATATAGGAAGACCCAATCTTTACCAAAAAAAATTTAGCCAAGCATGGTGGCATGCATCTGTGATCCCAGCTACAAAGGAGGCTGAGGTGGGAGAATCACTTGAGCCAGGGAGGTTGAGGCTGAAGTGAGCTATGATTGCACCACCGCACTGCAGCCTGGACAACAGAGCGAGACCTTGTCTCAAAAAATAAAAATAAATAAATAAGGACATAGACTGGCTATATATGCCAATAAGTTGGGAAACCTGAAGAAATGCATAAATTCTTAGACACATATAATCTATCAGGACTGAACCATGAAGAAATCTAAAACCTGAACAGACAACATGTAGCAAGATTGAGGCCATCATAAAAAGTCTCCCAGCAAAGAAAAGCCCAGCAGCCAATGGTTTCACTGTTGAACTTTACCAAACGTTTAAAGAACAACTAGTACCAATTCTACTGAAACTATTCTGTAAACTTGAGGAGGAGAGAATACTTCTGAACTCATTCTATGAGGCCAGTATTACCCTGATAGAAAAACCAGACAAAGACATGTCAAGAAAGAAAGAAAGAAAGAAAGAAAGAAGAAAGAAAGAAAGAAAGAGAAAGAAAACAAAAGAAAAAGAAAGAAAAGTACAGGCCAACATCCCCCTGATGAACACTGATGCAAAAATCCTCAACAAAATACTTGCAAATTGAATTCTACAACAAATTTAAAAGATCATTCATCATGATCCAGTGGCATTTATCCTAAGGATGCAAGGATGATTCAACATATGCAAATCAACTTATGTGATACATAACATCAACAGAATGAAGGACAAAAGCCATATGATCATTTCAGTTGATGCTGAAAAAGCGCTTGACAAAATTCAACATCCCTTCATGATAAAAAAATAATAAAATTAAAACCCTTTAAAAAAACTGGGTATACTAGGAGTTTGAGACTAGCCTGGGCAACATGGCAAAACCCTGTCTCCTAAAAAAAAATAAAAAATAAAAAAATTAGCCAGGCATGGGGGCACACTCCTGTAGTCCCAGCTACTCAGGAGGCTGAGGTAGGAGGATTTCTTGAGCCTTATAGGTGGAGGTTGCAGTGAGCTGAGATTGCACCACAGCACTCCAGCCTGGGTGACAGAGATGAGACCCTATCTCAAAAACAAACAAACAAAAATACAAAAAAAAAAAAAATGGGTATAGAAGGAACATACCTCAATGCAATAAAAGTAATCTACAGCATACATACAGCTAGTATCATATGGAATGGGGAAAAACTGAAAGTCTTTCCTCTAAAATTTAGAATGTAAAAAGGATGCCTACTTTCACCACTGTTATTCAATATAGTACTGAATGTCCTAGCTAGAACAATCGAACAAGAGAAGGAAATAAAGGGGATCCAAATCAGAAAGGAAGAAGTCAAATTATGTTTGTTTGCAGATAATATGCTTTTATATTTGAAAAGACTCCATCAAAAATACTATTAGAACTGATAAACAGATTCAGTAAAGTTGCAATACAAAAAAGGATACAAAATCAACATACAAAAATCAGTATGTGTCAAAAACATTTCTATGTGTCAAAGTGAACAATCTGAAATATAAATTTTAAAAAAGTAATCTCATTTACAATAGCTGCAAATAAAATAAAAAGCCTAGGAATTAACTTAATCAAAGACATGAAAGATCTCTACAATGAAAACTAAAAATTTATGCAAGAAATTTAAGAGAACACACACACACAAAAGATATTCCATGTACACAGATTGGAAGAATCAATATTGTTAAAATGTCCATATTTCCCAAGGCAATTTACAGATTCAATGCAATCCCTATCAAAATGCCAATGATATTCTTTGCATAAATAGAAAAAATAATCCTAAAATTTATATGGAATCACGAAAGACTCAGAATAGCCAAAGCTATTCTAAGCAAAAATAACAAAACTGGAGGAATTACATTACATGACTTCAAATTATATTTTATAGAGCTATCATAAGGCCTGTCTTGCCCTCCCCCTGGAAACAGACTTGGGGCTATTGTCAGGGGCATGGTGGGAGACTAGCCCTTCAGTTTGTGTGGGATCTGGGTGAGGCCTGTGACTGCCAGCTCTCCCCCACTTCCCTGACAGCCTGCATGACTCAACAGAGGCGCCATAATCTTCCTAGGTACATAACTCCAGTGACCTGGGAAACTCACCTCCATCTCCTACAGCAGCCACAGAAAGATCCACTCAAGGAGAGTCTGAGCTCAGACATGCCTAGCTCTCCCCTACCCACCGCCTGATGGCCCTTCCCTACCCACTCTGGTAGTGGAAGACAAAGGGCATACAATCTTGGGAGTTCTAAGGCCCTGCCCACCTCTGATCCCCCCTCCACAATACATAGCTGATGCTTTCTGGAAAGCACCACCTCCTGGTGGGAGGCCATCCAGCACAAAAATAGAGCACTAAATCACCAAAGCTGGGGGAACCTCATGGAGTCCATTGCACCCTTCACTACCTCCACTAGAATAGGCGCTGGTATCCAAGGCTGAGAGAACCATAGATGGCTCACATCACAGGACTCTATACAGACAACTCCCAGTACCAGCCCAGAGCTGGGTAGACTTGCTGGGTGGCTAGATCCAGAAGAGAGACAACAACCACTGCAGTTCAGCTCGCAGGAAACCACATCCGTAGGAAAAGGGGGGAGAGTAGTACATCAAGGGAACAACCCATGGGACAAAGAATCTGAGCAACAGCTTTCAGCCCTAGACCTTCCCTCTGACGGAGCATAAACAAATGAGAAGAAACCAGAAAACCAACACTGGTAATATGACAAAACAAGGCCCTTCCACACCCCCACAAAAACCCACACTAGTTCACCAGCAATGGATCCAAACCAAGAAGAAATCCCTGATTTACCTGAAAAAGAATTCAGGAGGTTAGTTATTAAGCTTGTCGGGGAAGGACCAGAGAAAGGCAAAGCCCAATGCAAGGAAATCCAAAAAATGATATAAGAAGTGAAGAGAAAAATATTCATGGAAATAGAGAGCTTGAAGAAAACACAATAAAAAATTCAGGAAACTTTGAACATACTTTTAGAAATGCTAAATGCTCTGGAAAGTCTCAGCAATAGAATTGAACAAGAAGAAAGAAATTCAGAGCTTGAAGGCAAGTCTTTGAATTAACCCAATCCAACAAAGACAAGAAAAAAGAATTTAAAAAATGAACAAAGCCTTCAAGAAGTCTGAGATTATGTTAAACAACAAAACTTAAGAATAATCAGTGTACCTGAGGAAGAAGAAAATTCTAAAAGCCTGGAAAACATATTTAGGGGGAATAATTGAGAAAAACTTCCCTGACCTTGCAAGAGATATAGACAACCAAATACAAGAAGCACAAAGAACACCTGGAAAAATCCGTTGCAAAAAGATCTTCACCTAGGCATATTGTCATCAGGTTATACAAAGTCAGGACAAAGGAAAGAATCTTAACAGCTGTGAGACAGAGCACCAGGTAACTATAAAGGAAAACCTATCAGATTAACAGAAGATTTCTCAGCTGAAACCCTACAAGACAGAAGGGGTTGGGGACCTATCTTCAACCTCATCAAACAAAACAATTATCAGCCAATAATTTTGTATACAGCTAAACTAAGCATCATACCTGAAGGAAAGATACAGCTGTTTTCAGGCAAACAAAAACCACCACTATGAGAACTGCTAAAAGGAGCTCTAAATCTTAAAACAAATCCTGGAAACACTTCAAAACAGAACCTCTCGAAAGCATAAATCACACAGGACCTATAAAACAAAAACACAAATTAAAAAGCAAACACAAAACCAAAAACCAAAGTACACAGGCAACAAAGAGCATGATTAAAGCAATGGTACCTCACATTTCAATACTAACATTGAATGAAAATGGCCTAAATGCTCCACTTAAAAGATACAGAACTGCAGAATGGATAAGAACCAACTACCTGCTGCCTTCAGGAGACTCATCTAACACATAAGGACTCACATAAAGTAAAGGGGTAGAAAAAGGCATTTCATGCAAATGGACACCAAAAGCAAGTAGGGGTAGCTATTCTTATATCAGACAAAACAAACTTTAAAGCAACAGTGGTTAAAAGAGACAAACAGGGACAGTATATAATGGTAAAAGGCCTTCTCCAACAGGAAAATATCACAACCCTAAACATATATGCACCTAACACTGGAGCTCCCAGATTTATAAAACAGTTACTAATAGACCTAAGAAATGAGATAGACAGCAGCTCAGTAATAGTGGGGGGACTTCAGTACTCCACTGACAGCACTAGTCAGGTCATCAAGACAGAAAGTCAACAAAGAAACAATGGATTTAAACTATACCTTGGAACAAATGGACTTAACAGATATATCCAGAACATTTCATCCAACAACTGCAGAATATGCATTCTACTCATCACTGCATGGAACTTTCTCCAAGATAGAACATATGATAGGCCATAAAATAAGCCTCAATAAATTTAAGAAAACTAAAATTATATCAAGCACTCTCTCAGACCACAGTGGAATAAGACTGGAAATCAACTCCAAAAGGAACCTTCAAAACCATGTAAATACATGGAAATTAAATAACCTGCTCCTAAATGAGCATTGGGTCAAAAACAAAATTGAGATGGAAATGAAAAAATTCTTTGAACTGAATGACAATAATGATACATCAAAACCTCTGGGATACAGCAAAGGCAGTGCTAAGAGGAAAGTTCATAGCCCTAAATGCCTACATCAAAAAGTCTGAAAGAGCGCACACAGACAATCTAAGGTCACACCTCAAGGAACTAGAGAAACAAGAACAAACCAAACCCAGACAGAGCAGAAGAAAGGAAATAACCAAGAGCAGAGCAGAACTAAATGAAATTGAAACAAACAAACAAAAAAAATACAAAGGATAAATGAAACAAAAAGCTGGTTCTTTGAAATGGTAAATAGAATTGACAGACCATTAGCAAGATCAACCAAGAAAAAAAGAGAGAAAATCCAAATAACCTTACTAAGAAATGAAACAGGAGATATTACAATGGACACCATCGAAATACAAAAGATTATTCAAGGCTGCTATGAACACCTTTACACACATAAACTAAAACACCTAGAAGAGATGGATAAATTCCTGGAAAAAATATTACCCTCCTAGCTTAAATCAGGAAGAATTAGATACCATGTATAGACCAATAACAAGCAGTGAGATTGAAACAGTAATTTAAAAATTACCAACAAAAAAAGTCCAGGACCAGATGGATTCACAGCAGAATTCTATCAGACAGTCAAAGAAGAATTGGTACCAATCCTCTTGACACTACTGACACTATTCCACAAGATAGAAAAGAAGGAACCCTTCCTAATTAATTCTATGAAGCCAGCATCACCCTAATACCAGAACCAAGAAAGGACATATCAAAAAAGAAAACTACAGAATGATGTCCTTGATAAACATATGCTAAAATCCTTAACAAAATACTAGCTAACTGAATCCACCAACATATCAAAAAGATAATTCACCATGATCAAGTGGGTTTAATATCAGGGATGCAGGGATGGTTTAACATACACAAGTCAATAAATGTGACACACCACATAAACAGAACTAAAAACAAAAATCACATTAAATCTCAATAGATGCAGAAAAAGCATTTCATAAAATCCAGCATCACTTTATGATTAAAATTCTGAGCAAAATCCACATACAAGGGACATACCTTAATGTAATAAAAGCCATCTCTGACAAATCCACAGCTAACATAATACTGAATGGGGGAAAGTTGAAAACATTTCCTCTGAAAACTGGAACAAGCCAAGGATACTCACTCTCACCACCCCCTCTTCAACATAGTCCTGGAAGTCCTAGCTGGAGCAATCAGACAAGAGAAAGAAATAAAAGGCGTCCAAATTGGTAAAGAGGAAGTCAAACTGTCACTGTCTGCTGATCATTTACCTTGAAAATCCTAAGGACTCCTCCATAAAGCTCCTAGAACTGATAAAATAATTCAGCAAAGTTTCCAGATACAAGATTAATGCACACAAATCAGTAGCTCTTTTATATACCAACAGCAGCCAAGCAGAGAATCAAATCAATAACTCAACTCCTTTTACAACAGCTGCAAAAAAATAAAATACTTAGGAATATAACAAACAAAGGAGTCAAAAGACCTCTACAAGGAAAACTACAAAACACTGATGAAAGACATCATAGACAACATGAACAAATGGAAACACATCCCATGCTCATGGATGGGTAGAATCAATGTTATGAAAATGACGATATTACCAAAAGCAGTCTACAAATTCAGTGCAATCCCCCATCAGAATACCACTATAAGTCTTCACAGAATTAGAAAAAACAATTCCAAAATTCATATGGAACCAAAAAAGAACCCACATAGCCAAAGCAAGACTAAGCAAAAATAACAAATCTGAGGCATCACACTACCTGATTTCAAACTATGCTGTAAGGCTATAGTCACCAAAACAGCATGGTACTGGCACAGAGACCAATGGAACAGAATGGAGAACCTAAAAATAAACTCAGATACTTACAGCCAACTGATCTTCACCAAAGCAAACAAAAACACAAAGTGGGGAAAGGACATCCTTTTCAACAAATGGTGCTGGGATAATTGGCTAGCCACCTGAAGGAGAATGAAAGTGGATCCTCATCTCTTACCTTACACAAAAATCAACTCAAGATGGATTAAGAACTTAAATCTAAGACATGAAACTATAAATATTCTAAAAGACAACATTGTAAAAACATCTAGACTTTGGCTTAGGCAAGGATTTCATGACCAAGAACCCAAAAGCAAATGCAATAAAAACAAAGATAAATAGCTGGTATTTAATTAAACTAAAGACCTTTGCATGGCAAAAGAAACAGTCAGCAGAGTAAACAGACAACCCACAGACTGGGAGAAAATCTCCGCAATCTGTACACCTGACAAAGAACTAATATCCAGAATCTACAACAAACTCAAACAAATCGGTAAGAAAAAACAATCCCATCAGAAAGTGGGCTAAGGACATGAATAGACAATTCTCAAAAGAAGATATACAAATGACCAACAAACACATGAAAAATGCTCAATATCACTAATTGTAAGGGAAATGCAAATCAAAGCCACAATGCGATACCACCTTACTCCTGTAAGAATGGCCGTAATCGAAACATCAAAACAACAGTTGATGTTGGCATGTGAACAGGGGAACATTTTTACACTGCTGGTGGGAATGTAAACTAGTACAACCACTAAGGAAAACAGTGTGGTGATTCCTTAAATAACTAAAAGTAGAACTACCATTTGATCCAGCAATCCCACTACTGGGTGTCTACCCAGAGGAAAAAAAGTTATTATTCAAAAAAGATACTTGCACACTCATGTTCATAGAAGCACAATTCACAATTGTAAAATAATGGAACCAACCCAAATGCCCATCAGTCAATGAGTGGATAAAGAAACTGGGACATATATATATATATATATATATATACACACACACACACACACACACACATACATATACATCATATACATATATATACACACACACACACACACACACACACATGGTGGAATATTACACAGCTATAAAAAGGAATGATTAACATCCTTTGCAGTGACCTGAATGAGATTGAAGACTATTATTCTAAGTAATGTAACTCAGGAATGGAAAGCCAAACATCATATGTTCTCAGTGAATGTGGGAGCTAAACTATGAGGACGCAAAGGCATAAGAATGATACAATGGACTTTGGGGACTTGGGGGGGGGAAGAGTGGGAGGGGGCAAGTGATAAAAGACCACAAATATGGTGCAGTGTATACATGGGTGATGGGTGCACCAAAATCTCACAGATCACCACTAAAGAACTTACTCATGTAACCAAATACTACCTGTACCCCAACAACTTATGGAAAATAAAAATAAAAATAGCTAAAAGGGCATAATTGGATTGTTTGTAACACAGAGAATAAATGCTTGAGGTGATGGATACCCCATTTACCCCGATGTGATTATTATGCATTGTGTGTCTGTATCAAAATATCAAATAACTCATGTACCCCACAAATATACACCTACCATGTACCCACATTTTTTCAAACATATATTCTTCATTTTATTTATAAGAATATAAGACCATATCTATAAAACGATATATTAAGTATAGGTAAAATAACCACATAAGAATACTTAGCAATCCCTAGACACAAAGATGCAAAAAAAATTTAAAAACCTAGTGAATCAGATAATATTAATGATGACTATGTTCGTAAAAATGTTCTACTTTCCATAATCCATCCCTTTGAATCTATTCTTTCACCTTCCATCCTCCTGTCCTCTATCCCACAGAGTCCAATGTCCAATCAGGACCTGGAACAAAACGCAGTAACCCTTTTTCATATATGTATGTATCATTGTATTACTGCAGGTGTGAAACACTGTGAAGATGATTTTAGAAACTGCTAATTTTTTTTTTTTTTTTCCGAGACGAAATCTCACACTGTGGCCCAGCTGGAGTGCAGTGGTGTGATCTCGGCTCACTGCAACCTCTGCCTTCTGGTTCAAGTGATTCTCCTACCTCAGCCTCTCAAGTAGCTGGGATTACAGGCGAGTGCCACCACGCCCAGCTAATTTTTGTATTTTTAGTAGAAATGGGGTTTTACCATGCTGGCCAGGCTGATCTCGAGCTCCTGACCTCAAGTGATCTGCCTGCCTTGGCCTCCCAAAGTGCTAGGATTACAGGCGTGAGCCATCGTGCCCAGCTAGAAACTGCTAATTTATAAACAAAAATAATTAACATGAACTTCTAGTTAACAGGAAAAACAGATGGACACTTAACATGAATATTAAAAGAAAATATTAAGAGTGTGCATTAGCTACTTCAGGAAAAGTATTGTAGATCTTTCTCCAACAAACATTTGTAAAAATTTAAGTGAAACAGAGGAAAATAAAGATTAGATTAGCATTTATAACATTAAACAAAATCAATTTTACTGTATTTAATTTTTAATTATTTAATTCCATTTAGGCTATGAGTCATTTAAAAAAAAGACCTCTTAGGGATTTTTTTCACCTTCCAAGCATTCTTGAAATTACCCATTTCTCATCCCCAAATCAGCCACACCCATCTCAGCACCATCAAGGATAATTCTAACTATGAATTTTCCAGAAGTTACCCACAAAAAAATTTTTTTTTTTTTTTTTTTGGAGACAGAGCCTCACTCTGTCACCCAGGCTGGAGTGCAATGGCACGATCTTGGCTCACTGCAACCTCCGCCTCCCAGGTTCAAGCGATTCTCTTGCCTCAGCCTCCTGAGTAGCTGGGATTACAGGTGCGTGCCACTGAGCCCAGCTAATTTTTGTATTTTTAGTAGAGACAGGGTTTCAACATCTTGGCCAGGCTGGTCTCGAACTCCTGACCTCGTGATCCACCCGCCTTGGCCTCCCAAAGTGCTGGGATTACAGGCATGAGCCACCGTGCCCGGCCTAAAATTTTAAAAATAAAAGAAATAGATTGATAGACATCACCATTCTGAACTGATTTTTCCTGTAGAGTCAGAGAAGCCTGGATTCAGGACACTTCCTGTCCTAAATACGTGTTTCATAATGACATGAGTACAAGTTCTCATTACAACACAGCTAACAAGGGCCAGATTGGTTGTGGTAGAGTTATTAATATATTTGCCACTTTGTGAGCTACATCTTTGTAGATAGGCCAGATCGAGGCCTTCATTGGGGTCATTTGGGGGGGCTTGGCAGGGTGCAGCAAGGTCACTCCATTCACTTCTGTGGTTGTTAGTCATTTTGTGTCCCAAAGTGCAGCAAGCACGAAGAGGCCCAATCATATATTGGCTTTGGGAAAACGGCAGGCTTCCACGGGATGCGATGCTGTATGATTCAAAGTGTTGGAGATGATATTCCTTAAACTTGGTCTAGTTCTCTTCTCCTCTTACAAGTAGAAGGTCAGGGTAGGTTAGCACGGAGGAAAAAGAACCAGCTTTGGAGTCAGGAAGTTAGTTCTCTGCTCAAAGGGCAGCTCTGCCACTTGTTTGCTATAACTTGAGACAAGCTCTCTCAACCTTTCTGAGTCTCAGGTTTCTCATCTGCACAATGGGATTAGAACTTCCTCATGGGGTTAACGCCAGCGCCAGTGAGATTGCATACGTAAAGACCTAATTCTGTGCTGGCAGGGCACGGTGGTTCATGCCTGTAATCCCAGAACTTTGAGAGGCCAAGGCAGGTGATGATCCAGGTGAGGTCAGGACTTCGAGACCAACTGACTAAAATGGTAAAACCCCATCTGTACTAAAAATACAAAAATTGGCTGGGCATGGTGGTAAGCATCTGCAATCCAAGCTACTCTGGAGGCTGAAGCAGGAGAATTGCTTGAACCTGAGAGGCAGAGGTTGCAGTGAGCTGAGATCCCACCATTACACTCCAGCCTGGGTGACAAGAGTAAAACTCCATCTCAAAAAAAAAAAAAAAAAAAAAAAAAAAAAAAAAAAATATATATATATATATATATATACACACACACATATTTAAAAGACCTAATGCCTATTACACACTCAAACAATGGTAGCAAAATATCTACCATTATTTTGGTAGGGACAAATAATAGACAATGAACAGTGATTTGCTAAACAAAGAGGAAGTGAGCACTTCAGAAAAATACGTAGTTTTGGAAAGGTGATATTAATCAAGTAGGGAAATCAGGAAGCGATTAGTGAAAAAAAAGCATAAACTATATCCACCTTGTGCTGAGTGCTGTGGACGTTTACGGAGCCCAAACAGACATGGCCTCCTCCACTGTAGTGTGCTTGATCCTGTTGGATATGAGTGTTAAATGTACATCAACCTGAAGTAGTCAGTTTACAACACAGGTTGACGAGCAACAAAATCGTTGCCTACCACATAATTCATAGTCTATAAGTATTTGTTAAGTGGATGAATAAAGGCTATCCGAATCAAATAATGGTTTCTGTGGATTTAAGACTTGCCGAATGAAGGTGTAAGAATCTGGATGGACTCACTCCCCAGAAAGACAATTTAACTGGTGAAAATCATGAATGACAATCATTTAAGTCTCTGAAAATTGTCCCAAAGGCATGTAGCAAATGGAGAAAGATTCATTCAATAAAATCTATTAAATATTGGTAAAAACAGTGAGAGTCTGTGGCATTTGAGCCAAAATGCATCCCTTTACCCCTTCCCAGAGCTTCATGCTGGAGTAGCTCTACTCCAGGCATGTGAAGCAAGAAGGCTGTGGCTGCCTCTCCACCCAGTCCCTAGCCTGGAGCTGGAGTTTCACTCAGAGAGGATCAGGCTGCCATTTCTTATCTTCCCCAGTTCCATGCTGCAGAAGCTCTGTTCTAAGCAGGCATGGCCAAAAGGATTGAGTTTCCCACTTCCACCCAGCTCTGACTCACGAGATGGAAGCTTTACTCCAGGTGCAAAGGCTGTGAACCCTGGAGCCCTTTGTTACCACCCCAACTTGCCAGTAGGGTGAAAGTTCCATGCTAGCAGGGGCAAGAAAAGATCAGGAGCTGCCACCCTGACCACTCTTAGAGCGGGATGTCATTTTGGTTAACACAGGTCCCTGTGCTCAGCTATGGTTCAGTGGCACAGGGGTTCTGCCCAGGGCAAAGACAGAGCATAAGTACTGAAGAGCCCTGCAGCTCTGCCGAAGGGAACTGACTTCATTTAGAACAGTGTGGAGAACTCCGTATCTAAAGCCACTATTGAAAACACTGGAGATCTTGGTGGAGGGCAGTTATAAGGAGGCTGGAGCTCCATTATTTGTACAAGAAAAATGACAAGGCAGAGGCTTAGTGGAGAGAACCAGAGCAAGAGAAAACCAACAAGAGCTCTCCTGGGACCACAGGCAATTCTGGGGTCAAGAGGGATGTGCCCATAGGCCGGGCTGTGCCTAGTCAAGAGCCATCAGAGCAGGATGTAGGACTCATTTGAAAGGATCTCCCACCGGGCGCAATGGCTCACACCTGTAATCCCAGCACTTTCGGAGGTCGAGGCGGGCGGATCACCTGAGTTTGGGAGTTCAAGACCAGCCCGATCAGCATGGAGAAACCCCATTTCTATTAAAAATACAAAATTAACCTGGTGTGGTGGCCCATGCCTGTAATCCTATCTACTCGGGAGGTTGAGGCGGGAGAATCACTTGAAACTGGGAGTCAGAGGTTGTGGTGAGCCGAGATCATACCATTGCACTCCAGCCTGCGCAACAAGAGCGAAACTCCATCTCAAAAAAAAAAAGAAAAGAGAAAGAGAAAAGAAAGGATCTCCCAAGCTGCACACAGAACCATTAACACAGGGCAGACAGTTTACTGGAACAAAGGGCTTAAACACCAACTTTGACCACTGACTGACAAGAAGCGACTCTGACCAAAGGGAAACTCCTAGGAAACCAGGTTTAAAAGTAAACTCACACTCACCCCTGGCCATGTAGTACACTGTGTGATTGCCCAGGGCTGTACCCTCTTGGGAATGATTATAGAAGGAACCTCCAAGCTACTACCCCCTTGCTGAATGTGGGGCAAAAAAAGTAACCTCCCTAAATTGTAACAGAAATCTCAGGGCCACACACACGTTCATTGGTAAAGGGGGTGGAAAAACCTAACTAGTGAAAGAAGTTAAACACAATTTTTGACCAATAAATGGTTTATGCCAACCCAGGGGGTGACCTTTAGGTAGTCAGACTAAAAGATGAAAACAAAGAGAAAAAAATCTGGGCAGGGGCATCAGAGGCTGCACATTGCAGCAGAAACAGAATGTGGAATTATTTCAGCCAAATCACCAAACAAACAAACAATTTCCGGAGGGGATTAGTATTCAGAGTTGTTATATTATCTAAGATGGCCAGTGTTTAACAAAAAATTACAAGACATGCAAAAACCAGGGGGGAAAAAAACAGGCAATAATAAAACAGCCATTGAAGGGGTCTATACGGTGGACTTAGCAGACAGACTTCACAGCCATTAGAAAAACTCCTAGAAGAAAACGTAGAAGTAAATCTTTACAACTTTGGGTCAAAAAATAGTTTTTAAATAAATCACCAAAAGCATAACCAACAAAAGAACAGATAAATTGAACTCCATTAAAATAAAAACTTTTGTGCTGTGAACACCATCATCATAAAAGTGAAAGGACAACACAGAATGGGAGCCAGTATTTACAAATCATATATTTGGTAAAGGACCTATATTCAGAATGTATAAAGAACCCTTTAACTCAAGAATAAAAAGACAGATAACCCAATTTTTCAAATGGGCAAAGGATTTGAGTAGACATTTCTCCAAAGGGGAGATATAAATGGCCAATAGGCACATGAAAAGACCCTCAACATCCTTAGTTATTAGACAAATGCAAATCAAGACCATCATGAGATCCCACATCACACCTGCTAAGATGGCTATGATTAAAAAATTAAGCAAGGATTGGAGAGGATACGGAGAAATGGAAGCCTCATGCTTTGCTGGTGGAAATGTAAAATGGTGCAGCTGCTTTGGAAAACATTTTAGCAGTTCTTTGAAATGTTAAATATAGAATTACCATATGACCCAGCAATTTCATTCCAAGGTATGTACCCAAGAGAAATAAAAACATATGTCCACACAAAAACTTGTTTATGACTGTTCAAGACAGCATTATTCAGAATAATCAAACAGTGGGGAACATCTAAATGCCCACCAACTGATCAATGGGTAAGTAAAACATGGCATATCCTTACAATGGAATATTACTCAGTTATAACAACAGATAAAATACTGACACATGTTACAACATGGACAAACCTTGAAATCACTATGCTCAATGAAAGACTCCAGTCACAAAAGACCACATGAAATGTCTAGAATAGGCAAATCTGTAGAGACAGAAAGTAGATTGGTGGTTGCCTAAAGCTGGAAGGTTGAGGGGAAATGGGTATGTGGTTTCTTTTCATGGTGATGAAAATGTTTTAAAATTGATCGTAGTGATGGTTAAATAGCCCTGTGAACATACTACAAAACTTCGAATTGTGCATTTTAAGTGGGTAAATCACATAATGTGTTAATTGTATCTCAATAAAGCTGTTAAAAAAATAATACATTGTGTATTGCTGACACTAATTCCTTTAGTGCTTAGGGGAGGAAAGAACAGAGGCCAAGAGTTGTGGACAGTGTTTCAGAGAAAAAATTAAGGTTGAGTTAGGACATAGAGATGCATATGTTTGCCTATATTGAGGATTCAGTCTAGATAAATACTAATTTTTATGTAGGGCAGTTTTCCATTCTATAATTAAGAGTGATTTTTGTCTGATAAACAATGGGCAGTTATAGAATATTTATAAATGATGGAGTGAGTTGGTTGAAACTGTTTTTAGGGGTATTGTTCCAGCAGAAAGAATTAGAGAGAAGACGGAAGTCAGACATCAGGTGGGAAGCTGCTAAAGACAATGAAGGCCTGACCTTGGCCGGTTGATGGGGGGAATGGAGAGAAAAGGATAGAAACGAGACGAGGTGCTGGTACTGTGCGAACTATAGAGCAGGCTACACAAAAACACAGGATTATTTATTATCTTGATTTGTTTCTGGAACATAAGACTATCACGGCCTTTGCTATGTCTTGGGTTTCCTGACCGCAAAAAAAAAATGAGATTTCTATTTTCAGTCACATGGCAGGCAAGGTATCTTGCCCTATCTTCTTGATGAAAATAACTAAAAATGCAAGCTAAAAATTTTTTTAGATCTTCTGGAAAGTACCTAAGAGATGGTAGAGTAAGGAAGAATTATCCAGTCACATTCCAAGAGGAACTCAGAAAAGAATAGGCTCAGAAAAAGCCTTTGTTCTGAGAACATTTACTGAATTTTGTCCTCTTAAACTTGATTTTTCACTGCCTGTAGGATACAGAGACTAAAACCCAGTGACTCCCTAGGTGGGGATTCTAATGTGAGAAGCTTCCTCATAAAACTGCCCCTACCCAGAGTGTCACACCCTAAGTATAAGGATAATCTAGAACTAAACTTGCCTATTCCCTTACTCCTGGTGACTACATGGAGTGTGGCCTGGATGGTAACCGAATAGTGAGGTGTTGTGGCCACAGTCGGCTCATGCTTGGATTTACATTTGTATTTACATTGCATGAGAATTCCAAAAACTTCAAGCTTTAAAGTTATTAACTTTAAAATTGCTCCAGACTGGTAGTACTACCAGGCCCCTGGCAAAAATTTCTCTCTAAGGAATGGACCTTTGTGCTAGGTTTCAAAGAATCCCCACAAACAACTTTCAAAGGGAAATCAGTAGTTCAAAGCAAAAAAATCAGTAAGTACACAATGAAGGCACCAAGAGCAAGAACTAGCAGAAACAACTGACAGCAACGACCAGCAAAGATCTCAGGTATTATCCTATCAAATATAGAACTATGCTTCTTATGCTTAAAGAAATAAAAGATAAGCTTACCTTACACACATCTGTGAAAAAGAGGCCACTGTAAAAGTAACACGTTAGAGTCAGAAAATAATAAAATAGAACTCCTAGAAATGAAAATTGTAGAAATTACAATAAAAAACTCATGGATTTTTGATAATAGATTAGATATAGCTGAAGAGAGAATTGGTAATTCAGAAAATATAATTCACAGAATGAAACACAGAGTCGCAGAGAAGGAATGTTAGACTGGATTTACTACATAAGACCTGAGAATCTCCTGCCTGTCTTTGTTCCTCCAGAGGGCCTGAAGGCCCCTCCCTTCCCTAGAGCTAGAAGACACACACTGGTGAAGAGGACTCTGTATCTTTGAGAAATTCTGTAGCCCAGGGTTGATGTAAGTGGATAGGTGGGGAATCTACCATGGAAATGGAGTCTCAAGTCTCAATGGAGATGATTGAACTTAGGAATGGACAAGGCCAACTGATGGCACCTCATAATCAGAGGCAAGGTGTAGTTGATTACTATACCAGGCAGCAAGGCTAAAGAGCAATTAGGGTTCCTAAACCCACAGAGATCTATGGTGATGGTGGATAGATCATGCTGTTCCTAAAAGAAAGACAAATGGGCACATGCTATGTCCATCAATAAATTAATGATATTTATTGTTTGGGAAAATTAATTTTAATTTTAATTTTATTTTAATAGAGATGAGGTCTTGCTGTGTTGACGAGGCTGGACTTGAACTCTTGGCTTTAAGCCATCCTCTCACCTTGGCCTCCCAAAGTGTCAGGATTACAGGTGTGAGCCACCACACCTGACCATGTTCTGCAGAATTTAAACTAACTAGCTAAGTAACTAAATGAATAAATACAGTCATGCACTGCATAATGGTGTTTCAGTCAATGACAGACTACATATACAACGGTGGTTCCATAAGATTATAATACTGTATTTTTACTGTATCTTGTCTATGTTGAGATATGCTTAGGTACACAAATACTTACCATTGGGGTACAGTTGCTTACAGTATTCAGTACAGTAACATGCTGTCCAGGTTTGTAGCCTGGAGCAATAGACCATACCAGGTGTGTAGTAAGGTATTTCAGCTAGGTTTGTGTAAGTATACTTTATGATGTTTACACAACAATGAAATTGCCTGACAATGCATTTCTCAGAACATATCCCCATTGTTAAGGAACACGTGACTATAAATAACCTGAGAACTGATAAGCAGAATATGGAAGTTAGTTTTCAGAATGGAAAATAAGGTTTCTTCATCCAGTTTTCAATCTCAGTTTATAGGTCCAGGGCACTTTGATTAGAGGTGAGGTTGGGCACCTTTGAGAAGGAACTGCAATGCTCTTGTCAGAATATATAATAAAATTCCCCAATCCTTCCACAAAATTACATGCATCATTTGACAGGAACTGTGCACTGATTAGGGGTTAGGGGTAAGAGTGGCAGAATAGACAGATAGACTTTTTTGAGGGGTATAAGATATGAGACTGAGCTGACACTGACCCCAAGAGTCTTGGTCTGTTTCGTGGTGCTATATCAGAATACCATAGACTGGGTAATTTATAATAAACAGAAATTTGTTGGCTCATGCTGCTGGAGGCTGAGAAGTCCAAGACTGAGGAAGTAGTATCTTGCTAGGGACTTCTTCCTGTGTCATCCCATGACAGAAGAGCAAAGGGTGGGTGACAGAGAGAGGCAAAAGAAGCTCTAACTCTTCCTTTTAAAAGAAACCTGCTCCCGTGATAATGAACCTACTCTCCAAATAATAACATTAACCTATTAGTGAGGGGAGACTCCTTATGGCCTAATCACCTCTTAATACTGTTACAATGGCAATTAAATTTTAATATGAGTTTGGGAGGAGACAAACACTTAATCCATATGACCATTGTACCCCAACTACCATCATGGCTGTCTGTTTAGGGTGGGGCTTATGGAAGCTAGCAGATAAATGGGGTACTGCCCAAGACTGTCTCATTTTGGGTCCAATGCACTGCAGACTCACCAAATGGTTATTTATCTAGTCCTTGCGTATATAATTGGGACAGATGTACCTAGCAGGTGCCAGCTCCCTTGCATTGGGTCCCTCACCTATGGAGCAAGGTCACTGAGGCAGGATGGACCAAGTAAGACCCTTTATAACTTGTCTCCTTGTCTTCTGGTATTGCAGAAATTAGTTCTATCTTCAAAAGACTTAAAGGTTGCAAGGTGGTAGTCTTTATCACATACCTATTTAAGTTACCTGTCTGGTCTGTGAAAAAAGAAAGACAGAGCATGGCAAATGATAATGAATTACTGTAAGTTGAACCAGGTGTTAGCCCCAATGGCAGCTTCTCTGATTAATTTAGATCTTCACTGGAGTAGATCCTCACTGTTTCTGGCCCTTGGTGTGTGGTTACTGACCTGGCAAATGTGTTCTTCTCTATCCCCCATCAGTAGAAAGATTCAAAACCAATTGACCTTAGCATGGTAGCATACTGGCACACAACCAGAATGTCCCAGGGCTATGTTAATTATCTCATAATATTTTCTGCAGACACTTTCTTCTAAGTGGATCTGGTGAGTGGGTGTCCTAGGTGCTCTAGTGAGGCACAAACAGCCAGAGCACCTAGTCTTCAATCACTCACTCTCTCTAGAGGTGTCCATCATTCTCCTCCATCTTTGCAGGTCAGCATCCTCTTCATCAATATGCACACACAGCCTGCTATGGCTGCTGCACAGCATTCAGGTTATATGTCTTCAGTTCAAGTAACCAGCATAGATGAATTAAAATCTCTAAGACACAATTACAAATTGTGGGGAGAGAAAATCTGATTGGTTAAGCTGTTTGACCGCATGGGGCTGGCCACAGCTGATTGGGCCAAGAATTAGCAGAGTTTCTTTTCTAGAAATCTGGAACTCAGACTTGATCTCTGCTGGCCATTTGGAACAAGGATTTGTAACTCATGTTTGTGGGAGGGTAAGGTCCTGCAGTAGAGACCAGTCTTTCAGCACTCATTTAGAGAACAGAGAATGAATTAATGTCACAACCAGAGCAGGGCCCTCGGCAGTGTCCATCTACTTAAAAATATATTATGTTGACTGTGAGACTTCAGTTAAGTCACGTATATAATGTAAATGCAAGAACACTCTAAAACTTAATTTCTCTAATTTTCTTTATTTTAATGAGATAGCCACAGAC
The DNA here is from genome assembly GCA_036589455.1 of Ateles fusciceps. Taxonomy (NCBI): domain Eukaryota; kingdom Metazoa; phylum Chordata; class Mammalia; order Primates; family Atelidae; genus Ateles; species Ateles fusciceps. Next base: position 18,300,523 of record JAZHEH010002507.1, on the reverse strand, counting down.
TTTGGAGTCAGATAAAATCTGGTTCAAATCCATAGGGGCATTGTTTTGAAGTTTACATAATAAAACATGTTTGAAAACCCTACTGCATTGCCTAACACATAGTAGGCAGTCAAATGAGTAGCAGATATGACTCTTAATCCACAGACTAAGGAAGCGAGAAATATCACATCTTGTTATTTTTATGAATCAACTTAAATCAAATTGTGAGTTCCCTTCCCTTTCATGTCAGGAGGAATTGTCTCAGTCTTGGACCCTTCCAGTTTGTGGACAAGTTCCTAAATGCTTTTGCAGGGCCAGAAACCCCTCTGGTCACTACTGAGATGTCCACTGTACCAGGGGTCTCACTGGGTCCAGGTGCTCTGGCCGGGACCCTGGGGGGTTGGGAATCCCCACTCCTTGTATCTCCAGGAGCTCCCACACAGCGGCTCATTGGACCACTGTCAGACAGTCTGGGACTTACTGACATGCAGTGCCTTTTCCCATCTCTGTTCACCTCCTTCCCTTTGCCCTCAAATCTCCCTTTTTTCTGCTAGAAAGAACAAATGTAACATTTTCTTTTTGCCCTGCAATATTTCACATATCCACAGCAACACAAAAGCTAACATATCAAGTAAGTATCGTATCAGGAAATGTTACTTCCCCTCCTGCTTCCTAAATCTAGGAAGCAGAGATTTGAGAACTCCTAGTTCACTAAAATTTTTGACTAACTACTGCCCCATGATGCTGTGATGTGCCAGGTAGCACAGCTTTTACCATATAATCATATAATGGAATTTGCTATACACAGCGTAATAGGGCCTTAGTAGTACAAAAACAATGGCGCTCAGGAGAGCAGCAAGAGTTCCAGGCTCTGCCTTTAGGAACATCCCACAGAGGCATAGGATGCTGGACCTGGAGGGTTGTCACCTAGTGTGTCTGAGGAAGGGGCTGTTGAGGGCCCAAGGTCATATGCGCATGAGCTAATTGTCAGGCCTGAAAGATGAAGCAGGTGAGGCTGCTAATGATTAGGGCAGATGCTAAGAGGACAGTGTGATTTATTATTTGTGCAGAAGGTTGCATGAAGTGAGCATGTGGCTTGGAGCCTGGCTTTATGCTCGGTAGAGTTCAGTGTAGTGGTCCTCAGTACACAGCCTGGAGCCTGTTGGCTTGGACTCAACACCCATCTCCGCCACTTCCTGGCTGTGTAAGCTTGGGTAAATTATTAAACTTCTCTGTGCCTTTTCTCATTTATAAAAATGGGGGCAAATGATAGTGCTTATTTCGTAGAGTTGTGACGCTTAAATGAGAAAATGCATGCAAAATGTTTGATGCTGTTCCTGGCTCATATACTCAGTACAGGTGGAGCACCCCTAATTCGAACATCTGAAATCCAACATGCTCCAAACTCTGAAACTTTTGAGCACCGACATGATGCCACAGGTGGAAAATTCCACCTGACCTCATGTGACGGGTCACAGTCAAAATGCAGTCAAAACTGTTTCATGCACAAAATTATTTAAAATATTACATAAAATTGCCGTTAGGTTATGTGTATACGGGATATATGAAACATCAATGAATTTTGTGCTTAGACTTGGGTCCTATCCCCAGGATATCTCATGTATATGTATATGCAAATATTCCAAAATCTGAAAAAATCCAAAATTCAAAACACTTCTGATCCCAAGCATTTCAGATAAGGGATATTCAACGTGTGTGATAACAACGTGTGCAGCTAACATGTATGGGCATGTACATAATATTCCAGGAGCTACTCTAAGTGCATTCTACACAACGAACTCATGAAGCAGATACTATTATTAATTCCTCCATTTTACAGGAGAGAAAAATGAGGATCAGGGAAGAGGCCAAGCAGGGAATAAAACCCAGGCTGTTTGGCCGCAGGGCCAGCACTCTTGACCACTGTATTGTTGGTCATTGTTCTTGCTGTTATTTGGTACTGACTTCTTGTGCAGGTAGGCCAGAGGGCTGATATAAGCTGTAGAAGGCCACAGACAGTCTGGGCGCCGTGGCCCATGCCTGTAATCCCAACACTTTGGGAGGCCAACGTGGGCAGATCACTTGAGCTCAGGAGTTAGAGACCAGCCTGGGCAACATGGCAAAACCCCATTTCTACAAATGAAAAAAATTAGCTGGGTGTAGTCATGTGCACCTGTAGTTTCAGCTCAGGAGGCGGAGGGAGAAGGATCACTTGAGCCTGGGAGGTAGAGGCTGCAGTAAGCCGAGATTGTGCCACTGCACTTCAGTGTGAGTAACAGAGTGAAACTCTGTCTTAACAAAGAAAGTGAGAAAGAGAGAAAGAGAGAGGAAGAAAGGAAGGAAAGAAGGAAAGAAGGAAGGAAGAAAGGAAGGAAAGAAGGAAAGAAGGAAGGAAGAAAGGAAGGGAAAATTTATCTTCCATCCAAACTGTGGGTGACAGAAAAGGCAGCTTGATTAAGCCTGGAATTAACTGGGAAGCACTCAGTGCTTGGCACTGGGAAGGTGGTAATTGTGAGTAATTTACCTTTGGCCTGAAGACCATTCTTACTGCTGGACTTCCAGTTTCTCTTAATACTGTAGGTAAAGCTGCAGACACTGCCAAGAGACTCATGCTTTCTCACGTCAGCACCTCAGAACTCAGAGGTCCAGGAGGAGAATGGTCAAGGGCACAGGCCCTGGCATTAGATAGACTTGGCTTTGAACCTGGTTCTGCCATAGTCTAGTGTAAGGATTTTCGAGACAACATAGGTAGAACCCTTAATAGATACTAAAAAATGAGGGCTGTTGACCGGGTGCCGTGGCTCACGCCTATAATCCCAGTACTTTGGGAGGCCGAGGTGGGCAGATCACAAGGTCAGGAGATCAAGACTATTCTGGCCAACATGGTAAAACCCCGTCTCCACTAAAAATACAAAAAAGTAACCAGGCATGGTGGTGCATGCCTGTAGTCCCAGCTACTCGGGAGGCTGAGGCAGGAGAATTGCTTGAAACCAGAAAACGGAAATTGCAGTGAGTCGGGATTGCACCACTGTACTCCAGCCTGGCGATAGAGTGAGTCCTCCTCTCAAAAAAAAAAAAAAAAATAAATGAGGGCTGTTACTATTATGAATGATTCTAGCTTCAGTGTGTGTCCATCAGTCAAACTTGGTCATTCTGGTGTCTAGGTTTTCTATTACAGTGCTTTGTACCCTGCTGCCTGCCATCTCTCTTGCCAATCCCTTTGTATTGAGGTTTTACTGGGATTTGCCCTTGGCATCTGTTCTGGGGTCCTCTGGGTTTAACACTCTGTAAGCAATGGGCCATTTCCATTCTCCCCATGAGTTCAGGGAATGAGGATGAGCCCCAGGTGTTACCTTTTTAGCAAGGGTGCCAGGCCTGGCAAGGGGCCTGCATGGCTGGAAACGTCTTCTCCCCCGCAAGTTGTGCTTTTTTGTGATGAGGGGAGAGGGAGCTAATCTTGAGGTCCCTTAGGCTGGGATAGCATTAATCATCTCAGTTTGAAGCCTGCAATCACCAGGAATGGGTAGTGGGAATGGAAGCAAATCAGGAGCAACGCCAAAGAAAAATAGGACCATCCAAATGCCCAGACCTCCTTTAGAATGTCTCTGAGGGCTAATTGCTGTCAATGGCAAGCCACGAGAAACAGAACATAGGGGAAACTGATGTAGCTGTTGTCTCTGAAGTTGCAAGATTCTATCAATTCAAACATGGTGATGAGCTCAATGAGAAACACCTGGGCTCTCTGTGGCACGAGGTTATACCCAAGGAGAAGATGGGCGGGATTGGGGATGCATTACTTAGGCTGAAAGACAATTCTAATAAGTATGGCTATTTTTATTTTTCAGCTAGCAGCAGACTGGAAGTGAAAGAAGCAAGAGAGAGAGAGAGAGAGAGAGAAGGAGAGGTGGAGGATGGTTAGAGGAAGACACACTGAAAGCCACACAAAATGACATTTACATCTACACAGCGAGGAAGTTAACAGAAAAACTAGAATTCACTCAGTCGACAATTAAAAAAAAAATACTATGTACCAGCCTCTATTCTAGGTGCCTGGGATATAGTGAACAAATCAGATCTCTGCCCTCATAAAGCTCACATTCTAGCAAGGTTCTAATTGTTACAGAAAAAAATCCATGGGTGAATTTTAAATATAGGCATCTGGCTTACAGACTTCAGTAGTTACTTCAGGCTTCATTACATCCTAGCTCGTTCACCACAGTAATAATGATGGTACTAGTGAATAGCTACTCTCTGCATACCATATGCTAGATACTGTTCAACGGCTTTCTCTACATTAACTTCTTTAACCAGTACCTGAACTCCAGTGTTATTTTTTGCCTGGAACCAGTTGCTGTGACCAAGTAGCATGGTGTGCTCTGGCTGGTCAGGCCTGCTGTCTGTGCGGCCTGCCCTTCCCTTTTCCCCTTCCTCAGTCCCCTCATTCCCTCTGGGAGAAAGCCAGTGTCAACACCCCATCAGAGCCACATGGACTGAGCAAGACAACTGAAAGGGGGTGAGGGTTGGCTCTCCAAAGGGCAGACAAGCATATGTCTATCAAGATACATAATAGAAGATTCTAGAAAGGCAATGGCTTCAGCATTCAATGACCAAAATGCAGGAATGGTGTGGCTGGACAAAGCAGAAATTATTACCCTCAAAGCACTGTTATTACCCTCATTTTATACATGAGAAAGCCAAGGCATAGGAAGGGTATGCAACATGCCCAGGTTCACACACCCAGTGAATGATGGAGATGGGCACAGAGGGTATGTAACGTGCCCAGGTTCACACACCCAGTGAATGATGGAGACGGGGCACAGAGAGGGTATGTAATGTGCCCAGGTTCACACACCCAGTGAATGATGGAGACGGGCACAGAGGGTATGTAACAAGCCCAGGTTCACACACCCAGTGAATGATGGAGATGCGGCACAGAGGGTATGTAATGTGCCCAGGTTCACACACCCAGTGAATGATGGAGATGCGGCACAAAGGGTATGTAATGCGCCCAGGTTCACACATCCAGTAAATCATGGAGACGGGCACAGAGAGGGTACGTAACGCGCCCAGGTTCACACACCCAGTGAATGATGGAGACGGGGCACAGAGGGTATGTAACATGCCCAGGTTCACACACTCAGTGAATGATGGAGACAGGGCACAGAGGGTATGTAACATGCCCAGGTTCACACACCCAGTGAATGATGGAGATGCGGCACAGAGAGGGTATGTAACATGCCCAGGTTCACACACCCAGTATATGATGGAGACAGGATTTTGCTCTCTCTCCATAGCACATGACTTAATCACTGCACCATTCTGATAAAGTCATAAAGACAATTTTAGTTGTCATATTTCAGGGATTCTAAGAGCCTGTCTTTCCCATTTTAACATCTCTGCAATTGGGATGTGTCATATAATAGATGTGATAAGAATATGTAGCATAAGTTTAATTGGCAGCATTTCTTCTTCCTTAGTGGTATATAAAGTAATAGTGCGCCTCACAAAAAAGTCATGTTAGAGTTGATGAAGTACTGCATTCTTCCCACAAATATTTCTAATGCTCCTCCTCTATGCCAGGCAGCTGTACTAGGCTCACTGTGCAGCAGGGTAAGAGACACATGTACAGATCAGTAGTCATTACTCACGATGATCAGTGGGAAGGGTACAGTGCAAGAGTCATGCACAGGAAGGTACAGGGAATAGAAAAGAAGGGACCGGGCCTGGTGGCTCACGCCTGTAATCCAAGCACTTTGGGAGGCTGAGGTGGGCGGATCACAAGGTCAGGAGTTCAAGACCAGCCTGGCCAACATGGTGAAACCTTGTCTCTACTAAAAATATACAAAAATTAGCCGGGCATGATGGTGTGAGCCTGTAATCCCAGCTACTCGGGAGGCTGAGGTGGAAGAATTACTTGAACCCGGGAGGCGGAGGTTGCAGTGAGCCGAGATAGTGCCACTGCACTCCAGCCTGGGCGACAGAGCAAGACTTCGTTTCAAAAAAACAAAAAACAAAAACCAAAAAAAAAGAAAAGAAAAGAGGGGCACTGGACACAGGGGGCAAGCAGGAAGCCTTCCCAGCAGGGTGGAGTCCCAGAGGGTAGGGGAAAGAAAGGAGCACTGGGAGGACAAAAGTAGCTCCATATTGAAGGGGCATAAAATGTGAGTCAGGGAGTGGTTCGAGATGAGGCTGGAGGTGTTCAGCATCATTTGATGCAAGGAGGCTTGACTCATTTGGACCTTGAATTCCATGCTGTGTACACTGCAAGCAGTGAGGATTCACTTAAGGGGTTGAAGTGAATAGGCCATGGCCAGATTCCACTTTGAAAAATTCCTTCTGGGAGCAGGGCACATGATCAGCTAAATTGGAGGCAGGCTTAGGGGCCGAGGCAGTCAGTTTGAACTCCATGACTCAGTATCAGGATGGAGAAGAAGAGGTAGACTTGATGTCACTTTTAGAGATAATATTGGAAATGCTTGGTGATGAGATCTGGAGATGAGAGAGAGAAGAATGAGGGATTTCCAGGTTTGGGGTTTGGACCTCTGGCTGGGTGGTGATGCTACCAATTAAGGCAGAAAACAAAGGAAAAAGATAAAAAACGATAGCAAAGACACACAGAACAAACCCTGAGCTGGACTACCTAGTTTTAAATCCCAGCTCTACCACTTCTTGGCTCTGGAAATTTAGGCAAGTTATTTAATTTCTCTGTGCCTCAAATTCCTAATCTTGGAAACAGGAGTCCTACTAGTACATATCTTACTATCATTGTAGGAACTGAGAGTTAATACTTGTAAAGATCTTAGGACAGTGACTAGCATATAACAAGCACTGTAACCACACACACATATGTTCATATATAGACACATGACATACATTTACATGTACATGCTCACACACACACACACACACAGATTATTAAATTATTATACTTGCCTATTGGCGAACTTTTATTCAGCATTGATTATGTGCCCGTTACCATGTTGGGCACTGAGAATAGGTGTAAACAGAAAAACAGAGTCCCTCATCTCAGGGTACTCACAATTTTAACTGCCAATCCCACTGACTTCTAAATCTGAACACTCCACTTAGTCAGAAATGCCACCTCCATCTCTTACAGAACTCTCACACTAAACATGTACAAGATCATATGTGTTCTCTTTCTTTCCTCTCTCTCCTCTTTCTCTCTTACAGTGCTAGTGAGGCATATACTATTATGACATGCATTTTTAAGATTAGGAATTGGAAACACAGAGCAGTTAAGTAACTTGCCTAAATTTCTAGAGCTAGGAAGTGGTAGACCTGGGATTTAAAGTTAGCTAGTCTGGATTCATGGTTTGTTCTCTATGTCCTTACCATAATATTTTTGTTTTAAATAAAATTTTCCTTCTTTTAGCAATTGGTAAATAGTCAAGGTTCAGCATAGAAAAGGCCAGATTTCAGTTGTTTGGAAATTTTATCTTTTTACTCGGCAAATACACATTCATATAACAAGATTCCATGTAAGCAGCACCATCTTTGTGAAGCTTTCCTTGGCCCTGCCTCTTTTCATTCGACATTAAACCTTGGCCTTCCTCTGGCCCTTAGTATCCTTAGGACGCTGCTATTAAAATATCATGTTGTGTTGAATATTTTGTTGTATAATTGTGACCCCTTCTGAAGGGCAGAGACTATGTTTTATGTCAAATAGCTAACATCATGTATAGCATATAGTAAGTACATAATTAATGTCTGTTCCTTGAATGAATGAATGGAAAAGAATTGATCCTTTTTTTTTTTTTACTAACATTTGACAAAAAGGAGTTATGATGGGCAACATGCTTTCTGCTCTCTCTGAGCCTCCATTACGGCTGCATAGACACTCATGGAAGGTCCATCTTCCTCTTGTGTGCAGAACCTTGCACCAAGACATGCTGGCCATAGGTCATTCAGTCATAGCCCCCTCTCTGTGGCAACAGCCAAGTCTAGTGTCCCATTTCTTCTGCATCACCCAATTTTGAAAGAGAAATCCATAGGGGGAGCTCTCCCACCATGTCCGCAGAGGAGTGTTCCACACGCTTACCCCAAAGCTGGAATATAACATGGAGGTCATGTTCTGGCTTCTCGAGTCCATGGCAAGAATGGAAACCCCCTGGGAATTCCTTTAATACTCACTATCTCAATTTCTTTTTCTTTCTTTCTTTTTTTTTTTGATGTAATGGGATCTAGGACTGCTCAGTACATCCTCCTCAACCCCTATTTTCTAAAGACCTATTTATATGAGTCCTTGCTATGTATTTATTTAGGAAGAAAGTCAACAATTTGAATCACTGCAGCATGTGGTTAGCGTTGCTGTAGGGGTGGGGTATCCATTCCTCCATCATGTGGCGAAAGTACAGCAGCTGTAATATCTCATTACAAGGATTCACTTTATTTAATAAAAAAAAAATAGTATTGCTCTACTTAACAAAATTATCCTCATCCCCCACTCCCCAGAAAAATCTGATCTGTGGTTTCAATGCCTCTTGCCATAATAGCTTTAGATGGTTTGCATGTGATATTACTTAGCTCCAGAATCTGCTTTCAATTCAGTTGCTTCAGCTTGTATTTTCACTGTGAGCTATTAGTCACCAAATGTTGACAAGCACTTGTAAGGATGCCATCTCCCCCTTTGTTTATATGCAAGTGCAGCAACTAAAATGATTTATTTATGCTTTAATTAAAATTTGTGGATAGACCAGTGATTTTTAGCAGTGACTTTTCTAATTTGTGGGCTCTAGAAAGAAAAAAAATCAATAACTTGATACCATTTATGTTTTTATAGTTACCCCAGGCATTTATAATGCAGACCTGCCACTCACCTGCAGTCTCACTCTGAGGAGAGTGATCCTCGCCACATAAATCTCCCCCCGAGGCCGAGAGGGTCTATATTTCAGAGTCACTTCCCTTCTGTGTCAGCTCTAAGTGAGATGTTACATGCTTTCTATTCTCATGGTTTTCATGGCAAGGCACAAAGCTAAAATTAATATTGAAAGTAAATTGATGAACTGTAAGTTTTATAATACTTGACCCAATCCGTAATGACTGCTTAGAATTTTAATAATTTAAACCCATTGATTTTGGTTCCTGCATATCATTCTCCACACTGAAAATGTACCCCATAGGGTCTTTGGAAAGAGCATACCCAAAATGCCAAGCTTTTATGGAAACTTAATATATTCGACATTGCAGGTGCATAAATCTCCATGAAATTGCACTGAGTTAATGCATTTACTGGTGCACACAATTCAGTAACTACTTTGTAAAAGTCCAAATAAAGATAGATAAGACAGGTAGATATGGAGAGATAATGAGTAAATGTTCCAGCGTATATTAACAAGATGAGCTTATTGCTTTCGCAAGGCTATTAGCTTAACTGGAAAAGAATTAATTAATGTTCAAGGTGTTTGAGATGGTTTTAATTGCTGTTTTTCAAAGTCTTAGGAAAATGAACTGTTTTTGCATTTTCTGCCAAATTCAATTATCCTTTCCCAATAGTCAGGGCTGGGGGTGGAGTGTGATGACACAGAGAGTGGGAAGAGAAATACTCAGTTTTGCTTACCATTTTGGCCCCTGAAATAAAGGCAAAAGTGACATGAATCTTGTTTTATTTCCAAAAGTCCTCTTAAGAAGCCCTCCATTTGAGTTTTTTGCAGGGATCTTCTATTTTCAGAAAGTGTATTTTCCAAGGTCCCTGCAAATGCTCATGTTCACGTTTGACTTTTCCCCTTTCTCTCTTTCCTCTTCCTTCCCTTCTGTAGTTTTTGCAGTTCAGCTGTGGGAACATTCAAGTAAATTTTCATTGCAGCATGTTGAAAACACCTGACCACATTCTACCAAGAAGACCACCACCCTTGCTTACCTTTGGAGGACAGAGGTTGGGTGCTTTCCTAGGAGCAGATTTTTTAGTTTATGGGGAGAATATTTCATTTATTGGAAACTATCTAACTCAAACATATATATATATATACATACACACACACATATACATAATATAATCAGATAGCAGCAGAAACCTTTCTTTGGATGAAATTTTATACAGAAGTTCATTTTCTAAATCAGATAAGTATGAAAATGTTCTGGTTGAAATGGTGGCTTTAAAGTAGATGATGAAGGAGAGGGTCTTATTCTGTCCCCCACATTCCATCCCAACCTAGTTCCTGAACATCTCTACAAAATGCCTGGGCTACGTAGAGCAGGAGTGGAAAATCGCTATACTAATATTAATTCAGTATTGGTCACAATCTCAATATCTGTTAGTGTAAGTAGCAAGAAATGAAAAAGCCATCCAATAGATCTTAACGGGGCCTTCTGTCCTCCTCTTCTTACTGTCTGGCCCACGTATTGCAGATATACTGAATGGTTTTCAATTCCTGAGATACAAATAGCTCTCTCCTACCTTTAAGCCTTTGAACATGCTCTTCACCCTGTTTGGAATGTGCTATATCCTCTACCCATGTCATCATCAACTGGCTTAGTCTTACTAACCCTTTAACTTAGAGCGTACTCTTCTCATGTAACACCTCTCACTTTCAGACACCAGGTGCAGTATCCCTAGGATACGTACTCCTATAGTATCAGGTCCATTTATAGTCATTAGCACATAGCACTCCGGATTCAAAGTCTTATTTAGTATCTCTTGCCCATGAACACAGATGCAAAATTCCCATATGAAATATAGCAAGATCAAGTTGGGTTTATTCCAATAAAAATGTTTTTAAAATTCTATACCCATTTAGGATAACAAATGAACAAAAATACTTAGCAAATGAAGAATAAGAACACCCTTAATAAGATAAAAGTCCTCTTCAAAACAAAACAACTTAAAAGAGATATCATACTTATTGGTGAAATAGTAAAATCTTCCTCCTGAAAATGGGAATAAAATGCATGCTATCAAGAATTTTATTCAACATCATACTGGAAGTTCTAGTAAATGCAATGAAACAAGCACATACAGGCATAAATATTGTAAAAGAAGAAAACTGTCATTCACAAGCAACCTGACTGCAAATATATAAAGTCCAAAATAATTTAAGATAAACATAATTAAGAAATTAATTTAGCTGTTCTCTAGATACAAGGTCAATATGCAAATATCAGTAGTCTTTTTATATACCAGCAACAACAAATTGGAAAATAACGTTTGTAAGCATTACCATTTATAATAGGAATAAATATAAAGAAGGAAGTGCAACATGACTATACCATAAAACATTATTTAGAGGAATCAAAGAAGATCTAAACAAGTGAAGGGATATATCATTTTCCTAGGTTGAGAGGATTCTTTCAACCAAGGAACATAATAAATGTCAGTTCTCCCCCAACATAAACTAGAGACTCAGGGCCCCATTTATAATCCCAGGTAGTTTTTTTGGAAATTGACAAGATGATTTTAATATTTACACAAAAATGCAAATAATGAAATTAGCTTAAGAAATTTTGAAGAACAACAAAGTTTTAGGACATATTACTGTATATCAAAACTCACTACAAAATTTCCAAGTACAATTGAAAAATACATGTATTCTGTTATTGTTGATGATCATGTTCCATACATATTTACTAGATTAATTTTTTCAATCATATAACATATTTTTAATATATTTTCAGATTTTATTTTTGGTCTGTCTGTTCTATCAGGTACTGAGAAAATGTGTTAAAACCTCTCATTATGGAATAAACTTAACAAAAGAACTATAGGACTTGTATACTGAGAACCAGGAAACACAATTGAAATAAATTAAAGAAGACATGAAGACCTAAATAAGTGAAAAGACATCCCATGGTCATGTATTGCAAAACTTAATATTGTTCAAATAGAAATACTTCCCAAAATAACCTACAAATTCAACATAATTCCTATGAAAATCTCAGATGGCTCTTCCCCCACAGAAATTAACATGCTGATTCTCAAATTCACATGGAAATGCAAGGACCTCCAATAGGAAAAACAATCTTGAAAAAGAAGCACGAAAAAAAAATAAAAAATAAAAAATAAAAAAATAAAAAAAAAAGAAAAAGAAGCACGAAGTTGGAGGACTCACTTTTTAATTTCAAAACTTACTACAAAACTATAGTAACTAAGACAGTGTGATATTGGCAATGGGAAAAGCATATAGATCAAGGGAATAGAATTAAAAGTTCACACATAAATTCTTATGTTTATGGTCCATTGATTTTCAGCAAGAGAGTCAAGACAATTCACTGGGGAAAGGTAGTCTTTTCAACAAATGTTTATACAACCACAGCAAAAGAATAAAGTTAAACTCCCCTACCTCACACCACATGCAAAAATTAACTCAACATGCTTTATAGCCTAAATGTAGGAGCTGAAGCTAAAACACTGTTAGAAGGAAACAGAGGTAAAGTTCTATGACCTTAGATTAGGCAACAGTTTCTTAGATGTGACAGCAAAAGTACAAGTGATAACAATAAAAACAGCTAAATCAAAATTAAATACATTTTAAATAGATTAATTAAAGTAAAAGACTTTTGTGCTTCAAAGGACATTATCACAAAAGTGACATTGAAAATCATATATCGCATAAGGAACTTGTACTCAAAATATATAGAACTCTTACAACTCAATAATAGAAAGGCAATCCAGTTTTTAAAGTGGGCAAAGTATTTGAATAGACATTTCTCCTAAGAAGATAAAGAAGTGGTCAATAGCACATGAAAAGATTCTCAACGTCATTAGTCATTAGGGAAATGCAAATAAAAACTACAATGAGATATCACTTTATATTTATTAGTAAGACTAGACTTAAAATAACAACAACAACCAAAAATACCAAGTGTTGTCAAGCATGTGAGGAAATTGGAAACCTTATACATTGCTGGTAGGAATATAAAACGGTGAAGCTGCTATGGAAAAGTCCGGTGGTTCTTCAAAAAGTTAAACATAGAATTAACATATGATCCAGCAATTTCACTCCTAGGTATACAACCAAAGGAACTGAAAGTAGGAACTGTAACAGATACATGTATGCCAATGTTCGTTGCAGCATTATTCAAAATAGCCAACAAGTGGAAACAATCCAAGTGTCCATTAACAGATAAATGAGTAAACAAAATGTGGTAGACACATACAATGAAATATTCAGCTTCAAAAGGAAATGAAGTTCTGATACATGTTAAAACATGAATGAAGTTTAAAAACTTATGCTAAGTGAAATAAGCCAGACACAGAACAACAAACATTGTATAATTCACATACATAAAATATCTACAATAGGTAAATTCATAGACACAGAAAGATTAGAGGTTATCAGGGGCAGGAGAGAAGGGGAAGGGGGATTTAAAGTTATTGCTTAGTGGTTACAGAGTTGCTGTATGGAGTGTTTCTTAGAGTTTCTGTATGGAGTGATCAAAGTTTTGGAAATAGTGGTGATGGTTGCACAAGTGTGTAAATGTAATTAATGCCACTGAATTGTATACTTAAAAATTGGTTTAAATGGCAGATCTTATGATTTTACCACAATTTAAAAAATTAATATTCAAATACAGCAAAGACTACTGAATTTTACATCTTAAATGGGTTAATTATATGTTATGCAAATCGTATCTCAATAAAGCTGTTAAAAATGGGCAAAAGATTTGAACAGAATTTTTTCTGAAAAAGATATACAAATGGCCAAGAAGCACATGAAAAGATGCTCAACATTGTTAGTCATTAGGGAAATGCAAACAAAACCACAATGAGATACCACTTGACACTGACTAGGATGACTATAATTGCAAAAATAAAAACAAAAAAACTAGACAATAGCATGTGTTGGCAAGAGTGCAGAGAAACTGGAAGCTTTATGCCTTGCTGGCAGGAATGCAAAATGATATGCAATCAAATTACAAAACAATTTAGCAATTCCTCAAAAGTTAAACAGAGTTACCATTTGACCCGGCAATTTCACTTTTAGAGATATACCCAAGATAACGGAAAACATTTATCTACACAAAAACCTGTACACAAATACTCAAAACAGCATTATTCATAAAGCTGCCAAGTAGAAATTAACCCAAATGTTCAACTGATGAATGAATACATTAAATGTGGTATAGCCTTACAATGGAATACGATTTACCCATGTAAAGGAATGAAGTACTGATACATGCTTCCATGCTATACCATGGATGAACACTGAAAACATTAAATGAAAAAAAATCAGTCACAAAAGGCCATATATCATATGATTGTGTTTATATGAAATGCCCAGATTTGGTAAATCTGTAGAGCAGAAGGTAGATAACAGTATATTGAAAGCATTTTATTAGGACCAAAAAATTTGAATTGTTATCTGTTCCTGGCAGATAATGACCCTTTTATCATTATGAAATATCACTCTTCATCCCCAGCAATGCTTCTTGCCTTGAAATATATTTTTTCTGATAACAGTATAGCTACCCTGTTTGTTTTGGTTAGACTTGTATTTCTCTTGACATACTTTTATTTTCAACCTTATTCAATCCTTCTATATTCTTACATTCACATTGTATCGCTTGTAAGCACCACGCAGTATTTTCTTTGTTTCACTTATTCTTTGTCTTTTAATTGGAATTTTGTTTGATTTCTTTAGTCTTTGTATTTTGATTGGAATCTTTATTTCATTGAAATATAATGTAATTACCAATTTATGTGGACTGAAATTTACTACTGTGCTATTTCAAAAATTTATTCTGCCTTTTCTTTCTCTTTCTTTATTTTTTAATTTTTATTTTAGAGATGAGGTCTCACAGTGGCTATTCATAGGTGCTGATCCGAGCACCGACAGCCCCAGACTCCTGGGCTCAAGTGATCCTCCAGCCTCAGCTTCCCCAATAGCTGGGACTACATGCCTACACCTGTTTCACCTTATTTATGTTGCTTTTTTTCTATTCTTCTTTGAGTTAATTTTTTAATTATTTTATTCTTTTTCTATTCCTTTAGTATCTGTCCAGGATATTACATTCTGCATACTTGACTTTAAAATCTAGTGTGACAACTGTAATACTGCAATATAATAATATGTATCATATGTTATATGTCATTATGTATATATTCAATTCAAGAAATATAAGAACCTGAGAACACCTTGACTCCATTTTTTACCATCCCAACTTTTGTGCTTTGTTGTCATGTATTTTAATTCTCTATGTGTTTTATACAACACAACACATTACTGTTGTGTTTTACGCAGCCAATAATAATTTAAGTTTCTCTAAGATTTTTCTTTTCTGTTGCTCTTTCCTTTCTATATCTCCAGGCTTCTGTGTGGGATAATTTTTCTTATGCCTGAATATCTTTAGTATTTTCTTCAGTGTGCATCTGCTGTCTAAAAATGTCTTGAGTTTGCCTTCATTTTTGAAATATTTGATTCTAGGCTGCCAGCGAGGGGATTTAGGACGCATTACCCCAAAATATGCCACCTCAGCATGTTAAGAAACAGCAGAAGCAGAGAGATCCTCCTGACCTTCCGCCCTTCTCTTCCTTCTTCCCTGAAGCCAGAAAGGATTATCTGACCTCCCCCTGACACAGGTCATAAGACTCACTTGTGACAAGTGCCCTCCCCTGTACCCCCGGAGGGCAGAGATTCTGATCCCTGAATATGAAAGGTCACAGAGAAGAATCTGAACAATCGGGTCTTGCTAAGTTTCCCCCCAGTTTATTACCATTAGGTCATACCCTCTTTATTCTATATATTTCTCCACAACCGTCCATTCGTCATCAAATCTGTCATAAAAACACTCAGGTTTATGGGCGTGGTAGCTCACGCCTGTAATCCAAACACTTTGGGAGGTGAGGCAGGCAGATCACCTAAGGTCGGGAGTTCGAGACCAGCCTGACCAACATGGAGAAATCCCATCTCTACTGAAAATACAAAATTAGCCGGGTATGGTGGTGCATGCCTGTAATCCCAGCTACTCAGGAGGCTGAGGCAGGAGCATCGCTTGAACCGGAGAGGAGGAGGTTGTGGTGAGCCGAGATCGCCATTGTATTCCAGCCTTGACAATAAGAGTGAAACTCTGTCTCAAGGAAAAAAAAAAAAACCTCAAGTTTAACTGTTTCTTTGGGTCTTTGTATTCTTAGAAAGTCTCTCGTGTCTTGTAAAACTTAAATAATTCGTATGCTTTTCTTTTGTTAGTTTGTCTTTTGTTTATAGGTGCTTCAGTCCTGAACCTAAGATGAGTGAGGAAAAGATGTTTTTCTCCCCCCCCTAAACCAGTTAGTTTGTCTACTTTTTTATTTTTAAAAGCTGGATCTGACTCATCACGTTTATTTCATAAACCACCGACGGTTGCAACTGGTAGATTGAAAAACGCTGCTATAGACCGTGCTTCTGGTCATCCAGCTATTTCAAACCTTCCTGAGAAATCACGTGGTTCCCAGAGTGAAGGATCTCCATCAAGCCCACCAAACACTAACCACTCGGACAGAGAAGACCTTTGGAATCTACACTTCGTAGTCCTCAGTTTCTCAGTCTCCACAGGCTGAGTCTGAGCCAAACTTCAGAATTACAGGAAAGTTTCTACCCAATGAAGGATCCAGAAATCAGACTACTCTTGTTGCCACTCCAATCACAGGATTGAAAAAACGTACAAAGGGCCCTTCTCATCCACAGGTTCTGCATTGTGAATCAAAAATATCCAGAAAAAAAAAAAAACCAATATAATGATAAAAATAATACACATAAAATACCAATACAGTATAACAACTATTTACATACTCTAGATCAGCGGTCCCAACTTTTTTGGCACCAGGGGCCGATTTCATGGAAGATCTCAGTCAGATCATCAGGCATTAATTAGATTCTCATAAGGAGCAGGCAACCAAGATCCCACATGCGCAGTTCACAATAGCGTTCGCGCTCCTGTGAGAATCTAATGCCAATGCTGATCGGACAGGAGGCGGAGCTCAGGCGGTGACGCTCACCTTCCGCTCACCTCCTGCAGTGCGGCCCAGTTCCTAACAGGCCACAGACTGGTACTGGTTTGTGGCCTAGGGGTTGGGGACCCCTGCTCTTTATTACTTATTAAGTCATCTAGAGATGACTTAAAGTACACAGGAGGATGTGTGTAGGTTGGATGCAAATACTATACTATTTTGTGTTAGAGATTGAATATCTGCAGATTTTGATAATCGTGGGGGTCCTGGAATCAATCCCTCAGGGACACCGGGAAACAACGGTATATTAAATCCCTTCCAACTTACAAAGTCATTGACCCACCTTAGCTCTCAGAACCTGAATAGAACCAAGTGGAGGTAGGTTGAGGTAACCATAAAATTCTGAGATTCACTCATAATTTTCAGCATTTATTGAGTGTCTAATTCATGCAACTCATCTCCATAATGTATGGCATTCCCCTCAAAGGACGTGGACTTGTGTGACCCTAACTGGCCTTTCTCTTTACTGTGCATTGTTGCATAAATGCCACCAACACATGTGCACTATTTTACCTCCGCATGTCTACTGTTCTTCCCTTCTCCACAAGCCACTTCTGCATGACCCCATGCTTTCTAGCTACTCTAATACTCTCAGTCAGGTCATCTTCAAAGATGTTTGGGAGTTTGGGAGCCATTTTTCTCTTCGATTAATTAATTTTTTTGAGACAGAGTCTCGCTCTGTCATCAGGGTGGAGTGCAGTGGCATGACTCAGCTCCTACAATGTCTGCCTCCCGGGTTCAAGCGATTCTCCTGCCTCAGCCTCCTGAGTAGCTGGGATTACAGGCACGCACCACCACACCCAGCTAATTTTTGTATTTTTAGTAGAGACAGGGTTTCACCATGTTGCCCAAGATGGTCTAGATCTCCTGACCTTGTAATCTGCCCACCTCGGCCTCCCAAAGTGCTGGGATTACAGGCGTGAGCCACCGAGTATTTTTAGAACCTAGGTACTCTTCTGGTTCTAGAAATACAGGTCCTACCACTGTAGAACCCTGTGAAGTAGGGAAGACAGATAACAAATAAATACCTAATCTTGTCAGGTCATGGCAAGAGTGTGAATAAGGCTAACAGGAAAGAAAAACGGAACATGACAGTGGTATCTTAGAAAATGTGGTCACCAAAGTTATGTCTGAGGAGGTAAAATCTGTGCAAAGATCTCAACCATGTGAGAAAGTGAACCATGAAAAAACTTGTTGCACATGCACTTTGAGATAGAGAATAGCTAACACAAAAAGCCTGCAATTGAAGCACACTTGGACCATTCAGACAGAGCAGAGGCCTGTGTGGCTGAATCAGTGAGCAGGAGAGGGGCTGTTAGAAAATTAGGTCAGACAGGTGGTTAGAAGCTAGAGCATGGTGTTGGGTGTCATTTCTATGTCTTCAATGTGACTTTAGTAAGTGGATTATTATTTTAATGTTTATCTTTCTTGTATGTAACTAACATATAGTTTTATTTTCCAGGGTTTCTTAATCATTAGTTTAAAAGTCTGGACATAAACAAATTTAATCTAAGCCACAGCCCTAGGAATGGCATGGGTCTTAGGGTCAAATTGGCTTAACTTTTGGGCCCATCTGTAAAATGAGGATAAGTTGCTCTGTCCCATCTGGTTGCTATGAGGATTAAATGACATAATATATAGTGTGAAAACATTCAGCACAATGCCTAACACTCAGATGACACTTAAATTTTAGTTTTGGGTTACCAGAGCACAAGATAGAGGAGGGTGGGGGATGAGGGTCCCTGGGGGAGACCAGCATTAGCTCACATCAAGCACTGTCTCACATGCTAAGTCGATGGTGAGATTTTATCCTGATGGTGAGGCCCCTTTGAAGGGTTTTGAGAAGAAGAGAATGAGATTATTAGTGAAAGATGGATTTGTGAAGGTGGTGGCAGCAGTGGGAGAGGTTAGGGGAGGGTCAGGAGACAGCAGTACCAGCAAGAAGGCCACTGCAGCATTCTTTTTCTTTTTTGAAACAGAGTTTCTCACTGTCACCAGAGCTGGAGTGCGATGGCGCGATCTTGGCTCACTGCAACCTCCGCCTCCCAGGTTCAAGCAATTCTCCTGCCTCAGCCTACCGAGTAGCTGGGATTACAGGCACCTGCCACCACATCCAGCTAATTTTTTAATATTTAGTAGAGATGGGGTGTCACTATGTTGGCCAGGCTGGTCTCGAACTCCTTACCTTGTGATCTGCCCGCCTTGGCCTCCCAAAGTGCTGGGATTACAGGCATGAGCCACTGCACCCGGCCGCCACTGCAGTGTTCTTGGTGAGAAATGAGGAGAGCCTGCATGGTGTGCAAATATTTTCTCCCTTTCTGTAGTTTGTCTCTTCACTCGATTGATTGTTCCTTGTCTGTGCAAAAGCTTTTAGTTTGATGTAATATCGTTTGTCTATTTTTGCATTTGTTGTCTGTGATTTTGGTTTATATCCCAAAATCATTACTCAGACGAAGGTCTTGCATGAAGCTATTCCCTCATGTTTTCTTCTAGTAGTTTTACAGTTTGGGGTCTTACATTTAAATCTTTAATCTATGTTCAGTCGATTCTTCTATAAGATGTGAGATAAAGGTCTAATTTCATTTTTCTGCATGTGGATATTGAGTTGTCCCAACCCCATTTATTGAAGAGAATGCTCTTTCCCCATTGTGTGTTTTTGGCACCTTGGTCAAAAATCAATTAACTATAAATGTGCAGATTTATTTTTGGGCTGTCTATTCTGTTGCATTGGCCTATGTGTTTATTTTTATGCCAGTAGCATGCTAATAAGGAGCTAATATTCAAAATATATAAGGAACTTAAACAACTCAATAGTAAGAAAATGAATAACCTGATTTTAAAATGGACAAAGGATCTGAATAGACATTTCTCAAAAGAAGACAGGTATAAGAAAAAATGCTCAAAATCCCTAATTGTTGGAGAACTACAAATTAAAACCACAATGAGACATTCCTTTACACCTGTTAGGATGGCTGTTAGGAAAAAGGTAAAAGATAAGAGTGTTGGCAAGGACATGGAGAAAAGGGAACTTCTATATAGTGTTGGTGGAAATGTAAATTAGCACAGCCGTTATGAAAAACGGCATGGAGGTTTCTCAAAAAGTTAAAATTAGAACTGTCAGAGATCCAGCAATCCCACTACCGCGTACATATCCAAAGGATATGAAACCAGTAAGTTGAAGAGGTGTCTGCACGTCTGTATTTATGCAGCACTGTTCACAATAGCCAAGATATGGAATCAAACTAAGTGTCCATCATCAGATAAATGAATGAAGAAATTGTGGTCTATGTATACAATGGAATATTCTTCAGCTTTAAAAAGAAGGAAATTCTATCATTTGCAACAGTAAAGATGAACATCAAGGGTATTACGCTAAGTAAAATAAGCCAGGCAGAGAGCTCGAACACTGCATGATATCACTCATATGAAGAATCTAAAAAAGTGCAATTCATAAAAGTAGAGAGTAGAATGGTGGCTACAGGAGCGGGGGGTGGGGGAGTTGAGGAGATGCAGAAACAACAACAGCAGCAGTGTTGACAGCCTTTGCTCCCGGGGAGTGGGGGTGGGGTGGGAAATGAGGTAAGAGATGCTTGTAGTTCCCAAAGCTGTTCATGTGTTGGTGCCATCAAGAGAGCCTGGCCTCTGCCTACGTGGCCTCTCTCCTTCTGCACCTGCCTTTCTCCTCCTCACCCTCATCTTGAGCATCTTCTGCTCAGGAAAGCCCTTATTTGCCCTCAAGCTGGCTTTAGATGCCTTTCCTATTGTTCCTTCCTTTGCTCCTTGGCTCTCCTGGAAAGATCTTTCCTGTGTCTCCCCCTCACCTCCCTTCTTGGCATGACAGCAAGGACTGCAGTCCCTTCTCTCTTTTGAGGAGTGCTCAGTCAATATTAGTTGCTCACATTCACCCTGGTGTTGTGATTTCCAAACAGAAGTTGGTTAAGCCCTGGGAATGCTTCTGTGTTCACTAAGAACCATTCATCCCTTGTAATTACAAGGTCCCCAGGTTTTAACACCAATACACGTTCTTTTAATGTCAGAACAGCATGTGCCCCATAACAAGAATATGTCCCACTGCCCAGACTTATTGTTTCGGGATTATGGTTTCTAAGAGGAAGCTGGCTTTCATGCCCAGTAACTAGGTTGCTGTTGTTTGGCCTCTATCCTTGAAAACTTGTAATTTATTGATTTTGATATTCACGTTGTGTCCCGTCACAAGATGTGCAGTTAGCAGAGGCAGGCCTGAGATTAAGAATAGCCTGCGGAATGATTCTAATAATTAAACCAGCTTATTGGGTAGCATAGCAGGCACATTCACCCTGGGAGTCTATTGTGTTTAAAATATACTTTAACAAATTATATCCCCAACAGGCTAGGATGCCCCAAACAGGAGCACCTTTCAGGTTGTTCCAAGAAGACAAATACTTACAGCAAAACCAGTGAGGGGGGCAGGAAAGACCATATTTCAAACCTGAAACAAAGAAAAATGGGAAGGCAAGCAAAGAGGGGCCTTGTCAGCAGAACTGTTCCTTTCATTAGAGATACATGGCTCTCTACTCAAGATCTGGCATTCTGGGAGCAAAACAGGCTGGAGGAATAGCAGCAAGAGGATTTGCACATGAAGAATATTGCAGACACATCACACATAAGCTCTAGAATCAGAAAACTCAATATTAATACCATTATTACTAAAACATTAGCAACAACAATAATAACAGCAAACACTTATGTAGAACTTACTGTTTGCCAGACACTGTTCTAAGCTTATATGTATTAATTTATTTTATTCTCATAGGAACCCTATGAGACAGGTACTATTATTATGATCCTCATTTTACAGAGGAGAAAACCAAGGCATATAGAGGTTAACTTGCCTAAGGTGACATAAGTAGTGAGCAGTGGTGGTGGTCTCCAAAGTTACTTTTCTTAGCTACTTTGCTTATCAGCTATTCACCTTGCTGGATTCATTGAAGGTCCTTGATTTAAGTTATCTCGCCTGTGAAACGAGGCTAATAGTACCAACATGGCAAGGTTATTTTGAGTGGTCAAATAGTACACACTCAATAAATAGTGAATGAGAATTAGAAAGTGATGTAGTGAAAAGAAACCTGGAAGGACATAGCTTTTTAATAGTTTTGGGTTGTAAGCAACAGAAACGGACTCACCCAGGCAAGAAATGAATTTATGGAAGGGATATAGGGTATCTTAAGTTGAGACCTCAGGAGACAGTTTCTCAGATGGAGATTTTTCTGCAGGATATCTATTGGAGAATGTTCTTGGCAATAAAACTCATGAGGGTGTGAGGGAAGCAGAACTGGGCAGGAGAAATTGAACTGTGATTAGGTACAACAAAAGCCTCACCTGATTGGCCAGGAATGATCCTTCAGAGTTGTCCCAAGGAGACCTCACCCAGGGTAGGGTAGCACGCTTGAGAGAAGGACAATTCTTGGGGTGAGATGTGTCTGTGGCTGTCAGTAGTCAACCCTTCCAGCAGCTGTGGGAATAATTGCCTCTATCCTGAGTGGGATATGGGTGGCCCACAGCATCCTCTGCAGCAGGCAATACACAGGGCTGAAGCTCAGCCAAATGGTCAGACCTCACAAGAGAAGTGGCTGGGCCGAACTGAGGAGCAAAGGCAGCAGGGACAGATGGAGCATCTGTCTGAAGTCACACTGCCACTCTGCTGGGTCAGTGTTCAAATCCCAGGCAGAGAGCATCTGGATGGGTCTAACCTGGGTTGCATGTCCACCTGTTGATCAGGATGGGTGGAGCTCTTTCGTCAAAAGTTCTTCCAAACTGGAGTTAATGTAAATTCTAAGTGTAATTCTCCAAAGAACAGGAAACTGATGCTAGGTGGACAAAACAGTAGATATCCATATACCTCAAAATCAGGAGACTTGGGGAGAATTCCTGGATATACTCTGGGATTGAGAGTTTACCAAAAACCTTCAATTATTTCTGTCTTTGTGTGCTGCCCTTTGCACTTGTCTTTACAGCTCCTCTCCTCAAGAGATGGGTACTATTCCTCTATCCCTTGAATCTGTGCTGGGCTTGTCATTCGCTTTGAACAGTAGAATGCTGTGGAAGTGATCTTGCACCACGTTTGAAGCTAGGCCTAAGAGGTCTTAAGTACATCCACCCTCTGATGGGATCCTGCCAAGGTGCCATGTGAGTAGGCTTGGGCTAATCTGCTGGAAGATGAAAGACCTCGCGGAGCAGAGGTGAGCCATCTTAACTGAGACCACCACAGGCTAGCCCCTAGCTGACTCTGCAACTGACTGCACATGTGTGAGTGAGCGAGTGAGTTCGTCAAGACCAGATGAGCACAGCCCAAAATCCTGATCCACAGAACAATGAGCTAAGTATATGTTTGTTGCTCTAGCCACTAAGTTTTGGGGCAGCTTGTTACATAGCAAAAGCTAACTGATACATACTACTAATATACTGTGTGACTTTAAATAAGGAGCATATCTTCTCTGGTTTTCCTATCTGAGGAATGAAGGGATTGCACAAATGAGGATCCTTCCTGATCAGATAGTTCACGAATCTGGGATGGGCCAGAAGGCCAGTCAGACTTCCAGAAAGCAGAGCTTAAAGCTGTCATACACCCAGACAGCCACCTACTTAGTGTATAGGGGTCACTGAGCTATCTCCAGGATCTCCAGTAAGGTGTGAAACAACATCAGGTGAGGACAGAAAAGCAGCAGTGATGCTGATGCAGCTCTTTCTGATGCTCAGTGAGCCATAGGGTGAACACCACAACTGTAGTTCACAGAAGGTGGGGAAACACAACTCCTTTCTTTCCCAGGGTTGTGGTGACCTCCTCCACCTCTCCATTCTGGCAGCTCTGTGGGCAGGGTTTATGGATGCTTCCCCCACTCACGGTTTTCTTGAGGTATGATTTGACAAACAATTGTAAAATTGTAAGGTGTGCACTATGATTATTTGACATATTTATAGAGTGAAATTACCACACTCAAATTAGTTAACACACCCATCACCTCACATAGTTAACTTTTGTGTATATGAGTGTAATGAGACCATTTAAGGTTTACTCTTTAGCAAATTTCAAGTATACAATACAGTGTTAATTACAGTCACGAGGCTATACATGAGATCCTCAGAACGCATCCATTTTATAACTGAACATTTGTACCTTTGACCGTCTCTTCACTTTCCCCTGCCCCTAGGGGGAAAACCACCATTCTATTCTCCCCAACCACCATTCTATTCTGTTGCAATGAGTTCAACTTTTTTTTTCAACTTCTAAGTTCCAAGGTACATGTGCAGGATGTACAGATTTGTTACATGGGTGAAAGTGGGCCATGGTGGTTTATTGCATAGATCAACCCATCCATCACTGGTATTAAGCCCAGCATCCATTAGCTAGCTATTCTTCCTGATGTTCTCTCTACCCCCACCCCTTCATCTGACAGGCCCCAGGATATGTTTTTCCCCCTTCATGTGTCCACGTGTTCTCATCATTCAGCTCCTAGTTATAAGTGAGAACGTGCGATGTTTGGTTTTCTGTTCCTGTGTTAGTTTGCTGAGGATAAACAGCTTCTAGTTTCATCCATGTCCTTGCAAAGGGCATATTCTCATTCCTTTTTATGGCTGCACAGTATTCCATGGTGTATATATACCACATTTTCTTTGTCCAGTCTATCATTGAAGGGCATGTGGGTTGATTCCATGTCTTCGCTATTGTGAATAGTGCTGCAATGAACATACATGAGAATGTATCTTTATAATAGAATGATTTATATTCCTTTGGATATATACTCAGTAACGGGATTGCTGAGTCAAATGGTATTTCTGTCTTTAGATCTTTGAGGAATCGCCACACTGTCTTCTTAAGTGAGATCATACAGTATTTGTCTTTCTCTGTCTGACTTCTTCACTTAGCATAATATCCTCAAGTTTCATCTATATTGTCCCAGATGGCAGGATTTTCTTCTTTTCTTATGGCTAAATTATATAATATGTAATAAATACTATCATATATGTGTGTGTATGTGCATGCATAGATAGATACATAGATAGATAGATATCCATTCATCCATTGACAGATACTTAGGTTGTTTTGGCTATTACGAATAATGCTGCAATTAACATCAGAGTGCAGGTATCTCTTTGAGATACTGATTTTGTTTCCTATGGAAACAAACCCAGAAGTAGGATTGCTGATTCATATGGTTGTTCTATATTTACTTTTTTGAGGAAACTTTCTGTTGTTTTATAATGGCTCTACCAATTTACATTCCCACCAGCAGTGTACAAGGGTTTCTTTTTCTCCATATTCTCATCAATACTTATCTCTTATCTTTTTTTTTGAGATGGAGTCTTGCACTGTCGCCCAGGCTAGAGTGTAGTGGCATGATCTTGGCTCACTGCAACCTCTACCTCCTGGGTTCAAGCAATTCTCCTGCCTCAACCTCTCAAGTAGCTGGGATTATAGGCACCCACCACCATGCCTGGCTAATTTATGTATTTTTAGTAGAGACAGGGTTTCACCATCTTGGTCAGGCTGGTCTTGAACTCCTGACCTCGTGATCCACCCACCTTGGCCTCCCAAAGTGCTGGGATTACAGGCATAAACCACCTTGCCCAGCCTATCTTTTTTTATAATAGTCATCTATTATAGTCATCTGTTATAATAGTCATCTATTTTTGAAATAGGTGATATTTCATTGTGGTTTTGATTTGCATTTCCCTGATGACTAGTGATGATGAGAACTTTTTGTCGTATACCTGTTGGCCATTTGTATGTCTTTTTAAAAGTAAAAATAAAAGTTTAATTATCCCCTCCTGGCACATAGATTCAAGTTGCCCTTAACATACACTCCCTGTAGTCCTCATTGGAAAGATGTCTATTCAGGTTTCTTGCCATTTTAAAATTGAATTATTTGTTTGCTATTGAGTTGTATGAATTCCTTATATATTTTAGATATTAACTCCTTATCAGATATATAGTTTGCAAGTATTTTCTCCCATTCTGTAGGTCTTTTCATTTTGTTGGTCGTTTCCTTAGATGTACAGAAGCTTTTTAGTTTGATGTAGTCCTTCTTGTCTATTTTTCCTTTTGTTGTTTGCGTGCTTTTGGTGTCATATCCAAAAAATCATTGCCAAGGCCAATGTCAAGAAGCTTTTCCCTATGTTTACTTCTAGGAGTTTTACAGCTTTGGGTCTTACATTTAAGTCTTTAATCCATTTTGAGTTCATTTTTGTGAGTGGTGTATGATAGGGATCCAATCTCATTCTTTTGCCTTGTGAATATCCAGTTTTTCCAACACCATTTATCGAAGAGACTATCCGTTCTCCATTGTGTATTCTTGGCGCCTTTGTCAAATATTAGTTGACCATATATGCGTGGGTTTATTTCTGGGCTCTTGATTCTGTTCCATTCTTGATTCTGTGTGTCTGTTTTATGTGATGTATGCATTCTTTCAGCCTAGTTTTGTCATTCAAATTGGTACCTCCTTTCCTGTCTACACATCTGCTTTTCCTTAACTGAAGCCAAAGATGCAGAGTTAGGGAGGCAGTTAATCTCAGATTCTTCCCCACATACAAATCCAAATCAACTGTCTACTTCTCAAATGAAGCCTGTGGCCCACAATGAGCTGGTATGTATGTATGCATGTGGGGGTTTAGTTAGCTAATTAGTTTGTTGGCTTTTCCAGTTTTTAGTAATGATTTTTTTAGTTCTTGCAACATTTATTGAAAGCATGTTATATATGATGCATTATATCAGCTGCTTTCATGTATATTATGATTATCATCATTTTCCAAATGAGAAAAAACAGGTTCAGAGAAGCTGGTATATAACTTTTTTAAGGCCACACAGCTAGTAAGCAGCAGAGCTGAAACAAACACAAGGCTTTGGAAGCTTAATTTAAGTATTCTTTGTCCTACCATGGGCAACTAACCAAGCCAGGAGCCTCTGCCTGAGCTGTGTGACCACTCAAAAAAAACAAAAAACAACAAAAAAATGTGGTTTTTGAGTCCAAGTAGAGGCACTATATACCTACATTAAAATAGGGCTTATCTTTAACGACAATTTGAGAGATACTAACACTGTTACAGAATAATGTAACCAGATCATGTGTTTAATAATGTATGTAGTTGATTTCATGTGGATAAAAATGGTTTATTTTAGTATATCCCCAAAAGCCATATATATATTTAATATATGTATAATGTATATATGATATATATACGTATATATATATATATTATTTGGATGACATAATCTACAATGGGACATGGATGTTTTAAAGTCTGCTCTTGAATTCAGGGCTAATATTTAGCTGGCATGTACTAGAATCACTATTCCAGTTGTCAAATAATGAAATAATTCCATAGTTGGCAGACTGCTCTTGCCCTGAATCCTCAGAACACCGTGGCTCAGCTCTCTTGTACTCTATTCGGAGACTCCTCACTCTACTTCCCCATGATCCAGCAACTAAAGGGTTCACAACTGGCCCAGTAGGACCTCCGGTACTTAGCCCTAGCACTACTGTGGGCTACTCACTGTTGGGTCTCACCCTCTACCTTAGTCCATTCATGCTGTTGTAACAAAATACTACAGACTAGGTAGTTTATAAATAATTGGAATTTATTTATTTATTTATTTTAAAAAGGAATTTTTCAAATTTGTTCAACAACTTGAATCCAAACACCTTTAGTAGTCAGGGCTTCTGGGAAGATTGTAATTATTTTTGACTTTTTTAAAAAAATTGTACTTTGGGTTCTTGGGTACATGTGCAGAACATGCAGGATTGTTGCACAGGTACATACACGGCAATGTGGTTTGCTGCCTCCATCCCCCGTCACCTATATCTGGCATTTCTCCCCATGTTATCTCTCCCGAACTCCCCACCCCTGCTGTTCCTCCCCTAGTCCCCCACAACAGACCCCAGTATGTGATGCTCCTGTCCTTGTGTCCATGTGTTCTCACTGTTCAACACCCGCCTATGAGTCAGAACATGCAGTGTTTGATTTTCTGTTCTTGTGTCAGTTTGCTGAGAATGATAGTTTCCAGATTCATCCATGTCCCTACAAAAGACACAAACTTATTGTTTCTTATGGCTGCACAGTATTCCATGGTGTATATGTGCCACATTTTCCTTGTCCAGTCTATCATCAATGGACATTTGGGTTGCTTCCAGGTCTTTGCTATTGTAAACAATGCTGAAATGAACATATGTGTGCATGTGTCTTTATAATAGAACAATTTATAATCATTTGGCTACATACCCAGTAATGGGATTGCTGGGTCAAGTGGAATTTCTATTCCTAGGTCCTCAAGGAATCGCCACACTGTCTTCCACAATGGTTGAACTAATTCACACTCCCACCAACAGTGTAAAAGTGTTCCTGTTTCTCCACATCCTGTTTCTCCAGCATCTGTTGTCTCCAGATTTTTTAATGATTGCCATTCTAACTGGCGTGAGATGGTATCTCAATGTGGTTTTGATTTGCATTTCTCTAATGACCAGTGATGATGAGCATTGTTTCATATGTTTGTTGGCCTCATATATGTCTTCTTTTGAAAAGTGTCTGTTCATGTCCTTTGACCACTTTTGAATGAGTTCGTTTGGTTTTTTCTTGTAAATCTGTTTTAGTTCTTTATAGATTCTGGATATTAGCCCTTTGTCAGATGAGTAGATTGCAAAAATTATTCCCATTCTGTTGGTTGCCAGTTCACTCTAATGATTGTTTCTTTTGCTGTGCAGAAGCTCTGGAGTTTAGTTAGATCCCATTTGTCTATTTTGGCTTTTGTTGCCAATGCTTTTGGTGTTTTAGTCATGAAGTCCTTGCCTATGCCTATGTCCTGAGTGGTTTTGCCTAGGTTTTTTTCTAGGGTTTTTGTGGTGTTAGGTCTTATGTTTAAGTCTCTAAACTATCTGCAGTTAATTTTAGTGTAAGGTGTCAGGAAGGGGTCCAGTTTCTGCTTTCTGCACATGGCTAGTCAGTTTTTCCAACACCATTTATTAAACAGAGAATCCTTTCCCCATTGCTTGTTTTTGTCAGGTTTGTCAAATTTCAGATGGTTATAGATCTGTGGCATTGCCTCCGAGGCCTCTGTTCTATTCCATTTGTCTATATCTCTGTTTTGCTACCAGCACCATGCTGTTTTGATTACTGTAGCCTTGTAGTATAGTTTGAAGTCAGGTAGCATGATGCCTCCAGCTTTGTTCTTTTGTTTAGAATTGACTTGGCTATGTGGGCTCTCTTTTGGTTCCATATGAAGTTTAAGGTGGTTTTTTCTAATTCTGAGAAGAAGGTCATAGGTAACTTGATGGGGATAGCATTGAATCTATAAATTACTTTGGGCAGTATGACCATTTTCACAATATTGATTCTTCCTAACCATGAGCATGGAATGTTTTTCCATCTGTTTGTGTCCTCTCTTATTTCCTTGAGCAGTGGTTTGTAGTTCTCCTTGAAGAGGTCCTTTACATCCTTTGTTAGTTGTATTCCTAGGTATTTTACTCTCTTTGTAGCATTTGTGAATGGCAGTTTGTTCTTGATTTGGCTGTCTTTAAATCTGTTGTTGGCGTATAGGAATGCTTGTGATTTCTGCACATTGATTTTGTATCCTGAGACTTTGCTGAAGTTGCTTATCAGTTTCAGAAGATTTTGGGCTGAGATGATGGGGTCTTCTAAGTATACAATCATGTCATCTGCAAATAGAGACAATTCGACTTCCTCCTTTCCTAATTGAATATCCTTCATTTCTTTTTCTTGCCTGATTGCTCTGGCTAGAAATTCCAATACTATATTGAATAGGAGTGGTGAGAGAGGGCATCCTTGTCTAGTGCCAGATTTCAAAGGGAATGCTTCCAGTTTTTGCTCATTCAGTATGATATTGGCTGTGGGTTTGTTGTAAATCACTTTTATTATTTTGAGATATGTTCCATAGATACCTAGTTGATTGAGAATTTTTAGCATAAAGGGCTGCTGAATTTTGTTGAAGGCCTTCTCTGCATCTATTGAGATAATCACATGGTTTTTGTCTTTGGCTCTGTTTATGCGGTGAATTACATTTATAGACTTGCATATGTTAAACCAGCCTTGCATCCCTGGGATGAAGCCTCCTTGATCGTGTTGGATAAGCTTTTTGATGTACCGTTGCAATTGGTTTGCCAGTATTTTATTGATGATTTTTGCAGATATATTCATCATGGATATTGGCCTGAAGTTTTCTTTTCTTGTTGAATCTCTGCTGGGTTTTGGTATCAGGATGATGTTGGTCTCATAAAATGATTGGGAAGGATTCCCTGTTTTTGGATTGTTTGGAATAGTTTCAGAAGGAGTGGTACCAGCTCCTCTTTGTATGTCTGGTAGAATTCAGCTGTAAGCCCATCTGGACCTGGGCTTTTTTGGTTGGTAGCCTATTAATTTATGCATCAACTTCAGCCCTTGTTATTGGTCTATTCTAGTCAACTTCTTCCTGGTTTAGGATTGGAGGGTAAAAGTGTCCAGGAATTTATCCATTTCTTTCTGGTTTACTGGAAAGAAACTCTTTATGTGCATAAAGTTGTTTGTAGTAATCTCTGATGGTAGTTTGTATTTCTGTGGAATCTGTGGTGATATCCCCTTTATCATTTTTTATTGCATCTATTTGATTCTTCTCTCTTTTCTTTTTTATTAATCTGGCTAGTGGTCTATTTTGTTGATCTTTTCCAAAAATCAGCTCCTGGATTTATTGATTTTTTGGCGGTTTTTTGTGTCTCTATCTCCTTCAGTTCTGCTCTGATCTTAATTATTTCTTGTCTTCTGCTAGCTTTTGAGTTTTTTTTTTTATCTTGCTCCTCTAACTCTTTCAATTTTGATGATAGGGTATCGATTTTAGATCTTTCCTTGCTTTTCATGTGGGCATTTATTGCTATAAATTTTTCTCTAGACACTGCTTTAAATGTGTCCCAGAGATTGTGGTATGTTGTGTCTTTGTTCTCGTTGGTTCTGAAGAACATCTTTGTTTCTGCCTTCATTTCATTGTTTATCCAGTCAACATTCAAGAGCCAGTTGTTCAGTTTCCACGAAGTTGTGCAGTTCTGAGTTAGTTTCTTAATGCTCAGTTCTAATTTGATTGCACTGCGGTCTGAGAGACTGTTTGTTATGATTTCTGTTCTTTTGCATTTGCTGAGGAGTAATTTACTTCCAATTATGTGGTCAATTTTAGGATAGGTGTGATGTGGTGCTGAGAATGTATATTCTGTGGATTTGGGATGGAGAGTTCTGTAAATGTCTATTAGGTTTGCTTGGTCCAGATCTGAGTTCAAGTCCTGTATATCCTTGTTAATTTTCTGTCTTGTTGATCTGTCTAATCTAAGTGGAGTGTTAAAGTCTCCCACTACTATTTTGTGGGAGTCTAAGTCTCTTCGTAGGTCGTTAAGAACTTGCTTTATGTATCTGGATGCTCCTGTATTAGGTGCGTATATATTTTGGATCGTTAGCTCTTCTTGTTGCATTGATCTTTACCATTATGTAATGCCCTTCTTTGTCTCTTTTGATCTTTGTTAGTTTAAAGTCTATTTTAACAGAGACTAGGATTGCAACTCCTGCTTTTTTTTTTTTTTGCCCTCCACTTGCTTGGTAAATCTTCCTCCATCCCTGAATTTGAGCCTATGCATATCCTTGCATGTGAGATGGGTTTCCTGGATATGGGACACCAATTTTTGAATTTTTATCCAATTTGCCAGTCTGTGTCTTTTGATTGTGGCATTTAGCCCGTTTACATTTAAGGTTAATATTGTTATGTGTGAATTTGATCCTGCCATTTTGATGCTAGGTGGTTGTTTTGCCCAGTAGTTGACACGGTTTCTTCATTGTGTTGATGTTTTTACCATTTGGTACGTTTTTGGAGTGGCTGGTACTGGTTGTTCCTTTCTATGTTTAGTGCTTCTTTCAGGAGCTCTTGGAGGGCAGGCCTGGTGGTGACAAAATCTCTCAGCAATTGCTTGTTTGTAAAGGATTTTATTTCTCCTTCGCTTATGAAGCTTAGTTTGGCTGGATATGAAATTCTAGGTTGGAAGTTCTTTTCTTTAAGGATGTTGACTATTGGCCCCCAATCTCTTCTGGCTTGTAGGGTTTCTGCTGAGAGATCCGCTGTGAGTCTGATGGGCTTCCCTTTGTGGGTAACCTGACCTTTCTCTCTGGCTGCCCTTAGCATTTTTCCTTCATTTCAACCCTGGTGAATCTGAAGATTATGTACCTTGGGGTTGCTCTTCTTGAGGAATATCTTTGTGGTGTTCTCTATATTTCCTGGACTTGAATGTTGGCCTGCCTTGCTAGGTTGGGGAAGTTTTCCTGGATAATATCCTGAAGAGTGTTTTCCAGCTAGGATTCATTCTCTCCATCACATTCAGGTACACCTATCAAATGTAGATTAGGTCTTTCCACATAATCCCATATTTCTTGGAGGCTTTGTTCATTGCTTTTTACTCTTTTTTTTTTTTTAATCTAATCTTGCCTTGTCATTTTATTTCATTGAGTTGATCTTCAGTCTCTGATATCCTTCCTTCTGCTTGGTCAATTTGGCTATTGAAACTTGTGTATGCTTTGCAAAGTTCTCGTGTTGTGTTTTTCAGCTCCATCAATTCATTTATATTCTTCTCTAAGCTGTTTATTCTCATCAGCATTTTGTCAAACCTTTTTTCAATGTTCTTAGTTTCTTTGCATTGGGTCAGAACATGTTCTTGTAGCTCATAGAAGTTTGTTATTACCAACTTTCTGAAGCCTGTTTCTGTGAATTCATCAGACTCATTCTCCATCCAGCCTTGTTCCCTTGCTGAAGAAGAGTTGTGATCCCTTGGAGGAGGAGAGGCTTTTTGGTTTTGGGTGTTTTCATTCTTTTTGTGCTGGTTTCCTCCCATCTTTGTGGATTTATCTGCCTGTGGTCTTTGCCTTGGTGACTTTTGGATGGGGTCTCTGAGTGGACATCCTTTTTGTTGACGATGAAGTTATTTCTTTCTGTTTTTTAGTTTTCCTTCTAACAGTCAGGCCCTTCTGCTGTAGGACTGCTGGAGGTCCACTCCAGATCCTCTTGCCTGGGGATCTGGAGATCACCTCTGGTGGCTGCAGAACAGTAAGGGTTGCTGCCAGTTTCTTCTTCTGTTATCTTTGTCCCAGAAGGATACCTGCCATATGTCAGCCTGAACTCTCCTTTATGAGGCATCTCTTTGGATATACGGGGGGTTGGGGGAGCCGCTTGAAGAGACAGTCTGTCCCATATCGGAGCTCAAGTGCTGAGCTGAGAGCTCTGTTTTTCCGTTCAGAGCTGCTGGACAGGTACTTTTAAGTCTGTTGCAGCGGAACTCATAACCACCTTTTTCTTCCAGGTGCTTTGTCCTGGGAAGGTGGGGCTTTATCTATAAGTTCCTGATGTGCTGCTGCCTTTTTTCAGAGCTGCCCTGCCCAGCAAGGAGGTAGCCTAGTCACAATCTGCCAGCAAAGGTGATGCTGAGCTGCTGTGGGCTCTGCCCAGCTGCTGTGTGAACTTTCTTGTGGTTTTGTTTACAGAGGTATAGTTAGAATTGCCTCAGTAATGGCAGTCTGCCTCAGTAATGGCGGACTGCCTCTGTAATGGTGGACTGCCTCGGTAATGGCAGACTGCCTCAGTAATGACAGACTGCCTCAATAATGGCAGATTGCTTCAGTAATGGTGGACTGCCTCGGTAATGGTGGACTGCCTCAGTAATGGCAGATTGCCTCAGTAATGGCAGACTGCCTTGGTAGTGGTGGACTCCCTTGGTAATGGCAGATGCCCTTCCCACAGCAGAGCTGGACCATCCCTGTTCCAGCTGTGCTTGCTGTAAAACTCTCAATCCAGAGAGTTTCAGATTGCTGGTCTTTGTGGGGGTGGGACCTGCCAAGCCAGATCACCTGGCTTCCTATTTCAGCCCCCTTTTTTTCAGTTGAATAGGCAACTCTGTCTCCCAGGCATTCCAGGCACCAGTTGAAATGGTCACCCAGATTTGTGTGAGTTTTTGTGCAGAGACCTGCTGCACTGGCTGAAACAGCCGTGCTGGAGACTCGTGGTGCTTCTCCACCTGGGAATCTCCTGGTCTGTGGGCAGTAAAAACTCGTTTGGAAATGCAGTGATCACTCACCCTCTACATTCTCACTGGGAACTGCACTATAGAGCTGTTCCTATTTGGCCATCTTGGATCAGAAATTTATTTCTTACAGTTACAGAGGCTGAGAAATCTAAGATCAATGTACTGGCAGGTTTGGTGTCTGGTGAGGGCCTGGACTCTGCTTTCAATATGGCACCTTGAAGGGCAAAAAGAAGTCTAGGGTGCTCCCTTCCACCTCTTTTATAAGATGTTAATTCCATCCATGATGGTTTTGTCCTCATGACTTAATCACCTGCTAAACACTCCACGTCTTAATACTATCACAATGGCAATTAAGTTTTGACATCTCAACATATGAATTTTGCAAGATACATTCAGACTATCACACCCTCCAAGTACTAATATTTCCCTACGCTTACCTTTCTTTGCTCAATAAATTTGACCTTAGGAAGATCTCTGATAGGGCTAGATTCAAAGATGGACTAGAAGTGGCAATGACTGGTGCAATGGGAATTCTGCATTCTGGACTTTCTTTTTTCTTTACCATGACCTGCACAATCTACCTGTCCTATGTCCTACCCACTTAGGGCTCATGCTCTGCTGTCCATGGGAAAAGCACCTGTCCTCTACAGAATGCTTGTCTCATGAAATGCTCTCCAATAAGGAGGTTCTGTGGTCTTCTGAATTGGTGGATGCTGCATGCTATATCTTCCTTTTTAGAGCATCACATTTTTACATAGTAAAAGCTCTGAAAAGACCTGTAATAAAGAAACCTACTTAATTTTGTTTAATCTAGCATTTTCCAGTTATGGAACCGCATTTCCTTCCCCTTCCCCCATTATGCCTATTAAATTTCTACTTTCCCACATAAGAGACTACGGATGTATAAAAGTCTTAGGAGGGAGGCTGAGGGAAAGACGGAAAAGGATGCTTACTGTGTACTTGTTGACCTGTGTATCGTAACAGGGGTGAGATGGAGAGGGTGGGAGTAGGAAAGAGAAATGCCAGGGGAGCATGTTGCTGGCTCTCTTGCCCCACAGTCATCACCTCACTCTGAGACTGGGGTAAGCAGAGAGAAAAGGGCCATCAGCATCTGGGGCTGTCCCCAGGAAATCCAGAAGACCTCCAGGCAGATACCAAGCCACTGGTTGAGAACTGGGTTCATGTTCCAGCTCCGTAAATTTTTCTGTTGAGTAGTTTTGAGCATGTCATTTAAATTCCCTGGGACTCTCGTTCTCCAGCTCTATAGATTAAATTAGATCATTTATGTAAGGTGATCTCAGACTTGAACAAGTCACCCAGAGGACTTGTTAAAACACAGATTGCTGGGCCACACCCCCAGAGTCTGATTCATTAGGTCTGGAATGGGCTGATAATTTGGTTCTCACTAGCTTCCCATGAGTAGTGTGCTACTAGAAGGAACCACACTTTGAGTAACACTGATATGAGTTAAGGTGCAAATTTATAATTTTTAAAGTATGCATCTCGATTAATTTAAATGACTTAATCCATCCTGTATTAAAATAACAATGTGTTTATGAAATAAGTTTTATCTCTTACCACCTGCATATGTTTGGGATGAAATGGTTTTGTTTCTATGCCAGAGGACTGATTTCCATGGTAGACATTTCAGGGAAGTATCTGGGGACCAGGCAGTCTCTATCACATTGCATGGGCAGGCACCTGCTCTCGCTGTGGGTGTCGGTTCCCCAGACAGTCTCACATGGGGACAGAGGTCATCTGCCATCTCCAGAGAAGCAGAAGAGATTGTATCCCTTGTTCTATTTCTTTGAGTTTCACAATACCCATTGACAGACAAAAGCTCTGAGAGGTTCTACAGAAAAATGTTTATTCCATTTTCCTGTGGTGTAGGGGTTATAGGTACAGGGTCTAGAGCTGCTCTGTCCAGTACAGTTGCCACTGGCAACATGTGGGCATTCAAAGTTAAATTAATTAAATTTGTATAGAATTAAAAATTCAGTTCCTCAATCCCATTTCAGGTACTCAATGGCCACATGTGGCTAATGCCTACCGTTTAGACAACACATATAGCATATTTCCTTCATTGCAGAAAGTTTATTGATGTAGGGCATCAAAACCCAATTCCACCACTTACCAGCTCTGTGAACTCAGACAGGTTCCTTAAACTTTTGGTGCCTTAATTTTCTGAGCTATAAAATAGGGCTAATAAGTGGTACATACCTCAAAAAGCTGTTGTGAGAATTAAACGAGTTAATATATGTAATCACTTAGAACTGTGTCTGGCACATAGCAAGCTGTCAATAAATGCTACCTGATACACATACACACATATATACATACACATATATACACATAAACAATACACACACAAATACACATAAATATTAATATGTATACACACATATATAGACATACACACACATATATATTTACATTTGTATATAAATATATATAAATGTTTTTAAATGTAGGTTTTATTATTATTCAGTTGTGATGAGACCACAAGATCAGGTGGCCAGGCCCGGTGGCTCACACCTATAATCCCAACACTTTGTGAGGCCAAAAGTTTGAGACCAGCCTCGCCAACACAGCAAAGCTTCATTTCTACTAAAAATACAAAAATTAGCTGGGTGTGGTGGTGTGTGTCTGTAGTCCCAGCTACTTGGGAGGCTGAGGCAAGAGAATCATTCGAACCTGGGAGGCAGAGGTTGCAGTGAGCCAAGATTGTGCCACTGCATTCCAGCCTGGGCAACAGAGTGAGACTCCACCTTAAAAAAAGAAAAAAAGAGAAAGTAAGAGATAATTGCCATGAAAAGATAGTTTGTTACTCATGGTTTGCAAGAGGAAAGGGTATGCCAAGCCACACAGGGCCACTCCAGGAAGGGCCACCCAGGGAAGCACCTGTGCTGTTTAGGAGGCAGAAAGAGTAAGAATGAGTGTGAGCAACAGTCTTTGTTTAAATTTCACTAA
This sequence comes from Ateles fusciceps, assembly GCA_036589455.1. Taxonomy (NCBI): domain Eukaryota; kingdom Metazoa; phylum Chordata; class Mammalia; order Primates; family Atelidae; genus Ateles; species Ateles fusciceps. The sequence goes on along the minus strand of JAZHEH010002507.1, from coordinate 18,263,572 downwards.
TGAAACAAAATCACAAGACTGTATTTTGTAGAGAAAGAAATTGAGATTCAGAGATATGAAGAAAATGGTTTAAGTTCACAGGATAAGGAAGTGAGGAAGCTGGAGCTGAAATCCAGATCTGTTTCCCTCTAAAAATCTTGCTCTTTCAACTACGCTATAGCCAGAGACACAATCAGACCCACCAAAACCTCAGAAAGTGGCAGCAGTAATTCAGAGATGCCATGTTACTTGTTCTTTTCATTTCAGAAGCTCTTGTTGCACAAACCCTCTCTAAAAGGAAGAATAGACACTAATTCTGAGTGCCTGCAATGAACGCTGCAGAACTTACCGTGTGAGCTGTAATTGATAGAGATGCCAACTGCCAACTAACCAGAAAACTCCAGCGTTGTAAATCTGTCTCCTGGCTTCTCATGAGAACTGATGGATGAGGAATTCAGCTTAAATATTTAACAATCAATAATTCAAATACCTATCCAACCATTTACAAGTTGACATGTTTATAAATACAAGGGCTGTACTTTCTTGCATTTCACATGAAACTTAGAGTTTACATGGAGAGGGTAGAAATACCACATATTCTACGGGGGAAGAATCCAGGGGAGTAAGTGGAAATACCCTACCAGTCTTGGCTCAACTGGAATCTATTAAACTTCCAGCTTCGATCATGTACCATTGTTCACGCCCTCATGTTGCTAGTGAGCAAATCAACAACAAATAATGTGTTGGAAAGCCCTGTTGTGCAGCTTGGGTAAGATGCCAGAGCCTGATCTCCCTTGCATCAGCAGCTCCAGGGATGAAACCTAATGCACAGCCAAGCAGCACAATGAATTATTCACTTTGAGCTTCCACAGTCTCTCTGCCACTAGCATGGGTCATCTCTCAGGCTGTAATTCAACCTCCTTCCTTTGTCTTCACTTCCCAACAGACAGCCAGGAATGAGGCCCAACTCTGGGGAGACATTCTAGCCTGGTGGCTGGGGGCCATAAGCCGTGTGTGTCCAGATGCTGGGTAGGCATATTGCTGTTCGAATTGAACTATTTTGAATGAATAAAGTCTAAAGTCAGCATTGACAGCAGTGATTTATCTGCACTTCACAATTATTGAATTTAGATGCTCCATCCACTTGCTGATTTATTAAACTGCTCTCTCCTCTGAGAGAGAATCAAAGCACCTCCTTTGGCCCTAATGGATAGACACTTTGGAAGCACTTAGGGAAGCCATTGTTGATAAGACTCACTACCTAAAAGAGAACCCTGTCTCATGTTGTCTTTGCAAGGAAATAACCTCCATTACTCATGTTTCCTTCACAGTCAATAACTCACCCTTTACAGGGAAGGTGGGGTTGTTGGCAGACACCTCTGATGCTGTAGGGGTTGAAGTGTCAGGCCTGGGCAATGAGCCACTTGCCACATTTGCCTCTGTTCGCCCACACCTTACAGCTGTGTCTCCTTCAGCTGCAGAGCCTAAGGGTCCCCAGATTGAGAGGAGACCCACAGCTTGAGCCTCCAGCTGGCTACACTTCCTGTTCACAGGTTCTACCTCCATAGACACAACCAGCCAGGACGTTGACCATTCTCCTCTTCACAAAACAATACAGATTCTAAAATCCCCCAGTGGAGACAGAGAGGAGAAATGGGCCATGTGGCTGAAAATGAATCCAGGACTGGTATGCCCACCACCCTCATTGTTGGAAACGGACTGTGAATTCTCTGTGCCAACAGTAATTGATGATTCCAGTTGGCGGATGGCCTGTTAATGAAAAGATTACCAGGCAGCAGCATATCTGGTGTAGAATTTTGGCTCCACTCTGAGAAAACAAAACTGGCTGGTGGGGGAAAGAAAGGACAGAGCTAAGTCTACTTGCAGGGCCATCAGCTATAGGTCTGTCTTGAATTTAGGTTTCCAGGGCTGTGGAGGAATAGATGAGGTGCAGGTTAGTTACAAAGGAAAAATAAAACTGGTTGAAGCCGATGATAAATGAATGTCAGAAGGTGTGATACGTAGAATTTCTGGAAACTTGCATGAAACACTGTAAGTAATGTGCACAGTTCCTGATCATTTCAAAGCATATTCACAGTCATTTTCATTGAATGGGTCAGTACTGATCAGAAGGAGAAGTTGGAGGGGAACTCTTGTGGGAGAAGGGAAAGACATAGTATTTCACTATTAGAAACAAAGTAAGTTACTAATGCATGTAGGAGAAAGTGGGCTAGTCATTAAGAACTTACGGAGAGCCTCTAGGGGACTGAGGACCTGTGGTTTCCCTTACCGTCAGGAAGAAGTCAGTTAGATAACAAATCTCGCAGTTGCAGATCAAGGTTTACTGTTTTAAATATTGGTGTTGCTGCCTAAAGAAGATTCAGCCAGAAACTCTTTCTCACCTGTGTGCCTTAGGTTGGGCTGAGAGCAATTGTCATGGCTGCCCTATTCTTGCCCAGGAGGAAACCTGGTCCCGATTGGCACAGAGTGATTAAGTTAAACATGGAGCCAGAATTTTCATTTGAGGCTTATAATCACTCTGGGAAGCAGATACCATTGGTATCTTTAAAATAAGCAAACATTGGCCGGGCGCAGTGGCTCACACCTGTAATCCTAGCACTTTGGTAGTCTGAGGTGGGAGGATCACCTGAGGTCAGGAGTTTGAGACCAGCCTGATCAACAATGTGAAACCCCCCATCTCAAAAATTAGCCGGGTATAGTGGCAGGTGCCTGTAATCCCAGCTATTCAGTAGGCTGAGGCAGGAGAATCGCTTGAACCTGGGAGACTGAGGCTGTAGTGAGCTGAGACTGTGCCACTGCACTCCAGCCTGAGTGACAGAGTGAGACTCCGTCTCAGAAAAAAAAATAAATAAAAGATGAAATAATTTTTTAAAAATACAAACTTTGTTTTTCAACATGAGCTCCGTCAATGTTAAGACGTCTTTGTGAGGGATGATAGCAGTCATTTAGTCACTATTAAAAGAATCCCCAGAGAACCAGGCACCAAGAGCGAGACTCTGTCTCAAAAAATAAATAAAATAATAAGCAAACAGGCACAGAGGGGTTGAATACCCTGCTCCAAGTTACACATTCATACCGTTTCTTGCAGAACTGAGATTTTCGGTCATTTGCTTCAATCTTTTTCTCCCAGCTCCTTCCCTTTGTTCTAACAAAGAATGGAAACGGAAGCCCTGGAGAAGAGAAGGCCAAGCAGCTGGAACCTAGGGTTCCTGCCCCTGTCCACTGGAGATCAGTCTTCTCTTTCACACATAATGGCTCCAAGTACAATCTTAGAGAAAAGATCTCATGCTACTAAAAAGTGTTTGAAGACCACTATAATAGACAAGCCAATTTTCCCTTCATGACAACCAGATACAAAGATGAAATGAAAAATTTGAATGTTGTCCAAAGACCTGGTTCTTATATATTAAGCCACTCTGCAATAAATAACACTTTCACTGACCCTATGCTAACGTAAACCGGAAACTCTGGCTCAACTACTGAATCTTGTAGATGGAAAGTCTTCAGAAATATTGATTAAATTAAATCGCAGAACTCAACTGCACCAGCAACTGTAGTTCCTGGGGACAGTCCTGACCATCTCTCTCTGGGTCAGAAAAGGCCAGATGCTTATTTGAAATTCGGTATGAGGCTAGAAGAGGCTGGGTTTAGATTGTTGCTTCTTGAGAGACACAAACCTTTCAGCATTTTGGCAATTACTATTGCAAAACCACCCAGGGAGAAGGTAGTTTTAAACACAATTAGGATTCTATTTTAAGGAGAAATCATAAACTGCCCATTTAACGTGCTAATGTTTGATCTACTGTGAAGCAGAGAAGGGAGAAGCTATTACAAATTTGCTAATACCATCAAAACTTATAAAGTGATAAAATGAGGCTACATGAAGAAAAGGCAGTCATCCCAAGCATTAGCCATGCTAATAGCTGTGAATATATATGAGAGCAGAGAACTGTTCTGAGAATCAGTGAGATAGATTGGGCTGTTTAATCTGCAGTCTGCCCGGTGACCCTTGGTCACTCCTGATTCTCAGCTGGCCTGAACACTTTGCAAAGCAGGGACACACACTCCAAATACACTAGCATCATGATGAGAATGTCTATGGTATTTATTTTTATTTTCTCTATTTAAAACCATGATTTTTCTGATTTTTTTAATGCCCATAATATTTTAGTTCAGGAATACACGACTATAATTTTAAATAAATAGCTATCCTACCTAAATTCAAGAACTGAACTAATTCAGTTGTATTTTAGGATGAATTCTTTGCCATCCAAATTCTGACTGCTTGATGTCAGAACCAAATAGATTTGGCTAAACTGATACTCTTCACTATCCAAATGTACCATCTCAACTCAGGAACTGATATTTTTAGATAGCGAAGGATAGCTGTGTGTAATTATGGAGATGCCAGTTCGTTGTTGTTGTTTTTACTGATAAAATGCACTATTAAAAGAACTGAGGAGACCACAGCTGCAGATGACTGATCGACCTGACTCTGAGTCACGGGGAGACAGGGCCGGCAGAAGTCGGGACAGAGCGAAATCTTCCGTCTCTACTTTCATGTCAAGTACACCAAGTGCACTTGTATATTTCTTGGAGATTAGGTTCTGACCTCGGGGAATAAAGTGGAAAAGTTTGTATATCCAAATTTTGCCTTGAACATTTTTTGGGAAAATACATTTTGGAGGCTAATTTTTTTCTTCAGTTTGGGAAAAGATCACTATTTCTTCACTGAACCCCAAGAAGATACTGAGTTGCCCATTGGAGGTATACCAGAAATTTGTATCTTTATTTTATTTTTACTTTTTTTGGAGACGTTCTTGCTCTGTCACCCAGGCTGGAGTGTAGTGGCGTGATCTTGGCTCACTGCAACCTCCACCTCCCGGGTTCAAGCGATTCTCTTGCCTCAGCCTCCTAGTAGTTGGGATTACAGGCATGCACCACCACACCCACCTCATTTTTGTATTTTTAGCAGAGATAAGGTTTCACCATGTTGGCAAGGCTGGTCTCGAACTCCTGACCTCAGGCAATCCACCTGCCTCCCAAAGTGCTGGTATTACAGGCGTGAGCCACTGCGCCCGGCCAAATATATATCTTTAAATATTCAAATGAAACTCAGTGGACTGACATACTTTATAAGAGGACATGAAGGAGAGAGACGCCCTGAGGAAAACCCAGTTCCGGTGTCCCCTTCTCATGCTCCCTCTGGGCTATACTTGAGCCTGGTGCTGGTTGCACAACTCTGAATATACTGGAAACATTGGATTGTACACTTTAACTGGATAAATTGTGTGGTATGCTGATTATGTATCAATAAAACTTTATTTTTTTAAAAAAACTATAGCCCTAGGCACTCATTTTCTAAAGGACAAGTTTCCAAGAGATGAAATCAGTACCACTCTTAATTAAATCCAGGTAACTGGGGCTCCTGTCCTGGGTCCTCTACTTTAGAGGGCCCTTTCTTTGGCCCTCCTGTTGCTACACTCTCCCCACAGGCTGAGGTGTCCCTGGAGCCATGGAGATGTGACTACCCAGGTCTCTCCCTCTTCTTTATAGGCCATGCTATTGGGCCCAAGCACCCTGAAGTTTCTGCTCAAATGGCCCCAGCTTGCTTTCATGGCCCATGGAGCTTTTCTCCTGTCCATCTTCCAGTGGCAATGGCAGACTTTGCCACATATGTATATACTGCCAATTGCAAGGGGTAATCTTTGCATTTGGAGGGGGAAGAGTTTATAGGCAGAGCTTGGACATACAGGTTGGGATGTCCAAGCATGCGCACAAGACCCTTCATGGTGCAGGACTGAGTTAAGGGTAGGAAAAGAAGGGGGTTGGCCAAGAACCAGAGACCCCTATCTGTGCTCTGTTCCAGGTCCCTCCTATGTTGGAACATACACATTACGATAAGACAAGGTCTAAAACCAGAATATATATTAACCTAGCCTAGCACTTTTTCAATATACATTCCCTCTTTTCTCAGAAATCCAAATACAGTAATGGCTAACATGTATTACACGTGTTAGGCTCTCTTTGTGCATTTAGCATACATTATCTCATTTATTTCTTACAACGATGTGGGTACTGTTATCACCCCAACTTTCCTATGAGAATGCTAAAGCTTAGGGAGATTAAGTAAATAGTTGAGTCTGAATTTGGTCACAGAACAAGCTGACAAAATCCAACTGAGCCATGCTACTCCCTAGGAATGCTTGGCTCATAGATAAGACTGTGTTAGCAAGAAACAGACCTCTTCTTATCTTCCAGCAATTCTGAAAGTGGTACAATAAGAAAAACGCATACCCTCCAACAGAATCGTTGTCTAAGTTCCTTTTGTTTGAACAAGGCCAGGTAGCACAAAACGTGAATGAGTATTATAATATGAATTACATTTGTAGAGGACATTTTCATTTTCTCTGTAGCCCAAGGCAGTGGGTTGTCAGTTATTCCTTCTAAGATTAATCTTTCTGCATCAGAGATATGGAGATTAAGAGTTCAGGGCATGATGACTTATGCACAGATGAATTTGATTCTCTATATGTTACAAAAAATTTGGTTCACAAAGCATTCCTTCCATCTGAAATCTCAGTGGCATGGTTCCTCAGAACTTACTGATGTGCCTACGGGTGGTCTTCTCAAGGTTGCAAACAAGACCTCCAAGTTTACCAGCTCAAACTGGTTGTATAAGAGTGGACTCAATTCTAGCATGGATTAAGCTAAAAGCAATTTATAATAAGAACACATATGTAAACATGTTCCATTGTCAGCTGACGTCTCCATTTTACAGATGGGGGAAACCAAAGCTCAGAGTTCTGTAAATTGTTCAAAGTGATAGGGCCAGAAATCAAACTAGTCTTCTGATGCCACTTGACATGTCAGTGACTACAGGTATAGGTCATTGTCATCTTCACAATCTTCTGTGATTTTTATATTAACCTAGTGAGCTGTGTAGGAATATGGGCTCCTTGGTGAATGCCTCCCCCAGCCTCCATTTCTCAATCTCCTTCTCCCAGAAATAGCATCTAGATCTTCATTCGGAGGGGGAGTCCTTTCCTAGGTTGGGACAGCTGCTACCTTATCTCCAGAGGAAGCTCTAGTTGGTTTCCATTTTTTCACCTCAACCATTTTGGGCCACAAGAATTTGTCAGCATGGGCATGTGACTTGGTTTGGCTGATGAGGTATAAGGGGACAGTTGCTGGAACTTCCAGGAAAGAGGTTTCCTCTTTTATCTATGGTAACTACTGAAAGGGATCAGTCTTCTTCCTTTGGAGGGTGGAATAGGTGGAGGAGAGGCCTGAAAATTACTCTTGTTTTGGCTACCACAAAAGGAGGTAGCCAGGGGAGAGGGAAGAAGGGAGGAAGTGTGAAGTTGACACACAGGGAAGAACGGAGTACAGAGAATGGCAGAGAAATGGAGATGGAGCCACGACACTGTGACCTCAGGATCAATTCACACCTGGGATCATCATTTTTACTTAATTTTGATTATGTTGATACAATAGGAACTACCTTCTCATTGCATATAAAATGACTGAAGCTCAGAGACAGAATAACTTCTCAGGTTACCAGAACTACAAAGAACCACGTCTAGGGCTGACATACATGGTCCTTTACTTGAAGTCCAAGGTGGCTTTTGTGTTTTTAAAGATGATTTCTCCAAACTTGAGTAAGAGCAATGTTTCTTCCTCTTCATCCCAGAAAAATAAGGAAACACCCACTCCATAGAAGATTTATGGGGCAAAGGCCACAAGAAATAGAAAAGAACAATCAAGCCATTGTAACAAAAAGAGTTGTTACCAAGCCAATAGAAACAATGGAAATAGAAATGGCCGACCTTCAGCATTCAGAACAAGTCCTATCAAAAACGTTGACTGATTTGTTAGAAGCCAGGGAGGCCATTTTAAATTTTTATAATTACTAGTTCTCTCAAAATATTCCCATTATGATGCCAAAACCTGTGGAGCAAAGAAAAAATGTAATAAAAAATAAAGCATAAAATATTAGCTTCAGAATATACCTTAAACATCTTCTCATCGGTGGGAGTACCAATGGAGAAGCTCCTTTACTGTGCCCTTAACAGGCGGCTATGCTGCTCTGTTTGAACACCTCCATTTACAGAGCTCTCACCACCTCATAAAGTAACTAATTTTGTTTTTTAAATAATACTGTAATCTGATTTAATTAACAAAAATTTAAATACACATAAAAACAGTAATATTGCAAGATAATATTGTTTATACTTATATCAACTTTTTTTTTTTTTTTTTTACTTCTTGGTATTTCCTGTTATCCTATAATAAAGCTTCCTCTGACTTGATGAACAGCATATGGGTGTTCTGTTTTCTGCCTTAAAAGAGGGGCGGCCAAGCAGAATGCAGAAAACAAAGGGTCAATTTTACGGCTTCTGGGTTTCAAAAGCCTAAGTCAAGGCATAAGCGATAGATTTAGAAATATAGATGTAAAGCCAGACTTCCTTGCCTTCAGAACGAAACAACAGCAGTACCTACAAAAGGATTCTGCAGATTGGGGAAGCTGGAAGAATCAGGAGAGAAGCAAGGAGGGCTCAGACACAGTGAGGAGTCTAGAAAGGTACCTGCCTCCTGCCCCACCTTAGGTCGACCGCAGGATAAGAGGGAGCAGAAGGCCCCTCGGTGGTTCACGCCTCTAATCCCAGCACTTTGGGAGGCCGAGGCAGGAGGACCACTTGATCCCAGGAGTTCAAGGCTAGCCTGGGCAACAAAGTGTGATCCCCGTTACAATTTAAAAATCAAAATATTAGTTGGGTGCAGTGGTGCTTGCCTACAGTCTCATCTATACGGAGGCCGAGCTGGAGCCCAGGAGGTAGAGGCTACAGTGAGCTGCGTTGGCACCACAGCAGCCTGGGCGACAGAGCGAGACCCTGTCACAAACAAACAAATAAAAAAATAGAGGGGAACAGCAGAAATTCCAGACAGGCTTGTGGATGCCAGGAGCCCTCTCCTTTTTTCTGAAGAGAGACTGCGAAAAGAGGAAATAGGCCAGAGTTCCAACCTGGCCAACATGGCCAAACCCCATCTCTACCAAAGGTACAACAAATTAGCCAGGCATGGCGGCATGTGCCTGTAGTCCCAGCTGAAATTCCAGACTGAGGCAGGAGAGTCACTTGAGCCCGGAGGCACAGGTTGCAGTGAGCCAAGACTGCACCACGGCTCTCCAGCCTGGGTGACCCAGCGAGGCTCTGTCAAAAAAAAAAAAGGAGGCCAGAATAGAAGAGATCACGTGGCCCGTCCAGGAAAACAGTGCTGCAGTGGCCTTCAGGCTTTCCTGGAGCCCACAGTTGGTGGGCGGGGGCAGTACGGGAAAGGACGCAGGATGCGCAGGATGGGGCTCCTTCCTCCTGTGGGTGGGAGGAGGCGATTCCATGGTGACCTACATGGACTTTCCACATGGAAGTGGCCATGTCTCAGTGAGACAATGGAAATGAATAATGACCAAGGTCAGGTTCCTTGACCCCTGTGCTAACATCATGGTTCTGTGTCACACCCCCAAACAGAACACAGTCTCACATTACTTTTTGCCTTCCCAAATCTAACCTCTTTCTGGGATTCCTTAGGGGAACTCTTTCCATCTCTCCATGGCCCACCTGCTCAGCTAGAGTGAGGGAATGTACCAGTGATCACTCATTGAATGCTTCTACCTGGAAGTTTGAGTTCTGAGTGAGTGAAGGGATGACGCGGCCAGCCTGGCAGCAACCGACTGGGGCAGTTGTCTGGCCGTGATGGCTATGCTTGCTACAGGCTGTGGTTACATCCTGGCCAGTTTTCCTGCTGCCTCGCTTTGCTTGGTTCTTGACAATTTTCCAAACCCGTGAGCTACCCAATACCTTCCAATGAATTCCTCTTTTGTATTAATGTAAGTGAGCCAGAATCCGTTTCTGTTCCTCGTAGCTTATTGATGCAGAAATTTGTGCCAAGTCATATGCTCTGGGCTCTTCAGGTCAGAAGGTCTTTATAATAGAAATCTGGAGTTGATCAGATTGCCTCAGTGGGGAGTTAGGACATGATCATTCTTTTAGGATTCATAGACAGGAATATGGAAGTTCATATCCACAGCAGCAGAACATCTAAAGCCTTGTCAGGTGGAGGAAGTGCTCATGAAAATCAAGGAAGCTTTTAGGGCAGCGCATAAGTATTGTCCCGGGTCAGCGTAAAAGACAGGAGTTGTTTGGCCGGGCCCAGTGGCTCACACCTATAATCCCAGCACTTTGGGAGGCCGAGGCAGGTGAATCACCTGAGGTCGGAGTTGGAGACCAGCCTGACCAACATGGAGAAACCCCATCCCTACTAAAAATACAAAATTAGCCGGGCATGGTGGTGGCTGCCTGTAACCCCAGCTGCTCAGGAGGCTGAGTCAGGAGAATCGCTTGAACACAGGAGGTGGAGGTTGCAGTGAGCTGAGATCACGCCACTGCACTCCAGCCTGGGCAATAAGAGCGAAACTCCATCTCAAAAAAAAAAAAAAAAGATAGTTGTTTATGGAAAAATGGCTGCTTCAAATGGCTCTGGGTAGCTTATAAAAAGAGAATGACAAATTTAAAACCCCAGATTGTCAATTTAAGGCAGACATCCACATCTAGGAACTTTCTATGGCAGTGCCAAATGAATTTCCAACCTCTCAAAGCCACATCACTGAGAGAGTAGAAAACAAATTCGAAGTTGGACTGTGGGATTAGTAGAATTACATCAGTTGAATGCACAGCTTTGTCATGCTTCTTTGGAGAAAGTGAAGGTACTGATAGAGTAAGATTCGGAATGTGGGTATATGAGAAGACTCAGAGAAATCACCAATCTTTCTGTGCCAGCCAAAGCAATGCTCCTCCTTGGACTGTTGGCTCTCTTTATTTTTTGATCAAAAGACACTGTAACTGTCTTATCTGAGTTACATTGGAAGAAGGAGTCTGTCCTTTCTTTGCCCTGCAGCCTTTCTCTCTTGTCTCCAGGATCTAACCTAGAATACTTGTGGGGGAGGCGGGGAGTAAAAAGTCAAACCGAGAGCGGAAGGCGTATATAATGAATGATTTGCAAGACCTTGCTAATTTACACCTTCAAAACCCAGGGAATATGTGTGGGAATGAATTCTGTAGACTCTTGACTAAGCGGAGAGGAACAGAATTTTAGACCAAGTTGAAGTCCCTGGTAAGGATGCACTTAGTAGAGCCTCCAGATTCTGTTGCTAGCTCGGAGCAGCTGGGAGTAGACACCGTTGTTTGTTTAGTTGGTTGACAGAAATCTGGACTCAGTGGCGGCCAATATTAAACAGAGTTGAGATGTCATAAATTCCTTGATATCGAGTAAAGGAAAGAATCCAAAGACTCTGAGAGATAGGAATGCTGGAGTGAATTTATCATGTGCAACTAACCCTCTCACTCCCTGAATATGTCTCCCCAGGAGAGCTTAGAGGACATACCCTTTGCCAAAGTATTGAGAAATATCTTGATGTGGGTAACACCAGCAATTGCTAACTGGAGGCTAGGGATACTGATGGGAGGTGGGTTGATATGAGCTCCCTGAATTCAGTGGGAAGGAGGGTCCCAGGACTACACAGCAGCTCTTCAATGGCAGACGTGGAAGCTGAAGGGGGAACCATCCCTGTCTCACCCTTGGGGACATGTGGCTTCAATTCAGCCACTGAGATCTTCCAGTACAGAATTTTGAATCCTAAGCAAGTAAAGCAATGATGACAGTTGATGAGATTGTCTCAGAGGACCTTAGGATAAAGACCAAATAAGCTACCCCTCCTTAATTTGACTTTTGATATCTTACAAAGCTGAACATGATCAACCCCTTACTTATTTGTCCAATTTCATCTTGCTCTGCTCTCCCACTCGTCCACTGGGATCCAACCACATTGGCCTTGTTTCAGTTCCTTAAACTTGCCCAGATATCCCCCTTCTCACGGCCTTCATAGACACCATTTACTCTGCTTAGAATATTCTCCCAGCTCTCTGGCCTAGCTAACTCCGCTCATCCTTCAGGTTTCGGGAAAAATATCTCCGTCTTATGAGGCCTTTCCTTTTTCACTGTATTTATTTTTCTCTATAGCTCTTATCAGAGTGCTCATTGCCTTTTAATTTGTATATATTTTCTGTAATGTCTGTCTGCTCGTGACCCTCCAGGTTTTCTGCTGTGTTCCTGGCTGTGTTTGCTGTTGCTGACTTCTAACAGCGGACCTGACAGAGAGATGGTGCTCAGAAATGATTTGCTACATGGATGCTGTGTGTCTGCTGCTTTGATTGATTATTTTCCCTCACTGTGTAATGAGAACACCCTTTTCCATCAATAAATATAAATCTGTAAAGACATTTTTAATGACACCATAGTATTCTACAATAGGGGTGATGATAGTAATAATAGCAGTCTTTATTTAAATATTACTTTCTGTCAGGCCCTTTGGTAAGGGCTGCACATGTCTAACTTATTTAATCTCCCAAACCTTACAGGGTAAAAATGTTTGCATTCCTATTTTACACAGGTGGGAACTGAGACATAAAAAATTAAGTAACCCTTCTCAGAGTCTCGTAGGCAGTGTTATGTGCAGCTGAGATTTGCACCCAGGCATTTGGGTTTTGTTTTATTTTTGGTTGAGAAATAGCACCTAGGCATTTTGCCTTCAGATCTTGTGTTTTAATCTCAATTTTGCATGGCACATAAAATTCTATTTCATTTAACCAATCTCTTAGGGATATTTATTTCAGTGTTTTCTAACTTTGAGCCATGGTAAATACTGGAATGAACTCCCTCATCTCTGAGCAATTACCTGATCATATTGGAAAATATTTTGCGAAATTTCTTACCAGATTCCGCATTTTCCATCAGCAGTATGAGGCTGCTCTTGACCATACCCTTTATGCTTTTCAATATTTAAGGCTGGCAGATTTAGCAACTAAAAATACAGGATGCCCAGTTCAATTTGCATTTCAGATAAGTAACAATCTTTTGGTATGTGTCCCCTGCAACACTTGAGACACGTTTCCGCTTAGTACAAGTATGTTCCATGCACCGTTTGGGACATACTTACACTGAAAAATGTATTCTTTGTTTATTTGAAATTCAAATTTCAATTTAAAGTCCAGTGTAACTGAGTATCCCATGTTTATCTGGTAACCCTAAGGAGAAAAGGAGTACTTCATTTAAATTTGTCTTTCTGTTTTTAACTGGTCGTTGCAAAATGATTTATGAAGCAATGGCTAAATGCTGGCAACTGTGATTCTAAAAAGGTTAGTTCCTGACACCAACCAGTGCACTGTTTAGTGAGGAAAATGGACACATCGTTAAATCTGGTGCAAGGCGGCAAGGACAGTGATTGAGACTTGGGCAGGGGTTTCAGAGAAGAGCATCCAACACCAGATGCAGGAAGCAGAGAAGAATTACTAAAAAGATCCTAAAGGATAAATAGAATTTTGCAGCCGGGAGTGGTGGCTCACAGCTGCAATCCCAGCACTTTGGGAGGCGGAGGCAGGCAAATCACTTGAGGTCGAGAGTTCTAGACCACCCTGGCCAACACAGTGAAACCCTGTTTCTACTAAAAAGATACAAATAATTATCCAGGCATGGTGGCACACACTGGTACTTCCAGCTACTCAGGAGGCCGAGGCAGGAGAATCGCTTGAACCCGGGAGACGGAGGTTGCAGTGAGCCGAGACTGCACCCCCGCACTCCAGCCTGGATGACAGAGAGAGACTCCAACTCAAAAAAATAAATAAAATAAAATAAAATAAAAATAGCATTTAGCCTAAGGGAGGGTGGAGTATTTCAGGCAGATGAGAGTCATATAATCAAAAATTCACCAGCAGCATGGACACGGAGGCAACCCCAGCAGCTGATGTTGCTGTAGCTTAAAGTGTGGGGCAGAGTGAAGAGAAATGAGACTAGGGGTCGGTGGGAGCCAAATCATGAATGTGCTTCATCTTTTGAGCTGTGGTACTGAGTAGAACAAGAGTGCACGCAGGACAATCTCAGGGACACCCTCTTTTGTCCTGATCAGCTACCACCATCTTCTATGTCTCACTTCCGGTGTTCTCTCCTCCGGAAACCTTTCCCCCACCACCCCTTGGTGACTTAGGTGCCTTTCCTCAGGGCTGCTCTGGTACCCTCAGCTTGTTTTGTCAACACGTGACCACCTTGTGTCAGAAATCCTGTTGACTGTCTTCCCCACAGCCCTCCTGAGGATAGGACTAATGTCTTCATCACTTTCATAGCCTCAGCTTCCGATTCCTTTTTGGTTTCCCTGAATCCTGGGTGTTTGCACTGGTGGGCGCTTCATTAGTGATGTCCAGGCAGATCATGTTGTCTATATTACTAAATCGTTTTCTATCTCTGCAGAACCACAGATGGTTTCCCGTGCCCAAACCCTACTGTCAGTAGCTTCCCTAGAGCCGAGAGCTCTCTGTTAATTCCAAGGCCCAGAAATGAACCTTCTCATGGCCCCCCACCAGCCCTCACCCCTGGGAGATTGTTTGGGCTGTCCACTGTCCAACAACCTTTACTGTATTATCCCCCTATCTTCCTCCCAGAGGTTCCTCCTCTCCCAGACCATTAAGTTTCTGACATATTCATCAGTTAGACCTTCGGGCTTGCTCAGATTTAAGCTGATAGCCAGGCATGGTGAGGCCGAGCCTGTAGTTCCAGCTACGGGAAGGCTGAGGTAGGAGGAATGCTGGAGCCTGGAGGAGGTGGAGGTTGCAATGAGCTGTGATTGTGCCACTGCACTCTGGCCTGGGTGACAGAGTGAGACCCAGTCACCAAAAAAAAAGCTGAGCTGCTGCTGTATACAGTTGAGATCTCAGAGGTCACCCTCACTTCTCGCGTTCTCCTTTTTAGGATTTTCACATAGGAAGTATACCATCAGCTCATCGTCAAGTCTGCCTGGAACCTTTCCTGAGCATGGATAACTCTGCTCTGTCTGCGCTCCTGTTCAAGTCCAACCTCTACATTGTACCCCAGTGGGTACCGCTGGGTCCTCGGCAGCTCTGGATTTGTTTGGCATTCTGTCTTGGCCTCTGCGTCTCTCCAGGGTCATGAGTTTTTATGGTTTAGTTGCAAGAACTTTGGAGTCTGAAAAACGTGGCCTGGAATCCCAACTCATATTTATTTAAGACTTTCATTTTATTATTTAGTCTAACACACCCATGTATCCTGTGATGACTATGTGAGTCTATCATCTTTTGCTGACAAATGAAAAAATCACGGGCATAGAAAGGTTACATGTTTTTCCAAACTGCCTGGCTAGTGAGTAGCGTAGCTGGGACTCAAATACTGGTTTCTGTGATTTCAAAACTCATATTCTCCCTGCAATATGGAGTCCATGCAGACACCGTACACGGGTCTAGAGCAAACCACTTCCATTTTATGAAGGTGAGTTTCCCGCTCTCTGAAATGGAGTTAATAGTCGGTTAATAAGAGTTACCTTTCAAGATTGTTATGGAGATTAAATGAAATTAGGTAAATTAGGCACTAGCCCAGAGCCTGACAACAAATGTGCAAGAAATATTTCCTTCCCTCTTTGTTGTACCCATCTGGGTAGATTTTTCCATCGTATTAGCAAAAGAGGAGCGCTGAGGAATATCAGCTGTGTCAGCTGGCCTAGGAGGAGCTGCTTTTCTGATGAGCAGGTGAATGCGGGCTCTTTCCCCAACCATCTGGTGGAAATGGGCTTAGTCTCCACAGGTCCAGCAGGATGGCCTGGGACCTGCCCCTGGGCCTGGGAGGCCAGGTCTTCACCAACCTATGGTATCCCAGAAAAAGGTGAGAGATAATGGGCTTAGCAACCTTTTTGGGAGAAGATCTTCTGGAGAAGTCTTGGATAAGTACATTAGTGATGTCCAGGCCGGCCATGTTCTCTCTACTACTAAATGGTATTCTATCTCTGCAGAACCGCAGATGGTTTTCACTGCCCAAATTTGGTATTCCTTATCTCTCCACCCCATCTAAATATGCCCATGGCCTGGCTCTGAGTCACAAGTACATCAATCTCCACCACAAATTTATGGCCATAATTTATCAGCTCCTTTTGCTCAATGGTCAAATAGTTAATTTGAAAATGAAGTGGGGGCTGTTTTCATTAATACCATACCCTTGTGCTAACTACCTATCAAACCACACAAAGACAATTAATACCATGTTGCTGAAGTACAGAACCAATAAATATCTCCAGTCTTCTCTCTGGCAGATGAAAGACATTAGCGTCATCCTCTGATGTAATGATTACCCCATTGTCTTCCTCTTCATAGCATGAGAAACATTTACATGTGAGGACTAGATTATATAGCTGGACCAGCCCATAACATGACTGTAAAAAGCTGTTGTTTCATGACATCTATGTAATGCCTTCAGGATATTGTGGTAATGGCAATATGACTGAAAAGTAGCTGGAACGTTTCTGAAGACCATAGATGATCAATACCAAAGCCTTTTGGTTTCAAAGGCTCTCTGGAAAGCAAATGCCTTGCATCTAACCGGTGTTAGAGTTTAGGTTTATCAGTAGTTTGAGCAGTGAACACAAGCTGAAATTCACATTCCTCATAGCCTCAGACATGTACAGAAGGAACATTCAACTCTGGAGCCACATCAGAAATTCATAGCCCATGGTAATTTGCTATTTACTAATGCATGACTTTACACTTCACATAGAGGCTGCTGTGAGCCAGTGATTTTTTCACTTAGAGGGACGTTCAGTTATCCTCCTTGCCAATAGTATATCATTCAATCATGTCTTCCTCAACCATTTATTGGGGGCCTACTGTGTGCTAAAGGCTGTCCTAGGCCCCAGGGGGATGGAGCATGGCACCTCTCTGCCATCTCAACCCGCAGGGAACATATTCATATCTCCTTTGCTATTTTCTACGTGCCAGTATCATTTATACAACAACTCTTAGGAGGTCATAAAAAATTGGTTTCTTTATGGAAAATAACCCCGAAAGAAATCCAGGTGGTGCATTTATAAAGTTGTGTTTATTGTTTTTTTCCCATCTTGCTTAAATAATATGTTCAGTGTGGCAAAAATTAGAAACCACATAGGTAAGCAAAACGAAGATAATTAGCTCCCTTAATTTCACCACCCAGAGATCACCACAGTTAACCTTTGTCTCCCACACACGGGCTGTTTTTATTCTTTTACATCTATCCACTGTCTATTTTTTTTAAGTCATGATTATTCTTTGTATAATTGTTACATAATTGTCTGAACCTCATTTCCTTATATAAGGCTATCCTGTGCCAGAATTCCATCTTCATAAACATACTCCCATAATTGATGACTGCATACACGCTTGGTGCCCTACTGACTTGTGCCTGTGACATTCTAAAACATGTAATAGTTTGCTTAATCAGGTATATTAGTCCTTCTTGCATTGCTATACAGGAATATCTGACGCTGGATAATTTATATGGAAAAGAGGTTTATTTGGCTCGTGATTCTGCAGGCTGTAGATGAAGCATAGTGCCAGCATCTGCTTCGGGTGAGGGCCTCAGGGAGCTTCCAATTATGGTAGAAGGCAAAGGAGAAACCAGCATGTCATATGATGAGAGAGAGAGAGGAAGAGTCAGCCTCATTTAAACAACCAGCTGTTATGTGAACTAACAGAGTGAGAACTCACTTGTTACCATGTGGAGGGCACCAAGCTAATTCATGAAGGATCTGCCCCCCATGACTCAAACACTTCCCACCAGGCCCCATCTCCAATATTGGGGATCGCGCTTCAACATGAGATTTGGAGAGGACAAACATCCAAACCATATCACCAACCCTCCATTTTTTGGATATTGAAGTTGTTTTCTATCCTTTTGTATGATACACAAAACTGTAGTTTTATTTGTGTAGCCGTCTTTATTGCCAGATTCCCATGTAGGCCCCTAATTATTTCCTTGGGATAAATTAACTGAAGGGTCATTTCTAGGTTGAATCGTATGCACATTTTTAAGGTTTTGACACATGTGGTCAAATTGTTTCCAGTTTATACTCTCAGGCATCCTTTTCCTCTGTCACATGAAGACCTACCAGCTTCCCACCTTCAGGTTACAGAGAAATCGACTGCTTGCACCCCCAGCACTGCAGAGAAACCAAGTGCACCCACACCCCCGCACTGCAGAGGACCCGGCTGCACCCACACCCCCACACTGCAGAGAAACCGACTGCACCCGCACCCCAGCACTGCAGAGGAACCGACTGCACCCGCACCCCAGCACTGCAGAGGGACCGACTGCACCCGCACCCCAGCACTGCAGAGAAACCGACTGCCTGTACCCTCAGTTACTGCAGCAGATGCCTCCTTCCTCCTGCCCAGGACTCCCTTTCCTCTGGGCTCTGCATCCCACCCCTGCTCCAGCTTCAGGTCACTATTAAGTCACCTCTCTTTCTCTAACCTTTTTTTTTAAGACAGAGTCCCACTCTGTCACCAGGCTGGAGTGCAGTGGCATGATCTTGGCTCTCTGCAATCTCCGTCTACTGTGTTCAAGCGATTCTCTTGCCTCAGCCTCCCAATTACAGGCACGCACCATCATGCCCAGCTAATTTTTGTATTTTTGGTCGAGACGAGGTTTCACCATGTTGGTCAGGATGGTCTCCATCTCTTGACTTCATGATCTGCCATCCTTGGCCTCCCCAAGTGCAGGGGGTTATAGGCATGAGCCACCGTGCCCAGTGCATATTAAAATAATCTTTTAAAAAGTGCTTGACCTAAGAACAGAAAATCAAACACCGCATGTTCTCACTCATAGGCGGGTGTTGAACAATGCGAACACATGGACACAGGGAGGGGGAGTATCACACACTGGGGTCTGTCAGGGGGAAAAAAGGGGAGGGATAGTGGCGGGTGGGGGAGTTGGGGGAGGGATAGCATGGGGAGAAATGCCAGATATAGGTGATGGGGAGGAAGGCAGCAAATCACACTGCCATGTGTGTACCTATGCAACAATCTTCCATGTTCTTCACATGTACCCCCAAACCTAAAATGCAATTAAAAAAAAAAAGAAGTGCTTGACCTATAGGTTGAATTGCATCCCTTCCTTCCTCCCAAATTTCATATACTAACTCCCTAACCCCTAGTACCTCAGAATGTGACTGAATTTGAAGATAGGGTCTTTTAAACAAGGTGACTAAATTAAAACAAGGCTTTTAGGATGGGTCCAACTTCAATCTGGATGATGTATTCACAAGTGGAAGAAATTTGGGCACAGAGAGAAAGCAGAGTGGAGAGCCCAGTTGAAGACGCAGCCAGAAGGCAGCCATCTGTAAGCTATGGAGAGAGACTGCAGAGGAAACCAAACCTTCCACCACCTTGATCTTGGACTTGCAGCCTCCAGAACAGTGAGAAAATACATTTCTGTTGTTCGAGCCACGTAGTGTGTGGTATTTTGCTATGGCAGCCCTAGCAGACTAATATAACATCCTAATAGAAAGCCTTTTCGATGCCTGCCCCCATACAAGCAAACTTCTTGAACATGTTTGCTCTCATGTGCTGTATTCCCTTGCCCCATCCATCTCACTTGACAGCCCACTGCAGTCAGGCTTCTAACCCCTCTTTGGGAGACGGCTCTCACCCAGGTCACAAGCAGCCTCCACAGTAGTTACTCAGTGAACATCAGGCCCAGCATATGTAGACACTGAGCTCATGAAGTAGTTGCTATTGCTGTTACAGTTGTTTGAGAGGTGCTAGCTCCGTCTGCCAAATTAGGGTACAAGGTAAGAAAGTAACCCAGGGGTTTGGTGAGAAGTAGGGATGGTTAATAGGTACACACAAGTTGAAAGAATGAATAAGACCTAGTATTTGATAGCACAATGGAGGGGGGGGTGGGGGCGGTGCTAAATTTAATAATAATTTAATAGAACATTCAGAAGTAACTAAAACAGTATAATTGGATTATTTGTAACACAAAAGATAAATGCTTGAGGAGATGGAGCCCCCCACTCTCCATGATGTGATTATTATGGGTTGCACACCTGTATCAAAACATCTCATGTACCCCATGAATATGTATACCTATGTACCCACAAAAATAAACATTTTTAAAAATCTATGTTATTTTTTACAAAAAGTGTATTGGTATTTTTCAGCGTATACATAACATAGGCATACACATTTTAGATTTATTTAGAAAAAGGATAGGCATATACATTATATAGATTATTTGGAAAATGCAGTGTGATATTGAAGCAGTCTTCACAGGGTTAGCAAGCATTTTGGACAGAAATAGAATTATAATGAAGCATGAATCAGGCTGTGCTTTAGCTCAGCTCCTTGTAATGGAAAGTCGTGTGGCACCGGACACTGACCATTTTCACCCTCATTGTTCTTATAGATAGGCTCTCCGATGTTAGAATCATAAGGCTTTTAAGAATTGCTTAAGTTGTTTTTCAGATCCTGAATTTCAGTGGAACAGCTGAGAACAATGAGTCTGAAAACCCTCACAGTGAAACCAAATCAGCATGAAAATACAATTTCTTCATCTCCCCTGTCCCGTGACTTCACCCTGTACTCTTTGACCAGTCGATACATCTCCACACTTTAGCCCACTCCAAAACTCTTAAATCCCTAGCCCCAAACTCCTTGGAGTGATAGACGTGAGGTTTCCTCCTCTCTCCTTGTTCAGCAGCCCCAGGATGAACATCTTTCTCTGCTGTGACCCAATGTCTCAGCATGTTGACTTGCTGCACAGAGGGCAATGAACCTGCTACAATTATAATATCTTGGTCAGTTTCCTCCAGGTCTTTTTTCCCCTATGCTGAGGTTGTATTCATACTATAGTGTGCAGCCTATTCTTTGTACAATTATTTTGCATCCACTTTTCTTTCATTTTAGGAGACATTATAATCATGCCTCCTCCAGCTATATTCAGGCTATTTAAAAGCAGCATGTAGCTCACTGATCTTGATTCTCCTTTCAGGTTAGGAGCTCAACTTCTGGTAGAGTCTTGACCTCTATGAAGATCAAGATCAGTCTGTCAAGAGGCACCCCTTAGACTTTGTAAACCTTGTGCCCACCATACCCTCTCCTCCCCCCGACGTTCTACTCCCCGAAGTTCCACTGTCCCACCTGCAGATGCATATTGTAGTGAATTACTTTGATTTTTGATTTACCAGGTGTGGCAATTGAGGGATACTAAGGAATTGGCAAAGATGTGAAATGCGATTCAGAAAGCAAGGTGAGTCAGGAATGGCTCTTGCAGCAAGCACCTGGCATGCACATGAGCTTTGACTGTAGTGATATTCCTTTCATCTGCTGGGTGGTTCCCCCCCTCTCGAAGGAAGGACTCTGAATGACCTTTCACAGACCCAGGAAGAGGTGGCTGAGGAAGCTGAAAGCAGATTTATGGACTCAAGGCACAGAGACTGCCTGACTTGCTCGAGCAACGTAGATGCAGCTCTGATGACAAAAGAGAAAGGAATTCGGATCTTATTTTAGCGTGTGGGTTGTTCCTATCATAGCCCCACGGGCACACAGGGGCAGGGTAGAGGTGGTAGGATGCAGAGGGACTTTCCTAACCAACCCATCAACCACACTGTGCTTCCTGAGAACCCCATGTCAGACCCTGGAAGGAAGAGAGCAGTCTTGGATCCAAGTAGCACCACCCTCCTCTTCTCTGGAGCCTCTCTGTTCTCAGCGTCCACTCCCCGCCTCTGTGGCTCCCCCAGGTAGCTTCTTGGAAGCCCATCTCTCCCTTTTCCAGTACATTCTGACCTCCTTTCCAGGCTCACTTGCTTTTCCAGCATGTCTGTTTCCTGACCAAATTCGTGCTTTGTTTCTTGCTGCTTGACAAGGTCACCACTGGTTCAATAATCATGTTGATAGAGGTTTTTTTGTTTTTGTTTTTGGACTCCAAAACAAGGATACAGGAACATTCCCCTGCCTTAAGTCTAGAGGGAAAGACAGGTATACAAGCAGAAAATTCACAGGGAGCATGCGACCATAGAGGAAAGCGCAGAGCGCTACAGGAGTTCAAGCCCCTGAAGACAGTTTCTAACCCTAACCAATGTGCCAGATTCCCAAGATTCAATCTCTAGCTTACATATTTTTTTCCCTGCACTTCAGATATTTAACAACAAACTCCCTGCTTGACTTCAATGTCTCACATGCATCTGTGACTTAAAATGTTTAAAGTTCAGCTCTTAATCTCCCACATACGCCACCCCACACACAGGCAGTAACACTCAAGCCCCTGTCCCTGGTCCTGGCCTGCAAATCCCATCCCCCTGGCGTGGCTGCTCCAGTCCCCACATCAGGTGCTTCTACTGTGTTCTCAGTTTCTACTATCTTTCTAGAATCTCCTGATTTCTCTTTTTTGCAAGCTCAGCCATACAATTAAGTTATACAAATTGTATTAAAAGTAATGGCAAAAACTGCAAATACTTTTGCACCAACCTAATACATTGTTCAGAATGTCTACTTACAAAATGTATGTGTATTTCAGGGTACTAATCTGCCTTAAATGTCTTTATTATATGAATGTTTTAAAATTGTGAAATATAACACTTATATAGATAGGTACACAAAATAAAAGTCTAAAGCCAATGATTTATCACAGGCAAACATCCTCCTTTATCCTGTTGATATGGTGAATTATTTTGATTTTTGAATGCTAAATTACATTTGCATTATGGGGATAAAACCATCCTAGTTGTGTTGTATGCCCATTTACTGTAAAGCTGGATATCTTTTCCTTTTTTTTTTTTTTTTTTGAGACAGAGTTCTTGCTCTGCCGCCCAGGCTGGAGTGCAATGGTGCAATCTCGGCTCACTACAACCTCTGCCTCCCAGGCTCAAGCAATTCTCCTGCCTCAGCCTCCCAAGTAGCTGGAACGACAGGTGCCTGCTACCATGCCCAACTAATTTTTTGTATTTTAGTAGAGATGTGGTTTCGCCATCTTGCCCAGGGTGGTCACAAACTCCTGAGCTCAGGCAATCCTCCAGCCTCAGCCTCTCAAAGTCCTAGGATTACAGATATGAGCCATTGCACCTAACCAAGCTGGATTTTGTGTTAACATTTTGCTTAGGACCAAGCTGGATTTCATGTTAACATTTTGCTTAGAAGTTTTGCATCTATGTTCATGCATGAGATTAGTCTGTAATTTTTCTTTCCTGTAATGTCCTTTTCAGGTTTTGGCATCAAGGTGAAATAGAGAGGACTTTCTTTCTTATTCTCTGTAAGAGTGATGAACTATTGGCATAATTTCTTTCTTTATTGTTTGGTCATTGTCACTGTTGAAGATATTAGGGCCTGGAGTTTTCTGGATGGGAAAGTCTTTGATTTTTTTTTCATTGTGCTAAGATAGTTCAGATTTTTAATTTAATCTAGTGTCAGGCTTTTAAAAACTTGTCCATTTGAGCAATATTTTTTAGTTTATTGGGGTAAAACTAGTTCATAAGATTTTATACTGTTATTTGTAACATTACCACATCTATAGCACGTCCTTCTTTTCATTTCTGACTTTGCTTATTTGTGCATTTAAGTTCCTCTTTGATGAATCATTCTCCTCAGGGAATATGCCATTTTAATGTTTGTTTTAAAGTACCTACTTACAGCCGGCTATGGTGGCTCATGTCTAGAAGCTGAGCACTTTCGGAGGCCGAGGGAGTGTGAATTGCTTGAGCCCAGGAGTTTGAAACCAGCCTGGGCAACATGGTGAAACCACGTCTCTACAGATAATACCAAAAAAAAAAACCCCAAAAAGTTAGCTGGGCGTGATGGTGTACACCTAGAGTCCCAGCTACTTGAGAGGCTGAGGCCGGAGGATTACCTGAGTCTGGAAGGTCAAATTGCAGTGAGCTGAGATTGCACCACTGCACTCGAGCTGGGGTGACAGGAGGGCTCTGTCTCCAAAAAAGGAAAAAAAAGAAAAAGTACCAATTCATGGCTTTCTGAATCTATATTGTATGCATATGTTCTCTTTCATTTTTTTTCTCTTTATCTCTTTTCTTTATTTTTCTTGGACATAATTTAGTGGTTTAACAACTTTTTTTTTGAGTTGGGTTAGTGATGCAGTGATTTCATCCTTTTTATTTGCTAATACATTCATTCCTAACTATAACATGTTACTGAAGTTATAGTTTAGCTAAATCTTTTAAATTTTTTAGTTAAAAAGTTTTCCAAACTATAAAAATTACTCTACTTCTTTGATAAAGTGTCTATTTAAATCTTTTTTTTTTTTTTTTTTTTGAGACAGTCTCACTCTGTCTCCCAGGCTGGAGTGCAGTGGCACTATTTCAGCTCATTGCAACTTCCGCCTCCTGGGTTCAAGTGATTCTCCTTGCCTCAGCCTCCTGAGTAGCTGGGATTACAGGTGTGCGCCACCATACCTGAGTAATTTTTGTATTTTTACTAGAGATGGGGTTCCACCATGTTGGTCAGGCTGGTCTTGAACTGCTGACCTTATGATCTGCCACCTTGGCCTCCCAAAGTGCTGGGATTACAGGCGTGAACCACCATGCCCGGTCTAAATCTTTTGCTTATTTTTAATTGGGTTGTTTGTTTTTATTATTGTTCAGACTTGAGGGTTCTTTAAGTATTCCAGATACAAGTTCCTTGTTGTATACGTGTTTTGAAAATACTTTTTTTCAGCCTGTAACTTGTCTTTTCCATCTCCTAACAGTGTCTTTTGACAAGAAAAATATTTTAGTTTTAATAAAGCCAGTGTATCATCCTTTATGCTTTTGCTTTGTATCTGAGAAGCATAACCCAGAGTCACAAAGACCTTTTAGGATACTTTATTACAGAAGTTTTATAATTTTAAGTTTTATATTTAGTTCTATGCCCCATTTTGAATTAAATTTTGTACAAAGTATAAAGTAGAATAGAGGCTGTTCTCCTCCTCTTTCTTCTTTCTGCATGGATGTCCAATTTTCCAGCTCCATTTGTTGAAAAGACAATTCTCCATTGAATTGCCTTTGCACCTCTTTCAGAAGTCAGTTGACTACACTTGTGTGGATCTATTTCTAGACTCTGTTCTATTCCATTGATCTATGTATGTATTCTTTTGCCAATACTGTACCATCTTGATTACTGTAGCTTTATAGTAAGCCTTGAAATCAGACAGTGTAAGTGCTCCAACTTTGTTCCTTTCTTTAAAAAATCTTTTGGTTATTCTAGTGAATTTTTTAAACACAAATTTTGAAATCAGATTGTTGATCTCTACAAAAAATAATGTCCTGAGATTATTTATTAAGAACACCTTGACTCTACAGATCAATTTGTAGAGAATTGAAATCTTAACAAGATTGTCTTCCAGTCCAAGAATATGGTGTACTTCTCTACATTTTTAGGTCTTAGTTAATTTCTTTCATCATTGTTTGTGGTTTTCAGAATGTACATACTAACCGTGTTTTATTAGATTTATACCTAAGTGTTTTTGTACTTGTAAATGGTACTTTAAAAATTAGATTTTAATTGTTCATTACCATTACATAGAAATATAATTGATTTTTGTGTGTAAATCATGTTACTGTTATGAGCAGAATGTTCATGCCTTCCCAAATTCATATGCTGAAATCCTAACCCCAGGGTAAAGGTATTTGGCTATGGGGCCTTTTAGAGGTAATTAGGGTTAGATGAAGTCATGAGGATGAGGCCCTCAGGATGAGATTAGTGACCTTACAAGAAGAGACACCTGAGGGTCTCTAACCGAACCAGTTAGCCATGTACAGTAGCCCTCCCCTGTCTGCAGGTTTCACTCTTCCCACTTTTTTACTCATGTCAGCCACAGAATGAAAATATCAAATGAAAAATTCCAGAAATAAGCAATTCATTGGTTTAACATTGTGTCTTTTTCTGAGGGGCATGATATCATCTCAAGCCATCCTGCACCATCCTGCCTGGGCTGTGAATCATCCATTTGCGCAGTGGATCCACACAGTGGATGCTACCTGCCCATTACTGCACAGAAAAAACACAGTGTCTGTAGGGGGCGGTACTCTCCACGGTCTCGGGCATCCATTGGGCAGAGGGGTCTTGGAATGCATTCCCCATGGGTAAGCGGGGACTACTGTATGACCTGTGTGATAGTTCACGTTGTTTATTAGCTTGAGGGGGATCACAGGATGCTCAGGTACCTAGTTAAACAGGATTCCTGGCTGTGTCTGTGGGGGGTGTTTCCAAAAAAGATTAACATTTGAACTGTAAATTTAGTAAAGCAGATGGCCCTCTGTAATATGGGTGGATGTCACCTGATCCACTGAGGGTCCATTGAGGGTAGCATATTAGCACAAGAAGGCAGAGGAGGGGTGAGTTTTCTGTCTAATGGCTCGAGCTGGGACATGCATTTTCTCTCCCCCCTGACACTCCTGGTTCTCAGGTCCTCAGACTTGCACTGGAATCTCCACCATCAGCCTCTGGCTCTCAGGCTACTGAACTACACCACCGGCTTTCCTGGGCCTCTGCTTGCAGAGGGCAGGTGGTAGGACATCTTAGCCTCCATAATTTTTTGTGTGAGCCCCTACCTTCTGTCTTTCCAGGTACAGATATAAATATAGGTATGTATCCTATTGATTCTGTTTCTCTGGACAGCCCTGACTAATACAACCTCTCAGCTCCAAACTGAACTCTGACCAACACCACTGTTAAGTCCAGATCCTGTGTATTTTCTATCCCAGGAGACAATAAGGCCCAAGTCACTCAAGAGGACCGTGACCGAGAGTAAGACTCTCTGACTTCCTCTTGCTGTACTGTGGGCAAATCCCTGGTTCTCTGTGCAGTCACTGAAGATTTGCTCTGAATGAACATGTAAGGAGCTCCTGAAGGATCAGGACTCCCCCCACACAGTGTAACAGGCATGGCGGTGTGTCCTCAGGGGTCATATTCTACCCTCACCCACTGAATGCCCCCCCCCACACTCTGAAAATGGTGCTCAGGTAACCAACAATTCAGTTGATGGTTCATGTACTGGCTACCCACTCCCAAAGGAGAAAAATTTCTTTTAAAGTTTAGCCTATTCAAGGGGTGTTAATATTATTCAGGGCTTTTCTCAATTATTCTGAAAGCACTTAAGAGTTGTGAGGTGTCTGTAAGTCCTAATTGTGAGCATTTTGGGGTGCAAGTATTCAATAGTATTAGTTGATAGCAACTCTTTGTCTAAACAAATTTTACTCAGATTTTGGGGCTCAGAGGTGAGCCCTCGGAATTCATGCTTTCCAGCTGGGTAACTTTAATTTTTCTGTGTCTTATAGTTTCTTCATTTATTGAATGGGACTCCTAGTTTCTACCCTGCTAGGTTACTGGGAGGATTAAATGATTAAATGAGATGACCCTGTGACACAAGTAAAGCATCCTCTGTAGTGTTGACTGTTGGGTTTCAGGGCTGGACAGCTACATGATGTAGGAATGAGAAGAGGTTGATGTATCAGCCATGTATGCTTTTGTAGGAATGGGCTGAAATCCCGTGTGATTGAGTTTACCAGTCTAGGAATGAGAATAAAACAAAGTGTATGGGATTAGAGAACATTTTAACAATCCAGGTAAATGCTTTAAAACAAGCAACTGGGATTGTGTGTGCACACACACACACGTGTGCATGCGTGTGAATGTATATGTGTACATCAGGATTTAGGGGAGAAATTTTTGATTTTTAGTGCAATGTGTTTTAAAGCAATGGTCTGTGGGCTATGAGGTTTATCAGATTCTAGGTTTTACTGCTGTTCCTGGTTCATGGCTGGTTCAGCTCAGGTCAATTGGAAGCCCAGTTAGGTACAGATTGCTAAAGAAAAGAAGCAGGGTGTAATGGGCTGAATCACGTCATACATTGAAGCCCTAACTAACTCCCCAGTGCCTCCAAAGGTATTTGGAGATAAGGCATATAAAGAGGTGATTAAATTAAAATGAGGTTGCTGTGGGGTGGGGGCCAATTCCACTGATGTCCTTATAAAAAGACATTTGAACACGAAGAAAGACACCAGAGACACCAAGGATGTGCAGATAGAGAGAAAAGGTCACATGAGGACTCAGAGAGAAAGCAGCCTTCTGCAAGTCTAGGAGAGAGGCCCCAGAAGAAACCAGACCTACCAACACCTTGACCTTGGACTTCCAGCCTGTGGACTTCCAGAAAGTAAATAAACCTCTGTGTTGAAGCTACCCAGTCTGTAGCATTTTGTTATGAAAGCCTAAACAGATGAATACAGAAAGGTCTGAAGGCAGAGTCGAGGGGGAACTGCCTGCAGATTTCTGTTCACAGAGTGGCAGCCTTTGACAGGCTGGTCAATAGCAGCAAACCAGCACCCTCCAGAATTCAGGGTTTGGATAACAGGAAGAGGATAAATGGAGAAGTAGATAAGAGTAAATTGAAGGGGAAGAATTCACCATCACTTCTGTCAGGAACCCAGTCCAGCCATTTGTGTGTGTGTGTGTGTGTGTGTGTGTGTGTGTGTGTGTGTGTGTTCTAGATTTTTGGCTCCGTCTTTCCCTTCTGCCTCGGATAAACCTTCCAAACACATTCGTGTAAATGTTAGTTACACTGTAGGGTTCTCCTAGAACGTCCAGGTTGACTGTTTGAGACTCGCATGTGCAGACTGTCTGCCTTCATTGATCTGCACTTCAGAGCCAGAGAAGGGCGAGGATGATTTAATGCCCATTTTCAAAGAATGAAGGATCCTTTTTCAGCTCTTGCCAAGGAACAGACAAAGGAAACGGGCTTCACCTGTAACACGAGGGGTTCCTGTTAGACAGGAGGGAGATTTATCAGGCAAGGAGAGTAAAGACACATGAGTGAGTTATGGTATCTCCTTACCTGGAGATCTTCAAAGTAAGATGTACTTCCCTCTGACAGGAGCAGTCGGGGGGTGGGGGGTGGGATTCCTAGCTGGAGGCAGAGAAATGGACTTCAGTGACCTTTGAAGGCTGAGTCCAGCCTTCTGAGTCTAGGATAAACTAAGATGGGAAATTTATGGTTTTGACATCTATCTTGTGAATAAATCTGAGCCTCTGCTGGAGTTTCAGGAGAAGAAGATTCCGGAAGCCTGCTCTGGTTTGATCTCTTTATCAGTCAGGGTACCAGCAGGAAACAGATGGCACATACAACTCAAGATGGTTTGAGAGGGGTTTAATAAAGAGACTTTTTACAAAGGCGTGGATAAGATATAGGGAGATTACAAAGGATAGAGCAGTACTTCCAGAGCTTTTACAACCCCATGCCTGAAGGAATGAAGGGATGCAGCAGTTATTAGAAGCAGAAGGAGAAATTCGAATACAGAGTGCCATCCTGAGGGGACCTATGACCTTCTGTTGAAGAATGCCCCCAGCCAGAGGGAGCCCGAGAGGGAGCCAGGGAAATACAATGAGTCTTCAAAAAGTTCATGGAAAATACGTGTTATGAAAAATCTATGCATGAATTTCAAAATGTTTTGCACCAAAATAAACTCATACTAAGTTGTTGTAACATGTCTGGATAGAATCTAGTTTGAGGCACTAAGAAGGATAAGACATCAGTTTGAAAAAAGCCTCTATCAGATCAGCATGAATTCTGCTAAAATGAAAGCAGGAAGAAACAAATGTATGGTGAAGCTTGGATGGAGGAATGGTGAGATCACTGATACATCACAACAAGTTTATGGAAACAATGCCCCGCAGAAATCAGCAGTCTAGGCCAAGCAGGGTGGCTCACGCCTGTAATCTCAGCACTTTGGGAGGCTGAGGTGGGCAGATCACTTGAGGTCAGGAGTTCAAGACCAGCCTGGCCAACATGGTGAAACCCCGTCTCTACTAAAAATACAAAAATTAGCTGGGCGTGGTGGTGCACACCTGCAATCCCAGCTACTCAGGTGGCTGAGACATGAAAATTGCTTGAACCCAGGGGGCAGAGGTTGCAGTGAGCCAGGATTGTGCCACTGCCCTCCAGCCAGGGTGACAGAGCAAGACTCTATAAGAAAAAGAAATCAGCGGGATAGAAATGGCTAACTCATTTTAAGAAGGGAAGAAACAATGTTGAAGATGAAGCCCACAGTGGTTGACTGTCCACATCAATTCGTGAGGAAAAAAATTAACCTAGTTTATGCTCTAAATGAGGAGGACCAATGATGAACAGCACAAAAATAGCCAGCTTCATAGACATCTCACCTGGTTCAGCTTACACAGTTCTCTGAGTGAAAAATTAAAGGTGAGTCACCCATTCCACTCAATGGGTGCCAAAACCATTGTGCCAGGGTCAGCTGCAGACAAGAGCAGAGCTTTCAATGGAAATTTTAAACAAGTGGGATTAAGCTTCCGAAGCATGTCTTTGAAGAACTGTAACAGGAGATGAGACACGGCTTTACCAGTGTGATCCTGAAGACAAAGCAGAATCGAAGCAATGGCTACCAACAGGTGGAGCATGCCAGGCACAGTGGCTCATGCCTGTAAACCCAGCACTTTGGGAGGCTGCGGTGGGAGGATCACTTGGGCCCAGAAGTTTGAGACCAGCCTAGGCAACATAGAAAAACTCCATCTCTACAAAAAAATAGAAAAAATTAGCCAGGCATGATGGTGTACTCTTGTAGTCCCAGGTACTCAGGAGGCTGAGGTGGGAGGACTGCTTAAGCCCAGGAAGCAGAAGCTTCAGTGAGCTGTGATTGCACCACTGCCTCTGGCCCGGGGAACAGAGTGAGACCTTGCCCGTTAAAAAAAAAAAAAAAAAGGAAAGAAAGAAAAGAAAAAGAAGTAGAAGTGATCCAGTCAGAGCAAAACTGTTCTGGTCAAGAGCAAAGGTCATAGCAACAGTTTTTGGGGGCTGCTCAAGGCATTTTGTTCGTTGACTTTCTGGAAAGGCGAAGAACAACAACATCTGCTTACTATGAGAGTGTCTGGAGAAAGCTAGCCAGTGTTCACAGGAAAATGCTCAGGAAAGCTTCACCAGAGAGGCCGCTCCCAGCACAGCAGTGCTCCTGCTCATGCCTCTCCTCAAACAGCAAACTTTCTGAGTTTCAGTGGGATGTCATTAGGCATCCCCAATCTCAGTCCTGCTTTGGCTCTTTCTGACTTCTTTTTGTTTCCTAATCTTAAAAATAATTTAAAGTGCACCCATTTTTGTCCAGTTAATAATGTAGGAAAGACTGCACTGACATGGTTACATTCCTGGGACCCTCAGTTCTCAAGGGATGGATTAAATGACTGCTATCATCCCTCACAAAGAAATCTTGAAGTTGATGGAGTGCGTGTTGAGAAACAAAGTTTGTATTTAAAAAGAATTATTGTTATTATTAGTTTTTGGAGACAGAGTCTTGCTCTGTTGCTGAGGTTGGAGGGCAGTGGTATGACCTTGGCTCACTGCAGCCTCCACCTCCCGGGTTCAGGTGATTCCCCTGACTTGGTCTCCCAAGTAGCTGGGACTACAAGTGCGTGCCATCATGCCTGGCTAATTTTTGTATTTTTAGTAGAAACAGCATTTCACTATGTTGTCCAGGCTGATCTTGAACTCCTGACCTCAAGTGATCCACCCACCTCAGCCTCCTAAAGTGCTGGGATTACGGTATGAACCACTGCACCTAGCCAAAAATTATTTTATCTTTTTAACATGACCCCCAGAAAAGCATTATTTTTATCTTTTAACTCCATTTCAATGCCCTGATACCACTCTCCTCCATTCCACCAATCTGTCAGTGCTTCCAATCTGCTGATCTCAGCAGAAAGCTCTAGATCAGGGAAGCCCACTGATAAGGTCCACACAGGTCAGTCTTCTGAGCAGGGAGGATTTTAGAGAAGATTGGAGAGTGCATCTGGAGGGGCACATAGGATAACAGCATGCTCACCCCCTTACAGTATGGAGTGCCTTTTATATGCCAAGCACTGGTCTGGGCATTGGGAAGAGGGCAGTCAACTAGACTTCCTTTTGGAACAAATTGTGATTTACACATGTCAGATACTACACCCCTTAAGCCTCTGAGTGTTTGCACTTTGAGGTCATACACAGGTAGCTATCAACTAGGGAAGAAATGCTACTGAAACTGCCTCAGTATCTTCATCTGTAAAATAGGGATAACAAGGGTGTCTCCGTCACTGGGTTGGATTATATGTGAGAGTCCATGGAAAGCACTTAGAATAACACATGGTATGGCCAGCCACAGTGGCTCACACCTGTAATCCCAGCACTTTAGGAGGCCGAGGCAGGTGGATCATGAGGTCAGGAAATCGAACCATCCTGGCCAACATGGTGAAACCCCATCTCTACTAAAAATACAAAAATTAGCTGTGTGTGGTGGCTGGGTCCTGTAATCCCAGCTACTTGGGAGGCTGAGGCAAAAGAATTGCTTGAACCCATTAGACAGAGATTGCAGTGCACTGAGATTGCACCACTGCACTCCAGCCTGGTGACAAAGTGAGCCTGTCTCAAAAACAAACAAACAAACAAACAAACACATGATGTAAAGTGAAGTGCTCACACAACGCGTGTGGCTATTGTTCCTATTAGTGTCATTAATATCTTCCAGCCAATCTCTTGAACTCTTCCTCATCCTTGAAGTCCTAGACTGTGCATCTCCTCCCTGTAGAGCCCCTGCTCCTCCCCTCTTCCCTCTTCCTTGGGCATCCCGGATTACCTGGCCCATGTCGTCCTGGATCTTGCAAGGCTGTGGTGCAACTATTTGATTTGCACATCTGCTTCTTCTGCTAGACTCCACTCTTCTGGGATAACATCAAATTCACCTCCTTCGCTAGCCCCAAGTTCTGGAACATGGGAGTTACTCAATGATGTTTGCTGGGTTTGTTTTGAATGACTTTACATAATGAGTTTTTGTAGTTTCATAGAAAAGAGTGGGCCCAGGCCAGCGTTGAGCGCCATGCTGGTGAAAGTGGAAGCAGCAAGTGACCTAGAAAAAGTGATCTTAGGGCTTTTAAGAGTCTAGCCCCACGGTTTCCAGAGAGTTTGACCAGGGAATTCTTTCTTCCCTGGTTAGCAACTGACTTCTGGTCCCTAAGAGCATACATTCTCAAGGGAAAGAGGATGCCTATTGAATAAGAAAGCATGAACAGACCGACTTTATTTTTATTTTAATTAAATTATTTATTTATTTATTTACTGAAACCGAGTTTTGCTCTTGTTGACCAGGCTGAAGTGCAATGGCGTGATCTCGGCTCACTGCAATCTCTGCCTTCCCGGTTCAAGCAATTCTCCTGCCTCAACCTCCTGAGTAGCTGGAATTACAGGCATGCACCACCATGCTCGGCTAATTTTGTATTTTTAGTACAGACGGGGGCTTCTCCATGTTAGTCAGGCTGGTGTCAAACTCCCAACCTCAGGTGATCTGCCTGCTTCAGTCTCCCAAAGTGCTGGGATTACAGGCATGAGCCACTGTGTCTGGCCTTTTTTTATTTTTTTGAGACTGAGTTTCCCTCTTATTACCCAGGCTGGAGTACAGTGGCATGATCTCCACTCACTGCAACCTCCACCTCCTGGGTTCAAGCAATTCTCCAGCCTCAGCCTCCCGAGTAACTGGGATTACAGGTGCCTGCAACAACACCCGGCTAATTTTTATATTTTTAGTAGAGACGGGTTTTCACCATGTTGGCCAAGCTGGTCTTGAACTCCTGACCTCAGATGATTTGCCCGACTTGACCTCCCAAAGTGCTGGGATTACAGGTGTGAACCACTGTGCCCGGCCAGACAGACTTTAA
Organism: Ateles fusciceps; assembly: GCA_036589455.1. Lineage (NCBI taxonomy): Eukaryota > Metazoa > Chordata > Mammalia > Primates > Atelidae > Ateles > Ateles fusciceps. The sequence continues at coordinate 18,229,982 of JAZHEH010002507.1, read as the reverse complement.
TCTTGAATTTTCAACCAGAATTATTCATCTTCCCCATTAAGGTGCAAATTTTTTTTTTTTTAATTTTCAGTAGAAGGTAGCAAAGAAGGACAGGGTCCTTTGTCATTCAGTAGGCTCTCCCTTAGCCTCCATTTTCCCTGTTAGAAGAAAACAAAACAAAACAAAAACCAGCAGCAGAGAACTGCCCTGAAGCACCTTTCCCTTTGGACCAGTTATTTGCCCACAGTTTCCAGAGAGTCAGGACACAAACCCACGGGCAAGTCCCTTAGACCTTCCCATGATTAAGCTGTGGAACAGTCTTGGGATTTCATCCCATAGGTCCAAGGTCAGGAAAATGTTTCCAGTTTGAGGGTAGAACGTGCTGAACTATGTATGCCACACTGATGTAATCCATCAAATGCTGCGAAAAAACTTCAGGACAAACGATCCAGTTTCTATGGAAGGAGACCTTATAAAGACTTAAGGTGTAAACAAACCATTTAGTGAATTGATCTTATTTGAACAAATTATTTTAAAAAAATTATAAGATAGGAGTGTTTGAACAGATTGGTTATTTGGTGATATTAAGAAATTATTATTACTATTTTGAGGTATAAAATGGTATTTTGAATACGTCTTATAAAAGAATTCTTGTCTTTTGGAGATATATTCTAAAGCCGGGCGTGGTGGCTCACGCCTGTAATCCTAGCACCTTGGGAGGCCGAGGTGTGTGGATCACCTGAGGTCAGGAGTTCAAGACCAGCCTGGCCACCCTGGTGAAACCCCATCTTTAAAAAAAAAAAAAGAGATATATTCTAAAAATGTATGGATTAAATAATATGATACCTGATATTTGTTTTAAAATAACCTGGGGGAGTCAGGAAGTGGTTGGGTGTAAAGCGGGGAGCCATTGATTACAAGTGATGGACAATAGGTACATATTAATTTGTTCATCAGTTCTCTTTAATTTGTACATGCATATTTTTCCATAATAAAAAATTTAATGTGGGCTGGGAGTGGTAGCTCACGCCTGTAATCCCAGCACTTTGGGAGGCTGAGGTGGGCAGATCACGAGGTCAGGAAATCAAGACCCTCCTGGCCAACGTGGTAAAACCCTGTTTCTACTAAAAATACAAAAAATTAGCCAGGCATGGTGGTGTGTGCCTGTAATCCCAGCTACTCAGGAGGCAGAGGTTGCAGTGAGCTGAGATATCATACCTCTGCACTCCAGCCTGGGTGACAGAGTGGGACTCTGTCTCAAAAAAAAAAAACAAAACAATTTAATGTGATAGTAGAGATAAATATGCTTTTTATTTGTTTTACCAGGTTCCCTGTAATAGGTCTTAGAATCCATACTGAGTGTGCCAGATGGAAAGCAAATTTACAATGGCCTAATGTGTTTCAGAGATAAACCAAAAGGTGTTTCATTCCTCATACGTCAGGGGAAGCCCTGCTTCTTTGCCCGTGGGACCTTTATTATTTAGCCATGTTCTTTTACCAAAGAGCCAGAACGTGAAGGGTGAAAATGATGACTGGTGCCAATCTCTTGGCCTACTTTCCTTGCCCGTTAAGAGTGGATTTCCCTGGCAGTCACAATGCTGTTGAGGAAAATAGGAACCAGAGCCAGGTGGGGCCATCTCTCTGGGTTCCATCCAATCTAGTCTGGTGCCTGATGCTTGGAACTGTGCTGCCCAGCACATTCTTGTCCATGTTCATTGAGCTATTCGGACTTCTCCCTTGAGGGAGGCAGATTGCTGCATGCATTTTCCTTGTGAGGAAACTGAGACTGACTCCGAGGTGTAGTAACTTGCTTAGTGTTAAGTGGCCAGTAAATGGTGGAAGTGGGACTCATAATCCAGTCCTGTAGTTTCAAGCCAGGCTCCTTTCCACTGCACAATACTGCTTTCCAGGATGCCAGCGTTCTTGTCCTTGGAGAGGCACTGAAGAGTAATAGTTGTCATGTGGTCGATACTGTGCTGGGTGTTTTACATGCATGAATTTCATTTAACTCTTTTAATGACCTTATAAGGTAGTTTCTATCCTTATTCCCACTTTACATACAGGAAAATTGAGGCCCCTAACATTGCAGAACTAACAAAATGACAAACCCAAGTGTGTCTGGTCTCAGATCCTCAATTCACTTTCTTCTTTCATATTAACTCTTAAAAATATTTTAGGTTGGCCGGGTGTGGTGGCTCATGGCTGTAATCCCAGCACTTTGGGAGGCCGAGGCAGGTAGATCGCCTGAGGTCAGGAGTTTGAGACCAGCCTGACCAACAGAGTAAAACCCCGTCTCTACTAAAAATACAAAAAAAATTTAGCCAGGTGTGGTAGCGGGCACCTGTAATCCCAGCTACGCAGGAGGCTAAGGCAGGAGAATCACTTGAATCTGGGAGGTGGAGGTTGCGGTGAGCCGAGATTGCGCCATTGCACTCCAGCCTGGGCAACAAGAGAGAAACTCCGTCTCAAAAAATATATGTATTTTAAGTTTTGGCTGGGTTCATTGGTTTATGTCTATAATCCCGGCAGGCAATTTGGGAGGCTGAAGTGGGCAGATCACTTGAGGCCAGGAGTTCAAGACCAGCCTAGGCAACATGCCCAAACCCTGTCTCTACTAAAAATACAAAAAAATATCTGGATGTGGTGGCATACACCTGTAATCTCAGCTACTTAGGAGGCTGAGGCACAAGGATCAAGAATTGCTTGAACCCAGAAGGCAGAGGCTGCAGTGAGCTGCGACTGTGCCACTGTGCTTCAGCCTGGGCAAAAGAGTGAGATTCCATCTCAATAAAATGTTTAAGTTTTAAATTGATACATAATAATCATATAAATTTATGGGGTACATGTGTTCTTTTAATATATGTATACAATGTATAATGATAAAATCGGGATAATTGAAATATCAATCACCTCCAATATTGATCATTTCTTTGTGTTGGGAACATTCAAAACCCTCTTTTCAAGCTATTTTGAAATGTACAATATATTATTGTTAGCTACATACATCCTACTGTGCTATAAGAACACCATAACTTGGCCGGGTGCGGTGGCTTGTGCCTGTATTCCCGGCACTTTGGGAGGCTGAGGCGGGTGAATCACGAGGTCAGGAGATCAAGACCATCCTGGCTAACACAGTGAAACCCCGTCTCTACTAAAAATACAAAAAATTAGCTGGGTGTGGTGGTGCACACCTGTAGTCCCAGCTACTCAGGAGGTTGAGGCAGGAGAATTGCTTAAACCCAGGAGGTGGAGGTTGCAGGGAGCCGAGATCACCCCACCGCACTGCAGCCTGGGTGACAGAGCAAGACTCAGTCTCAAATAAATAAATAAAATAAAAAAACACTGTAACTTATTTCTCCTAATTGTAATTTGTACCCAGTAGCCAACCTGTTGTTATCTTCCCCACTGCGCTACCGCTCCCTCCTCTGGTCACTAATATTCTACGCTCTACTTCTATAAGATCAACTTCTGCTTTCACATATGAGTGAGAACATGCAGTATTTGTCTCTTTGTGCCTGGCTTATTTCACTTAACAATAATTGTCCTCTGGGCTCATCCATGTTGTTGCAAATGGCAGGATTTCATTCTCTTATGACTGAATAATATTCAATTGTGGATATATACCAGATTTTCTTTATTCCTGGACTCATTTTGTATGTGACTTCCTCCTACTTAGTTGAGGCAGGTGTTACATGAAAGGTTTCTGAATTCACCCAAATAGAGGCCTGAAAATGATCAAGAAGAGGAAGAAGGCTTATGCCAACAGTGCACTGAAAGGATGCCTTATGTCTATATTTTGGAATCGTTTGTTGGGTTAGTTACAGTATTCGCATAGCATTTACAATGTGCCAAGCCACTATTAACCACTTTATATTTTAACTCATTAACTATGTACATCAGCCCCATGAAGTAGTTAGGTGCTGTTATAATTATTCTCATCTTACCAATGGGGAAACTGAGGCACTTGCCAACACCATAGAGCTAATAAAATGCAGAGCCAAGATTTGACCTAGGCTGTCTGGGCCTGAGTCCATGGTTTTGATCACTGCACTGCCTTCCCTTTGAGCTCAGTATTATGCACCACTTGTCATAGAGTATGACAATAAAGGGGTGGTGTTGGCTGACTTTCATTCCCATTTCTTAACCCCAGATACTCAAGACTGAAATAAGGGAGTGACTGATTTGGTCTAACTTAAACTCTAAGGCATGTACATGTGAAATTGCTCTATTTGCTTGAGTCAGCAATGTGTTTTAAGGACTGACTATACCTTTCTGAGAGTTATAATAATAAGAGAGAACGTATTCAATTTAATGGGATAAATCACCTATAGCACTTTGCACGTGAAAGAGCTCAATATCCAGTGGCTATTAATTTCTGTATTAATCTCTCGAATCTATCCACTTCTCTTTTATTCTATCATGGGCATCACAGCCTGGGAGTCTGTCATCTCTCCAAGGGCCGCAGCAGCTTTTTTCGGCAGCCCTCTCCACTCAGGCCATACTTCTCTCTCCTCTCCTAACTAGTCTGAAGTCATGTTTTCTAAGCCTTCCCCAGGGAAGGATTATCCTTCTAGGTCCTGTCAAACCCAGGCATGGCCCAGTGACTTGCTCTGGCCAGTGAAATGCGTGCAGAGTGACGTGTGTCAATTCCAGTTGGAATTGTTAAAAGCCAGCTGTGTGCCTTGCTAACACATCCAGCAGTGGTCCAGATGGTAGCTACTTTTCACCCTGGGTCCCAGAATGAGAAGATTTCATGAAGAGGCTCAAGGCAACCTTTGATAGCATGTAGAATCAGTTGTAAACCCTTACTATTGTGAGGCACTGAGATTTTGGACTTGTTTGTATGACAGCATAGACCTAGTTTAATCTGACTAATACATGTTTTATAAAGCTCTTAGAGGGTAGGACAAACCTGACTTCAAAGCTCCACAATATCTTGACCTAAATATCAAGCTTCATTTTGTACATTTCCCCTCTATTTCTCCTCTTCATCTAAACAAGCCTTCTTCCAGCCCCTCACAGGTGCCAAGTTCCATTTGACTCAGGTTCTTTATACATGCTGGTTTTTCAGCCCAGAATATTATTTCTTCCCTCTTTTGCCTGGTTAATTAATTTCTACCTATCATACTAGTCTCATTAGGTTTTCATGGTAATGTGTATCCTTTTTTAAAAATTTATTTTGAGACAGGGTCTCACTCTGTCATTCAGGCTGGAGTGTATGGCTCACTGCAGCCTCAACCTCCCAGGTTCAAGCTATCCCCCCACCTCAGCCTCCCAAGTAGCTGGGACCACAGGTGCACACCACCATGCTCAGCCAATTTTTTAATTTTTAATTTTTTTTTTTGTACAGAGGGGGGTCTCCCTATGTTGCCCAGGCTGGTCTCGAACTTTTGAGCTCATGGCATCCTCCCCCATCAATGTATATCATTTATGGCACTCATCACTACATGCTTACCTTTGCTGCTGTTCAAACATTATTTGAATAATGTTTCTTTTGTCTACTAGAATGCATACTTAGCATAGATGCCCAATCTTTACTTACTATTTCTAGCCCCTGGCATAGTCTCTGGTACATAGTAGGCACTCAATAAGTATTTATTGAATAAATAATTAACAGAGTCAATATATTACAGTGATTATCGGACAGAGGTTGGGGCCAGATTTCTTGGATTCAAATCCCATGTTGTCAATTATGCACCATATGGCCTTGGATGAATTATTTAATCTCCCTCTGCCTTGGTTTCCTCATCTATAAAAGGAGGATAAAAGCAGTACCTGTCTCCCAGGGTGGCTGTGAGGTTTGAATGGACTGATATGTGTGCTGTTATTTATGTATCATCTTGTCTCCAAGCTCTCTCATCTATATTCTGCCCCATGGAGCTGGGGCTGATATTCTTCTCATTACCTTTTCCAGACTCCCTTGTCTGATGGCTACCATTAGGTTTAGCCCATGAAAGACACAAGCAGGAGCTGAGGAGGAGGAAGAGAGCGAAGGGACTTCTTTCTGGTTTGTTTCTGTCCACAATGCCACCACAGCAGAGGACAGCTGCAGCCTCCAGCCCCTCTGGGCACTCTGGCACCAGCCACACCTCACCTTCTTGGAAGTACTAACACCCCCTTCATCCCCCCACAGTGGTTCTAGCACCAGCACCCCATGTCCTCTCAGAGGTCTGGGCACTGGCCATGTGTTGTTGCCACCATCGTGGTGATCACCCCCTCTCAGAAAAGACCCAAATATCAGCTGTGTGGTATCCCTCCTTGAGTGCCTAGGTTCTAGTAAGCTCACCTTTCCCTTCAGTTTCCCCAGCTCCAGGGGTGGTGGCTGTATACCGCAGTTACTAATACCTAGGCAACTTTACAGCCCGTTGGAAAACCCATTGGATCCTATGCCCGATTCCCGATGCGGCTCCGACTGATACAATATATGCAGCACTCAGAACAATATCGGGCACATAGTAAGCACTATGTGAGTCAAGTCCTGTATTTGTCCAGGTAGGTGAAAAAATAACACTGCCCATCAGAGCATGGCCAAGGATGCTATTTGCCTGACAAACCATAAAAACCATCTTCTGTGGGAGCCTCCAGTCCACACCCGTGACCGTCACTCAATCACTCAGGCATGCTGTAAAGCAAATGATGACACAGCTTCCATAGCATTAGCAATTTTTTATTTTTCCTTTTTTGTTGCATAGGAAATGCAGTACTTGCTTCCAGTAATTGTATTGTAATGTGAGAAGGTGGTAGCACTAATGGTTGAATACAAGAGTTAAACTAATCCACACCAGCTCAAAAAACCTGTGGAGATTTAGTTGAATAAGAATGGACGCCCACAGTGATTCTCAACCAATTACAAATTTTCACAGAACACAGTAAAACTAAAAGGGTAACTATGAGAGTCAATACAAGTATACTAGAGGCACAGGGGGCCCGGCTCATAAAAATAGATTTCAGACCAAGTTATTAACACGGGGGGTGTTTCGTTTCATAACGTATCTCTTACCATCACTAGAAGTGTTCCATCCCCTCCCCCTACAATTTGAAATGGAAAACGGAGGTATTCCGAGTGGACAGATTTCCATGTGTGGTGGGAAAAGTTCCCAGTGAACTTTGCTCTGGTGAGGGGGCAGGGCTAAGGGTGGAGCAGGGGATCAGGGATTTGCCTGTGAGAGTCTTCCTAAAGGATCTCCTAGAACCTGATAAAGCTCCTAGTCTAGGTCTAGTTAGTATCTCAGTGGTGAGGCTACCAAATGCCTTCGCAGTGCAGAGACGATGGTCTGAGACCAGGAAGAAGGCACCGAGCTGGCAGCTCTCTCAAGCCTCTGTCCCAGCAGAGCTAGCGGCCTTACGACCTTCGGTTGCAATGTCAAAAAAAAAAGAAAAAAAAAAAAAACCCAACAGCAAAAACAGAAACAAAACCCAAAAAGGCTAATTTACAGACTATTACCAAAAAATAAAAAATAAAAATTTTAAAAATAAGAGCAACACAAATAAAGTCAAAGGAAAAATAGAAGCTTTTTTTCATTTTGAGAAGTTGAGTATAAAAACAGCAAGAAAAATGTTACGTTGGACACTATTTGTCCTGGAAACCACTGCAGAGATACGAAAGTTCACATTGTACGACCTGGTGGGTGTTTTCCACCATGAAGGTGCTCTGGTTAGATTAGAGGTAGCACTTCCACTGTATCCTCTTGTGGTTCAGACACATTTTGGGAAAATTTGTGTTTTTGAATAAAATAGGCGAATGAGTCTACATGTGAAACTCAGGGTGCCAGGCACACAGCTGAGGCCCCAGCCTCACACACGCCTCCCTGTTCTTAAGCCGAGCTGTGGGTGGTCCCCCTTATCTTCCTAAGCATTTCTGCTATCTGCTCCCCACATGCCCTCCCCCTAATCTGGGTAAGGTAACTCTTTGGGGGAATAAAAGGCAGATGGGTGCTGGTTTAGGGGAAAAAAAATGAGATGAAATTTATTTAATTTGGGAAGCAAGTAATTTCAAATTTAGATCAAAAAAGGTACATTAAAAAAATCCCGTGTTAATAGCAAACTTCTTTTTCTTATGAATCGGGCCCAAAGTTTGTACAGAGTTTTACTTTTGAAGAAAATATTGCAACTGTGCATGAAACTAAATAGCCATGTGATTTCTTAAAATTTTTTTCTTTTTTTTTCCTTTTAATATGAGGAGGTCTGGTGTGAAGACGGATCAAGCATGGGTACCTGGCTAAACACTGTCCATTAAGAAAATGTTTCAGTCTCAGCAGAGCTTCAGTTGAGGGTCAAGGAAAATGTCCCTCCCTTGCAAATGTTCTCAGAGTGTCTTCGTAGCAGAGTTCTTGAAATTCAAATGGTGGTTTTGAGACAAAAATCTTGCCAGGTACTGATTTCTGAAATCAAACACCCATGCTTGTCCTCTAGGAAAAAGAAAACAAAAAACAAAAACAAAACACAAGTAATACTGAATTTAAGTAAATGTATACCTCCAAAATACTGAAAACAGCCGAAATCAAGAAAAGACAGAATTTGCGTTCTCAGTGAAATACCTTTAAACCTAGCTGACAAGAACCAAGTCAGAAAAAGACTAACATAACATTGAGTAATATTCATACAGTTCACTAAGCATTATGGAATAGCATGCATTAATATTGTACGGTTATTTTACATCACCTATACCAGAAGGTCCTGACTGACAGACAGCGAAGGCTACCGGTGTAGAAAAATCTTACTTCAGAAGAGCAATATAATACAGATTTCACAGGCACTACATTTTAATATATCAGGTATTATGCTGGTTTTCTTATAATTCTTTCTGTCCTAAAGCTGGCATTATAACAATGACCAAAAAGGCAAGGATTGAAGTAAACGGAAAGTAGATACCAAAGTTGATATAGTTTTTTTTTTCTTCAGATAGATTAGTGCATAGTTCTCATGCAGATAAACACTGCTATGCATTTACACTGTTGGAAAGCAGAGTGAATTGAGCCCAAGTTGTCACATTTGTGTAAATCATTTTGTCAGCCTATAATAGCACCATGTAATGGATTTGCATTAAACATTAAATTGATTTCAAAATTGGTGACACAGTATTCACTACAGTTAAGTGCTATGGAATAGCTTCAATGTTACCTGCTATATATCAAAGCAATTTTCATCCCACTGCTTTTTTATTGGAAAAAATAAAAGGAAAACATACACGACGCTAATTAGACGAATGCACAGCCTTGGACGTGGAGAAGGCAGAGCGGGTTTACTGTCAAACAGTAAATACATGCATTGACTTCAAGACAGAATTGGCTTTGGAAGCCTATTTGAATGAAAGCTGAGCCGGTGGGCAGTGCAGCTTTCTGAGACTGTCTTTGGACAGATCTCGGAGGGTGGGTTGTGAGGTGCCACTGAAGCTCTCCTTACATTACTATGGTGGTTGTGTTTTAGATTTGTTCTATGGAGGCCTGCTACCAAAAATAAAAAGAAAAGAAAGAATGAAGACAAGAAAGAAAACAGAAGCAAGCAAAGAGAGAGAGAGAGAGAGAGAGAGAGAAGACACCACCACCACTATGGACAAAGATATTTCCAGAGACATGATGCAAAGTACATTGAATGACATTCTTAGAATCCCTTTCCCCTAAAAAAAAAAAAAATCACAAAAAAAAATGTTTTTCTTAATCCGGGTTTTGTCAATCCTTTATGACACTGTCACTACAGAATCCAAAGCTTATGGGGTAAGGGCTTGGGAAAAATGAAAGACAAACTTTTGGAGATGGGTCTTGCATATTCCTGTGGGCTGACTGAACACCGTGGCTTGGGGAAGTCTGGGTTCTTTCACACTTCGCCTGTCAGAAAATGAAGATCATAAGCTTTGGGAGGTGAAAACTTGTCAGCCTGCCTGGAGCCCACACCTGGAGGCGGAGACGGGCCTGGGGAGCAGGCTGACCATACATAACTGTCATGCCAGGGTGTGAAGAAACAGAACATCAGTTCGAACCTCAGAGGAAAGAAGAAGGCTCTCTAAGACGGAGAGAGTGGCATTACGGGACGGCCTCTGCCCGCGAATGATTAGAAAAGGGGTGTTTCGCCGGCAGGGACAAGGGCCAGAAGAAAAAGTCTACAGAAAAATGCTCAGATTTAGTGTTCGTGCCTCTGACTTCAGTTCCCAAAGAAAAAAAAAACACAGAGATTTGAGGGACTCATCTTTGCCAATCTTGTTAATGCCATTTGATGGGAGAGAAAAAATTCCAATGTGTCTCAGAGTCAAGGGCTGGGCCTTCAAATGCTGATAGCTCTCAGTCTGTCTGTCTACACACCCCAGGTAGCAAAGTCTTCCTCAAACATCTTCACTAGGCTTTTAGGCTAAAAAGCAGAAACACTGGAAACTTGGTGTTTCTTTTTTCCTGCTTGATCACAACTGAACTAGTTTCCTGCTGCTTTCTGGACAATGAAACATGAACAAAAATGTAACTTAGTGTATTTAATACTTAACCCCTGTTCGTTATCACCCTAGACTGCCTCCCTAATGTTTTAAAGCCTTTAAAACATTTTTTTTTCCTGCAAATCTGTTCAGAGTTCCCTAATTTTAGCTTCATCAAACTTAATACAACAAAATACCTTCAAAAATACAGCATACCTGTAACGTCCATTTACAATGGTTTTTCAGTAGACCTATACTTCTCAAGCATAGGAATATGCTATACCATTGAGAGAAAAAAAAATAACTGTATTTAAATACTTACAAAAAAAAAAAAGGAAACAGGAAAGTTTTAAACTTAAATCCAGTTCCCAAAGGGGGGGGTAAAAAGAAAGAAAAGCAATTCTATGAATGCTGCCTTTATAATGAACAATCAGAAATTTCACTAGGCTAATTTGACAGAAATTTTTCCTCATTTAAACAACATTACAAAAGTCCTGCATTATAAAATAGGGTAGAATAAATCAGTGTAATCAATAAAACTATACAACAATACAAATTACATATCTTCTGAGTGGGCAGTTTATTCTCTCTCTTTGCAGTCATGACTACAACATGCTCACTAAAAACAACTAAAACTGCCCAAACTATTGCTTAGTTTGTTTTGTTTAAAAAAGGGTGCAATTTTATTGTATATACAACCAATTTACTGGTAATACCTTGGCTTATTGCAAGGTTCTGACAAAATGTTTGTCTAGGCTTTTTTTCCCTTCACTGTGAAGCACTGAAAGCTGCTATTTTTTTCTTTTTTTTTTTCTTTTTTTCCTTTTTTTTTTTAGTGCACATATGTCATAATAAAGTAATGCCCAGCTAAGTGCTATAGGGGAAGGCAAAGTATGCTGGCTGGCTATAGGAAGTGACACCATACACTGACAATCACACCATACAACAGCGCCAAACGACTATTCAACCACTTATCAGACACGTATGAAAATCCAAAATGTTTTATTTTATTTTTTTTTCCTTAAATAGAGATAACCAGTAAACAATTTTCAGAACTTGGAAGTTTAAAAACGTGCATATAAAAATGGGCATTATATACTTTTTATTGAATGTGGATTGACTGCAGTCTGCTAAGAAAAATGGGGTGTGGGAGCTGAAGAAAAAGGAAGTTGTCTTTTTTTTTTTTTTTAAGGCTTGCTTGTGAAAGGAACAGTTGTAAAAACAAAATTGCTTGAAGCAGGGTCAGCTTAGTGCTTCACAGTTTGACTGCTTCTCTAAGAGGAGCCCTTCCTGCGCACGTGCATTCAAAAATCACAAAAAAGTACAAAGACAAACACCTAAAACACACTGCGTCAAGTGCAGCACCGACTTTGGTCAAATAAAAAAAAAAAAGAAAAGAAAAACTAATAATTGCTAAGCTTTTCTACATGATATAAGCAGGTATTGCATATTTTCATATATCTGGGGGAAAATAAAGGAAGACTCCAAATAAATTGTAAAATGCAGCAACATCCAAAATACTGATATTCTAAGCATCTACAGATCTCAGAATAGCACTGCCACCGACCGTACAGGACAATAAAGACTACTCCTATCTGCGGAACAACTAGCTTCCTATTTAGTTCTAGATGTTGAAACTGACGATGGCTGACATAAAAGTCACATTTACAAAAAGTGTCTCCAAATGCTTGACTAGGGAAAAACCCCTTTCAATAGAGGAGCATGTGCAACAATTCCACAAATAATCGCTATCCAGGGCAAGGCACATTGATATGGAATTTTTGTTTTCGTGCAAATTAAGGAAAAAAAACAAAACAAAACAACATTGTTTCGGGGGAGAAAGATGAGGAGCAAAGTGTCTTCCCAAGAATTTCAGTTACTTGATTGTATAGGACAGTAGTAGAACCCTTCTGAAGGGCTGAAAAACATAGTTTAAAGGCAAGTGCCTAGAGTAGGGATTACAATATTGTGTCTTAATGCACTCTACTTTATCCTACATTAACTATATAAAAATTAGTTACTAACACTAGAACATGCAGAGACTTTCTCTGATCAGCAGGGCTTGCCAACCAGAACGTATATATATGTATAGTATAGGAAACCTTCTTGAAGTCGCATGGGAAGCAAAGGGGTGCTTCGCTGTCTGGTAGAAAAATCACTTGCACTTTTTTTTGTTTTTGTTTCTGTGGTTTTTTTGTTTTTTTTGTTTTTGTTTTTGTTTTTTTTTTTTCATAAGATACAGGACATTTGGGGGTGCAAACTTTTTTTTTCCCTAACAAGTACCCTTGATCTGAATGGGCACCAGCATTTGTGTCAGTATTGGTTTCATTATTATTATTACTACTATTATTATTTCCCATAGCCCAGTTTAGGGACGCAAAGGTCTTTAAAACTTCTGGACAATCTCTGGTACAATGAGGTGTCTGGTAACTGATAAATCCTATGATGCCAGATACGTGTAAAAATTTTTAGAATTGGCATAATCCATTATAGTGACTTCTAGCTTATAAAATTAACAGATACCATGATTTCATTTTAGTCATGTGCTTTGATAACAGAAAATAATTAGCATTTAATGTAGTTAACATATTGTGGTAAAAGCACCATTAGATTTGTTTTTTTTTTTTTTTTAAATTTCCTTCAGTTTTTTTAAAGGGATACAAGTTTAACAATAAAAAACATAAAAAGCAAAAATAGCTCCCCTTTTTCTTGCAAGGCTGTTTTTTACCCCAATAATTTAGAGTCCTGGGGTGAAAGGACTTGAAAAACAAAAATAGAATTTTCAACAATCTCTATCTTACAAAGATATTTAGCTATCCAATGAAATTGCACTTTACTCAATTCAAAATTCGATTGTTTCGATTGATTCCTGTCAGTTTCTGTCAAAACAGACCATCTTCCCCATTTCCATGTGAATTTTTGTGTCATTGTTGAAATTGTTGAAAAAATGTTGTTGTTGTTGTTTTTTTTTAAATGTAAGTGCAGCATTTCAAAACTTTTAAAAAACTGAACAGTAGTAGTAGTAGTTTGCCATTTTCGGAATTGTTCTGCAATGTAAGTGGATTCATTGTCCTTGCGGGCCATGTTATGTACTTAACTGCTGACTGCTGAACCAAAACAAACTAAAAGAACAAATAAAAAAGGAATAGAACTGCATTTTCTTTTTCCAATATGTTACAGAAAAACATTGCCCTTTGACTGTCCCGTAAGTTATATATTGCAGATCTCAGCTACTACAAAAGATTTAGTTCTCCATGTGCCTCCTCGATGCTCAAGGAGGATCACACCTGTGTGGGTAAATTCATGAAATACTGTGAAACAGCCAGGCTCTGTAAGGAAAGTGTGTTACAACAGGAAGTCAGTGAGCGAGGGTAGTCCTCTGCTAGCCACGTCACCTAATGCTCACGCTACCACGGAAACACTTCAAATGTTACAAAGCCCAACCATTTCCAGCACCATATGAGAAATTACAACAGTCCCTAAAGTATTAAAAAAAAAAAAAATCCCAAAACGTTATGGCCTTTGCTGTTTGACCATAATGCTTGCTGTTTCCATGTACAAGTTGATTTGAATCGGTTTTTCTCCCCTTCCACTGACAGTGAAGTTGGAACTGCTCTGGGTTGAGGTTGCGTCCGTGTTACAGAGTTGAGAAGGGGTCAGGTGGTCTGTCTGGTGGATGGTGGGGACGCTGCAACTTTTATCCCAGGTACCAGGACTGGAAGACAAAAGGAGAAGTCCAGTTAGAAGCACAATTTGTAAAATAGCGTGTTTTAGAAGTTGCCTTTTCAACCATGAAATCAGGATGTACGTTAGGGATGTGGGAGGGATTCGCTGGGAAGAGTAAAAGGAATGGCAGACAATAGTAAATCCTGTGACACTGAAACTGATCTTACTCCTCTGAAATTATACTGCATTGTCTTCGTTGGGGTTTTCCAACATTCAAGTGTGTCTTACAAAATGAGGTATTTCTGTTCACTTGACATACAAATAAGGGTTTTGTTATCTGATGGGGGCAGTCATAAGAGGGCAGGAAACTTGACCATCTTGTTTATCATTCAATCCTCAGTGCCTAGCCCAGTGCCTGGAATACAGAATGTTCTTAATGAAGAAGAGCTGAATGAATGGAGAATGGGTGAAGTGAGAGGTTTCATGTGGCAATGAATGGCTACTCTGATGATTTGCAACATCTCCTTTCAAATGAGGTGCAGGCACTGAAGACATGATTGTGACACTCTCCTAACAGGCACAGATGGTCAATACTGATACAAGAATGACTGGAGGTAAAGTGGAAAAGAGCTGTACCAGTCTTCCTGGGTGATTCTGAGCAAGTCACAGCATTTTTCTTTCTTTATATACGCAAGATTTTATGAGGGAAGATGCTCCTTTCAGCCTAATATTTCTAAAATCATATTTTCAAAAATGAAACACAGTAACTAAGTAGGATCAAGATTTTACTCTCTTAAGTACCACATTGTCCAAAGGAAAAATGAGGCCACCGCATACCTCTCTCATTCATGCTTGCATTCATGCAGCATTTACTTAAAGCCTTCTATACAGCCTGCTGGGCCCAGTTACCGGTTATCTTTTCCTTTTGTAAATGCTTAGGTGATTAGCTTTGAGCGATTGTCTGGTCATCTATCACTTTATCTTGCTGGCATTTCTTTTTCTGTTAGCTAGACAGAGTGAACAATTATGGACTAACATCAGAGTTAGTTTCTCCAGTGAAATAAAAAAGTATGGGGCTTTTGCCGACTTTTCTCTAGAGATACCCTGACAAATTCACTACATCTATCATTATTTACAGAAAAATTACCAAAGCTTAGCAAAAGCCCATGCTTCTGAATTCTCTAAGCTGACAGTATCAGAAAGGGTTCTAATTGGGTTGCTTTAGGCAAGTGAAGGATCATCCCTGTGGAAGAGATTCAATTAGGTAAAGTAAGGACTCATTTGGTCCCCAGGGCTGAATGGCTAAATGATAGCTACATGGAGTTTGGTATAAGATTTCCTAGTCACACAAGCCACCTTTGATTTCCAGAGGAGTTTAAAAAACTTAAGCCCAAACCGAAAAACTACTCATCCTGTAGACTTTTAGATGTTATTCTTTGACCACATGCTTTGAGGAACACAATAAAGCCTCTTGTGTCCTGAAAGGAAATCAGCCTGGCAAATACACACGGCCTAAATCTAACTGGACAAAAGGAAGAGGGGGGAGAGAAAGGAGAGAGAAGGCGAGCCCCAAAGTGTGTTTCTAGTAGGCCTCCACCTAATAGCTAACTCTGATCCACGCTAGAGCCACTTCCTCTCTTCAACAAAACAGGCTCAAACTTTGGGTGCAGGGAATAATGCTTACTATTTCTGTTTTCACACTTTCTAAGGCGGTTGTGAAATTCCAGACTTGTTCAATCTGACACTAAGGTAGTTCTGGAAGCAAAGGCCTGGGACCCAGTGAGTCAGCAGGGGGAGCAGTTTTCCACACCACAGTTTCTGGACAAGACCTCGGGGCACTACAAAAATCTGCAGCGCCTCTGCACTTCTCTTAAAAAGCAAAGCAAAAAAAAAAAAAAAAAAAAAAAAAGTTTCTTCACACATCTTACTATTCAGTATGTGCCTTGCCGACAAGGTTACCCCAGAGCAGCTCTGTAATCCTTCACTGAAATAGGCTTTATTGATTGCTCTGGTCTATTGTTCTCTTTTCAAGTCCCCCCAAGTTCAAGTTCATCCTGGTGTTACATCATGTCTGGTTGCTAGAGCAACCAGACAGACCCAGACGTGACTATCATTAGCAAGAAACCCTCTGCTCTCCTCCCACCAACCTTCCAGTGGTTCTGACGTAGCAGGCCCACTGCAAACACATTGAAGTATTTATTCTGCCTAATTTATGACCTACACAGCAAGCAGGACCCCCACTCCAAAAACCAACACTGTTGTATATTTAATTAATCTGTCTTTCTCTGGCACTTGGGAAAGTTAGACAAAGGACTAATTATTGTGTTTCACTCTCCACACTTTTCTTTGGGGGGTGGATATTTGCATGGGAAAGAAAACTACAAGGCCCGGCATCGGCCCCCCTCCTCTTTTCTTTTGCCCTATTGACATTTCATGAAATACTTTAGCTGCTTAAGGGAATTAGAAAAAAAAAAATGCGATGTGAATGTTACTCCTTCTGAGTTGGTATTCAGTAACACAAATCAACTCATGACATGTTTAAATTTAAATGCTAACCACACACTCTCAGAGTTACTTTAAAGGTTAGTTTTTAATCAATAGAAGTTGCTGACTCTGGGTTTTTGAGCTGCGCACTGCAACTCTTGGGCTTTTGTCTAACGTTAAAGCTTTCAAACTTTTTTTTTTTTCCTTGAGATGATTTTAGCAATGATTTGCAGACACAGAAGGCTATTGTGCTCTGACCAGCAACATGTCAATAGAGGGGCTGAGCTGCCCTGTGGTGGGGTGTCAATATGACTCCCGAAGGCAGAGGTTGGGGGTCTTTAATAACCCGTGAAAAAACCTTAATTAACCCTTTCAGGCCCAAACCAAAACCTATTCTTAAACTTGTTCACTCCTATAATTTGACCATTAGTACTTATTTCAACATCACACTAATCTTCATGACAATTAACCCGGCTACTTGACCAACGGTTTCCAGAATAGGAAGCTGGTTAGGGAAACCACACAGGGAATTTTTTTTTTTTTTTTGAAGTCTCTGATTAAATCATTTATTTGCAGAGATGGCAGATAGACAGTTCTAACAATAACAATAATAATAATTCATACATCTCCCTGAATTTTCTCCTAATCAGTTTGTAGTTAAAGACACTCATAATTCCACTGGGATGAGTGTGACAGTCACACACGTGTAAGCCAATCAATTTCTACAAACTTCCACGAGTTGCTAGTAACACCAGATGGACAATATAATGTTTGTAAAAGCCTACTTGTCTCTTGTGATAGTTTCTTATAATTTCTATTATGCATGTAGTACAAGTTTTAGAACATTAATTGAGGAATGACTCCACATATTTTCTTCTTGGGTCATATAGGAAAAACATAAAAGAAATATGAGATTATCTGACTGTTGGAGTTGAGTAGCAAATCACTGGGAAAATGTTGACACATTTAACAAAATCCATTTATGGAGAGTCAGAAAACCATCCTCAGACATCTACTGACATAAGCTTAGGTTTCATACGGTTTCTGCCTTCGTACTTTATAGCTTCTTAATCTACCCTACTGTATCCAAATGGACTACAAAGGACTCTCCCTCCCTCTGTGCAGTGAGTGGCATTATTACAATACAATATAGGATGATGTTATCTTGATACATTTACATTAAGGAAGTAAACGCAGAGCTTTGATCTATTTTCTCCTCGGGAACTTTCAGCTATAGTTGTTGTGGAGGTCCATAAATCCACACTCCCACCAAGGCTCCAGTTACGGAAAATTAGTCGGTAACATTCACAATGTCTACGTTTGGGATGTGCCGAGCGGGAGGGGGAAGGAAGGGGGGTGACTGTCCTCTTTAGTGTTCAAGGTGAAACATCAAAAGAAATCTGCAGTCCAGGACAAGAGCTCAGCTTTCCTTTTCTCCAGTCAAATGAAGAAGTAATCTCATCAGGTTGGAAAAGTGCTGACTAAGGATTTAATAAAGTGCCTGCAGATGTGGCGTCTCTAAGGTATTCAACTCATGTAATGCAAAACAGCTCCACACTGAATGTGCTTATAAAATTTCATTTAACCATTGCAGCGCGACTTTTTTCCCCTCACAGTTCTCTAAGGAGTTTTATCACACTTGCCGCCCGTTAATTTACAGCTCCATGAAAGTTCGAATCCCATTCCGCTGGGATTCTGGAATACTCACAGTAGTCAGGTTTTATGAACCATAAACAATATCTATCTGACTGCATCCTAAACAGGAAGGCTGAAATGGCAGAAGGTGCCTCTGACAGTGCCAATCTCTTCCGTTTCTTATGCCTCACGGAGAGCCATCAGAACACAGGGGCCATCTTCCAAAATATGGACCTGGGGCTGCTGAAGACACAGCTGGGGAAGGCCACAGCTGCAACCCCCGAGTTAACAACCGATGCTCTAAAGTGTGCAGTAACTTTTTAAAAGGCTTTTTACATCCTCTTTTTACTAAGAGGGCAGGAAGCACGTTCTAGAGGGAAAAGAAAAAATCTCTGAGAGACATTTTTTATATTGTATATTTTACTTTAACCCCTAAAAGGAACAGAGAGTGCTGGGGTGGCAGGGGCAGAGAGGGCAGAGTGGACTGGGATGCAGCCCAATCTGTTTTTCAGATTAAAAACTTAAACAAAAGGCCTCAAGGGCAAAGTGTAACACTGCGGAAGGGGGCTGTTAATGTGGAATGCAGAACTGGGTGTGACACTTGGCTTTCTTCTGCAGGCAAGGTGGGTCATTTGAGGACATTCACACACATCAAACGGAAACACGCAAACACAGGGCGGCCTCCCCCGCACCCTACAGGCCCAGCTCCTCATCAGCCCCCAAAGAGGACTCGGCCAACCCATGCGCCAAGGTCAAGACTACAGGAGTTGGCTGTCGCTGGTGGGCATTGTCTCCTGAGGAGGGGCTAGCTTTGCTGGGTCACACTACTCCAGTTGGTCATTTTTGGCTTCCCGCACTTTCGAGGATGGACTAAAGCCCACCCTTAAGCCCAAATGAGTTGTCCTTGGCAAATCAGCCCAAAGCCAGGTAGCCCCATCTCCCCATTTCAAGGTGAGGGAAGTGGATGGGGCCTCATAGTGGACTTCTGGTTTCTCACATTCGCAGACACCACTTGGGAGCATTTATTCACTCATTCAATAAGCACTTAAGGCCCTTCCATGTGCTAGGTGCTATGGATGCTGGCTCTGGGGATCTAATGAGTAAAAATAAATACAGTCCCTGCCCTTAAGAACATTCCTATCTATCAGGAAGAAGGGGATAGATTTTAGACCCTTCATGATACCAGATAGCCTGCTTTTCTCCCAATAGGAATTTTATAAATTTCTCGCGACAAACGATGCCAACTATCCAGTGTCCAAAGGACTGAGGATTGAGTGTCACTTTTTCCACTGACCAGCTGTGTGACTTCAAGCAAGCCAGTCCCTGTCCTGGGGACCTGAGGGTCTTACGAGGACCATCCCATATTCCAGAGAGGCAGCAGTGATTTACACTAGTTTCTTCTGAAAAGGGTGTCATACCATACACAGGTGTTAGTTACTGGTACTGCCAGCCTTGGGCTTTGAGCTCAGTAATCGTTTTTCTTGTCTGATTTTATTTTCTTAATTAAAGAAAGCCTGCTTTTAATAACTCCAAACCAAGACTTGTTTATTGTACAGAAAACTATCAAAACAGTAATGGGCTGTGATTGGCTCCAGGCACCTTCGTGGCCTTATCTTTTCATCACTTGTCCTCAACGCTTATGTTGCCTTAACCTTCTTCCAGATCCCCCAAAGCCAAATGCTTTCTCCCTGCCAGGCCTGGGCACAGGCTCTCCTTGGCTTTGCTCATGCTTGCTAGTCCTTAGGTTCTAAGATTAGATGTCCCTCCTTCAGAGGGGTCTTTCTTGGGGCCTTTACCCTCAGGATTCTTCTCTGTCACAGTTGCTAAACTTTAATTACCTGTTTTCATCCCAGGCAAGCTGAGTATTCAAGAGATGCCAAGGTAGGCATGTAATAAACACTGTTAAATAAAGGAAGGAAGGAAGGAAGGAGAACAAGCTGTATCCAAGGTTCCCAAAGCCTGGTGTCACTCACCCCAACGGGGGCAAAGCAAGGCACTTGAATGGATGACTTCGAGCATGCTCGAGCCATGTGACCATGTCTCCCCAAATGACAGACACTCTCCCTCGAGGGAAACAAGTCTCCACAAGCCACTCCAGGCAGTTCCGATGGGAGAGCTGTTGCAGAGGGGCCAACTGTGGCCAACTGCGTCAGTAGCATGTGCAATAGTTTTGTAACATGGACTGCTGCCTACTTACTACAAGCTCAGAGGAGTTGTCCAAACCACCGATCCCTGGAGAATGACTCTGCTGCTCCCAGCCAAGACCTCCGTTTTGGTTCAAACCTCAAGACGGGAAAACACTAATCTTTTTACCCAATAAGCCATCCAGTACCTCCAAACCTTGAGAGTGTATACACAATCCAATTATTCTGACTGTTCATCCAAAGTCGGAATCTTTCACAAGATTTCAGCTTGCCCTGGTGTCTCTCTTGCCACCAAGTACATTTTTCTTTTGGTCTCCCTTTCCATTTTTCATCAAGTAACCTTTTGCCTCATGAAATCAAAGACTGCTGGATTAAAAACTGCACTGTAGCCCATCTGCATTTGCTCCAAAATCTTACCAGAGAGCTGCGTGCATTGCCGTAAGAGCCAGGATTCTGGGATCCGAATGACAAAAATCCTGGCACCCTTACGGACGAGTTAGATCATCTTAGGCAAGTTAGCATCACTAGGTCTCAGTTTTAGACTCCATCAAATGGAGATAACAACTTTATCAGTTTTTGTGGGAATTAAATGCCTGGTTAGGGGCACTACAGAAAACCAGAAGGCCAGGGTAGCTGGGTTCTCTCACTGTGAAAAGTTTCTGGGTCCTTAAGGTCCACGTGAGACCAAAAGTCCCCGGGAAAGCAAGTTGCTCTACAAGGCAGCTTTCTCTTATTTAATGATATAATTTCTTAGTTAAAAGTAGCAGCTGTGTCAATTCCATTTCTCCAGTTGCAAGAGAAAGTTGTTGAGAAAATAAAAATCTGTCTTTAATTGCGATATTAAAATCAGAGCGGGGGAAATCAACAGCACAAAAGGAATTGGCTCAAGTTTATGAAAGGCATTTGGGCCCTTCCCTTGCAAGGCTAAACTGCACGCCTTGGAGGTTGGGGGTGAGGGGGAAAGGGGAGGAAGGGAGGGAGTAGTCAGGCAACCAAGTGGGACAGAAACAATCCTATTTTGGTTTTTGTTAGCGAATGGCATACTACATAGATCAGAGACTTCTTATAAAATACAAACCCCCACTGTACACAAAGCACAGGAAAATGTGAGGAAAAAAGGGAAAAACTAAAAGCAGCTTAGGGTGTGTTAACGCTGCTATTCTGTCAGCTTAAAGAGTATTTTATGCTTGATCAACAGCTCTTTTTTATTGTGCTTTTCTTTCATTCATTCAAGACATCAAAGCCGGGCACCACCAGCGTACCTGCCCTTCTGGAGCCGCTTATGACGGGGTTCTAATGAAGCACGACTCTGGGAGCCGGAGACCCCCGTGGACACGGCAGTTCAAAGGGAATATTTCAACAATGATTACATTTTGTAAATCTTTTTATGAAAGAGACAGCTTATTTCCTGCTTTTTCATGAAAAATAGATTCTATCCATTAAATTGAGCCCGCGCCACGGAAGCTGCTTGAGATCTGAGGTGCAGCGTGGAGATTAAGGGGACAATGACCCAATGAAATTGTCCCGAGTTCCTATCTATTTGGTCATGATGGCACTGCCGGATTTTCTGGGTGGAACCCAGACAGTGCAGTGGATGGCTCTGCTGCGGAAAATGCAGGGACGAGGGGGGGTTCGCGGCTTTATTTCTCAACTTGGGACTCGTGTTTATCATCTGTTTCTTTGTATTTACTGATTCCACAAAGTCCAAGAAATATCAGCAGACAGGCCACACTTTCTATTGCAAAAGAGCAAGGTAAAAGATTTAAGTTACAGATTCATTAAAGGCTGTATTCTAATGCCCCGAAATGAGACAAACCCTTCTCCTTATGGGAAGTTAGCCATAAAAAAGCTGGTTCCTGGTCTGAAGACACAACACAGGTTTTATGATTGGCTAATGTCTCCCCCAAAGGTAAAAATAAAGCAGCAGCCTAGCCCTTTGTAATTTTTGATTTTCACATTAAAATAATCTTTTCCCTAGAAATTAAAAAAAAAAAATTTTTTGGCAGGGGGAGAATCGAGGAGCGTGGGGAAGGAAGGGAATATGACTTCCTGGGGGAGCTATGAAATGAAAAAATGTATGTTTTCTACACATCGGATTCCAATTTTAATTAAATGCCTGTTGTCTAACAAGTGCAGACAGTCACACTTGGGGTTGGCCCAATGGTGGCCCAGGGAGGTAACCTTTCTTGTTTAAAAAGAGAGGCGTGGGAGTGGAGGCTGGAGCTCAGTAGAGCGTGGCCGCATTGTAATAATCATTCCACTGCAAGCTTCCTTGCTCTTGCTCTTCCCAAACATGACTCAGGTTGAGAGCCAACCGATCACGGAGACCTCAGTGTGGATTGTACAGGTAGATAAAGTCCAGTAAGAGCGAAAATAACATTGAAGTAAAAAGTCCAGTTATTTCAAATACATCCTGTAATCGCATGCCAGAAGATCTGGCCCTTTGCCAGAAATGAATTCCCAAACTAACCTTTCCAGCCAAGAAGCCCTTCAGACACTGGATAGCATCTGGCACCTTTGGACTTCTCCACCCCAGCAGGCGCTTCCACACTCAAGCCCTGGCACGGGTCTGCTTCTTACTTCTTTAATTCTCCCTGTCTACTATTCCTTGTCTTTTTAGTTCCATTCTCTATCTCCTCCCACCCCTCAAGTTAGTGTCTCCCCTCCCTCTTCACCTGTGTTTAATCCCTGTGCAGGAATCATGACAGACCCCTACTCTTTTTCTTTTCTTTTTTTTTTTTTTTGAGATGGAGTCTCATTCTGTCGCCCAGGCTGAAGTGCAGCGTTGCGATCTCGGTTCACCACAACCTCTGCCTCCCGGATTCAAGTGATTCTCCTGCCTCAGCCTCCCAAGTAGCTGGGACTACAGGTGTGTGTCACCACATCCAGCTAATTTTTTTTGTATTTTTAGTAGAGACGGGGTTTTATCATGTTAGCCAGGATGGTCTCGATCTCCTGACCTCGTGATCCGCCTGCCTCGGCCTCCCAAAGTGCTGGGATTACAGGCATGAGCCACCACGCCTGGCCTAGACCCCTACTCTCTGCCAGGCCGTGCAGACCAACAGTCCCTAAGGATTAAGAAGGAAGTGAAGAAGACCTTGAGCTGCAAACCATCACCTTGAAGGTTTCTGTTGTGAGCTAAAGAAACAAGGAACACAGGTAGAATTTGGAGAGAATGCAAAGGAAGTGTGACATCTTTGTTTTCAGATTCATGAGAAAAAGTGAGAGGACAGTGAGATGTCCTGGACTGTGGGTCTGGTGGCCTGGGTCATGTCCCAGCTCGGTCACTGGCTTGCTCAGGGGCCTGAACTTCACCAGACCTCTCTGAGGATGCAACACGATCCTGTTGGGATGCCTTTCTTTACCTTCCAGGAACACCTGCTTTTAGGTATTACTGGTGTCAAGAATCATTTTTTTTCTCATTCCCAGGGTAGAAGGGATATTGGCAAAGGTAAAACTGTTCCTATCTCTCACTGAGGTCAGAAAGAGCTTGGCCGTGGAAAAAGTCAGATCATGGAGTCAGAGATCTAAATCCTAGTCTATAGGGGGTCAGGGGTCCAACTTTAACTTTTCTGCAAAACAGACCTCGGTAGACTAGTTTTCACAGCATTTGGGGGAAAAAATAAACTTAAAAACACAAAACAGGCTGGGTGCGGTGGCTCACGCCTGTAATTCCAGCACTTTGGGAGGCCAAGGCGGGTGGATCACGAGGTCAAGAGATCGAGACCATCCTGGACAACATGGTGAAACCCCGTCTCCAAAAATACAAAAATTAGCTGGGCGTGGTGGTGCACACCTGTAGTCCCAGTTACTCGGGAGGCTGAGGCAGGAGAATTGCTTGAAACCAGGAGGCGGAGGTTGCAGTGAGCCGAGATTGCGCCACTGCACTCGTGCCTGGTGACGGAGGGAGACTCTGTCTCAATAAAAAAAACAAAAACAAACAAAAAAATCCACAAAACAACTTTCAGATACTGGCCTAAAAGGTAAGGTGCACAATTACGTGAGGCACTCATATGATCTAGATGGGAGGTGTCTGTGTGTGTCAGGGTTTCATCTGAACCAACAACCCGGGATAAAAACCAAACAATTTCCCTGTGTGCAGTCACAGCTCTGTGTTATCCTAAAAGCCCAAACCCGGAACCAGTGAACAATACTTTTTTTCTCCTTCTGAGGATGTGGTAGGATTTAAGGTTTTATGGCAACAAAACTTGTCTTTGTTTAAGACGTGACTTGCAAAACAAACCCACATGGGAGAGTCTGCAGTTTCAAATGACAGTATTTTTTTTTTTAATGCTGAAACAGCAAATGCTTTTTATGTTCAGATTTATTTCCTTCTAAATTTGTAGATTAAATTTACAACTAAGCAACATTCATTGCTACAAACAATTAGATTCCTCCCAAATATTTCCAGGGGATGTGAGGGGGGAGGCTTCTTGATGGGGCTGCGGTTGGGATTTGTGCAAGGTAAGATCCTATAGCATTGACAGTCTACGTGAAGGGCCTTACCAACAACCTGGACGTGTACACAGCATATGTGATCGGCAGAGCTACTTGACTTCCCTGTCAGGGATCTATGCTTCTTGGAGAGAGGTAATATCATTCTAACACAGACAATGTAATTTATGTTTTACCTTTTTAGTAGTGAATTCTGAGATGGAGGCGATCTCACAAGCAAAGATTATTGAAGACTGATTCAAGAACGTGTTTTATAAAATTGAGCATGCATACAAAATCATTCTCACTTTGTTTTCTGATAAATTCCACTTTGTAGTGCTCTACCAGTAAATGAGATTTGGGAACAAACTCTGAATACACACACACATACACACACACACACACACACACACACACACACACACACAGTGCTAGTTTGAAATTGTCCCACACCTCTACTGCTGCTTTATTATCAATTAATAAAATCAATTACAGATGGCATGACTGTTATATGTTGATAGGCTCTTTAAATATCCTCTTCTCTTGTTAAATCACCGTATGGATAGGAAATTCTATTGTTTATTTTGCAAGAATGGTGGTGAGTTCAAATGATACATATATACTTCCATCTAACTCTGCAATCCCAAAAATCTCACAGATATGCCAATTTGTGCTATTCTAGAAGAAGTTTCAATTAAAAAAAATACTTTAGGATTTTTTTCCTTCTTTTAAGGAGTAAAATGTCTGAGCTAAAATATGACTTCCTGTTTTACTGCCTCAGCCTTTCTGTATTGTTCTCCAGGAACACGTTTACAAGTTCAAGTTCAGGTTTAAACTAAATAAAACACTCCTCAGGAGTTTATAATGGAGCCTCATTTACATGTGCTCCCTCTGAACTCTGCCGGCCTCTGTATGCTAGTTTCCAAGGCTTGGTGAAGGAATGTTTTACAGTTGGAATCTGGACTGCTTTCTCAGGCATTTCAGCCTCAGAGGCTAGGCGGCACCAAGTTCTCGTTAGTATTAAAAATTTCCTCAGGTCTACTCCAGAGGCAAGGAAAGACAGAGAGAAAGGCAGGGCAGGGGCCAGGAGGACTGTGGCTTCTTGGTTTTCCCTAAAAGGCAAAAGGCATTTGAATTAACATTATAGTTGAAAGGTAAGTAATGACTTCTAGATGTAGATTCTAGAATTTCACGGCCGTGACTTACAATTTCTGTGCAATGATTTTTAGCTTTCTGTGGAAATGGTCAATGCACATTGATTCTCTTCAAATATTAAAACTAGGGTTTGCTTAAATTGTTTTTCTGCCTTGAAGATTAGCTTATGAAGGGAAATGTACCCAGCCCATAAGAGATCCTAAACCTAAAGGTTTTTGAGGTCAAAAAGATCTCAGGGATTTTCCAGCCAATAAAGTGCATCAGAGAGGAAGAAATGGCTATTTTTTTTTTTTTTTTTTTTGAGACAGAGTCTCACTCTGTCACCAGGCGCCAGGCTGGAGTGCAGTGGCGTGACCTCAGCTCACTGCAACCTCTGCCTCCCGGGTTCAAGATATTCTCCTGCCTCAGCCTCCCGAGTAGCTGGGACTACAGGCGTGCGCCACCACACCCAGCTAATTTTTTTGTATTTTTAGTAGAGACGGGGTTTCACCATGTTGGCCAGGATGGTCTCGATCTCTTGACCTCGTGATCCACCCGCCTCGGCCTCCTAAAGTGCTGGGATTACAGGCATGAGCCACCGCGCCCGGCCCGAAATGGCTATTTTTCACTTAGAAGCAGGAAGAGTTGAGGGGGTTCTCAGATGCCCACAGGGAACCAATCTGGAAAGAGCTGATTTCCTGGCTTACTGAAGTTAAGACTTGATCTTATTGCTAAGCAAGGGTCCAGCAGTTCAGAGAAAGCAGCCATCATCTTCATGGGCAGAAATGGAAAGGGCACAGAAGAAGGAGGACCAGGACTCGCTTCGCAACTTCTCTTGGAATTAGGGTTTATCTATAACAGCAAGAAAGTGGGTACAGCAGGAATAAATCAATGAAGATAACAGTAGCTGTAACCTCATGGCGATGCTCAAGAGTTACTTGTAGCATCTTTTCATACTGGAGCAGTCCTTTCCTGATAGGTGAGCATACCCAGCAAAATTGCAGGTTGTGGCATTCCCGGTGCCCAGATTCAGCAGCTGTATCCCTGCAGAGTGACATGTGATGAGTCAGGTAGTTCAAGAGTAAGCACTGCTGTAGTGGGCTTCAGAGAAGCAATTGCCTGGCTGGGGATGGATGGGCTAGCAGTGTGTGGTGAATCTGGATCTCAGTTTGCATCTCTGCTCAGAAGGGATGCAGACCACCTTGCCAGCATGGTGCTTGTGAGGATGAAATGAACTAATATATGTATTTTTGTCTCCTAACAGGACTGGAATTACAGTTCTTAGGAGGGCAGAGCTGATGCTTTTTTATTTTTGGAGTTGTTGGGGTGGGGAAGGGGACTCCTCTCTGTCTTGGGGAAGGCAGAAACCTCATGTTCATGTGCTAGATGATGGTCTTTTGTTGACCTAGTGTAATCATGAGCTGTCACTTTTCTTGGATGAGTTCAATAATAGCATGAGTATGCTAGCTATCTGCAAAGCTTTTAGTCTTTGTCCTCAATCCCCTGAACTCAACCTAGTTCAACGCTAAAAAACATTAAGGGTTTTCTAAAACCAAATTAAATGTGAATATGCTTCTAAATAAAACCCTCTGCTGCAAAAATCAGAAATTTCCTCTACTGGATAAGGACATGAATGAAAGTGGAATCCACTTAGATGATGCTCTGCAGAAATGAATGATAAAACTGGTTTCTTTGGGAGCAGCAGTTTAGTTACAGTGATTGGGTGGAATTGGGGCTTACAACTCTAAGAGTTTCTCAGCCTTTAGCTAGGACTGATGGGCTGATTTCCAGAAAGAAGATAATTTGCATAAGAGATAATTTCTCATTGGTCAGTCAACTCCAAATGACTGAAAATCATGTGTTTTTTCTTTTGTGTATTTTTAATTCTTTCTTTTTCATACATATCTATCAAACTTTGGTTCATTTTCCACTGTCCTTTGGACCCCTGCCAATAAGAGCTGCTATAGGAAGCCTATTAAACGTAACTGCTAATGTCACTTTTTTTTTTGTTTTAAAGCAACTCTGACAAAATGGTGAATCGGAGAAATTTGAAACTTAAAATGGTTTGCAGATTTCCTGAGGATTTAAATTCATCCATGTGGATCCTAATGGTTTTGAAGACAATTTGATAGTTGATTTAATAGTTGACAGTTCAAAGTGCTTTATACTTGTTCATGTGTGGGTAGGTAGATTCAGTTCTAATCTCATTTCATTTATGCTGAATCTTTGGGTAAAACAGTAGTCTCATTCACCTATAACTTTCTTTAAGAAACAGAGGGCACGGACTTTGGAAGCGTGCTTGCTTGATCAAGCTGAAGGTGTGGTATGAAGAGGGGGAAACTAGTTCCTGGAAGCGAATCTGGCACCGGCAGGAGCAACGCTTCTCTCCTGTACTCCCTTAGAGTTACCTACTCAGCACGTGGCATCCCTCATCGGGGCTTCATTCTGTGCCTGCTTCCAACTCAAAGCAAGCAGCCAGGAAGGGGTGCGAGGGACAGTCCAGAGTTGACACTATTGACCCCAGGGCTGAGGAGCATTAGCGAATTCCATAAGGAGTTTCATCCAAAGTTCTTGGCTTACAAAGGTCACTGCGATGCAAAGCCCAAGGGACCAGCCAAGCAAACTGCCTTCCTGGAAGACAGTGGGGGGTGGGGGAAAGGGAACAATGATGTGAATAGTGGGGTGATGTGAAGGGAGTTTGTTACATCTTTAGACTTCAAGACAGGAGAAAAACATTGGGAAGAGGCCATCTAAGAGATACAGCCAGGCCCTAGTTAAATGGTAATGATGTAACAAAGAGCAACATTCAGCATTATCCAGATACCAGAGCGAACAACTGGTAGATACTAAAATCATTATAAGATGTGAAATTACACCTCTCACTGCTTCATTATCACTCTATTTCATAATATTTGTCTAGAAAGGCACACAAAGCCTATCAGGTTAAATTAATCCTAATGATCAATTTTAGTTTTATTCTAATTAAATAATTTCAATTTAATTAATGCTAGCACAGAAATTAGTCAAAATTACAAATGTAAATGCTGAACTTTAAATCAAAGGTCCTCCCCATGACCTGCCGCATGTAGAGGCACTTTAAAGTGTCTGCCTGTGAAGGTGGATGGGAATTTTGACCTTTGTCTGCACTGTGAAGAATAGAAGATAGAAAAATACGCAACAAAAAGCTGCCCAGGAGCATAGACAGAAGCACAGGCTACACACACACACCCCTGCTGCATGGCGTTCTATGAAAGTAAATCCTGCAAAGTGAACTTTTGAATTACATGCATTTGTTCCTTGGAATTCCAATGCATTTGAGTCAGTCTAATGGATATTGGGCTTTTATAAAACACCTTTGTAAAATGGAAACCACACACCCATTTTCTAAGCCACAAATACAACCACTCGTCCCCTCCCTCCCTCATGCCAGGTTCCTGCATCTCCGTCCTGCTCTGTCTCGGATTAGCTTTGAGGCCCTGCAAGTTGTTTCAGCTCCCCAGGCTTTGGCCCTCTTATTTGGAGGTGCTACTTTATTAAAATGATAGGTACTTTATTCCAAAATACTCTTAAAGTTGTGTCTGAAAAAATGATGGGAGTCTGGAGTAGATAATCTTTAAGGAAATTACCAGCTTCAGTGTTGCGTATTTCTAAAACTTTGAAAAATACCGGCATCTTAAAATGGATTTGAAAATGGTACAGGGCACATGCGTCTGAGTCATCATATGAAGACATTTAAATAGCCTTTCTTCCCTCTTCATAAAAATCCAAAGTAGACGGTATTCAGAGCTCAAGAAATTTGTGGAAAAAGGAATCTGGCAAAATAGACATTCTTTTTCCCAAAAAAAAAAAAAAAAGTGGGGAGGATGATACAAAAATCTGAAAGAGAAAACACCCGAAATAAAGAGAAATAAATGTTCATTTTTTTGTAATTAAAAAACACGTACTGATGAATTATACTTAATAACAGGTCTGTGATACCTGTTAAAAGAATGCTTTCCAGTATCACTGTTATCTATAAAATAGCGGCAACTTCTTTCCTCAAAAGGAGGTCTTCATCCATGATCCTCCATCTCAACTTGTTCTCAACTGTATATGAGAATTATTTGGTAGCAATCAATTCACTATTACTGTTTGGGGACATTACAGAACAGCAGAGTAATTTAATAATATAGTTGATTAGTATAATAATCATCATTAAATTTAGTGATGATAGTGGGATTCCCCTTACCTTGCTTAATGATCATGGACAATTCATTTCTTGACTGCCAGTGGTAGAAATGGTTTTTGAAATATTAACTTCTGCCCCATGGGAATGACACTTAGCCCATCACATTTAAGTTTTGACCTTCACTGAGCAGCATGATCCTAATCCCCTGATTTTATAATCTTAACTAGGAAACATTAAACTATGGATTGACTCCAATTGGCAGGAATCTTTATGTTCTTTTCACTAAAAAAGCTATAAATTCAATGGTTGACCTTTTATTTCCAGGTCACAAATGACACCCACTCAGTTTTGTCCGTTCACACAGGATTTATGTTAGGGTCTACAGGTATAAGCCATGAAAGTTGAACTTTAATGAAATGTCTTTCAAAGATGTGCACTTAACCAAAAATTCCTCACAAAAAATTAGCAGGTGGCCTTTTAAAAACAGCCATTATGTCCTCAGGTTCATCGCTGGCCTCTACTAAGTCTATTTTTCACTTATAATAAGTTTCTCATCATATCATTTTTAGGGGGTACAAAATACGCTTGTGTTTGGGATGACAATAATACCTTAGTTCCCAATTTAGGTTTCTAAACGGAAAGATTTCTGAAATGCTCTCTTTCCCATCACCACAATTCATCTCTCTCCAGTTGAAAAATGTTCCTTGTCCTTTTCACAAAATCAATCGTATTGATGGGAGGCATTCTGTGTTGTCAATCAGGGAAATGTGATGTGATGGGACCCCAAAGCAGCGAGATAGGGAGAGGAATACCAAACCTGCCCAGGTCCGCACCATCGGAGTGAGATCGATGCTTCCCATAATACTCATCCTGTCATGTGGCACCCTGTCACAATTAATAATGTAGAAGGAGCTGATTAACTTAAGTAAAGTGCTCTCTGCTGTGTAAACACATAAAGATCTATGAGGCAAAAAGCGGGGGGAGGGGGCGGGAGAGAACAAAACGTCATTTTTATTTTTCATGTGTACACGTTCTCACTTTCTATTCTTCTCTTGTAACAATTACTGTACCAGCCACTCTGGCAGAGTCAATAAATTGATCTGGGTCTTGACGCAGCAGAAGGCAGACTAATCTGATACACCATTATCTGCACTGGAGAGTGTGGGAGTGCACTCAGGTAACACAGGGCAAAGGGAAGGCAGTAAAGGCCAGCAGCATTACTCTAGATAGGTAATTAATGTACAGTGTGGAGCTTCTGGACTAGATGGACGCATATGTATCAGGTGTGTGTGTGTGTGTGTGTGTGTGTGTGTTAGGAACAGACAGAAAACGAAGCCTTCACCTTGGCTAAAGGATGCAGCCTAAGTAATACCGTATGCACCACTTATTTAAGTCCCTGCGGTATTTCAGTCACTCATACCAATCTGCAATTCAATGAGGATCACCACCCCATTAGAACTAATCATGTCAGCTGTGTATCTGACAAAATAAACATTCAGAAACTGTGCTCCTAGGTTCAGAGCTTGTTTTTGCACTGGGATTTTTTTTTCCTTCCCTCCCTCATCCAGCATACAATTTAATAGTTTTTTAATATGAAATTATAAGACACATAGAAACTCTCCATATGGATTCCTCTGTGAATTTATCCTTACAACCAGAACTGCCAATGTTAGTGGAACTTTAACTTGCTCCTTGGGAGTATGCTAAGTATGATCTTAATAAATAAATATCACTCCACTGGCTAATGAGAGAATGAATGGCACAACTTATGGAAAACAGACATGGGAGGGTGGGGTAAGAAGAGATTCAGCTCAGGGAGAATGCTACCAGATTACCTCTGGGGTGCTCGTCATTTTACCACTCCTGTTTCTTCTTCGTGGACACAGGCCCCTTGTCCTAAAGATAAATGAGCAGCACCCTGCCTCCAGGGCTCACAGAGGTTCACTCCTGAGAGCTGAAAGCATCAGCACCCATTGTCTGGGCAGGGTGCTGGAGGCTTTCCATCCTAAGCAGACTGAGTCTTTACATGATTCTAAGTGGAATGCAAGCATTCATTTATAATGTTATAGATGTGACATCTGAGGGTCAAAAAGGCTAAAAATTATTCCAAGGTCACATCCTGAGACCAATCAAACTCAGGTCTGTCTGCCTCCAAAGCTTCTATTTTTTCCACTACATTATGCTGCCCAGAAGAGGAAGCTACCTCGTGACCATAGGTCTTAATGCTACTACTCCCCGTAAAATCCTGTATCTCACAAGGATTGAACCAAGCAAGGCAGAGGTTTCTTCACATACAGAGATCCCACTGTGCCCATCACCTGCTTCCCATCTCCCACAGAATAGAGTCCAAGTCCAAGTGCTTTACTACCCCTGAATAAAGGTATGTATTTATTCACGACTAGACCCTGGTCTAATGTCCCAACCTCATTACTCAACATTTTCTGCCATCTACTCTAAACTGAGACACACCAAACAGGACCAAGTTCTTTAGACACACTCTGCTGTTTGTTCCTTTACATGCACTTTTCCTCCTGCCTGGTCTGGAATGTTCTCCCCCACCAAGTATATCTGTCTCCTTCAAAACCACTCATGTGTCTTCTCCTGGGGCACATCTTCCATGAGCTCCGTGGTTCTCCCCAGAGTTAGTTACCTACTCTTCTGTATGTATTATACCTATTTCAATTACTTCACCAATCACGTCTTAGTTTCTTTTTTCTTTCTTTTCTTTTTAAGACAGGGTCTTGCTCTGTCGCCCAGGCTGGAGTGCAGTGGCACAATCTTGGCTCACTGCAACCTCTGCCTCCCGGGTTCAAGAGATTTTCCTGCCTCAGCCTCCTGAGTAGCTGGGATTACAGGTGCCTGCCACCACGCCCAGTTAATTTTTGTATTTTTAGTAGAGATGGGGTTTCACCATATTGTCCAGGCTGGTCTCAAAATCGTGACCTCAGATGATCTGCCCATCACGACCTTCCAAAGTGTGGGATTACAGGCGTGAGCCACTGCACCCAGCCAAAACATTTTAGTTTCTTTGCTTTTCTTTCTGTGAGTTATGTATGGCAGAGATTGGATCATTTATCTCTTTAGCCTCTCTTCCAGCTTAGTATGGTGCCAGGAACATAGTAGGTGTTTAATAAATTCTGGCTTCTTTCTCTTCCCTAAGATCAATTTATGTAGCTGGTGGGTGGGGAGAGATGAGATAAGGAATCCAGGTATTTTGACTCCTAGTTTCTCTGTGTACCAAGATGCACAAGTCCCTGCTATGGTCAGTTCCCTTAGTAGACCTACTGTATTGTTCTTCTATCTCCCCCAGTGCCACTCCTTCCCCCATATACACAGGGACACACTGCCAGGGATCAGTGGAAGGAGGACTGTGTCTGAGAGGGGCAGAAGCTATATGTCATGAGGGCTGGGCTTCTGTTTCCCTTCACTAGTCAAGGCAGCAGGAGATATGCAGCATACTCAAGTCGTGGAGGGCAGCAAAGGGTGCTTCCCACATTATTAAGGCAGTACTGTGAGGGACCGAGGTTGCCCTGTGCTGAGAACGACTGTGCCCAGTTGACATCCCCATTATCCCAACACATTCAGGCTCTGCGGAAGGAGGGTGCTAGGGGTGAGGAACACAGGGCTGGGACAGCCTGTCCTAACCTAGTGTCCCTGCTCCAAGGCAAGGGATCCGGCTTATCACGAACTCATGTGACTCATTAGTTAAATGTGTAAAGCATTTGGAAAGTGCAAAGCCAATTAGAAGTGCTAAGTTATTTCATCTTTGCTGTAAAGGAAGCAATGTGAGGCCTTAAGAAAAATTCTCATGCAAATATTTTGGGGGAGGCGTGTGCTGTGGAATGTAATTCAATGAATAGACTCCATTGAGAGGCTATATCCTATTGCTTCTCGGCCTTTTGGCTAAGATCAAGTGAAAAGCTATATCCCCAAAAGACAGGGCACTGATCAAAGAATCTGCCTAAATCCTCACTAAACAAACAGGAAGGTAAGCAGGCGGGTGTGAGACAAGCGGACAGGAAGAATTACCGAGGCCTCGCGTGAGATCTTCGACGGATCTCACATTAGACAACAAGCTCTGGCCTTGCAAGTGTGCGTGTCAGTGGAACTTTCAAGGCCTTAGACTCATTAGAAGCCCCGAGAAAGCCTGTGTTGAAAGGATTCCTAATGCTGAATCCTTTCCTCATGTGAACAGTCACTATTTACAGTGCAGAAATACTCGGTAAGGCCAATTGCTTGGGCATGGGATTTTCACAAGCCAAGGACTTCGTGGACAGTGAGAACACCACCTGTATTGCGTTCTCTTCTCAGAGTTCATGCAGCAGGGCTGGTCAACTCATTTTCCTGTTCTCTGAACTCGTGTTGACTTAAGCTCTGCAAAATCAGGCTCGTTTCTTTTGCAAAGGAAGCATCTGGTTCCAAGTCATAAAGAGAAACCCAGAACCTATTGCTGCCTGTTTGGTAAGCACCTGGGAGGGCACCCAGGGGGCACAGTTTCACAGAGCTCCCCCTGCAATCACAAAGGCACATATCCTCCAACTCGGTCTTTTTAGAGTCCATGTTTAACCAGTACACAGTGACCCAGCCCCATGGGAGCTGGTCTGCACAAAACGCCAGGACTTCTGCCCAAATCCTGGACCTCAGAGGCTGAAAAGAAATGCCCTCTGCATAGTCACACACACAGCATACACGTCTTCTAAACACATAGGGAGTGTGCAGAGGAAAGGCAGAGTAAGAAGCCAAGATTTCAGAGACAAGACGGTCAAGTGCAACTACTGGAGTTGAAAAGTGCATGAAACCTATCAGGGAATGGGAAAAAAGAATATGGCAGATCTTGTTAACTTCCTGTTCACTATCTATTGCCCCTTCTTCCTTGGGACAGTTTTGCTTAGAGAGGAAAATGTGACTGGTCCTGGGTGATGTCATGATTTGAGCCAATCAAGATAATCTGCTGATTTTCTCAACATGCTTTGCAGCTAGAGATTAAACTGTGACCCAGGTCTAGCCAATGAAACCTACATAGAAATTTGCTAGCAGGGTGCAGAGGGGGAATAGCAGGGCCTTTTCCCTGATATTAGAGGGAAAATAAGGTCTGATGCGACTATGTTATTTAGAGCTGCAGTCAGAGGCTCTAAGCATGAGGCTGAAAAGACAGCATACCGAGGAACGCAGAGCAGAATGTTGGAAGGGCATGGGTTCCTGCTGGTCTCATGTAGCACTGAAACAACGCCAACCACCACTCACTCAGATTTCTTGTTACATGAGAAAAATAATCCTGACTGGCTTAAACCACACTTAATTGGGGTTTTTTTTTTTCCTATTAGGTAGATACTACTATTGCTTTCATTTTACAGATGAGAAAGCTGAATTTTACAGGGTAAGATACCCAAGACCATTCAGATAAATGGCACAGCCAGGATGTGAGAACAGGTCTGTCCTACTCCTCAAATCGTGACTCTCCTCCTGTCTCCCCCAGAGAAACCTGGTGAGTACCCAGTATGTTTTCCTTAGTATCCTAGAAAGTTACTGATCAGAAGCGTTGTCATGAGACCCATCTAAAAGCTAGAAATGTTGATGGCGTTTCTGCACTTGGCACTATGGTTTTCTGACTTCCCTGCAAGCCTATCATCAACTTCTGATCTAGTTCCTGTCAGTTCTCTCCACCAACTCACAGCTCCTTTTCCAACCCTTTCCCCAAAATTTTCTGTCCTCCCTTTCCCCACAATTCCAAGTGCTAATTTAATGGAGAGCAGATTTTTAGTCTTTTCCCTTCTTCCCCCATAAAATTTCCTGTGAAATCTCTTTTTTACTTTCTCCTTCTCTATTGCTACTGTTCTCATTTTAATGCTAAAAAACAAAGGAATCAAGAAGGGAAGCATTATTTACTGAGCACCTACTGTGTTCCAGATACTATGGTAGAGACATGAATGATTACAATCATCACCAATTTGTTTCAACTAAGAAGATCCCCCAAATCTTTGTGGAGCAAAGTAAAACCCAAACAAACAAAAAGGCTAAATCGAAATCAAAACATATGCTTAAAGGTGACAGGAAGAACAGGAACTGAGAGAAAAGGTCATCAGTATCTAGAATTAATGGCTCGAACTTTGCCCAGAAGTGAAGTTTGTGGCCAAGCATGTCTACAACATGCTGCCAAATTAAAACTTGAAAGACAAAGACTCTGTTTACTGAAAAATTTATTTTAAGAGTGTCTCATAGCCTGTCAGTGAGTCAGCCGCCAAGTGTATGTGAAGAGAATGTGTCAAGAACTTACAGGTTGGTGTGGGAGCTGGGGAAGCTGGGACGATTCACTCCTGCCCACAGTAGTACGGAGGGAGGGGGAAGCAGATTGCATGAGTAACTCATCTCTGCGAGGTGTTGCTTACTATTCAACACCTGCTACTGGAGCTGAGAACATACGAGAAAAAAGTGACCAGGCACCACCTCAATTTAGGTACCTCCTTTCCCTTTAGATTCTTGGG
The DNA here is from genome assembly GCA_036589455.1 of Ateles fusciceps. NCBI lineage: Eukaryota > Metazoa > Chordata > Mammalia > Primates > Atelidae > Ateles > Ateles fusciceps. The sequence goes on along the minus strand of JAZHEH010002507.1, from coordinate 18,193,457 downwards.
GGGTGCATTTACTTTCTGCCAGTCCATATCACTCTCAGAGACATTGTCTCCTCTGGGGCACAACTTAGCATAAGGGGAGAAATGGTTCACTTAGGCTGCTGCCTATGCAAGGGAAGGATAGCCATGCTCAATTTAAACAGGCTTTTCGGCCACCTTTAGGGCTGATGCTCAATGAACAACCTACAGAGTTAGGATCTTGCAGGGTGTAGGTGGAGGCTTCCTAATTTGCTGGTGGCTGCTTTTGGTAAGTAGGTTCTGACCACAGAGCAGCCCGTGCTGAATGGCTCACACACAAGTCCTTCCTTGATAGGACACATGGAATCCAAAGTGGGTTTGTGTCCTGGCTCTACTGACCTCTGGATATGTGGTTCTGGGAAAGTCACTTCCCTTCTTTAAACCTCAGTTTTTAAATCTATATAGTGGGGATAACAATAATAATAGCTCTGCCTACTTCAAAGGATAACTCTTTTTAAAAAAAAATTTTAATTAATTTATTTATTATACTTTAAGTTCTGGGGTACATGTGCAGATCGTGCAGGTTTGTTACATAGATATACATGTGCCATGGTGGTGGTTTGCTGCATCCATCATCCTGTCATCTACATTTGGTATTTCTTCTAATGCTATCCCCTCCCCAATGCCCCCACCCCCTGCTATCCACCCTCCAGGCACCGGTGTGTGATGTTCCCCTCCCTGTGTCCATGTGTTCTCATTGTTCAACACCCACTTATGAGTGAGAACATGTGGTGTTTGGTTTTCTGTTCTTGTGTAAGTTTGCTGAGAATGATGGTTTCCAGTTTCATCCACGTCCCTGCAAAGGACATAAACTCATCCAAAGGATAACTCTCATGATCAAATGAGAAAATACTTTGTAATCCAGAAAGTAGGAGTTTAGTTATTAACCAAACAATGAAAGCTACCATTTGTCAGCTGTTCATTACGTGTTAAACACTTTTTCTACACTAACAGAATTTAAGACTCAAAACCATAGGAGGTGTGTGTGTGTGTACACACACGTATTTTATATCTCACTATTTTCACTATTTTACAGTTAAAAACCTAGGCTAGATAAATTGAATTACTGTGAAAAAAAGAAACCAACAACAACAAAAATGAAACACACAGAATGCTTCTAAGTGATGGAATATGGCTTCAACTAAAACCTGAAAATAAAGGAGTTATCTTAGCTGCTCTGCTATGTGGTCCCTGGACAGAGGCTAGCTGTTCTCACAGATGCGGACTAGTATCATTAGTAACAGTCTTCTTCCCAGGCAGGATGAGAGAATGAATTCAGTCTTGGTTTTACAGAGACATGAACTAACAGGAAACCAGGGCAGATCTTCAGAAGAACCAAGTTCAGCACAGTCCCACTGGAGCCAGGGAGCACTGGGACTGACTTCAAGGCCTCTGATTCCCTGATATAGGAGTATGAGTCAATCTTAGACTCTTTTAAAGAGAAAATGGTCAGTAACCTTTTACTACAAACAACTGGGGGATGCAGATAATGTCTGGGAAAACCAGAAGTTTTGGAGACTGACTAATTCAAATCTCAGCTACCTCAATTACCATGGGACAAATTTACTCTTCTGAAACTTCAGTTTTCTTATCTGTAAAATAAGGATGTAGCACCAAACTCAGAGGGCTCTTGAGTATTGCAGTGAGTGTAGGCACAGAATCTAGCATGCATGTGGGTACTGTAGAATACTCATTTGGCCAATCGGACTTTTAACTTGGTTCAATGTCCGGAGAAAATGGAATTTTATCTGCCATTCCTGTCTAATCTTGGGAGTTTTCAGCTGTGTGGGCTTGAAACTGAAATGCTCAAATCCACTTCTAACTAGAAGATGAGGTAGGGTTGGGGGGGGGTGGGGACATACATATATTTATATAATAAATATTAATATTAATTTATATATTATATATAAATATATATCATATATGATAAAATACATCTATTATAATATATAAATATATATTACAGAGACATATATTTATAATATATAAATATATATTATATATAATATATAAAATATGTATTATAATGAAATAGAATATATTGTATATTATATATAAAGTATATATAACACATAAATTATAAATATAAAATGAATATATAAAATATATATACATTTACATTTATATAACATATAATATATGATATATATAACATATTAATATTTATTTTATATATGTGTGTATATATTTTTTTCCTCTAAGGAAATCTGAGTTTCTTGCCTTTGTAACTCTCCAGCTGCTCCTTGAACTCCTGTGTGGTACCTAACCTTCTACACCCAGGCAGCTCCTTAGGGTGGGCAGGAGGCAGGAACTGGCTTCAGCTAACTGAAATGCAGTTTCAAGTGCGCTTGCATGGGCAGGTGAGGATATACCATTAGGAGGGGCTGTTTCTTGGAAATGAGCAGTGAAGGGGTTATTGGCTGAGCCTTGTGCAGCAGTAAAGGATTCTGATTTTATCTGTTCCAGAGAAGATAGAACTGAACATGTCTCTTATTGGAATGGGCTAAAACACAATCTACCATATGATTGGCAAAAATTTAAAGTAGAGAAAAAACAAGTATAGTGTAAAAGAACCACATCATCAGGCCCAAGCTAGATAAGGACAAGGAAGGAAAAACTATCCAGCCTCTTCTGCCACTTCAACTCTTTGGAAAGTTCTTATACCCAACTCTGTGGTCTTAAAGCCGCTTACACAAATCCTTACAGTACCGGTATCACCGCATTTTTGATGTTGATGTTGTCATTGCTATTATTTCTTCACATTTGTTTCCTCTACTAGACTTTAAACAATTCGAGGAGAGTTTTTATTCCCTGTACTTTGTAGGTGTTGAGGCTGTATCAAGCAATGGAGTAAATATTAAATGACTGAAGAAAGGAACTTACGAAGAGTTCTGCAGATGGCCTAAGCTTTGGTTTCTCAGGTGGAGCTTCAGGAATATGACACACACAATGGAAACAGCTCAAAATGCTCTCCATGATCTCTACCTCCTCCATTCCAGGTGCACCCCCACCAGAGGCAGACAATGGGTGTCATGTCCATAATTTAGCTACACAGGGACCTCTCCAGATCAGCCAGCTTCCAGCACAGTGAAGTATGTGGCTGGTGCATACATTTGTAAATTTCATGAGGCAAAGGCAATCACACTGCTTGCAAGTCAGGCAGCTAAATGATTTATTAAGCAAAGGTTATAGCACCTGTGCCTTTTTTGTCAACAAATCAGGCCCATGCCATGCCAAGTGATTCTTCTAATAGTCCAAATGGTAATTTGGTTTTAAATAGCATTTCAGATACCACAATTCTGTTGATGCAGAACAGTGATAGATTTGGGTGGTAAGGAGGAAATGCCTGTTTTTAATATTGTTTGCACTCATTTTTCATTTTAAAGAATTAGTCCTCATTGGAGTTCTGCAGGTTAAGCATTTTACTTAAACCTTTTGATTAAACTAGAACCTGAATCAAAATGAGTTCTTTGCTCAGTCCTCCTGTGTGGAAACTGGTATTTCTATTTATTACTTGATGATGAAATATTAACTTTTTTTTTCTTTAAATAAATGCCTCCTCTTAATGGTTCTCATTTTCAGGGATCAGATTAAGTTATGGGATGCAATTGAAATGGCCATTGGCTTTCTGCTCTTTGAAACAATGGCATGTTCTCTATTATTACATTCTATCATTCAGTGGGCGTGCAGGGCACGTGAACAGTGTCTAAAGTGAAATAAATACTGTATGCCCCAGAGACCTTTCTATATGTTAATATCAGCTGTCATGGGACAATGTTGAAAAATAAGAGATTCAAGGTGGGACAAGTGGCCACAGTTTCTTGGAATCGATGGGTGTTCTAAAGGCTGTAGGGAGATGGTCACCTCTCATCTCAATGATCAGTGACAACATGGAGAAGGAGGAAAAAAATGAGAGGCAAATGATGGTAGCAGAGGTAGCAGACAAGTGAGGTGGAAGAATGGGACAGATAACTCAGCAGGAAATGTTCGAACAAAGCCGAAAGCCAGGGCGAGATACACAATGCAACTGGAAGGCAGTTTGAAAGAAAACTAGCTCAAGGCAAGGCTAAAGAGAAGGCAATTCTGTTTCAGTCAAGGGAGGAATTCTCTGGAGAAACAAAATAGACTAGAAGGGGAAAGAGGAGGAAAAATGGCTTTCAATTATCCATGTTATCTTTCTCTACCAATCATTACAGATGATGAATAGGTGCAATAAAAGCCAATATTCAATTTTTCCAATTTACATGGAAAGAAGGCCATAATATATTGTTAAGGGGAAGAAACAGCAGGCTACCAAACAGTGTATATAATATGATCTCATTTTTTGCAATATATTTGTACACATAGAAATATTCTGAATGGATTTATACAGAAATGTTAACAGTAGGACTACAAGTGATTTTTATTTTTTTCTCATCTGTATTTTCCACAATTAACATGTATTGTGAATGTAATAAGAAAAAGTCATTATTTTGTAAAGTTCCTTCTGAATCATTTCGACTCAACCAATGTATGCAGAGTACCCGCTATGAGTTGGGCATGATCATTAGTGCTTTTCTGAGCAGTCAGCACATGATTACTCTGATAAACAGTCCACTTGTCCTGTGCTGTTTTACAGAATTTTTGACTCCTAAGAGGTGAAGAGGACTTTAGAGCTTATTTAATGATCACACTTTAAAAATTGTGGTGAAATACACACAAATAACATGTACCATCTTAACCATTTTTGAGTGTCCAGGTGAGTGGGATTCAGTATGTTCACACTGCTGTGCAATCATCACCAACATCCATCTCCAGAACTCTTTTCATCTTTTAAAGCTGAAACTCTGCACCCCTTTAACACTAACTCCCCATTCTGCCCTCCCCCCCAGCCCCTGGCAGCCACTACTCTACTTTCCATGTCTATGAATTTGACTACTCTAGGTACCTCACACCCGTAGAATCATACTGTATTTATTTTGTTGTGACTGGCTTATTTCACTTAGCATGTTTTCAAGATTCATCCATGTTGTGGCATATATCAGCATTTCCTTCCTTTTAAAGGATGAGTAGTATGTATTCCATTCTACATATAGAACACATTTCGTTTATTCATTTGTCTGTCAATGGAAACTTGGGTTGCTTCTACCTTTTGGCTATTGTGGAGAATGCTACTACAACTATGAGTGAGCAGATGTCTCTCTGAAACTTTGCTTTCCATTTTTGGGGGTATACACTAATGATTAGGTTTTAATGCAGTCTCAGGAATAAAAGCAGGGAATCCGCCAGTAGTATTCCTGAGAAGTGAGCATCAAGTCTCTGTTGGAATATCTCCCCGGGAAAAGAGCTCACCAGTGGTGAGACCACAGGCTTTGGAGTCAGACAGAACTGGGGTGCAAATTCTTGTCCGCTCCTGACTATGGCATAGCCTTGGGAAAATCAACAATCTCCTTAGTCTCAGCTTTTACATCTATAAAGTAGAGATCTATCCTACTGGATGACTATAAAGATAAGCTGCATCACATACTTGATGGACTTAATACAAAGAAAATGCCCAGTAGAGACAATATACAATCAAGTAACTCTTTTTCTTAAAAAAGGTCTTATGATAGTCTGAAAGCTGCCTAGTTACAATGTCTGCATTGGTTCAATTTCCACCCACTTGGAAAGACAGAGACCCCATCAATTCCATCTTCTACAGGATGATGCTTCAGGCATTTTAAGAAATTTCCACTGGAAACTGGTCTTTGGGAGCAGAAAGGCCATTTTATTTTGCATTTGTTTATAGATTTATGTACAAGATACTGATTCTACATTTAGAAAGCTTAAGTATATGATTGGGTGACTCTTCAATTCTTATTTCTCCAGAGGTAGAAAGCCAAATTTTGTTTTCCCAGATAACTTTTCCTGTAATTCAATTAATATAAATGTCATGCCTTATAACAAGGGTATCAATATAGAAAAAACACAAGTTTGCCTAGGAAGTCTGCAGACCATGTTCTAATTATGTTTTGAAAAATTCTTCTCAAAAATTCCCCTTTGAATTAATGTCCTCTTGAAAGGGAACTTATTTTTTAAAGTATATTATTATTTTTATTATCTATACCTACATACATCTAACACGTTAAGGGATTCCAGAAAACAGTTCCCCATTTAAGGAAAGAATTAATATATATATATACCTTAAAATTAAAATACTTAGAGCACATAATTTTTACCTCAAAACATCTTTTGGGTGGGGGGGAGGGGTGGAAATGACAACTCCATTAGCATAGTTTCTCATTAGACCACTGGGAATGGCTTTCTTCAAGCCAAATGTGGCAGGTGTGACTATGGTAAGAAGCATTTAAGCTGTTGATGCCAAATATTTAGCAGAAACCAAAAAAAAAATAAAAAATAAAACCAAATTCAGTTCCAGATGCCAGTATTGGGCCTATATGACATCATTCATCCAGATGCGTGGAAAATCTGGATTTTTAAGAATTGAATTTTTGTGGTCAGCATTATGAAGACTCAGATTCTGGGTTAAGTAAGGCATTTGTGAAGCAAAGCCACAGTGGAATAGAATACATTTTGATTATAGAGAAATAAATTGAATGGAACACAGTGTACAATTTCAGGGCTGTGAATCACAGCTTATATAAAAAATACTATGTAAAATACAAACAGGACATTTCAAAGCTGCCTTTTTAAAGCTCTTAATGAAGCAACTTGAAGACATTTGTGCTTTTGGAAAAGCAGTTATCCAATATAGAGCCACCATCTCCAGTTCTCCCCCCTCCCATTGAACTTGGACACTAAATGCCAAATGTACAAAATTAAATTATGTTTTTGTATTTTAATGCTTTACAGGTAATTATGCAACTTCAGATTCACTTGAACATTTGAAGGTATGGGAAAATAAGCAAATAACTGAAAGAATTTTATAGGAGGTACTGAATAGCACACTTTAATCCCAGATGCCATGTGCAGGCCAGTTTAAGAAGAAACAGCAGAGGTGGGAAATTCAAGAGTTAACCAACCTTCTCCCCTCCCCTTTTGGTTCCCCCTTCTCCTCCCAGCTGCCTTCTCTGCTGATGCTGTACTTTCTGTGACCCTGCTTCAGTGTGAGGAAGGCTTCAGATACAATGCAGTTTAACCTGTGCTGTCGACATAGCAATAAACTAAAGCCCTTTACAGAGGGAGCAAATGGACCCAGGAAGGCAAATCTATCCCATTCATAAGCACCCGGCCATATTACAAACAGACACGGATAGCTATAAATTAGGCATCTGGAGATTCCACACCCCAGGCATGTGCACAAAATTGCTCCAAGAATGTTTTCAAACACCATGCTAAGAACCTTACAGAGAAAATACTTTCCTTATGTTAATTATGATAAAATATGGTCAGGTTCTAATTAGGAAATCAGAGTAGTTGATTTCAAAACGTGAATCTAATTCTATTTCACAAACCTCTAAATACCTCTACCTATACTAACTTCGAACTTAAAAACTCTTTCACTGTTGCTCAATGTACAGCAGCCATTCCAAAACTTTTCAAAAAGATTTCTTCTCCTTGACCCAGGCTAGCACAAAACACAACTGTCTATGGGCAGACAAGCTCTAGATATCCAGGCATTCCTCTTCTCTCATCACCTGCTTCAGATATGACTCACACACCTCTTGCCACCCACCACACTTTGCTTCCCAGTGGCCAGCAGTAACCACTAACAAACATGTCTTATTTCTGGACCAACACCAGCAACTTAATAGGGCTCATACACCCCTTTCCCCCCTTCTTTCATTTAGAAAGCTTGCCAGGTTCCTGGGGGACCCTCTAATTAATACAGAGGAGTGGCTGGTCCCTCCACACCCAGCATGCACTCTGATGTCACTGGCAACCAGACATCACTTTCAAGTTCTGTAGGGGCCTGCTTCAGTCTGCTTGCATTTAGAGGGCCACGAATTCCTAAAGAGGGGAACACACAGTAGCTAACACAGGGGAAACCTTTTTTGCTATAGCTAAAACAGTTCTGACCTGGAAGTCCTCTCTTCTACCCACTCAATACAAGAAGCAAAAATTGCAGGCAAAGTTTTCTGTGTTTTCTAAGAACACATGGAAATGTGGCTGGTGGGATCAGGAGGAAAGGGAGGACTGGACAGGGTCTGGGAAATGTGGCCTTTTGTGCCAAAAGACAAGTTAAAATGCACCTGATGAATAATACAAGCTGCACCACATACAGAAAAGATGAGAGCGGCCCACCTGTGTCTGTTGAGGGATATTTACAAAGCTTGGATCCCGTGGTCCAACACTCACGAATCGGTTTGCGGGGGAGGTGCTGGGTGTCGAGTAGGCTGTGAAGGGAAGGGACACATGCGTTAGGAAGCGGCACGAGATTGCACACACAAACAACACCAAAACACACAGTCTCCGAGCCGACGCAGCTGATTAACAAGGAAATGTGCAAACACTGTAGCTAGCAAAGGGGTCTGGCTAGCAAGGGCATCTTAGACAGTCAAAAAAGGGGGAAGGGGGATTTGGCTTCCAAAGACCGTGGGGGGATAAAATGATGTCGAATTGATTCTCAGACGAGCTATTTTCTCCTTCTACCATTCAAATTAGAACATGCAGGACATTTGCAAAGTATACTTTCTGAGTTAAACATGAGCTCTGGGGTCAGAAAGAGATATCCTAGTCTTTAGAGCAGAGGGAGAAAGAAATTAGGTAGGAAGAGGAGGAAAGCAGTTCATTTTACAAGCTTGCTTTTCACACCGTTACACTCCTATAAAATCATTAAATGGTCCTGTGTCTCTACAGCTAGAGATCGAAGAGGGATCTTTATAGAAGGAACTAATGGGTTCTCCAGGAAGGAGGTAGAAAACCATTCAGAATAAGCTGTCTTTACAGGCCCAGTAGTGTCTAGAATCTTTCTGATGCACAATATATGCTTTTAATATTAACATTTGTAGTCTTCCCATCCTAGAACCTTTCTGTTTGGGCATAAACAATCAAGATCCTTTGTCAACTAAGATATCACACTGGAACCTCAGGTACCACACTTCAGTTCACTATCTTTTCTCAGTGCATGGAAATTTTGTTGTTGGTTTTCATGCTTGTACTTAAGAGCTTCTTTCTACTGTAGTGGGGAAAAAAATTCAGTGGCTTTGGTGTTTCACTGGCTCGTAAATCCAAAGGTACATTTTGTTTTTGGTGTCTTGCAATTCACTTCTTTATCACAAACTCCAAGGATTTGTTCACATTCTTCCTTTGTACTAGAATCCTTAGACTATTACTTAAAATAATTTCAAATTTCTTAAAAATAATTGTAAAAGGCCTAAGGTTTTTAAACTAATGCTAGACACACACCATCTAAGAAGCAATTTGGATATGCAACTTATGAAAACACAGATAACTGAGGGCATGATATCAAATTCCTGCCAGATTTTTTTTTTTTCCTTATTGATATCATCTGCTCCTTTGACTTTCTGTTTTACAGAAAATTGCTCATACTTCTTGTTTCTCTCATTAAACAATCTAGGGATAAAATTTCCACCATCTGTCCCAGGTCCTGTTGGTTGTCTTTGATAAGAGCTAAGCCACCCAAACAGATATGCAATGGTTACGTGGATGTGGACATGGCTGTGTTAAAATGGCACTGAGCAGAGGCTGAGCGTGAGGGTCCCTGATGTCTCTTAAATAAGAAACTTTCTGTGGTCATATTATTTGTTTTAGGAGAATCTACTCCGTAATCACTTTATATAAAATGATCTCTAAATGTCTGATGTGTCGTACCGTCTAGCAATGTGAATCTACTGATTTTGTCTCTAGCCCAGTATGCCAGTCTAATTTACAGAGAATACCACTGCATTTAGCCATTCTGCATGTATCTCTCACTTACTGGTATGGGGTAATTCAATTTTTTTACAAGCTCAGTAAAATAATCTATATTAAGTGTTCCATTCACCCCATGGCTTTACTTTGATATGCTTTGAGAAACAGCAACATAAAGTTATGCATTGAAAATGATAGACTATAATCGTCTCAGTGTGCTCCCCCTGCGCTTAGAGCACAAAGAGGATGTGGGGAGGGATAGAGAGGAAGCTAGGAGGTAAAACAACCTGTTGAACCTGTTAGTGGTTAGGAAGAAAGTGTTCTTTCACACATGAATAGGTACGTAGGCTGAGAAGGAACAAAAAGGAATAAAGGTATATGGAGGTATGAAGGCCGAGTGATTGATGACAGACGCTGAAACATGAGTCTGTGTCTGATGGCTCTAACAGAACAGTGTGCACCCACCTGCTGCTCATCATAGACACGTAGCAGGACTTCCTATGACATTTTACCATACTGGGGACATCCAAAACAAGATGCTAACAGATCCCAACACAGAAGCCGTTCTGGGGGTTGGAGGGGGGGACATTTTTTTTGTGAAGATACAAGCTTACTAAATCTGGCAAGGTATTTATATTATATCCCATCATCTGTTTTTGCTTAACCTCAATTTCTCCATTTGAAAGAAGATTTAGCATACAAACACTTTAGTTACCCAAGATTTCCATGAGGCCAACAATCAGATATTTTCCCTTCCTCGATCATGGGACAAAATTGCAGTCTTAGTTTCAGAACATCCCAGAAGGCCTTTCATGCTCTCAAGGCCTACCAAAACTTCTCCAAATTTTATTCCAGTTTTTTAAAAGAGAACAATGGTGAGAGAGGTGCTAGCATGTTTGCATTAAAATACGTGTGTGTGTGTGTGTGGGGTGTGTGTGTGTGCATGTGTGTATAACAACTACAAAAGTCTAGTAGTCTTTGAGTACCCAAGTCAAAGAATGGGACAAATGGTGCCCAGGGAAATTTATTCCATAGAAAGCGATCTTCTGGGAAAAGGACATAGGGAAAACAAGGGAAGGAAGAAAGAAATTCTGACTCATCTTCCATTATTCTAGCTAGCAGGGTGGTCACTTATAACAGGATGTAGTCCCAAAAATGATATGACATAAGTTGAATTTGATTTTCCTAAAGACACAATTGAATAAGGGAGTTACACTGTTGAACAAAACCTTAATTGAAACTTCTTGTTAAAACAACCACATTTACCATAGTGAATCAATTATACATGCACAGTTAAGAGCTTTCAACATGAATATAAAATCAAGTAAAGGGGCAACAGGGTAATTAATTACATACAACTGTGTATACTATGATATTGTATCATATTCTTATCTTTCTTAATTACAATTCTTGCCTTATTTATAACAGCAATAATCAAAGCTGTAGGTAGACCTATGAAAAATCATAAAATCCAGAACACAGTTTTCTGGGGGAGATTATTGTAGGACATTTTTGAGAATTCTGGAGGGGAGAGTTCAGAAGTACTTGATGACGTATTGATAAAGTCAAAAGGGAAATCAATTTGGTTATATAATCTCATTATAAGAATCTTCATGATAAACATGACTATTAGAAATCAAATTATTGATTATTTGGCTGCCTCTGAAACGGGAACTTTTTTTTTTTTTTTTAGCAGCCATTTTACCTATATTACAATAGTGCTATGAACCATTTTCTTAACATTATTGAAGAATGCTCCTATAAGAAGCTTCTGGCATGCACTAATCTGACTATATTTTCTCTCCCTCTAATGTATTTCTTCACATTTTCCAAGAGTCACGGTTTGGCCTGCACCACAGCATTAAGTTTCAAAATCCCAAACCAGAATTTGATCCCATATCCAGAAAATTACATTTGTTTCTGTTACCCCCTTATCGTAGATATTGCTAATTCTATAATCGTTCACTTAGACAATACCTGTCCCGCCTCCCTAAGATCAGCTGGGAAATGACTCAAGAACAGTTCCCTCTTTATGAACAATAGTTTGACAGGGGCTCTGAGGATGCTAGGAATTACCTCTGAGGATGCTAGGAATTACCTCTAGTTAGGACTACAGGCACATGCCACTGTGCCCAGCTAACTTTTTTACTTTTATTTCTCTCTTTATGAACAATAGTTTGACAGGGGCTCTGAGGATGCTAGGAATTACCTCTAGGGGCACTGTGGGGTACATGGACATAAGGGAGTTGGGTGGAGAGGGGGATAGTTGGGGGAGATCACCCATCAGCATTGCTTTTTTTTTTTAATAGAGATGTGGGGGGTGGGGGTGGTCCCACCATGTTGCTCAGGCTGGTGTCAAACTCCTGGGCTCAGGCAATCCTCCTGCCTTGGCTTCCCAAGGTGCTGGGACCAAGCACTGCTCTTTATCACTGCAGATGTCCCTGAGAGGACTGAACCGCCTCTATGTCCTCAGAAATGAATGTGGCTTACTGCCTGCTAGCCAAACAAATTCCAGCTTTGGTTGTTCCTGCGGTAGGTTTCCTTTTTTCTTTTTCCAAATGGGGAAGTGTAAGAGATCCATCTGCAAAAAGGAACCATGGCATTTGTAGATGAATTCGTTGTGAGTCAGAAATAGCCTTCACTCAACAATTATACCTGAGCATGGTGTTGAGAACATAGTCAAACTGGTTTGAATGGAGAGGCTTTCGTCTTGTCTTTGGAAAAAATATGACTGAAGAAGAAGATATTAAGATACTAAAATATTTATGCCAATGTCAATTGATGTTTATTTTTTTGAGATGGAGTCTGGCTCTGTCACCCAGGCTGAAGTGCAGTGGCATGAACACAGCTTACTGAAGCCTTGACCTCTTGAGCTGAGATGATTCTCATACCTTAACTTCCTGAGTAGCGGGGACTACAGGCGTGATGTGCCATCATGCCCTTCTAATTTTTAAAATTATTCGTAGAGACGAGGTCTCCCTATGTTGGCCAGGCTGGTCTCAAACTCCTGGGCTCAAGTGATCCTCCCACCTTGGCCTCCAAAGGGCTGGGATTATAGGGATGAGCCACTACGCTCAGCCGGTTGATGTTTCTTTAAAATGAAAATATTAATAAAATCCCCCAAACCTGACAAACTAGAAAATGTGAGTTCAGACTGTTTGGCTTTGAAAGCCTGCAGTTAGTTTCGAGGTTTAGTTCAAATTTAGCAATCACTAAAATACATATAATCACAGAAAGGCAGGAAAGGGAGAAATTTAGCCAGATTTCTTCTGTGCAAAGGGTAAACCTAAAGAAGAGCTGCTCTTTGAACGAACACCCCCTCTATATCCCCCACAGGGTGCCCAGAAGGAGGCTGAGAGGCCAGTTTCACCTGGGGCTGACCTACTTGAGTGACGGCCAGCTCCTCTGGTCCCAGCTAGGAGGAAATGTGAGGCATCTTGGCAGAAAAGATACAGTAGGAGACTGGTGAGCTTTGAGCTTCTGAGTTTACTTCCAGATGCAGGAAGCGATGAGGTACCCTAAACCCTGCAGCCTGGCCTACAAACCAACATGAAGTTTGAAGAGAAATTAGTCTTCTGTTTATCAAAGACTCCAAATATACAGAATTAGCAAACATTCACCCCTCTTCATTCCCTTAAACTCCATCCACCAAGTCTAGCTTCTGCAGAGCATCATAGAGACATTTTAATATATTCATTTTTTTCCTCTCTCGCCAAGAGATATTTATTTCAACCCCTGCTATGTGCCAGGCTCTGTACTGAGCACTATTGAGGCTGCAAAGGTAAGTAAGACACACTGCTATCCCCAATATATCCTAATATCCTAACGGGGGAGAGATAAGCACAGAAGATGGAAACGCGAGTACCTAAAAGTAATATAAAGAAAACTCTGCAGGGTGTAAAGGACAGAAAAGGGACACTGGCAAAAGGAAACAGGACAAGGTTTACAGGGGAGGCGGAGAGGGCTTCTGGGATGGGCTGTGAAAAACGTGTTGGTTGGCAGGTTCCAGTGGACGGAGGCCACCAAGGGCACAGCACAGTTGGAGGAACAGAGGCAGGGAAGGGAGCCAGCAACTGCTGAGGGAAAGGAGGAAACAGGGGAACTTGCAAATTACATTTTGCCATACAGCAAGGGAAGGTAACATTTTAAGGGTCAGAGACCTGAATGTTTGAAAATGATGGGGAAGAAGCCTGTTGAATTTATTTTGTAATTTTTTAAATTTTTTTAAATTTTTAAAATTTATATATATATATATATTTTTATTGCATTTTAGGTTTTGGGGTACACGTGAAGAACATGCAAGATTGTTGCATAGGTACACACATGGCAGTGTGATTTGCTGCCTTCCTCCCCCATCACCTATATTTACAAAATAAAGAGACACCAAATTTCAGTTCTAAACACTGTTAAGACAACTAGACATTCTTCCACTCTAAACCTTTCCCTTCTTATCTCAGATATCAAGATGCACCTTCATGGGTTCCCTCGTTTTCAGAAACTCAGACATATTCATGTGTGGGAGCCTTCCTCTAAAGTTAGCATCAAAAATTCAATTTCATTCAAAATAGACTTACTGTATGATTCTACTACCTGCTCAGAATGTGCTAGTCACTAGACAAAAGTAATCAAAGAAGTTCAGGAACATAGACTTAAACAGAACCATGGGGATTCAAATTGCAATTTTATTAAATGTTTATCAGTGACTCCTGGCAGTAAAGGAAGCGTGCCTAAGAAGCATTCAGTTGCACGCTGAAACAGGGAGATGACTAAATACCTCATTGAAATAATTTCCCGAATCTTTTAACTGCACTGTCATACTATTCAAAAAAATAAAAATAAAAGACCATGTGAGAAAACTTTCATTTCTAAAAAAAAAATGCAGAACCTGTTAGAAAATAGATTGGCTAATTTCTAAATGAAACCATCACAATTAAACTCATTAAAAAATTTGAACAGCACTGCTTCTTACAAGGTCACAAAAGAAATGCTGGAAAATATTGGAGTGTTTCTCCTTCAAAGAAATCAATCAGTATCGACAAGTTTACAGGGCGTGGGTTAGTATTATTAATATCATTATGTAGCTAGAGAAAGAGCCTTTTAAAAACCTACAGGCTTTACTTACACATGACCCAATATTCAGAGATTTAGAAATCCCCACATGATGGAATGTATGTTGTTGTTTTTATCCAGATGTTTAGCATCTAGAGGATGACTATACTGACTTTCCATTATTTTGATCACATCTGTACAGCTCCCCTCATCCTATTATTTCTGCAAATCTTTCATCTTTCCAAACAAGTTACCAACAGCAACAACAAAAACTCACAACCTCAGGGCCCAGAATTAAAGCCTCCTTATTGCTAGTAAATGATTACACAACAACATACCCACAAGCTTCCTTCCTGAAAAGCTAATGAATTCTCACTTTAATATACTAGCATTGCATAACGTGTATGATAACTATTTGTATGGCACGTCTAAGGTGTCAAGAATTTACAAAATTCACGGAAAGAATTGGTCTGGCCAGATGGATTTACTCTGTTGGTATTTCTATTTGTATTAAGAATCCTAAGGGCAGTAGGAGGTCAAGTTATATCAGAATTTGGGGTAAAACATACAGAAAGGGAGGTAAGACAATTCATGTTATAACATGCACACAGAGAGGAGACCAGAGTAACCCTTCAACTGAAGACGCTTTGACCTTATATTACCAAAATCTGTGTAAGAAGAAGGCACTTTACAATGAGTGCAATGAGTGTTTCCTGTAGCCAATCTTTTTTTTTTTTTTTTTTAAGACAGAGTCTTGCTCTGTCACCAGGCTGGAATGCAGTGGCGCGATCTTGACTCACAGCAACCTCTGCCTGCCAGGTTCAAGTGACTCTCCTGCCTCAGCCTCCCGAGTAGCTGGGACTACAGGCGTGTGCCACCATGCCCAGCCAATTTTTTTTTATTTTTGTATTTTTAGTAGAGACAAGGTTTCACCATGTTGGCCAGGAGGATGGCCTCGATCTCTTGACCTGGTGATCCACCTGCCTCGGCCTCCCAAAGTGCTGGGATTACAGGCATGAGCCACCATGCTTGGCATTTTTTTTTTTTTTTTTTTAAGAGACAGGGTCTTCTTTTGTCACCCAGGCTGAAATGGAGTGCAGTGGTGTAATCACAGCTCACTGCAGCCTCAAACTCCTGGGGGCTCAAATGATCCTCTCACCTCAGCTTTCCCAGTAGTTAGAACTACAGTCACATGCCACCGTGCCCAGCTAATTTTTTTACTCTTATTTTTTGTAGAGGTAGGGGTCTTGCTATGTTGCTCAGGCTGGTTTGGGAACCTGGTTTCAAGCAATCTTCCTGTGATGGCCTCCCAAAGTGCTGGGGTTACAGGTGCGAGCCACTGCACCTGGCCAGCAGTCAGTCTGTCTGAACTGCCTGTAACATTCTTTCTCATAATAGTTTTTAAAGGCTAACAGTACAACTTTGTTTTAGTTCATTTTAAATTTATTTCTGCCAACTAATCCAAATTCCATGACTGTCATTTATTTTTATGTGTATGCTGTGTGTTGCTCAATTGATAGAAAGTATTTATTGATCAGAAGCAACCATGTATAATAGGTAGGGACAGGTGAAAGTTATATTAAATAGCCACAGGGAATAAACCCTGGATTCAGCTGGGGTTTGCTAAAAATAGAAACATAGATCAATATATTGGATTGCTCCCTGTTGAAAGACTTCTGCAGCTTCTCAAAAGGCAGTGCAACTCTGGAAATCTACTTTGGGAATTTATCCTTCACAAATACTAATAATATAGATAAAGGGTTATGCTACAAGATGTTCATTACATCAGTACTTAGAGCAACAAATTGGAACCAATTTACAAGTTAATGCTTCATCCATACATTGGAATATTTGCAGCCGTTAATAATATTTTAAAATAATAGTTAACGCCACTGTAATGTGTTTATAAGATGAAATAAGAATCATTTAAAAAACTGTACAATACACACATATACACACATATATCACGATCCCTTATGATTAAAACATGCACAGAAAATGACTGGAAAATATGAGAGCGTGATTATCTTTGAAGGCTGGGATTATGGATGATATTTTTTCTTTTCTGAGATGGGTCTTGCTCTGTTGCCCAGGCTAGAGTCCAGTGGCTTTAACACAGCTCACTGCAGCCTTGACCTCCTGGGTTCAAGTAATCCTCCTGCCTCAGCCTCCCGAGTAGCTGGGACCACAGCTGTGTGCCACCACACCTGGCTAATTTTATTTTTTTAGAGACACCATCTCATTATGTTGCCCAGGCTTGTCTTGAACTCCTGGGCTCAAGTGATCTTCCTGCCTCAGCCTCCCAATGTGCTGGGATTACAGGTGTGTGCCATTGCACCCAGCCAGATTACGGATGATTTTTAAATAACTGCCAGTAATTTTTAATGTTAAATAAAACACAAGTGGAACCTGAAAATCTCAAGTAATACTTCTTTTGGAGGCAGTGCGACACAGTCAATAGAAAATAAATATTAAAAACCAGCAAATCCTGCATTGAATTCATTAGATCTCTTATTAGAAATGTGATCTTGGCAAGTGAGTTAACCTCTCTGAACTTCTGTGTAGATAGTCCAGCATAATGGACATTATTTACTCCAATACTCCCAGCCCTTTTTTTTTTTTAAAGATGGGGTTTCTCCATGTTGGTCAGGGTGGTCTCGAACTCCCAACCTCAGGTGATCCACCTGCCTCAGCCTCCCAAAGTGCTGGGATTACAGGTGTGAGCCACCACGCCCAGCTACTCCCAGCCCTTTAACTAAGGCTTTACCCCTCTGTGATGTCCAACAGGTCACTCTCTTCACAGAAACAATCCAAAGGGTGATCCCTATGTAGAGGCTTTGCAAATAGGATGGGGAATCCCTAGAATTCCAATTTTAATATAATTGACACAGTAAAGAAAAATACCAAAAGCATTTCATCAGGGACCATTGATTCCAATATCTGATAAGGGACATTATGTCCCCAACATATCTGCCTTCCAACAATTAAAAAAATATAACACCCAAACTTCTCAAGGGTTAACGTTATGATCAGACTCATGCAATTTGAAAAGGTGTAAACTGGCACAACCTTTCTGAAAGCAGTTCGGTTATGTATATCAAGAGGAATGTTCATACTGTTTGTATTAGCAATTCCAATTCTAGAAATCTATCCTAAGAAAATTATTAGAGTTGGGGGACAAAAATATATGTCTAAGGATATGCTGGAGCATACTCCACAGGCTGGAAGAAAAGTTAATGTCCTGTAGTTCCTAGGTAAAAATTATTTAATAGGTAAAAATTATTTAAAATTCCATTTATTATTATTTTTTTAAGAAAAGGCATAAAATTTGAATTAATGGCATATTAAATATTATATTCAGTATGGTCACAATCATTTTATATGTGTATGTATGTGTGTACACACACACACACACACACACACACACAAAGATGAGGAAACAAGACCAAAATGTTAATAGCTGATTACAGGAGAATATAATCTTCTTTTTTATGCTTTTCTATATTTTTCAAATTTCCTAAAATGGTATATATTATCTTTATAAAGAAAGATTTAAACTTATCTGTCATCTGAAATAAAAAACGAAGGCAAACACAAGAGCTGACTGGGTTATGATGACCCAAATGAATGGAATCATCCAATGTTCTGTTTCTTTTTGCTATTCCTTCTTTGCAATGTCTATCTCTTAAAATCTTTTTCCTGCTTTGGTTTCCGTGTTTTTCATCTATTTCAATGTATCCAAGATGGTGTTATTCTTGATGCAATGTAAACAAATTTTAATGGGGTGTTTCAGGATTTTCAAGGGAAAGCTGTATGATATCACACCTCTAAACATAATACGTGTCCTGGCAGTGAGGTTGGACTCCAAAGTCCTGGCTTGGAGCCCAACAAACTGTGAATTGAACCTTTGCTCAGTTTCATCTCCTTAAAAGGGGCTAACAATTCTAATCATGTAGATTTATAATAACAAATGCAACTAAGGTAATGCATATGAAAATACCTCTCAAAATGCTTGATTTTTAATAACTTCATTTAAAAAATTTAGACACTAAAATATTAGATTACACAAAATTAAAATGCTCTAAAAATATATTTATAATGAATTATGTTATTAGGTAGTATATGTACCTTTATATTTAATGGGTGCATAAGGCAGAATCTGCAACCAAATAATAGCTACTGTGAATAAAAATGCTCACCTTACACTGAACCCCATGCTCTCCATGAGGGGGGAAAGAGTATTATTCTTTACGAGAAAAATCATACATTTTTGGTATCACTCCAAAAGTTCAGGTTAGTATAACTAAAAGTCAGATGTATAAAAATTGCCAAGGATTTTATGAACTCACCCATGAGTGAGTATGTGGTTTGCATCACTGAAGTATCGACAAGATTAGCAGATCACTAGACAAATCTTTTTAAGAATAAATAAATCATCATATTTGATATAAAATGAGGACTGAAAACTTATTAATATCTTTCTCACTGGATAAGGCACCAAAAAATTGTCCACCAACAACCTTGTCCCCTTCCCTGGAGTAAACCACCATTACCAGTCTCCATCCTTCCACATACAATCCAACGTGTACACGCATCCCCCTCCTCTCCCATGCAGCGTTCCCTAAGTATTTCTTAGTACTCTCCTTTGCCGAATTAATGTAACAATAAAACTCAAAGATTAGTCCATGAATTCATGGAGATAGAACTATCTTTTTTATTTTTTTAAAATTTATATATATATATATATATATATATATATATATATACACACATATATATATATGTATTTTTTTTTATGGCACTTTAGGTTCTGGGGTACATGTGCAGAACATGCATGATTGTTGCATAGGTACATACATGGCAATGTGTTGTGCTGCCTTTCTCCCCCCATCACCCATATCTGGCATTTCTCCCCATGTTATCCCTCCCCCAACCTCCCTACACCCAACTGTCCCTCCCCTAGTTCCCTACAACAGACCCCAGTGTATGATGCTCCCCTCCCTGTGTCCATGTGTTCCCATTGTTCAACACCACCTATGAGTGAGAACATGCGGTGTTTGATTTTCTGTTCTTGTGTCAGTTTGCTGAGAATGATGGTTTCCAGGTTCATCCATGTCCCTACAAAGGACATGAACTCATCGTTTTTGATGGCTGCATAATATTCCATGGTGTATATGTGCCACATTTTCCCTGTCCAGTCTATCATCGATGGGCATTTGGGTTGGTTCCAGGTCTTTGCTATTGTAAACTGTGCTGCAATGAACATTCGTGTGCATGTGTCCTTATAGTAGAACGATTTATAGTCTTTTGGATATATACCCAGTAATGGGATTGCTGGATCAAATGGAATTTCTATTTCTAGGTCCTTGAGGAATCGCCACACCGTCTTCCACAATGGTTGAACTAATTTACACTCCCACCAACAGTGTAAAAGCGTTCCTATTTCTCCACATCCTCTCCAGCACACTGGGGTCTGTCGGGGGAAAAGGGGAGGGATAGTGGGGGGGTGGGGGAGTTGGGGGAGGGATAGCATGGGGAGAAAGGCCAGATATAGGTGATGGGGAGGAAGGCAGCAAATCACACTGCCATGTGTGTACCTATGCAACAATCTTCCATGTTCTTCACATGTACCCCCAAACCTAAAATGCAATAAAAAAAAAAAGAAAAAAAAATATATAAAAAACTAAAATGTCCTTTGAAGAGGTTGAACCAATTTACAGTCCTTTAATAACATAAGAGAATGTCTGTTTTTCACATCCTTACCAATACTGTGTTAAGACACCTTTCAAGTCTTTGCTAATCTAGTAGGTAAAGATAACATTCCAGTTTTAATCAGTATTGCTCTCATGCTACATGAATGAGATGTCTTTCAAACGTTTTCCCTTTCTCTCTGTTTATATCCTTTTCTTGTCTTTCTGTTGGATTGTTGGTCTTCCTCTTACTAACTTTTAAAAACAGTTTATATGTTAGATGATTTAGCTCTGCCACATATGTTACAAGTTTTTTTCTATCTTTTGTCTTTTGACTTTATGGTGTTTTTTCCACCGTAAAGTATCCACCAATTTTGGATACTTTCCTTTCATGAATGCTGGTTTTCTGGCATTATTTAGAAAGCCCTTCTTTACTCCAATATCATAAAAATTTGCCCTGTATTTTCTTGCGCTATTTTAGGGCTTAACATTCTATTTTTAGTTCCAGCTGAAATTTGCAAGAAATACGATTTTTTCCAGACTATCCCAATACATTTTACTGACTAACCCCTTTTGCTCCTCTAAAATAAAATACCACTGTTATCACAAATTAAAATACTGTATGTATTTGGGTCTCTTTCATAATCTCCCAATTTTTGAAACATGATGGGATAGCAGCAGCACTATAGAGGAATTAAAATCAATGTGGAAATAGAGCAAAATAAAATAAGTTGCCTGGCACTAAGTCACATCAAATGTTAACCTAAGAGTAGGTGAGAACAACGAGAGAGTTTGAGGATTGTTCTGTATCCTGCCTATGGTATCGGCTACAAGAATGTTATTAACACTCACAGAGCTGTACACTAAAAAGTGAATTGTATTGAATGTAAAATTTCTAAATTAAGAAACAGAACAGTAACATAGTCCGGGCATCACTAATGAAAAAATGTTCTGTGAATGGAAGCCCCTAACTCCTTTTTTCATTCTTTCTCAAAATCTACTGATTCTTCTCTGAAAGAGGAAACACAGTCCTTATGTCTCCCCTCAAATTTTCCGCTCTCTTCCTTTATCTACTAATTAGACGCTCTCTGTGAAACAGAAACCAATGCATACTAAAGTATAAACAACTACTAGCATCTTCCTCTATCCTTCTCACACAGGGTTTTCACTGTACAAGAAAAAAAAAAAAAGCAGCCGCAGCAGCAGCAGCTTTGGGCTAAATCAAAGTTCCTCATGCTACAGCCAAGCCTATGAACTCTAGGTTGAAGGTGAATTGGATGGAAATCATGACTCTACCACCCTGGCTGAGTGACCTTGAGAATGTTACCTTATCTCTCCATGTCTTCTCTTTCTCAATCTGGGTAACAATAGAATTTATTTCATAGGATTATCGTGAGGATGAAGTGAGATAATACACATATAGAAACATTTTGTAAAGTGAGCACGGCAGCTCAAGCCTGTAATCCCAGCACTTTGGTAGGCTGAGGCAGGTGGACTGCTTGAGGCCAGGAGTTTGAGACCAGCCTGGCCAACATGACGAAACCCTGTCTCTACTAAAAACACAGAAATTAGCTGGGTATGGTGGTGCGCGTCTATAATCCCAGCTACTCGGGAGGCTGAGGCATGAGAATCGCTTGAACCAGAAAGATGAAGGTTGCAGTGAGCGGAGATCGCACCACTGCACTCCAGCCTGGGTGACAGAGAGAGACTCCTTTTCAGGAAAACAAACAGACAAACAATTTGTAAAGTGCCTGACACATCTGTAAAAGCAAAATACTTTGTTGTTGTTAATTTCAGACAGTAGCAGACAGCTGTGGCTCCCCCAGAACCAGAAATCTAGTCACATTGTTTTGTAATTTGTTCAGTTACAGTATAAGGTAGCAAAAAGAGCATGGAAAGGCCTGTGTTTGAGTCCCTACCAAACTACCCTGGGAATGTAATCTTGGGGAAAGTAACCTCCATCTGCCAATCTCAGTTTCCTTGCCTATGAAATCCTGACCTCACAGGAGTGCTGAGAAGATGGGATGAGGTAATATATATGTAAAAAGAGCTTTGCTAACCAAAAAGCACATGTTAATTCAACACATGTTAATTATTATACTAAACATTTTAAATCCCAGTCATAGATTGTTATGTTCTTGGCTAACAAATTCATGTTCATTTGTATAATGAATAGATACAAGATTCATCAAAGATATAAAAATAAATAATAAAGGTAACTTATTACATGCTTCTCTTTTAATAGAATTCTAGTTGAAAAAAATTCAAAGTTCATAGTGAAGAAGGCATGGAGAAACATATTGATGAGTCTTTTATGCATTTTTAAATTGAGTTTTTGTGTTCCTAATTAAAAAAAGAAAATATGCATGTTTTATCTTCCATCATAATTCAAAAGTGTTTTTTCTCTTTCTATTCTATTTCTAGATTATGATGCCAATCTTCTTTTTTTTCTGGAAAAGTCCATTTTTATAGTATATTGATTCCAATCAACAATATAAAAATTGGAACTTAAAGTACAATTAACAGAAAGAATTGTGTGTTTTGAATTACCATAGCACAAACATAATGAAAGATTTCTCCCATGCCTGAGCTGTTCTCAGGACTCTTAGGTCAATTCATTCATTGTATTACATGTTCAAAAAGGAGTCTCTCTCAATTTAATGAGATGATGCACATGGAAAAACCCAGTCACCTACAAAGAGCTGCAATAGGCAGCAGGTTATTATGATTAGTCCAGCAGTAAGATGTCTAACAGGCATCTCAAATATAACTTGGTCAAACCAAACTTCTGATCTCCACCCCTCACCCAGAGATGCTTCTCCTGTGGTCTTCTCATCTCAGCTGCTGGCAACTCTATTTTAGTAGCTCAGGTCATAAACTTAGGCATCATCACCAGTTCTTCTCAACCCACATCTGATGTGTCAGCAAATCTTGTCAACTTTACCTTTCAAATATACCTGGAATCCACTTACTTCTCATCACCCCTGGATGATTGCGATAGTGCCCTCCCCATCAACCCTGCCTGTTACAGTTTCCTGCATTGTACTTACTGGTCCTTATCTCAATAATTTACTTCTATTTTGATTATTGTTTATCCCCTTCCACTAAAATGCAAGCACCACCAGGGCAGGGGATTTTTATCTGTTTTGTTCACTTTTGCATTCCTTATACCTAGAATACTGGCTGGCATGTAGGAGATGCTCATTTTATTTATTGGAAAAAAAACATCGTTTTAACTCTTTGCTTTAATTCTTTAATTCTTGCTCCTGGCAATCTTTTCTTGTCCTGGCAAATTATTTTCAACAAAACCTTCAGAAAATTTCTATTAAAATCTAGGTGGCATCACTCTCTGTCCCATCTCACTCAGGGTAAATGCCGAAGTCCTTACAAGAGTCAATAAGAACCAGTGTGATTTCTACTTCCAAGGCCCCAAATGCATCCTCACTCCACTCTGATCTCACCTCCTGCTCTCATTCCCTCACTGGTCTTAATGCATTGGTTTGCCTTTCTACTGGCTGGTCCTTCTGCTTGGAAACCTCTCCTCCTATGGCATCCTGGCCCACCCTCTCATCTTTGTCCAGGCTTTCTTCAAATTAATCCGTCTCAAATAGCCTTCCTCTGACCACCCTACTTAGAGCTGCATCCCTCCCCTATTGGCTTGACTTCCCTATGTAGCACTTACATATCACCATCTTATATCCCACCTACCTTTCATACGCACTATTTTGTTCACTGGCTTTCTTCCCTGTCTAGAATCAAAGTTCCATAAGGTCAGGGATTCCCTGCTGAATACTAGCACCTAGAAGAGTGCTTTCCACATACCTGATGCTCAATAAATATTTGAGCATAAAAAAAATGAAAGAAGTGGCCTTTTTTCACTAGGTATCAAAACCCACACAGGTAGTTAATCTGTGGGAATGGAGCCCATTCGTTGTGAAATGGTCATTACAGGTTATCCTTTCCATTTGTCAGTATCCTCGAGAGACCTGGCACAGTCTATCAATCTTTCTCCAAACAAATCAATAGTATAAAAATTCTTCTTTCCCAACCCCCACTTCCCTGCTTCTTAGGGCACTAGTAGGGATTTTTCCCATTAAAATGTATTTATTTCATTGGAAAATTTTTTTTCTCCCAGATCTGCCTTCTCCCTGTTTTTCTGCCATAGCTGCAAAGTTTAGTATTAGTGCCAGAGGCAACCGATTAGTTAAAAAATACATACTCTGCTCCAGGCTGGCATCCATTTGTATTTCATTATAAGAGGATATTAAAAATGATACCTTGCACTTTTAACCGTGTACAGCACAGCACATCTGCTACCCTTGTTTGTTCTGATAATCTGACTATGAGAGTGAGTATAGCAGTTAGTATTATTCCCATTAACACATAAGGGAGTTCAGGCCTAGAAAAGTTGATAATACAGAAGGTGCCTGGCATGTTTTCCTACTTTTATTTTTTACATATTTTTTGAAACAAGGTCTTGCTCTGTCATCCCGGCTGGAGTACAGTGGCATGATCTCGGCTCACTGCAGCCTGGACCTCCTGGACTCAAGCAATTTTCCTGCCTCAGCCTCCCAAGTAGCTGGAACTACAGGTGCACACCACCATGCCCAGCTAATTTTTATATTTTTTTTGTAGAGACGGGGCTTCATCATGTTGCCCAGGCTGGTCTGGAACTCCTAAGCTCAAGCAATCTGCCCTCCTAGGCCTCCCAAAGTGCTGGGACTACAGACGTGAGCCATCAAGCCCAGCCCCCTGTTATTTATTTTTAAAATTGTATTTTGTTGCAAGTCATCATCATCTCAAACTCCTAAAAAGAAAAGGCTGTCTTACATTACACAGTTAACATTTTTGAGAACAGCCTCCATTTCAGACATCAAACTGTTGGGTGCTGAGCATATGTACTGAATACCCTGTCATTCATGATGTTCCTTCTTGCTAAAGTTGAGCTCTAAGAAACTGACAAGATAAACAGAATCCAATCACCCCGTGTTTTTAATTTCAAAGAAAGCACCTGATTTACGAAACTATACTTTTGCCCTGCATTTTTATCTAGTGGTAATCTAATTTTAGGCCCTTGTGCTGGTTTCAGAAGAAAAGTGATACCTTCTCTTAAGACACCAGGATATTATCCCTACTAGACAGCTTAGAAGTCAACTCCTCTAAAATATCTTTACCTGAAGGCCCACACTGGAACAAACTCCCTCCCATGTCTTCTTATGGCACCTGTACACATCTTTATCCCAGTCTCATCCTGTGTAAACTGCCTGTTTACCTGTCCCTCAATAAATCCCCCATTTCTTGAGAGCAAGGATCCATCATCTTTGAATCCCATGCACTAACACAGCCATGCCACCTGATAGGTGTTTGATAGGTATAGGCTGAATAAATGAATGAAAAAAGGCAGTTATCAAAGATGAACGTTAGGGAGAGGGAAGCTACTTCACTCCTGATATTTATTCCCTTCCATTATTCACTCTTAGCTTTTCTCCCCACCCCCTGCCACCCCCACCTATTACTCTCTGGATTGTAGAGCTTCAAAGGAAAAACTGGACATGACTAGCCTCTCCCACCCCACCCAGTCTCTCTTTGGGGACAGGTGCTTGTGGGAAGCACACTGCCACCTGCACCTTCACGCCACCAGCTTTATAGGCCAGGGTGGACCATATGTAGGAAGGGCTGCTGCGGTCTAGCCCTGCCAGTGACCAGGTAGCTATGACAGTGTAACTGGGGGTTACACAGTGTTAGGAAGTGCCCTTGCCCACAGTTATAAACCAAATTCTCTAGTAACAAAGGTGATATTTTGTCTTCTATTTGATTTTAAAAAATATTTTATTTATCAATTGGTTTAGAAATCAGGGCATGGGAGAGGACTCTTTAAAATGAGGGCCCTTAAATCACCTCTGAATAAGGATGAGTGGGCTTTAAGATTTTTAATTTGAAAGGCTTCTCCTAGTGTATAAATTACAGCTCTCCCAGCCTAACACCATCTTGTTAAGAAAGCAGAAAACGGTAAGCAATAGTATGCTGTGAAACTACGTATTACTATGAATTCATCACACCCTGGAAAAACCTTTAGCTGAACAAGGGCTAAAATGGATGATGATAAAAACCTTTCTGTGCCATCAGTAGAACGTTTTCTTTTGTCTATATTTCTAGAATCCCATGATTCAAAAAGTAAGTATCAAACTATCTGTTTCAAGCTTTGGAACTCTTTCTCATGATATTCTCTCAACCCCACCTCACCCCAAATCTTAAGTGCTACTCTAACATGCAACCATATGAATTAGATCTGCCAAGACTCCCTGCCCTTCTTCCCCTAGTGCTGACAAGATGCTTGAGGCTGGGCACAAGAGGATGATAGGTATTATCTTACATACAGCACTTGGTTCAGTCCATGGAGTGGAGTCCAGAACTATGGACCCAACTTCATCAACTCAATTTAGGGGTTGAGTAGCTTCTCCATGTCCCACAGATACATTTTACCATTACTCAAGCCTGGAGTCTTCTACTATGTAAGAGTTTGGGCAGATAATAAAATACTCCAATGATCAGAACTGATCTCACACAGATGTGCCAGGTAGATTATCATGCACATTTTATAGAAGAGAAATTGATTCAAAGAGAAACACAGCTAGGAATTTGAAAGGTGGGCATTTGAGCCCCCATCCTTAGACTTAACAGCCACACACTGCTATTTCCATTCTTCTGCTGTGCCTCAGCAGAGCCTCATACCCGTTACTGAAAAACTCATTATGACATAGGAGCCATTGAGAGTGGAGGTGAGGATCTGTTTCCACGGAATCGATGGTATATCACTATACAGCTTTTAAAAGACTGTGGCGATGTCTTGCCCAGACAGGGAGAAGACGAGCAGAAGATGGTATGCAGAGGCATGCGCAGGGCACAGTAGGCATGTGGCTGTCAATTTGTAAGACAATATCCTCATGATACAGATGTAAGTAGAGTCTGGGGCAGTTATTTCTCTGATTTGTTTAAAGATGTTACATAAATACACAACAAGCAGGGCACTTACTGTGTATTTATGTGACATCTTTGAACAAGCCTCAATCCTCTGAGAAGCAGAAGCTTTCCTTCTAAGCTGAGCTTCTAAGATCCACGTGCCAAGCCCAGCTTGCTTCTGTGTCATTGGGCACGCAGGGTTTTCTCCTTTGTTGACAAGTGTTGAATCGCTTCTCTTACCAGGAGAAGTAGGTCTCCTCTAGATTGCCCCTGACCTTCAATCTTTTTGCTATTGATACAGAATCAATGCACAGTGCTGTCCACTTCTGCATATATTATCCAAATGCATAAACACCAGACAACCCAAAGCTCACTCTCTGACATGTGTCCATGAGGGCCTCCAGCCATGTTGGGTTCAGTGCCCCCAGAATCAAATTCTATGAACATGGGATAAACAGGGACTCATTTTTCCTCTTTGTCTCTTTCCCTCCTGTATTCACTATCATTATTATTCCAATACTGAAGGTCAGGAAGCTGAGAGGCCCAGAATATTCCTTCACTGTACTAATCTAGAGGACTGCCTGATCCTGATGCTTATGTCTACAAAACACTCCTCCCCATGTCTCGTTCCATCCTACACCTGTTACTGTGGTTCAAGTTCCTGGCCTTAACGCTCCTTTCCTACTCGGCTCTTACATCCTTTCCTCTACAGATTCCTCGCCTCCCGTCTCACCTCTTTCAACAACCCCCCGAAGGCTTTCCTTAGGGCCACACTGCCACAGTTCCTAGCCTTCTCTGACACTTTGCTGCCTCTTTACAGCTTTAGGAAGGTGCTCATCATACCATCTATCAAGGCTAGGGCATTCATCCCCTGGAAACTCCAGCCATCGCTCTTTTTGTCATTACTCTAGGCACAAATAAAAGGTACATTTGTGCATTCAAACAATTTCTATCCCCTTGTCATCTCTAAAACATCGGAAAATATCTGGAGGACTGTTCTCTCTCTAGTTCAAGTAATCATTCCCATCATCTAAAAAGGTTGTGAGACCTTGTATTCTTTGATTAAATGTTCTCAGACTCTTCAGAGAAGAGCCAAGAGTTCTCTCCTCTTTCCATCCCAGTCTACCCTCTATCTCCATCCCCAGACCCCACCCCAACCCCTGTCAAATGTCACCATGCAACTGCCAGGGCTACTAGCGCTGAGCTTCTGCCAGGCTCTTATTCTTAGCAAACGGTCAATGTACACACCTTTGATCTGGACATTTTCTCCTATTTGATATATGAGCTATATAATTTTCAAGTGCATTTCTTTTAGACTGCAAGTTCCTGGAAGGCAGGGCTGTCCGTAAGAACGAGGAACTTTTTCTAAGCAGAATCCATGCAAGTAGCTGCTGCTTGATGATGGGAATAGCATTTGAAGTCCCTCAAGTAATATACAAAATGTAATAGCTTGTAACTTGATTTCAGTCCTAGGTATGTAGCTACACCATCTCTCCCCCAACTAACACCCAGTGTTTTCCTCACCTGGTGGAATACCCGAGAGTCGTGTTCACTCTGATTCTCGGTCTGGCAAACTCATGCTACAACATCACTGGGGGATCTGTCCCTCTTTCTAGAGCCTCTACAGTAAGGGACAAAGCCTAAGTGTGCATTCCAACACATACAGCTTTATAAGCTGACCGGCGCCTTGTTGCAGCCATACTTACTTGGTGACGTGGGGGGAGGCTGCACCTCCTTCTGTTGACGTGGTCGGAGGCTTTGTGTCTGGCACCGGCAGAGGCACAGGCCTGGCCATCGGTGGTGGCGGCGGTGGCGGCAACATTGGGGTGGGAAGGAATGGGTTGTGCACCTTGCCTTGGCTGCTCCCGTTGGGCTGTGAGGGTGGGGGCAGAAAACACACATACAAGAAAAAGAAGAAAGAGACAGCAACCATTAGCTGCTTCTGAAAACAAAACAGTCAGCAGGCACCTTTAATGTAAATTACTAAGTATCTAGCTGCTTGAATCCTTCCATAAGTCCATATGGATAAGTCCATATGGAAACATCCTCTGTTGGGTTCTGTTCTTGAGGCATTTCACAAAAGTACTCTTAGCCTCAGGTGCCCAATGCATCCTGAACTTATCTCTTCAACTGCATTGTCCTTCTTTGCATCTGGTTTTATAAAATCACCCGCCAATCATCATTCTGGATTTGTCACCTGAGAAACCAACTTTTGCTTGGCATGTTTTGCATTTTTCTGTATGAACTGCTCTCTTCATTATCATCTCATGATTATTAAATATTTAATATTTAAGTGTTTTATGGATTGTGGTATATTCCACTTGTTTCTTTACATAGATATGATAAAGATTCCTAAATATGCACTTGAGATAAAAAAGTAATATTTTATTTTCACTCTTCAAAGTTGATATTATATAACATTTAATAAATGTGTTAAGTGAACATAGAAAATTTTGTTCACATATTGTATAACATCAGGCACAGAAACTTTAGAATTCAGCTGTCAGAAGTCTGCTAGGGAAAAATACCACTTCTAATTTTGATTTAAATTATATAAGCATATGCCATAGAGTCATATTTATTTTGCTGCCTGATGTTAAAACAACCAAATAACAGCTCTTTAACAAAAAATTCCCCTCTCAAGAGAGCAATAAAAACCATTTTCTTTTCAATTTTTTCAAAATCGTTTCATGAAGAGACCTGCCTTAAGCCCTATAAAATTTTGATCACAATGCAAAGCTGGCCATCTGACAGTTATATAGGTGTCAGGACTATTAAAAAATGGTTAAAAATTTAGAAGTCAGATGCTTGAAGCTGGTGATCAGCTCAGTTTTTTCACTGTTTCCCAAGTGGCCTCCATTCAACCAACAACAACAGTTCATATTTAGTGCCCAATCAAAATTCGGTTGAAGGAGATCCTGCTGTCCCAGGCTTTTACATTTAAGCTTAATAATTCTGCAGAGGCAGTCTCACTCCCCCATCAACATTTACTCATATATTTAGTATTGCTCCTCAAAGACTACCTCGATCTGACGATCAGCACACTGTGCTTTCTTGCTGGCAACCTTGCCTTTGCATTATTTCTGAGTGGGCTGAGAGTCCATAAGTGAATGCTTTAGAATAAGCCAGGCAAATGAATATACAAGCAAAAAGAAAAGAGGCACCATATTGATTTGTTGTCTAGACAGAAATGTATCTGCTAACACATCACCAGACATTAGTCAAAGCTGCCTGTTCTGGCTCAGATATGCAGAATCAGGTATTTCTGCAAGCGAAAAAAATCAGTGACAGGACAGTGTGACACACTATCCTAAATTAGGCAGTAGTAATTTGGGCTCATCTGTGACTTCATGCACAGTTATTAGGAGAAAAGGAAAATCAAATTTGGCTTTATGCTGGTCACTGTTTATTATTATTGGCCTTGGGATACAGCTATCCATTGTAAACATCTAAGCCTATATTTGAAATAAAATGTGTGATTTTTAAAAATCACTTTTACCTTTGGAATGCCATTTCAAATTGTGATTATTTGGTTTATTTGAGGAAAAATAAAAACATTCATGTGAAGCTATTGAACACTGTTTAGCTTTATACCAAGATAAGTGGGAAAGATAATGACTTGCAGAAATAACAAACCATAATAAACTGTCCTTTCAGCATCTTGAGTTCAAGTACTGGTCAACTTGATCTAAAGTGTTAGAAGACTGTATTTTTCAAAAATATCAACTTAGTTGATCTGAAACATCTGTCCCCTTCATCTCCCTACCTCTCTCTACCACCCCAAATCACTATTTAAAACTATTCGATCTTCCTATTTTGTTAACTGTGTGAGCCCTGGGGTTAGAATGCATGGGGTGGAATGATCAGCTCACAGAACTTAGAAGGTTATATAGTTCACCCTTGAGCTGATTTATATCCATAAACTTGACAGTTGCAAACTTAACACAAACACTGTTTTTAAACCCTGACTAATCACTCTTAGAGCAAGTTAACTTTCCCACAATCTAGAATAAATATGACATTTGCCTGCAGTCAGTCGGTACATTAGAGCACAATGTCACATGATCATCAGATCTTCCCTTGTTATTTTTATATTCGGCTAACATTTCTAAAGAAATGGGAAAAAAAAAGAAGTTTCCTTACATTGAGGAACCCCACCTGTCCAGCCTGCTGACCAGCATCAGGGCAGACAAGTTGGACAAATTCTTTCAGCGTCTCCTGAGGGTGATAGCGGATGGCTGGGTGTGAGAAGTAAGGCCCAGGCTGCTGGATAATGGGTGATGTCGGGAAATGAAGAGTCGATGGTGTTGCATGCGGACTTGCTGCAGGAAAAGAAAACATCAGGGTTATGAAAAGAAAGACCTGCTTTGTCACGGCTGAACCCGATTCAACTTCCTCCTCTATTTCTCCTCCTGGCCCGAGTCACAGAATTGCTCATGTGACTGAATTGAACACTGGATCGGTCTGACAGATTTTCTTCCTTCAGGCTTTAAGACAAACACGGAGGTTAGATTAGGGTAGAGTTTCAAGCTGTCTTTCTATTTTCAGTGGACATGAGTTATAAAGGCATTAATAATCCTTGGTGAGGCTGAAGATTATTCATTACCTTAAGAGCCTTTTTAATGAAGCAAGCAATAAAAAATGTATTTGGTAGATTAGACCTGACTTAACTGACATTACATATGACAAATTCTAGTTTGCACATATGGATCCCTTTCATGCCGAGCTATCCATAGACAATAATTCATTGTTAAAGCTTTTATACCCCTTTCAAGGAAATTTCTAGGGACTAATTCAGGATGAAAATTTTTTGAAGTATGTAGTAAATGATCACTTAATGAACCCATGCAATTTGGGTGCCTCACTTTACATGGATGGTTTATGTCGCCTTCAGATGCCATTTCAAAGCCAAACTCAGAAATGCATATATGTGAGAGCAGGGGGAACCCACAGGGTAAGCAGGCAGTGACCCCTGCTAAAATGTTGGCTCTGTGCCCATAAAAACGATAAAAGACTCAGACAACTACTACTCCCTTACATTTGAACCCTGGTAAATTTCATTTGGACAAGAAGATTATATTAGATTAAAAACCTTATGTGAGGTGCCTAATAACTTTTCTAAGAGAACTTTTGTCCTTGAATGAGAAGGATGATTGATAAAACTGGCTGGAGGGTAAGAGCAGCACATGGAAAGGTTGAAGATACTCAAACCAAGTCAAGCCAAGAGAGCAGCTCTTGCTTTTCAATCAGGGTCAGAGAAACCTCTCCCAAATTAGAGGAGACGAGAATATTTCTCTCTCCTTTACTTTTTGCAGTTTAAATCTTTAAACTCAAGAAGCCCTTGCAAAGAAAAATCACAGGAACGTCCACATTTTAGAAAATAAGACCTTTCTAATACCAAGAATGACTCATAATACTGAAGAGAATCCCAGTAAGACAGGCCACTACTTCTCCCACTATCCCACTTGCATGGCAAAGGGCTGTAAAAAGAATGCACCTGCATTACTTGCTGGGCATGGGTTCTTTGTTCCCTACCGGGATCTCCTTATGACTGGGGCACTTTCTGACCAATGACTGAAATGGCTCATACTATGGGGTTCAGAGTGACATCTGTAGTTTTCAATGAATGGAAATGGGAGATTGGAGTAGAAGTAACTGTCCAATCTGTGTCTTATAGATGGTCTGATGAAACCCTTTAATTCATGAAACCTTTAACCTGTTCAATAAATATTCATAGGCTCCTACTATGGGCTCAAGAAACAAATCTGAGCCAAAACAGATGAAATTTTGCCCTCAGTCATACAATTAAGGATGTCTCAAACATAATCTATTTGAACCAGAATTTTCTTTACCCTCTCCTCTCAAGCTGACGCTTCTCCCAGTCTTCTCCATCTTTGTAAATAGCTTTTCCACCCACTGCAATATCCCGAGAACTGAGTCTGGCACTCAATATCTGTTGAATGTGCAGTGAATGACTGAATAAACAGAGGTTAATAAGATAACCATACTGTTAAACATAGAATAAAATTTGCCAAAACCAAATCTTGGTTTCTCCACCTGGCCAAGAGCCAGAGAACTTTTAGAAAAATGGGTAAAACTTAGGACTTCCTACAATGAATGATTAATCTTGGAACTGATCATTGTTGCGGAGTTAAATCCCAGAAGCTAAAAAGTTAAATGGCTCTGGTCATCTCTTAACTCTGCAAATTATGCTACTGGCTTTAAAGAATCAAAGGAAGTTTTTCATCCAACATGGTACAGTCCTTCTTGCTGGCGGCAAAAAACTTTCACTCAGTACCCTGCATCTGATGAAATAGTTGCTAGTTAAGGACAGAATGTGGTATTTCCCAAACTAAGCTGAGAATATACTGAGCCTAACAAAACGAAACATTCTACTTTTGCAGGATGTCAAATGCCAAGGTGGCAAGTCTGCTGACATGAGCCTCTGGCAGGCTGACCTTGAAGATAAAGTGCCACTGCCTCAGGTGCTCAATGGAAAGTGATGGGTAACTGTCTGATTATGAAATCACGGTGGCCGACAGAGACTGCTGCCCAAGGAAGAAACTCACTTGAGATCAAACAGAACTGATCTTTAAAGAAATGAGACATAGAAATAATTCAAAAGGACCCTGTCATCTCCCCATTAACTGTTAATAAACATCCTTGCCCTCATTTTGTTGTTGTTGTTAAATATGCAAAAGAAAATAATTAGCAACTTAAATTTAGACCTTAGTCTCTTTATTATATTTTACTAAAAACAACTTATTAATCATTTCTCTGTGGAACAGAATTTAACACAAACACAAGAACATATGATACTATTCGGAATTAATTCTACAATGACTGATTTATAAGAATCAATTAATTCTTAATTAATACCAGGAAATCATTTAGCCTGTAGTTTCAAATTAGGCAATCGCTGAGTCTGCATTTTAAAGGGTCATCCTTTGCAACCCTTACTTTCTCATGCTTTGGACTTTCTGGTTCAGTCATCAGTTCACTGTGCAACTGGAGAGAAATAATTCAAGATCCTCAGCCTTCATTTCTTCAAACAGGAAACAGTTACGTTACTGACATCACAAAGTTCTAATAATTATTATTAAGTATACGCTGTTTCTCCAGATAACCTGCTATTCATCTTCTACCAGACACATAGAAACCCACTGAAACTCAGAATTGAGATTTCACCAATGCCTAACTTCATTTTTCTTCTCTCCTATTTCTTGTTTTCTCTCTTTGTTTTGGATATTTTTATCGTACCTAAGTTTTTATTTAAGTTGTTCTCAAGTCATTTTAGAAAGAGCCATGGGGGTTAAATCAACTTAAGGGTAAAATTCATCAAGTATAGTTTGAGATGGCCAGATCAGGCTTTATAGAAAAAAATTCCCATTAGGAATTTGGCATGATGCTAACGGAATGCACAAAGAATGGTATGAGTCCAGATTTTTGATGAAGAAAAACGTGTCTTATGGATGTATGTGTGTGAGTAGTTGACACGATAAAAAATTATCACACATTATGTAAATGCATATTTAGATCCTTTAAAATGTGCATTATTTACTTGAGAGTCAATAAAGGCTTTTCTCAAGTGGTTACAGTTTATTGCAGTGCATCCATCTGTATCCATGCTGATGTTAATACAATTTTGTGTATTAAAAGACACTACAAAATTGGCTGCTTCCGGCATCTAATACTCTTAGTACCCTAGGCCAGGAGCAGCAGAGAGTGTCAGAAACACTTCACTCCTGATGGATCTCACTACTAGTTTAAACTTTAATGAGTGGCCAGACTTGTTTAAAACAACTGCTTGGGCTTTTCACAAAGAATATATGTAAGATGGGAAGGAAGGACATTTGATCAGGTTTCTTTGGCTGCAGTGGCACTGCCTACATATCCTGAACAAGGTAGCCACAATGAAAGAAACAGACAGCCAGAATTTCCCAAAGGGTGTATTACTCAGCTATTTATTACAAAATGATCATATTACTGGATACTTTAAAAAAAGAAAGCAGGTCAGACAGGTTGGTTTACTTGTTCATTCCATTCCCCACCAGTCCAGCACCCCCTAGTTCTTAAAAATCCTCTCTTGGTCTTAGTTTGAAGAGAAAAAGTTAAAAATTCAAACAACTGAAAAAAATGTATATACATATGTAACACAAAAATACTTCTGTTAAGAGCAGAATTTATTAAGACTGGGAAAGGAGAAGGTCAGGATCATTACTGTATTATCGGATACGTTGCGAGACTCATATAATCTAACCAGTGATTCTTGGTCTGAGAGTCCACTACGGGGAAGAGGTCTTGTAGACACATAGAGTGCTCTTAAGGGGAGCTAGAACTAGTTAGAACATCTAAGGTGGGCCATGTGAAATAAGATTGTATCAGGAAGCGGTGTCCAGACAAGCTTGGAATCTTGCCCTTTTCTGCTTTTATAAGTCTTAGGGAAGAAAAAGAAAGTAATCTCTTAGTATTTCCCGTGGTTTTTCTCAAGCTCAACCTCCAAGAACTCTAATAACCCTCACACATTTTCCCTCAAACCAAAACTTCATGGGTTGAAATATGTTCTTCTGTATAACCCTGACATTGCCTTAATTGCTTTATCCCTTGTCCATGAACCGTTGCAGATTCTCACACACTGGACAGAGTCTTGGATTCTTTTCACGTTAGCTTTTGCTTTCTGGCATCAGCCTTTAAATCCCAGTCTCTCTTGTATGGGAGGCTCCAAAGAGAAGCTGTCAAGGGAGCAACACAAACAATAAAATCTAATCCTCCTTCAGGTGCAGTATGCTCTTAAGGCAGTGTTATATACAGGCTTCTTCCCCAACAAGAGCGAACCATCATCCCTGAGCCCTGGCATCTGCAAAACTTCATCGTCTTAGCATTAATCGATACAAAGTCAGTGGCAACAGGTGACATTCCAAACAGGTCTTCTCTGCTAGCACCATTACAAGAAAAACCTTCTCATCTGTCTTCAGAAATATGATGTTCTTTAGATGAAAGTTACCATTTCCATACAGTAAGGGTGGCATTAAAAACTCTTGACTACTCATAATTAGAAGTAAAAATTTGTAATAAGGCAAAGCTTCAAATGGAGAAGAAAATTGAAAAAATCCCACTTGAAAAAAAAGCATCTTTCCATTAGGGTAAATTGAACTTGTCAACTACTATGCATCTTGCTTCTCCAGAAATTCAAAACCACACTACACCATTATACCCTACCTAAAGCTGAGAAATCTATCTTAGTGGTCCATAGCTCTAATTTATAAATCATGTATGAATCAGGCCTGCCATTTATGAAAGCTGAGAAGTTTGGAGTTATGGGATTTATTTTAACAGAGATACAGGAAAGAAGAATTGACAATAGTTTTCAAAACTTTAAGAGGCGATGCCTTTTCTAAATAACAAAGCGTTTGACTCGAGGTGAGCCAAGGTTTTTCAAAACATTTGGTACACATCTTTAAACATCACTAAGATGCACGTGAAAGGATCCAGATATGTCAAATTGAGAGAAACATATGACATTGCATGATGGCTTGCAAAACACCAGTGTTTTTATATTACTGCTATAAGAAAAAGTAACTTTATGCCACAGTAAGTTTTTAAGACGGTTGATAGATTCGATTCCATTTGAACGAAGGGGATCTTCTAAGAAATCAAATTCCAATGTCTTTTGGAAAAACAGAAGGAAAAAGAAAGGCCTGCACACAAAAAAAGAAAGGCCAAATTCTTTTAAAATTTTTATCTAGATCAACTTTAGCTACTTCAAGACCTCTGTTGCTCAAAGGCCCTGGCTAGACCAGGAGTTGGCAAACATTTTCTGTAAAGACCAGATACCAAATAGTTTAGACTTTTCAGGCTGTATGGTCTCTGCTGCAACTGCTCAACTCTGCTGCTACAGTGCAGAAGCAGTCATAGACATTACATAAACAAATGAGTGTGGCTGTGTTCCAGTAAAACTTTATTTTCAAAAACAGTCAAAGGGCTGTTTGACCAAGCCACAGTTTTTCAGTGGTGTAGACCCACACAATTCTTGTTCACTCTCCAAACACCTCCGTGCTCTGTGAGTCAGACACGTGACAATCACTGCTCCTTCCACCTAATCATGCCATGTTCTTGAACAGCCTTTCTGCTGAAGCCCCAGCTTTCTGAAGCTTTCCAAAGCAATCTGGTTGCCTGTGACATCTCATTAACTCTCCATGGTAGCCTTTTGATTGTCTGTCTTCACCATTACTTAACATGGCTTGGTCTGTGCTGGTTGACCATGTCCGTGTGTTTGTGTGTGTGTGTGTGTGTGTGTGTGTGTGTGTGTGTGTGTGTGTGTAATTCTAAGTTAAACATATGACTCGGAAAAGCAGTGCAATGTAATTTTAAATTCTAAGCTCTATCACGTATGAGCTATGCTTCAGGTTGCTGAGCTTCTCTATAACTCAGTTTTGCCATCTATATAATGGGGCTAATAATACCTCATAGAGCTGTTGTGAAGATTAAATGAGACAATGTATATAAAGCACATGGCACAGTTTCTGACCACACAATTAAGTGATCAATAAATAGCTTCCTTTACTGGTATGACAGTACTATCATAGACAAGAATGGGGATAGGCAATGAATAAACTGAAATTTGCTCCTGCATGCTAGGACCTGTTCTGACTGTGGAATACAGGAAGGAAAGGAGTTGTGGAACAAGAGGTCCTTATTGCTTGCCTGTCTCTCGGACAAAAAAGTAAATAACTATGGATAAAATAGTATGTACTCTCAGTATGGATATGACATGAGGGCCTTGAAAATAATTCCACCAACAACAAAATGAAAAGCAAAAGCAACAATAGCAGTAGCAACAATCTTGACCTAATAATCACAGTTACCATAGATATCTAAGTAAACACAAAATTTCTTTAAAGACCTATAAAGAGTCTTTGCTAACCAAAGATACTGTGAATCCCTGCCTTTACTTAAAGTTCAGACTGTAAGACTTAACCCAGAAGCTTCGAACTATGGAGCCAGCTCCCTCTAGATGCAATTTTTCACTTAGACCTACAATCCTTGAGTGTCCATACTGACCGCCCTCTTCACCATGTAGACCCCTGCCAACCAGGCATTTTTTTTTTTTTTTTTTTTTTTTTTGAGATAGAGTCTCACTCTGTCACTTAGGATGGAGTGCAGTGGCGTGATCTCAGCTCACTACAAACTCCGCCTCTTGCCTCAGCCTCCTGAGTAGCTGGGACTACAGACGCCCGCCATCACATCCGGCTAATTTTTGTATTTTTTTTTAGTAGAGACAGGATTTCACCATGCTGCCCAGGGTGAACTCCTGAGCTCAGGAAATTTCTTGAACTCCTGAGCTCAGGAAATCCACCTATCTTGGCCTCCCAAAGTGCTAGGATTACAAGCATGAGCCATGACGCCTGGCCCCAGGCATACTTCTGACCTCACCATATTCTGAGCATGGCCTCCCAAAACATGGCAACAGTGGAAATCTCTATCATTTCCCTTGAAAGCTCCACCATGTTAGTTATTGGGAGTTTGCTTATCAGAAATCTAATACATATTGACTACTAGAAACACTTTTCAGCTGGGCGTGATGGCTCACATCTGTAATCCCAGCTACTCAGAAGGCCGAGGTGGGAGAATCACTTGAGCCTAGGAGTTTGAGATCACCATGGGCAATACAGTGAGATCTCATCTCTACAAAAAAAAAATTTTAAAAGTAGCCAGCTGTGGTGGCTGGGATTACAGTAAGCCTATAATCCCAGCTACTTGGAGGCTGAGACGGGAGGCTGCAGTGAGCCATGATCACACCATTGCACTCTAGCCTGGGTGACAGAGCAAGACGCTGTCTCTAAAATAATAATAACAATAATAAGAACAAGTGCTTTTCAGAAGATCTAGGGTATTTTTTAGAAATATTTTCAGATTAGATAAAGGGATTTGGTTTTAACTTAGTTGCTGCTGCTACCTGGCATATTATAAGTGTGGGTGGCTTCTAAATACTCTCTGAAGCTCATCTAGTTTAAGCTCTAGTGGATGTATAGAATTCAGTCTCTGGGATTACATTTACAAATAGTACAACTGATCCATAAAAATAAAATTAAAATCTAAAAATCTGAAATAAGGAAGGCTTTTAAAAGAAATTATTTTAAAAATGTTTATGAGATATTAAGTTACAGGGTATATCTAGACTCAGTCTTTAACAAACTTTGGCTTTGGGGGAGACTGTAATGTTTAGAGTTTAAAAAGCCCTGAGTGTGCTTCTTTAAGCTCTGTGAAACAGAGCCCCCCAGCCTTTGTCCTGCCAGGGCCTCTTTGAATCAAAATTGACCATATTCATGCACTAATTGCCTAAGCTTCCATGATGGCTGATGTGAAATGTGTTCAAACACCACACAACAGCTGTGATTATTGGAAATATTTAGAGTGATGGTTTAATAGGCAAAGTTGACAAGAATCCAGTTCCAGGAAGGGAACTTGAACTTTTACGTAACATGTAAGTGACACTACTGTGAGACTAAATGGAGAATGAAAAACAAATCAAAACAATTATTTGAGAAAAAAACTAACCACCATAGATTGGATGATTCCAAAGATTAACAGAAAAAGGGAGGAGAAACCTCCAATGACCTGTTAGAAGTGATATGGAATTACAAACTGTAGTCCTGTGAAAGAGGACTTCAAAAACAAGATCTGTGCAGATGCCTCTTGGACAATGACCGATCTTGGATCTATGGTGTTGAAAGTCTTTCCCTGCATTAAACAAATGCAGACAAACAAGCAAAATCTCATAACGAACATAAAGCCATGGGACGTTCTGCAGCATTTCTCTCCACCAAATTGTCGGATTCATACTGAAATTGAAGCCTCTATTTCTGTGCAACATGATTACTAAAGCATAGGCTACTTTCTTTTCTTTTCTCTCTTTTGAGACAGGGTCTTGCTCTCTCACCCAGGCTGGAGTGCAGTGATGCAATCTAGGCTCACTGCAACCTCCGCTTCCTGGGCTCAAGCAATCCTCCCACCTCAGCCTCCCAAGTGGCTGAGACTACAAGCATATGCCACCAAAAAGCCCAGCTAATTTTTGTATTTTTAGTAGAGATGGGGTTTCACTGTTGCCCAGGCTGGTTGCAAACTCCCGGACTCAAGTGATCTGCCTGCCTTGGCCTCCCAGCGTGTTGGGATTACAGGTGTGAGCCACCTCTCCAAGCCAGTGACTACTTTCAAAATATCCTCTTGAACTTGAAGCATCTTCCTCAATTCACCCCATAGGACTTGAGGATTTATCCTACTGAGGGTAGATTCCACACAAGGAGTGGAATATGCAACAGAAGAATCCGTCTTGTGATTAAAGTCAGGGGACCAAGTTTTCCTTCTAGCTTGGGTATTGACTAGCGAGGTGCCAGCCTCCTATATTCCTTAGTTTCCTTTACTGCAAAATGAGCTTGACTATTCTGGCTTTAAAATCATTCACTCCCCATGCTAATCTGGACAAAGTCATTAACATTTCCAAACCTATATTTTCTTATTTTTAAATTTCTTATCTTTAAATAACACCAGCAATTGGCCAGGCATGGTGGCTCACGCCTGTAATCCCAGCGCTTTGGGAGGCTGAGGCAAGGCGGATCACAAGGTCAGGAGTTTGAGGTCAGCCTGGCTAACATGGTGAAATCCTGTCTCTACTAAAAATACAAAAAATTAGCCAGATGCGGTGGTGCGTGACTGTAGTCCTCGATACTTGGGAGGCTGAGGCAGGAGAATTGCTTGAACCTGGAAGGCAGAGGTTGCAGTGATCCGAGACTGCCCCACTGCATGCCAGCCTGGGCAACAAGAATGAGACTCCATCTCAGAAAAAAAAAAAACAGTAACAGCAGCAATTAACAAGGCTTTTCTGAGGATTAGAATTAATGGATGCAGGTGCCTCATTCATAGTAGGATCATTCATTCAACAAATGTATTGAGAATCTACTATGTGCCAAACAGTATGCTAGACTCTTGGTTATTTAATATTCTTAGGATTGGTTTTAGAATAAATTAGGATACATGAAAAGTAATCTGGATTATACAATGCAATGAAGCAACACCAGATAACTGAGAATCGAGAGCTGAACTATTTTCAAGTTACCCTGGGGGTCTGTGGCATGAACAAATAGGCCTGGGTTTTACTTGTGCTCTGCAAATGCTAGCTGCAGGAACAAGCCACAGCTAGTGAGTAAGCTGAGCCCCTTGGCCAGCACTCAGGCCAGCTCTGCTATTAGCTCCCGCAGCGGGTAGCTGTTATTTTTGCCCGCCCAGCAGTCCTTCACCCCTTTTTCTGAAAACAGAGCTCTAATGTTTCTTTGGGGAACTATCCATTCCTCAGCCTCAGTCTATGTGGTTAGGGTGGACTTACCTTAGCCGTTGGCTCCACGGGTGGGCAGGTAAGCCGGGTCACACAAATGAGGCACTCCACTGCCTTTTAAACTAAGGGTTGTGTTAAAAGTGAACAAATGACCCACACCGGGATAATCAGAATCATAAGCATCTAGGACTAGGCCCCTCCTTAGATCTATTGTTAAAAAGTTGTTCTTTTTCTCTTGGGGTTATTAAATTGGTGGAAATTAAGCCTGGAGCTGCTCATACCACCTGTGCCACAGTCGGAGGATATTTAGCCTAAATAAAGCTAAATATCACAAGAATAAAGCTCACACAGAGGACAGCAGACCTGGGTAGGGGTGGGGGTCCGGGGAGGGAGAAAGGGAAGGTGAGGGGGAGGGAGAGGAGCAGGGGGAGGGAGAGAGAGGGAGCACTTTCTGAAGGTAGCATCTGAACACCTGACCCCATCTCAACCTTAAGTCACATAACCCTAGACTTTTCAGTTACATAAACTAATCCATTATTTTCTTTTGGGGGAGTGGATGAGTGGCAAAGCAATTTGGTTGGGTTTCTTTCATTTGTAAGAATCTTTCACCTGAGTATGTGTTAACATTATCTACTGTTCATTACCTAGCATGTTGCAATTCAACAACTCTTATTATGATACTCAGAAATTTGGAGATTCAGAAAGATCTAGATGTATCCCTCAGGGATACCAAAGTTTTAAAAATTCATATCGCATACCAACAAAAAGGACCCACACATTCTGACATAAGTACATTCGAATGTCCACAAATGTTTCAAATAGCTTGCTACAGTACTCTTACAAACAACAGATTCTTGTACACAACAAAGGTACTTATCCCTTTAGGAAGCGCCATGCCTGAATGAAGGCAGGTCAGAACAAAGCCTACACGTGGCTAAGGGGCTACCCCTCATGCGAGAGGGGCTGCCTGCTCCACTGGAAAGGTTCCCCGTGCTTCCAAGTGTGCAAGAGCGATGGGATGGGGTAACTGGGCTTGCTCATGTCCCCCGAGACCAAGTCTCCTCTTCCAGGCAAGTGTGGCTTCTCCCCCGAGAGGGGGAGCACATTCTTCCTTCCAGACCAACATGAGCAGGTAGAAAGAGAGAACTGGGGATGGGGAATGAGGAATGAAAGAATCATTGCAAGAGAACTACAGACAACGAAGGCAAACAGCAATGAGGGGGGTGGGAGAATCTGGGAGACAATGAGCACCTATGTATTGGATGCTCACTGTATACCGAGCTCTTTCCGTGTGTCATCTCACTGCTCCTCCCAGAAAGCCTTTCCAGTTTGGGACAGGTGGGAAAACAAAGACCAGCAGAGAATGACTGACTTGCAGAAGCTGCCACAGACCCCAAGTGGCTGTCCAGGATCTGAATTCTATTCTGGCTGACTCCAAAGCCCATGCTCTTTTGATTGCCCTCTGCTGCTCCCATTTATTTTTCACCAGTCAAATGGTTTATTTCAGATTTTTTTTTTTTTTTTTTTGCTCATAGGCCTCCTTATTATTGTAATAGAAACTGGCAATTCTGATGATCCTCAGATGTGTTTTGCGCATAAGAAAAAGTTTTTTTCAGGGAAAAAAAGGAACTACCATTCAATATGAAGAAATGGCAAATGTAAATTTACTGTAAAAATATGAAGTTTAAAAAACATTCCATAAATGTGGGTGGTTAAACATGCTAGTTTCAGTAACATGAAGGATGTAGCCTGGAATGGGTGACTCTCAGTGACACTGCAAGCACGTTAACAGGGCCATACATTCCCATTTCGAGTATCAGCACTCACCCCTCCTTTCCTACATGGATGATAAGCTGATACTACATAAACATTGTTCAAGCTACAGTCCCATGCTATTGTAATTCACTTAACTTTAACATGATTTATGATTCTGTCAATAGGGGAGGTTGAAAACCCTGCACTGAAGCTTAAATGTGAGCTTCATATTTAACACAGTAATTGTGTGTTTGTGTGTGTGTGTGGGTGTATATGAGACAGAAAGAGGTAGAAGAAACCATTCCACATAAAGAGGAGATACAAGTCCAGTCTTGAATTTTTTTTTCTATGGCGAAAAAGGGAAAATAAATGAGTCTAAACATAGAATCTACATTAGATTAAGCTGAACCAGAAAGAAAGAACTGCTCGGGACTTATCTGATTATGCGAGGTACAGTCCAAGGGCACGATACCAGGAGGTCTTAACAATGAGAGGGTTTCTAAGAAATCTTGCTCAGAACCACTGCCTTCATTATGTATGGATATGTGGGTCTACGCCTGTGTGTGCCTGTGCGCACACAGGCACCAGTGGGACACACAGGCCTGCGTGTGATTGAGG
Source organism: Ateles fusciceps (assembly GCA_036589455.1). Classification (NCBI taxonomy): domain Eukaryota; kingdom Metazoa; phylum Chordata; class Mammalia; order Primates; family Atelidae; genus Ateles; species Ateles fusciceps. Next base: position 18,149,249 of record JAZHEH010002507.1, on the reverse strand, counting down.
GACAGAGAGAAAGGGGCAAAGGAATTCCAAGGGAAAGCAGCTTCCTTTGTGAAGATGGGTTTAAATCTAGGTCCCCCGGGTTAATCACGCTATTCTCTTTAGCACTCACCCTGGAGGCCCTTTGCCTCTTTAAGAGATTAAGGAGCCAAGTGGTCTCACTGCCCTAACCTGTCCTCCCAGGGACAGCATGTTAACATGATTCCACTACGGAAGAGCCCTCTTTAGAAGTTTGCTGCAGGGATGACAAATTAACCCAGTGGGGTGTCCCACACATCTATCATGGTACAAATTATTAGCGTAATAGAGCTTTTAGTTATGCATTTATCTAGCAATTATTGAACATTACACAAACCCAAGCTGAGCAGCCATGGCCCTTTATGAGGGTGGCTCAGTGGGTGGCCTTACAGTTAATTTAGGATAGTTCTCCACTAGGCAGTTCACTTGCAGACAAATTAGCTAAACAGCCTTCTCCTTTAAATATTTTCCATGTCACAGTGAAACTCTTTACAATACAGTAAAGGTACAGTTTTAATTACACGCTTCCTGACTTCTGTTTAGTTGTAGTTTTCAAACATTCGCTGGCACTCTTTTTTCCTTCGGCTGAGCAGTAATAGCTGGTTTTAAGTATCTGGCTAATGAATTTAATAATTTCCTGAACTGCGACTTAAAGGACCTTTGCAAAAAAAAAAAAAAAAAAAAAAAAGCTGCTTTTTCTCTTTAGTGTCCAGCAACTTCAAATCCCATCCACAATGCTGCCCATGAGGGCAGGCACTGGCACTTAAATGAACTGTGAACGAGGCTCACAGGCCCTCTTGCTTCTCTGATCCATGCTCCTCAAAGGTGGTACTTGTTAGGTCTATGAGGCCTGCATTTGAAAATCAATTCTGGCAATTCTTCTTGGAGAAAGGCAACATAATGTTTTCTCAAGTGACATACTCCAGTAATAAATAAACACTGCGCGTCTGTTGGCAGATTATTTCAGCGCCTTGTTAGCAACAGGTACCTAATTGCTTCTTATTTTCCTGAGATGATTCAATTGCACTAAACCAGGAGAGACAAATTAGATTCAGTGGATCACCAGCATGTTCTACAACTAAGTTAAAAGCTTTCCTAAGAGGCAAAGTAGTTTGCGGATACGATAGGAGAAAGATGAACAAACCTAGCGCTTGGGGGCCTAGGCCAGGGGAGGGGTGCCACAATTACAGTAGTGGTGAAGCACCAGGGAACGTTCCTTCTGGAGGGATCTTAGTTTGGAGAGAAAAATTTATGATGCCACAGAAAATATTCTACAAATCGGGGGATCAAATAATTTTGAGCTCATTTCTCTTAATGTCTATCAAGGTGAAGCTCTTAAAACCAAACATATAAACTGATAAGAACAGATACTACACATGATCTTAGCCAAAAGACTGAGAAGTGATTGGATCACGAGGTCAGGAGATTGAGACCATCCTGGCTAACACAGTGAAACCCCGTCTCTACTAAAAACACAAAAAAATTAGCTGAGTGTGGTGGTGGGCGCCTGTAGTCCCAGCTACTCAGGAGGCTGAGGCAGGAAATTGCTTGAACCCGGAAGGCGGAGGTTAGTAGCAGTGTCAGAAAATGGAATCACATTTTAATTATCATAGCCTCAATTTGTGAACAGTCTGGGAAGGGCTTGTGGGCATGGTGGTCTCATTTAATTTACTATGAAGTATTAATACTTTCTAGGAAAGATGGATAACTGACACTTTGGACAATGTTTATTTGCAAGAATGAACTACCTCAGTCTGGCACGGTGGCTCACGCCTGTAATTCCAGCCCTTTTCGTGGCTGAGGTGGGCAGATCGCCTGAGGTCAGGAGGTCGAGACCAGCCTGGCTGACATGGTGATAAGCTGTCTCTACTAAAAATACAAAAAAATTAGCCAGATGTGGTGGTGGGTGCCTGTAATCCCAGCTACTCAGGAGGCTGAGGCACGGAAATCACTTGATCCCCGGGAGGCAGAGGTTGCAGTGAGCTGAGATCGCTCCACTGCACTCCGGCCTGGGTGACAGAGTGAGACTCCATCTAAAAAAAAAAAAAAAAAAAAAAACAAAAACCCAACATATATTAGGCTGGGGGCATGGTGGCTCACCCCTGCCAGAATCAAGGCAATTTTACGTCTAAACTCCGTGTGTGTGTGTGTGTGTGTGTGTGTGTGTGTGTGTGTGTTCTGATTCATAAACAAGTGGGGTTTAACCTTGTGTTGGCATTTTGTATGTCTTAACTCCTCAGTACTTAGTTATCTAAGGGCATGACTTATTTGCTGTTGTAATCCCAGCACTTTGGAAGGCTGAGGCAGAGGATTGCTTGAGCCTACGAGTTTGAGATCAGCTTAGGTAACACAGTGAGACCCTGTCTCTACAAAAACATTTTTTAAAATTAGATGGGGATAGTGGCATGCGCCTGTAGTCCCAGCTACTCAGAACGCAGAGGCAGGAGGAGTCCTTGAGCCTAGGAGTTCGAGGCTTCAGGGAGCCGTGATTGTGTCACTGCACTCCAGCCTGCGTGTCAGAGAGAGACCCTGTCTCCAAACAAACAATCGAATATATACTGAGCACTTAAACATGCTACGCCTCTCTCTGCATGCTGCTGAATACATGCACTTGAATGTTATATTACCATATAGTGGAGAAGGAAAGAACTCCCTATTATTCTCAAACTTTCTCTGTTTGCCTTCAATCAAATCCATGCATTCATTCATTTATTAGACAAATATTTATTGAGTGCTTTCCTTATGCCAGGCACAAGGCAGAGGGATTCAGAGATAAATGATACAGATGTGGTCCTTGCCCTAATGGGTCCTGCCATCTAGTGATGACTGTCGCCCTCCTATTTCACCTTTCCTTCTCCGCTCCTCTATTATTATCTGTGTGTATTATGAATCCACACTCCTCTAAACCTTTCTTGGTGACCTCAACTTCCTGAAAGGTGATCTTAATTCTCATAATCCTCTGCGGTATATTTTTCTTGGCCAAACTGGGAGATACTGTTAACTTCAGACCCTCAGATGTTTCATCACTGAGAGCAAGATCCCTGTTTGGGCCAGGAGGATCATGGACTTAGAGAGGTTTATAGAGCATATAAACTTCTGACTACCTCTCCAAACAGAAACTGGAATGATTCTTTGAAAGCTGCACAATAAATCTTTGGTTTATATGGCGATTGCTTTAGTGTATCTTAGGCATATTTTCGGAATCAAGGCAATTTTACTTCTAAACTCCCTTCGTGTATTTTTTTTGACTCATAAAGAAGTGGGAGTTTAACCTTGTGTTTGCATTTTGTGTGTCTGAATTCTTCGGTACTTAGTTATCTAAGAGCATGATTTATTTGCTGTTGTTTTGTTTTGCGTGCCTATAATGCGAAGGCAAACTGCTTGAGAATAGGGGTTAGGTCTTCTGCTTGTCTGGACTTGTGCAGTGCCAAATGCCACTGTAGTTGTCCATAAAGATGTCCTTCCCCTGGTTTCCTACCGCAGCCTGTGCTTCCAGCACAGTAATGCAACTGCTGATTTCTTTGTCCTCTCGTCCTCCGGGAGGCAAGCACTCTAAGGACGGAATCCATGCTGCTCTTGTTCACTCCACTATTAGAGCACCTTGTACACTGTAAGTGCTCTGATAAGTATTTGTGGACAAAATTAATGGGTCCCCCAGATAGTGATGAGTATCTGCAAGCTAATATAATATTGAAAAAAGCCAAACTGACCTCAGAAAGTATCTCACAAGTGGCGTGCACCTAGAGAGACCCTGAATTTACCAGTAGCAAGGACTCATGGGCTAATAAAAAAGGCTAAGTGATTTGTTTATGGCTGCTATTAAAAAAAAAAATCTCAGTGTGATGGCACAGGTTATGTTATGATTATCAAAAGATCTAAATGGATATGTTATGACTTTGACTCATAAAAAATGTGAAAACAGACTAATTGTTTAAATAAATGCAGTTAATGTCTCCCAGTGGGGGAGAAAAAGGTAGAAACTACTAATATGGTAGAAAAGGCACTGAACTGGAGACTTGATTTCTGGTCTTGGTTCTGGCTAGCTCAGATTTCTCATCTGTAAAAATAATGGGGAATATGTTGCTAACTGTTAACCAGCATATTTATTCCCTATTTAGCCACTGATAAAACCTTAATTTTAAAGAGAGTGGCCATATGCTTAGCTAAAAATTTAGTTTCCAGCCTCCCTTGCAGCTACAGGCGATCATGGACCACAGTCTGATCATGCTGCAGAAGATCCTGTGAAAAAGTGGCAGGATAAGCTGACGGGTCCTTCTTGCCCTTGGCTTTTCCCTTCTTTCTGTGTGGCATGCAGACATAAGGCCGGAGAGCAGTGCCCATGCTGTGACCTCATAAAAACAACCCACTGAAACACGGCTAGGAGAAGAAATCTCAATCCATGATGGCACTGCAAGTGCCACCCTGACAGCCTTGAATCACATACTTGCTTTTTTTTTTTTTTGAGATAGGGTCTTTCTCTGTTGCCCGGGCTGCAGTGCCATGGTGCCATCATAGCTCACTGCAGCCTCAAATTCCTGGGTTCAAGCAATACTCCCAGCTCAGCCTCCCGAGTAGCTAGGACCACAGGTGTCTAACACTGTGCTCTGCTAATTTGTAAAATTTTGGGTAGAGATAGGGTCTTGCTGTGTTGCCCAGGCTGGTTTCAAATCCCTGGCCTCAAGTGCTTCCTGCCTCAGCCTCCCAAAGTGCTGGGATTACAGGTGTGAGTCACCACACCTAGCCACATACTTATTTTCATATGAGAAAAACATGACTCCTTATTTTCTTAGGCCATTATTCAGTCAGATATTCTGTTACTTTCAGCCAAAAACCTTCTTCAGGGATACAGGAACACATTAGAGCAAAAGATTCCAGACAATAACTCTTTCAATTACTTTCAATTGTGCTTCTCAATGTGGATCATGGAGGCTGTTCCCTGTTTCGAAATCTCTAAAGCACAGAATTGCTTCACTCAGTGCAGAGCACATAAATAAAGTATCATTCATTATCTTCTTAAATCTTGAAAACAGCAAAGACTTTAGGCAAAAAGAGAAGTTTCAAGATCTAAACTTTCAAGAAACTTTAAAATGTAACTGATGATTACTCCAAAGAATTCTCTAAGAAGTTAGACCCTCAGATCATCAACCAGGCAAACTTAACAATTCTTGAAAAGGCAAAGTGACCAATAAAATTTTTTTTTTGAGATGGAGTGTCACTCTGTTGCCCAGGGTGGAGTGCAGTGGCATGATCTTGGCTCACTGCAACCTCCGCCTCTTGGGTTCAAGTGATTCTCCTGCCTCAGCCTCCTGAGTGGCTGGAATTATAGGCACCCGTCACCACACCCAGCTAACGTTTTTGTATTTTTAGTAGAGACAGGGTTTTCACCATGTTGGTCAGGCTGGTCTTGAACTCTTGACCTCGTGATCCGCCCACCTCGGCCTCCCAAAGTGCTGGGATTAAAGGCGTAAGCCACCGCGCCTGGCCAAGATTTCTTTTTTCAATTATCATGAATAAGACAAACAGTCATGAGTAAATACTTTATTATGGTTATAATTTTAAGTAGTGGTAAAAGAAAGTCTTTGAAAGCCCAATCTTTCAGCTTAAAGTGCACAGTAATTATACTAATGTATAACGATGTACAAATGCCTCTACTGAAATTTAATATCTTCCCCTACCCATAGGATATTCCAAAATAACCTCTTTACCTAATTCTAACCACACAGAGAAACAGGTAGCAAAGTATTATCCCCATGGTACAGATGGCCAAACTGAGGCCACAAGGTTAAGTGATTTATCAAAGCCACAAAGAAAGCCAATATCAGAGAGGGGATTCGTTTTAAGAAACCACATACCTCTACCTTTACTGTAAATAGGGAAGTGGTTAGAACAACATAAAGAAAGCCCATAGCTCTTAATAGGAAAGCTTTACCTAGAGAATCTTGCATAGGTTTTCTTTGGATGCAAGGCCGTGGTTTTTCCACAACTTGGACATTTCTTACAAGGAAGTACGGCATGAACTATCACACATTTATTACCCTTGGCTCTTCTGAAGAAACGAAACTCATCAGGGTCAGGGAGGGGATAAATGTCTTTTGGATGCATTTATATGCAGTTTGACTTCTGTTATTCATTCAACCAATATTTGAGCATAAAATACACTGTGTGAGGCACAACAAAGAGAGTGGAATGTCTAAGTTAGAGATCCTTCCCTTTGGAGGTTCTCCTCTAGGAGGGTGGCGAGACAGGAGATTAACAAGGCCAGGTGAAGTTGGTGGAGTCAATGCATAGGCATGAAAGGCAGCAGGAACTTGAGTGTGAGATGATGGCACGCTGGGTGGAAGAGAGAAGGTTTCCCTTTGAAAGTAGTGCTTGAGCTGATCTGGGGGATGTGGGTAGAATGTTGCTGGGTGAAGGCAGTAGGGACAGCATGATACTTTCAAAGCCTGGATGAAAAAGGATTATTTAATTGTATGACCTGCATGTATACTGTACTTCCAGGCAATGTGCTAATGACTACAAATACATGATTTCCTTTGCTCCTTACATAATACAATTCTTTTGAGTTAGAGATGATCTCCAACTTACAGATGAGAAGCCTTTGGTTCAGAGAGAAAAGCAATGTGCCAAGCAGTGGACAGAGATTCAAACACCAGCCCATCTGACCCCTTGAGTTTTTGTGTGAACCACTGCCACAGGCTGAATGTCTGTGGCCCTCTAGGAGCCACATCTTGAAATCCTAACCCCCAATGTGATGGTAATAGGTAGCAGGGCCTTTGGGAGGTGATTAGGTCACAGGGTAGGGCCCTCATGAATAGGATTAGTGCTTTTATGAAAGAGACCCTAGAGAGCGCTCCTGCCGCTTCTGCCATGTGAGGACACAGCAAGAATACGCCATCTATGAACTAGGAAGTGGACCCTCACCAGACACAGAAGCTGCCAGTGCCTTGATCTTGGACTTCCAGCCTCTAGAACTGTGAGCAATAAATTTCTGTTGTTTATAGGCCACCCAGTCTACGGTATTCTGTTCTGGCAGTCAAAACAGACAAAGACAAGCGCTGTGCTAGGCTACCTCCCTTCAAGGCCCTGTGCTTCTACCTTTGCTTTGCAATCTTAACAGAGAGGTTTTCTTTGTAAAAGGTGGCCATGAAATTTCCAAAAGTAGCTTCTGTTTGCAGTCAAAAGTAAGGCCCTTGTGTTTTTAGTGAGGTGATATTGATTCGCTGTAGCTCTGTAAAATCTCACCTCCATTCGGAGCATGGATGTGTGTTGGACAGTTACTGCTTACTAACCAGTGCTAGTCTAGCTGAGGCATTCCTGTGGGAAATGCCAGGGAAGGCAGCAGAAGCGTCACAACCTAGTGCCGGCCAGAAAGCAGTAAATGGCCTCCTCATCCCTGCCCCATGCCCTGGGCACCTGATAAAGGACACCGTCTTTTCTTCAAGGCCTTTTTAAAGTTTGATTGTCTGGATTCTCTAATAATTTACTATTTTGGGTTGTGGGAACTTTGCACAATAAAAGGAGTGTCACAGGTTGAAAGCTCCTTTATGTGCACACGTGACATCAATTCCACACTGACTCCCACGGTTATACTCCCTCAATTTTGGCCTCATTTTCCTAAAACACCAAATCTTACTCCCAAAGGTGATATCATTTCAAGAATTAGTTCAGAGAAAAATGAAGGGAATACAGTACCCATAGCAAATACGCCTTAAATACTGAGAGGTGGAACTCCAACTTTTAAAAAGTATCTTAGCCAGAAAAATGTCTTACATTAGCCTATCTCAACTCTTGTGATTGTTACCATAAAGAGGCAACTGGAGTTTAATCTCAGCTACTCCAATTCCCTCCACCAGACCACTAAGCCAGGTGGGGGCAGAGTAAGAACAGCTACCTGAGTCGACTTTCCTGAAAGCAGAGCCAAGGATACCGGGAGCCATCTTGAATTCTGGTAAAAACAATGAATCTTTGGTATTCCATAATTCTTATACTAGGCATCTTTCTCTTTTCCTCAAATGCAATTTTATGGATGAATATGAATAGATCGCACTCGTTACGTTGTGAGTTAAGGTGGTCCGCCCTGGTTCAACCCAGCGTGGGTCATTTTAGCAAATGTGCTTAGTCATCTAGCATGAAGAAGCTCTCAACCTGTACTCCTGGGGAAGTGCTCGTGATAATAATTTCTAGAACTACAGTTTTAAGGCAAGACACATGTTAGCTACTCTTCATATTTACTGACTAAATGATAATATATACAGATTACATTATGCTCTTCAAGGAATCTCCACAAATACTGTTTTATGGTTGTTTCTGTAAAAGAATACAAGATTGGGAAGAAAGGGTCATTCATTAGTAGTATTGAATACAGTACAACCCACTGTATTGATGAGGACATTAAAAAACCCAGAGGTGAGTAGGAAGGAAAAGAGGCAGCCTACGCAGCTCTCCTGATGGCTGGCATACTGTTCTTCTCAGTTCTTACTGACTTGCCACACCACAAATCTTTCCTTTACTTGGGATGGCCCTCCATTTATTTAAGCATCTTTTAAGATTTGACTTCAACGTTATTTACACTTTGAAGTCTCTCTCTCTTTTTTTTTTCTTTTGACACAGTGTCGTGCTCTGTTGCCCAGGCTAGAGTGCAGTGGTGCCATCTTGGCTCACTGCAGTCTCCGCCTCCTGGGTTCAAGGAATTCTCCTGCTTCAGCCTCGTGAAGGTAGCTGGGATTTCAGGCATGCGCCACCACACCCAGCTAATTTTTTTCTGTGTTTTTAGTAGAGACGGGGTTTCACAATGTTGGCCAGGCTGGTCTCAAACTCCTGACCTCAAGTGATCTGTCTGTCTCGGCCTCCCAAAGTGCTGGGATTGGAGGTGTGAGCCACCACACCTGGCCTGAAATCGCTTTATTTGATACAAGGTGATAAGTAATAGCACATTCCACATCAGGTGATTTTTTTTTTTTTTTTGAGACATTGTCTGCTGTGTCACGCAGGCTGGAGTGCAGTGGTTCATGGAACCTCTGCCTCCTGGACTCAAGTAATCCTCCCACCGCAACCTCCTGAGTAGCTGGGACTACAGGTACTTGCCACCATGCCTGGATAATTTTTGTATTTTTTTCTAGACAGGGTCTTGCCATGTGGCCCAGGCTTCTCTTGAATTCCTGAGCTCAAGTGATCTGCCCGCCTTAGCCTCAGAAAATGCTAGGATTAAAGGCGTGAGCTACAGTGCCCCGCCCATCATCTTTTACTTATTTCCTTGTGCCTCTCTTCTGCAGTAGATCACACGCTCTGTGAGGACAGGGACCACTGGTCCCAGTGTCTATACAGGCACTCAGCAAATCCTTGTTCAAAGAGTGCATGAACCTCCATGGTCTCCCCCAACACTGAGCGCCGGCAGAAACTTTTAACATTCAGTTAGCATTTAGAATATGTTAACCTCACCACAGAAAGATGAGAAACAACACATGCCTCATCTCCTGAGGCCATAAATATTCTGACTAAAAGGGCTTCATAGCTCTGATCCCCCAGTACAGTTTATATGCTCAATGAATGTTAACTATGAGAATAATGCCTTAATACTATTTAATAAGCCTCATTCTGGAACCTTATAATCTAATTCTGATTCAGGTTTTCAAATTATTTATAGATAGTAAGCCACTCTGATTATACCACACATACACACACACTGAAATAATAAGGGATCTTGAGAAAGTTCTACCAATGATCACAAGATGTTTAAAGATGAAGCAAGTAAGTTTCATAATTATAAAGAAGTTGCTTCCCGCGGTAGTCAAAATGCTTACTCGCTTCAATGCGATTTCTATGTGTGCACTGGACAGCCCTCTCACCCGCCATATTTCCCTGAGATGCACACGGAGCATATTCATAAAGGGATTCAGATTTGTGGGGACTAACACTGAGATTAATGCAAGAAATATCAGTTTCCCCAGGCATATGTCAAAGCAGACAAGAGATCATAACTTTCTAGGATGTTTTATGATACCAGCTGGTGGATCATAGACCTACCTAAAAGAAAATCTGATAAAGGAAGGCAAACGTGGTTACAATTATTCATACTCCTACTGTGGGAGTTTTATAAACAAAATAATAAATATTTTTATCTTGCAGTAAGATCAAGTTAAGTGATTCGCTGACATTCTCTTGAGGTTTAAGCCTTGTCTTTAATGTGAAATACAAATCATATTTCTTGTGGACACATTTTAATAATAAACTTAAAAGCATATGAGACAAAAATAATGAAAACACTGCAATGAAAACCAGACAAACTATCCACCACTTCAAAAGGAGTGAATGAAGACCACTCGTCAACACCCTGATGCAAACAACCTCAACACAAAATGCCACATATTGAAATCATGTTTTATGGAAAAGAGAATCAGCAGGGATGAGAGAATGAAAAAAAGCTACTACTTGAAAACAGGTAATTGACCACATGGAAATATATATGCACTCTCTCTCTCTGTCTCTCTCTCTCTCTCTCACACACACACACACACACACACACACACACACCCCTTGTAGAACAGATCTGATTTTGGTTCAATTCAATTTACTTCTCATCTCTCTGCAAAAATCTCACTGGCAAACAAACAGGTTTGGTCCCTTTTTGCCTTAGGAAAGGACAACACATTTGATGCCAAATCGCTCTGGTTTCCAAAATTCCAAGGCTGCCCCTAAGAATAAGAAATTGGGACACTCACTGCCTCAGGAGCATTGAGGGGGGAGTCCTCACTGCCTCTCATTTTGCTACTTGGGTCCAAAGGCCAAGACAGAAGCACAACCAAGCATCCCTGTGGAGCAGCTCACCTCTAGGTCCTGTAATGACAGGTCGGTGATGCTGTGTGAACGCCGTTCCCAGGGAGGAGGTCTGCGAAGGGGAGGGGCTGCTGAAACCAGACTTCTCCGACTTCTTCAGTGTGGTTGGAGATGGCATTCCTGGGAAGAAGGATCAACTGGTAAGTACACTTTAATTCAGGCAACAATGGTTTGTGCAGCCTAAAAGATAACATTGAAAGAATTAAAAACAAACCAAAAACGGAATCCACCTGTGAAGGCAAAAGATGCTTTCACTGCTTTGCATTATTTGTCACAGGAACAAAGAGGTGACAGAATAGTCCCCTGATAAGTCGGTCCTGTATTTGATTTCATTTTATTCTACTTAATCACGGTCCCTTTTGGGTTTATTGATCTTCCGGGTTCAACTTTTCCAGTGTTTCCTAAAAGTTGTTGTTTGTGTCTGTGACCTCTGGGACCCCCAAGAGGAGACCATCTGTGCTCATGAAGACTTCACGTGTACTCATTTCATTTTGTTGCTTACCTTGCTTTGACACCAAATTACTTTCTTCATATTTTAAATAATCTAGCTGTTTTAACGTAAGAATACCCTCAACAACTGCAACTTCGTTGTTCACTCAATGAATAGAAAAAAGAGAAAAGTAAAAAAATGTTAAATGCCCTACAACTGGGGACTGGTTAAATAAGTATGGTAAAACCAATGTAAACAGTACAAGAGTAATGATATGGCAAAACATTTCTAATATAATGTTAATTGAAAAAGGCAGTTACAAAATAGGATGTTATGACGCCATTGAAAAGGGTATTTCTATGCACGAGAGAATGAACTGGAAGGCAATACGCATAAACTGTAACAGTAGTTCTCTCTGTGTTGAATTTGGGTGATTTTCATTGCCATCATTTTGCTTACTTGTCTTTTCTATGATGAACATATATTGCTTTCATGTTAATACAATAAAAGCTTGTTTTTAAAAATAGTATTTTTACGACTGTGTCTAAGATTTTCACAGCAGTTCCAGCATAGAAAATGCTTTGGGAAGAAAGTAATGGAGGAACAGTTCCTTGTAATTACTGGATTTGTAATGTTCTTAGCAACCATGCTGACATACCCAACTGGAGGCATCCCATCAGTTTGGTAGGGTGCCAATTAAAACAACGAAAATTTGGATATAAAAATAGAAGTGACTCGTAGTCTCTACATCAGGAGACAAACTGGGGCTCTCTTAAGGTTGTAGCACAAAACTGGTCTACACTGATGTTAAAAGAAACAAAATCCATTTTACTTATACATGTTTACCTGTGCTGTGTTCTGCCCATGACCAGAGAACTATTTGGGTGAACCGGAAAAGCAAGTAATAAAAATCATAATGATATTAACAGGTAACTGTTACTGAGTACCATGCACTGTGCCAAATACTTTATAGGTATAGATCTGTCCAGAAATTTAGTTAGTTTGGCCTGTATCTAAAAATGTCCTTGTTATTTCTGATCACAGATTTCCTTAATGCACATTCTACAACATGACCTTTGAGAGTGACTCAGATTTGATAAGGACGGAGTCCTTGTCTGCTTTGTTCTCCTCTATGTCCAACACATTCAAGGGTCTGAACACCCAAATGGTCTGAAAAGATATTTAAAGTGCTTGCGCAGGTCTCAGTATTATCTGTAGCTTACATTTAGATGCTTAAACATAGCAGAGCTTAGAGTTTTGACACCAGTAAAGAAACAAATTGCAAATTGGTAAACACTCTTGCATAGTCAGACGTAAGTACAATATGGAGTGGTATGTGATTTCATACTAATTTGACAAATTTGAATCAGATCCTTTTCTAGATCAATAACCATGTGATTTGAATTAAAAATGAAGTCACTAAGTCAAGTGACTTATTATATTAGTTATATTTGCTGCTTGCTGAATCAGTAACCAGTCACACCATACCAAGCTTCTAATGTAGGATGCACTGAGATTTTGGGTGAACATTCACTGCAAGTAACCTCACCTAAGGAATCAACATGTAATTACACTAAGGAGGAGATTTCAAATAAAAAATTACAGAAATAAAAAGCTACCAAAATGTAAACAAATCTCCCAACTCATTGAAACCTTTCTCTGTAGACCAAATTATAGGCTGCCGAACCATTCCACTGGTCTAAATTTAGTCAAATGTCTGAACTATGTGTCATAAAGCAGAATCAGAACAGATAATAAAACAAAAAATCAAAACTTTAAAGATGGTAGATTTTTTTTTTTCAGACAATGGAATCACTGATGAAATCCAGGATCTTAACTAATCTTACTGATGACTGTAAATGGTTGGACTCAAGAAAAAGTTATGATTTCTTTGAAAAATGCATGTTTTCTAATCCATGCCATTCTAAATGCTGCGGAAATGCTGACATGATTGAAATCCACTATTTATGCTTCTAAAAGGAATTGTAAGTAAAATTTGGTCAATAACAAGTATCAAGAATGACCAAGTTAGTAAATGAGTTCAAAAACAGCAAAATTTAAATCTTCTTTGTAAGGGTTAAGAGGGAAGAAATACTGTTGGCATGCAGCAACAACCAGCCAAACTATGTATAATCTTCTAAATTTATCACAGTCAAGTAATATGAACCCTACGGCTGTCATGAATCTCAAAATTACTTTGTGTTTTCAATTTTTAAAGACTCGTATTGAACACATTCCCTTATAATATACTTTAATATTTTCTCCACATGCATAATGTATGTTTGGGTTAATTTGCTTTGTATACTTAATTGACCAGATGAAATTCCAAAATGCTAGTAAACTGCTCTATGTTAAAAGCTAGAGAACATTAATCTTGGCTTTTATTTTTGAAATCAAATTTGGTTCTGTACATTACTTTAAAAATAGACTCCTTTTTAAAATCTCTTTTGCCAATTATTTATGCACGACTGTTACAAAATTACTGTACAGATTAATGACTGACTGGCTTTCTTTTAATGAATTAAAACTTTAATTTCAATGTATTTTCTAGCAGTACCAGATTTTTTAAAAAAGATTACGGATGAAGGAATCCCACCCCTTTTCTGGAGCAAATGAAATGTTACTTCAAAGTTCAATACAGAAAAATAAAGCGTTTTGTAGAATGAGAAGCAGAAATATAGCATAATGTTTTGTTTCAATGGGACATTTCATCCTTTTGATTGGTATAAAGAACCCAGTGATAGTAAGCAGAATTGGAGATACATTTCAAGAAGGCCTCTGGCTTGTCACTGCTTTTCTGAACATCCAGAATTTTTGAATTCTGAATTTCCCTCTAGTCTGCCATTTTTCTAGGCTATGTGAGTCATTCCAAATTGTATTCAGTAGACAAGGGCAAACATACATGGGATTCTAGTCGTGTAGTGGCTTTGATCTTTGGAGGCACTTATAAGTGTAAAGTTCAACAAGAATACCTCGAAAATACAGGCCAAATGCAGCATTCACAAAGATTCCTTCAAATTCATCATTAGTATTTGTGGTAGTCAGGCTGGGCTGGCGGCTCATGCCTATAATCTCAGCACTGTGGGAGGCTGAGGCAGGGCGATCGCTTCAGGCCAGGAGTTAGAGAGCGGCCTGGGCAATATAGTGAGACTTTGTCTCCCCCAAAAATTTATTTTTTCAGAGTCAGCTGAGTGTGGTGGCATATGCCTGCAGTCCCAGCTACTCAGGAGGCTGAGGCAGGAGGATTGTGTGCAACCAGGAGTTTGTGAGCTATAATACCAATGCACTCCAGCCTGGGCAACAGAGAGAGACCTTATCTCAAAAAAAAAAAAAAAAAAAATTGTGGTATTCAGAATTCTATAATGGCTTCCTAGTTCCCAGCCTTGTTTAATGATGCCTTATATAATCCCCTCCCCTGCATGTGTGAGGTACTTGTAAATATGATAAATGAGATTCTTGTAAACAGGTTATGTTATATTGCAAAAGACTTCTGCAGATATAATTAAGGTCCCCCAATCAGGTGAGTTTGAGTTAAGGAAAAAAAAAATCTATTATCCTTGGTGGGCCTGCCCTAACCAGGTGAGCCCTGCAGAAGGGAACTAGAAGTCTGAGAGAGATTCTTCTTCAGGCTTTGAAGAAGTCAGCTGCCATATTGTGAAAGGGCCTGTGACAGTCACATGGCAAGGAACTGCAGGGGCCTCCAGGAGCTGAGTAGGACCCCTCGCTGACAGTTAGCTTTCAGAAAGCAGGGACCTCAGTTCCAAATCCACAAGCAACTGAAATCTGCCAACAATCACGAGAAGCTTGTACCAGGCCCTTGAGCTCCAGAAGGAATGGAGTCTGAAGAAAATTTTCACTGCAGCCTTGTATGACCCAAGCAGAGGATCCAGTTCAGCTGGCCCAGACTCCTGACCCATGGAAACTGTGAGATAATATTAATAATTCTGTGTTGTTTCCAGTTGTGAAAATCTGTTCTGCAGCAACAGAAAACACACATGATATTCAAATATAAGACTACTGCAATGCTAGCCATGGGTGTATTAAAGATGTTTATTGTACAATAATTACTCTCTACAATTCTGAATGTTTCCCTTACTTTTACCTAATGCATCCTAGGTTGTGAAGTTTTCCACTAGCCTACACTGACCCAGAGAAAATGGTAAGATTCTTAGAAAAGGAGCTAGAAAGTGGTAATTTCCAAGGACATAAACACTTTTGAAAATTTCTACTTCCCCCGATTCTTTCAAGAAACATCAATAACAAAATCAGATTGAGTGACGTGAAAAAAAATCTCAAAACAAATTCTGGGGATCTCCCCTAAGAAATTAAGGTTTGTTTTAGGTAATTTTTCCTTTCTTTTTTTTTTTTTTTTTGAGACAAAGTTTTGCTCTTGTCGCCCAGGCTGGAGTGCAATGGTGTGATCTTGGCTCACTGCAACCCTCTGCCTCCTGGGTTGAAGTGATTCACCTGCCTCAGCCTCCCAAATTAGCTGGGATTACAGGTGCCCGCCACCACACCCAGCTAATTTTTTTTTTTGTATTTTTAGTTGAGATGGGGTTTCACCATGTTGGCCAGGCTTGTCTCGAACTCCTGACCTCAGGTGATCCACCTATGTCAGCCTCCCAAAGTGCTGGGATTACAGGCATGAGCCACCATGCCCAGCCTGTCTTAGGTAACTTTTCACTGCAATTTGATATTACATAAAATAGAAGAAAGAGGGAAACAAATTATAATTAATTTCACCTCTCCCCCTATCCCAAATTATAATATTTTTCAAATACTTTGACCAAGAATGCTATAGTGACAGTAGTAAGGAAACACTACAGGAATCATCAGGAAGTACAATGCTGTTTTTTTCTCTTAGGAATCCTCTTAAAGGGGATATTTTTAGGAGTCAAAGGAGCTGCAACATTAACAGGAATGGAAGAGAAGGGATCACTATCAACTATAATTACTCCAGTGACAACTGAACAACATGCTGGATTTTTCAAAAGGAAACTATAACTTGTCAGTGTTCACGCTTACTTTGTTAGAGGACCTATCCAGAAATTCATTCTCCTGTGAAAATTATCCCTAGTAAGTGCTGCTCAGGACAGCAGGACCCTATCTTGTCTGTCGCAGGAGTTTGGGAGATGTAATTCAAGTTGTCAGAGAAAATTTAACTGGTGTATGTTCCTTTCTTCAAAGTGACAAAGTCAAGAACAGAGAGTTTAGTTTCAGTAATGTTCATTTACAGTCACAAACGGAGAGAAACTCTGAGAGCAAGCAACCTCGGCACTTTAGTTTTTAAATCCAATATAATAAGCTCGTTAGAGGGGGACCCCAAAATGTTGTAAGTTTGATTGTTCACGACATGGATAGTGTCCTGTTCACTGTCACATCTAATTCCCAACAACCTATTTTTATAACTGTTATTACCAGAACGACTATTACACCCAACTTCAAGGCTAAAAGGCAACTGGAAGCCTTCTTCCATCGAGTGGCCTCAAGAGAACCAGGAGGCAGCTAGAGAGATTAAATCCAGGCATATCAATCGCTTTCAAAAACCAGGATGAAAATAATAAAAGCTACAAATTATGGAGTACCCACTATGTGCCATGCACTTATAGAGATCTCAAATCCTTACATTTTCTCTTTTCTTTTTTTTTTTGAGATGGAGTCTCGGTCCGTTACCCAGGCTGGAGTACAGTGGTGCGCTCTCGGCTCACCGCAACTTCTGCCTCCCAGGGTCAAGTGATTCTCCTGCCTCAGCCTCCTGAGTAGCTGGGACTATAGGCATGCACCACCACGGCCAGCTAATTTTTGTATTTTTTAAAGTAGAGATGGAGTTTCACCATGTTGGCCAGGCTGGTCTCAAACTCCTGACCTCAGGTGATCCACCCGTCTTGGCATCCCAAAGTGCTGGGATTACAGGTGTGAGCCACTGTGCCCGACCCCAAATTCTAACATTTTTATCTCAGATATGTAGGTATTATTATCCTATCTACCAATAACTTAACGTTACAGAAATCAGATATCAAGCGATGTTAAGCAATTTGTCTAAGATCATACAGCTATTAGATGGTACTGCAGGTACAGGTCTCTCTGGTTCTAAAGTGCAAACATTTTTTAAAACTCTCATGTAGTTTCCCTAGTATACTATAAAAACATTGTCCTATTTAAGTCAATAAAGTATGTTTATAGTTGAAGTTTTAAATATGGTTATCCAAAGGGAAAAAAAAAATCAAAGAAAGGGTGTATCAGATACAAAAGTGTATGCAAAAAAACCCACTGTGAAGTATATTAGGAATCATCTGTCTTATACATCAAAGTTTTTTCTTGGCCTTAGTAGGGATCAGTTAGGATTTTATCAAACACAGACTGAATGAATTATCAGCAATGCTAACACAGAACCTCCACAAAATAAATATCACATAGACTTAGAAGACGATAATGACCGGAGATGTTCACTTGCAAAGGTATATACACGTTTTATATTTACAATCGGCCTCTTGTCTATTCAACAAGGTGCTTCTTCACTAAAGCCTCCTGCAAACCATGTTACATCTCTCTCTGTAACAAGAAAGGAAAAAATTCTCCTCTTAAGACTTGTTGATAGTGTCCAAGCCTAGACTATCTATTACAATGCAGTAATAAATAGCTCACTTAACCAGGGGCTAGAGTACACACAATTATTTAGAATTCAGTACTTCATAAAATCAAGGAAGGCCCCTGAGTATCTAAAGTCAGCATCAAAACAGGCAACTAAGTTGAGGCATTTAACTCATAGGAGAGTATGTCTTTAAAGAAACTAAGAAGTGTTTCAAGGAGAAGGTTGCAATCAACCGAGTTGAATGCCATTGACAGATCACGTATAATGAGAAACAAGGGTCCACTGGATTTGGCAACCTGAATGTTTCTGACAGTCTTGAAAGTGAGCTGTAGGAGAGTGAGGCACATAGAAGACAGGAAAGAACAGTTTATAAAGTCAGTGGGAAGTGAAGAAACAGGGAAAATGGTAGAGGCAACTCCCATGAAATGACGGAGGAATCTGCAGAGGAGAGCAGAAAAATAGGGAAGTGGCTACAGGAAGAGGGAGGGAAGCAAGGGATAGCTTTCTGAAGGTGGGAGAGTCCAGCATGCTTGTCTACTGATGGGAATGGTCCAGCAGACAGGCAGAAAGCCATGACTCAGAGGAGAGAGGGTGCCTGAGGGAGAGGAGTCCTTAAGAAGGTGAGAGGTTACACAATTAGTAAGTGGAGGAGCCAGGATTTGAACCCAGGAAACCAAAGCTCTTGCTCCTTTCAGTGTACCATGATACCAAGATGCCTACTTCTGGGTGAGGGTGTGGGGGGAGTACTACTTATTTATCTTATTGATACAAACCCAACATGAGCTGATTTAAATCTGAACTATTAATGACACTTCAACATTTTTCTTCCTGCAGACATCTCCAAGTCTAAATGATGCTAACTGCTTTGTGACTCTTCTTTTTTACACTCAGGCATTCCGAGTCCCCTGCTCCACCAGACCTAAGTGCAGGGAACAGACAGCCCAGTCATGTCTCTGACTAATGGTGTCAGCACAAATTTCAGCGACATTTCTCAAGCCCAGGATGAATGTTGAGTGCCAGCACCATCTTTTGCAAGTCATGCACCATCAGATTTACACTCAGACACATCTCTTCCAGATGCAGGGCATATGCTGCACTCTAGTAATTCCCCCACAGGCAGGAACAGGACCTTTCTAGAACCGTTTAAAGTACACCTTGTAATCAGATTGTCTCTTACCATGATGCCAAATAAAGGCTGTGACTGGACAGAAGAATCCCACAGTGAAGGGACCATTCTGCCGTGGTGAGCATAAACACATGCTTTGTGATACAGTGAGGTCGTTGAAGACACTGCACGTTTGTTAGATTTGTGTCCTAATGGTAAAATCCATTAGAGTTCATTCTAATATAATTTTTTATGATTAGCACACTCAACAATAAAAAGGTAAAACAGTCTCAGACTATTTTGACTTTTAGCCTTTTTCAGTGAATAAAAATGTTTTAAAATCATTTTTATGATAGAGAGCATAAATGAAAGTTAATATAGCTTCTGAGGTTTATCCTTCTCACTCTATATGCAACCATTTAAAATGAGCTAAAAGGACCCCCAAAGAATTATCACATCATAAAGAAGTTCAGGTAATTTAAATGGCTTGGGAACACCAGTGATTTCTTCCTTTTTTAAACAAATGGGAGTATGGAGTAAAAATTATATGGATTATTCAGGGGGGAAAGAAATGATGAGTTCTATAATATATTCCAAATGTTCATTTGTGAGTGAAAATTTACAACCAGAGAGTAAAGAATAGACACAAGGAAAATGTCATATAAAAAGCTGGTTTCTGGGCCAAAAATAAAATCTCTTGACTAGTTGGGGGATTTCCTCTCCTTTCAAGGTAAACACAGACACCCCAGTGACAGGACTGAAATAAAAAAAATTGTGTTACATGCTCCATATACTTACAAGAGGTTGGAGATTCCCTATCCATTCCATCTGCCCCCTAGCCATCCCATCCCCCCATGTGTTCAGGGAAGGACTGATTTTGGCTCAACATAGCAATTATACGCATTCACAGAAGGACTGGGGATAAAGAAGGCATTTCTGAGAAAACCAAATTATTTCTTTGCATAAACAATACACATAGTATAAAATAGCATAATGTTTTATTCATTCTGCTTAGATATCCAGCTGAATAGTAAAAAACTCAATCATACATATGTTTGGTTGATATCTGCCCTCCCCAGTATGGAAGCTACTAGCCACATGTGGCTACTTAAATTTAAATTAATTAAAATTAAATGAATTTAAAAATTCAGTGGCTCAGCATAGCCACATTTCAAGGGCTCAGTAGCCACATGTGGCTCATGGTTAGAATATTGGATACTATAGACACAGAACATTTCTATCATTGCAGAAAGTTCTATTGGACAGCTCTGGTCTATATGATATGATACCAAATCCCTTTTTGGTCACGCTGTACAACAGCAGGTAAACCTTATTTTGTATTTTTCAGCATGTTTAGTCTTTTTCTTAAGTTCCAAAAGTGAAACATATTCACTGTACAAATATAGAATTGTATAATGTGGAAAAAAAATGAAAGCCTTTCCTCTCCATCTCCAACAAGCTGGAAGTAACCCAGTGTTCAAACTTGGTAAACACCCTTATAAATACTTTCGTTGGCATATAAAATTAGCCTTGATGATGTGAACTTTAGTATTTACTTAAATATACTCTCTTCTGTCAGTTAAAACATGATAGAGAGCTGGAGTTAAGGGTCCTATGGATAAATGTAATCTGAAGGAGATGTATAGTCTGTGAGGCTCCACGTCTGGGATACGCCTGTGCTTGGAGCTCCATCAGTCCCAGCGTTCCTTGGATACAAGCAGAGCACCCAGCTAAAGTAACAATTTGAAACTGATTGAAACATTTCATAGGGGAAAAAGAAGGAAAATTTTAGGCCTCTTCAAATTGCTTGAACTGTGAAATCAAGTAATAAACACGAGAAAAGGTTCTGTCAGCTAGAATCTAAGGCTTCGTGTTGTCAGCATTTTCTTGCTAAATCTTATTATGGCAAAGCATTTGCTTTTTCCATCTCTGCACTCTGTTCATCCCACAAATAAACTGCTTTGACCTCCACCTGTTACTTAGTGAAATCTGCCTGCCCTCCTTCAATAACCCCATTCTTTGCCTTCAAAGGCCTTGGAGTCGCTGAGAAAGTGGGAAGGTAGCGTTGTGCAATGAATTGAGCTGCTATCACTTTATAAGTATTCAGTAGTTCATAGTTCAAGCTAGAAGCTACATAGCAAAAGAAAATGAATTTTTTTAAAGGTAGTGTTTATGAATACTGGAAGAGGGCAATACATTCCATCATGTTAACCTCAATTTTTTTTAACAGAAAGAGGTTCTCTCTTGAGCTCTTATTTAATACAGAAAATTTCTAGCCTATTCCTTGTAAGAAAACCTTTCTCTGAAAGAGTTGTGCCTTCAGTTTAGGTAGATGAGCCAAAGATCACTTCAAAGCTTTAAAATACTTCAAATTCAAGTATGTTCATTATACTGATATTTTGCAAAACAAAATGAATGAATCACTAACCTCAAATGCAGCTTCATGGATGTAAAAGGACCACACTACTATTAAACACTATTAAACCTGATAAAAAACAATAAAAAGGGAAATAACTGTATTTATGTAAATCACACAACTATATGAGTCATTTTCTGAAGCACAGTATCTGACAAAACAGTTTGCTTTTTTTTTTAACAACAATGACATATCAGAAACAAGTATGCTGTGTAAAGTTGCACTTCTAATGATTAATGCTACATTCAACAGAAGAGATGGTGTCTGTCTAATTATGTTAAATACTTATCTAAGAGGGATTAGCAGGCTGTTTCTGCTCGCTGTCATTCTTTGTGACAACGTAATGATCCATTTACTCAGAGTGCAATTATTAAAAAGCATGCTATTTTCTTAACTGTCTTTATATCTTCGAAATATTTTATTAAAAATTACTTATTTGACACTAAGGGTAAATGCTTGGCAGAGTTTTGCCTATCAATTAAGTAAATGAGTTAGTGCCATCCGTCACAGTCTTTGTTGGGTATCTCATTCAAGTTGGGTGAAACTTGATCACCACCATGCTTTTCTAGCGGAGTTAATGATTCACCCTTTTTCCTCCATGTCTTATTTGTCCAAATCCTAAAGTTTGGTTTTCACTTAAACTAAAAACTGCTCATGGCCGACATTTTCTCTGGAGTCATGATTTAACACTTCTTCTTCACATTCACACCTTTTTTGGAACTGAACACAAGGATCCAATTTTATACAGGCAACTCTGCGTAGACCAATCAGAACGGGCTGTTAGCTATATACCATCTTCTGCAGTTTCTTCTACTCATGCAATGAACTTTACCCAGCACTTGTGAGGAAAAGGTCTTTATACAAGATAAAAACAAGAAAGCAAACCACATTGAGCACTACAGCTAGGCTAGCTACCCCCAAACCAAAGGACTATTTCCCTATGTCTCTAAAGAGACAAGACTAGGCTCCTCTCTTTGTCCTTCCACTTACTAACTCTCAAATGACAATTGCCACCAACCTGGTCCTTGGGTATAAAAGACAACCAAATAAGGGTATTGGGTGAAAGTTATTTACTGAATCACTCCTTCAAAGAAGAAGTCCTCTATGTCTATAGCTTTTGTCAACTTAAGACAACTATCGAGTAGGCCAAGTGGCAGATGATGACATTTCTAATATCTCTGTAAAAGCCTCCGAATGTGTGGTCAGGGCAAAAATTTATGTGACCCAATATAATAAATGTGTGTCACAAAGATTCTTCTAAACTAAAGGTATGTTAAGGTTTCAATGTTGATGGACAAACTCATAAAAACATCAAGCACGTCAAAAGGAGAAAAACTGCTAGTTAAGTCTTTTGAGGATAAGATTTCTGAAGGAAAAAAAATCCACTGGAAGAAGAACTCTTAAAATTAGAAGCAGGTGTCACCACCATGAAGTGATAAATATCAAAGAATAACTGGCCCTGAAAAGCATTCTTAAGCATCCCATACTACTCTTAAGCCTTACACGTGTATTTTGACATTACAACATGAAGTGTGGCTTATATAAGTCCCTAAAGAGTGTCCAGACACGAGAGATGTTACACAGCCATTTTGACAAATGCTCTCTCCGCTGGGTTCACGAAATGGCTGAAAGGCAGGTGGCAAGTTCTGACTGGCATTAAGTCATAAGTAATCATGATATCTTAGAATTCATTAATCTTGGAAGCTAATCATAGTTAAGTGACTTCTGGGTGGGGCTAGCTAACATGGCAGAATAATCTGGTGCTGCAGAAGCCCTTCAGATTCAAAATGGATATTGAGTTGCCCTTCCTTGGATTTCTAATGACGTGAGTGCACTTCCAGCTACGCAAAAGATGCAAATGAAAACTTTAAACTACCTCTCATTATATACAAAGTAGAAGATCCCTAGAGACTGGAATATTTCTTCAAAATGAAGAACAAGATGCTTGGACCACAGTAAATCATCGAAGTGTGGGAGTATTGTCTGAATAAATACTGAACATTCGCAGCTGTCTGGAAAGCCAGATCCGCACAGCGGGCTGAGCATACTGGACCACAGGAAGAGTTCCTCATTAGAAAAAGACCAGAGAATCAAAAACCAAAGTAACCCTGTATTTTAAAAAAGCCAAAGGTTTCAGAGGGGTTTTAATTGTTAAGAAAGGGAGGTCAGTAATCCTTTGAAGAGGGAAGCCAATTAATTGTATTAATATTCAATGGGTTTTGCCATTCTACCTCAGTTTAATTTTTCAAGTTTAACAGATGCTTCGAAATAAAGTGACTTCTTATTCTGGAAGTTTCTTCCACTCGAGATACACTTTGTGAATCAGTGCCAGAGCGAGCCCTCTTCATTTCAGTACTTGGTGTGTCATTCAGGAATCCATCAGGAAATAGTTCTTGATTTACTCTGTCGACGTGAGCATTTCTTGTAATCTTCTAGGATGTAATTCACCCAGCATTTCGAAATGGGTGCCATGTCTCTGATTAATTGATGAGTTTATGATGTATCTAAAATCCTTGGATGGACAGAGCTGGATAAATAGGCATTATTGTAATCCTCTGCTGAGCAAGAAAGCCATTGGGATGTGCACAACCTCATCAGAAACTGCCGCACAGCAGTGGGCTGCACACACTGTTGGCGCCTGGGATCTGCACGGGCCAAAGACTTCTCTCTTCGCTCTCTCCCCAACTCTCCAAGTAAAAACCTCTTACTCTCGGGGCTAAAAAACTACTTTATTAAAAACATTGATGGCCAAAACCCACAGAACTTTATTTCCATATAAACTGTTGGTGATATATTTGGTTATTTAATATTTATAGAGAATCATCAGTAAGTAGGATAAATATAAGACCCTAGGAGAGAGGGAAATAAGTCTGCAGACAGTAGTATTAGTGATTTGTATTACTTTTTCACAATTTGAATGAATGTATATGTACACACACACACTATATGCTTATATGTGTATGTATATATATAGCTTAGAACAATGTATGGCCCATAGTAGGTGCTCAGTAAACATCAGTTATTGCTATTACTTATAAAACACTTACATATTTAACATTTCAGCAGTAGTGACAAAATACAAGCCAATATATATTTATTGTTAATCAACTTGTCTTGAGTCTATAAAATAGCTTCATTATGTTCATATAATAGAACTGAGGAGGTAAGATCACTGAAGTGTTTTCATCGTTATATCTGTGGTTAAAACTATCTTCAATTTAAGTTCTATATATACTTAAAAAAATATTAGATATTAGGAAATCACAGTATACTCTCAGGTAAGTCTGCTCTATTATCTATTGATGATCGATCTATCATTTTTATCTTTCTTACTCCTCCTCCAACTATGCTTTCTGATGAATTTAATCTCTATTCAGATGAATTTTGGTCCCTCTAAGTAAATTATTTGCTTGTATTCTACCTACTCTATTATCTACAAATCAGAAAACTGTCTATTTCAGACAGGGGAAATTTGGGTCCATGAGTACGGAATGATAAACTGTATCTCTGTGCATGTACTTCTTGAGGACTTCCTAGCATGTCAGCTGTCCAGGTGCTTCTTAGAGATGGAGTATGATTAGACTCCATTATGAAAGGAAGGAAACAGGGGCCAGTATTCACTGCTGCTCCTTTAACAATGAAATGGCTGATGCACCAGGTATTTTAAGCAGGCACAGTGGAGGACTGTGGCCTAAACCGCTGAACAAACTCCTCACCCATATGATGCTTGCTGTACTCTACATCTTACATATTATAGCCATTGGGTACTTGTTTAACCAGTTACCCTTTCTTCCTTCACTGGACTGTGAGCTCTTTGAAGGCAAGTTCTGTTTTGCTTATTTTCATATTTCTTCTATCATTTTTGCACAGTGCTCTGCATTTAATAGATGCAATGGTATAAAATATGTTAACAAATACATTTCATAGTATTTAAAATTCATATAGTAATTTTAGGGTTTTCAAAGTATTTACCCCCTAAAAAGGATATACAGTATTTCTTTAAGGCATTTTGATTTATTAAATACACTTTGCATATATTAAAAATATGTATAGTGCCCTGCACAATACTTTTACACACAGCTGATGCTTAATAAATGGTAGTTCTTGTTCTTATCATCTAATTTGATCTTTTCAAAGCTATGAGTTAGGAAGGCAAGGAAAAAGTTTTATTGTCCTCAATGTTTACATACGAGGAAATGAAAATTCAGAGAAGCAGTTTGCTAAAAATCTCAGGCTTGCTCATGGTAGAATACGAGAATGACTAACTTTTAAAATTCTTAATTTGTACTTTTTCCTCTTTCTTAATGCATTCTATTTCTCACGTATCATCTCCCTCCCCAGCAAGCCTATGAAGATTGCTGTGGTTGGAATGAAATTTGCTTTAAAGTTCCTCCTTACAGTAAGCTCCACCCAAGCCACACTATGAGTTGGCCACCTGAGCCACGGGGACTGTACTGAGGACGGTGACAGGCACAGGGCAGGGAGGAGGATTTCACACATAAACCTAACGTATATACTACATCTCCTTCTTCCTCCCCCTTCTAGAATATTTACACAGCTTCATTTTCAAACATGAAATTAAACATTTGGAGATTTGGGTAATTTATTTATTCAGACAAGACCAGCTGAAATGCAGCATCTGTTTTCCTGAGAGCTTCTGCATTCACAAAATTGTACATCTGGGTTCTCCGATGCAAGTGGAGCAACGCTCATTCGTTAGACAAATGTATACATCACTCTGCTTAAGAGCGCTTGGTCTTATTCAAAGGCCAAAATGAGACATGTGTGATCTCCATCTTATTACTTAGTTATTAAACAGATATTGATTGAATGGCTACCAAGTTGCCAGGTACTAGAGGCTTCAGGAATCTCAACAATTTTTTGGATCATACTTTATCACATATGTATGTAACACACACACAGAGTATTGGTGTGAGTGTATGAGAAGAATATTTCTTTTCCTCTAATAGGTAACCTTTTAGATGCCAATTACAAGGAGCTGTTTTAGGCCTTTTTCTGACATCAAGAAAACACAGCCTTGATAAAGAAGGCAATGGATTTTTGAAGGGTGGTTACAGTGCTCATTTTGTAATACGGCTTTCCTGTCATAACCCCTTATTTGGGTGAAATTTCTCTGATCAAGAAGAGTCTGTAAAGAAGAGGCCCCTTGCCAGGCATGGTGGCTCATGCATCCCAGCATTCTGGGAGGCTGAGATGGGCGGATCATGAAGTCAGCAGATTGAGACAATCCTGGCTAACACGGTGAAACCTCGTCTCTACTAAAAAACACAGAAATTAGCCAGGCAGGGTGGTGTGTGCCTGTAATCCCAGCTACTCGGGAGGGCTGAGGCAGGAGGATCACTTGAACCCAGGAGGTGGAGGTTACAGTGAGCCGAGATCATACCACTGCACTGCAGCCTGGGTGACAGTGCAAGACTCTGTCTCAAAAAAAAAAAAAAAAAAGAAGAGGCCCCTTGTTACTGTACCCGTGGCCACTGGTGCACCAGTCTCTAATGAGCAGGTGCCAATATGCGAAGAGATCATAGAAGAGGATGTGGTCACAGATGATGCTTTCCTACTGCTCCATATATGCAGAAGAAAAGCCAAGACATCAATCCCACGGCAATGTTCTGTGGCACTGACTATTCCTATTCCAGCAGGAGATGATGGGAGATGTAATCATTTTCTCTAATATATGCTAGTGCAGTGGAGTGTCCGTGGTCAATGCACTATTGTTACCAGTCACTGCCTTTTTACTGGTACTGATAATGGGCTTCCTCTGTGTCTCAGCTAGAAGTGTGAGTCGGTAGACTTCCTTTGCCCTTACAATTGATAAATGACTGTTGGCAGTCAAATTAGGACCAGCAGAGTTGGGAATCCAAGTGAACCTCATATGTAATATTTAAAATTACAGTAACTAACCTAAGTCTGCAAAATTCAACTCTGCTGCCAGCAGTTGTGACACAGAACCCTAGTTCTAAATGCCCTGGGGTCGCTGACTAACCAGATGTTTACTGAAATATTCTTTGAAAGATGACTTTAAACAATTTTTAAAAAACTAGTTTCTTAATACTTGTGATAGGAACAGAAAATATGTTCTTAGTTAATTTTTTTTGTTTTTGAGATGGAGTTTTGTTCTTGCTGCCTAGACTGGAGTGCAATGGTGCAATCTCGACTCACTGCAGCCTCCACCTCCTGGGCTGAAATGATTCTCCTTCCTCAGCCTCCCTAGTAGCTGGGATTGCAGGAGGGCCACCATGCCTGGCTAATTTTTGTATTTTTAGTAGAGATGGGGTTTCACCATGTTGGCCAGGCTGGTCTCAAACTCCTGACCCTCAAGTGATCCACCCACCTCGGCCTCTCAAAGCGCTGGGATTATAGGCATGAGCCATTGAGCCTGGTCTAAAGTACTTAATTTTGACCTTCAAAAATGAGAACAACTTACTCTTTGCAGAGAAGTGTATCTCTAAAAGTATTTATAAAAATACGACTAAATTTACTGCTTATTAAATTTGACTTCAAAACTTTCACTGAACTGTCTTGAAACTTCCAACATTTTGGTGGATGTAACCATGTCTGTTAATTGTTTTACAATTCCAGTATAATTGAAGGCATTTAGAGTTTTGAATGCTTTTTTACTGCAGGAGAAAATTTAAGTAGCCTCTTATGCATGTATTTCAAACATGGTACTGAATTTCACTGAAAAGTCCTGTAATTTCATGGTTTTTTTTTTTTTACAATAAAAATTTTTGCTTTACTTTTTAGGTCTGCCAAAACTTACTGATATGTGTGTGCTTAATGCAGATGTGGTCTCAAATTTGAAAGTGGTGCAACCCACTCATCCGTGAAGCCCTCTACACCGCTGGTATAAATCGTCAACTTTGGGGACAAATATAGCCTGAGAAAGGTTCACAGAACAGCCACAGAGCTGCCTTTCAACTTAGGAAGAAACACGTATGAAGAAGACTTAAATTTACATATACTAATGATCAAAAGACTAAGGCAAGTCTCACTTTCAAGAGAGACATGAACATTTCTCAGTCTCATTCCATCTAACTCCAGTGTAACTGCTACCCTTTAAGGAAATTGTCCCTTATTTTCTGGTCAGATTATCAGCTCTCTTCTTTTTTTTTTTTTTAATTGTACTTTAGGTTGTGGGGTACATGCGCGGATCTTGCAAGATTGCTGCATAGGTACACGCATGCCATGGTGGTCTGCTGCCTCCATCCCCCCATCACCTACATCAGGCATTTCTCCCAATGTTATCCCCTCCCCAACCTCCCCCTCCCCCCCACTGTCCCTCCCCTAGCTCCCCCACTCACCAACAGATCCCAGTGGGTGATGTTCCCCCTCCCTGTGCCCATGTGTTCTCATTGTTCAACACCCGCCTAAGAGTGAGAACACGCGGTGTTTGGTTTTCTGTTCTTGTGTCAGTTTGCTGAGAATGATGGTTTCCAGATTCATCCATGTCCCTGAAAAGGACATGAACTCATCCTTTTTATGGCTGCATAGTATTCCATGGTGTATATGTGCCACATTTTCTTCATCTAGTCTATCATTGATGGGCATTTGGGTTGGTTCCAGGTCTTTGCTATTGTAAACAGTGCTGCAATGAATATACGTGTGCATGTGTCATTATAATAGAATGATTTATAATCCTTTGGGTATATACACAGTAATGGGATTGCTGGGTCAAATGGAATTTCTATTTCTAGGTCCTTGAGGAATCGCCACACTGTCTTCCACAATGGTTGAACTAATTTACACTCCTGCCAACAGTCTAAAAGTGTCCTATTTCTCCACATCCTCTCCAGCATCTGTTGTCTCCAGATTTTTTAATGATCACCATTCTAACTGGTGTGAGATGGTATCTCAATGTGGAACCAAAAGACAGCCTGCATAGCCAAGACAATCATAAGCAAAAAGAACAAAGCTGGAGGCATCACGCTACCTGACTTCAAACTATACTACAAGGCTACAGTAATCAAAACAGCATGGTACGGGTACCAAAACAGAGATACAAACCAATGGAACAGAACAGAAGTCTTGGAAGTAATGCCACACATCTACAACTATCTGATCTTTGACAAACCTGACAAAAACAAGCAATGGGGAAAGGATTCCGTTTAATAAATGGTGTTGGGAACACTGGCTAGCCATGTGCAGAAAGCTTAAACTGGACCCCTTCTTTATACCTTACACTAAAATTAACTACAGATGGATTTAAGATTTAAACATAAGACCTAACACCATAAAAACCCTAGAAGAAAACATAGGCAATACCATTCAGGACATAGGCAAGGACTTCATGACTAAAACACCAAAAGCAATGGCAACAAAAGCCAAAATAGACAAATGGGATCTAACTAAACTCCAGAGCTTCTGCACAGCAAAAGAAACAATCATTAGAGTGAACTGGCAACCAACAGAATGGCAAAAATTTTTTGCAATCTACCCATCTGACAAAGGGCTAATATCCAGAATCTACAAAGAACTAAAGCAGATTTACAAGAAAAAAAAAAAACCCATTCAAAAGTGGGTGAAGGATATGAACAGACACTTTTCTAAAGAAGACATTCATGAGGCCAACAAACGTATGAAAAAATGCTCATCATCACTGGCCATTAGAGAAATGCAAATCAAAACCATATCAGCTCTCTTCTGTTAATCCTATGACACTTATTCCTGTGTGCTTTCAACTACTCTCAGCTGGGTAAGGCCTGGCTGCCTCAATAATCCTGATGATGGTATTTCACACAATTAGAGAATATTAACTTTCACAAACGACTTTGGACTTCATTATCTCATCTGTCATAACTTTGTGACAGAGATGGAGCAGAAGGAACAGTTCCCACCTTACAGGTAGTGACCGATACGTGTTGAAATTCAGAGGTTTGCCGTTGGAAATAGGGACCTACTAGAGTCCTCTCTGTATCTACTCTAGTGTACTGTACACAGTCAGCACTTAATAAGGATTCAATTACTTGGCTTGACTTTAATGATAATGATTAGATGACCAGCCATTTTTCTTCAAGCAACAGGTCCTCAACTGGAGGACTATGAGAGAGAGAAAGATACTAGAGAATTGTTTATCTTGTAGTGAGGTATCTAGAGTCATCCAGAATACAATCTTTTCTAATCTATTTGAAAATAGGCTAGATTTCTACCTATTTAGAATTGTTTTAAAGAGAACCTACTTAACATAGAGAGGAAGGTTGGGAGCATGACATTTAAAGTTAGCGTGGCTTCCAGACAGTTCTCCTTACTGAGTAAAGAGAACCCACCAAAAGGAAGAAAGCAGCAGCCTAAATCAGTGCTTTGCAAACTGTAACATGCATAAGCATCACCAGGAGAGTTTGTTAAAATTCTGTTGGTCTAGGTGGGGCCTGATATTCTGTTTTTCTGTTTGTTTCTCTATTCTTTTGAGACAGAGTCTCACTAAGTTGCTCAGGCTGGAGTGCAGTGGCACAATCATAGCTCACTGTAACCTTGAGCTCCTGGGCTCAAGCAAGGCTCCTGTCTCAGCCTATCAAGTAGCTAGGACTACAGGCACACGCCACTATGCATAGCTAATTTAAAACATTTTTGTAGAGACAGGGTCCTGCTATGTTACCTAGGCTGATCTCAAGCTCCCGGCCTCAGACGATTCTTCCACCTTGGACCCCAAGGTGCCGGGGATTATGGTGTAAGCCACTGCACCCGGGCAGGATTCTGTATATCTAGTAAGCCCCCAGGTGATGCCATGTTGCAGGTCCTCAGACCACACTTTGAGTAGCAAGGGTCTGAAGTGTCTCATATACACTTGTATAAGAGAAAATTTGGTATGGAAATCTGAATTTTTTCACAGGTAAGTAAAGGAGGTTGTCTATACTACATAAAATGTTCTACAAAGGATTCACCACTAGGATTCTTAATACAGAGCTCATACTCAACAATGAACTTAAAAATCATACAGATTTTTAAAAATTTTTTTAAAAAAGGTTTGATTCACTTAAAGGAACACACTTTCAGGTGAGGGATACGTAATAGTCGATGCACTGCTGCTCTTCAGGGGGGTCCTTGGCTGAGCCTAAGCTATTGTTCTGTTTACGACTTGCTAATAATAGGATTTGACTGAAAGCCTGCACATTGAAAATGCAGTAAACACCAATTCTGAGTATTCTTGGTAGCAAATTCTGCTTTCAAGTTTATTGAAAGCATCCCAAATTCTTTGCTTTATCATTTCATTCATTCAATCAATATTTATTGAGTATCTATTATGTGCTAGACACTGTTATGGATGTCAGAGAGACAGCAATGGAAAAGACAGACTAAGTCACACTGTTCATGGAGTGTATCTCCTAGAGAGAGGACAGACAATAACAGCAGACAGATGGTAGGGCGTGGTGGGCTCACACCTGTAATCCCAGTACTTTGGGAGACTGAGGCAGGAGGATTACTTGAGGCCAGGAGTTTGAGACCAGCCTGGCCAACATGGTGAAACCCCCATCTCTACTAAAAATACAAAAATTAGCCAGGCATGGTGGCAGGCACCTGTAGTCCCAGCTACTCAGGAGACTGAGACAGGAGAATCGCTTGAACCCAGGAGGTGGAGGGTGCAGTGAGCTGAGATCACACCACTGCACTCCAGCCTGGGTGACAGAGCAAGACTCCGTTTCAGAAAAAAAAATGTAGATAGAGATATGAAGAAAGCAAAGCAGGGTTGTGAATTAGAGGATGATGCGGGGAGGATCAGCAGCTATTTTAGATCACTGAGGGCCTGTCTGATGAGATACTATTTGAACAAAGACCTAACTGCTGAGGATTATTTGATTGTATAAATCAAAACGATAGACAGTTTACTTTGCTAACAGTTAATACTCTTATATATTGTGTCCTATGTATATTTAATGACATACATTTCTTCTCTAGATCAAGTTATAGGACAAGGCTTTGGGATAAGAAAAACAGAATATTTTTCAGGTCTCTCTGATGAGTTATTGTTTCTTATTATAACGTTTTAAATGAGGTACCAGTCCAAGACATGAGACCCTAAAATGCTGCTTTAAATGTTTATGGTAAAGAGGTTACTGAGTATAGAAAATAAACTTAGACTCTGAAGTCAGATTTAGTTTTAAATATGGATTTTGAATCCACAGAATTACTACCTGCGTGGGCTTGGGCAAGTCACTTAACCTTTCATGATTCTCAGTTTTTACCCCTATAGAGGCAGGAGCATTACATCTTGCATATTTTAAAGGAGGTTAATTTTTTAAAAACCTGGTACACGTAGGTACTCAACTGTAACTAGCATTTTTCCATAGAGATGAAAGCGACATGCAGTGTCTGACCCAACGTGGGGTGCTGCCTATTGGTTTCCTTCCCTGTTTATCTGCATTATCAATTTCTCTGTAATTTTTCATTTCTTCCCATAAACAAGAGTTGATGGTATGTGCATTTGTGCTTGACAGAATTTCATAGGACTCGTTTCATCAATTCATGATTTGCTTCAAAGCTTCGAATCTAACCCAGTTTTGAGATAACTGGGAAACGAAACTAAGTCGGAGGGACAAATGCAGCATTGTCAGAGAAGCGAAAGCCATTCTGAAGTTGTCTGAAGTTTTTCAGCTAACATCATCTTTAATCTCCTATGCCCTTCTTCCCAGATAATCAGAGCTGTGCATGAAAAGTGCTGAGATAAACTAATGGGAAACAGGATACTACAAAAGACATTTGCAAGCGCCCATGTAATTTACTGCATGTCTGGTTTGTTTTACTTTCCATAATCTTCCTGTTGCTCTAGGAAATTTGTCTCTTCTGGCAACCTTTGGACCTCTTTTGGCCAGGGAGTCCTAAAAAGCATTTGAGGGCAGGTGAACAGCTACCAAAGCGTTCTGAGCAAGGAGCAGGTACAGGCCTCGCTTCCTGTGTCACATCTGAGGCGTCAGCACAGTATCCTGAATACTTGTTTGAGAGAATTATCCCACATGTAGGCAACCAAGAGGCTGCCAGTGCATTCAGATATACGTGACTCCCAACATATTTCTGAAGGTAATTTACATGAGTGAACCACTAAAAGCCTCCTTCTCAATTAACTGTACCCCCTGGGGAAAAGCTATGCAGGCCTGCATAAGTGTGGGAACAACATAAAGGTGTTCTCTGTGCCAAAAAGGGGATTGAGCTTTATGGAAAATCCCCAAAAGGACCATCTGGCGGCATAAATTATCCATTTAAAAATGGCTGGTGTGAGTTAATGACACCAAAGTCACCACGAACATGTGCAACATTCTTCAGTTGAGTTTTAATGTCCCCCTCAGGCCTTGTTGCAATTATGACTTTCTACGCTGAATATGGCCAAACGTACATTTATCCACTGTCCTCCATCACTCCCTATAAACAGATACCATGAAACTGCATTTTTCTGTAATGAAATGGGGATAGAGAATGGAGAGTCAGTCCAGGAGGGTAACTGTGAGGGATTCTAGGAATATACATATGTACACACACACACACCCGCACACGCACACGCGCACACGCACGCACACGCACACACACACACACACGCACACGCACACACACACACCCCTACCTCTTACCAAAAAGGATTCAGCCATTAAACTTTAGTTGTTTAATGACTACAAAGGATTCAGGTATTCAAATGTTAAAATTTATGATCGCTTGAATCATAATGTACAGATTGCTCTGAATAAAAGAGTCACTAGGTCAAAGTACTCTATAATCAATCAACCTCCCCGGCCCCCAAATATACCCAGAGGAAGTAAATGTAAGGACCTAGACTTCAGCCTCAAGATGGGGGAGCTCTGAGTACCTCAACCTAATAAAGCAGCTTCAATATGCACAAAAACGCACAATAATCGAGCACAAATGAACCAAGCCTATATGTTTAATTCTGATTTTCACTGAAGCAGGTAAATTGGCTAGGGCTCTAATTAGCCTTTGAAAAGGGGCTCAAAGAACTTTTACATCTTTTAATTTTTTAATAGCACATAAACTTTTCATTGGCACTACACAGAGGTCATGCTGACGATGCAGGTAGTGGCAGCTGGAGTCAGCATTTTCCTTCTGATTTAGGACTAGGACTGTTTCTTAGGCACTTTAGGCGAGCTGATGTGAACACAAATGTGGAGAAAAGACGACGCGTGACCTTCCTAGAACCACCACCACACCTTGGGTGCTGTATTTGGTACTGATTAGAAACAGAAGGCACGGAAGACTAACACCACCATCTCGGCACTTCCCATAGCAACATATAATGATCTGCTTATGTGTCTGTTTCCCACCTCTGACTGAATTCCTTGAGAGCAGGGGCCATAGCCTTTCCAGCCATCCTTGAGTTCCCAGAACCTGGCATAGTGCTTCATACAGAGAAAGTTCCCAACAAAGACTATGGAATGAGTGAATCAATGAGTGAGAGACTAGGCGAAGAGATAATAGCAGGGGCAATATAAAAGACATGGCCAGTGGGCCTGAGGGGGTTTTTGTTTTGTTTTTGATTATGATACAGTAAAACTAACTTGATCAGGGAGATAGGTACTTCTGTGCATGTTGACGGTTATATAGATCACTGTCACCACCACAATCAGGATGCAGAATGGTTCTATCACCCCAACGTCTCCCCTGTGCTACACCTTTATAGTCACACCCCGTGAGCATTGTCTTTTGAAAAAAATTTTAGGGAGGAAAGAAGGGAGCTAAGATTTGTAGAGGAAGAGGTTGGTTCAGAGATTTCCTTGGTGCTCATCTGTATTGCAGGGAATTACTCTAAAGCAAAGGCTGGGGAAGGATGGCCAGAGAACAGTTTTTTTACTTACTCTATGCTAGGTAGTAGCTATGCTAGGAAACAGCTATTAGTACTCTCAGATTATAAAAAAGGGAGACACAGGCTCAGAGAGGCTAGGTAACTTGCCCACAATCACATAGCCAGCAGGAGTTGAAGCCAGGATGCCACTCCAACTGTCTGATTTCAAGGCACATACTCAATCCTTTATACCCATTGGACCTGCCATATTCAGGAAGCCATTGGAGAAGATTCCCTCTAACCCCGTGTTAGACATCCATAAGGGTTTCAAAAGTTCATTTTACTCCCAAGACTCCAGAGCCAAGACTAGACTACCCCAAGAGATTAGGCCAGCAGTCATTCTTTGTTTAGTTTAGTAAAGATCAGAATAAAGAGAGTTGTTCCATTTAAATAGAAAAATAATCATGATGATATCCAGTAATAGGAAAAATATTGCAAAGTGTCCTTATTATATCAAAATCTGAGTCCAAACTGTAGCACAAGGAACCCAATCTTCTTTCGAACATTATCAGTCCTGCTGAAAAAGCTGATAGATTTTTATTAGGATTATTAAAAGATAATTTTAAAAACTAAACCGAAAGGTAGTATTAAAAACAAAACCAAAAGCAAATCAAATGCTGGATTGTGGTGTGGGGAAATACGTAAGAGCAGAAAATCATACACCATCTCACTGGTCTTACATTTCGGTTTCATTACTACTACTGCTTTGCACAACCATCCTTTTATGAATGTGGCAATCAGATTACAATACAAACAAGGGTCCATCCTGAAAAAGTGAACTACCTTGAGCTTGCTTTCTTCACTCTTCTGCACGGCACGGGACCCCACACGCATTTTCCAGTTTCACCGTGTTAGCTTAGCCACAAGCCTGTGCCCCCCACGGTGCTTACCTGGCTCCACTTCATGCCATCCGCTTGACTCACTGCCACTTCCTGGGGGAGCGCCCTTGGCCTGTATAAAATGGCTCTTCACCAGGACTGTCCATTTCATCCTCCACAGACTTGAGGCGCTTTGTGGAGCTGAAATAACAAATGGGTGCATGTTTAAAAGCAATCGAAACCACCTTTCTCTTGGACACTGCACCTCTGGTTGAAAGCAAGCCAAGGGAGGAAGCAATTGGGCAACTTAGTGTAGTTCTAGGGCTCCTTTTAAACCCCTGTTCAGTCTGATGAGTCACTGGATGTAGAACAAAGTCTTGGGTCTGTGTCGTTCCAAGTGCCTGAGTTTGATTTTTATTGTCAATCAAGTTGCTGCTGCTGCCACATCCTGTTCCTTTTTCCTTTGAGGAATGGGTAGCTGGCTCCAGCTCCTGTCTCCACCTGGAAGTGCTGGGAGTAAGCCCACATATTTCCTGTCTCCACAGGTGGTGGCTGGGCCCTGGCCATCAGCAATAAACCTGGGCATCAATTTAACCCCTACTGGAACCTCAGAAAGGATAAAAATTAAGACTTGTGATCCTTCAAGAAAAGCTTGGCTTAGGCCAGGCACGGTGGCTCATACCTGCATTCCCAGCACTTTGGGAGGCTGAGGCAGGCAGATCACACTTGAGGTCAGGAGTTTGAGACCATCCTGGCCAACATGATGAAACCCTGTCTCTACTAAAAATGCAAAAATTAGCCGGGTGTGGTGGCGGGTGCCTGTAGTCCCAGCTACTTGGGAGGCTGAGGCAGGAGAATCGCTTGAATTGGGGAGGTAGAGGTTGCAGTGAGCAGAGATCACGTCACTGCACTCCAGCCTGGGTGACAGAGCAAGACTCTGTCTCAAAATAAATAAATAAATAAATAAATAAAAATAAATAGAAATGCTTGGATTGCTTTTTTTTTCTTTGCCACGTTTTCCCACATTCCACTTGAAGATGTTCATTCAAGAAAACATTTACTGCACAGCTAGTCCAGGTCCTGCTGTAAACACTAGAAATAAATCAGTGAACAAAACAGAGAAAAAGGAAGGAGGACGGTGTGCATTGCGCTCTGTAGAACAAGGGGCATAAAGAAACAGTGGCCCAATGCTTTTTATGTGCTTTCTCTATACAGAGATTATCAAAACAAAGTTTTATTCCATCAGGGTAGAGATTTTCATTTTTTGGAGAAGTATGATCAAGAAACTTCCAGAATATCTATCATTTCCTCCAGCTGAAGGACTGAATTTTCCCCTGATTTGAGGCTTCAGGAGTGAAAAGGTGAAATGCTGCCTGCTGTTATGCTTGCTGTAGCTGTTTTAACTGAATGACACAAAATCAGGAAGTTTGGGGGCAGTGATACAACTGTCCAATCTACCCATGTTATTAGAATGTGTAGATTTCATACCTAGTGGGCGTACTTGTTGGGAAATCTCTTCCTCACGTGTCAGGGTACAGAATTTTTCATATGTTTCATTCACGAAATACCTACTGTGTGCATCCTACATGCCAGGTCCTGTGCAAAGTGCTGGGATATAGAGATGAGTCAGACATGGAGACAGAGAGGCAAACAAAACTGTGCAAAAGAGAAATACAGAAGTTATGATGGAACCACACACAGGGTACAGTGGGTCACATGATGGAGACAGTGATGAACCAGGGGTTTGGGAAAGGCTTCCTGGAGGAAATGGCTCCTGAGCTATCCTCAAGAGTGTCAGGGAGACAGGGAAGAATGAAGGAAAGGGCAGAGGCAGGGCTGCTATTCAGCTGATGTACCACTCAGGCAGCCATTTGGTTTTAAAAATATTGTCAGTGTCACTGTCTCAAACTCCAGTACATTTCTTCCAACCTGGCCTCCCCTTCTTGTCCCAGGATACCCTCACAGTCTGGAATCTAAAGGGTTAATGTCTGGCATATCAGGAGCATTCCAGGACCTAGTCAAAGAAATCCCTGCAAGCAGGGCGGCGTCCGTTCTAATAGGTATGCTCGTGTCACACAGGTTATCAGATATTTTGAACATAACCCCCAGCAGGGAGGAGCACATCAGGAAGAAGCCACATTGTGAGTGAAGTGTGATATGTTCCGAGACCTGCCAGCTGTTTAGGATGGCTGAAGTGGGGAAGAAGGGCACAGCGAGTGAGGAGCCTGGAGGTTCTAGAAGATACTGCATGTCTAGACTTTCTCCTATAAGCAATGGAGACTCCCTGAAATAGTCTAAACAGGGAATGACAGGTGAGCTATATTTTAGAAAAGTTACTTTGGTAATTGTGCAGATGATAGGTTTACAGAGGCAAAGGGGAAAATAAGAAAATGGAGCCTAGGGCAGGGAGACAGTTAAGCTGTTGCAGCAATCTGAATGAAAAAATGTGGAGGGCCAATTTATGGCAAGAAATTCTCATTATTAATGTTGGCATTCCAGTATTCTTAGCCATTAAGTTCTATTCTCATTAAAGCCAGACCACAGGAAAGCAACGTAACTGTGCCATGCTAGCTTAGTACTCAAAGGAAATGCCTTTAATAGCTTATTTAACGTTCTTTGCTTGGCTTTCCTTGAAGTTCAATGAAAAATAGCCACTGAAGAACTTTTCTATATTTTATGCAAAACTACATCTAATGGGAGTCCTTTATAAGAGGATATACACAGAGAATTCTTTACAAAACATAACCAGAAAAAGATGGTCTCTTTGAACAAATTTCTCTTGGTCCCTTTTATTAGAAATGCAAACTATATAACCCTTTGTGCCTTGGCAACCAGGAAGCTCAGGCTAAACTTAAGGCATAACTCTTGGTTTAGGCTCTTGCTATAACAAGTTTTTCTAAATGGTTTCTGGCCTCTTTCCTCATTCAATATTACCTGTTGTGTTTTAAAATTGAAAGCCACTTGAAATCATCTCGGAAATAGAAAGAATGCATATGAGAAAAAAATAAATATTTCCCTGAAGTACTCTGGCAAATAAAATGAGAAGCCCGGGCCGGGCGCGGTGGCTCACGCCTGTAATCCCAGCACTTTGGGAGGCCGAGGCGGGCGGATCACGAGGTCAAGAGATCGAGACCGTCCTGGTCAACATGGTGAAACCCCGTCTCTACTAAAAATACAAAAAAATTAGCTGGGCGTGGTGGCGCGCGCCTGTAGTCCCAGCTACTCGGGAGGCTGAGGCAGGAGAATGCTTGAACCCGGGCAGCGGAGGTTGCAGTGAGCCAAGGTCGCGCCACTGCACTCCAGCCTGGCGCCTGGTGACTGAGACTCTGTCTCAAAAAAAAAAAAAAAAAAAAATGAGAAGCCCGTATGTTCTGATGGGGCTGTAAGATCTGCAGGGAAAATGACTAGATACTTTTTAATCTCTAGTGCCTACCACGGTGTCTGGCTAATAGAAGATACTAAAAAATTGTCGAATTGGGCTACTGAGTTAGAAACAGCCATATGAATACCTGCGACAAGCATTCACCCAAATATCCAATTCCATCTAGCGTCAAAGGCCAACTCCATTGTCCATCATTCGCCCATTATGGATACTTTTCTGAGTTTTTAAAGTTTTTTATTTCCTTGGCATCCTCTAATAAAATGCAAATACTCCAAGCCAGTATTAAATTCTAGAGTTGAAAGATTCTCTAGTTATCAGCTGATGCCTTAGTTTGAAAGCAAGGACTTTCAGAAGTTGACAAAATAGGGCTGGGCATGGTGGCTCACACCTGTAATCCCAACACTTTGGGAGGCCAAGGCAGGAGGATCACTTGAGGCCAGGAGTTCAGAGACCACCCTGGGCAACATGGCGAGACCTTGCCTTTACAAAAAAAAAATATTTTTTAAGTCAGTCATGTGTGGTGGAAGATGCCTATAGTCCTAGCTGCTCCAAAGGCTGAGGCAGGAGAATCACTTGAGCTCAGGACTTCGAGGTTGCCATGAGTTGCTATCACTGCACTCAGCCTGGGTAACAGAATGAGACTCGGTCTTTACTGGAGGTATAAAAAAGATAAATGTCTGGAGGGTGGAGGGACAGCATGGAAAAAAGGAAAAGATCAGGAACCATGCAAGTTAGGAAGCACAGGCGGAGGCTTCCAAGACAGTTTATTGACTTCACAAACTTTTGACAGCTGGCTTAACTTGATAAAGTTTTTTGGAATAAAAAATGCATTTTCTCCCTTTTTTTTTTTTTTTTTTTTTTTGGTGTGTGACAGAGTCTTGCTCTGTTGCCCAGGGTAGAGTGTAGTGGCGCGATCTCAGCTCACTGCAACCGTTGCCTCCTGAGTTCAAGAGATTCTCCTGCCTCAGCCTCCTGAGTAACTGGGACTACAGGTGTGTGCCACCACGCCTGGCTAATTTTGGTATTTTTAGTAGAGACGGGGTTTCATCACGTTAGTCAGGCTGGTTTCAAACTCCTGACCTCAGGTGATCCGTCGCAATTGCAGCTCACTGCAACCTCTGCATCCTGGGTTCAAGCGATTCTCCTGCCTTATCCTCCCAAGTAGCTGGAACTACAGGCGTGTGCCACCATGCCTGGCTCATTTTTTTCTATTTTTAGTAGAGACAGGCTTTCACTGTGTTAGCCAAGATGGTCTCAATCTCCTGACCTCGTGATCCACCTGCGTCAGCGTGAGCCACCGCGCCGGGCCTACATTTCACTTTCTATGATGTGACGATGTTTACCCTGAAGGGGTACAGAACTTACAGTCAGCACCACTGCATCACATCTATCTACCTACCTGTCTAGCTACTGAAATGAATCAGTCATTGATTTTGGTTTCTTGCTGTTGGCTTTCTAACACACTCATTCTATTTTCCCAGAGACACTTGACAGAAGCAGGGAAGTATCTGTAAGATCTACACAGAAAGTGAGGATAAGTATTCTCCTAAGGAGTGATGCACTATCTCTTCTTGTGTGCGGAATTTTTTCTGATATTTCTAGCAATTCTATCTAAAAAATAAGGTAAAAGTATTACCTTAACTCCAAATATCTTCCTACTCTGGGTAAGGCCTAGAAGTCTTACTTAGCATTCGTAAGATCGCAAAATGCCTTAACTTTCCTGAATGTTCATAGGACCCTGAACTGAAAATTCCCACTTACTTTCCAGTCTCTACCACTAGACTATAAAGCCCCTCTCATCTGACTTTATACCCATGGTGCCTAGGACGGTATCTTTGTTGCTTACTAATAACGTTCGCTGCTGAATGGGAGTTAGACACTGTCATTCAAGGGACTTACAGTCCAGAGAGGGAGGCAGCACACAAGCAGGCCCCAAAGATGGTGAGAATGACTCAAGACGGCAAACACTAACCGTCAGGGAGGAGCAGAGGTGCTAGAAACGCCTCTTAGGATCTCATCTTCTATCGTTCCTTACTAGAAGCGTCAGTCCTACTCTCAAGAGGATTCTGTGTGAAAAGAGCATATTTGTAAAGTTCCAACAGAGCTGAGCGTGAATGGAGACTTCGCCGTTCACTAGGACTGTGACTTTGGTCAAGTTACTTAACTTCTTTGAGCTTTGTGTTGCACCACTGTTAAAATGGCAACACTGTGTATGTTGTAAAATTACCGTGAAGAATAAATCAGAACAGGCATACAACTCACCTAATACGGTGCCTGCCTCCGAGAAAGTGATCCATTCATATTGGCACAGCAGGAAGGCATATTGATTGACTGGTGAACATTTCTATATGTAAATCTGAGATATTCTTCTGGGCACACTTTCTAACCTGTACATCGTTAATTCTGCTGAATCTATGTATTTAAAGAATTTTTAAAAATCATCCTAGGAAGAGCCTAACGAGAGTAAAACAAACATATTACTGGGTTATTAACTTCGGATGCAGTTTCTAATTAGCTCCTTATCAGGGTTAGTTATTTGCAGAATATGAGAATGACACTAGCCTTTTAAATAATAATGAGCTTTCCTCTCAGAGAGTCACAAAAGATAACAAAACATAGCTGGAAAACTGTGTGAAAACATAAAAAGGAGGGAACACTGTTCGGGGGGTACATGGTACACGTATAGCACACATATGGAAAACAAACAGCCCATAAACTTTTAAATTAATCGCTGCCCCCAAGTATTTGCAAGCCTTTTTCATATTGACTGAGTGCAGTTACACACAATGTCTCTTCCATCAGCAAACATTCAAAATCCTCAAAATGTATTAACACCTGAATGTATTCACCATCTCTTTCTTCTATTATAAATATACTTTGGATGTGTGACTTTTTGTCCCCCTGAGAAGCTGATACTACAGGGAATTAAGGGGAACATTTAAACAACATGAAAGATGATGGCAGAATTTGGAAGTTACATTTAGGGAATACCTGTTTCCTTAACTGTCTTCAAGGTATTAGTAATGACTAAGTTGATTTTTTTTTAAAGTAGTGATGTTTAAAATACATAAAGGCAAGGTAAGAACAAGTGTCCACCAAGGAAAATGTCTTTAATTTGGGCATTGTTTTAAATCATAAGACGCACGTACTTGCTTTAGGAGGAATATACCTTTGTCAGACATTTTTCTGCAAAGTACACAAACATCAAAGATCGTTCTGCACCATTCTATTCTTTGTTGTCACAGTCCAGTGCCAAAGCCAATTTGTAAAAGAATATTGTGGGTTTAATGCCTAATCCCTTTCCCTCTGGTACAGGTTATCTAGAGACAACATGATCTTGCAAAAATGCTTCATTTTGATTTCGGCTTTGTGACGTTAAGGGAAGCAGGAAACCCCAGAATCATTATCAGGTTACACTACTCTAGCTTTACTTTTTTGAAGGTCTCTCAATACAATGGGGTCTGTGGTCTGGCCCCACCCTCACTTGAGGTTATACGAGTGACTGCTTCCATTTGTATAACCTCACACCAGGATATCAAACAGTTTTCATCTTTTAGGGCAACTCCAGTGAACTGGATATTGAGACCTTTGGGGGCTCAATGGGAAAAGAGCTGGCACGG
This sequence comes from Ateles fusciceps, assembly GCA_036589455.1. Classification (NCBI taxonomy): domain Eukaryota; kingdom Metazoa; phylum Chordata; class Mammalia; order Primates; family Atelidae; genus Ateles; species Ateles fusciceps. The sequence goes on along the minus strand of JAZHEH010002507.1, from coordinate 18,106,240 downwards.
AGCTGTAATGTCTGCTGTGGGCATGACACAGGGACTGTCACCAGTGTCCACTTCCTGCCAAACAAGCCAAAACATATGCCCTTTGCTGCACTCAAAACTTGTCCTTCATTTCCTGAGAACATGTTATGTTCATCATCCATCCTTCCTCTATGCCTTTGCTCATATTTTCACCCCACCCAGAATTCCATTACTTTTCCTTTCCATCTCGCCAACCCTCACCAAAATTTAGAGATAGAACCAAGGTACTCTTTCTGGATAAAGCCCTCTTTATTTTCAGCCTGTGTCACACAATTTAGTTCAGTTTTTTTACTGTCTCTGCCTCTGTGTATGTGTGTGTGTGTGTGTGTGTGTGTGTGCCGCGTATGTGTGCATGTGTACGTGTGTACGTGTGTGTGTGTGTGTGTGTGTATCCTTGCTACATGCATATTTGCTTTATCTCCGCAATGAGACTGACAGTCTGTTGGGGCTGAACCCACTACCTTGGTATTTGCTATTACTAAAGGCACACTGCTAAATGCACAGCAGGCCCAGAGTTAAAATCAAGGTGAGCAACCATGCAGCGTAACTTCTTCAAGAGCTGCCAATCAAATTACCTCGTAGAAGATGTGCTGGGTAAAGACCTCCTCATTGCTCCTGGACTCATGCTGTAGTATGAAGAACTTTCCAAATCTGAGAGAGAAAAATTTGGGCCAGTTCCTGCAGCTATTGGTGCTAGAATTAAGAAAACAAACAAAAATCAGTTAAGTTCTATGAATTAAAAAGTCAAGGAGAGCATGTTTCAGTGTTGCATTTAGCACATTTTTTTCCATTTCTATGGTAAGCTTATCCAAAATAATCAGTAATAAACTGACTCCAAAGGAATATTGACAATAAAAATAGTCTACACAGGAAGGGAATATTTTTTTCTAATATATCTTTCATCTTTTCTCTTTATGTAACAGTAAATTGTCACCAAGGTTGCAACATTCTTGGATGCTTTTAACAAAAATACTTCCCCACATTTTGTTCTTAAACTTTTCTTGAATGACCAGCCAAAACATTCCTTAGGTTTGTCTAACTTTATGTGATCCTGATAGCTTCTACTCATCTGTATTATGGAATTCTGTTTTGAACTTTGGTGAGAACAAAGTCATCTTTCTAAGCTGCCCATTCCCAGTTTCTTATAATATGAAATGTGTGGTTTCTTCTTACTCTGAACCACCTTTACATCTTGCATATATCTTAACTGAATATCTGCCCAACCTTGTAATTTAAGGCAGGTCCACAGTTTTTATGAATAAAGTTTTACTAGAGCATAGCCATAGCCTTTCATTTCCATATTGTCTATGACTGCTGCCACATTACACCATCAGAGACCATATGGCCCACAAAGCCTAACATATTTATCAGCTGGTCCTTTATAAAAGAATTTTCTGACCTTTGAGTTAATGTTGATTACTTGTGACTTTCGGAAATCACCCTTGTATGAGACTGATTCCTTGGATTTTCTGTCTTTGAGCCTTTAGATCCCTTGCTGACAATAGCTTAATAAATGTCTTTCAATGGACAAATAACATGTCCCAATTTTACAAAACAACTTTGCAAAATTAGTGGTGTAAATTATTAGTGCAAATCATTTTTTTGAAAGATTACATAAAAGCAGGAACAATAGATACTGCATTGAGGCACTGGTTTGAGAGCTAAGCCCACAGAATTTGACACAGGAATAAATCAATTACAGGTTAGTATCCATCAGAAGAAATAATAATAAGGAACATCATGAACCAGGGACTTTTATTCATCCAATGAATGCTTACTGAGAGCCTGCTACTGCCAAGAACTATGCTGAGCAAGGAAGGCACTCAGATGAAAGACATGGTCCCTACCCTTAAACAGAAAGGAAAGTCTGACAGATTAATTTTTTAAAAGTCTGAGAAGTCATTTGGTAGAGCTACAGGTGCTAACCTTACAATGAGGCTATGTCCCGATAAACTCATCATAAGTTAAGAATATCACGAGCTGAAAATGCATTCAATACACCTACCCCACCAAACATCTTAGCTTAGCCTACTTTTTTTTTTTTTTTTTTTTTTTTTCTGAGATGGAGTCTTGCTCTTTGCCCAGGCTGGAGTGCAGTAGTGCGACCCTGGCTCACTGCAACCTCCGCCTCCCAGGTTCAAGCAATTCTCCTGTCTCAGCTTCCTAAGTAGCTGGGATTACAGGCACATGCCACCACACCCGGCTAATTTTTGTATTTTTAGTAGAGACGAGGTTTCAACATGTTGGCCAGGCTGGTCTCAAACTCCTGACCTCAAGCGATTTGCCTGCCTTGGCCTCCCAAAGTGCTGGGATTACAGGCAGGAGCCACTGTGCCCAGCCTAGCCTACCCTACCTTAAATGTGGTTGGGACACTTACATTAGCCTAGACGTGGGCAAAATCATCTAACACGTAGCTGATTTTGTGTTGAATATCTCATGTAACTGATTGAATACTGTACTGAAAGTGAAAAACAGAGTAACTGTATGGCTACTTGAAGTATGATTTCTACTGAACACACATCACTTTCTAACCATCATAAAGCTGAAAATTTCAACTGGAATTATTGTAAACTGGGGACCGTCTGCATTCCTAAATTGATGTGGCTGCAAAGAAGTAAGTTATCTAACCCAACCTGGGGATAAGAAATTCAAGGGAATGGCCTCAGAAAATGTGAAGCCTGGAAACAATGTTAAAAGGACAAGGAGGAATTATGCAGCTGAAAGGAAAGGAGGACTTCTAGGTGGAAGAAACAGCATCAAGGGAAGAGTGCATAAAATGTCTACCGGACTTCTGATAGCCTGGTATGATGACATGGTGTAGAATACATGTGAGGAGAGGGAGGATGGTTAAGGTCAGGTTATGAAGGATCTGGCAGGTTTTTCTTTCTTTTTTTTTAGAGACAAGATCTCACTTTGTCACACAGGCTAAGTGCAGATACAGAGGTGTGATCATAGCTTACCGCAGCCTCCGGCTCTTGGGCTTAAGCAATCTTCCTGCCTCAGCCTCTGGAATAGCTGGGACCACAGGTGTGGTATGCCACAGTTGGCTAATTTCTTCAAAATTTCTTTCATAGAGATGGGGTCTTGCTGCCCAGGCTGGTACTGAACTTCTAAATACCATGCTGCCCAGGCTGGTATTGAACTTCTAAAATTCTAGTCTAACGCACTCCTCCTGCCTTTGCCTCCCAAAGCACTGGGATTATAAGCATAAGCCAACATGTGCCTGGTGGGATCTGGCAGGTTTCTTTAAGGAACATAAATTTGAATTCAGAAGATTCCCAAGTTTATAAGCTATTAAAGCATTTACCTCACCCCACTATAACTGGGGATTATATTACCAGCATCTAATATAGTCCCTGACACCAGGAGGCAGTCAGTACTAACACTGGTCAATAGAATGGGTTGCTGCATTGAGTTATATTCAATAGTCAAAGAAGAACCAGCAAAGTATGGGAATGCTATCACCAAATTTACATTTATCACCTAGAAACATCAGCGTGTCATGAGAGTAGGTATGGAGGGAAAGAGTAAGGGAAAGAGTGAATATAATCAGCGAACCAGAGAGGCCACTAGGACATGCATGCAAGATATAGTGAGGATGGGGTCTAAGCTCAAAGGATGGAAAAAAAAAATGCATCTGACCCCTGATGCAATTATTCAGGGGTGAGAATCAAGAGGTACTGACTGGCTGGGCACATGTGTGGTGGCTCATGCCTGTAATCCCAGCACTTTCGGAGGTTGAGGTGGGAGGATCGCCTGAGATCAAGAGATCAAGACCAGCATGAGCAACATAGTGAGACTGGGCCTCTACAAAAAAAAATTTTTTTAATTACCTAGGTATAGTGACACGTGACTTTAGTTCCAGCTACTTGGGAGGCTGAGGCGGGAGGATCACTTGAGCCCAGGAGTTTGACACTGCAGTGAATTATGATCATGCCACTGCAACTCAGGCCTGGGCAACAGAATGAGACCTCATCTCGAATAAAAATCTTAGAAAATGAATAAGTAAAAAGAAGACACGCTGACTTCTTGACTATTGTAATAATGGGAATGGGGGAGTATGGGATAATTCCCAGCATTAGCGCTGGGTAAACCAGGTAAATTGAGGTTGAGGTGTTGTAAGGGAACTATGGAATCAAGAGATGGTATGAGAGAATGTAACAATTTTCTAAGAATAAATACTTATTTGATTAATAGCAATGAATAAACCTTAAATCACAACTGTCAGTATATAAAAACAGTCACTGCTAAAGAAATGGAAGACTGAAATTCACATCTACTTTCTGAAATTCATACACATCTCTCAATGACAGGCTTTAAGGGAGGAAGAGCCTTTCATTTAAAAAAAAAATGCTGAGGCTTGACAATAAATGTAAACAGGGTTCTAATTAATAATTCTGATAGTCATTCCCGAATTTTGTTTTTATATTAAATTTATTTACATAATTTCCCCTTTTATTTCATGATATTTTATGTATGAAATAGGCCATGGAGGAGGGGTTGGGGAGATTACTCCAATATGAGCCTGGATCACTCATCCTCACTCTCAGTAGGCTGACATATATAGTTAGTACTTAATGCTTTGTGCCTTCCTAGCGATTAGAGATTCACACCTCTCATTAACTAAAGAAGAGTTACAAGGCTGATCAGTGTCATAGGTCTAGATTTAGATGTTTTTCACAAACGTCAGAAGGGAGTTGAGGCCTCAACTGGGTGGAGAAGCCGTTTCATTCCTGAGCATGGTGGACAGTGTCTGGCCCTCACTCCCTCACCCTTGGAAGGAAAGGAACACAGCGCACAGTGTGAATGTGAGGGATTTGATCAGGCAGAGAGAAGAAGAGGCCTCCTAGCTTTATATTTTATATAATACTGCACTTATATAATACTTTATCTGCACTTATATAATACGTTATCTATCCTAGAAAAATGTCTTTTGCCTTCTCTTTTTTAAATGTCAAGAGAGCCAGAATAGGGGAAGAAAAATAAAAAGCCTGTGTAAACATGGTGTGCCCACCTCCCAGACATTAAAAAATAATTAAGCCCATATAAATGGGCTTAACTTGCCCATATATATACTTCCTGTGAACCACTTAAGTACACTCTAATTGTAATGTAGCAAATGGCACCAGGTGGCCTGGCACTTCCCGAAAGTGTCTTATCAGACTTCTGATGAGTAACTTGAGAGCTTGGCAACTGGTTATGTGTGTCTTGAATTTTAAAACATCAGTAAGTTTCTGAAATGAGAATGGGTTTCACAACCTGAGTTAAATAAGCCTAGTAATTCACAGATCCAAACTCTGCCTTCCTCAAGAGTCTTATAAAGGAACATCTCCCTGCAACTTCCTGTAGGTATGAATCACATGGACAGTTAGCTTACTGGGTTGGATTCTGACTCAGTGACACTGTCACAGACAAAGAGAAAGCCTCACGCTTGAGGGGTGCAGTCCCTGTGAAAGTATCCCTGCAGTGGGTTGGAGATTCTCAGGACCTCTAACCTGGAGAAGAGAAAGAACCCTTTGTCAGGTCATGAAGAACTCAAGAGGTGGGGTTTAGGCAGGCCTTTTGGAGTACCCATGATAGCACGTTTTGATAAGCACTTTATTTACTGTACCTAATTTCATCCTCAAAACAAACTTCTCAGGAAAGTGCATTTTCTAGACGAGGAGAACGAAGCCTTGGAGTGAGATTACATAACTTGTCCTTGATTACAGAAAGACAGAGAGAGTCAGGGTTAAAATGCCAGGATGTCTGACCTCAAAACCTGGGCTTTTCTTACTGTGCCACACTGACTCTCATATGTAGTATTTGCCTTAAAGTTGAAATAATAAAAGGATATACAGTGTCTCTGTCCCCAAAACGTTTACAACCTAAGTGGAATACTAAAATAATACCTGAATATCTAATGCAATGCCGAACATGCTAAATTTCATAGGAAAAATGCAAAGAACGTGCTAGGAAAGTTGAAAGGAGTCATAGATCCCATTGGCTTGTGAGATCAGAAAAAGGTTTGATTCCAGGAAGAGTAGGCACTTAAGCTGAGCCTTTGAGGATGGTTCACATTTAAAGAAGCATAGGAGAAAGGAGAGGCTTTCTTGGCAAAGGACAAAGTATGTGCATAAGTTTGGAGCTAAGAAGTAAAGTGAGTGGTCTGTGGGATCCGGGACAGTTGCTGAGTAGGAAAATGGTAAGATCACTGTGAACCTGGGAACATTCATAATGCAACTGATGTGGTTGGGCTCTGTATCCCCAGCCAAATCCCCACCTTGAATTGTAATTTCCACGTGTCAAGGCTGGGACCAGGTGGAAGTAACTGAATCATGGGGGCAGTTTCCCCCATGCTGTTCTCGTTATAGTGAATGAGTTCCCCCAAGAGCTGATCATTTTATAAGCGGCTTCCCCCTTCACCCGGCACCCATTCTCTCTCCTGCTGCCCTGCGAAGAGGTGCCTTCTGCCATGATTGTAAGTTTCCTGATGCCTTCCCAGCCATGCAGAACTGTGAGTCAATTAAGTCTCTTTTCCTTTCCTTTTTTTTTCTTTCTTTCTTTCTTTTTTTTTTTTTTTTTTTTTGAGACAGAGTTTCTCTCTTGTTGCCCAGGCTGGAGTGCAATGGAGAGATCTCAGCTCATTGCAACCTCCACCTCCCAGGTTCAAGTGATTTTCCTGCCTCAGCCTCCTGAGTAGCTGAGATTACAGGTGCATGTCATCACATCTGACTAATTTTTGTAGTTTTAGTAGAGACAGGGTTTCTCCATGTCAGCCAGGCTGGTCTTGAACTCCCAACCTCAGGTGATCTGCCCGCATTGGCGTTCCAAAATGCTGGTATTACAGGTGTGAGCCACCACCCCCTGCCTAAACCTCTTTTCTCTACAAATTACCCAGTCTCAAGCATTTCTTCATAGCAGCATGAGAATGGACTAACACAGCATCCATATTCTGAATGCACAGAAGGGGGCTAAGATTTGGGGGAAATCAGAAGACTGATGCAAGTGTCCCAGCAGAAGGGAATGGAGGCCAAAACTCTGCTGTCGGGAAAGAAAATAGAATTTTTACAATGGATATTTCACACCTCCTCCAGGATAGCAAGATGGTCTAGGAGACCTGTTCCCAATTGTGCACATGGAAGGGCATAAATAAATGACCATATTCTTCTACCAAATATAAAACATCAATCAGTTTATGTAACACTGTATACTCCTTAACTAATAATGGCATTAAGTCCTTCTTTTGAAAATTAAGAAGCTAACAAAAGTTGTAGAGGGTTAAATGGTTTGTCCAATGTCACATAAATTCTGGCCTGCCCAGGTTATCACATTGGGTTTCTGAGGTTAAAGACTAACTGCCTTCTGGTGTGCTACGGAAATGATGCAGCCACTGCCAATCAAACGTGGGGGATGTTAGGGCAGGACTGGACCAACCACAGCACTGCCTTTTTGTTCCATTTATTGTAAAATCCAGTTTTGCTCCATTTGTAATGACTCTAGCTTTATCATTCTTTGTCTCATATGAAACATTTTTTCCTATCTAGACTGAGATGCATTTTGAAGGTTATAAAGAGATATCATGGGGCATATAAAGTGCTAGGCTAAGACAGGGAGAAATTGTCTAGATTCCCAGTCCTGCCAATAACCACCTGTTTACTTGGTTAAGTCACTGAAACTCTTTGGGCCTCATAATTCTAATAATAATTATGGCATAAATGCACCACCACCACCACTAACCAGTGCTGCCACCATCACCATCACAATTTATTAGGCATCATTTATGAACCAAAGTTAGGCTAAGGGTTCTAAGCACATCATCCCATTTACTCCTCACCAGAAGTTCCCAACCTTTTTGGCACCAGGGACCAGTTTCAAAGAAAACAATTTTGCCACGGATCAGAGCAGAGGGGTGATTTCAGAGCGAAACTGTTCCCCCCTCAGATCATCAGGCATTAGATTCTCATAAGAAGCCTGCAACCTAGATCCTTTGCATGTGCATTTCACAATAGGGTTTGCGCTCCTATGAGAATCTAAAGCTACCACTGATCTGACAGGAGGCAGAGCTCAGGCGGTGATGCTCCCTCACCTGCTGCTCACCTCCTGCTGTGCGGCCCAGTTCCTAACAGGCCACTGACCAGTATTAGTCTGCAGCCCAAGGGCTGGGGAACCCTGATCCTCACAATACCACCCGGGAGGAACTGAGGCACCAAGAGGTTAAATAACTCCCAGGTCATGAAGACAGAGGTAATACACATGACCTTTAATCCTACAGATCCTAGAACTACCTTTGACCAGTTTTGAGTGCACAGTTGATAATCAATAAATGTTTTCAATTAAGGAGAGTGAATAATTACCCTCCCTATTTGCCCCCTCTAAACTTTAAACAATACCAAATGAAACTCAGAATTCTATAAATACACATACGTTGCGGAGAAGGGCTCCTCAACTTTCTTAAGTAGTATTGTAATTAATGAATCTGGGGTATTTTGTTCTATGGAGAAGTTTTTCTCAAAAGGTTAACTTTTGGAAATTGTCTCTTCAGATATTATTTCCAAGTCACTCATCTTCTACCCCCACCTTTTTCCTGTCATAAGTTGAATATAGTCTTTGTGTCATTTCTTAATAAATGGTTTGCTATTAAGGAATCATTACAGTAATGTAGGCTACTGGAAGAAAGGGGTTATTTTAGTAGCCAACCCTCTTAATGACCTGCTCTTCTGTACACATTAGTAGTTGGATAAGGTTGTGGTTATTGAACTCCTGCCATCCACCAGAGACAAGCTGCTCAGGCTTGCATTGTTGGAAAGAGAGGATGATGGAAAAAATAATTTCTATACAAATTTTTGAGCTACTCTGCCTGAGAGATTACCATGTGCTAAGTTTCCAACTTGTTCAACAGAAGTCAGCCTATGTTTGTCCAGCATTATGGGAGCATTAACTAAATGCCTAGTTTGTCCAGCCTATGGTTAGTAGTACATATCCTCGGAGAGACTGCATTCAATGGAATTCAACAATATTTATGGAGCACTTTTAGTAAGCCAGGCATCATTCCAGATGCTTGAGACACATCAGTGGACAAGACATAGAAAAACCCTGCCCTCAGCTGGGTGCGGTGGCTCACGCCTGTAATCCCAGCACTTTGGGAGGCCGAGGCGGGTGGATCACGAGGTCAAGCGATCGAGACTATCCTGGCCAACATGGTGAAACCCCGTTTCTACTAAAAAATATAAAAATTAGCTGGGCATGGTGGCGTATGCCTGTAGTCCCAGCTACTCGGGAGGCTGAGGCAGGAGAACTGCTTGAACCCAGGAGGTGGAGACTGCAGTGAGCCGAGATTGCGCCACTGCGCTCCAGCCTGGCGCCTGGCAACCAGAGCAAGACTCTGCCTCAAAAAAGGACAAAAAAAAGGAAAAGCCTGCCCTTGTAGGGCTTACATTTCAGAGGTTAACCATTTTCACTGTCCCTTCTTCAAATCTGCATGGCCACTGAAGAATATGACAGAATGGCAATAAGTAACCCAACTCTATTTCCAACTTAGAAAATAACTATGGAAAAGAGATACAGTTTTCTTCTGATTACAGGATCTAAAACACTCAGTGAGACTTTGGGGACTTGTACTTTAAGACATGGGGCGGGGGTGGGGGAGTCCAATAGCAGTACACAGTTCTATGGACCCAGCACAATTTAGTGTTGTTTTGCATTCTAGTGGCAAAGATCTTGTAAGAAAGTTCATGTCACTGGCACAAAGGGACTGAACATGGGAAAATACTTGTTCTTCCTTCTATCAAAGGCACAGTTGTAAAACGCACAATGCTATGAAAACTCAAGCAAATCTGGAATCATCGTTAAAGGGAATTAACTTGGAAAGTAATTTATGGCAAGAAAATTCAACTCCTTTGTTATCTTCCTTTTACCGTAATATGCTTCCTGAACACTGCCTATGAGAAAGGGCTTTTAGAAAGAAAAAAAATAAGTATAGTAAAATTAACTCATTTTATCAATTTGTGCTCTCTGCCAGAGTTTCCTGACTGTGGCTACGAGGGGCTGTAAAACTGATGAATTTGCATGGAAAAAGAAACCAGTGTAAGTAATTTGTGTAAGAGGTAACACGAACATAGACTGCTATAATTCAGACACCCTGCAGATAGCAGACTGCTGCAGTGTGAGCAGTTATGGGTTAGAAAAATGACCACACTGCAGTCAGTCTGACTTGAATGGAAATCAATCATAAAGGTACTTTCTCTGCAGCTTCTACGCCACAGTCTTCAGCAACTCGTTTGCCAAGCAGATTTCTGGTCTGTAAACCCTGTGCTGAGCTCTTGTTTTCAACTTTTCCTTTCTAAGAGGTCTGACCAAATGCAGGCTAAGAGTATGGCTTTCTAAACAGGAACACAAGAAGAAAACGCATTGAACTAAAACAAGGATTTCCCTCTATGTGAAAATGAACTTGCCTGCTATTAAAAGATTTAAGCAATGCTTTTTATGAAAGGTAGCATTAGGTGCCAAGAGCCAGTAGAATATTTTTAACCCTATGAAAGACATCCGCTAACACAGACAGAGCCCTATTTTCACACATCCTTGTCTTGTGGACACACGTTAAGGAATATATATGTGGTGGCAGAAAGAGAAAAGGGAGGTGAATTGAGGAATGTTTATTTTTGAAAAAATGTTTCCATTTTATTAAAATAGGAACATTTCACCGATGCATTCTCCTACTCCACTCTGAATCATGAAGATAGTTTATCTTTGTGACAGACACTGTGAGTTTAATTTGTAAATTAAGTGTATTCAGACACTTTATTGCCATAAAATGAGCTCAGTCATAGATTTCAAGAAACTTAGATATATCCTCTATATAATCTATAGAGGAAAGGACTATTTCCTACTTATTTTTGTATTCTCAGTACACAGTGCAGGGTGCTTCAAATATTACATATGCACCAAATGTTTACTGAGTTGAATTAAAATTATATGAGCTTATTAATGAAAAATAGCCAAGAGCTAATTTTTTAATTTATTTTTTTATTTTTTATTTTTCTGAGATGGAGTCTCACTCTGTCATCCAGGCTGGAGTACAGCAGCACGATCTTGGTTCACAGCAACCTCCACCTCCCTGGCTCAAGCAATTCCCCTGCCTCAGCCTCCCGAGTAGCTGGGATTACAGGCATGCACCACCACACCTTTTTTTTTTATTTTTTTTATTTTTTATTTTTAGTAGAGACAGGGTTTCACCATGTTGGCCAGACTGGTCTCGAACTCCTGACCTCAGGGAATCCACCCGCCTCAGCCTTCCAAAGTGCTGGGATTATAGGCGTGAGCCACTGCACCTGGCCAAGAGCTAATCTTTATTGAGCATTTATTACATGCCAGGCAATGTGCTAGGTATTTTACCTGAACTGTCTCATTTAATCTTTGCATTATCCCTATGGAATATGTAGTTACATTATTCTCATTAAAAATGAGAAACTATGCTGTGAGTTAAGTAACATGGTCAAGATCATGCAACTAAATAAGTGACAGAGGAGGGACCTGAACGTAGACATTTCCTAGATATCTGTTCAAAGAAACAGGAGTAAAATCCACATTTCTAGTCCTGCGGTCTTTCCTTTGTCCTCAGTTATGAGGGAGATAAATTCAACAAGTTTAAATAGAAAAATAATTATCACGTACACTTATGTGGCAAAACTTCTCATCTCCTCATTCTCTTTCTCGCCTCTCTGCTTTTGCAGGTCTTAAACCTTACAAGCGTCAGCGAGAGTTCCATTGGATGAAGGGCCCTGCCACTTGATCTAACAGAGCAGTCCACAGAGGGGTTAGCAAGGCTGACTGATCTGCATTAGTGGCTTCTGCCTTTGGGACGGAAATTGATTTTCTGCATTTTAGACTATCATCACGTCTTGGCTTTTGGTTGAGGTCAAATGTGGTACCCATTTACTATCGATACAGCCTCAGCCATGGGATTAAGTTTTCTCTGACAAGGGGTGGGATTTGATGGCCTAGGAGGTCTTTTTGCCAGTGATCTATAAACCAAGGAAAGGCTAAGCTAAACATAAGCCCCACAACCAAGAGTGCACTGGGACTACTTGACCATTAGCTGTTAGGAAAACATACTACATCAACAGAGTCCCATCCCAACAACTGACTAATCCAGTTGTCTACAAAAATAATAGTTTTCAATATTTTCACCAATAACTTTCACTGTTTTTCTCCTCTAACTACTGAAAAATCCTGAGTGTTAACATGTACTCATATTAACCATATACTGGATTAGTTCAGTTCCAGTATTTGACCTAATGTGTGGTTTTGCTGAATGTGGACTCCACCAGCCTCATTCTAGACATGCTAAGAGGGTCTTTACCAATAGCCCTTCTAATCGGCAAGAGTTAGCTTTGATAATGCACTCCAGCCAAATCTCAATCATATTTGTGGCCCTACTGCAGGGTAACAGAGGATTTCTGCAAGTTTTTGGGAGTCACAAAAATCCCTTTTAGTTTTTCAGTGTTACTACTGGGTATGAATAGCCACTCTTAAAAATTGAGGCTTATGATTGCATAAATAAAGGTTTATTAAAAAACACATTATTAGCTGGGCACTCTGGCTCACGCCTGTAATCCAAGCACTTTGGGAGGCCAAGGCAGGCAGATCTCTTGAGCCCAGGAGTTCGAGACGAGCCTGGGCAACATGGCAAAACCCTGTCTCTGAAAAAAATACCAAAATTAGTTGGGTGTGGCAATGCATGAAGGCTGAGGTGGGAGGATCCCTGGAGCCCGGGAGGTGGAGGTTGCAGTGAGCCATGATTGCCTTGCTGCACACTCCAGCCTGGGCAATAGAGTAAGACTCTGTCTCAGAAAACCCAAACAAACCACACTGTCAGTAATGATTTGTAGCGTGCTTCTGCCATTCACAGGGAATTTTGCTCATAATATGAGTGAAAGCAAAATTTTAAAATACTGTAAAACTAAGTACTACTTTCAAGAACGCTGGTACAGATAACCCAGGTGTGGTTTGTCATTTAAAAAGTTGTTAATGTGTCAGTGTTAGATTGATAATTTGAAAACATTCTGTTATCCATGAGATATTCTAGGAGAACAATTTCTAGAATAATGCAGAAATACAGGCTGTGGCTAAAAATGTGAGGAATAAGAATTTTCTGATTCCTCAAAACAGATGAATCAGGTCTAATGTTGGCATGCTTTTACTCTATTGAAATTACTAACTCTGGAAGGGTCACTAGAATGGTTCTTCTAATAAATTGGTTGTTAGAACATGAACTCTAATTGGCCCTTCTTAATTTACACACACACACACACACACACACACACACACACACACACACCTGCATTTTCAATAAATTTACTGATCATGGTCAGCTCCAAGATTGGCTGTGAGCACACCATGAAGAAAGATCAGGCGCTGAGGCTCAGTTCAATAATCGTGGTGGTTATTGTTGTTGAGCATCTACTTATGTCGCAGGCACTAGACTATCTGTGATTTAATCCTCCTTACACTCCTGAGAGGTATTCCTATTTCCAGTACCTGGACTTAGGCTCAGCACACAGTTAGGACTTAATAAACATTTGCTGAATGAATAAATGTTTGTAACCTAGGAAGAAAACACAGTCAAGAGGGGATTAAATATTGCCCAAAGCTATGGAGTTGATAAGTGGCAAAGCCTGATCCCCCAACTCTATATCCTGTACTGTTTTATAGTGCCATGCTGCCATCTTGAATATAGGTTTTATATTGATACATAGGAAGCATAACTAATGAATGACCTAGAAATAGATGAACATATGAACAGATATCATGACAACACATTAGTATGGACATCAAGGTATATGTTGTGCTTCTCCCCCAGTTTAAATCTTCATAATAATGGCATTCATAGTCTGGTAAATTTAGCCGAAGCTTCAGCTAGAACAGAGATCGAAAGGCCCCCAAATTCTGCCATGAGAACTTTCACTGCCAGCTCTAACCAGGAAGATTGTAACAGTATGAGTGTAAGGGAAAGGACTAGACCTTCATGCAGAGCATTGACTGAAGGATACACTGATGTCGTCAGCTTATTCCTGCTATAGTTCTAATTTCAACAGCTCAGTGGTCCATGACACAACTGCCAGGTCACACATCAAACACAGGTATATGCCCCTTTTAATTTGTAGGGCTGAGTCAGCTGAGGACAGAGTTGGCCTAAGGATGGGGACACTCTCACCTCACATGGCTCATTCTTCGCTAGGTGAGGAGGGTAGGATAGGAAAAATCAAGCTTGGCCACCCATACTGTGAGCTAGGATTCAGAAGAAAGGGTAATTTGATGAAAATTTCTATTACTGCCAGTCCATTGCACTTGCTGCCAGCTTTGCTACCCAAATATTCACCCCAAATATGTCAAGAAAATTAAAAGGAAAAAAATCATACAACAAAACATCCTTCTGAACTAATTCAATTTCAATATTTATTTTGAAAATTAATTGAATTATAGGAGAGGAAGCTGGCTAAATTAAGCCAGCCAGACTGTTATTTTTCTTCCTAAAAGTATGGCAATATTTATTATTTTACCTCCCTACGAGGGGTTGATTAAAACTAGAAAATGTAACATTTGCAATGTGATAATATATTCAGAACAAGGTGGTTCAGATAGGTAAAACAAAAATATATAGGGGCTAATCAGAATTTTCTCTTCCATACCTTAGATTTTCTTTAAAAATTACATTTGCAGATAGACATTATGATTTTTTTTAAAGGGCCACCCACTCTTTTGTCTGAGCCACACTCTACCCTCACTCTAGAAGAGGTGCCATTGACTTCTACAGATATAAAATGTGTGATGTTCATTTTAAAATTACTAGTAGAGCCTGCTATTGACCATCTAATTATGCCGAGTTCCATTTATAAACATAGCTAACCACGAAGTTTATGGAGACTTTTTGTGCTGCTTTAATAGGATATTGATCGAACGCATAGTTTGAGTAGGCTGCCATCGAATTGTGTAATGGCAAACAAAAGGCAAGGTCACAGCAACTGTTCATGCTAAAGCTGCATCTATTTTTTATTATATCTTTTTGTTTCTTCCTTTAATGCTCAAGCCCAAATGGTTTCTCTTGAAAGAAGATCTTGCTTAAGAATATAAGCTATTTTTAAAATTAATTTCCATGCAATGATCACAGCTATCGTGTTACTTAACACAGGAAAACCAACAGGCCACTCGTTTCGAAAGAAAGTTTTAAATCTCCCACTTTAATAAAGATCTAAAGCGCTGCGAATGTTTCAATGGCACCCCAAAGGACTGGCTGTCTGGAATTTCTTATCCTACACCCATTTCCTCATTAGTCCTTCTGTTCGAGGACATTTTGTCTTTTCAAGTTTGGGCTTGTTCCTACCAAAGAGTTTCATTTTCTTATTGTGCCTTGTAGCCGAGGTTTTCATTGTGTCTTAGAAGTTCTACCACGTCAGGTTAGAATATTGCCAATAGTTCTTACTAAATTGCTGGCCTGAAAATCTAAGTGTCTGAATATGGGTACTTGAAGGGGCAACAAGGACCTAGAGACTTCAAAAAGAACTTTAGAAATGAACTGCAATTTGGATGTTAATTCCTGTGTGAAAATATAGAAAGAGTGCACATGTCTAAAGCAGAAAACAGCCACTAGGGTGCCACCTCATGCCAGGCTGAGGCATATGCCTGGTTCCATTCACTCCCACTCTCCATTGACAAACAACTCGGGAATCCTGCAGCCCACCCAGCAGCTGAGCTTTGTGGCAGAGCCAGGACAATTCAGCTGCTGGATTTTAATAGATTCTGCAGCAGTGCAACAGGAACCAAAAATCAGTCTGGGTAACTGAGAGTGGTTTTCACACCCAAAGACTCTAAGGCTGGCCACAGTGTACTGAGAATCCTGGCTTTTCAAAATTCCAGGGCCATGAAGTCATCCTTAGCCACGAAGTTTACTTAACCCTTGCAGCCAGCTTGGGTGTACAAACCGCCGCTAGAAAATTAGAGCCCACCAGGCCAGAGTCACAATGGCCTGTGTGTATTTGCGGTTTTCCTCCTTCCCAGTGAAGCAGTTAAGGTTTCGGAGTCACTCCACCAACTTCAACTAAAATAGAGTCAGCAGTTTGGAAGGAAATGGGCAGAAGTAGCGGACTTTTCAGGAGAACTTTCTGGGTTCATACCAGGAGTGAGATTTGACAGCCTTAGAGCTCATACTTTGAGGAAAACACTGGTGCAAAATAAACAAAAGAGTGGGTGCCGACAGAGACAGCTATCTAAGCAGCATCATTTAGCAGCCAGTAGAGTGGGCTCTCTTGGTAGCAACTTCAAGGGAAAGAGACCAATCTAAAAATGCCTCGAGAAGGCTTTGTTTGGAAATGCAGCATCATGTAAGAACCATTTCAACAGATGGTTCTTGTCTCTTTCCTCATAGTATTATGCTAAAACAACTTTAGTGATTCTGAACCACATTGTTAACGCTTGTAAAACCCCCTTCCCCAAAGCAGAGAATACTTTTCTCTCTCTCTCTCTGGCACAGCGTCCAGTGGTCTGTATTTCCCCCTCTCCCTTGGAACAAGGCAATAAATAATTGAGCTACTTTCAGATGGTCCTACCACATGGGGGGGAAAAGTAGCAAGAGAACAAATACAGATTTTTATGCTATAGTACTTTCGCTGCCACGGAAACAGAGCTTTCCATTCTGCCTTTCATGGACTTTAGATGATAATGCAAAATAAATAAATAAATAAATAAATAAAATAAAAGGTGGCGGGCAGGAGGCAAGGAGGAGAAGGGGAGTTCACGGAAGACTGCAGCTTCAGTCGGCCAGCAGGAGTCCCTGATTCCAACAGCTTCATATATCTGATCAGTATCATTCAATGGCAAGCATCCTTGTTGCCTGATCCCTCACCTCTGAATTTGCGAGGCTGAGCCAGCAGCTTTCTCTTGAGTTTCTCTGCCATTGCCACCTCGGTAGTAACACTATTAAAAACAACACACCGCACGTAGTTATTTCAGTGAATCCTCATGAGGAAATACTGAAATAGCACCTCCCCTCCTCTCTTACACTTAAAAGGGAGAAAATGAAAAACAAAAACGGGAAACCTAGGGAGAGTAAATATTTCTATTAGCAAATTTAAAAATCAAATACTAAAGACCCAGAAAGGGAGAAAAATCTCAAGCTAAGCCATCATTAATGATGACTGTGAAATTTCCAGCCCATACAAGTATAATTAGGTATGATTGTGGGGGGGTCTGGGTGGGGTTGGGATAAATAAGAGGAGGTTAAGAAGAAATCTGCAAAACAGTCAGAGATTCTAGGACATTGACATGATTAAAAACATTTAAGTGAAAGGCATAACAATGGAGAGAGTAAAAACATCAGTGGTGGGGAGTGGCAGCGGATGAATAGGTGCAGAATGGGAGATATTTAGGGCAGTAAAACTATTGTGTATGGTACCGTAATAGTAGATACCTGTCACTTTGCATTTCTCAAAACCTATAGAATGTACAAGCCTGAACCCTGATGTAAACTGTGGACTTCAATGCATAATTATGCATCAATATTGGCTCACGAATTGTAGCAAATATACCACACACATGAACGATGTTAACAAGAGGGGAAACTGTTTGGGAGGAGGGGTATATGGGACTTCTGTACTTTCTGTTAACCTAAAACTGTAAACCTAAAAAACAGCCCTAAAACAGACTAAAGTCTGTTAATTAAAAACAAACTCACAACTGAAAACAAATCCAGAAAAAACAATTCAATTAAATATCTTACTCGCTTTCGTTTACAAGAACATAGCTTTAACCTTTTTTTTTAATGCACAAATTAGTAAGTTAAAAGTGTATCAACTCAACAAGAACTGATTATTCAATAAAAGCACAGAATCCTTGGATTCGATTTAGTTCTATAATGCAATTATAGGAGAGGCCTTCACGAAAAGGTCTCCAGTCGGCTGGCCGAGTACAACAAAGGGAGAAGAGCAAGTTGCTCAACCTCTTGGAGCATCATGGACTCCTTTATCTATAAAAAGGGACGCTAACAACGACCATGGGAGGACTGACTGAAATAATGTTTACAAAGTACCCAGCACAATGCCTGGTACACGGTATATGCTTGATAAATGCTAGCTACTCTAATTTTTTCTATTCTATGACATCACACTCCTAACAGGGCTAACATCATGTGTTGAATCACCTTATGCGCCAGTTAGCTTATTTCTGTTCGAGGATACAGAATGCACCCCAGGCCCACTCATCTGCAAAAAGCATCCACCGCAGTTCTGAAATGGGTGCTTCTCTCTTCCCACATGGGGGAACAAGAAGGGGGGCAGCCTGGCAAGGCAACAGTGAGGGATTTCAGCTCCAGCATGCGGCTTGAGTGTTAAGCCTTTCAGGAGGGTGTGTGGGTGAGGAAACCTGAGCTGGGGATCCTTACCCCAGCAGCCAAGGCAATCTTGTGAAATACACCCTGACAAACCTAGATTATGTCTAAGAAAACGGGGTCTCCCGACTACAGTCGCCTAGTTTGGCCTGAAGCCATGATTGAGCTGACACAGCCCAGACCCACTCTTGCCAAACAGTTTCCGTCAGCACGAGGCCATGTGTGAGTGAGTCCCAGAGCGATTACACAGCAGTGTGCAGAATCAAAAGGCATCTGAGAGCCAAAGGATGTTCATGATGCCAGGCACTGGCTAGGCAACCCCCTAAGCAGGGACAGGAAACAAGTCCAGGTCCCTCTGGAAACTCAGTCCCCGTCCGGCCATCCTCTCTGGCAGTCTTGAAGGCGGGTTTAGAATTCATTTGGCAGCCAAGCTATCTTAGACTGACCAGAGGTCTAATCGAACTTGGAACTGATAAGCTTTGGGATATAAGACCTTAAAAGGAAAGACAGGGAGTGGAAGGAGGCGGAGAGGCTGGGGGTGATTCTGTGCTGTGTGGGCCTTTCTCATACAACCCCCGGGCCTGGGAACACTGATGGCAATGAAGACTAAACGTAAGATTTGCAGCAGCCAGGGCAGAATAAAATGGCTAGTGCTCCAACCTTATGGTTAAAATGATTTTCTTCTCACTCTTTAAGGCTATATTTTATATCTCAGTAAGGGCTCAATGAATGTGTTTCCCTATAAGCTACTATGACAGTTATAGTCTGATATACATACTCCCTATATTACTGTAATTATTAAAATTACAAGAAAAATGTGAGATATTTATTGTGTTCAAAAGTCTTAAGAAGTAAAAAAGAAAGCTATATACAGATGCACGGTTGTTTGTCTATGGCAAATAACTGCCTAGTCAGCTGTGCTATAACCAGGGCAGCATATCTTCTCCAGCGTAACAAGTCTCTACTGAACTGGTTGATACTTTTAAGTATACTTCAGTACCATGCCAGCAACCTCCCCATTCCAAGTCATGACTCAGAGTTCCAACTCTTCCACACTGGAATGCCTCAGCATCAACCTTGGAGTCCCTGACTCCCATGATTCTAACACCGCTAGTTACCTTCCCACTGTTTCCCTGTCCAGTCTCATGCTATAGATATTCTTCAAGTTCCTTTGGGCTAACCTAAGAGTATGGATTCTGGCCTTATAGAGACTTTGCTTAACGATTTATCCACTGTTTGAATTTTTTGTTTGTTTGTTTTTTGAGATAGGGTTTTGCCCCCTCGCCCAGGCTGGAGTGCAGTGGTGCGATCTCGGCTCACTGCAACCTCTGCCTCTTGGGTTCAAGCAATTCTCCTGCCTCAGCCTCCTGAGTAGCTGGGACTATAGGCATGCAACACCATGCCCGGCTAATTTTTAGTACAGATGGGGTTTCACCATGTTGGCCAGGCTGGTCTCAAACTCCTCAACTCAAGTGATCCGCTTGCCTCAGCCTCCCAAAGTGCTGGGATTACAGGCGTGAGCCACCATGCCTGGCCTCACTATTTGACTTTGGATAAATAACTTACATAGATCCTCAATTTAACTCATCTTTAAAAATGGGGGTAATTTCTGGTCTGAAAAGCATATTGTAAGGATTAATTTATGTAGGCCTAGGTCAGTGCCTGGCAGACAGTAAATGACCAATAGTCATTAGATTCTCCCCTGTTCCCACACTGCATATCACGTTCTGTGCTCTCAAGACTCTCCTAGCCTATGAGTGACTGAAATAAGAACAGACAGAATCCAGGCTTTTGAGACCAGGATGGCTTGACTTGCGTGACCTGACATCGTGTCCTGAGATGGGCCAGCTTATTCAGTCAATCTTACAAGCCTGTAACACAGTGAAGGGGGCTATGAACTTGAAATGAAAATATTTATTTTTACTCCAGCTCATTCCACAAAGGGCTGATGCTGCTCAAAACCAATTTTAACAATGTAAATTTTACCTACAAGTGGTATTTTGAAGTAGGTGGAGTGAGTGGTAAAACAAAATAACATTTTAATATTTGGTATTTATTTTTCCTTCTTCTTACCGGGACTTGGAACATCATAATCACTGCAGGTATGCTTTTAAATAAGAACAAAGAGAGATTCTTAAGGGAAGGCAACTCTGTGTGTGTGTGTGTGTGTGTGTGTGTGTGTGTGTGTGTGTGTGTGTTTGCACACACACACACGCATGCATGCTAGATTATGTCATAAAAAAACTACAATCAATTGACTGGGCCTTTGATCAATGGAGCAAGATGGTGACAGGTACTCTTCATTCACTGTTAGTGATTATTGACAAGCTAGTAATGATCATCCCAGCCTGTGTCACTCATTCTGAGGGCATTAGCATTTTTTAAAGGTCAAAAACAAATTCTTTTAAAATGCAGAATTTCTTAGAAATCAGGGAAGCCTCAGAATATATGAGACCCTCAGGCTTTTGGTCTTTCTCTTATGCCTCACATCAAAACAATATTTAATTTTTCCTGATTTAAATTCTTGGTTGTCAAACAAACTGTGTGGCAAAATTCCTCCAATGGGTGAATGAAAAGGAGATTCTGAAAGCTTTTATTTTTTTTTTGTCTCTAGGAGTCCTAGGCAGAAAGTAAGCACAAACCAAGGCAAATCTGTACCAAATCAAAGCAAAATTATACTTACTCTGTGACACTCTTACTAGCTCAGTCACACTAAAAACACCTGATGTGACAAAACTGTCCTGGAAGCCCAAATGTCCTGAGGAAACAAAAACAAAAGAAAACAAAGTGTCATAAATATAAGACATCTGACCACGGAGCTTTAAATATTGGTTTCATTATGATTAAAACATGTGGTGTCTAATCTCATTTTCTGCTCTCCTTAGGGTTTATGTGGGAGGGCACAGTCATTCAGCTATGCAGACATATTTTTGGTTTGAATCTGAAGGTTGTGCAAAGCTATGACACAACAACTGGCTGATTTTTGAAATGGTTAAAAAAATTCAACAGGAAATCTGAAACAAAAGACAATTTAAAATAAATAGTTACCTTGGGTGACCTCTAAGACCTTAACAATTGGGATAAAAACAGCCTATCTAAGAATCACTAGGAGAGCTGCATTCCATATTAGTTTTTTAAACATTATTCCCTAAAGAAACATCTGATTGGGATTAGTTATCTATTCATTTAACTGAAACAAGATTTAAAGATGTTCTTTTCTAGAGGCACCACAGGGTGAATTTTTAAAAAGTCAGCATAGAAAAAGCAAGCCTCAACCCACAAAACAGGAAAACAAATTCTTTAGAGCACAAATAAAAATCTGGATTGTTTATACACAAAAAAACTTTTTGTGTCAGTTGATTATTTTTGAGAAAGATAAATCAATGGTCGAAAAATTCTTTAATCTTTGAACTTTGCTTCTGCTTCATTTTTGCTGGATGCAATTAATTCCCTTTAAGATAGCTGTTATTAGCTGGGTGTGGTGGCTCATGCCTATAATCCCAGCACTTTGGGAGGCCGAGGTGGGTGGATCACGAGGTCAGGAGTTCGAGACCAGCCTGGTCAACGTGGTGAAACCCCGTCTCTACTAAAAATACAAAAATTAGCCAGGCGCAGTGGTGGGCGCCTGTAATTCCAGCTACTTGGGAGGCTGAGGCAGGTGAGTTGCTGGAACCCAGGAGGCGAAGGTTGTAGTGAGCCAAGATCATGTCACTGCACTCTAGCCTGGGTGACAGAGCAAGACTCAGTCTCAAAAAAAAAAAAAAAAAAAAGATATCTGGTATTATGGCGATCACCAATTACATTTAATTTTATGATGTATTCAGAAAGATAAAACTTATACATGACAAGGAACACATAATCTATATGTCGTTTCCCTCTCTCTGACTCTAAAGTTTTCTGATTCTATGAATCTCACAGAGGTAGATTCTAGTTGAGAGATCTGTCCAAGGTCAACTTAGTCTTTCCCCTGCTTTAAAATCTGGGTCAAAGAAATTGTTGGCTGAAGGGGTTTTTGAAATAATTGTTCTTTGACATAAGAAACATACCTTGAAGAAATGCATTAAAAGAAAATAAACCAATGTGAATATATGACAATCTTAAACAAAATGTATGTACTGATAAAAGCTAGATTTCATACACTTCTAGGGGAAAGCAAGTTTACCTGTGTCCACCAATAAATTTACTAAATGTCATACACATAAACACACACAAAAGGTTGCCATGTTTTGGAGGAGGAAAATGGACTGCAAATAACTTGTCTTTTTTGGGTTACATTGGATTTTTGCATAAGAAATTTTCTACTGAGATTTTTAAAAATTTCAGTTAACTTTTATATCAAACACATAATCTATGGTATTTGAGATAAAACAGTTCTAAGTTTTAGGATATACAATAAATGTAAACTGCTTTTTGAAATAAAATGGCAACGTCTTGCCTTAAAAGTGCTCAAGAAATTTCACCTCTCAAAACCATCCACACCCAGGTATTCAGTTGGCTTTTATTTGGTAAGCACCTAAGATGCTGTCTTTTAGATTAAGAGAACTGAGAGGTTAAAAAATTAATAAATAAATAAAATTCTCTAATGAGATCTTGGCAAAACAGACCACAACATCTCTTTCTTACTGGGAGACCATCAACATTACATTTATCGCACAGATCACAGCAAAGGAAATCCAATCACAAGGTACATTAAGGTTGACTTAAAACACGTAGAACAATAACAAGGAAATTCATAGATGAATAGGAAAATCAGGGTTGATCTCCAGCTCTTGCTCATCACTAACTTCGCTACTTGACTTGCAGGCTGATACTTGTTTCAGTTCCAATCTTTGAAATTCCTTATTTTAAGGACGAACTAACATGAATCTCTGTATACGGTGAATGTAAACACATACACTTTAATCCTGCCACCAAAAAAACAAGCAATATATTTCAGAGGCTAAGTTGAGTTTGGTGCAAGGACTTGGGAATTGGGGAGAACCTTGCATTCATTCATTCAAATTATCACCCTCTCCTGGTTGCCCCTTTTCTTGTGTCCACCTCCTAAATGTTGGTGTTCTTCAGGGTCTGTGCTCACCTCTCCCTGTATGTGTGGAGGAGGTGTCTGTACCTACTTCTTAAGTTATTTTCTCTACCTCCATGTCATCAACTAGCAGTCTAGACTGTGATATTTGTGAAAACTAAATGTTTTTGTTTACCACTCTATATTTAATGCCCGAGACAAAGCAGGTTAGTAAGTGAATATTTGTTGAATGAGTAGATGAATGAATCTACAGGCCAACGACTCTCAACTCTTTATCTTTTACTGAGATCAATCTCCTGGGTTCCAAACCCATAAATCTAAGTATCTGTTGGGCATTCTACCCAGATAGCCCACAGGTATTCTTAGACCCAACATGCCCAAAGCTGAATCCATTTTCTACTGCACCCAAAACCTGTTCTTACTCTTTTGAATTCCGTATTTCAGTGAACCATCTGCTATTCATCTAGTTTTTTGGCATCATCTCTGACTCCTGCCTCTGACAGTCACCCACATCCAACCAGTCCCCAATGCTTCTGTGATTCCTGACCCTATGTATGTCTCCATTCCCTCCTGCGACTGTGGCTCAGGGCCTTCCCACTTCACCAGCATGGCAGGAAAGCCTCCTAACTGTGTTCTCTATTATCTCTGTTGGCTTCCTCTCCAATCCCCTCTCTACCCTTTAGCCAGGGCTGTCTCCCTGGCAGGCAGATTTGATGAGTTATTCATTTATTCAGTAAATGTTTACTGATATTTACTGAGTACCTACCATGTGCCACACATCATGCTAGGGGCTAAAGACACAGTCCCCACCTTCAGGGAGTTTACAGAGACAGCTAAAAACATATAAAAAATTACTTTAAAAATTATAAATGGAGGCTGGGTGCAGTGGCTCACACCTGTAATCCCAGCACTTTGGGAGGCTGAGGTGGGCAGATCGCTTGAGGTCAGGAGTTCGATACCAGCCTGGCCAACATGGTGAAACCTCACCTCTACTAAAAATACAAAAAGTAGCCGGGCGCGGTGGTGTGCGCCTGTAATCCCAGCTACTTGGGAGGCTGAGGCAGGAGAATCGCTTGAACCCAGGAGGCAGAGGTTGCAGTGAGTCGAGATTGTTCCACTGCACTCCAGCCTGGGTGACAGCGAGACTCCATCTCAAAAAAAAAAAAAAAATTATGAATGGTATAAATGATATGAAGGAGACAAATAGCAAACACTTTAGAAATGGTGTTCAGGGCAGGTCTTGTTTAAGAGCTGATAGCTGAAAGATATAAATAAGCCAACCAGGAAGAGGAGAAAGAGCTTTTCAGGCAGAGGATTAACATGAGCATGGCCCTGAGGCAGGAAAGAGCAAGATGGTAGAGAAACTGAGACAAAGCCATGTGTTCTGAGTCCCCTGCCCTATCAGAAAGCTTGCAAGAAATATGCATCCAACAAAGGACAAGCATTCAGAATTTACAAGGAACTCAAATAAATTAGCAAGAAAAAAACCAAATAATCCTATCAAAAAGTAGGCAAATGACATGAACAGACATTTTTCAAAAGAAATACAAATGGCCAACACATATGAAAAAATGCCCAACATTACTCATCATCAGGGAAGTGCAAATCAGAACTACAACGAGATACCACCTTACTCCTGTAAAAAAAAAAAAAAAAAAAAGATATTGGCATGGATGTGGTGAAAAAGGGAACGCTTATATACTGCTGATAAGCATAAGTACAATCTCTACATGAAACAGTATGGGGATTTCTTTTTTCTTTTTTTTTTTTACTAGTGTTCCTTACTGTATACATACCACATTTTTTTTTTTCTTTGAAAGTTCATTTACTGATTCTTTAAATACATATTTCAAATGGGGATTTCTTAAAGAACTCAAAGTAGATCTACCATTTGATCCAGCAATCCCACTACTCGGTGTCTACTCAAAGGAAAAGAATTCAATATATCAAAAAGACAACTGCATGTGTATGTTTATTGCAGCACATGTCACATTTGCAAAGATGCGGAACCAACCTAAATGCCCAGGAGTGGATAAAGAAAATATGGTCTATATACACCATGGAATACTGCTCAGCCATAAAAAAGAACAAATTAATATATTTTGCAGCAACTTGGATGGAGCCAGAGGCCATTATTCTAAGTGAAGTAACTTGGGAATGGAAAACCAAATTCCATCATGTTCTCACTTATAAGTGGAAGTTAAGCTATGGGTGCACAAAGGCATACAGAGTGAGATAATGGACTTTGGAGACAGAAGCGGGGGCGGCTGGGTAGGGAGGGAGGGATTGAAAAAGCCTACATACTGGGTACAATGTACACTGCTTGGGTGAGGGACGCACTAAAATCTCAGACTTCCCCCACTGTACAATTCATTCATGTACCCAAAAACCGCTTTTCCCCTGAAAGCCACTGAAATGAAAAAATATATATAATACATATAAATGTATATTTTCATATACACTGTGAAGCTTTGACAGAACTTATTTCTGTCTCTTCCTCTCATTTTCAGCAATATAGTTTAAAACTAAAACTGAGCAGATCTGCACTGGGAAACTATTAAAATAAATAAATATATATATATATAATACATATGTAGATATATTCATATATGTTTGTGTGTGTATATATATACCTATTCTTTTAAAGAGAAAGAAAGCTTGCAAGAGCCATGTTCAGAGTACAGTACAAACTCCTTCCCATGGCATGGGACCTAGATATAGCCTCTGTTTATTCTCTCTCACTTCTAGCCCCACCGTTGGCCTTAGGGGAATTACATGCTTCACCCTGCACTGCTTCACTGCCAGCCCCTGATACAGTTCCTTCTTCCTGAAACATCTGTTTTTCCTACTCCTGGCGTGACCACCTCCTAAGTGTCCTTTAGAACTCAACTTTGTTGTCACCTCTCACAAAAGTCTTCCCTGGCTGCCCTCTCCACTGGGGAAGACTTTTTTCTCTTCTCAATACTGACCAGTTACACTCTATGTAACTCTCACCTGGGACCTGCCATACTCGATTGTAACTTTGTCTTTTTCCCCCGCATTAGACTGTAAGCCCTCTGAGGAGGGGGAAGTATCTGCTGTGTCTCTGGCCCTCTAGCTCCTGCCACACTGCCTGGCAGGGGGGTCAGTGTTCCTGAGATGCCTCGGAATGAACGAAACTCAAACAGGGCTCACCTATGTCATTTTTTCCTCTTGATAAAATCTTTGGCAGTACTTCTTATTTCTGTCTCTTCCTCTCATTTCCAGCAATATAACTGAAACTAAAACTGAGCCAATCTGCACTGAGAAACCATGAAAATGAACTATCCACATACTCCCTCCAAACTAAACAGGACCAGGAGAGGACAGGCAGTGAAGCTTCTGGTCAGACTGATTGAAGCATTTCTGATGAGAAATGCCTGGAATTGTACTATTGTTCCCTTTATGGTTCATATTTTTAAAGTTCATGTAAAAGGGCAGCACTGTTCTCCATCATGGCCATAAAGCTCCCTTCATCCAAAAAGGATCTAGTCCCAAGCTTAAATGACGATCTCGTGTGATCCTGAGAAAGTCACTGCAAAAATAACAATTTCATCCTCCTTCCCCTACCAGCAACTTGCCTCCCAAGGCTTACCTTAGTGGAATGTGTGCAATTTAGAAGGTAAAATATACATGAATGCGCTATAATCAGAAAAATAAAGAGTATAATTCTTCTGCAGGTTTTGATGTAAACATCTCTTCACACAGTATTATCAGACAGCCTTGGATAGGTTATGTTTATAATATGTCCCCAAGGAAAGGTCTGTGTCAACACTCCATGTAACTTTAAATAGCTATGAAACTGCTCTTGTTCCTTTACCAATTACTTGGAAACCCGCTGATGAACTCTGTAAGAAGACAGCAATGAGAAATGAAACCAAAGAAATGATGGAAAAAGTGATATTGCTAACACTATTACTAAGCAAACCTAAGTGAATTAATATTTCATTCTCATGAACACAAACCAAATCTTAAAAATGACTTTCAGGGAAATTACATGAATCTGACTGTTCTACTTTATTGCAAAGTAAGAAAAAAAGTGGAAAAGAAAATAGAAAGGTGAGTTTAAGCAATTCCAAATTCAGATATTATTAGCATTGAAAGATCCTCCGTTGGAAAGCAGATTAAACATTCCCAAAAGGTCCCAAGATTTACATTTTGAATAGAGCCGCTCAGAAAAAAAGTGCAAAACATGTACTTTCATTAAGTATGACTTACATGAAAAAGCAGATTGCATAATGTGCTATCTCTACAATTCTGAACTACTGTTCAGGAGCAATTGTATAGGAGATTGAAATGAGCAGATCCTTTTTCATTTTATATAATATGGCTAAAAAAGTTCACTCACTGAAGTCTTTTTCATTGAATTCCCAATTAGAGCACAGACTTCAATACCTTGGAGTCAGTCATACTCACAGTGGGGAGAGATTAAACTAGATGGGAGAGGTAGAAATAAAAAAGCTAAATTCTTTCATGGGTAGTTAGGAGAAGCAGCTCTCTTTACCTCAATGACATCAGCAGTTATTATGGAAAATGCCATTACATGGGAACCAAATCTCATTTCATGGAGGAACTGAACATCTATCTACCTTTTAGCAGGCAGGAGAGGAAAACAGTTAGATTTGCAGAGAGACAGGTAACCTTGAAAAGCTGTTCAGAGGTCAAGGCAAGAGACACCTGGGAGTAAACCATCCAGGGGGCTGACCACTAAAGAAAGTTTTCAGGTCTGAGAAACAGAGTTAATGTTGCCTCTCAGGAGGAAAGTTTATACCCAAGGTGGTATTTTTGTTTTTTTCTGCTGGGATATCAGGAGGCTCTCAGCCCTAAATTACCAAATCTCGTCTGGTTAAGGGATGTAGGCAAACTGCAATACCCAGGACATTTCATCAAAAAGAACTCATGTCTATTCTAGTCCTCCCTTGGCAAATAGGTCTCCATCCCTAATACAGGCCAATGATTAGCAGGCTTTTCCATGCTGGTGTGCCATGGCCACTTGAAGGGAAAAGCTCCCTCCTTCTCATGCTGTTTATATTCCAGAAGGATTTTGGACTGCTGTTCGGGTCTGTGCTAGTCCCTGGGGACACTGCTCTCAGGGAAGCCACATTCTCATCCCTCTAAAGAAAAGTTTACCTCATCAACTATACTCCCTCCTTGGAATTTTAATTTCTCCTTCTGTGAATTCCCCACTGGCTTATGAGCCACCTGTGGAAATGTGGTTCATTCATCTTCCCTCTCACCCCAGCACAGAACATTTTAGGTGTGCTCAGGAGACACTGTTCAATTAAGGAGAACTTCTACTCTGCTTCTCTTATAGCAATTGCCTCTTTCTACCTGACTGGACAGTTATTTGTTTATATGTCTTATCTCTGCACTCCTACAACAAACCAGGGGAAGCAAGGGTTGGGTCTCATGATGTCACATTGTCCACAGGGCCCAGCACAAGCCTTTATTCTAGGTGTGTAATCAATATTTATTTAGTGATTCAGATGGGTGACTCTGATACCCTTATTTGGTAGTCCTCTAACGTACGATGTAAATTCTTGTTAGCTAATCTACAGTGATATTACTTCTGTACTTTTAATTTACAATATCTTGGAAAACACTTTTTCCTTTTTAGGAGTCAGGTGCAGGTATGTTTCTGCTGATCCATCAAGGCCAAATTCTAAATTTCTGGTCTGATTTCTGACTATACAGTGACTATTTAAATTGTTCTGCCATTCATTGGTGACATTTGAGATACTGCTTATTTTTAGAATAATTCCTTATATTAGAAAAAAATGCAAAGATTCAGATATCTAAAAAAGAACACAGGAGAAATAAAAGTACATATCTATTCTGTTTGTGGGATTAACCTTTATGATAGTGGAGAAAAATTCACCTGGTAGTGCGCTTATGGTAAACACTAAAAGGTTGACATATGGTGTTGGACTGACAGTAAGGCTGAAAAACTTCTATATCTAGAAAGTTGTGCCTGAGAATTTGCAAAATGCAGAAATGTTTGTCAGCTAATAACATAGATGAGGTGTTTTAAGATTCTCAGATGAACACATGGATTGTTTTAAATGCATTTGTAGCATGGTTATGATTGTCATTTTGGTTTATCATGACACATTAAGAAATTATCACCATAATGGAAATAATGTACTCTTAGACCAAAAGAAGGATGAGGCAAAAAGAGGTTTGAGAAGAATGTGTCATGGGACTTATTGGCCTTCTTTTGTGGCTCCACATTTCCCTGTGCCACCATTTATTGTTACTCAATACAGACACCTAATCTGTGTTTTTGCCATCATCGCTCACTCGATGATTTCTGCCATTGCCATACAGAGTCAATATGTAGTTTACTGCTTCCATTCAGGAAATGTTTATTTAATGTCTATTCATGAACCACAGTCCGAGGACCTAGGAATGTAACAGATAATAATACAAGGTCCTTACTCTTGGAGGCTTACATCCTCAGTCAAGGAAGAGATTTATACCAAGATTTCCAGTAATGTATTTATATAAAATTGGGTATTTTTGGGCGAGCGTGTTGGCTCACGCCTGTAATCCCAGAACTTTGGGATCCACCGAGGTGGGGGTATCACGAGGTCAGGAGTTTGAAAACAGCCTGGCCAACATAGTGAAACCCTGTCTCCACTAAAAATACAAAAAATTAGCTGAGTGTGGTGGTGTGTGCCTATAATCCGAGCTACTTGGGAGGCTGAGGCAGGAGAATTGTGTAAACCCAGGAGGCGGAGGGTGCAGTGTGCTGAGATCGCACCATTGCACTCCAGCTCGAGTAACAGCCGAGACTCTATCTCAAAAAAAAAAAAAAAAAAAAAAATTAAGTATTTTTATAATACCTCTGTAGGAGAATATTAGAAACTAATAAAGACTACTGCAGTGTCTTCCTGTGACGAGTCTGCTGTTTGTCGCACATATCTGTGGGTAATAACCAGAAAGCACACTTTCCAGACTGCCTTATGGTTAGGAGTGGCCACAACCATAAAGTGAATGCAAGTGATACAATCAACTTCTACTCTAAACACCTGAAAGGAAATTCTTGCCCGAAGCACTGTCTCTACACCGTTTTTATGAGCACAAACACTTTCTACCGTGTAAACACATACCTATGGAATAGCAGAGCAGTAAGACAGAAGGAACCTGGGACCCTGAATGACACCCTGCCAACTTAGGCTGCTCATCTGGGAATATTACCAGAAAGAAAAATAGATTTCAATATATATTAACTACTCTATGTTTCTGTGTTTCATTGGTTTCTTTGTTACAGTAGCTTAGCACTTACCTTAACTGACATAACTACTAACTTTTCCCTTTTGAATCTAAAGTGTCACAACTTAGCAGCCCTCAGGCCAATTCCAGTATACAAACATGTTTTGCTAATACAGTATATATTATTATTCTGCATGGGAATGCTTTTAAACTAGACAGGAAAAGTTAAGTGACTTGCTTAATGTAACACAGATAGTGGCAGAATTAGGATTAGAACACAGGTATATTTACCACTCTTTATATAATAAATTTTATCCCATTTTAATACATGATTTTTAACATCAAAGACTTGATTATCCAGTCTAATCCAAAGGCCTTGTCATATCTTTTCACCAATTCCTGCAGCTAATAAACAAAGGGTAGCATTTAATTAAATTAAACGTGATTGCCCAATGACTTCATAGAAAGTTTATCAGTTTCAAGTTCCAAGCGATTGAGCAATTACTTAAAGGACTATGTCTATTAGATGCAAAATATCTAAAAATAAAAGTGAAAAAAGATTTTTTACCTATTTGTATCTTTGCAAATATCAGATCCGTGGCATCACAGAATGAACTGGATATGGAAGGGGCCTTAAAGGTCATCTAGCAGTGAAGTAATAATCATCATGTTGCAACAAAAAATTGTGGCCAATAAAAAATGAGGGGTTAAAAAATTAATTTCCCTGAATATATCTACCTTCCTATAACCTGTAATTTACCTAGATTTTGTCTTCTGGTGTAGGCAGAACAAATGTTGCCTCTCTTTAATTCTGCTGCCCTTCAAATATGTGAAGACATCCCCCTCACATATTAGAAAACTTGATTTTTTCTCCTCCAGAATAAATATCCTTTCTTTCTTTCTTTTTTTTTTTTTTTTGGTCATGTCAACAAATTAATTTCCCCAGTTCTCCTAAACATTTAGAATTACGCATTTATTAGTCTTAAAAGCTGAAACAGGTTGTTTTGTGAGTGGTCCCAACTGAAAATTAGACTTGTACAAGAACGGAGAAACACTTAAAAATAATCTTTAGGGATTATTTTTAAATTGTAGACAGTTACTTTAGCACCATTTAAAAAAAGACAGACAATTCTGCATCATGTTAGAAAAGCTAAGGTTTACTGTAATTAGCATAGTATCAGTATTTTATAAGCTTAATATTTTAAAATTAATTCTATGGTTTTAATGTACTGTAACATTTTTTATACTAACCTGGTTTTGAATTAAACAGATTTTTTAAAAAGCAAACATTGTTTTTATGTTCTGAATCAAAGTTTCCTCTAAACTTGGACGGTAACAACTGGTAATTTGCAAATGGATCAAACTATTTGTAATAGCTTTAGTTTCTGCTTATGAACTTTTACATTTCCAGTGAAAAAAACAGGGAAATGTATTCCCTGAATACATCAGATACTGATTATCTTAAGTGAGACAGACATGAAACTGGATCACCTGAGGGCTACCCTGGTTCATGGATGTTAAACAGCAAAAAACCCTAACGGCCCAACTCCCTTTTCTTCCTTTTTAGGTTTTATATACAGGGCTGTGAGATAGACCACTTACAGAGAACCCTGCTACCTGAGGACACATGCAATGATAACGAAAGTAGATGACCAGGGGCCATGTGCTAATTTTAAGATACTCAACACTGATTTTGGTTCACCAAGCATGGAAAGAAAATCATGGATGGACTGACACAATAATATTTTTAAAAAATCCTTACATTACTTTTCCAAGACTCCAAATAGTAAATGTACTATTATATGCAATTTTCCAAATATAAAACTAGCTAATGTTTAGAACCGCAAAATTCAAAGAGCTTTCATCTTTTTAAAAGTCATTTTTTGCATAATTCTTGCTCATTTACCCAGCAATTAATTATCAGTGCCAACATTCACCATGTTTATTAAATTCTAGAACCTAAATTATTCACTTCTGCAGATACTATGGCATCCCACAATCATGTGGGTCACAATACTTTGAAGTTTGCTGGCCTAGCACAAAGTATTTTAGAAGTACCAGAAAATGCTTTGTGAAATATAACAGAATGAATTAGACTGTTCAGGCCATGTCGTGTTAGCACAATGGAGGAACACTTTTAAGACTTTAAAGTCATGTAATGCAATTCTAGGCTGGATTTTTCTTGCTTAGAGAAAAAAAAGTAGAATGGGAGTGATTGGAAGAGAAAAGGGCCAATATTTGACAACAGAAATCAGCATAACCTTTTAACTGCAGCAGCCATGGGTGACTGCCCTTTGACCTTGGAAGATTATGTGGGATTTCAATGACAACAGCTGGAAGTGAGCATGTGTGAATAGCGAACACAGATCTGAGGCCTGGTACAAAAGACTGCACAATCTCTGCCCAGATCAGAGTGCTGATTAGAAATTGTTTCCTGGTCCTGGCTTAATAGAGTGTGATCGTGAAAGTTGGGGTGTGTGTGTATGTGTGTGCGTGTGTGTGTTTTTAAATTCTTCCAGCAAGAAATCATTGGTGGATTTCTTCCATAACCATTCTACCCCTTCAGCCTTTCAAATCTTCTGGATTTTCATATAAAACAGGCCCCTCTTTCTTTGAATAAAACATTTGCTACTTTTTATAGATAAAGTATCTTTAAGTTCTAGAGTTCTCTCTTTGAGTTTTAAAACAGCCTCTACTGGGGCATTTTACATAGGGTATCATTATTTTTTGTTTAAGGATCTGTCACTCACAGACAGACAGACACACACACATACACACACAGCTTGAATGAGGACTCAATGAAAGTGGGGGATTTTATTTCTCTCATCTTTCTAATTCTACCATTTGTATAGTGTATGACATGTGGTGGGTCCTTAGTGTATCTATGATGAGTGAACACAGAAATGAACCATCTATTCTTAATCATTTTTCTTTTTATTCTTGAGATGTAATGGAAGATTCCTGCTACTACACAAACATTTGTATAATTTCATCTTTTTTCCAACCACCTTCATATATATTTTAGCAATTTTTTAGTGAAGTTTTTAGGTGTAGTTTGCCAAACATAAACATATGAGAAAGAAGAGTAATTACTTCCTTTCCAAGACAGGGTAACTTAATCCAGTAGGTGTAGGCTACCTGGTGAATGTGGTAATTTCCACGCATAAATCCCTCAATGAATTACATTCACTGGGCTGAAGTACACATACACTGACACAGATGCACTCTCAGATTCCTACACAGGACCCCATACTTGCTGACAGTGCTCTGAAACCACCAGAATGATGCCATATGATTACTGAAAGGGCACTGGGTTATGACTCATTTATGTTGTTTTGGTTTTACCATACACTCTATCTTACCTTCCATTACTCTGGATTTTGCTAACTCTTTTAGCTCTGGATTTTGCTAACCACTCTAGTTTCTGTATCAA
This sequence comes from Ateles fusciceps, assembly GCA_036589455.1. NCBI lineage: Eukaryota > Metazoa > Chordata > Mammalia > Primates > Atelidae > Ateles > Ateles fusciceps. The sequence continues at coordinate 18,072,175 of JAZHEH010002507.1, read as the reverse complement.
ATTAGCTTCGGTAGAAGGTAGCCTTTCCTCAATGCAAATAATACCTTGAGTCGGGCAAAAACCAACCTGGCTGAGCAATAAAGGCCAAGGAGAAGAAACTGGAGAAACTGTCTTCCAAATCAGACATGGGTCATCTGCCTCCATCCTTCTATAGCAACTCTAGATGTTATTCCAAACAAGCCACAGGACAGATTGTTTTTTCAGAACAGACCAAATCCATTTGCTGTTTCAAAATTCTATAAACAAAGTATTAAGGAATTCAATTCCCAGAGCAACTATATGGGTGTTGGCTTCAGTTTCATGGGAGCGTCTGCCAAGCTCACATATTTGTAGAACTATTGGTTTAGAGTGTCCTTTGCAGCTCAGAGCAGGAGGGACCATTGCTTGTGATCTCAGTTCACTTTAAGGACTGGGTCTTGCTGGTGACAGGTATACATGATAAATGTTCCAGAAGGCTGACCTAATTTCCGTTGAAGTGAGTGTTTTGCTAAGAACATTCCCTCAAAGTGTCAGCTTGCAACCACGGATTCCAATATGCCGGTGTCCATTCTCCTCAGCGACTTACCATTGCTTGTAAAACTTCCCTTAAAGTGAAGTTAATTTCAACTTACTTATCCAACTTCTCCAGACTTAGTTCTGAACTTAAATAAGTTATATATCTCATGTAAAATATGTAATTATCAAACATACTAACTTTTATAGTTTTTAGTTGTTTGTGATCAGAAAAACCAAATACTCTGGGCTAAATATGAATCCGGGTAAATTTGCAATGTGCTTGTCTTTTCTCCTGTAAAGGGATCTATATGGCAAAATGTTCATTTATTCTGTCATTCAAAAATCGGATTTCCAAGCTATTATTTATTTACAATAAAGTAGGAGGGGCAGTATTACAGAAATGATAATTCCAAAATCCTAAGCCTCAATCTCCCCCATCTGTAAAATGACACTAATGATTGCACCTACTTCATCGGTTTGTCATTAGAAATAACGAAGCAGCACATTTAAAATGCTTAGCAAAGAACGTGGAACACGGAATGTGGTAAAAAAATGGTAACTGTTATAAATAATAAACATATTCTTTTTATCTTAGATCTTCAATCCAATTTTGAATAGAAAAACATGAAGAAATAACTATATTCTTTTCATATGGAATGTTAAATAATGTAAGTATTCATATAAAAGTTGGGTATATAAATTGAAATGTAGATAATGTAAATTTAAATAAATTTCTGAGTAAAAATTTTATTTTCTAAAGCTAGTAACAAATTATTAAAAATAAATTCTCTGGAATTTTTTAGGTTTTTCTACAAAAAGTGAGAAATAACAGTACTTAGTTTCTAAGCTATTTTAAATAAACTGGGTGCAAATTTTAGGAATCCGATTCCTAAATATAATTGTATTTATTAGTATATAGATTTATGTATAATGTTTATAAAAATACTTATTTATAATTCCTCAAATAATTTTAAATATAAATCTCCACCTCTTCTTTAAATACATATTGAATACCTACATGGGCCAAGCATTATTCTAGACATAAGGATACGAATTTTGGTCTTATATTTTTGAGATGATGACTACACCAAATTTTATCTACTTTTTATCTGCTTTTTCATAAGTCATGTACAAAAGTATATGGAGAAAGAATTAAAAATGGCTTCTCTTTTCCAGTTTCACTTTATTTTTTAAAAGACTTTGGCTTGCTGAAAATTCCTGTTGATAACTAAATATGCCATGCTGCCTGCTCTAGGAAACTGACATTCAGAAATTTAATTTTATTTTTCAGTATTTTTTGAATAAGTTATTTAAATTTTTTAGATGTGAAAGTACTTCAGATGGTATACAGAGACATATGAAATAAGCAAGTAATATTAACACTAAATGCAGAAATAACTTTTTAAAATAAACTACTTTCTAGTGCAGATCTCCTTATGTCCATATAAATGGAGAGTCATCAGAAAGCATCATTAAAGAAAGGGTCTTGATTCCTTATAGCTTTAAATCAATGCTAAAAGAATTTGGCCTTTTAGGCAGGAGAATGATCGACACATTTCACTTGACTGACTTTGATCACTGAAGCACTTTATGATGCCGGCCATTTCCTTGACTTTAGGGAACAGAACCTTTGTTTGACTCAGAAAATGTGTCGAGGACATCTCAGACTCAGCTCCAAGTAAGAGTGCTCTCATTCTTCTTGGAACCACTACAGTGTTTCTCATCAGGGTCATCAGCATTTTGGATTCACTTCCAGGGTTCAGAACTGCCCTGTCCCCCTCAGGATGCTCAGCATCTCTGGCTGGCAACACTGAATGTCAAAGCATCTCCTCCTTGTGACCACCAAAAATGTCCTCACACATTTTTGAGTACCCTCAAGCAGGGCCATCTGGTCCCTGGGGGAAAATACCCTCTAGTGAATAAATACTGCCTTAAGACCTCATCAGGTATTTATTAGTACTATGTGATCTCGCCACTGTTGAACTCTCTGACTTATATTCTCTACAATTATAATACAAACTCTTATAAGGTCAGGGACTGGTTATTACAATTCTTTTGAAATGCCCCTTCTTCCTCAGCCATACCCTCTACTCCTCACCCTTACCCAAGTATCTAACTCAGATTTTATAGTGGCAACTTGATTTAAAAGATTGTTATATCCCAACTACTATCTTTGGTTGAGGGGGGCTGGGAGGAGGCTCTCAGACATGTGGTCTATAAATATAAACTTGACAATTTGGACTTTCTGGAATAATCTTGGTTTTGAAGATTGGCTTATCGGTGCGTATGTGGATGAGAGCACATTGGCCAAGCCTCCCTGATCTCCTTTTGTTGTTGCTGAGAAGGTGTGTTCACTGCACTAATAAGCTCCCAGGAATACTCAAGCAGCATCTCATTAGTTCATGATAGCATCATTGTACCTAAAAGCCCACAGACTCTATGGAAATATGAAATAACATGTACACATTGAAAATAAATATGCATTCTGTTCTCTGCTCTCAATGCAAGGATGCGGGGAAATGAAAAGACACAGCACCAAAATGACCCAAGTCCTTATTGCTAAAAACCAAGTGAACACACCCTGGAAATATACAAGAAACAAAATTAAGCAACAACAGGCCACATCATGTCAACCAACCATGAATTCCAATGAGTGCCTTTGTTTCAACTGCTTGTTCAGAAGTAGGGCAGCTCCTTCAGCTCTCTGTAATTTTTTTCCCTCTAATCATTCTGATACATTATTGAATAGCTGTCATTTTTACAAAATTAAGAGCCAAGGGCAGCTACCCAGTACCAGGCTGCATGGAAGTCCTTCTGCTTTGTGATTACCAAGGGGAACTCCCTTAGTTCAATTCCTACCTCTAACATTAGAAAACCTATCAAATCTCCCAAGGTTGCAGCGTCATCAGAAACCAGATGAAAAGTCCATGTATGTACATGTATACACAAACTTATATGTATGTGCGTTCAATTTCATTTACTCCCTCAAAAACCCACACAGAGAAAAGCACTTTCTTGTCAGATGTTAACTGTCGGGGCACTTGAAATATTTTTCACTACCGTAGGCATTTCTGACCCTCAGTGTCACCATTAGCAACAATGCCATGAGGGACATGATTTGTAGCTAATTTGAACATGGAGCCCTTCTGGCCACAGCTGGTGAAGCCAATAGCATTCTGCTCTGTTATACAGTAAATCGTTAGAAAAAGAGTCAGTAAGCTCAATGGCTGATTTCCGAGGTTCCAACTACCATTAAAAGGGTTAGAGAGAAGCTAAATACGGTTTTTTTTTTCCAGGTGCTTTATTATAAACCTAAAATGTTTCTCTACAGCCTGATTTATTTATTCAACAAATATCTATTGATGCCAATCTATAAACCAAATATGAATAGTGAACTCAGAACAAATATCAAGGGCTTAGAGATTAGTCAAAACTTCTTTCAAAGAAGAGCTATTGGGAGAAGGCTTGATTCATGCTGGCAAGACCCAATTCAAATGTCACCACCTTCTGATATCATTTCTGTATCCTTTGAGCATCACAGGTCGCTGCAATGTAGGCCTCAATAAATACTGATGACTGCTTGAGAGAAGGTGAAAGTGTAAGTCAAATTTATGGGGGGCCACAAGGACAACGCTATGGATAGGAAGTCAAGCATATATGCAGGACGCAGAGTGTAAACTGAGCACTATTGTCAGACAGAGGTTGGAAAAAACGATAGAACCAGAATTTAGAAGGTTTCAGGTAATTTTGAGAATATTCTGTAAGTAACAGTCAGCTGGAATCATAATGTAGTACATTATTATTATTAGGGAAATATTTTTCCTATAGCTTATTATTTATTTTTTTAAGTCAGACATGGGTTTTACTCAATTACTAGCTTTGTGACCTTAAGCAAGTTAATTAAACTTTCACTAATTTATCCCAAAACCATTTGTTAAATATCTGTTATTTTTCATGTACTATGGCAGGCATTAGAGTGTACATCTTTGACCTTCAGGCCCTTGCAGTCTAGTAAAGGAGTCAGGCCAACACAGGAACCATTACAACACAATGTGGTAAGGGCTCTGGTAGGGGAAGCAGGCTCTGAGGGCACAGAGCGGGGGACAATATAACTAGTGAAAGGATTAGGGAAGGCTTCGTGGAAGCAATGATGGCCTACACAAGTCACCAAAGACTAGCAGAATTAGTGATGTGAAGTGCGGGAAAGTGACACAGTTTTCTCGTGGGTGTAAGGATAACAATAAAGTGATGAGAGCTGATATTTTCTGAGTGCTCACTGCAGACAAGATATTCTTCTCGTCTTTGCCATGTGTTATTTCCTATAATTTTCAAAGTGTTACCAGGTAGGTACTATTAAATATTGTAACTTCATTTTACAGATAAGGCACAGTCTAAGGTCCTGCAGATAGTAACTGGCAGTGTTGGGGTTTCAACTTAAGCAATGTAATTAACCAAGGCATTGTTCCCTAATTGCACGAGTAAAACCACCTACTCCAGAGGCCGACGCACTTAGAACAGGTTCAGAAGACGATGATAGATTGTAATCAGTGTGTACATACAAATTCCTGATGTGCAGATCTAGTACTGGAGATTCTTTTCTCACTAGATGATGGACTCGATAGATTTTACCCAAACCAAAACTCCAGCTTTACGGTCCAGGGAAAGTGTCCGATAGAGTTTGGATGTTGCTCCCTCTAAATCTCTTGTTGAACTGTAATCCCCAATATTGGAGGTGGGGCCTGGTAGGAGGTGACTAAATCATAGGCGCAGATTTCTTAGGAAATAAATATTTTTCCTATAGCTTATTATTTATTTTTATAAGTCAGACATGGGTTTCACTCAATTACTAGCTTTGTGACCTTAAGCAAGTTAATTAAACTTTCATTAATTTATCCAAAAAGCATTTGTTAAATGCTTACGAAACAGCGCCATACTCTTGGTGCTGTCCTCAGGATGGTGAGTTCTCATGAGATCTGGTTGTTTGAAAGTGTGTGGTACCCGCCGCCCCCGCCTCTCTTTTCTCCTGCTCTTGTCATGTGACCTGCCTGCTCCCACATCACCCTCTGCCATCAGTGAAAGCTCTCTGAGGCCTTCCCAGAAGCCCAGCAGATGCCTGCAGCATGCTCCCTATACAGCCTGCAGGCCAGTGAGCCAATCAAACCTTTTTTTCTTTATAAATTACCCAGTCTCAGATATTTCTTCATAGCAAAGCAAGAATGGTGTAATGGTGTCATTCATCAAACAACCTGGTGGGAAGGTTGTTTCTTCCTTATCAGTACCACTGAAGCCATTCTTTCTGAATACAATTTGTCACCACTAACATCACTTTCCCTTTACTTCTTCCCGCTGGGCTCTATCCTTGCCCTGCTACTATCCTTGATTTCATCTATTTTTGCCTACTTCTTAATTTGCTGGATTTCTGTTCATATGTGCAAGGTTAAAGCTATACCAAATTAATAGTAAAAGGTGGAAAAGAACACATGGGGGGACAGAATTACTAAAAAGTATTTTTTGTTTTGATTTTTTTTTAACATCTAATGAGATTCTGAATAGAATAACCCTTATTGCAAAGAAGTCCTAATTTGATGCTGGGCATGGGGGCTCACACCTGTAATTCTAGCACTTTGGGAGGCCGAGGCGGGAGGATCACTTGAGCCCAGGAGTTTGAGACCAGCCTGAGCAACATAACAAACCTCATCTCTTAAAAAAAAAAATACAAACAATTAGCTGGGAACGGTGGCATGTGCCTGTAGTCCCAGCTACTCAGAAGGATCACCTGTGCCTGAGAAGTTGAGGCTGCAGTGAGCCATGATCGTTTCACTGCACTCCAGCCTGGGTGACCACGTTGTCTAACCCTGTCTCAAGAAAAAAAAGGCCTCATTTGAATTTTTTTCCAAGTCGTAATATTGGGGAGAAGGTCAGCAGTGAATTGTAGAATGTCACCAAGAACCACAATTTAAGCACTCATCTAATTTTACCAATCATGTTAGATAATACAGAATTCTAATAAAGGAAAACCCTGGAGCAATGTTGATATCTGTGTTTTTACCTGAGGGCCCCCGGGCATGTAGACACTGCACTTACAAAGGTCTCACATGGACAAAACATGAGGGAGAGTACAAATCTCTTGCCTGGCAATGGTTTACCTCCATGAACTCTACTTCCCACACCTGAAGTGCAGGCCAACTGTGCTGCAACTGTGCACCCACAAGTCTACATAGGCAGGCTTATCACTACAGGCATACAAGTTTGCCTGTGATGCAGAGTGCAGGTGTTATTGCACAGAATAGCTAACGTATGGCTCCCCCACACCTTGGTGGCAGCCAACCCCTAGACAGGAGTGGGCAACCTTTATTCTCTACTGGAAAAAAAGATTCATCTGAGAAGCAGGCAGCACAGGACAGCAACTCGGCCTTGCTGCCAAGCAGACATACACAGCTCCTCTCCACTCAATCGCGAGGTCCTTGGGCAAGCTGTGTTGCCATTTGGGGCCTCAATTTCTTATTCTATAGCTGGAGTGAGGATTAAATGAAATAACACAGAGTCTCCAGCGAAGTTCCCGGTAAAGGCCACGGGAGATGAATGCAATGGGCACCATTTGCTCATACTCCTGATGTTATTTCTAGGAGCCTATGACCGCAAAGGTGATTCTGAAGGGCTCTTGACCACGTGTGGAGGTGCTTCAAGCCTCCAAATGGTGGGTGGATTGCTTTATAATACTGAAATTCTGCCAGCAGCGAGAGCTTACAGAACACTCAAACATCAACAGTTAAGAGTATACAGCCCAATAATTTGAGATCATTCCATAATGTGTTTACCAAATAGATGAATGAATTACTGGTGCCACAACATATATAATTTTGTTTATTAAATGGAATTCAATATGTTAGTTATTTTACCTTAATTCGATGATTCTCAGTTGGGGTGATTTGCCCTCAGGGGACGTTTGGCAATGTCTGGATACATTTTTGGTTGTTACTACTGGGGAACGCTCCTGGCACCTGGTGAGTAGAGGCCATGGGTGCTGCTAAACAGCCTGCAACGCACAGGACAGTGACCCATGCATAGGGCAATGCACAAGACAGAACATAGAAGTGTCCGGCCCAAAATGGCAGTGGTGCTGAGGCTGAGAAACCTTGATCTTATTTTTACTGAACTCCCTATAGTACGTATTTTTTAAAATTACATTCAGAAAATGCAACGCAATACTAACTAAATATCTACTCTTCATTAGTTCATTTCCCTAAAACACACCAAGGGCCTACCATGTCCCAGGACTGTGTCAGTCCTGGGGATACAGAGATGAAGCTCTGCCAGGAGCTTATACAGGTGGGTAAGAGTGGAAATAGCACACAGTGGGATCACCACCCAGGGGCAGTCATGTGTGTACCAGGGGCAACAAAAGGGCAGAGCAAGTGGAATCTAAGCAAGTCCTCGCAGAGAGGATATATAGGAAATTCAGAGGAAGGAAGGAAGGGAAAGAGGGAGAACCTGGGAGAGGGGATAGGAAAGAGGAAGAAAGGAAAATAAAGAGAAAAGAAAGAAGGCAGGTGGCACATCTGGCTTGTGATGGCTGGACCTGGGACTTCTGGGAACACTGATGAGGCGGAAGAGCCTGGCAGACCTTTCTTAACATGGACATGACTGGCATTTGGGGAAAGTTATTCTTTCTTAGGCAGGTCTATCCAGAGCATCACGAGATATGTAACATCCCTCACTGCCCCCTTCTATTCCCCCCATACACTAAATGGCAGAAGGTGCATCCACCCCAGGCATTTCGACAAGCAAGGCTAAGTACCCCATAAGCACCAGCATCAGCATCGCCTCCTCATTGGAGCTTGGGTAAAGTGCTGAAGAATTCCTGAAGAGAATTAAGCTTCCAGTAATGTGATCAAATGGAAGATGAAAACGGCAGTTCTTGCTGGGAAGAGAGTTGAGCCCCTTTATCTCCAGTGGTCTTTTCCTACTGCTGTGTCTTACCCTTGCTGCAATAGACTTGTTAAAGTCTGATAGCATATATATATACACCAGAAAATGTGGCCATCGGACCAGCACACTAAAGAGATTTTCAAAACACAAAGAAACACTGAATTAACATTTCACCTGAGCTACATCTTAACTGAACAACTCCAACTGGGTCTTACTTTGTAAATTGTCTCTACCACGGTAAAACTCTCTAGGTGTGATTATGTATTCAAAGCAAATGGCTTTAAAAACAGACTTCCATTTTATTAAAAAATAAAAAAAGAAGCAACTGCTCTTATGTCATGCAACCATTCTATAAATAGAAAATTAAAGGGAGAAGGTAACATCCACCTAAATTTCTACACTTTTGGAATCCTTGAACTTATGAGAACCTGGAGTCACGTCTTTACATACATAAGCCTTTGTGTGAATCTCATTTTTTTTCTTTCTCACCTTGGAAAGCAAGGGAAAAAGCATTATAGGAGGAAGGGAGATAAAATATGTCTAGAAACATGAAAAGATTTAAGTAAAGAAAAATCATGCCAGTGGCTCAAGCCTGTAATCCCAGCACTTTGGGAGGCCGAGGTGGGTGGATCACGAGGTCAAGAGATCGAGACCATCCGGGCCAACATGGTGAAACCCCATCTCTACTAAAAACACACAAAAAATTAATTAGCTGGCCGTGGTGGTGTGCACCTGTAGTCCCAGCTTCCCAGGAGGCTGAGGCAGACAAATTGCTTGAACCCGGGAGGCGGAAGCTGCAGTGAGCCGAGATCGCGCCACTGCACTCCAGCCTGGTGTCTGGCAACAGAGCGAGACTCTGTCTCAAAAAAAAAAAAAAAAAGAAAGAAAAATCATGCATACATTTGTGGTCAGGGGCTTTTTTGGCAAGTGTGGGAGTTGCTCACATCTTGCCTCAAATAAAAGATAATGGGTATTGTCATTAGAGGAGTCAAGACTCCAAGATTCATAGGAGTAACATGTAGGAAACATGTCACATGTAGGGTCTCCTCATATTCAACCCTGACGATATCCCTCTACAGAGATGTTTGGTACTGGGTTCCACATAATTACCACAATGTACAAAGTATCAGAGCTCAGACGAAAGAAGGAAAGGCTTTGTAAGAAAAATTGGAGGAAAGGAGGAAGCTGGGGAAGACTCTAGAGTGTTCACAGACACAGTGAACAACTAGTCTCTAGCCACTCTGATGACTGTGCAAATGGAAAATGGATTGAGATTTTGGCCCTACAGTGTAGGTTACTAAATGATGGCATGGATTTCTTACAGCTTCTGGAGAAGTGCTGGGTTTGGAGAGCTTTACATCAGCACTGATTCTCAATCATTCAGAATAATTAGGTATGGTTACTACTCGGAATATAGCATAGAGTAGCACCACCAGAATCAAGAATCACTTGAATCAAGACAAGAACAACAATAACAATAGCAGAAACAGCAACGGCATTTACTGAAGACTTACTATGTACTCGAAACTGAAGCTGCAAAGAAATCTGAAAGTTAGGTACTAACTTCTTTGCTTCCTAACTGAAAAACTAAGACAGAAAGCTTAAATGATTTGCTTGGGGTCACACTACCAGGAAAGGACAAAACCAGGATGGAAACCTAAATGATTTCCAAGCCCATCTTCTCCCCACAGGGGCACCTTCCTCATTATACCACGGTTTGCCTTTATGCAAAACTGCAACTTACTATCCCCAACAGCTCACTAATATGAAACAGTTCTATTTTACATATAGCCTTTAAAGCATGAACCTGAAATATACCCAACTGAGAGGGAAGTCTCATCTCACTCATTTCAAAAAGAAATCTTTGCTCTTTCCTATGGTGTAACACTCAATGAGACCTCCGGTCATTTTTATTATTGATGATGATGATGTCTTATGGATTTTTTCTACTCATTTACTCCTTGACTTGTGCACTAAAATGGCAAAGCATATGAGAAACTGCATTCATTGTTTCATTAAAAGACTGTCATCATCACCCGCTTTCTACCATTACTAGAAAGAAAATCTGACTTCTCTCATCTCTGTCCTCCTCTGCAACATTCATACAGAGATAACCTGGCTGCTACCGCATTTTTCCAACCTAAAAATTTAAAGCCAATAAATTCCAAGTACTACCAGGTGATGCTGCTAGACTTGTCCTTCATCCAGTTAGCTACAGAAGGGGATCATGGTCTGTCATAAAGGTAAATTCATTACCACAAAATAATATCATCATACTTCTACTGCCCATTTTCACAGCAAAGCACGCTCTCTCTGTAATGCTCTGTCTTAGTCCTCTGGGGAGCAGTTTACTGCTGACATAATAACAACAACAACTTACATTTATAGGAAGACAAGACGGCCTGTATTTTCTAACTCTTGACAAAGAAGGGCCCTCATATTTATTTCAGAGGCATCGGTTATCGTCACAAAATGTTCAGGGAAATCCAGTCTTTTAACAGATGCCAGCAAATGGACCTCCTAAAGGTTCACGAAAGTTTCGCTATCACTAACAGGTGACTCAATTGCCAACCTCATTGTGCTAAGGAAGCACTGCCGGTGGCCTTACTCCAGAGCAACTTAATCAAAACACAAAACAGAAGCACAGTCATATGTGGGTACTGGTAAAGATTCTTTACGGATTGCTGGCTCATTCAATAGCTCACTTGACACACGTATCCAGGTGACTGATTCTCTTCATGATTTAAAAAAATCCCATTTTCTGGTGTTGGGTGGTGGTGCTGTCTTAGTCCTTTTGGGCTGCTGTTAACACCATAAATGAGATAGCTTAAAAACAACAGAAATCTATTTGTCACACTTCTGGGGACTAGAAAGTGCAAGATCAAGGCACCAGCGGATTGGTTACCCAGTGACAGCGCTCTTCCTCATAGATCGCACCTGCCATGTCCTCACGTGGCAGAAGGGCTATCGAGCTCTCTGTGTTCTCTTTTATAAGAGTGCGAGTTCCATTCAAGAGGGTTCTAGCCTCATGATCTCATCTCCCAAAAAGCCCCACCTCCGAATACCATCACCATGGAGTCCGGATTTCAACATATGAATTTTGGGTGGACACAAACATGAAGACCACAGCAGCTGTGGTTTACTGTAGAACGCAAAAACCCTTCCAAGCTCATGCCACTGCTCCCACCCCCAGAAGTTTTTTCCCCTAAAGACACAGCTTTAATCTAAAATGGGTAATCTGTGCTGCACTCACCAACCCAATACTTTCTGAATTTTTCCTATATGGACAGTACTGAGTTATATGTGACAGAGGAAGGCAAAGTGAAGTAGAAAGAACAGCCCTCTGAAAGGCATACTGGAGCAACTGGTTCCTAAACTTTGGCTTAGGGTGACTCTTCTTATAGCCTAAGAGTTTTCCGTACCCTGATATGTCAAGACAGACAATGCCTGGCTGTGCATGGATTTGCTGTTCCTGTAGAATAACTCCTCCAGGACTCCAAGGCCAGTATGTGGACACTGTGTGTTTTTGAGGTTGGGTGGTGCTTATGAAAAACCTCTACAATCTAGAAGTATTCTGGGGGAAACCTTATTTTGTAGGTACCTCACTATTAATCATGGTAAGTGGTAAAGAAGAAATGGGTGAATGAGAGAAAGCATTCCAGAAACAACAGCTGAGGGGGAAAAAAATTCTACACCAAATCCTACAGTTGCTATTAGAGAACAGAACCTGGCAGCACTTTGGGAGGCCAAGGCGGGTGGATCATCTGAGGTCAGGAGTTCGAGACCAGCCTGGCCAACATGGCAAAACTTCATCTCTACTAAAAATACCAAAATTAGCCAGGCAAGGTGGCGTGTGTCTGTAGTCCCAGCTACTCAGGAGGCTGAGGCATAAGAATCGCTTGAACCTGGGAGGCGGAGGTTCCATGAGGTGAGACAGCTCCATTGCACTCCAGCCTGGGCGACTGAGCAAGACTCTATCTCCAAAAAAAAAAAAAAAAAAGGAACAAAATCTGGGTTTCCAGGATAATAGGTTAAAAGGCTGAAAGGCAGGCAGGTAGAGGGCCAGAAAGTGAGAGAAGCACAAAAGCTGAGTATGAGTCTCTGAAAATAATCAAGAGAAGAAAATTTATTCCTAACAGGAAAGCAATCCTTTGGAGTCAGGCTCCAGGTCTGAATTCTGGCCATATTCTTTTATTAACCAAGCCCCAGAGTCGTCTTCTGTTAAACGGGACTAATCCTGTCCATCTGGGGATTAAACAAGAGGGTAAGCCCTGAAGACAGGATGGTCTTCCCTTTTGTTTCCATCCGATTGGAAGAGCAATGAAGGAATCTTACCCCCTCAAATGCTTACACAGGGGCTATAAAATGTCTGGGCTCTCAGCTTATCTGCCTAACAGGACTGCGTGGATACCAGATTTCACAAGTCTACACTGCAAAGATACCACAGCTATGTAGAGTCTCCAGTGTCTCCAGTCTCTAACTTGCAACCTCTCCCTAATACTTCTCTTGTTTTCTGCTGTTCATAAAAAAAAAATGCAGAGACTTCCGCAGGTCCAGCCAATGGCCATCTTGCGTTTAATGGAGATTCATGAGGTGCATCTGGCCTGACACTTTTGGGGGCATGGTAATGAGCTGCTTATGGTTAACTTCTGCTGACAGGTTCTAGGAACTGTGGCCCTTTCCTCCTCTGCCATCTCATCTCCTCTGCCCCCATCTCATCTCCTTCTTCCCCTTTTTATTTGCCTCTGGCTATCTTAATATCGGTCCTTCCTGCTCACTACCGTATTTCCATTTTTAGCTGCCTTCTTTTCCTTCTTTTGCCTTTAAAGGGGTTACTCTCTTCACTCCCCCCATGCCCACAGCACTTCCACTGTTTTCCCCTTTGCCTCTAACTTACTTTATACTACACTATTTTTGTACGCAGTGAGAATTTTGGTTAGGGACCAGTAAGCGTCCATCTTGAAAAGAGAATAGACGTCTGCTTACACTTCATGGTGATCATGACAGCTGCAGCTAACATTTGGAGTACCCTCCCTTGACCCTCGCTGTGAGACAAGCACTACTACTATTCCTGTTTTCAGATGAGATTAAGAGACTGGGGGGAAGGTTGCACAGTTATTAATTGGAGGTTTATGACTTTCCCTCACTTTGTAGATCGGGAAGGAGGAAAAGGTGGTGCTACATTACTGTTCTCCTTCCTTATTTATTCCTCATAGAGCTGGGTGTCTCAGGGAGCATTTGTATGTACTATAAACAAAATCGTGGGGGGGCCATGGGAACTTTCACCTCTTCAATCCTACAAAAAAAATCACATCTTAGATCAAATGGCAGGAATTTGAAGAACTGTCATTTCTCTTCCACTGACCATCTCAGTGTCCATTCCCCACTGCCTCCCGAGAATATTCTACAAGTACCATGTTCCCAGGTAGATCCTTGTCAGCCATATTTGAAACATAACTGAATTATAAACTCCCCATATTTTCTATCCGTTTCTCAAACTTGTGGACAAGCAGCTCTCTGAAAAGAAATTCATACACTAATTAAGCTGAAGATTTAACCAAAGGAATTTTAGGTTGACATAACTAATGCTTAGTATACTTTTGCTTTAGAGGACAACCTCAAATAAACCCAGAATGGAGGTAGCACAGTTCAGGGATGTCACACTGATCTCTTATCTTCATTACTGTAGTAGAACCCTAGTTGGTTTCCCTTCTTCTGCCCTTGTATCCTACAGTGTTCTCTGAACAACATAAAGAGATTTTGTTTCTCCTATTCTCAGTTCCTGCAAATGGCATTCATGTTATTAAGCGCAAAAGTTGGCCAGGTGTGATGGCTCACACTTGTAATCCCAGCACTTTGGGAGGCCAAGGCAGGCAGATCACCTGAGGTCAGGAGTTCAAGATCAGCATGGTAAAACCCTGTCTCTATAAAAATACAAAAATTAGCCGGACATAATGGCAGGTGCCTGTAATTCTAGCTACTTGGAGACTGAGGCAGGAGACTTGCTCCAACCTGGGAGGCAGAGGTTGCAGTGAGCTGAGATCATGCCACAGCTACTCCAGCCTGGGCAACAGAGCAAGACTCCATCTCAAATAAATAAATAAATAAATATTAAAATTTTTTTAAAAATGTAAAAGCCAAAGTCTCCTAACATCCTCAGTGGATCTCAAAGTGTGATCCCTGGACCAGTAACACTGGCATCACTTGGAACCTTGTTAGAAACGCAAACTTCTGAATCAGAAACTGTAAGGGTAGTGCCCAGAAATCAAGTTTTAACAAGTCTTCCAAGTGATTCTCACGCTGCTGAAGTCGGAGGGCCACCATCCTGCATGCATTGCCGCAGGCTTTTACCTGAGATCCTCTTCTCCCACTTGCCTTGCTGTCTTCATTCCGTCTACTCTAGGCTTCCCTCAGGAAATCTGCACGTTGCACTCCCTCACCTTTTCTAGGTCTTGTTCAAACGTCAACTTCTTAGCAATGTGTCTGCGGCCACTGTCCTTAGAACCAAAACTACTCTGGACTCCCTATTCATCTTCCTTTCTTAATTTTTCTCCATTGCACTTATTACCATCTCATACACTACATATTTTTCTCACTGATATTTTAATTATCTGTTACTGTCACTAGAATGTAAGCTCTTTGAGGGGCAGAGATTTTAGGTGTTTAATTCAGTGATGTATCCCGTGCAACTACAAAGGTATCTGGAACAAAGTAGGTGCGCATTAAATATTTGTTGAATGCTGAGAGAAGGAATGGTTACGTCCTGCCACTTAGAAGCCATTTGACCTGTGCGAGGTACTTAATCTCTCTGAGCCTCAGTTTCCTCATCAATAAAAAAGAGGATGAAGATGAAAAGCAGACAGAGGGCACAGATCATTTAGCCATTCGATCAACAGTAGCAATTGTGACCCTCAAAACAGGAAAAAACCATTTCAATATCATTAGAACCAACGAGGAGTAATGGTTTGAACTTTTAAAAGCCTTTTTAGAATCTGGAGAACACTTTTGGGAGTGGGGGCAGTAAAGACACATTTCCCTTTCTATGAACAGGTTGGTGAAAAAAGGAATTATTTTCCTATGCTGAAATTATTTTCCCAAAGGCAGCATTTTGATGAATTAAGAACAAAGGAATTATAAACATACAATCCAATTATCCTTCAAAACAAAATACATATTGAATAGGAAACACATTGAAAACTTAGGTTTGTTTGTGGATGTTTTTTCCAAAATATTGCAATAAAATGTTTGGGAACATCTAATAAAACTAATATGCAGCTGGATTTTCCTGCCCCAAAACTAATTTGTGCTGATTACAAGATAGGTCACAAGGTCTGCATGCTTTATTTTTGATGCATTCATTATAATTGTTACTATGGATGAAGACTAAACACAAAAAGTAAAACATCCTGTTGGGGAATGATCTACCCAACACACACCACATGTTTTCTTTCTATCATTAGTCTAAAGGGGATTTCCACAAAAAAATGAGATTCTTAGAAACTAAGCTTTTACTCGTCATTGCTGCATATTCCCACTTAGTCACTGTCCTGGGACCTCCCAGTTGCTCTCTGATGAAATAAATCTGAGGTTACACACTAAAAAAATAACTGTGGCTATGAATTTGGTATCTGGAGAACAAAACCCTCTCTGTGTACTGTTATGCTTAACAGTATAAATATCATGATCAACAGCTTAACAATTTCTTAACATTACTGCATTCCATATAGTTTCTGTGTGACCAAGACTTTTGTAGAGTACACATCTGGAGCATTTAGAACTAGGAGATGAAATAGGTCCTAGCCCACACTTCTCTGCTATGAATGAACAAGGTAAAAACAGAAACTCTGCCCACTGCATGGGAAAACAGCAGTTGTCAAAACACGTACCTTCACACCTACCACTTTCTCCCCTGTGTAAATAACCCTTTTGGTCCTAAGCAACAGTAGTGTGTCCAAGTAATCTTGTAAATGGGAAAGTTCTTTCTCAGAGGAGAGCGATGGATGAGACTCAAAGAAAAGGTTACCAGGTCAGCAGTGGCTAAGTGCTGCCAACAAATACCTTAGGAAGCAGCATTGTTGTTTGCTTTTGTAGGTGACCTGGCTCAGACAGAACCTACCCTTTCACTCCCCCTGAAGAACCCAAAGTTCCTTACACGGGAGAAACTGCTTTCAGGCAAAAATCTGATGTCAATCATTTCTGTTTAGAGGTGAATTAAATCAGCATGTTCATACTCTCTCTAAAAAGGCTCTGCATTCTAAACCTCATTTCTCTTTAAATAACAATAGACATACACTATTAAATAAATCTTCAGGAAATCTATTAAGGGGAAGATAATGAGAGGAATTTCTTATAAGTACTTTAAAAAATAATCACAAAGGTAAATGCTTGCTTTCCCTATATTCAGGAGCTTCTGTTTTTACCTTGGAAGGCCAACTCTGTTTCTTTACTCTGTAAAGTAGAGAAATATTAGTTCTTAAAAAACATCAATGTGAACTGTCTGTGGCTCAGCTTTAATCAAAAGTTTGGCTGTGAGAAATATTTAAAATCATCCAAGGACTATGAGACCTACCTGCTTCTCAGGATTTATAAATTTCATGTGAATTTCTCCAGCTCTTATAAAAATCCTGATGGATTGGCAGCAAGTTACTTTCATGGATCACTCAGAATTACTTTCATTGAGTTATACATTTGTATTAAGTTCTCAGTTTCTATTTAGTGGGCCCTAAAAGCAGCTATCTTACCAAATCCTCTATTCTGTCTACTTTAATAGCACTGAGTGCTAGCATATCCCTTGGTCTCCTCCTGCTGAAGTTCTATGTAAGAAATTTACAACACAACTAAGTGCCAGGGAAAGCTTCCTCCCCCTTGAGAAAGTGGTATGTAATTTCTCATGGGTAATGAGAACCACATAATTAATCATGTATGTTTCTTTTTTTCCTTTGGCTGGCAGGAAATTCTCAACCAAACTTTATCTCAATGTTATTAACTATGTAGAGCCATATGGTAGAAACTTTGTGCAATTTTTTTCTCTGATTTTACCTTTCTACTTTAATTTACGTATTTCCTAAATCTCATTTTTTACTTGTTTATATTTTCTATTTTACTGCACATGTTCTTATAAGCCATCAATCTTTATAAAAATGGAGGTTGATACATGTGTATGTGTGTATCTATCTGTGTATATATACATATATCCGTACATATATACTGAGCTTACATATGGGGGTGTGTGTATGTATATATACATATATATACACACATATATACCCAGCTTACATATGATGTATGTGTATACATACGTATACACATACATATATATACATATATGTGTATATGTATACTGGGTAACTAGAAAGACTATAATAGTATTTTTATGAGAAAGAACTACAATAAAATTGGTTGTAATGGAATAGTCATTGTAGAGAATTATTTCAAATAAATCTCTGTGGGCTATCCATGAATATACAGAAATAGCCATGCTTAACGATACTTTCTATAATATTTTCGTATAATATAAGTAAGTATTTAGAGTTTCAAAATCTAATTTTCTAAATGGCCCTGTTCTTAAAAATTTCAGAGGGGTGTCAGTTTTTTAAAATTCAATATGCTTATTACTCATACTCTAGTGAAACTGGTATAGATCTGCTGGAGTATCGTGTAATTATACTTAGAAGATCTGTAAGGTACCCCATGAGATAATGCATGGGAAAGTGTTTTGTAAAACTCTAGAGTATAATATAATCATTAGCTATCATTACTATTGCCTACAACATTCAAAATATGATCCAGAGATGATCTATATCTTACTGGTAAGCATGGTAATTACTGTGGAAATGTGGAAAATAACTGTGGAAACAAGTTAAAATTTTTTTTAAATGTTATCCTCAGTTTATATGCTCCTTGTGAGGACCAGGCCAGCTCAGGGATGAGTTTTTTTAAGTTCCAGGACCTTTATTGGGACTCTCAAAAATATGGATACACTCACAAACCCTCAGATATTCAAAAACTCCTCGATCTTATGAGTATAAAACAATATCTAATTTTAATATATTCTGCATAAGAAACAGAAGTAAAAACCTCAGAGATGAGAAGTTTTCTCAGTGAAGGTATTGGCCTGTTTGTTACTTTCTGTTTATTAAATACAACTTAGCTATTCACTAACAATCCAGGAAGCACAGAACTAAGACATTTACCAGATTGTGTTCCAAACTAAAAGGAGGTTAAAAACACAGCATTGTAATACAAACACAGCTTATAAGTACAGCGTGTGTACCTACTGTTCAGCCATTTAAACTTTGAGTCGCTGTACAAACAAGTCTATCTTGAGGAAACAGACTGGGTAATTTTCCATTTGGACTGTTTGAGATTTCACCAAGAGCCTCAAACTTGCAGAAGTCTGTGTTGCCAGACATTTTCCTCAAATTTGTTATCTACAGTTCTTCCCATTAAGATTTCCCTTTAACAAAAATGCTTTTCATAAAGGTTTGCTTTAAGTGAAAGTTTTTCTTCTACAGACATTGAGATTAAATTAAAAAGAAAAATTAAAGAGGTAGTGGCCCCATTTTGGAAACATAAGTTAAAGCTCTCTTCTGGATAGCCTGAGATAGACCCAGATCAAGATTTCAAACACTTGAGTCTTCAAAGTTCAGAGGAGAGTTCAAAAGATTGAAAAGGAAGGTAAAATTCTAATCAATAAAGAGATCAAGATGCAAAATTGCTGGAATGGCAGTAAATGCCAACAGTGATTTGAGGGATCTTTAGAGCCTTTTGCTACCGGATGGGAATCTATCAGAGGAGGAAAAATTCAGCACTCAGAATGTAACTAGAGAAGACCATCTTCTTTTTAGCTTCTATAAACTCACTGGAACACTCATGAACAACTGTCAAGCAATGGAAAAGAGCTCTATTATACAATTATTTTAGAAATGCGTGAAAGCACGTGTCATAAGTTCAGGTCTCAAAAATTTCAAAATGCCTATTCTACAAATACAAGTGAGCAGTCTTTTAGAATGACTTTTATTGGGAAGGAAATAAACAAGATCTTATTTTCAAGTTAATGCAATCACTTTGAACATAGGGACTTTTCCCCCACTGTGTTTGTAAGTTATCAATAACTAAAAAGTCCAGTTTAATTAAAATAGGCAATGAAGTATAAAAGTATTTTTAAGTTGTTTCTACTTTTTGAGTACTGGCTATATGCTGAGGACCTTGCTAAACACCTTTTAGGCATGATCTCATTTAAGACTCTCAATAGCCACAAGGTAGGTAGTATTATTATTTCAAATTTACAAAAGTAAACCAAGGCTCAGAGAGAAACAATTTTTATCTAAAATCATAGCCAATTAATGGCCGAGTCAGGAATAGAAGGCTGTTTTCTTGGTTCCTGATTTAATGCATTTTCTACCAATGTTCTGACTGGTTGAACTATAGAACTGGGTTAAGACAAGCTCTCGTGACAGTCTGTGGCCAAATGTAAACTGATCATTTCTTTGTCTTATGCTGAAAGAGAATCTGAAAGGGTAGTATATTAGTCCATTTTGACACTGCTATAAAGAATATCACCTGAGACTGGGTAATTTATTTTAAAAAAAATTAAGAAAAAAAAAGAGGTATACTTAGCTCATAGTTCTACATGGCTGGGGAGTCCTCAGGAAATTTACAATCCCGGTGGAAGGGGAAACAGGCACATCTCACATGGTGCCAGGCAAGAGAGAGCATGTGTGAGCACAGGAAAATACCATTTACAAAACCATTAGACTTGTAAGAATTCACACACTATCATGAGGACAGCATGAAGGAAACTGCCCCCATAATCCAATCTCTTCCCTCCTTTGACACATGGGGATTACAGCTCCCTCCACCCTTGACAGGTGGGGATTACAACTGGAGATGAGATTTGGGTGGGGACACAAAGCCAAACCTTATCAGGTAGACTAAAGCATGAACGCCTTACCTCCATTCCCTCGTTTTACCTTGCAAAGGCCATTATCACACTACTTCGCAATTTCCAAGCTCACCATAAACTTTCAGATCACACTATGCCTTTGGGGGTGTTATTTTATTGATTTGGACCTGTTTCTCTATCCTCCTCATCCTTCTCTGCTGGTTGAAATGTAACTTTCTGCTCTCTGTCCTTAATGTCTGAATTTAAACATTCTCTCTTCCACATTCTCAGAGCACTTTGTTTCACTGTTAGAGCACTGAGTATATTTACCCTGCATTGTTATTAGGTGTATACCTGCCTATCACCTGCATAAAAAACTATGGCTCTTAAAGGACTGCATCCAAAACATATTCCTATAGCCATGTGTCTTAAAACAGCACCTTGAACACAGCAGACACTCAATAAATGTTTCATGTAGAGTTAAAATAGGAAACTCAGGTACTACTACTGCAACATTTATATCAAAGGAAGGACTATTCTCAAAGGAACTAGGGAGTATTTTTGCTCACTCTTCTTTTTGAAAGGACTTTTCAGACAGCCTATCACCATTCCAAGGAAGGTAATGGGGCTATTTTTCTGTTTAGGAACCAGTGGTTTAAGTAATGTAAGCTATGGATCAGTGGTTTGCAATGATGGGGCTGATCGAAAGACAATCACACTCAGCACTGCTAAGGTTAATGGCATTGCCTCTTATAGAGGAAATATAAAAGTGGAAGATAGGGAAGAAACCAATAAAAACATTTATACACACCTTTAATGGTATGCAGAGTAGAACCCACTTAAATGAATACCAACTAATGAAAACATCCTGAAAAGAGAGTGAATTTTAGAGAAACCTTTTATCTACAGGTCCTATATTTATAGAGCAAACCTTTTAAATAAATACAGGGTAAAAAAAAATGAATTAAACTGGTAATTGTTGTGATTCATTGTGGTTCATATAACTTTCATTAGGCCAGTGAAATAAATGAACCATTTAACAAAAGGAAGCTCTTCTCCACCAACTTATGCCATGTACATCACATTGTAAGTAAGAACCTCCTCTGTAGGTACTGCAGACCAAAAACACTGTCTTGGGAATGACTGGACTTTGCTCATTTTGTTGTACTTCTCTAGCTGGGTATAGTCAGACTTTTCTAAGAGGAGGTGAAAGAATTCAGTTCAACCAGAAAAATGCATGAAAAGACAAACATATTGTAGGTGCTCCCCCCGCCCAATAAATGTGAAACGTTTTCCTTCTATGAAACGTATTTTTTTTTTCTCTTGTAAAATAAACTTTGATGTCTTAAAGTCACAGGTGGGTAACGATTAGGATGAAGGGGTAGAAATGGAAGCTCAAAAGTAGAGATAGGAATTAGAATCACAGGGTGCTCAAAATTTTCTTCTAAAATCTTAGAAATAATTTGTCAGGGATTTAAATCCTATGCTTGACAGATCTTTTAGACAAGTGGCTTATGAAAGAGGACACTGATACTTCCCCTTAAGATCACCAAATACATATAAGAATTACTTGAGACAACTGTTCCTACAGTCCTCAACAACTAATGAAATGTATCTATTTACCAAAACATCTTTGTGGTGAGAGCCTATTTTGCCTCTGAGCTGATTGTCTCCAAGAAAAGAAAAGCCTAAGTAAAAGCCAATTCAAAGTGATCTGAAAGTCAATGGGGGGGGAATACACTCAATGCAAATAAGAAAAAAGCCTGGAGATTCAAGGGAGTTTAGGAATGAATAAATGAGTCAATCTGAAGTCAAATACTAACAGAGTCTAAAGATTTCCTCAGTGTATTCTGGATCAACTGGAGTATCATTTATTCAGTGTTTTATTATTTGTTTTGGCTCTTTGAGGTAATTTTGGATGCTTATACTTTTAAAGATTATGTCTGAAAATCTTAGAATGCCTGATCAGTTCAGAATAGAGGGTGAAAGTGGTACCACAGTAAACACAGAAAGACACCTTTCAATACCCTGGGGGACTGGCAGTCATGGAGGTGCCCTGGTGTGCTGAATGTAAAGAATGTTCCCCTTAAGAGAGAAATGTGCATTTCTTATGCAACAGCTTTGCTGCCATATTCAACCTGAAAATGGGTACTGCTGGGCTGAAAAGAAAATATGCGGTATCTTCACTGGCCTCCTAGCATTGTCCAGGGGACCTGTGATGGACATGAAGGAATTCCTAACAACCCCAGATGATTTTCATAGCTCATTTCATATATGGCCTGATTGATCATCAAGTACTTCTGAATACATTATATCATTATATCCTTACTAAATCCTTGGGAGCAAAGAAGGGCAAGAAGCATTCATGACCATTTTACTGATGAGGAAACTGAGGCACAGGTGGTTAAGCACCTTTCCTAAGGCCAGTTACAGTTAGTAAGTGGTAAAGTCAACGTCTTCCTGTTCAGAAAGTGTTTCGTAGCCAGGTGAGTGGTAGAGTCAAGGTAGAGTCTCCCTTTCTCTCCCATCCTTGCGCTTGCCAAGCTCCAATTAGAGGACCACACTCCTCCTTTCAACCAAGTTCCCCACAAAAGAACTATCGAATGTATTACTTCCAACTTTACCCATGTTCTGAACCCAGTAAGATCATGAAAAGACCGAACAAAAGAGACACCATGTCTTATATGTATGCTAGGAAATATGAGGTGGACATTGCCTTTCTTTTCACACAGGTTCGTGCTTCAACTCTAACCCAGAGCCCACTCCTAGTTTACTCTGGCCTCCCTTTGCTAAATTTCCCTCAGTGCAAAGATCCCTTCATGTCAGCAGCTTTGCTGTGGAACAAGTGTTTCTCTCACACTTTGACTAGTTACACCTAGCTCTGCCTCATATAACATTTTCTGTCAGTGCTGCACTCAGGATGGCTGATGGCTGTGGGCATATGGGGATGGTGGTGGTGACATTGAGAAAAGACCCAGATATGGAGCCTGAAATCCTGCTACTTACTGGCCAAGGCAAACCTTTCTCCCTCACTGGCAGCAAACATTTCATACCGTGCTCAAAACCATCTTGCTGTGTCTGCAGCCTGGGGGCCTCCAGGTACCAGAGGCACCCACCCCAACACAGCATGGAAAACTACAGGCTGCTTGACTGGTCACTTAAGTACTGAATATCAAGTTCTGCAGAGGAGATCGACTGGGAATGACACGCTCTATAGAGAAGCCCACTGAACACGGACAACACTATTCACCACCCTACCGGCAGCAGACTCTTACAGAGAACTCACGCTGCACACACTGCACCAGACAACAGGGATATAGCGAAGCACAGGAAATGCATTTAGTTCTGCATTTATGGTAGATATTTATTGTACACATACTATGTGATAGGCACTGTGCTAAAGAGAAAACAGTGAATAAAAAAAGAAAAACAATCCTGCTTTCACGGAGTTCACAATTCACTTAATGTCTGCCTTTAAAGGCATTATTCAGAAAATCACACACATAAATGTAATATGAAAACTGTGTTAAACTGATTCAAAATGCTACACAAACGACTTTCCGATAAACTTTACAACTTATTGGCAAATGAAGAGAATGATTTCAATCGCTTTTCAAGTAACTTTTTGATTCCAGTATATTTGATTTTATTTTTTGGTGAGGCAGCAAGTCTATGAAAAGCAGAGTAAAAATGCAGGAGAAAGAATGCTGGGCAAGGAACTGAACATCAAGGCTCCCAGTTCTACAGCGAGTCTGTTACTTGAGGCACGACACTTCACCTCTCTGTGCCTCATCAGTCTTGTGACTAATGCCTGGAGCAGTATCTGGCATACAGCAGATGTTTAATAAATAAATATTGGTTGAATGAGTGAATGTAATACGTGAAGATTTCGTGTGAAGATTTTTGTAGTTCACTGTCAACAGTAAGAAATTGGAGATGAGAACAGTCAATTAACAAAGATGCATGTGATGTGCTTATCTACCCGCAAATAAAACTTCTCTAGTAAACCATGTCAAAGTTGGCCAAGTGGCCAGCAGGAAAATGTGGAAATTTGACCACTTGTCATACTTTTCCATTGCATCCCACAGGCTTGAATTTTATTATAATTTAAACTCATCAAATGGACTTTGTCTGATTCCAGCTCAGTAGGCTAGTACCCTGGCTAGCAACTTCACTGGTGCCATTCTAAGCCTTCTCTTCAATATTTACAGAATAAAAAGCAATTTTGGTTTGAGCTTTGAGCACATTAGATTCTGACAGCTTGGAAATGTCATTCTCAAAGCAAGGACTTCTCACATGCATAGAATTCTGGCTCTTAACTCTTCTGTAAATGCAAATGCAAATATCCTTGACCAGAAACCCTTGAGCATCATGTTCTAAGAATGTTAGTGAGATTACATGAAGTTCTTTTAACTGTATTAGTTTCCATGCGACATCTACTAAATTGAATTAGAGTAAAGTGGGGAAGGCCTAGGTTGCAAAGGTGGATGCCAAAGAAGTCACATTTTAATTTCATCTTCATCTCTCATTTATGGATGCTTTCTAGCTGTCAGCCAGTCAGTCAGCAAGCTTCATTCCAAGGGAAACACGCTGGGTGACTGGCCATCCAAGAATTCAACATGATATGACTGGCGTATTTGAAACTGTTCAGAAACACTATGTCTTAGCCAAGCTGCAGCTTTCCAGGCTGGGTCCTTTCTGCCCCCTGGGCCTTTACCCATAATGTTCCTTTTGTTTAACAAGGACTTTGCATCTTCCCTCTCATATACACAGAAACTGCAAATCCCATCTATCATTTTGTCAAGAGTGCCAGAATCCAGCAATCGGGGAAATAACTTGATGGCATATTTCTTATTTAAAAGGAGATTCCCAAGAACATACATTTGCAAAGCTCAAGGAAAACTAAATAAGAACAAGGAGAGGCTCAGAGAAGACAGGGAGGGAGGAAGAGAGGACAAGGACAACATGGCAGAGTGACCTAAGTGCTCTTAAAAGCAGAGTTGTTTAAAATCAATGTGATGCGCTGGTATGTTCTGAGACATGACGGAAGTGCCCAACTCACTCTCCTACAACTTCACCAAAGCCAGCTGGACACATCATTTCTATAGGTACATCATACAGAAAGAGAGAGGGTGCTCAATCCAACATTTGGGCACAGGACATGGAAAAGAGCACTGTACGGCTTGGGGTAGGATGTATAAACTAAACTAACTCAGCAGGTGCTGGAACTGACAGCTAAAAGAGAATTTTAGCTCTAAGCATCCCCAGAAATATGCAGAAATCCTGGGGTAGGCTTTAGATGTCCTCAAGTTGTGTAATTTGAGCTAATTTTAAGGAGCAAGAAAACCCTAAGTACCATCTAGGAACATGTACACACTTCAGCATTTAGGTCGAATACCTAATAAGCTCTTCTCTAAACATTTCTAACTTTACTTCTGTTGCTTCTTGCAGAGCTTTCATCACTTGTATCTCCACCATATGCCCCAAACACCACCCAAATAACTTTAGGTGACCACCATCACATTTTATGCAAATAGCTATCAAAATATCTGTATCCCTTGCTAGAATATGTACTCAGGGAGCATGGCGTTGGTATCTCATTCATGTAGATATCCTCACTGCCTGGCACAAGGATTATATATTAATAAATATATGTACAATTGAGAAAAGAGAAATTGGAAGGAGAATAACCTATGATTATTCATTACTTTCCCCTCAAAAGACTTAAACTCCTGAAGATAAGATTCTTTCACTTACCCCTTTACTCACTCATTCACATTCACCTAAAATATTTATTGAGTGCCAGACATTATGCTTGGAATATAATACACACTAGTTTCTGCCCTCAGGGAGCACATAGTCTAGAACAGTGGTCTCTTCAAAACACAGATTAGGGGTGCCCAAAGAAATCACTGGAGCTTCCATTTATATTTATATTGTATCTTTTAAAAATAAGAAATCTTTGAAAATATAAGTTTATTTCTAATAATGCATTCTCCCCTCACTTGGTACCGATGTCAGGTGGTCATATGCCACCCATGGTCTGCGAGGTATCCTGAGAAAAATGTGGAATTCTGCAGATCCTCTCTCACGGGCTTCACTTTCAGCCTACTGTGACAGTTACTATTTTCTTTCTTTTTTTTTTTTTTTTTTGACATTTACTATTTTCATTGGCTGGTGTTCAGCTAAAGGCCTAATAAGGACTACAGATGACATATTATAATATAATACATATTTACTCAAAAATGTAATACATAATATACGTCACACTATTACATATATTATATAGTATTATCATATGACATTATGTCACCATACTTACATGTCATATGCCACGATTATTCCCTGACCTCAAGTCTACACTTTCCCTGTGGTAGGGGGATAGAACATATAGTCAATACATTGAAAACCTAACAATACAAATTATTTGAGGTTATTATAGTTGCTGAGTAGAATACATTTTAAAGCACACCACTATCCATTATCCCTGTTTATTCTCAAAGCTCTCCCAAGAAACATGAAGCAGGTACTCACTTGCTATTGATCATAAACATGTGCCCCAACTTCCCCGAACCTCAGTTTCCTCATCCTCTACATCTCAGAATTATTACGTCAAATTAACATATTCAAGCATAGTATTACTCGACCAATTTTCTTGCCTTTTTAATGAATGCACAGAAGAAAAAAAAACCACAGAGATCAGAGTCCAAAACTTAAATATTCTACACACTCACACAGGATTAAGCTACGAAACTTTAGAATCTTTTGTTTCAAAGTTATGATTTCCAGTCAATTTACATAGAGAAGTACCACCCGAGTCTCCTGCTCTGAGCTGCTTTCCACTTTGGCCTCTCTATCAGTTCTGCTCAGATAGAACTGAATTCAAAAATATCTGCTGAAAGAACAGTGGAAAGGGATACATCATGGAGATGACAGGCAGCCCCTGCAACAACCAGTCTCAACTGGCTATTCTAGCACCTGCTTTTCTCTTCTTTCCTCATCTTCCCTAAGAGAAAGTTAAAGGCTATTAGCCATGGGGCCTATAGCAGAGGCTTCTGTATCTTCTCACCATTATGGACAATTTGTAATCATTTCCTCTCATAGGACCAGCTTCTCAAAGTATTTAATTTACCATCTTTACTAAGTCATAGAGAATTCATCACTCCCCCACCTTTCATTAAATGAATCCAAACTATAACTGCCAGAGTCTCTGTAAGTATAAGAGAACCCATGAGTTCACAAGCGTAAAGGCAAAAGCAAAAATCTTCAGCCAGTGCAGCTTTACCTAAGGGGGGAAAATAGATAATTTTTTAAAAAGATTTTCTCTGGTTCCCTTCAAGGACCACCAGTTGGTAACTACTGGTCGAGCATGTGCTAAGGTTTACTTGCGTGTATTTCATGATATTGTGTTGCAAATCCACCAGAACTGAAAGGACACAGACGTTCTGCACTGCTACTTTTAGAATTGGCTCAAGCTCGGACAAGGTGCTTCATTTTCCCCTCTTTCTATTGTTTAGGATCTTCCTCTTCGGAGTTCAAAGCTGTAACAATGCATTAAACTGAAAAGCTTTCAGTTTGGGCAGCATTTGCAATTTTCAAAGAAGATAAACCTCTCTGCGGAGTTAACATGATCTGTGAGTGTGGGACACGCTAGGAATCAGATATCCTAATGAACTTTGTCTTGCTCACTTGAAATGGAGAATTAACCGATTCTTTTAAATAATTCAGAAATCTAAAAAGAAAGGAATGAGGTGCAAATTTTGATTGTACTGCACAAAAAATGGGGAATGAAAATAAACATTTTATGTTTTCAATAAAACTACACTCCTACATCTTCTGCAAGTGAAACACTTTCAAATTTATTGGCAATCATAATTGTTTTATGCCATCTAACAAACATAATGGCATCTGGTATAAATACCTTGCAACTAACCTCATTTTACAGTCTCCACCTCAAGCAGAAAAATGAAATGAAAATTTAGTCCATTGTTTAAAGATATCTATTAAAGTACTATATACTCATAATACTTGAGACTGTAGAACTAAGAGTGTTCATAAAAAAAAAAGAATTTAATTTTTCTATAAAAATGTTATTTCGTCACACACACACACAAAAACTTAAAACTTAAAAAGAAGATGTCCCCTGGCACCTGGTTCATGAGGTGGATGAGAGAGAAGGTGAACCACACTTTATTGATATCTATTATGGATTGTTGCAAGTGCTAGGCGCTTTCGGCTTATCTACATCCAGACATATAATCCACACAGAAACAGTCCTGTTAGTTTTGAGGACGTAATTAAGCCTGTGGGTGCCTGAACAGGGCTGAGGGAGATACCTGGGAAGATGAGATAAGAAATAAAGGAAGAGATGACGATCCTAGATGAGAGCAAAACAAGAGGAAGGAAAAGGAACTAACATTGTTTGAACTCAGAACAAAATAGCAACAAAAACACATTTCCTGGGAAGGTGATGACATCGCACCTTATACATTAGAAAATAAAAGTCTAAGAGTTTAAATAACTTGTTCAAATTTATACAATCAATTCATTACAGAACCAGAGTTTGAATTGATTCTTTCTATAATACAACGTAATGGTTAAGCAGTCAAGACTCTGGACTTAGAGTGAGTTTGAACACCCTTTATGCCTTCTTGACTGTGGGCAAGCTAGTTAAATTCTTTGTGTCAGTTTCCTAATCTGCAAAATGGGCAAACTAATAGCACCTATCTCCACAAGATTATATTAAGATGATATAAGATCATGAATATAAAGCTCAGCACAGTGCATGGCTCTGGTGGCCATGAACAAAAATGGGCCACTCTGATCACCTGTTGCAAGGAACATGGTTGCCTAACAGGGCTGCTCCTCTGAATCCGCCACCACATTTGCTTAAAGGCCACACTTCCTCCAGGCTCTTTCCAGCCAGTAACTTAGGGGGGAGGATACCAACATAGACCCATTCCTATAAAACACAGAATTCCTCCAACAGGGGACTTTAACTCAGGGACTCTCCATTGGCCTGGCCAAAACTTTCTTAGAAGCTTACTGCTATCTAGGCCAGGCACGGTGGCTCACACCAGTGATCCCAGTACACTGGGAAGTTAAGGCAGGAGGATCTCTTGAGCCCAGGAGTTTGAACCCAGCCTAGGCAACATAGTGAGACCCCCGTCTCTACTAAAAATACAAAAAATTAGCTGGGAGTGGTGGCACGTGCCTGTAGTCCCAGTTACTTGGTAGGCTGAGGTGGGAGGACCACCTGAGCCTGGGAGGTCAAGGCTGCAGTGAGCTGTGATCATGCCACTGCACTCCAGCCTAGACAATGGGAGTGAAAGCCCTTAGAGTCTTCCAACCTAATCCCTCATTCTTTCCTGCTCCTTTCCCACCTGTCGGAAATGTACTGCAGCCTAAAGGTTCTCTCAACCTACTCTTGCTCTGTCCCCCCTTTATATTATATTTTATAGGTATTGCCCCAATAAATCTCTTGCATGTCTAATCCTATCAGGATACATTATTCTTGGAGGGCCCAAACTAACATACTGGCACACGGAAGGTCCACAGTGAATGTAAGCTACTCTTATGATCATTATCACCAAAAAATCATTATTTTTGTTATTATCTGGCTCTAAGCCCAATAGAGTTTAACCCTATTTCCAAAATTGTTTTCCTTGAATCTGTGAACATTATTTTTTTTTAAATAGGAAGATTAAAAGGTTATATTTCTTTAACATGTTCAGACAAGATTTTTCATACCTAGCAAAGTTGTCCTAATCACAAATGAAAACATATGCATTTATCATTCCATATAGCACATGAATAATATGGCCCCTCTATTTTCAAGTTTATCAGAAGTGCCATTTCTCTACTTCACCTTTGAACGTACAAATTCCAAATGCTCTATTATTTGACTGACTTCTTATTTTCATCATTTCATGAGCAAACGGTCTGCCAATAACTGGATGTATGGGCTTACATAGTGTACCAGTGGCTTACTTAATGAATATACCACTAATTAAACTTATACACTCACTTGCATGGGTTGAGTGGCTCTCAACTATTGTATTGTACCTATTGACTGTGCCTCACAAGTGGTTTATTGTTCCAGGAAAACCACCGGGCTAGGTACCAGCAGATGCGGGAGGAATGGAATTTAAGCGGCCAAGTCAGTAGAACTTTGTAGTACTCTTCCCAGATTTCATTTTCAGTGGGTTAAATTCCAGTGGTTTGACCCTTTGTGATCTGTGAAAGCATCACAGACTAATCAAACCGTTTCATACACTGCTGTTACTATTGCCTATGTAACCTCCAGAGGAGTATGTGGAGAATTAGGACTGGTTGCCAGATAAAATACAAGGCTTGGTTTAGATAAACAGTGAATACTTTGTTTGTATATCTCATGCAATACTAAAAAATTATTCATTGTTTATCTGAAATTCAAATTTAACTTGGCATCTTGGTTTTTTTTTTTTTTGGAGACAAGAGTCTCACTCTGTTGCCCAGGCTGGCATACAGTGGTACAATCTCAACTCACTGCAACCTCCTCTTCCTGGGTTCAGGTGATTCTCCAGCCTTGGCCTCCCAAGTGGCTGGGATTACAGGCACACAACATCATACTCAGCTAATTTTTGTATTTTTAGTAGTGATGGGGTTTTGCCATGTTGCCCAGGCTGGTCTTGAACTCCTGGCCACAAAGTGATCTACTGGCCTTGGCCTCCCAAAGTGCTAGGATTACAGGCGTGAGCCACCATGCCTGGCTGGCATCTTGTATTTTTAATTTGCTGCATCTGGCAACTATTAAGGAACAAAATCTACCTTCACGGTGAATGTATGTGAGACCTGGGGGTTATAATCTAATGGGGTCGCGAGATCAGGATTAAGCTGAAACTCCACAGATGTAGATGTCCATTTTGAAAAATAACTGTTTACATAAGTGGGTATGTGAAACCAAATATTCCATGCAAGTAACTTGGCTTTTAGTAATACATGCATGAGGGAAAACCTTTGGAGGTACTAAAAGGTATTTGCCATGACAAATCAAAAAGTCTCATTCTTTAACAATGCTATGAATTAGGCCTTTGTGTATAACTCCACACTAAACTCTGTCTACTTTGCTTCCCATTGAACACTCAGTATCTAGAGCAGTGACTACCATAGTGTAGGGGCTCAGGACATATCTACTGTATCAAGAAATGAATAGATTTGGCCAGGCGTGGTGGCTCACACCTGTAATCTAAGCACTTTGGGAGGCCAAGGCGGGCGGATCACCTGAGGTCAGGAGTTCAAGACCAGCCTGACCAACATGGTGAAACCCCGTCTTTATTTAAAAAAAAAAAAAAAAGAAAGAAAGAAATGAATAGATTCATATGTGCATTCTTCCAGAGCATATCATGGCTTTTCAAGGATGTGCCATATTCTTTCCTTTGTTTACAAGATCCAATATGATTTGCCTTCCTGCTACTCACCTCCAACTATTCTCTCCTTGTTTGTACCCTCCACATCATACCAACCCCTTAGTGTTTCTCCAGCATGTCTCAGGGCCATTATATTTCATGTTCCCTCTTCCTAGAACAAAAGCCCCTAATATCTGCATAGTTCACTTTGACTTCTTTAGGACTTAACTCAAATGTGAACAGATCAGAAAGGCCTTCCCTTACTACCATTTATAGGACAGTACCCACATCCTCCCTTCTTTAATCCCTTATATTGCCTTATTTTCTTTTTGTAATGTTTGATGCCACTCGGCATATGACATGTGTATTAATTACTTGATTGTCTGTCTCCTTCCCCAAGAAGGTAAGCTAAATTACAAGCAGGATTTTCTGTTTTGCTCAGTGTGATGCCTAGAACATGCCTGGTTCTTAGAGCGTATTTGATAAGTACCTGTTGAATGAATGAAGGAACAAATGGTGTCTTTTCCCTTTTACTAGACCTATCAGGTTCTCAAGAGCAGGACATCTGCTCTATCTCTGTATTCCTTCAACACATCCAATGCCTAATCTAAATACATCCAGCAATTCTTAAGAACGATCTGTTAAATGACTTATGAGAAAATTGAGGTACAAGTCTTTAAGTGACTTGGACAACTGATTTTCCCTTAACAGACGCTCAGTGTCAGGCTTTTAATAGCAACTCTCTTTTGCTAATTTGACCTGTTCAGAAGCTGTGATTTGGCTTCTTCTTGTTCATCTCTGAGTTTACAAGTGCTACTTGCTGAGAAGCTCTCTGGTTATAAAATACCTACAGAGATCTAAGAAAACACTGACTTTCCTTCATGGAGAGATTATTGGAAAGCTATTCCTATTTTGCTGAGCCTTGCCACAATATCCTTACATTTCTCTTTCTGGATATTCACCATATGATGCCTGTGGATAAACCATATGAGACTCCCTGGTTCCCTTTGGGGTAAAATCAACCAAGTATAGAAATTAACAACTGAGATGGGGTAGAGTAATCTGCAGCAAACAGTGCCCCCTCCCTTCCATCCCTATTTGAGATATCCCAGTGGATTTCCTTAATGACAAGCTAATGCCAGGGGGGAAAGAGTCTGCCTGGAGCTGAGTAAAACCTGAAGAAGAGAAAAAGAATGAGGAAGCTGCAGGGAGAAAAGGTGCCAAAATCCTTGTGGCCACATGAATTTTTCCAGCAGACAACTAATCAATCTGGATTAGTGACTCCAAATCCCCAAATACATTATTTATATTACATTCAGTTTACCAATATTATCCACAAATAGGTAATTCCTTCCAAAAAATAATGTTAAGACAACAAATTCACTTTCAAATTTGAAGTCGGGCTTAAAAACAACAAATTCACATTCAAATTTAAAATCAGAAGTGACCCTATTATTTGTGGCAAGGAAAACTCATCCCCAATTCCTGACCCCAGCTTGCTCCCCTGATCTTTCACCACACTGGTTTTTAATTGATGGGGAGGGATGGAAAGTGGCCATTAGAAGTGGTCCTTCTAAGGATATCTCTGTCAAAGGGTCCTGTCATACCAGTTCCAGGCACAGATCACAGGGAAAACAGAGCAATAGCAGATGGAGCCGTAGCCAAACACCAGGTGCACCTTCTACCGCACAGTGATTTGATGACGGCTTCTCATTTGATTTCCTTTTTGAGCCCAATTCAAATATGGCACAAATTGTATTGCTTTATATTTTCATATTTTTAGAATCTAGATCTATGTATATAATTACACACTCCCAGATACATTCTAAATAAACACTTTACAGTGCTTTTTTCCTAGGAATGTTACATTCAATGGGCACTCCTGGGTCTCTCTTGGGACAAGAGTCACAGGCACAGATGAATTTGAGGACCAGAAAGAAATCCCTTTTTTTATTCTTTCCTGTGTAACTCTTTGTGTGTGAAGGGTTGGAGGTGGGGGGAGCGGGGGAGGGGAAGATGTCTGAAACAGACCACCCAGTCAGTCCATTTTAGAACTTCAAAATCAGGGGGAATAGGATCTAAAACATTTCCTATTTTGGCTACTAGCCAACTAACCTAAAGTCTGTTCAGCTGAGTTATTCTCTATGAGTAGACAGTAAAATACCCATAATGCGCGAGGATAAGACAACTTTAAAATGGCTACAAATCTCCCTCCACACCCCTCTGTTTTTGAGTTGAAAAGGCGCCGTAAGTACACTGGATCCCGTGGCTTAAGCTCTGCAGCCTCCTCTGTGTCATGCACTTGGGGAAGCCCCCAGCCTAGGATGGTACCTCATCGTTCACAGAGCAAGACTCAAGAATTTCCTTTGTCTGGAGGCATTTCTAAGGAGCCTTTGCAAACAACGATGGGTCACACCTGCTAACGGTACTTAAGAAGGCAAAATTAATCTACTTTCAGACTGACATTTCAGATCAAACCAAATTCTAGTTCCCTAGTCTCTTAAAGAGAAAGACTAGCTCCATTGCATTGCTGAAAATTCATCAGTCGGAATTTAATTATATAGATCTGGAAACCAGAAGGCATTTAGGTTTTAATGTCTCCCTGAGTTGAGACCTTTACATATTTTAGAATATTGATCATAACTGTTATTGCTGCTATTCTGGTGGTCATTCTACTGTGTCTGTCCCTGTGGGGGTTTTTTTTTTGAAGGAACACTGTAGAGAAGAACTGTTGCTAGGTAATTGTAAAAGAAAGTCATGCCAATTATGAAATATTGACAAATGGCATTTACAAGTCAATGGTGCTAAAATGCTCCTTCTTTCCCAGTAAAACATAAACTAAGGTTTCATTGCCTCCAAAATTTTTTGAATCACCCAACTAAATGACACATTAATCAAAACACTTCCTAAAACAAGCAGTCTATCCAGCAGTGACAATTTTTGCAATTTGGATTTATTAATTTTATTTTCCCTTCCCCACTATATATAAATATTACAATATAACATTGTAATATATCTACTATACATGCGAGGAGGTAGTAAAAACAATTTAAAACATTAAACAAGAAGGCCCACAATTTTTAAAGAGAATATTGTCAGATAAAAAAATGTTTACCAAAAAGAGAAAAAGATATTTACAGTTTTATTTTCTTAGCCCAAAATTACAAAACAAATCCTACACATAAATTTTTTTTCAGACGGAGTCTCACCCTGTCACCCAGGATGGAGTGCAGTGGCGCGATCTTGGCTCACTGCAACCTCCTCCTCCTGGGTTCAAGCTATGAACCTGCCTCAGCCTCCTGAGTAGCTGGGATTACAAGCGTCTGCTATCACGTCCAGCTAATTTATTTTTATTTTATTTTTATTTTTAGTAGAGACTGGGTTTCACCTTGTTGGCCAGGCTGGTCTTGAACTCCTGACCTCAAGTGATCTGCCTGCCTTGGCCTCCCAGAGTGCCAGTTTTAGAGGCATGAGCCACTGCACCCAGCCCTACACATAAATCTTACGTCAGGAAGTCAGTAGCATTAAAACTTATTTTGTAAACACTAAATATTCAGTAAGTTAAATAATAATGAATGAAATACCAATAATTGTGGATGAGGAGAAGTACATTCCTTGTTCACCTGGTAACATTTAACAATGATACCTCTTCTAACAATTCAGGATGGGAACGACATAAATGAAGATGGTGAACATGAAAGCTAGATTCAACTAATACTCCAGGGTGATTTTCAAATTGGCAGGTAGAGCTGAAAATTTTCAAAATCTGGGGCAAGCATCATGATTAATGGGCTTCCACTGATTGCAAAGACCCATCTGAGGGTTGTTGCCACCGACATATGTGCAACTACCAGATAAATGAGGAGGAACAAACATGATTAAACCTAAAGGAAATCATCTAAATACCAACTCTGATTTCTTATTATAAATATCACATTTTAAAAACCACTAAGATAAAGTTATTATTAGCAGGCTGTGCAGGTGAAGAGAAATAGCAAATAGAAGGGAAAAATAACCAGGGGAATATAGCTTTCTCTCTGGCAAGGGAGTCCCCACATTTTCTTTTTTTAGTTAAGGGTGCTTTCACAGGAGTGAGACCCAGTGGGGGGTGTGTTTTCAGAGTGCCAACGCTGGCCTATACTGTTGCCTCAGACACTGACTCACTGCAGCCCTACAGAAGCGTGTCTTGAATTAAGTATGAAAGGCTATCACATGACCTTTACCCTCATTAATGACTGACCTGACACATCACAGAATGCAAGCTTTGGAGGACTGTTCGCAGGCCCTGTGAATATCAGGCAGGCACTTCAAATGCTCCCATAAACACATTTAAAGTAACCAAAGTATATCATGGGAATTCACAAAGGTTGTTTAAATAGATATTCTAAGTCAGAGTCCAACAAATAAGGCTTAAAACCTTTAGGAGCTCTAGAAAAGCCAGAGAGGGGGTTTCAGCAATATAACGAAGGATTAAATAAATGATACCAATCAGAGCCAGGAACTTTGTCGGAACCGCATTCCCTATGGTAATCAAGCATCATGCATAAACTAAAATGGTGATATTTTAAACATTTGACCACACCTGCTCACTGAAGTGGAGGGAGAGCAGGAAGGGAAGAGGGACAACCTGATGTCCTATTGCCATTAGTACCTAGCCATCAGCTTGGGCTTCCTAGACCTACTAGTTATATCTGTTAACCTCTGTCCATTTGTCTGAGTTCAGACTTTGCTCACACCCAAATTAGGTTTTCAGCTTTCCCAGAGTGTTTTGCTTTGTTTATTTCTAAAATCTCTAGGTAAATAAAAAGTGAACAGATACTCCAAAAATATTTGGGAGTAATGACAATATATTCATTTAGTTATTAATTTTATTCATTAAGCAAATAAGTACTAGGAACCCACTAAATTCAAGGCACAGATCTAGGAACTGTGAAGGATTTTTAAACAGAAATTTGTCGTAAATCCTACCCTTAATCAGCTTACAGTTTTCAAGTTTGGTTTGTGCTAAGGAAAAACTCAGCTAAAATTAAAGACATCTAGGAGCAGTCTCTTTTTTCCAGAATCACCTTCTTGAGCACTCATTCTGAAGGTTCCAGCAACTCTGAATCCTTTTTGCAATTCCCTGGTTCTCAAACTCATGGGAGATGAACAGATTGTGAGGATAAAACAAAACAGGAAAACAGACGTGGCACCATGGGGATTGTGGGGATTTAGGAAACCTATGTCTGACATTTCAGAGCAGGGTAAGTACCCACAAAGACGTCTCTAAAAGTCTTGGTATATTTCTGACACCATCTCCTTCCACTCCAAGGCTCCCAGCTTTGGACCTCTTGAATACACATACTCGTTGTAAATATGACAAGCTTTAACTGGAAAGTAGTAATGGTAATTTTTTTTTTTTTTTTTTTTTTTTGAGACAGAGTCTTGCTCCGTCGCCAGGCGTCAGGCTGGAGTGCAGTGGCATGATCTTGGCTCACTGCAACCTCCGCCTCCCGGGTTCAAGCAATTCTCCTGCTTCAGCCTCCTGAGTAGCTGGGACTACAGATGTGCGCCACCATGCCCAGCTAATTTTTGTATTTTTAGCAGAGACAGGGTTTCACCATGTTGGCTAGGATGATCTCCATCTCTTGACCTTGTGATCCACCCGCCTCGGCCTCCCAAAGTGTTGGGATTACAGGCGTGAGCCACCGCGCCCGGTAATCTTTTTTGAGTCCTTACTGTGAACCAGGTAGAATGCTATTTTGTATGCATAGTCTCAGTTTAACACTCATGAGATAGATCCTTTTAGTTTTTCTTTTCTTTTCTTTTCTTTTCAGATGGAGTCTTCTCTGTCAACCAGACTGGAGTGTAGTGGTGCCATCTTGGCTCACTGAAACCTCTGCTGCCCGGGTTCCGAATATTATCCTGCCTCAGTCTCCTGAGTAGTGGGATTACAGGCATGTGCCACTATACCTGGCTAATTTTTGTATGTTTAGTAGAGATGGGCACCATATTGGCCAGGCTCGTTTTGAACT
This sequence comes from Ateles fusciceps, assembly GCA_036589455.1. Lineage (NCBI taxonomy): Eukaryota > Metazoa > Chordata > Mammalia > Primates > Atelidae > Ateles > Ateles fusciceps. Next base: position 18,034,466 of record JAZHEH010002507.1, on the reverse strand, counting down.
CCTGACCTCAAGTGATCCACCCACTTCGGCCTCCCAAAGTGCTGGGATTACAGGCATGAGCCACTGCACCTGGCCTCCTTTTAGTATTTCTGTTTTACTGCTAAGAAAGCTGAGATTGGGGCATACCTTACGCAGTCACTCAGCTATTACTTAATTTGAACTCAGGTCTGTTTGACTTCAGAGGCAGAGTTATTACCCATTATATTATACCAATTTTGAGTTTCAAAGATTCTGATGTTTTATCTCTGGGCTTCAGATAATTCCGTCAAAATTCCCATCTAATGCTCTAATTGGACAAAGATTTGTTTTCTTTTACAAGTTGAGTCTTAAGGGAGTACAAGAAAAGAAAGCAAAAATTCCACAGAAAAAAACAGACTAGTTGGACGGAGAAGAAACAGCTGCATCCACTTTAGGTAAAGTTACATGGCCCAGTTTACGATTTTGGATGAAACAACATGTTACCATTTGTCTATTCATTCTTCATGGTTTACTAGGGAAATACCATTCATTTCCCATTACCTTTCTCAAGAGCTAGGATAAAAAGAATATTATTTTCCTTCGCATACATACATACATACATGCATACATATTTACACACACATACATATATGTGAAGCAACGAGTTCCCATCTTATTTGAAGAATCAAGTCTGTTACTTCTTCAATCAGCAAGATTCCAAAATTGCTTAGAACTTTGTTGATACACCTATGAGAGTTCCCTCTTTCAAAACAAAAACAAAACACCCAAAAACTTCTCAGGAATTCATCCCTATATCCTGAGGTAATGAAAAAGAGGGAACATTCTCTTGATCAATGTAACACCAGAGAGTAGAACCTTATCTAATGCATGTAAATACCAAGCCCAGAATCTTCACGTATTCCTTTTGGGATTATATGTCTTTAAGGAAGAGATAAAAATCATTTTCTTTCACTAACTTCATCTGAGATTGACAAGAGGCAGAAACCTGAGTAGGCTGATAATTCTTCAACTGGGGCTAAGATAAAGCAGCTTCTACTACTTTTTCTTTGAAACAAATTGAAAACGGAAAGGAATTTATTACTTTATCTCCTATATATTAATTCTTTCTTTCTTTGAACTCACATGAGTTCCCCGAAATGATAGCGTAAATCCTTGAGGTAGCATCAAATGATCTGGGGTTAAAAGTGAACTTGGCTAGTATCTCTCTGCCTTTGGCCGAAAAATCCAGGCTCAATCCTGGTTGCTTTCTGGAATGGGAAACGCACAATATTGGGATTGCAGGCGGCTCCAGAAAGGCATGCCAGGCTTCTCATGCTCTCAATTTATATTTGCATGTGAACAGCTTGTTGGCCATTTTATGAAGACAGATGAATCGCAGGCCTGCTAGAGGGGCGGCCAGACCTAAATACGCGAACTACACACCCCTACGGTCCACACATTTTTGAAAATGAAAATAAAATGATACCTCTGGAGACATCTTTAGGGAGATTATGCACAAATACAATATGTAGAAAGAGCGAAACTTTGAAGGCATCACCTACAAGTCAAGTGGAAAATAAAGAATGAAACTAGTCTATAAATACCACTCTTTAAAATGTCAACAAAAAATAAGATGTAGCTGTATATGACACTAAAAACAAACCTCTAGAGTTCTTTTTTTTTACTGCCTGCTTTAAAAAGACAACTTTGATAAAGAAAATATCATCAAAATACCAGGATGAGGAGAGGACTAGCCAAGCAGTCTGTATTTAATGCTAGAAGCCAGTAATGTACTCAACATTTCTCAGGGATAGGAAATAAAACATATTCTGAAAAATTAGTGATAGGATATCTAATGTAGTAAACTTGATCCTTCATCCCACAATACCAACATAATACCATTTGCCTATCTTTTCAAAAGATTGGATGGAGATCAACGTGGAACAATGTACATGACAACAAAAGGAAGAGATTCAAGCAATGGGGTCATTCAAAGTCGGTGAAAAACAAATATGGTAGGATTATATTGACAAGAAAAATAATGAGTCATAATGAACCACAGCTGACATTTTTAAAGCATAAACTCCATGAAAGATACTATGATAAGCACATTACACATATTATCTTATTTAATTCTTCAACAGGCAGGTAATACTATTACCCTGTTTTGAGGAATAAATCAATACTCTGAGAGGTTAAATAACCTATTCAGTATCACACAGTAAGAAATAGTAGAGGCAGAATTTGAATGCAGGTCTGACACCACAGCTTCCCGCACCCCCTTCCCCAAAGACAGAGTCTTGCTCTGTCGCCCAGAGTTGGTGCAATGATGCAATCTTGGCTCACTGCCACCTCTGCCTCCCGGGTTCAAGCAATTCTCTTGCCTCAGCCTCCCTAGTAGCTGGGATTACAGGCGTGTGCCACCACGGCTGGCTAATTTTTGTATTTTTAGTAGACATGGGGTTTCACCATGTTGGCCAGGCTGGTCTTGAACTCCTGACCTCGTGATCCACCCGCCTCGGCCTCCCAAAGTGCTGGGATTACAGGTGTGAGCCACCCACAGGTGTGGGCCCAGCCCACAGCCTGAGTTTTTTTTTTTATCACAGTGGCATATTCTCCCCACAGCCCCTTCAAGGTAAAGCGTTCCACCTGAGTCCTCAGTGCTATCAGCAAAGAACATTTTGGAATTTCATGAGTTACTGCTAGTTCATGTTTCTGTTTTTATTAAAACCTATAGTTTTATTCAATCTAAAATTCCAACCCATGACAATCTTTTTCACACTTGTAGTGCCACAAATTCAGCATTTTACCAGATACTATGATGTTCATATATAATGTGTGTGTTCTATTTTAATGTAGATATTTATGCAACTGTGGAATTTAATGCTGTCCTGTATCCTCACTATTTTATTTTAGACAAGTTAAAGTAGAAAAATCCTTCAAAAGCATAGAGTTTTTTTTTTCTTAAAGCAATTGGCAAAGGCTTGAGCTCCCAAAAGGCCTAGCTTGTGAATGAATGATCTTAAATCACTAGTGAAGACGATCATGGGGCATGCGCCACATTAAAGAACTAAAATGAAATGAAAAAGCCATGATTCCTCATTTAATGCTATAAAAACAAAATCTGATTGGTAAATTAACTCCACTTCTCATAGTTTAAATGGGTAATCAACTTCCTTGGGAATTAAGGTTCTCATGGGCACCCTAATAGTGTTTGGGGCCGGGGGTCCTAAGGCTGCTGGGGTGATCCAGAGAACAAGAGTTGCCCTGTTAAAAGTAATCTACTTGATTTCCGAGTCCTTGCAACTGTTACTACTGTGGGCTACTTATAAGGTAGGCCCCCAAATCCTTGCCCTTAAGTCAGCTTGCTGGCTGCTGTGGACTCTGAATGCAGCAGCTAGAGTCTCAAGCTAAACTTACCATTTTCTGGCTGGTCCTTAATGTCAGCGTCACTTGGCTGGCTGGGACTTTCAGATTGACTTGAATCTGAAAAACATAAAAATACAGCCAAAAATTACAGGGTCTGCAAGGGAAAGTGGATCAGAGGTGCCAGACTTTCTCAAAAGGTTCAACCTATAAAATAGGAATGGGAACATTACAGAAATGACATGAGACATGAAGAAAAGAAAACATGGAAAAAGAAAAGACAGAGAGGAAAATGCAGCAGCAGCCTGTGCCTTCAGAGAGGGCTCCGGTTTGCTGACACCTACAGTGGCGTTAGCTTTTGCCGGATCACAACTTGAAGCTCTTCAGCAACCATTCTCTTAGAGAGACCATTTCCAAACTGCTCTTCTCCACTATTTATACACTCGAGTCTGATAAAGACTTCATCCTTCATTACACACATCTGAAGCTTGATTCAGAACATAATAAAGTGTCAAAACATATTTTGAAGCTGGTATATAAAAGCAACCCAAACAACAGTAACAAGTTCTGTTGATATTTAGCTCTGCATTCCAGCAACAGACTAGGCAGACTAACACCATTAAATACTAGAGTCCTAATATTCCAGCACATTTTCTTGAAATAACTGCATAACTCAAAGAAGTCTTTCTGAAAGTACGAGTTTCCCTACTTTATAAGAATTATTTTTCTCTTGTACTGATGTATTTGGGAGCTCCTAAAAGGGCTTGTTCGAAAAAACAGATTTTTGCACACCTTTATAGAATTAAACTTTTTTTAATTTAAAAAAATCAACATATTTTCAAACTAAAAAAAGAGTTCAATTAACTTCATTTCAAAATGAAATAATTAAAAATTAAAGTAACAATTTTTACATTAGATAAAATTAACTTAGTTCAAAAGAATTTCACAAAATTAGAAACAAGCATATTTATGGTACTTTTTTGGGGAGAGGAGAGGAAAACACAGGCAAAATGTTTCAAGGGGAAAAATTCTGACATAAAAATAAAGTGTTTTCTGAGACTTGAAGTAATTTACAACATTGTTTAAAAACAAACAAAAAAAAATTTTTTTTTAAATAAACCTCTGTAATCTGTGGAAAACTTGAATCCTAACTTCACCTTGACTTCACAGGTTTAAAATTAGCTGTTTGAAATTTGACCACATTTCTGCAAGTTTAATGTAAGGTCAAAAGGTCACGACACTTAACTGTGATTAAATTGAAAATATTACTTCCACAGCAACTGAGTTATAGCATCACCCTTCTCTTTCTTGGAGATGCTGCAGAAAGAAGTAGCACTACTAGTGACCTTAGGTCTAGAAATGCTAATTTATTACTTTAAAAGACTCCCTGCTTTTAAGCAAATGAAGATTTTAATTATAAGAAAGTGCTATAGCGAAAATATCTATTTTAAAATTTTCAAATAATCTTAACCTGGTGACTATAACAAAAATTCTCTGTTGATTCAAAGGTTTAAACAGCAAAAGATGCTAAAAAGTGAATTTTTATTTGAGTCTGGCAAAGTGACAGCTTTTATCGTTCTGTAACAATTGCCCACAGAGAAGACACAAACAAAATGTATTATTATACGCCAAAAACCTTTAGAGAAATCCTTCAGAATAAGCTACAAAAATACAAAACCTGCACTAAAAATCAGAAATGCAAACAACTTTATATTGACCCATATTTAAAATTTTAACTACATAAATTAATATTACGTTTGTAACAATTTAAAAATACAGCATGACTACCTTCTTTTTCTTCTAGGGAAAGAACCTATAATTTTGCCATCAGAAATTACACATTAAATATTTTAAGTAGTAATTCAATATGTTTTAGGAGAAAGACATACCTCTATTATTTTTGTTCTGGAAGATCTTAAACCATTAATTTTTATAATTAAAATGAAAGCAAAATATCTAATTTTGTTTTAGGGAAAATTAGAATTCTTGATTATGTCTCAAAACAGATATATAACATTTTGCCAAACATAACATTTTCTTTGGAAAAATACTAGCAAACATACATCTCTATCCATATATTACTTCTACGTGTAATATCTTTATCACATCTCTATGAATAAATGGAAAATAGTTTTATCTCAATTAATTTAGATATACAATAGCCAATTACGTTGCTATTAAGGCAAAAAGGGATAAGGGAAGATCCTAAATTTTTTTTGTATAATCTGAAAACGGACATCTTTCTTCTTTTCACTTTTCATTTATATTTGGTTTGCCACCCTACCTTTACAGAACTATAGCATAATAATAGAAAACATGCACAGCAATAAAAGATGAATAGTAGGTATGTTCAAAGAAAGTTTAAAATTCCAAGTCACAGAAAAATAAGCAAACCAACAGCAAAGGAGTGAGTGGTAAGAAAATGCTAGAGTTGGTCTGCAAGGGGCCGCGGCGTTCTCATGAAAGCTCAGATACAAACGCTGGAGAAGGCATCTAGCCAAACTGAAAATGGAATTTAATTTTTCTAGTTTTACTCAAAAGCTGGAGACGCTGCTATCCATCTGACAACTGCATACGAAAATGCACCATCCTGCTAAGGGGCAGGCAAAGCCAAAGACCTACATGAAAATGTAAATGATCTTAAAACTTCAATCATTATTTTCTACCCTGGGCCGTTCAATACCATTTTCTTTTTCAGCCAAGAAGGAGCAAAACTACCCAGTCCTAGTGCTATTCTCTGCTGAGGACGCACGGACACTCTTTCTGGTACTGCAAAAGGTCCCTGATGCTGTTAAGTGTGGAGCCAACCAGATGACCAGAATTACAAATTAATTCCTACCATACATAATTAACACAAACGAAAGATCTCCTCCTCAAACATTTGCGTTAAAACACTATCGAGAAGGTTAATAATTAATTTACTTTTCTCCTTCATATACTGCATAGACACCTGTCAGAAGCCAAGGTAACTTTGTGTCTTACTCTTACTCTTTTGGACAAATATCACATGGTTGATTGATTTCTACCACCTGAAATAATTAGGAGCTCCAGAAAACAAACCAACTGCATAGAACTGGATGTTCTTCTTGTATCCAAGTGTCCCATATCAGTGAGTTTCTCTGGCTCACTGGTGGAAAGCCAGAAGATTTGTATATTACAATGAAGAGACTATTACTTACATATACTGTGTGTAAAGGATGGGATTGGAAATGCTCTTGTGAGGAAGTACATTAGGGTTACCAATTTTTTTTTTTCCCATCTAAGGATTTGCTTTTTGTTTAAGGAAACTTAGACTTCAGCCTAACCTTGAAAAGCAATGTTTCTTTGGGTTTTTAAAAAATTTATGAGCAGAAATTTAAACCTAAAATAGACAAGGTTTGCACATGGGAGGCTAGGTTAAGACCTCTTAATTGAACTGGTAGTCATCCATCTATGCAGTTTTATGGCGCCTACAGCTATATAACTGGAGTACTCAGACAAAGATAGTTCACTGTCAACATAATCACTAGGGAAAGGAATAAAATAAATCCTAATGCTTATATGTTAGTCTCTGCTTCCAAATGCCTGTACAATGCGAGAATGGAAACCTTGTACTGGATTTGCTGCATGTATACATATGCGGCTCCCCAAACCTCAAGTCGGCTCCCCAAACCTCAAGTCGGCTCCCCCTTCAGAATGAAACTTCAGTACTCCTTTGGGGGAAGGTGAGGAATGACCAAAACACGTTACTATGGTAAAACTAATGAGGCAAAAATAGAGATATCCCTTCCATGTATTTTATGTTCTTTAGGCAAGAAACAAAGATAGAATAATGCTACATCCTCCCCGTCTTTCACCTACTTGGTCCTCTCCAGTCCGTCTTTCATTGCATTTGTATCCCTGTGTGATTAATATTACGCTGTACTAAGGTGAGTTTAAACCATCTCCTGAGAATGTCAGCTTCTAAAGAAAAGAGTCCCTTCCTACTCGTCTCTTATCCCCGGTACTTTCCACAGGGTGCCTGGCCCAGCCAAGGAGTTCAATAACTGCTGAACTGAAGAGATGAATTTTCAATTGTTGTTCAGCTTTCTAATACTGAACCACTGTCAGTGACTGAAAAATATACTAAGCTTACACCTGAAAGGGGAGTGGGACTTCTAAGATGAGAAAGGAGGGCAAAAAAAGTCCTTTATCTCTGCTTGATGCCTTGCTTCTTGAGGCCTGGTAAGGGAATATAAGGCATATTCTTCTGGTTTGTGAGTGATTTGGAAATCTTACATAGTGTTTAGAAGTCGCAGACAATCACCTCCTATGATCCACCGGCCCACGCAGCACAGAGGCTGAGCTGAAGGCTGTATCTGACGCATGGGAGGCCCTCCAGAAATGTACACAGGTTAAAATGATGAATGATGGAGGAATATTTCACACATTTAAAAGTTACAAAGATTAGAGAAACCCACCATATTCTGGTGTCTGTAGACTGCCTCAAAATCCTCACGACTGCTGTTGTTAATCACTTGATAAAGGAAAAGCAAGCAGACACGCTGGTGAAGAACCCTTCCCACCCCAAAACACACCAACGTAATTCCTAGTCTGTCAGCATGACAGCAACAAAAGTCTATGGACCATAAAAGCACAAATTCTGGTTCCACTAGAAAAATAATACAGCCTAAGTTTCAACCTCCCTATGTGCATAATGATTTGGCCAAAGATGAAATCTGAAGAGCCTTTGTTAGAATTTTATGTCCAGTTTTAAACCTCCCAAATTAAAAGACGGTATGAAGAAACCAGAAGGCATCCAAACCCCAAAATGCTAGTGAAAGAAATAAATTGAAAATTCCACTCTCATGAGTTAGAGTTGCTTGTAGTATAAAAATGAAAAGGCCCAAGACAGGAGTGAATATTTTCCTGCAAATAAATGAAGAGTTAGGAACATTTCTGAGGTAAAAGAAAGTAAGGAATAAGGAGGATTACACTCTGAGTATAATGAACAGTTACTGTCTACAATTGTAGATCTTAAAAATGTTCAAAATTTAGATAAATTTTAGTGTCTTAGGGTTTGGGAAGATGAATACTCTGCAAAAGAGTCAGGCCAAATAATTCATTTTTCTACATTGATAAGGCTATAATAGAAAAATAATTCTGTTCTTATGAGTGGCACAATTTTAAAAATTACTCTATTTTGATCAACGTGTATCCTAACAGTTTATTACAGTAACAAAATCCAGCAAATCAAATAGCTATAATGGTCACATTTTGCTTATTAGACTCACAGCTGCAGTTATAAAAGATATTATTATTGTAATACTTTATATATTTAGGAAAATTATATATTTTTTTCCAGCATGACCATGACCTTAAAGACTGAAATGTGAGGAAAATATTTGAAAAACCTTATTTGAGAATGTAGAATGTCAGCGTACAGGTGTACATATGTATATACAATTTGTAGCTAAAGGGTAAACACTGTTGAATACAACACTTTCAGCTAAATGTAATATTACCCATCACGGTCTGGTTAAGAACAAACAGAAATCTGTAACACCATTCCTAAATCTGGACCACCGAAAATATGCAATTATTATTAGCATTTCCAGAGAATGAATACAATCTTTTAAGCTCAGTGAATAACCAAACTAATATTTAAGGTCAATTAATGTACACAACTGTGGCCCGCTTAATGAAAAATTAACATACAGTAACCTGGTTTCTAAAACAGAAGAATTATGAGGTGAGTCATACCACAAAAGTTTTCTTATGCTTTAAAAATGGAAATACTCTGTGGTTCTTTAAACGGGGAATCTTATCATTACTGGATTTTAAATACAAAATTTGATCTTTATAACTTTCCCAGCAAGCTAGAATTCAGTGTTAAAGTCTAGATATACGTACATGGTAACTGCAGTAATTAAAGTATGCAGAGTAAGTATTTCATCAAAGGGAGATGGGGAGCTGTGGCGGGGTGCGGGGGGAACCCCTAGTTCCAAAAGGACCAGGCTAGTTTGCACACACTGGTCCTCATCTCCTCTACTCCCAATTCGGACAGGGAGCAAGTCTGTGTTCCTGCAGCAGCCACTTGGAAGGGCTCCACCAGACCACCCCGGGGGCTGCCAGCTGCTCTGGAGATCCACCCCCCAAGTCACTCCCGTGTACCGCACTGTCAAGGCCTACTTAAGATAGTTACATAATCTAGGTTACTAGCATTTTCTTTCTCAAAACTTTTCTTTTTGTAATGCCTTTCTGGCCACGAGTTTGTGAAATATTAAATTTACAGAAATTCAATTTTTCTGGTATTTCATTAATGCTGGTATTCCAGGGCCCATCTGTTTAGCCGGTACTGTGTACGATGATAACACTGTTTAAGATGAAGAGTGAGTCAGCTGCCTTATCACCTACTCATCAGTGTGTTATTTTTCTACGTGCACGAGGAGGTTGCAGAATGATACACAGTTCTAACACGTTGAGAAAAAAATGAAATGGCATAACTATTGTTGTGTTATGACAGTGAGAGGAGGATCATTTCTAAGCTTTAAAAATGACAAATTCAGTCACTCTGAAAGTAATGACAAAATGACTCAATCATTAAACCTTCAATCTTCTCATGAGGTTGAATTTCAAGTAATGATCAGCTTTTTCAGTAATGTTATAAATGAAATCAATGGTAAGAAGCTGGTGATTATAAAAGATAGGCAAACATGATACTTTGACTAAGTTTGTAACTTCTCACATTTTCTTTGACAAGACTCTTTGACTAAACTCAACTAAAATGTCTAGGTAATCATTCTGAATTTTGTTTTCCCCATAAGAGGAGCTGTGTTCACAGTGGTACCTGCTGATTAATTCAGAACTCAAGTTACTGAGTCTACCTGACTACCTACCCACTCCCATGTAAACAAAAATCGACTTAAAAAGCCATCCCTGTAACATCATTGCATAGCAGAATTGTGCTTAATTTCCCTGTTTAGTCACTTTTTTCAAATCAGAATTAATCATAACACTAGGTTCTTGGAATTCTTCAACAGAATGATATATACTTGAAGATCACCCACACAGCCATCTATACCACTTAATGTAGAAAATTTCCCTGTATTCTTTCATACTAAAAAATAAATGTTTCAAATGAAAATGAAGCATAATTGAGTTATAATCTATGTGCACTATTTTTATGTACCTGGATGTCTGCACAAGATTTTATTGAAATAATAAAATGCCCTCTATCAAATGTAAACATGCTATTTAAGTTCAAGTCACACCTTAAAGTGCTAACTTTCTTGCATTCATATTCCTCTACTGAAAGGAGTATGAAATGGTAGAAAGATGGTGTCCTCAAAATCTCAGCTAGGCCGGGCGAGGTGGCTCACAAGGTCAAGAGATTGAGACCATCCTGGTCAACATGGTGAAACCCCATCTCTGTTTTGTAAAAATACAAAAATTAGCTGGGCATGGTGGTGCATGCCTGTAGTCCCAGCTACTCGGGAGGCTGAGGCAGGAGAACTGCTTGAACCCAGGAGGCGGAGCTTGCAGTGAGCCGAGATCGCGCCATTGCACTCCAGCCTGGGTAACAAGAGCGAAACTCTGTCTCAAAAAAAAAAAAAAAAAAAATCTCAGCTATATAATTTAACTGTGCTGGATCTCAGTTTCTTCATCTGTAAAATGGAGACACTACTGATCATTTTGCCTAACTTAACAGGATTGTTGGGTGGTTCAAATAAAATAATGCAAGAAAACCTGGTTTCGAAACTCATAAAGGCCCCCCCAAATATACATGTACCTCTGCCATACAAATCTTCACATCCAAACAAATTTTTTTGTTTCTTTGTAAAAATCAACCCCAACCGCCCCATGATGTGATTCTAGAATAAAACATCAGGAGCACAGACCTGGTTTTAAAGAACAGGTTCTTACTTCTCATATACTGGGAAAGAGATTATCTTTGAATTTAATGGAAATGGAAATCTCAGTTTGCCGTTGTTTATTCCAGACAGACATTTGTGTGTTAAGTCTGTTTATCAGGCAACACTTTGTCTAAGCCAGGAAGTAGTCAGTCTTTGTAACAAGATGTATGCAAATGAATTTCCCATGAGTCTCTGCAGCAAATTGTAGCAGAGAAAAAATAATTCCTTGTTACTTTACCAGCAAGAAGCTACCTCAAAAGTAGACTAGAGACAGAGAACTATGAGCTAGACTATGCTGATGAGTTTAAATGAGTCCTAAACATGTGCTCACAGTCTGTTGCTCTTTATTCTAAGCAGACTTGGTGCATTACATCTGTTTATCAGACAACACTGTCTGGATATTCAGGCTTTGGAACCTGTGTGAAAATGAACAGTGACCATAATCCCATGAAATAACCTGTCTGTGGCAAAACTCCAAAACTCCTGCACTTTAAGAATCCTCACCAACAGAAGTACCCACAAAACCTTGGAAACTTAAAACAAAATACATCCAGCTCTAACTCTTTTGTCACCTTCTATTATAAATAACTTTTGTACATGCATTGGATTCCCGAATGGTAATGACAGATTCATATCAGAACGGTGAATTTCATCATGCAAATTAGACTGACCAATAAAATATTTCCCAACAACAAATGTCTTAAAAATCAAAACAGAGCTTTTAAAATAAAATACTTTTCTATCATAAAAGTATTTATTCTTTAATTCTGTGATTAAAGTATTTGTCCCAAATCTTTTTTAATCCTAATATAACCAATTCTGTTTTTTCAAAAAATCTATACGTGAAGAGCTGAACAGTGTATTCATTTTCTTTCTGTTTTTCTTGTTGGTTTTCTACAGGGTTTGAAAATCTTACCGAAGGAATCGAATTGGTTTAGCTTGTCTTCCTAGACAAAATAAACACTTTAGGACTCTACTTGTTTGTATTCTCCTCAGTGGCGCTGTATGCATCAGCAGCTAAAAACAAAGAAACTTTTTAGCTGCTCAGACAAAATGCAGAAGCTTCCCAAACAACGAGGCAAGGGAGGGGGCACGGGTTCAGGGGAGGGTGGGGGTGGAGAAGTGTGCAGAGAGTCTGACGGTCCATTCAATATAGGGATGATGGCTATAATGCATCCAGGGTCCCCTTGCTAATTAAATATGCATTGGCACAGTTTTGATCGATGCAAGCCATGGATCAGATGACACACCTGCAAAATCTTGAGCCCAGAGCTCCCAGGAAAAGGGAAAATACAGTCTTGTCTCCTTATCTTTGTTTTCAAAGGCTCTCAATTTCTGTGCTTAGATATCTAATTTAATTCTCTCACCCCTCAGCAAACTGGATTAGGGAAGTCAATACTGCCTTTGTGCATCGACAGGAAAACACAGCTTTCCTTTTATTCAATTTAGCTATGACCTTTAGACAAAGATAATGACAACTGTCTAAAAGTAAGGTTAAGGCCTCAAGAAGAAGACCCTCAGTACTCAGGCTTCCTAGAAATTTTGGATGACAAGGTGGTAGGGTTTACTGTGACATGTCCCTTCCCGGTGAGGAAAAAAGGAAGAAAGGGAATTAAGAACTGGTGTGAGGTATGGGGGCAGGGGAATAGAGAGGCAGGAAGATAACATGGTAGAAGAGATTTGAAACCACAGAATAAAGGACTAAAATCTGAAAAAATCAGCTGGGTCTTGTCATATCCATAATCAGAAAATAATTCCGTGAAAGGATAGGAGGAAGAATGGCACAGTAACAATTTCCCTAAAAAATGCAGAAGCCTTAATGAGAAGGTTGAAGATTCTGTGGTTGGGTAAATCAGGAATTTCTTTTCCCCTTGAAGCATTTGAGAAAACTATGGAGTTTTGCCACAGACAGGTTATTTCAGTGTGTTGGTGAATCCCACTGCTGAGGAAAGCTATAACTAGAGATTCTAGACAAGTCTGGGATTCTGCAGTCATAGCAATATTCATACCACTACTCCTACCCAAAGGGGAAATGATACTGGATCATTCTCCTCTGAAACAATACAGGTCCTCTTTTTTTTGATTTCCTTGTCTTTGGGTCTATCCATCTCATTCATTCATTCATTCGCTTGGCATCTACTATGGTGCCTTTCACCCTGCATACCTGGAGGTACAAAATGAAAAAAGGCAAGGTCTCATCCCTTAAAAAGCTCCTAATCAGGATAAAGATTCTGTGACATCCCCCTACTGATGAAATCCTATCTCCTGGTGAAACTGGAGTAGAGCAACAAGTTACTGTGTACATTCATAATTGCTTTTATTCTTTTACTATTAGCAGCAATCAATATCACTAAATGTACCCTTGGAACGATTTACAGCAGCTCTGATACTAACTGGCGGTAGCAGTGGTTGGGGTTAGCTTTTCTAGGGAGATAAAGGGTGGTTTAGGCAGAATCTTTTTTTAAGTGAAATGTTAAGCTATTACTGAACAACTAGCACTGCTGGAAATGCTGTAAAGTATCAATTTTTTTTTTTGAGATGGAGTCTCCCTGTGTTGCCCAGGATGGAGTTCAATGGCGCAGTCTCTTCAATGGTGCTCACTACAACCTTGCCTCCTGAGTTAAGTGATTCTCCTCCTAAGCGCCCCGGGTAGCTGGGATTACAGGCACCCACCACCACGCCCAGCGAATTTTTGTATTTTTTAGTAGAGACAGGGTTGCACCACGTTGGCCAGGCTGGTCTTGAACGCCTGACCTCAGATGATCCACCAGCCTCAGCCTCCCAACGTGCTAGAATTACACGTGTGAGCCACCGCACACAGCCTAAAGTATCAAAATATTTTTTTTAATCAGACTTTTCTCCTTAGAAACAATTTCATAGATAGCACAGAATGTTATTCTGAATCAGGCCTGGTATCCTCTTTTAATAGAAATGACAGTTCTAGCAGAAGTAGCTATGGTATAGTGAAAAAAGGCAAAAGGCACTATAAAAGAAAACCTGGGTTTGAGTCCCTTCTTGGCTATTTACATTAGCTCTGAGGAGCTGGGCAAGCCCCTTTACCTCCCTGAACCTCCACTGACTCATTCCAAATACCTGACTCTAGAGACTAACAGGACTGAATGGCATGATTTACACTGCCTTGTAAATTATGAGTGGCTATAATTCTCTAACTGTTCACTGCTTGGAAGTAGGTTTTCTAAAGTATATAGACTGGTTAAAGCATCACATTATTTAATTTTCTGTCTCATTTTTGCTGGCAGATAGCACCACGCTTGGAACATACAGATACTAATACATGTTTGTTGAAATGGAATTTAAATACGAAGATGAAAAAATAGCTCTTTCAGGCCAGGCACGGTGGCTCATGCATGCCTGTAATCCTGGCACTTTGGGAGGCCAAGGAAGGTGGATCACCTGAGGTCAGGAGTTCGAGATCAGCCTGGCCAATATGTAGAAATCCCATCCCTACCAAAAATACAAAAATTAGCCGGGGGTGGTGATGCATGCCTGTAATCCCAGCTACTCAGGAGGCCAAGGCAGGAGAATCACTTGAACCCACCTGGAAGGATGGCTTAAACCCAGGAGGTGGAGACTGCAGTGAGTCAAGATCATGCCACTGCACTCCAGCCTGGGCCACAGAGCAAGATTCTATCTCAAATAAATAAATAAATAAATAAATAGCTCTTTTGCAGCCATAAAATACAATAGGGTCTCTCTTGGGAAAGGTCAATAGTGTTTGGGGTGTTCTTTCTGATTTGGGGGAGACTCCATGACTGGAAGATGGTATGTTTCATGTGGTAAGAACAGACCCTATGGGTGTTAGGAGGTCTACTTTCTGGTCGTAAATCACCCATGTTCCCTTGGATATGTAAGTTCTCATCTCTCCAGGCCACAATAGCTATAGATGAAGGTGGGGGGTAGGTGTCCAGTAAAGGCTCTTTCCAGCCTCAGAGTTCTACATTTGAAATAGAGCACTAGCAAGTGACCTCCTGGTCACTGGCTGCATTCAAGGCTAAAACTCTTCGTTCCATCAAAAGGCACTGAGTGATATTTGCTCATTTGCCACTGATCATAAGTGCAATCAGAAATAACATGAGTGCAATAATCACTACAACTCATAAACTGTGTCTTCTGTACTTTATAAATGACCGCAAATAGCCCACTAAGAGTTGCAAATGTTTATTTTCAGTGACTTGGCTAACCCCTGACCACAGAAGACCATAAACAATGTTTTTTTTTCTTTATATCTTGACCCATCGGGTCATCTATAAAACTTTAGTGTTTCAGGAGCTACTAAAAAGATATCCTCAAAGAATTTAATCTAGGTCCTAGAATTTATAAGACTTAAAATATATATTTTAGATATACCTGCTCTATGTTATATCATTAAAATAATGTGTTTTCAATTTCTACACTGACAATAACTTTTCTATAATAACTTGGTTTCTGAACCTATAACTCATAGACGTGAATTTAGGGAGTTAATCATTTGGTGACCCAATAAATGCTCCACAGACTTAGCATATTATAATAAACCTCAGGTAACATCTGATTCTTCAGAAATTCACCCAAGCCTTTCCCAAGTGGAAACAGGCATATATTTTGCTTCTATGTCTTTGTGAGAGATGAAATTATTTAAATGATGTAAGTGAATCATTTCACTTATAGGAGTTTCTGTTTGAATTCTACCATGGCTTTCTCCCTGACATATGCAGTGCTAAGTTATTTAAAATTAATTGCAGTACAATATTTTAAAATTTTTTCACATGGTGCTAATCTCAAGTGCTTTAGATGTTTGAACCATACTTGGAAGCCATCAAGTTCTGTGTATCTTTATACTACGGAACAGTGGAACATGCTAAAAAGATTAGTCAGTGATTTTCTAGTGAACTTTAATCTATAACCAAAGCTATACTGAATTATAAAACTTCAAAACTGTGTGAGTTGATACAAATGGGAAAACTGCAAACATCCTGTATAACAAGAAAAAAACAAACCTAGGTAACTAAAACATGTGAATTCGCTTATGTAGCTTTGAAATCCTGAAACACTTTCAAAGATCAGTAACAAGTCATGGGGGACCCACTCACTGAAACCCAGCTCTGTATCACTGAGCTTCTATGCTCTCGCCTTCAGCCAAAGTTCATTTTATCTGTCATTTTTGTTTTCACCTAAGTACACTATCTCCATTCTTGTCTGTAGCTACACTGGTGGGAGATAAAAGTATTTTCCATCTCAGTAACTCAGTATTTATAAGAAATTTGCTTAGTTATAATCCTAAAATTAAATTGTCTTCCTATAAGACCTATAATAGTTGGTGTGGAATTCGCCAAATTATCTTCAAGAATTGTTTTTTTTTGAGATGGAGTTTCGCTCTTGTCACCCAGACTGGAGTGCAATGGCGTGATCTCGGCTCACTGCAACTCTGCCTCCCGGGTTCAAGCAATTCTCCTGTCTCAGCCACCCGAGTAGATTATAGGTGCCCACCAACATGCCTGGATAATTTTTTTATTTTTTATTTTTTAGTAGAGACAAGGTTTCACCGTCTTGGCCAGGCTGGTCCTGAATTCCTGACCTCAGGTAATCCAACCACTTGGCCTCCCAAAGTACTGGGATTACAGGTGTGAGCCACTGCACCCAGCCAAATTCTTTTTTTTTCTAAAAGCTCCTTTTTATCAAATGAATGTATTTTAATAAAAAAAATAATGTTTGCTGGGAGAACTCTAACATAGATGCTACTTCAATAGCTTGTCATCAAAAAGTCCAAGAGGGTGACTGAAACTTTTACTCTGATTCACTTTTCAAAAATCAGCATGGATCCCTCACTCCAAAAAATGACTAGTAATTAACCTTTCTTTGGAGGAAGAAGCTTGTTTATGTCAGTCCCTCAGACATCTGTTGTCACCTACTGTGTGCAAAGCATTGTGGGACTTTTCAGTCTCGAGATAGCTCATCATGTTTACCAAGAATTTCATTCATTCAACTCTGTGTCATTAATAAAAGTTTATACTTTTTTTAAAGTCAGAGTCTCACTCTGTCGCCTAGGCTGGGGTACAATGGTGTGATCTCGGTTCACTGCAATCTCTGCCTCTTAGGTTCAAGCAATTCTCCTGCCTCAGCCTCCCAAGTAGCTGGGACTCCAGGCGCACGTCACCACGCCCAGCTAATTTTTGTATTTTTAGTAGAGACAGGGCCATGTTGGTCAGGCTTATTCTGATCTCCTGGCCTCAAGTGATCCACCCAACCTCGGCCTCCTAAAGCGCTGTGATTATAGGCATGAGCCACCGCGCCAGGCCAACCTTATTTGTTTTCTGAGATGAGCTGCAGAAGGAAGATGAGCTGCTGAAGGAAGATGAGCTACTTCCCCTCATCTTCACTGGTGGTGAGAACATGGAGTTTCTCTGCGTTAGAGCCCTTGGCAAAGTCTATCAGGAGGTAACTATTTCTATGAATAGATAAGGTCTTATCTGTTTTATAATCAACAAAAATTACTAATCGCTTGGCTTCATGGTTTTTCAAATATTTTGGTCATGGTGGAAGCCTATTCACAAGAAAAAGCCTATAGGAAGGCTGGGGCACCCGTGTGTAAAATCCAAGTGAGCAGTGCTACCTGCCCATCATGCCCATTCTCACCCAGTCTCAACCCACAACCCGCTTGTGCTGGGCTCCTCGCAGCAATGTTGAGACCCTGGCAGCATCGGCACAGCCCAGGCACTAATCTGTGGTTCTGAGTGATACCAGTATCCCCCTCTGTCTTTTTGCAGATTTACAGCCTTAAAGTAAGCAAAGAGTAAGCAGTGGATCAGTCATTTTGGTTGACATCTACAGATAATTCCTTTGGAAATTCTGTCCTGTTTGAATTTTTGGTTACCAGGAGAGAAGATAAAAACAAATCATGATTGGGAAAAACCAAATCAAAGGAGAAACGGTTGGAAAACAAAAGGAAGAAAGAGGCAGTAATGCCTAAGTGTTACCCTTTTAGCAGGTGACAGAAACAGCAACTCTTCAAATGAGAAGGGAAATTTTATTTGCTACAAACATGAGAAAAGTTCTAAGTAGAAACCAAGAGTTTATTCAAGAATGAAAGGTGAATTAAAGTACATGGCAAGGTGTCTCTGAATTGTGAGGTTAGTGTTGGGGATGGATGGAATAATAGCAGCAGAGCTACATGGGAATGAGGTGAAAGAAGGGATGAACTCCTTCTTCCATGTCCTTCGATTCTATCACCTCCCAAAACAGCACCTCATTCCATCAGGAGACTATTTCATTTACTAACTTTGGGATAATTCTGCCTTGTTTCTTTGCCCAAATGATTTCCAAAAAATCACTGAGGTAGTTTTCATTTTCCATTTTTACTTTATAGTTTAATAACTAATCTATTAACTTAAAGATTTCCTTTTTTCCTCTAAATGGAGGTCCTAGAGAAAGGAAAACATTTCTAAGTTTTAGTCAACAAAGCTATAAGTCTTTTTTTTTTTTTTTTTTTTTTTGAGATGGAGTCTTGCTCTGTCGCCAGGCACCAGGCTGGAGGGCAGAGGTGCAATCTCGGCTCACTGCAACCTCTGCCTCCTGGGTTCAAGCAATTCTCCTGCCTCAGCCTCCCAAGTAGCTGGGACTACAGGCACGCACCACCATGGCCAGCTAATTTTTGTATTTTTAGTAGAGACATGGTTTCACCATGTTGGCCAGGATGGTCTCGATCTCTTGACCTTGTGATCCGCCCGCCTCAGCCTCCCAAAGTGCTGGGATTACAGGCGTGAGTCACCACGCCTGGCAGCCATAAGTCTTAACTACACTCATGCTCATTTCAGCCTCACGTCTACACCACTGTAGATATACATTCTCCCAGTTGGCCTTAAAATCAGCGCACCTTTTGTTTTAACGCTGCCTCACTGGTACTGTAAGGAAATGTTTAGATTTTAGACTTTAAACATATTTATAAGGATTTTCATTAAAAACATTAGGCAAAAAAATTTTAAATTGGCAGAAAGTTAACGTCTCATCAGTAGTAGGCAGAAATAAATTATTCAAAACTGCATACAAACACTGAAGTCACAATGAACAAAATCATGCTGTAAGAAACCTCACTGTGAAAAGCTGGTACTTAGTAATTGGGAGTGAAACAAAATAAAAATTTTCACATTAAAGAAAATCTTATCTGCCAGGCATGGTGGCTCACGCCTGTAATCCCAGCACTTTTGGAGGCTGAGGTGGGCAGATCACCTGAGGTTGGGAGTTCCAGATCAGCCTGACCAAATGGAGCAACTCTGTCTCTATTAAAAATACAAAATTAGCTAGGTGTGGTGGTGCATGCCTGTAATCTCAGCTAGTAAGGCGGCTGAGGCAGGAGAATCGCTTGAACCCAGGAGGTGGAGGTTGCAGTGAGCCGAGATTGCGCCATTGCACTCCAGCCTGTGAAACAAGACCGAAACTCCGTCTCAAAAAAAAAAAAAAATCTTATTCATTGCTTTTCATAACTCACTCAAAATTCCCCATTGTAGGACTCTCAAGGCACAAACTCTTTATTTCCATAAAGAAAGTATAGAACAACATTAAAAGTCCCAAGACTCTTAGAGAAGAAATTCATGCAGAACATCAAATGTTACTCAACATTTTCAAGTAACCATAATATGTCAAACAGACCACATGATGCAAGTACATTTAAATATAAGTTTCTATTTCTGTTTTAAAATAAAAAAGATCAGAAATCTGAATCTGGAAAAGCAAAATCTCTTGCAGGTTTAGAAAGCATATACAAAACCTGGCAAAAGAAAACACTATTCACTGCCACCATCTGCTTTCTGGCACTCTGAGGAAACTTTTACTAACAGCAACATTTTCTTACATTAGAAAATCCACTAATTAGTTTTGTTGTAATAAGAAAAATAACCTTTGCATGGAAGGCAAATCGCCAGCTTGCTTTTTTTGTTGTTGTTGGCTGTACCTTACATCAGGCCTGTAACATTTCCACATAAAGTTAACCTCTTACTCCGTTCTCTTCTCCTGGAGTATTTTATTATTCCTGTTTAGTCTAAAGTAAGTACAGATGCGCTTCAACTTATCAGGGGGTTGTGTCCTGATAAACCCACTGGAAGCCGAAAGTATCATCAGCTGAAAATGCATTTGATACACCTAAAATATCAAACATTACAGCTTAGCCTAGCCTACCTTAAATGTGCTCAGAATAATTGTATTAGCCTACAGCTGGGCAAAATCATCCAATACCAAGCCTCTTTTACATTAAGGTGTTAACTATTTCATGCAATTTATTGAATACTGTGCTGAAAGTGAAAACCAGAATCGTTGTATGGGTAATCAAAGTCCCATTTTTATGGAATGTGGATTGCTTAAGTTGAATCATCATAAGTTGGAGACCATTTGTATTCGTAAATTTGAGCGCAATAGAGAGGAAAAGCTTGAAGGTATTTGGCTTAACAACATGTCAACATGGACAACAAGTTCAGAATCAGGAAACCTGGGATTCAGAATCAATTGGTAGAAGCTGGGTTAGCCTGGGTCTTATGTACCTCATCTTTAAGGCCACTAAATTAAATGGGCTCTAGATTTCCCCTAAAATTACTAAATTATTTGCGCCTAAGTCTTTTTTTTCCTAAGAATTCTTATGTCCCAAGAAACAAATGACTGCAAAAGAGCAAACAGAGCTTCAGACATCACTGATAAACACAAAATAACTTTAGAAACTGTGTCATAGGTATACTGATTAAAATATTACAAATCATTTAGCAACCAAGGTAACGGAAACGTTACAAAAATTCCTTGATAATATACTCTAATCATTTACTGAGCATATCATTCCACAAATAAAACTACAAATATTTACTGAGCATGTACTATGTGCCAAGCACTACTGTGAGCACTAGAGATGAAGTCGTGAACAAAAATGGCTCACCAAGCTCTGCCCTCACCAAGTCTGTATCACAGGAAGCTTGTCATCTAGGGAGCTGACATTCACCCTCTGATGAATTCATGTGCCAACTGCAAATCCCCACACTGTGCAGAACAGAACACTGACATAGTCCCTGGTGACTGCTCACTCCTAGAAAAGTCTGCATGAAAGTTCCTTAAGAAGACAAAACAGGCTGGGCGCAGTGGCTCACGCCTGTAATCCCAGCACTTTGGGAGGCCAAGGCAGGCGGATCACCTGAGGTCAGGAGTTCGAGACCAGCCTGGCCAACATGGTAAAACCCTGCTTCTACTAAAAATACAAAAATGAGCTGGGTGTGGTGGTGGGCACCTGTAGTCTCAGCTACTTGGAGGGTGATGCAGGAGAATCGCTGGAAGGTGGAGGTTGCAGTGAGCCGAGATTGCGCCACTGCACTCCAGTCTAGGGTGCAAGAGCAAGACTCCATCTCAAAAAAAAAAAAAAAAAAAGACAAAACAAATGGGTACAAATACTATTTTCTGAAAAACTGTGTGGAAAATAATTGTCATGTCCTTTGAAACAAAATAGAACACTGAGGCAGTGACTGTGACAGTCTGGACACAGTCTTTCTGTGAAAGATGTCGGAGGCCTAAATTCCTCAAAGTGGCTCTCTGCCTTGAGTAAACACATTCACTAGTTCAAAACTCATCTCTTCCATTATCTTGATGTTTTTCCCCCATAGGCTTGAACTTACCTAAATTTAAAAACAAAGTTGCAACACAAGATGAGCTATGGCAATCTCAAAAGTCCCTCTGCCTGAGGAATGAGTGACAGGCTACTGCAAGTTTAATTACCCTACTGGGATTGCAAAAACCAACCCACTCTACTCTTCTCAATTGTATGGCAACAATGAGTTTATTAACCCTCAACTGTCATTTAAAAACATTAATTAAATTTTAACACTTTATCCAATGCTTTCTACCAAATATTTGAAAAGATTTTGGTCAAACTGTACCAAAAATTGGCTTTGCTATTACCTTGTTTATGCCAACAACCTTCTTAGGCACAGGAGGTTAATTACATTCCTTCCCAATTTCTGTAGGTCACATGCATACAGCACAGATCTCTGTCTTAAACTTAGGATTCTATCCTTCTAGTCTAACCAGTGTAGAATAAGATAACATCAGGATCCTTTCCCTTCCTCTTGGCAGAACTCATCGTTCCTTCCATGGCTCCCTACACCCTGGTTACTGAGAATGGGACTCAGCTCCTAATTCATTTCTCTGTGTATATAACCCCCCACGTGCCTTCCAAACAAGTTATAAGCCCTTAAGGGCACATAGCTTGTACTTGCCTAAATGAAGTGCTTGCACGTAGTAAATGTTCAGTAAGTGAGCCTTGAATGGAAGAACAGAAAGGCGAAGGGCCAGTCCGGGCAAGATTTTAAAGGAAGGGTAGTAATCTATCTCAGAGATGGCTTATAGAGTTTTCTATCTCCTGGCACAAACAAAGTCCAGTTAGAAAAAAGTATAGATTTTTCAATCAAGGCTAAAATTCCTAACCTAGCTACACATAAGGGAGCAAATTCCTTTTCTTTATCAGAGATGGGCAAAATGTATCATCTGTGCTCATAATAATCCTAATAGACAATGTAATATTGGAAACATAAACCAACAAAAATTAAAATTTAAAGGAGAAATAGATTACTCAAATCAAGAGACAATTTTAACAACTCTTTGCAAAGTTTGTAGGAACCAGAGTCTTTAAAAACATTTCCTGGCCAGGCATGGTGGCTCATGCTTGTAATCCAGCACTTTGGGAGGCCAACTCGGGTGGATCGCTTGAGCTCAGGAGTTCAAGACTAGCCTGGGCAATGTGGCAAAATCCCGTCACTACAGAAAAATTAGCTGGGTGTGGTGGTGTGTGCCTGTAATCCCAGCTACTCAGAAAGCTGAGGTGGGAAGATCATTTCCGCCCAGGAGGTCGAGGCTGCAGTAAGCCACGATCACACCATCCCACTCCAGCCTGGGTGGCAAAGTGAGACCCTGTCTCAAAAAAACAAAAAACAAAAAACAACAGTAACAACAAAAGAAATGCATTTCCTATTATCTGTAGTAGGAGTCCATTAGTTTACAGTCAAGTTCTGTTTAATGCAAATCCTTTTAGGACCTTATCATAGAGTATTTCCATAGTATGTGACTCTGGGCTTCTGCAGCAATGGTTTCATAATTGCTGAAGATCCCTTAACATACATCAGAGAGTAAGAACACTTTAGTATACATGTGAGGAAGTAACACAACCATGTTGGGACTAGTTTGTCTACAGGTCTGCTGTCAATGAAAAGAGAACAGCAACAAAAATAAAGACATCAGAAGTTACATGTATAGATGACTGCAAATACAATATGAAAAATTCATTTTGGTTTTCATTCTAGCATGCATTTAAAAAGATGGGTCTTGAAACTGTGTTGAAAATGTCAGGCTGGAAACAAACTCCAACATGTAGCCTGTTTCTACACCCTATCTCACTGAACTGAATTGCTTTAATTTTGGCTTGATGTAGGCACAATCACAGATACACTTAAATTATTTTCAAAATCTGGGCCAGGCGTGGTGGCTCACGCCTGTCTTCCCAGCACCTTGGGAGGCCGAGGCAGGCAGATCATCTGAGGTCAGGAGTTCAAGACCAGTCTGGCCAGCATGGTGAAATCCTGTCTCTACTAAAAAAATGCAAAAATTAGCTGGGTGTGGTGACACGTGTCCAAAGTCCCTGCTACTCGGGAGGCTGAGGCAGGAGAATCGCTTGAACCTGGGAGGCAGAGGTTGCAGTGAGCCAAGATCATGCTACTGCACTTCAGCCTGGGTAAGAAAAGTGAAACTCCATCTCAAAATAATATTAATAATAATAATAATCACCATCATCATCTGACCTGCAGTTGAGAATGCTGCTTCCAAAATTAGCCGAAGCTTCTGAAAATGGCTTATTTTTGTGTTTTTACATTTTATTAGATGCTATTTATTCACATACTACAAGTATATTCAGATTATCCATGAAGTTATGTGGATTTGTGCAGATAATAAGATAATACATACTTTCAAGACACATAGTATATATGATAAAAGATGATGAACTAATAATAAAAATTAAGGGGCCAGGATTACATCTTGGCACTTAGGGAGGCCAAGATGAGAATATCATTTAAGACCAGCCTGGGAAACCTAGAAAACGCCTGTCTCTTAAAAAAAAAAAAAATCCAAGCATGTAGTTCTAGTTACACAGCAGGCTGAGACAAGAGGATCACCTAAGTCCAGGAGTTTTAGGCTACACTGAGCTATGATCGTGCCACTGCACTCCAGCCCTGGCAACAGAATGAGACCCTGGCTCTAAAAATAAATAAGTAAAGATCAAGGAAACAGTACTCAGATAACATGAGAGGGGAAAAAGCTTCACTTAGAACTCAGTAAAAAAATATAAATCATTCTACTATAAAGACACATGCACACATATGTTTATTACAGCACCATTCAAAATAGCAAAGACTTGGAACCAATTCAAATGCCCATCAATGATAGACTGAATAAGGAAAATGTGGCACATATATACTATGGAATACTATGCAGCCATAAAAAAGGATAAGTTCGTGTTCTTTGCAGGGACATGATGAAGCTGGAAGCCATCATTCTCAGCAAAGTAATGCAAGAACAGAAAACCAAACACTGTATGTTCTCACTCATAAGTGGGTGTTGAAAAATGAGAACACATGGACACAGGGAGGGGAACATCACACACTGGTGCCTGCCAGCGGGTAGGAGGCTAGGGGAGGGATAGCATAGGAGAAATACCTAATGTAGATGACAGTTGATGGGTGCAGCAAACCACCATAGCACGTGTATACCTATGTAACAAACCTGCACGTTCTGAACATGTACCCCGGAACTTAAAGTGTAATTTTAAAAAAATCATGACCTGAGACAATTCTCTACCTCTGCACAAACATGCTTATGCTGCTACAGAAACTGATCACTAGTTAACGAAGCTGAGACAGCACAGACACACTTCTGTCACATTCCCCGAACCTATTCTTGCCTCAATTCTCTGGGTAACTGAGGTAAAATGCAGCTAAGGATACTGGTTTTCCCTCTGGCTGAACAGAGGAACTGATCTTGAAAACCATAAATAAAAGAAACTAATTATTTGTGAATTTGCTATAATAGATGGACTGTACCGGAAAAAAAAAAACCCAACTGGTAGTCCTTTAATTATAACACTTGAATGCAGCTCTAAAATTGGAAGGTTTTAATTTATTTACCAAATTTAAGAAAATGCTGCATCTTTTTCTCCAGTCTTGCAGTTCTCTTCCCCAGGCTGGCACAAGCATACACACACACACACACACACACACACACACACACAGTGCCATGTGTATGGCAGACCTGTATAAGTGCAGACCTGTATAAGCTATTTCTTGCAATCAAAACATGAAAGTATACAACATATGAGTACACAAACCATAACTGTTAATTTTCCTCTTTCTGTATTTCCCTTTGACCAAAACATAATAAATAGCAATATAAAGGTAGAAGCTGGGCTCAAAAAATTCTTACTTTCTGATTTAAAACGAACAACACTTAAGGACTAAACCAAACTTATTCAACTTGCAGCCTGGGGGCCACATGCAGCCCATCACAGCTTTGATTGTGGCCCAACACAAACTTGTAAACTTTCTTAAAACATTATGAGATTTTTTTTTTTTTTTTTTTTCAGATGGAGTCTCACTTTCTCACCCAGGCTGGAGTGCAGTGGCATGATCTTGGCTCACTGCAACCCCCGTCTCCCAGGTTCAAGCAATTCTCCTGCCTCTGCCTCCTGAGTAGCTGGGATTACAGGCACGCAACATCACACCCAGATCATTTTTTTGTATTTTTAGTAGAGTTGGGGTTTCACCATATTGGCCAGGCTGGTCTTGAACTCCTGACCTCACCTCAAAGGATCCACCCGCCTTGGCCTCCAAAAGTGCTGGGATTATAGGTGTGAGCCACTGCACCCAGCCAACATCATAAGATTTTTTTTTCAATTTTTCTTTTTTAGCTCATCACCTATCATTACTGTTAGTGTATTTTACGTGTGGCCCAAGGCAATTCTTCTCTTCCAATGTGGTCCAGGGAAGCCAACAGATTGGATGCACCTGGACTAAATGATATGCTAGGTATTTACAGAGCTAGAAATACTTCCTAGTGAGCTTACATTTGGTCTACCTGAGGGCAGCCTAGCAGCAGCCACATTAGTTAACATGCAAAGCTTGAGCCCCAAATTAAAAATCAACAACCACAAGATCTACAGCAAAGTACCAACATTTTTATTTCTGTGATACATAAATTGTATGATAGTAAGAATCTTATGATCCCGTGTGAGGTGCCAAGAAAAAGAGGTATCTTTCTACTCAGTTTCACAACTGCCAGTAAGGTGCCAAGGTGACTAAGGACCGAAACTTCCCACGAAAACCAAACCCTAGCTCTATTTTCACTATGGAATACAATAAAAATCTACTCTTAAAAGATTTTGAGTCTCCCACAAAGTAACATGCTTCTAATGTGACCACATTTCAAACAGTTTACCCATCACAATAAGATCTGAAATACACACGGCATGTCTCCTTGGTCTGTTTCCCTTATTACATGTGTGGTTTCATCTTTCTAAATTCAGACTTCTGCCCCATTTTAGAAGGCCAGGAGAATGTAACGCATAATGCAAAAGTATTTCAAGCAAATCATATGATATCTGTACATGATCATTTTTCATGGTTTTACACCAAAAGAATCACTGCATATTGAAGATTAAACATTTTTTAAAAGCTAGAACACTGAGCCTTCCTTTCAGACAATTCAAACAAGGAGCGTATTGCTGACCCAGCAACACTGTGGTCTCAGACTGTGGGAAATGTCAAATTTATGGTCCTGGGGGTGATTGGTGGATGGTTTTGTGGTGTGTATGGTGTTTTGTTTTGTTTTGTGTGTGCTTTTTCTTTTCTCTTTTGAGCCTCTGACAGAAACAGAGCTCTACAAACTTTCTGGCGACCTCCCAGGAAAACAGAAGGAAGCTGTATCCTGTACTTCCCCCTGGGATCTAATGAAATATACAGCCTCTGGGCTTCTTTCAATTTGGACTTTCAGATTGCTAAGCTAGTGAAAAGGGGATCCTAGCTGTCACAAACGTCACATGGTCAGGGTCACCTGCTGCTCGGGGGTTCTCATGCCAGTTGTTGACATAATAAGCACCTCTTACACTTTAATTACAATTCACAGTGTGCAAACTATGCAATCTGCTTTAAGGCAGACTGTCTTTTAGCTCAACACTAAAATTCTACTACTAATATGGCAATGCAATGTAGCAGACAAAGGGTGTGTCCAGATGACTAGCTATACGCAGATATCTGCCATTAGGGAGAAAGTGGGCAGCGTTTGCCAAAATATAAAATGGTGTTGCTGACCCTAATTCTGGGAGATGGTACTTTAATCTGACTGTGCTTTGAGACTTCTTTCAGTAGGCCACAAAAAAGGCAATACAAGATACTTCATGTGTAGCATTTTACATTTGTATAACTACTGTTTTTTTTCACATGGCTCCATAACTGTTCTGTGTACTAATCTTGCCTATCCAACAGGAGAACTGTTCGACTGCTGAAGAACAGTGCATTTCTACTTCCCTATTTCTTCCCCTTTAAACCTAGGGCAGTACCAGCGATGTTTAACACATGCTCCTAGAGTTGTGTCAATGCTCTATCATTTACTGGATCCTTGTATTTTGCTAACTACAGACCTGTGTAAGCTATATTTTTGCAATCAAAACATGAAAGGTCATTTTAAAACAGAGCCCATTTAAAATGATATGACAATGCAGGGAGCTGTTTAAAAAGTGCTAACACATAATTACAGTCTACAGCTTTCTCCAAAAACAACAGTGGAAATTAGTTACAATTCTATTACAGACAACTGCTATAAACTTAGGTGGGCTAACCTCTGAATGAACCATCCCAGTACTCTGGGAATTGCAATCTCATTTTCAGTGCCACAGATGACGTAAGACGGAACACACAAAACAAACCCACACAAAGTACTTTTATGCTTATAAAGTCTTACTCAAACACCTTAGCTGAGCTAACAAGTATGCCTCACTGTAAAACACCACCACCACCAGTAACAACAAAACAAAACAGAAGAAATCCAAACTGAAAAAAAAATCTTTTTTTAAAAATAATAATGCCTATACTTGCTTTAATGAAGGATGTACCTGAATTAGAAATGCCATCGAGACAGATTAAATTAGGCAATAATTACTCACTGCTTTTTTTTTAAGTGTCAAACAATGGTAGATACCAAGACAGATAACAACAAAAGACAAAAGAGTTTATTTTATTTAGACACGGTCATTCTAACACAAGGAGCAGATGCATCTTCCTTTCAAAAATAGAAGTGTCTTTGGGCAAACTTTCAATCCTTTGGCTATTAGGGTTTGTCTTCAGGAAGACAGACATAAAGCAATTCTGTTCTCTTCCTTATTTGAACACTTTCAGTCTTCACCTGGCTCTCTGCCACCCCAGCTAAACCACTTGACCTCCGATTACATAACAGTCCCCATCTGAGAGCTCAGCCATCCTCAAAAGATGGGAGGGGCCATGAGAAGCTCGGGTTCACCATGAGCCACAGCAGTAAGCCATGCCCTGGCCTCTGACGTGTATTCCAATTTTGGTACAATAATTTGTACCATGTTCTCCAACAGGTAAGCTCTACCTTAAGGGCTAACTTCTATACCTGCATTTGGTCAAGTGCCCTGGCTCATCTAGAACTGGAGATGTTGACTTGCTTTTTCCTACCTGCCCCCCCAAGAACAAAATTCTAGCATGGAAACCCAGGCTAGCACGTGGAGCCCTATGACCCACTGACAGAATTCTCTGATGCTAACCACCTGCCTGGATTACTGTCACCTGCCTATGTTCTCTGTTTCTTGGTTCTGTCCAACTTTTGGGACATTCACCTGTCAGTTAGACTTCCATGCTGTATAACACTCCACTAAGCCTACCAGCAGTGCCTATACTCAGACCACTTGGAACATGGCTGGACTGAACTTTTTTACACAACTTCAAAGCTGTACCAGTCTCAGAATATCAACCTTCACATAATTTCAGGTCCTGGCCCTTTACACATCTCATCCCAAGATATAAACTCTGTCTGCCAATTCCCTTTTCTTTCCCTTGGTAGGTAGGAAACAAAGATCTCTAAAACTCTGTAAAGAATCTGAGTACAAAATAGAGGTTATCTTATCCAATACTGTTAGGGTCAGTTGTTGATTAATTTGAAAAAATGGATGAAGAAGATATTCTTTTAATGAGACACGTGCACCTTAAATATTTTACCTTTAAGCACATATATGTACATCCTTTGGCCAATCTTTTTATGCAGAGACAAGAATTTAAATTTAATATTAAGTCTGTTAATAACTGGAGCTCTACAGAATCTTTCTTGTATAATGCATATCTATAATGCATCATATAAGATTTCCAGTTCCATTTAAGTAAAGGGAGAATTTAAAGATATTTCTAAAACAATCTAACAAAACTCATTTTTACAACTTTCTCTCATCTTTTGCACTTGTCTTACCCACATGTCATCTGACAGAAATTTTTGTAGCTCACCTTTACTGATTCTTTCCAAAGCACTGGGTTAGTTTCACAGAAATAAGCCTTTTTCATTTTGAACCTGCATGCCATTTGTTCACATACATTTAATTAAATTACACAATGGTGATTCAAATGATACTACTATGAACAGGTCTGGAATAACACAACTGGCATGGTAAGCACACAATTGGTAAAAACAATAGTGCTAGGATGTGGTAGTAGGTAACTATTGGCCATGAACATTCAACGTGCCAAAGGAATCAGTTAGTATATTACAAAGAAAATAAAAAAGTCTTAGTTAATCTTGCAAGCTGGTTAATACAGAGTCTCTGCTAGGAGGGTCTATCCAAAGAAAAGATAATCCAAATATTCACTGAATGGATATTATGAGTAGGAATTGACGTTTGATGCATATGCTTGATGCCAGGATCCAATGTTGAAAAAGACATCTTTCCCAGCTTTCTGGTATAGCTCTAATTTCTAATAATATCAAAAAGTAATTAGAAATAATTATTAAGTAACTCCTCATTGGAGTTACTGTATTTTAAATGGTAACTGAATTGAATCCTCTGTCTACCTGCTATAGGAGGCTTCATATCCAAGTTGACTCAAATTTATCTAAAGAACATGAAAAATAGCCAGCTTAACTCCTAATGTAGTATTTTCAAATTCTGAACTCTATTTATATTTTTATTTTGTATCACTACTTCTGTTTTCATTTAAATACATGATTGGTGAAGCAGTTCTTAAAATTAGAGGCACTGTGTTAATACAAAAAATCAACTGCCATTTTAACATCACTTAGTTTGACAATGAAAAACAATCATGTAACAGTCATAATTTTTCAATATTTTAGGATTTTCAGGTTAATATAACTGTCACTTTTCACGTGATTGTACTCAAAATCAATCTTGCAGCAATAAGAAACCTTAATCTCAACCTTCTGCTTTTTATCAGTTTACTCATTATCAGCTTCAAAATAAATGTATGACATAATTGTGTTATATATATGACAATAATGATGGTCACAGTAACAGCTAGCATTTATTGAATGTCTAGAAATAAAAATAAAGTCATTTACATACACGTAACTTTCCCAGTAACTTTTGCAAAGTAAATATTATTATCCTCATTTCAAGCTGAAGAAACACATAGCACTAAGAGAAAAAGCTGGAACTCAAAACCAAATTAACTCCAAACTTTAAGTTTTCCCACTTCGACAAGGGACGTGTGTGTGTGTGTGTGTGTGTGTGTGTGTGTGTGTGTGTGTGTAGTAAAGAGATCACAGAGCTCCCTTTCCAGTGAAATTTTTATTTGTACAGATGCACGTGTATGTAGGCATGTGCGCACACAAACACACACATACACTTTAGTTAAATCAATTTCATATGAGCCAGGGCTAAGTTATTAAAAGAAGCCTTTGAAGCAGGGAGTGATGATGTGTGAAAGACATACCACAAAAGTTTATTTAAACAAAGAACAAGCACAGAGGGATGCGACAAAAGTGAAAATAAGAGAAATGAAGGCTCTCCATTTTTTTCCATGTGTATGGATTTCTCATACATAGAAAAAGAAAACCATAAGAGATGTACGCAATTTATGGAATATCCAAAAGTAAAATTAGTTTAAGCTAGGGCCCAGATGAAATCAACTCCACACTGATATTTTCAACAGAGTTTTTCTATTTTAAACACAATTGTGTTATCCTGTAGTAAAGTCCTTGATATTAAATATAATTTCTTACTTCTAAGAAAAAACTCTAGCTACAATTTTAATAAATATTTTTATAGTATCTTTTTCAATGTCATGCTATGAAAGCAAAATCTTCAACTAGGCTTCAGAAGAGAGATAGAGGCTTTTTACTTTCACTCATCATGCTCTGCAGAACATTTCAATATCCCAATTTACATTTCAGCAGGCACTAAACTGGTCCATAGTTTCTTACAATTGAAATTTTTGTCTGGTCACCTTAGTTAAAAGTGAAAAATTTGGCCAATCATACAGAAATTGTATCCATAATACACAGCATTTAGATCATATGGAAGTGGCATGGTACTTGTAAAAATACACATTCCTCTTTTAGCAAAACAAAGAGCAACATTTAAATTGCTCTTGGGGGAGCAAAACTAAAAAGAGAGGCCAAAAAGTTGCAATGGAGAAAGGTCTTCTGATCTGAAGTGAAAACTAATTTTGTCTGCTTGCATTTAAGTAGACATTATAAAAGTCTTATAGAGACGCCATGCTTACAGAAGGCATTATTGCCTTTGAATATAAATGAAAGCACATTTCTAGCACTTATAGTATTACAAATATTGAAAATGGCCTCCAGAAGCTTTTAGCAATGTACTCTTTGTCTTATTTCCAAAGAAGCAATCCAATTAAAATGATCATTTTCAGCATAGAGGACTAGGACAATGAACCGTACCTTGCACCCGGCATCTTAGAAATACTGTGGAAAAAAATCTATGGACAATAGATTTGAAACTTCCATATGCTTTCTGTGCACTTGTACTAACCAAGCATAATTTACCAATATTTTCCTAGAAAAGGAACTGCATGTGTTTTTCTGCCTCTTCCGGTAAGTATCCATCCATGATTATTCCAACCCATACCATGTTTGTTTCATGGAATTCACTATGCCACGGTCTATCCTGTGCACTCAAACTGTCAGCAGGAACATGGTAACGAATATTATTCCTTTTTTTTGAGACTGAGTCTCACTCTGTTGCCCAGGCTAGAGTGCAGTGGCAAGATCTCAGCTCACTGAAAAAAACTGATGTTTACTATGTTGTTGTGGTCTAAATTTTTTCCTCAATTCCATAAACTTAATTCTTGTGGCCATTTTTTCAACCAATAAGTATTTATTAAGTACCTTTTATAAATTGTTTTAAAATAGTTTACACTACACGATACTAATAAAATTATAAAATAAAAATGTATTGTTTTAGATCTTTCAGGATGTATGTCATATAAAAGATGGATGTCTTCGTTTTAAGATATTTGAATGGATCACTAAATAATTACCTACTTTTCTCTCACAACTCAGATAAATAATTAAACGGAGATATACCCAGATTGGTTGCATACTTAGAGAATCAATTAAAACAAAATTGTATGCATGTTCTTCCAATAATATATCCCTACAGGGGCCATGAGATGCTACATTTACATTTGTAACATTACTGAGGCCAGAATAGTCTTAATGCTATTTCTCCATGAGCATTCAGAAGTGGTTGTGCAAGAGGTATGTAGAATTGGGGCTGGGGAAGATTTAATTGGCAATTTTTAAGCTATTAATATCTTCATAATTAAGTGCTTTT
Source organism: Ateles fusciceps (assembly GCA_036589455.1). Lineage (NCBI taxonomy): Eukaryota > Metazoa > Chordata > Mammalia > Primates > Atelidae > Ateles > Ateles fusciceps. The sequence goes on along the minus strand of JAZHEH010002507.1, from coordinate 18,001,391 downwards.
AAAGTTTCTCATAATGCCCCAGAAAGCAGAAATGATCACTGAATATTTATTGAGCACACGCCTCAAGTGGAAGTTTCTTGTTTAAGTTGGTATTTAAGTTAGGACTGTAGTAACGGTTCTTTCACAAAGAAACATTTTGTGATTCGCTTTAAATAAACATTTAAATCCCCTTCACTAATTGTCTCAGAGCTCTCCTGTGCAACTTCACAACAGGAAGCAGCTCTGCTCCAAACAAAAGAACACAGAGCTTTAGGAGGATGCCACTATTTGAGAAATCACACATCACAAGGAAAGGTGGTTACTTCTAATTTAGTTCTATGGATCAATACAAGTTTGGGGGTTCCAGACAGCCTGAAACCCTACCTCCCACGGCCGTGTTTTAATAGGGAACTGCCTAGTTTGTGCATCAAGAGGTTCTGTGCATTAAGTTTTACGAAATCCATCTCACCCAAGTCTTTTAGTTAAAAGCACCATCCTGCATTAATTGTGCACACAGATAAAAACTGCACTCATGATATTACATATTTTACTGCATTTTCCCTTGAATCAATCTGTCCAATATTATGGTTAATTATGCAGAGGTTTGGTTCTCCAGCTGGAGGGACAGTTGAGGGAGAGCTAGCTGAGGACCTTTATTTTTTCCCTGCACCCAGTTCAGTAGCTGACAGCTTGGTAAATGCTGGCTGAATTGAGATTTTTCAGAACTTCCTCAGACTAATGTTTGCTTATCACTGCACACATGTACAAGAAATACTTGAAACTCTTGAAAAGGAAATTTAGTCCTTTAAGGTTTCAGAAATAACGATGAAAGATAACATTCTCACCAAAAAACAAAAAGTTCAAAACCAGGAAACACTCCATAAAGGAGCTCATGAGGATACTTACTCTCTTTTAATAAACTAAGAAAGTTCTCAGGATCATGTTTGGCAGTAGACCATTTCTGGCCCTGAGATGAATGTCCCTTTTCCAAGTTTAGACCATGGCCTAGCTGTGAAATAATGATGGCTGCAAGGAACCCAATGGTGGCAGCAAACTCAACTCAAAGGCCCAGTATCTGTAGGCACCAAACAGACAAGTCAGCAAAACAGCAGTGGTGACCAGATGTCAGCAATGGCCTGAGGGCATCCCTCTCACCTCCCCTCACACATAATGCTGCTTTCTTCCTCCACCCATTAAGTGTGGCATCAGAGAGCAATTACAGCACACCCCCAACGGACTGTGCCAGGCGGGGAGTTGTAACACCTGTCACGAGGTCTGCATGACATTAACAAGGACCCAGAAAGTAGCTTTAATGAGCTGACCCTGCAACAGATAGAGCCTAGTGTGGTGTGGTGGATGGTGTGACTGCTCCAAAGATCCTGCTCCCTGTACCTAGAACCAGACCAAACACATACATTATAAAAGCTCAGTTCTTCAGAATGCCACCTCATATCACGAAATTAAACATGAAAGTCTGTGAAGTACACATTTCACTTGGTGTCAGCTTAATGTTTTGTCCATCTGGAAATCTTTATCCGTGGCATTTAGGTGATGAACTTGAGTTGTGTCTTCATACTCTTTTGGTGATAGAGCTGTAACTTTGGGAGTTGTAAGCTCCTTAAGAACAGGTGCATTTCTTCCTCATCTAGCTCTTCTCAGTCCCAAAAGCCAAGTACATAGCAGGTGGATGGAAGAATGAATGGACAAACAGATGATGTATGAAAATTACTTAATTCCTACAAAACTTATCATGAGACAAACGGTCAAAAAAGTAAAGTGGTTAAGAGATTGACAGAGCTAATTTTGGTTCACGGTCAGCATTTACAGGCAAAGGTAATGACTTCAGAATTCTTGAGCATCCAGGACACTGGCCTATAGAAAGTCATACAATGCTCAGTCAACTTAATGAAATCACTAATATGCTAAGATACCAAGGCTACTAATGAAGGACTGCAGACGGACCAGTGAGCCAATTTCATATCAGGGGGCCCAGCAGGTGATGTCTAGGAGTAAGTACTCAGTCCATGGTAACAATGATTATACGTCTGATTGCAATAATTAATAAGGAAAGTTAGCCTAGTGATTTACAATGTGTCCTCCATAAATCAGTCATCCCACCTTTGAAGGGGACATTATGAACAATGACACAAAATAGTTGCTTCCAGGTTTCTTTTTAAAGAGTTGGAAGGAATCTGAGAGGTCATTTTCATCTAATCCCTTCATTTTTCAGAAAACTGATGCCCCCAAAAGATTAATATACTGTATATGAAATTATGCAACTAGTTGAAAGCCAAGTGACTTAAATGATCAGTGGTTTTGTTTCTTTTTCTGCCTAAAGAGAACCATAATACCTAGCTTCTGTCAACCCGTACTGTCATAATAAATGATGTATCAAGAATCACATTTTAAGCATACGGCATAATGATTCAGTGGAAATCCAAGGTAATGATACTCTTTCAAAATAATGTTGATGAACATATTTACTATTAATTCCACTACTAAAACCACAATCATTGCTACAACTATATTTATGTCTTGGCGACTTTCCGAGAGATCCTGGAAATGTTAATACTTGTAAAGAGGTTCCAGTTCCTCTTTTTAAACATCATTATTATTAGATCTTCACAACAGGATAACTATATTTAAATACTAAGTCACTTATGAGTCATACCTTCGAAATAAAACAGTTCACTTCCATATGCAAAGCTTGTCTTCAAACTGTGGACACATAAAGCAGCCACTAGAAAATAGTGGTTTTTAATTAGATGTGCTAGCTTTAGTTATTTTGATTCTTTGGGGTTCATACAGGGTTTATGGGACTTCGCTCGGTTTATGGGTTTCAGACAAGGCTCATAGTGAATTTCACCTGGAACTTTTCACATGGTTTGAGCATTAACCAGGGATTGAGTGGTTTATAGATCATCCAAAAGAATTTCTGTCTTGGACTCTTGCCGTAAGCTCCAAGTATTTAAATTCCAAATGAATTTATATCACAGAGTGACTACAGGATTTTAGTATCTGTTTCTATTTTCTTATTTTTGCTATTTCAAATGAAAACCATGAAGTAGATACGGAGAGAGAATTTGATAATCCAAAGTTTAAAACAAATAATTAAAAACCTAAATATCTTGATAACTATATATTTAACAGTTTACAAAGGACTTTCATATATATTAACTTATTGAATACTAACCACTGACCTTTGTAGAATATGATGAGATCAGTATTTATGCTAATATTAACTCACTCTTTACCAATGTAATTATGTTTTCTAACTGAAATATTTATGAGAAATAATAATCAATTATTAATAGGATTTATTTTGTAAACAAAGTATTAAAACCATTTTTATAACATTTTTTCCCTGAAGAACAAAAGCTTGGACCATAATATATGGAAAACATTTTGTTGCCTATAGTTAGGACTTTGAACTTTGAAAATTTACTTTGTATTTATGGAAATGTTTTAGGGGATGTTATAATGAAGTTTCACTGTGCATACGATGTTTAAAGAGCTAGCACAATGAATGAATACTTACAAAACAAAAACTATACCCTTCAATTTAATTCTGCATACACAGTTTACAAGATTACAGGATGGTGTCATAGGTTTAGGTTAAGAAAAAGCCATCTAAATTTCTAGGTTGAAAGTTAGCAAAAATCCAAGTATGTCCTCCTCATGTTGATGTATGAAATGCCATTTTTGCTTACATTTTGAAGACTCAAATTCATCCCAGCCATTTTTCTATACAGAATGTATGTCAGAGTTGGAAAAACCTAGCAAGAGGATATTTAGTTCCATTTATTTCAACCTACTAAAAGCATTTAATGAAGAAAATGTTTAAATCTCAAATATATCTCAGACAATAGACCAGCAATTCATATCGCTCAGTCTACTTAACGGTTGACAATTTAAATCTAGACAGGCAGAAATAAAATTTTAGCATAATTCCCTGAAGTCTATTAGATGTGTATGTAGAAAATGCATTTATGTGAAGTAAATTATTATGCCATTTAAAAGGAGGAGGATGATACTCTTTTGTTTGAGGAAAAATTCAAGATTTAGGCCTCTAGCCAGAACTCACAAATAATCTAGGGTTTTTACATAATCAATTATGAAAATCACTAAAATGCTGTCACATTATTTGAATCCTACTTAAAAGTAAATAATACTGTTTTGAGAAAGGTTGCCCCAAACCCAGGTGACTACAGTGTACCAGATTATTTAAGTCCATCACTTATAACTCATAACCATATAATTTAACCCACATATACATTCAAGGTACACAACAGCTAAACCTCTGGCCCTTGAGTTTCCCTACACACAGCCTCTCTCACCTATCCTGGCAGACCCAGGCCTCTGGCTGTGAAGAAAACCACAATGTGGGGAGGAAAGCCTACAAAAGAATGAAAACAGAAAGTGTCTAAGGCCTTGGCAGAAGGACACTAAATAAAATAGAGAGTGGTGACTCATTTTGGCAGTGAATCCACCTCAACCCCTTCAAAGCCTTTGGCAAGAGTCCTCAGAGGAGACCCCAGCCTTTTGCCAAGCCACAAAACACCACAATTATTATCGCAGCAGTCATCAACAAAACAGATTTTGTAAACTGACTTGTTGGCACATAGATTAAAGAAGCTATAAAAAGGAATAACAGCTGTTTGGGTTGCCCTATGCAGAAAGCTACTATATAGAAAGTAAATTTTATATTTTGATACGTACTTGGGTAGACACCAGCATACACATATACCCCGTGTACTAATTATACATGTATGCTATGTAGAAAAGGTTAAAATGCTAAATATACCACTACATAAATTTAAAACACAAACAACTCTTTTAAAGTAAAATACTCACTTTGGAAAGACTAATAGAAAAATTTCCTGAAGAAAAGATTTCTGCAATTCACCAATTTAAAATATGGACTGTGTCTACAACAGCAAAATGAATAAAGTTTCTATCGAAGTACTAAAAAGTATTGTGCTTTTCATATGAGCAAGAATGGCGATGTGGGAATTTGCAAAAATATGCCTTATTCTACCTACCTGAACATTGCCTGATTGGCATTTTATACTATAAATCTAGAATTTTGTCATGCTCCAGGCAATTTGAAAAAATTCTTGCTTACATACTCATGGATATAACTTGTTATGAATAAGTAAAAATGGCATATTTTAACGTGATTTAATTTTTGTCTCCCCCTACAACGTTAGTCATCTGAATAAATCATCAATGAATATGTAATAGAAAAAAACAAAACAAAATTGACAGGTAATAATCAGTATTACTTACACATTCTTAATTAAGATTTAAAATGCACTATGATTCATTGTAATGAGGTGTGGACTCTTGATTTTCTAATTTAAAAAGAAAGGTTTTATTCTGGTTCCTTGTAACTAACTTACGGTATGATATATAAGAATTGGCAAGAAAGACTTTTAATTAAACTATTTTACATTTGTAATATATAACATTACAAACATACCCCGTAAATACGTATGAAGGGATCTGCTACACACCCTGCACATCCCACATCTGCCCTTCTAACCTCTAAATACCTCCATAGCTCTATGCTGAAATTTCCAGAACTGAAGCATCTTAATGCATTAACACTGATCTTTTACGCTGAAGGATACAGAGTTGAGATTTCAGCTCTGTCAATAACAACTGGTTTTACCTATTGAATGATTGGGACTTGATTGACAATTGCTTACTAGGAGAGGAAAAGACTAGAAATAAACATACAAGAAGCTTCGATGGCTACAAACAGTGTTGCCTAAACAGCAGGAGAATATCAGCAAAAAGGACTGAAAAGTCATATTTCTTGGCTACCTCTTGTGATAGAGAATATACAAAACATACACACCACCTAAGGGCTCCATGAATGAACAAATCCTAAAGCTATCAGTTTCCCAAAACTCAAGCTATATAATCTATATTGCTATATAGTATTCTCACTAGCTGATTCCACCACCAATTGAGATAAAAGCAAAACAAAACACCACCACCTTCATGACAACTAGTCTTTTTTTTAACAGCACTTAAGCATTAAATAAAATGTTTTATCACCTGAATGCAGGTCTCAATGAGAATATAAAACCTAGCCATTGCTGATATTAAACAGAAGATCTATTTAAGGAATTCACTGACTAAACTAACTGCCTGGAGAAGTTAATTTATCTGTCTTATTTTTTAAAGTATCACACAGAAAAAATTTCAACAACTTGTGGAAACGTATTCACTATTAGGTCATTCTTCAAACTACCACAAATCCTGCCATTTTTCGACTTAGTTCAGCACTGGTTATTTACATAATTAACCAAATCACACAGTAAAAACTGCAGAGGGTTCAAATAAAATTTCTTTTTCCAGGCTTTGTTTTTTAAGTTCAAACTATCTTCCCTTATTACCATTTCCTCAGCTTCTTCTATCTACCTTGGAATCCAAGCACATTATGCAGCCAGCACAATGAACCAACATGCCAGCAGAAGTAGTATGCTCCACCTATCCAAGAATTTTAAAAGCATCCAAGCACACACACACTGTCTCCTGTGTAGCCTGGAGATCCCTATTGAGCTCATGCCAAGTGTCTGAAAAGTTGGACCCTGCATCCGGTATTTACACTAAGCTAAAATTCTAATCAGCACTAACAGCAGTATGTTTTAATTCACCCTTATGATTTTATTTCAATCTGCTAAGTACCACAACTGCCAGAAAGCAATTGCTATAAACTTAAGTAAACAAATGCAAAACTAAAATAAATCTTAAACCTGTTGTATATAAAGTTTGTGCCACTTCAGGCAAGCAGTACAAAAAGGCACAGCCCGAAGTCTTAGTGAATGCTCTTCGATCTCATTTAGAAAGCTCTTTGAAAGTATTGCCCTGTCTCGTCCTTTTCTCCCTTTCTAAAGAATTATTTGGTGCATATTAGATAAGGTAAAGCAAATGGCCATGTTATTTTACAGTGGTTTTTCACCTCATGTATTCCCCTGAATTAGTCTTCTGCCAAGCATGTGAAACAAGTAGTATGCGGTGACTACTTGAATCTCTGGATGACACTACAGCCACTCGTGCCAAGGAGATGGTGCCAAGTCTTGCATCTTCGGGTTTGTGGTTTTTTCCTTCCTTTTTGGGTGGTAGTTTTGTGGGGGGGGGGGGTTGGCAGTGGGGGAATCTGACCAACAAATTCTGAGAAGTTGGTCACCATTTTGAACCTGTTCAGTGTGCTCAGACCTTGGCAGCCATCTTACAGCTTGGCAACCATTTTGAGAATTTGTTTGGCAAGCTCTCAGAATTCGCTGACACTGTTTAAATAGAACGCTAGTTAAAAATAGTCCACATTAAACAATACAATGTGATATCAGGTAAAATAACCCCCAATAAATCTTGCCAACAAAACAATTTACAACATCCTCACTGAGGTAATGATATCCCAATTTCCTTAACTTAAATACACTGCACGAAAGCAGCTTAAAATCTGATTCTTTAACCCTTTAGCAGACAAGCTCTTAAGAAACAGTATCAGAGGGGCACCGGTGAGTAGGAAAGTGGAAGGTGTAAGAAAAAGAAAGATGGCCAAAAACACAGCCAGGATTGACATCAACACATTCCCAAGTACTTTCAAATTCAAGACATAAAAGGGAGAGGTGTGTTGTCATCGCATTCCATCAGGTATAATTCTAGAAAATGATCACAAAATCTCAGACTGTCCCACTTCATGTTTTATGGACTCATGGAAACTCTCTGAAGGAGTCATGTGGCACAAAACTCTACTAAGGAAATTATAAACCAAAAACATGAGAATCTTATGAACTAGACTAAAAAAACAAAACAAAACACCAAAAAGATAAAACTTGCAGATGCTGATTTTTCCAAAATCAAGTTATGTATATAGTTTTCTGACAAAGCTGTCATATTCAACTTCACTCTTTTTCCTTACGTTTCAATGTTTCTAACTCAATAAAAAATAAGTTCTGTCCTTGAAAATATTCTCAATGTCTACAGATCTCAAATACAAATAACAATTTTGCACTGGTGTGACTCTGGCATCATTACCAGACGTATATAGTTTTGTGGAAAATTGAATTAACCAAAATGACGGTGGGTGATAATTTTATACCATATGAAAAAAAAAAAATGACAATCCAGTAATTTGAAAATATCTTTTTCCATACTAAAATAAGTAACACTTTCACATATACTTCCGTATCTTCTCTTCGGTGTTATCAATATTTAATATATCAGTATGAGGGGAAGATTTATGATTTAAAAAAGACTCTATTGTGTATGGTTTTGTAGAAAAAAAAGAAGTCTAAATGAGCTAGTTTGTGAATCTACTCTTATAGTTAAATCACAAATATGGTAATAAAGTCTAATAATTTTGAATCTTGTGATGTTAAAAGACAAAAATTTGGATCATTAAATAATGTTTCTAGCCAATATTTGTGATTTGAATTTTAATGCTTTTGGGGCATGATGAATACCTGGCTTGTATTCTAGTTCCAATGGGGATATTACTCATAATAGCAATGAAAAAGGCTATGCATTAATAACAATGTTTACACTATTGCAGTGCTTTTTACACTTGAAAGCTGAATTTTAAAATTTCTATTGAAATTCAACAGAGAAGGCATTTTACTTCACTTAATACCACACAGAGTGAAACAATTAATTAAACCATGATCAAAATTAGAACATCACATAGAAAGACATTATGCTGAAATGGAGCAGTCTGAAGTCTTTATACTATTAGCTGTCTCTTTATTGAATGACAGTATCTGCAGTGGTGTGACGTAAACCATCCTAGAATAGTTTGGAATACATTGATAAATTGCTTTATTGATCTCGTTCTGCTTCACTTACCATAATTATAGCACGGTAATGAAAGACATGAATGATATATTTTCACTAGAGAGGAAAGCCCAAAATTGGCCTGTTTCTTTATAAGATTATATGAAATCCTTTTAATTAATAAAGCATGGTTGATATCTAACACTAGCTGATGAAAAGATGCCTGATTCTAGTGTTCCTTCTTAAATATTACTGTTCAAATATTTGAAAATTATTTCAAATCATATATTTAGTGTTTAAAGACACGGCATTTGCCCCTCTATAAGATGCTGTTTCAACACAATTTTATACAAACATTATTTCACTTACACAGCTATTTTTGAAACTTAAAGCCACCTTACAAACACAATTTTATCCTCTTATATTCATTGAACATGCTAGAAGTCACCTCAAAGCTTTTCAAGGATAATTCCAATAAGAGTTATTATGCTGAAGAGGAACACATATTAGAATGAAAGAAAAGATAGATAAGCAACTAAGAATATTTCAGAAGGGAAAACTAATGATTTATTTCATTAATGCTATCTGATGGTACAGATGACAAGAGATTTAATAGAAAAGACTCAAAATGAAAATAAAAACTTTTAAACAAACATCACTTATAATAATTATTCACTATCCATAATTATTTGGTATCCATAAAAGCAATCATTTAGTTTCAAAGAAACCAAAAATCTGCATTAAAACGACACAAGCATTAGATCTATTGTTGTACCACTTTATTCTTCCTGAGATTGCCATTCTAGAGTACTACTAAGAAAAGACACCAGGTTTTCCCAAATGGGTACATTTAAAATTAAAAGTGTCATTCCAAGTCATGCAAAAGGAATGTGAGAAATCCTGAACAGGATATAACTGAGTCTTAACAACTTAGAGGAAGATTGGGATTGTTTTTATTTTAAAATATTCATCAATGAAAAGATTTCATTTTATTCCCTTTTGTTGTGAAGAAGGAAAATAAATATTATAAATTTTTTAAAGAAAAATCAATTTATGGAAAAGAAATTCCCCCCGCAACTAAATGGTATAAAAATTGATCTATTCTTCCCTTCTCAAATTACAAAGGCTATCGTGGGAACAGAATGAACCCAGGAGAGCTGTGACAGCTATCAAACTTTCCCTGACACATTATAATGTCTGAAGCCCAGACACCAAAGGTTTACATCAGAAAAACTCCAGCATGTAGCGAACAACTCAAAACCAACTATCGACCACAATATTTATTTTTAGTGGAGAAACCAAGAGGAGAAAAGCACCAGAAAAGATAGAATTTCTTTTTTCTTTTCTCATCCCCAACTTAGTGGGCTGCCAAACTTAGGTCTTCTCAGGCTTGAGCCCTGTGAGCTTGCACTGCAGCTAGCCAGGATGTCTGCCTAAGATAATTCAAGCTGAAACTAAGCAATGTACAGTGGAAGCCAGTTCTCCATTGACTTGCAACATAACCTCAGGGACAAATGCAGTTTCTTGACAGAAGGGTACAGGAGGAGACAAGGGAACAACTGCAAAACGAATACATATGATTTTCTTTTCAGATGATGTTTGAAGATACCGTATATGAATTTGAAAGTTCACAAATTACGCTTGACTCAACAACTGCTAGGAAGCTAAGCCAATCATATTTGAAACCATTGAAATGTACATTATAGACAAGGTGTTACAGATAGATTTATTTGGAAATTAAGGAGTAACTCACTTACTCCCAAATTCCAAACTAATGACACAGAAAAGTCCAAGTTAATTTTTAAAGAGTTAACTTCTTCCCTTTCACATAAATTAACACAAAATGGGTTATTCGAGAAGCTAAAAAGTAACAAAGCAAACTGCTTGCTTTAGCTCCTTGGGGTCTTAATCACATAATCTTGAACTGATTGAGGACCATTTACTTGGATCATTATAATCATATCCAACAAGTATTCTGCCATTTAATTTGTAAAATGCATGACCACAGAGCATGTACATAGAAAGGATTATTAGATGCACTCATTTTACTACTAAATTTAGAGACGGCTAGGAGCCATTTAAAAATAATATCAATAATAATAATGATTAATAACGATGCACTTCCATTCTGACTCACGGAACTATCTCAAGAGGTTTTACAGCTGTTCACTAATTAAGTCTCATATTCCCCCCCCACCTTGCTGGGTAGATGGGTATTGTGATGCCAATTTTACATCTGGGAAAGCTGAGGCACCGCAAAGTGGTCAGGGTAAATCAAGGTCCTACAGCAGGCACAAAAATGAAAATAAGAATGTAGGAAACTCACAAATAGTGCATCTTCAAATTCACATTTGAAAACAGTGATGGGAAAGGAAAAAAACTTGCACAGAATAACTAATGAAGAAACAATAGGGCTTATTTCCTGTTGATTTTGTTGTCGATTAAAACAACCCGCAATGGGTCTTATTTGTTTGTTTGCTTGCTTTTACCTATTCTGTCAATGATGAAAACACTATTTGTTTTCCGAATTTCAGTTTTAATATACATAAGCACAATATTTTATCTGCCACAGAGATTTAACTATTTATTTATTGGTCAATTGTCAAACTAATTCTATTGCTAATGTCATCCAACAAAGATGAGCTTCTCATTATTACCTTTGGTTTAACATAATTACTTGGAAATAATAAGCACAACAAAAATCTCACCGATCACCACTAAAGAACTTACTCATGTAACCAAACACTACCAGTTCCCCAACAATCTATGGAAATAAAAAATTTTAAAAGTAATATGTTCATATTTTGCTGAGTTGAGAGAGTGCTTTGACTTACAACATGGCTATGTAAGTTTGAGGTTCTCAATAATGAAAATGAGAGATAACTGTATCACCAACTATTTCAGGGTTACAAAATGCTTTGAATTCATTCATTCATTCATTCATTCATTCAACATGGGGGTGGAGAGGTGAGGCACATCTCCTATGGGCCATGCAGTGTTCAAGGTGCTAGGGATAGAGCAGTGAACAAAAGACAAAAAGTCCCCACCCTCCAGGAGCTTATATTAGACTAGACTTGAGAAGAAGGGGTCTAGATATGTATGTATTCATTCATTCAACAATTATGAAACACCTTAGCCTCTGGAATAAAAGTACGAAAGAGTCACTGGCTATGCCTTCAAAGAGGTTGTTTTGTTTTCTTCTTAGAAAATTTAATTTTCTTAAGATATTCTCACTGTTGACAAGCAAAAGAGTGATTGCCACAGCTCTTTGGGCAGGAAATGATTAGAGAAATGGACCATATCTGCCTATGGACTAAGTCCTTGGTTATGTCCTTCACACTTTAATACCACTGATGAATACACGGAGTCATTTTCAACTAAGAGACAACAAGGAAAAGAAGGAAGCTGCAAAAATAACAAAACGATCACAAACAAGAAAAGCGTCCTTTCTTCAAAAAAAAAAAATCCTGTTGAGTACCTGTTAAAAATGTATCCAGGCCAGGTGCTGTGGCTCACACCTGTAATCCCGGCACTTTGGGAGGCTAAGGCGGGCAGATGACAAGGTCAAGAGATCGAGACCATCCTGGCCAACATGGTGAAACCCCGTCTCTACTAAAAATACAAAAAATTAGCTGGGCGTGGTGGCGCGTGCCTGTAGTCCCAGCTACTCGGGAGTCTGAGGCAGGAGAATTTCTTGAGCCCAGGAGGCGGAGGTTGCAGTGAGCCGAGGTCGCGCCACTGCACTCCAGCCTGGTGCCTGGTGACAGGGTGAGACTCTGTCTCAAAAAAAAAAAAAAATGTATCCAAGTAATACTATTAGGTCAAGGTGTGCCTTGGAAGGTGTTTGTTACAACTTTGGCCTTTTCTATTCCTCTGTGTAGTGTTTTTGTAGATAAGAGTCATGATTTGGGGTTTAGATGTGATGAAGTACACTGTGAGAAATCATATCAAAGAAATAGTGTAAGAATTATATACAAACACCTGCCTTAAAAGCACAGAGCAAACATTGCCGTCTGTTATTTTGTTCAAAGATACCTTGTGCCATATGTTTGGGGACCCTAACTACAAGTACCCTCAGGATACAACCTCTGCTTCACACCTATTTAGCTAAAGAACTCTCTCAGATGGCTATTGGGTTTGTCAGCTCTAAACAGAATGGCTGTTCCCATGTTGATACTGACCTAGAGAAATTGGCTTCTCTCTGCCCTCTCTTTCCACCTGTTTTTTTTTCCCCGAAATGGTAAGTATACCTTGAATTGGATGCAGATGAACTGCCTGTTTCAGGCTGTTTTTAATGTGTTCTCAATCAGCAGTAGAACGTAAGAGCACCCCCCAAGGTAGGGGTAAGAGGAGGAAAGGAAATTAGAACCATATAAATAACCTATCATTCCCCACTGATCTGTCATCCACATTGTCAGGCACTAACTTAAAAGAACTGTGTGTGTCTGTAATAGCAAGGCAATCTTCAAAAATAAGTGAGTGAGCCAACTCAGTCTTTTTTCTTAAAACGAAGCTGATAAGCCTTGTCTGTTTTTCCTTTTTTTCTTTCTTTTTATTGAGACAGGATCTTGCTCTGTCACCCAGGATGGAGTGTAGTGGCGCTATCATGGCTCACTGCAGCTTCAAATTCCCAGGTTCAAGCAATCCTCCCACCTCAGCCTCCCAAGTAGCTAGAACCACAGGTGTGCATCATCACACCCAGTGTTTTTTTTTTTTTTTTTAAAGAGATGGGGTCTCACTATGTTGCCCAGGCTGGTCCCAAACTCCTGGGCTCAAGTGATTCTCTCATTTCAGCCTTCCAAAGTGTTGAGATTACAGGTATGGGTCACCGCATCCAGACTTTGTTCATTTTTTAAAATTGCCTGTGATGTAGCAGTTTCATTCCTTTATTCACTCAACAAACACTGGTCCTCCTGTTCACCATGACTTTCATTGCAAGTGGCAACTTGTTTTTGTAGGAATAGCTTCTTTCTTAAGAATGAAGTCTTAAAAGGGGCATAAAGGCCTGACTAGGATCAAGACAGAACTTACCAGGAGGAGGGAGGAACTAAAATAAGAAGCCAGAATAACCACAGACAGATGTCAGCTGGTATGGCCAATCACAGTTATTGTGTTTTTAGGAAATAATGCAGATATAACTATCTTAAAAAAAAAAAAAAAAAAAAAGTAAAAACAACACAAATTGTATTTCTTCTTGCTTTTTAATTTAAAAAGCCCATTCAGGAAGTGCTGAAGTCAAAATACATACTCAGTCTTCTTGAGTAATTTGTAAGTCATCTGCTCTCAGATCATTAAAGCAGCACCTCTAGATAGGAGGGAATATTGACAGTTTTATGGTAATACGAAAAGCACAACCTTTTTTTTCCTAAAGTGGTTAAATGCTGCATCTCTTGCTGGCACTAGAGCTAACCACTAGGGGCCTCTCTGAGGGCCTACTTTCTTTTATATGCTAGTATTTATGAAGGGATTAGTAAAGGCAAAGTAACATGGTAGGTGGGTAGAGACAAGAAGAGAACAGCCATTCAGAGCTCACAGAAGAGTTGGCAGTCAGAAGAGAGGAGGCAGACACATACCCACATAACGCAAGGATGATCAGCATCAAGCATTCAAAACCACAAAGCTGGGTCTGTGGTCACGGGAGCCACTTTCTACACATTAGGTCTTTGTGTGGAAAGGAGGGCCATTCTCTCACTTCTCCTTCTGCCCAGATTATTTAAAAGAAGAAAACAGTTAAGAGCTCAAAGATCTTTTCACAGGTCTCTGTAGGTCTACCTATAGATTCTCAGTAGAATATAATAAATTATGCCAAGCAACTATTGAAACCAGTGTAATGGAAACCAATTTTGTAGCTTTGTGGATACACTGACCCCTGGCCACACACCCTCCAAAGCAGAGACCACAGCTATCCCCCATGAGGCTGCTGGCACAGGAGGGAAAGGGTAATTATTCACTGAGCACCACTGCATCGGCACTGTGCTGGGTTTTTTACTTGTATCTATTAATTTCATTCTCACGAATCCTCTTTGAAGTGGTTACTATCATCCCAATTTTACAGATAAAGGAAGTCAGGCTCAGAGAAATTAAGGGATTTGTTCAAGGTCATAAGGCCCCAGGATTTCAACCACCTCCATCCAATGATAAACTCCAATATTCATTCTTCTATTCACAGCACAAGTAGTAAACACCAAGTATGACATGACTCCTCTCGACTTCCCCAGTTTCAGGAGGTAACCCTCCACTGGGCTCCTCAGATACCTGCAGCATGTTGCTGCCACAGGCCTTTTTACATAGCATAGAATCTATTTGTGACGATCAACTTGTAGAACTTTCTCCCATCACCTCTGAACTGGGTTTCTCAGTATGGTCTGTGGCTCCCTGTGTCTGAATCACCTGGTATTCAGAAGTATGATCTTTGGCCTCTAGTTCAGAATCTCTGCATTTAAGGCTTGGAACTATACTTCCTTAACAATTCTTTCCAAGTGATTTTGTGCACATAATAGTTTGAGAATAATTTCTGTTAAGATTTTTTCTAGGCTGCCTTTCATTTACAAAATCCAATGCTTAGCTCAGACAAGAATATAGCAGGTACTGAATCAATGTCTGTGGAAGGCAAGAGGGGGCGGGGGGAAAGAAAGAACACTTTTTTAAAAAGCAGTGCTCTAGAGTCCAGTGACAATATAAAGGCACTGAATATACACTCTAGGAGCTAGATTTTATTTGGGGAAGACAATATACATTCAGTTACAATTTTGATAAAAAGTAGAACAAACCAGAACTAAAAGAGTGGTTAAGACGAAACAGAAAATTCTTGCCAAATGAATTTATGAGTAATGAGTGAAAAGCAAGAGTTCAGAAAAATAAACTTGGGGGTGATGTAAGTATCCACAAAGAGCTTCTTGGAGATGAAGTTTGAGATGGGTTTCAAAAAAGAAAAAAAAATTACATCAAAAGGGAAGAAAGTAGAGAGTGTTTACACTTAGAGCAGGAAAAACTAAACTGGAAAAAAAATGCTTTTTAAAAAAACTGTCACAAGTGTTTTTTAAAAAACTCTATGCATTAATTTTTGCCACAATTAATGGAACTAATATTTACAGGGCAGCAAGTTTGAAATATAGTGCCAATAAAAACTTTAACAGCTCTGGAAATTTCTAAAATTGGTTGTCTTTAAATTTGTAGCATAGGCAGAATACCGGATGACGTGGTACAGTAAAAACATTTTATTGGCATTTAGTTGCGATGACCTGCATAATTCACTTGTGGCTTTACCACTTATAACATGTCATCTCAAACTCATGGCAATAAAACTTTATGTAATATTTCTGTACTATGCTTTACATAAATATGTACATATATAATATATATAGCTTAATTTTCCCTTTTAGTTAAAATCGGTCTAGCCCAATCACTTCGAGGAATATTTGTAAACTTAGATTAGTTGTAATTAGTAGTTGTGGAATGCCTACAAAACAGAAGAGTCACCCAATAGCATGCTTTATTATTCAGATATAACCTACTCAATATTTACCTTTATAAATGTGTAAGTAAAGTAAGGGGAAACTATTATAAAAATCATGAATCACTGTTCCGTTCTGTTTAATCTTTGTGGACTTGCTTTATATTTCCCCAATGCATTAAATTTCTTTTTTGCATATTGAGTTCTGTTTTGAGCCCTCAACCAGGAAACTGGAAACTAAGGTTCCGGCCTCAAACCCGTCATTAATAGCTGGGTAATGGTAATACAGACACAGAATGAATTTGAAAGTCAGTTTCCTTTTCTGTAAAACAGATGATATAGGCCATCTCAGAATGCGATATTGTTGTATTATTTCTTGTTTTTGTTTGTTTGTTTTTTACACTGAGACAGGGTCTCTCTGTGTTATTACCCAGGTTGCAGTACCGTGGCTATTCTTAGTTACAGTCACAGCTCATTGCAGCCTCAAACTCCTGAGCTCAAACAATCCTCCTGCCTCAGCCTCCTAAGTAGCGGGGACTACAGGCATACAGGCATGTGTCACCACGCCCAGCTTAGACTGCTATTTTTAATCTTGAATTGGCTGTTATATAAGCAGGTCTTACCTTCTATACAAAATTCTTAAAGGCTGAGCTATTTTACAATAGTGAAATACAATAGCTCCAAGTTCAGTCCTAAGCATATAAAAGAACATGGATAAATATTCTTGAATGGGTCTGAATTTTACATATATATGATTCTGTGTCATTTACTATTTTAAATAAAACATTATGTGATTACAATTTTAGCAAATAAGCTAATGACCTTAACCTAGGCATAACAGCTAATAAAAAAATGATAAGCAGTGACAACAAACACAATTTATATCCTAATTCGTAGGACTTCATTTTTATTCCTGAAAAAACATAAAACATTTGTCACTTAGTGGTGACATCAAATATGTATATAGTTATACTTTATATCCAGTCATTGCTTAGTTCCAATATGCCAAAGAAAAAAAAAACAGGAAATTTTAAAGCAACTGTCCTAGAAAATAACTGTATAACCATAAAACTATCTCAGAAACATAGAACTTCATGAGTGTCAAATCTGTTAAAAAGTAATTTTTAAAAATATACATTTCAACAAATAACAAAGAGCCAGTCACTGAGCTACATGCTAGAGATGCCATGAGCTTCACACTCTAGAGCGGGGGTCACTGGTAGCTATAGTATGTGATAAGGACTGTGGCACAAGTATACAAAGCTTCTCAGGAAACAGGGAAGGTAAGTCCCTAACTGCAAGAAAGTGTGTGGAATGGTTTTCCAAGTGATCCAGTGCCTAAACTGAGTGTAAAGAGGAGCTGGAGTTTCCCACGCTATGAAGCAATTTAGATGGAGTGTCCTGTAGAGAAACCAGAAGACGCAGTGGCCCTGCGCTGATATTGCAGTACTGAGGCACTGGCAAAGCAGAGAACCCTGGAAAACTAAGCATGACAACCCAGATAGAACAGAGAGCTGGAGCACGGTGTGCCCAAGTGTGAAAAACAGGCTGGGGGTGAGGAGAGTGGACTTGATACAGCTGGTGAGGGGGGAGTCAATGAAGGGATGTTAACACAGGAGAAACAGTTGTGATTTTGGAAAGATCACTCTGGCAGTAGTGTAATGAAGGGATAGATGATTGGGAAAGACTGGGAATAAAGAAAAGAGGCTGCAAAGTCTAGGCTAGAAATAATAAAGGTCTAAAACGGAAGGAAACACGGGGTAGGATAGGAATTAATTTGCATGCTAATAAAAAGGTAGACTCCGGGAACTTGGTGGATGATTAGATACGAAACATGAAAGAGGAGCAAGAAATAACTTCCAGGTTATGATTTGACAGAAATATTTAACGGGTGATACCCTGAGATGCCATTCCTTCCTATTCATATAACTTTCATCATTCAGAACACCCCACTTCATAGTAGGTCTTTCCATCAAATTACTGTCAAATTATTTTAAGGTTATTTCTAGATATTCTCTGTTTTTATTGCTCTCCTGAAGGAGATCTTTTTTCTGTCACAGCTTCTTACTAGAGATGATTATATAACTCAATTTTTTGCTTTGGGGTATTTATCTTTTAACTAGATCTTCTGCTACATTTTCTTTTCCTTCTCAAATAGTGATAATTTCATCTCTTCCTCTCAGGAAGTTGTAATTCTTATTTTTAATTCATGTATTTTGACACTGTCCAAAACTTCTAGGAGAATATTAAATAATGGTGACAGCAGCCATCTTTGTTTTCTTCCTGATCTTAAGGGAGATGACTCCAGTATTTCACAATTCAGTATGATTCCTTCTGTTGATATGATATAGGTAATTTTATCCTGTTAAGGG
This sequence comes from Ateles fusciceps, assembly GCA_036589455.1. Classification (NCBI taxonomy): domain Eukaryota; kingdom Metazoa; phylum Chordata; class Mammalia; order Primates; family Atelidae; genus Ateles; species Ateles fusciceps. The sequence goes on along the minus strand of JAZHEH010002507.1, from coordinate 17,982,800 downwards.
TACTATTCTCCTTTGTTACTGGTTTTAAAACATTTGGAATCAGTGCTAAATTATATCAAATCCTTTTTGCTCCAACTGATTTTTAATAAGATTTTCACACCTGTATCCCGTATTTTTGCAGAAGAGTCAACATTTAAAATATTTAAAGTTAGATTGAAAAGCTAATAAATGAAGGTTGGGGGAGGAAGGAAAGACACACAGCTCCTGATGCAATCAGACTCTAATGACAGGGCAAGGATGGGGTTCTCACAGCACCTATCATAGCAGACATTCAATAAATGAACCAGTAATGATTTCTCATAGAGATGATGTCTAGTTTAACATTCAGTGTTTGAGCTTATCAAACAAAATCAAATACAGGGAATTTTAATAAAACATTTCCTAAGATCTTACCTAGGACAACAATGATGTTTTGAGGGCCTGTGTACATGGGAAAATATTTGAGAGATGGGGTGAAAATTTCACTGCACTATGTCACAAAATTTTAAGCATAAATACAAAAGATATTTCTTTTAAGAATATATGAGTAATTTGGGGGTTATGTTGAGAAAAATGGCATAGCAATTTATCTTTCTAAGAATATCTGTAACGTGATCTTGCATTTTTATGCTTTTTAGTTCAGTAAAATGGTCAAGTTGATTTGTACAGAGGAATTAAGAAATTTTGGTTCCAATAAAAGAAAAAATCATGTTGCTTTTTTTTTTTACTCTGACTCCATTCATGACTTATTTCAGACAATTTAGATGAAACATATTCATTTCTTCCCCTATATGAAAAGAGAATAATTTCTGTATTATTTGGGGCAATATATTTGCATTCTTTGTTATTAATGGATTCTTACAAGATTCTTTTCAAGTTCAAATAATTAACCTTTAAAGGCACAAATAATTAATAACCTTTTCTTTGTTCAGGATTATTGAGCTTATTGTTGCACGCAAATGTTTTCAAAATAAAAATTTATATCTCCAAATGAATGAGGAGATAATAAACATTCAGGGGCAAAGACACACAATGTGGCGACCTAATGAAGAAAGCTCAAATCATGCGATAAAAACATAAATCAGGGAAAATACTACTAATATGATCTTCAGGATTCTTTTGGATTTAACATTACACTGAAAACCTTCATGTACACATTTTTTAAAAAAATACAGAAAACCCAATATTTCTACTAGAATCCGGAAAAATGAAATGAGTGAATGAATTGAACATTGCCACAATTTTAGAATTTTAGAAATGCCAAAAGCTAAACCTCACAGTTTCTGCAATATAATCGCTTTTCTCTTCAAACATTCACCCTGTCACATTTTGGCCATTATTCTTTGAGCCACACCATCCATTTCTTTGAACATCTTTCTTCAGGGTAAGTGTTCAATACTGCAGCCTAGTCCAAGCCAAGGCCGCACAGATGGGTGGTTACAGCTGCAGCTTCTCTGACAGACTGCAAAAACCCGCTGGGACACTTCCCCCAGCTCTGTCTATCCATCTTGTGAGCTGGTGCAACTCCACCTTGCTCATGGCTTTGTTGAGTGTGTCACAGGACTTTGGCCAAAATGCTACAATTCGAATGGGTCTTATTAATGGGATGAAAAATGGACTCTCAAAACACACATACATACAGATCACATGTTTTTCCTGAAATGACTGACAATTCTAATCAAAAAGAACATTATAATAGGTTTAAAAAAAAACCTTCAGAAATAGTGTATTCAGACTCTCTTTAGCAGGGTGAATGAGTCAAGTTACTCAATAGGATCCATTCAGACTGATTAAATTGGAACCAAGCCAAAACAGATCTTCAAGATCTGAGAGATAGTGGCCATTGAGCCGAGAAGAGGGAAATGGCATCAACTTGAGAATGTACAGACCACAATACTGATGGAAAATAATAAATTGGCCAGTCCAAAGGCTAGCACAAAAATTTATAATAATGAAACTTCTAGGCTTAAATAGTCACAGCTCTCCTTGTTTAAAACCTGAGATAATTAATCTGAAAGACCTGTTTATGATAACAGAAAAGTCCATTTAAAGATTTAAATTAGGAAGAGACGAAAGTTTCTAATCTGAAGTTTTATTTACTTACTGGTTACTTCATCTACCTTGCAAAAATGATCTGAGATAGTTCATAAACTTAGAGTAAACTAACACACATGCACATTTAAGTCCATGAAAGAAGAAAAATATGAACAAAAAACTGTGGGAGTTAGAGAGTGGTAGGGGCAAAAACCTAGGCTGAAATATTTACTAAGGTTAAGAATTAAATTTATCTCTGAATTTCTTGGGAGCCAAGGCAAAAAGGGAAACAAGGCATGATGTAATTCTTACATCCTGGTGAAAGAAAGAATACCACCTTTCAGGAGTAAAACTTCCTCTACCGTGACTTTTAAAAGAACGAATCAGTCTTCAAGATCCCATCAACAAATCGTGCCTGTTCTGCATGATTCCTGACCTAGATTGCCAAAGATTATGAAATCAAGCTTGATAAATAAATTATGAAACAGCTCAACCAATTTCTAAACTAAACAAAAAGGGAAAACCAAATGAACAAACGTTTCCAAACATTTAAAAGTTAGAACCACCCAAAATAAAATTGAAACCAGCGGCAAATAAAGCCAACCCAAAATCTCAGCAAACCAGAATCACAAAACCCTGTCACTACAGGCTTGGGAAAAAAATGCTGCTTGTCAGTCAAAGTGTCTGTCTATGGCATATGGGTAAAGGTTTCAGTCTGCTATCTCCAGACTCATCTTATGGCACTGGTTCAACACCAGTGAATGGTGCTTTAAACAAAAGGAGAGCTCATTCAAAATGGGCGTTTGAGAGTTACCGGTCAGTGTAGCTGTGCAGTTTGTCTGAGTGAAAACTATTGGCATGGGAGAAATGAAGTGCAGCTCCCAGGCCTTTGGAGTTTCCTAAGTGCTGAAAAGCAGCCGGGGAGGTTAAAGCTGGCTGGTCGGCATGGCATACTTGGCTGAATGCAAAGCCAGGTGGCTTGGGCATATTGGCAAACAACTGGCAACCTGCCCAATACATATGGCTTAGATTGCTTTGCTCTTCCCACGAAGCCTACTTAGACTCTTGAGCAAGCATTCGTTTCAGAACAAAATGCATCTGAGTGTTAAATAAAATCTTTAATAATATCTGTCTGACGTAAAATCCTTTTACCAAAAAGAAAAATAAAAAGATGGGAGGGTGTGGTTACCAAATGCATGAAATAAAGCATTTCTTTGTGGGGGGGAGACTTTGCAGATCTCTTCTGAACCATCTTTGGACTGAATTATTTGGACCTTTCAGTTTCATGGGGGTTAAAATGACCCCTGCAATCCCTGGGAAGCAGGGTTAATGTGAAGTTTAGGGATGGCTCTCAAGCAGTCAGGTGACCATGAATTCTTAATAAATACATACAAATACAAAGTAAGTAGAATAACATAATGGAAATGAACAGAAGATACATTTTATAAAGGAACATTATTAAATCTTGATTGACAGATAACACTAAAAGGTGTTAGTATGGTCTATCATGTAAATACATATCTGGAGACTTGTTAAAACACAGTCTTTAAGTGCTAACTGTTGAGGCACATGTTACTTCCCAGGCTTTACCAAGTGGCTGTTTAACGTCGATAGCATGAGGCAAACGTTAGGTTTAATAACCCCAGCTGATCACTAATCTTGTAATGCTACTATCGTATCACATTAAATATGACACAAATACTACTCTCCTGCTGGAGTTGGGTTTTCTTCTTTACACATGTTTGTTAGATGTCCACTGTTTCATTTTAGTTTACTGGATATCTTAAAAGTATTAACAACTGATACATTAGCTAATTAGATTACATGGATTACTATCAGAATCTTGTTTTACTTATAATAATTTTTAAATACATGTTTATGGTCCCTTAAAATTGCAAGCCATTCATCTAATAAACTATGTTAAATCTTCTGAAATTACTATAAGTGTCCTCGGTAAAAGAAAAAATTACAAAGCTGGTGTTGTATTGTGTGTGTTTCTTTTAAGATTTTAAGCTCAGTAACAGCTCAAACACAAATAAATTCATCTCTCATACTAATGAGGGCTCCATACACTCACAAATCTAAAATCTCTTAGGTAACATGCAAACAAATATATTGTGATAGAAAAGGAACCATTTGTGCTTATTCAGCAAGTACTGAAGATGTCAATTGTAGATACAAACAAGCAACCTTCCTTTTGGTGACACAAAATAAAATTTCCTGCTATAGCTGCTCCATCTCTCTCACATGCAAAAAAAAAAAAAAAATAGTAAGTACAATGGACATAAAAACTCATGTAATGGCTTTACATTGAGTATTTATTGAATTTTAGGTTAACACATTCAAATCAATTTCCTTCTCACAGACTTTTCAAAGAAAAAGAGAAAGAAACAGAGGTGATAAAAATACATTTTAAGGAATGGAGAAAACTTAAGGTGAAAGAGTCCAGTGGATTCCTATGTCATGCATCTGGAAAATAATGTATTTTTAAAGTCTGTTTCTTGGTAGGGATAACATAGTAAAGAGTTTCATTAGCAAATCTTTCTAACACTCAGAATTATGGGGTGAAAGAAGTGGGGACCTTTTAAAAATGGACTTTAGTGCCTTATGAAATGACCTTTGTAGCATCACATTTTCAACACCCTTATCCTCTCCTCTTGATCAGCAAGTAGTACCACTTAGAGCTTTATTAGAACATCCCTTTGCCAACTTGGAATAGCTCCAGGCAACTCTGTCTTCCAAGGACACAGTCTGAAGTACTTAGAGTAAATTACAACGGACGGGATAGATGAGCAGAGGAGGTGAGACAAGTGAATCAAGCATCACTGCCTCTGAGACAAAGTCCCCCACCACCGGGCACTTGGTACCAAATGGAGACTAGAACATATTAATTTTTAAGGGCTCCAGATAAGCAGAAAGGTCAGCAGGAAGATGATTTTTATACCAACAGGACTGAAACAGAGTAAGTTTCTTCACTGAAAAGCAGAGAAAAGGCTAAGGCCATAATTTCTCAAAGTGTGTTTTGGGAGGTTAATAGGGGTTGCAAGAAAAAAGGATTCTATTGACAAATAAATTTGGCTATTGCTAATTTAAACAAAGTTCTCAGACCCTCTAACATATTAATGTGCAACGTGATTCTCCAAGAGGGACAACAGTATGCATATGTGTTTAAATCTTAATTCAGAAAAAAAGCACCCTTTTTTCTATGGAGCATAAGACACAAGTATTGAGAAGTATATTTTGGCTAGTACAAACTTGAGCTTTTAAAAGTTAGACTTAAGTAAAATTGTTTAAAATTAAATTGAAAAGTTAAGTTCAAGACATAAACTATTTTAAATATGTTTTAAAAGTAATTTTTAAATATTAAGCTAATATTAAAAACTAAGTCTTTAATAATGTCCCTATTTTAAACACAGTGTCTAACTGACCTTATGTTTATATCTCAATAAGTAAAATGCTATCCTATCAGCACTAAAAGTCCTCCCCCACCTCCAAATAAAAACCAACTCTGGCCCGGCGTGGTGGCTCACACCTGTAGTCCCAGCACTTTGGGAGGCCGAGGTGGGTGGATCATGAGGTCAGGAGATGGAGACCATCCTAGCCAACATGGTGAAACACCGTCTCTACTAAAAATACAAAAATTAGCTGGGTGTGGTGGCACTTGCCTGTAATCCCAGCTACTCAGGAGGCTGAGGCAGGAGAATCACTTGAACCAGGGAGTTGGAGGTTGCAGTGAGCCGAGATCATGCCATTGCATTCCAATCTGGTGAAAGAGCGAGACCCTGTCCCCAACCCCCCACCCCCAAAAAAAGAAAGAAAGAAAAAACAACAACAAACAAACAAACCCTAACACAAGCTTTTTTTCTTCATATTAGGCAAGAACCATCTGGTAATTTGTAACTGGAGAGGTCAGTTTCCAAACAGGCTGGTTCCGAATATGGGTTTTAATGATTTAAAACAAAATTTAATTTTTCTAACAAGTTTCTGGGATGAAATTTTAGTTGAAAACCTCAAAGTATTTGTTAACAGAGTGCAGCATCCTGACGATCTAGATTTTGGTCATAGAGTTGTCTAAATAGAAAATGTAATTTTAATAAATAGAAATACAGAGAAGAGGTGGAGGATACCTATCATTCTAAATAAAATTACTGTTTAATATCAAACGAGAATTCCACACTCAGAATATTTAGAACAAAGAATTGTAGAATCATATGGAATGTCAGAGAAAGTCAAAAAGTGATCATAAAAATTTTAAAATATAATTTAAAATGCTTATCTTATATTCCAAAAATAAGTTAAAATTTCTGGAGTTTCCAAGTAGCCTCATTTTACATTCTCAATTCCCTTTAAGATAAGTTTGTACAGGTATACCAAAAGCCAAATTTTGTCTCCTTGCAAAAGTACAGGGAAAGATTCTTTTACTCATAGCTGCATGTGATACCTTTCATTAAAGCTACTTTTTAAAAAAAGTGACACAAGAATATGCTTGGATTACAACATATTTTCCTGGTAAACATTTGCTCTATTTTATTTTTGCTTCTGGTCTGTATTTCCTGCCCAGAGTAGTCTCACCTAATGGTAATAAACCATTTATTTCTTGGTTAAAACTCCCAAAGAAAATGTTCTTTAGTGAAATTTTATTTAACTTAATTTTCAAAGAATTGCTGTTAAAAAAAACTCCAGTTAGAAAGATTAAACAGTTCTAAAAGTAAACAATATTTGGTTAAACAAATACACAGATTTAAAGCATATGGGTAAAAATGAATGTTAGTGTAAACATTCGGCAGCATTTTTTCCCTTCAAAAAAATCTCAGAGCAGAAACAAAAAAAAAGTTATTTTGGTTTAAATTGTGAAGCCATTTTTAATAAGTAATCATTTCTTCCTCAAGAAAAAACATTTATATAGCCTCAAGAAATCTGTTTCATTTCAGTCTTTGTATAAAACTGTACATGAAAAGTATATTTATAAAAGAAATACCAGACTTGGAATTATTTATGTCATTGTAGCATATATATAATAAATGAGAACTCATTGGAGATATACATATCTTACATATATAAAGGTTGAATTCTGTCTTAAAAAACCTACTCTAAAGGAGTTTTCTAATTGAATCACATTTTAAAGTTCTATAAAGCATTATTTAAACGTAACAGTGTTTTACCTATGCTTTAGCAAAACAGAATCTAGCTTTTTACCAGATGTGGTACTGACTCTAAATACCCATTATTAAAGTTAGTAAGTCTGAAACTATACCTCTGAGCTCTCAGGGATCAATTCTCTTCTTTTCCCAAGTTAAATAGAGGCTATAAAGACTCAATCCTTAAATTCCTGGTAATATTCACCCCAAAATGGGAAACTAGCACTGAATACACCTGCATTAACAGATGTTTAAAGAATGAAAACAAACAGGTTGAAAATATACTAATGGGGAGACAAGACAAGGTACGCAGAAATCCAACTGCAAGACTCTAAAGGGTATAATGGAAACCTTAGGAACATAATGCAAATGATTTAACTTTCTTTGCAACTGGACACTCTTGGATTTATATTTAATATTTTACATCATTGCTATGAGAATATTCTTTAAAGGTATTGCTTCTGCAAACTAAATTTAAAATAATATATAAGAAGAAAAACATAAAACGTTTCTAACTTCTCCATAACAAAAAAAGAGTCCATGCTATCCATTTGTACAGTAAAAATTAAAACACATAGATCATTTTAAAACTTCTCATAGTGACAGTGTTTAATAGAACTTATTTTAAAAGTATCTTGTTTCAGAGAAAATTTTTGAATAAAAAATGTTGTACAGAGTTCAGAGCGCTTTTGAAGCCCAAAGACCAAATGTTCAGTTTTAACAAACCAACAATGTCTGTTCATTTTGCCCAAATCTTTTCAGCTTAAATATTCACAATGTGCCATTATTACCGAATCATTATCTGCCTTTAGCTCTGACAACAGCATCATACGGGCTATGAAAGGCTCCTTTCTTCTCCTGATTAGTCCCTAAAACATTTCCTCATCTTACAGTGCTTTTTAACTTCCCAGAATGCATTGCTCAATTACAGTGCTGAAATTAACTGTACGCCACTCTTATTTATTGAGAAAAGAATAATCAAGTACTCCAAACCATGTCATGGGTTGCCCACAATTTTATATCAAATTTCAAGTAATAAAAATATTAACCCTTTCAGAAGGCCAATTTTTAAAATCTACCATTTCTCTTTACTTTTTGGCTGTGTGCTGCAAAACTATCAACAGTTTGGATTTCTACTGTTCTCTATAATGTACAACTTTTACAATAAATGCCAAGTGGCTATGGAAGGTCTATTGATTCTTAAAATAAATTTTTAAAATAAGTTGTTATCAGAGCCCTTTTAAACTTAAATTCCTTCCTTCTTTTCTCAGCAAAGTAGGATTTCCTTCCATGTCTACCAACGTACAGTGTGAAACTGCTGCAAATTATCTTTCTGAAAGCAGAAAACAGAAATAAATGAAAACTCTGAGATTAAAGTGTAGAAATATTCCCATTCCATACTAATTTTGTTTATACCACTAGATAGCACCTCTTCCTCAATAATAATAGTAATCTTATTAAATAGAGAATGTAATTTTTATACATACACTCTTCAAACAACTGTTAGTCTGGTAAGTATTATTTGAACACAGCATTATAAATTAAATTTGCCAATCTTCAGATATTATTAAATTTATTATTTTGGGGGAAGCTATATTCAAAGTGCATAGTAAATTTAAAAATGGATTACACATCAAATACTACAGTTGAAATATATTTAAAAGACACGGGTTGGGTAAACAAAAACAGAAAGCTCTGAAACAACGAATTAAAGCTACGATTATATTCATCCTGCAAATATCTGTATGGAAAGGGATAAGAATATTTAACATGTGGATTTATATTTATTTGTTTTATACCTTCAGTCAACAGAAGAATGTAAATAAAAACACTTTTTAAACCTCAAATATACTTACTAACCCATGCATACATTAATCATTCATACCGCATGATTATTGTTCAGTATTTTCTGCAATAACAAATTGGAGGGTGTGGGGGTTATTGTGGGTTTCAACAAACCACATTCTATTTAGGCAAAGCCAAGTATTAAAGAAAGGCCTAACTTGCCAAACCAAGATAAATACATGCCATTATTATGATTACATAAAAGCCACTGTTCCCAGCGTTACAATTTCTCTTATAATTGGCACTATTATAATTAAATGGATTCATATGTTTACAATTCTTCTTTGAATTGTAAAGTGATTTAGCAATGATAGTGTCTCTAATTTCTTTTAACTATACTGACAAACTTCACTTAATCAGTGGTCTAAATACTGCATTGCCACAATAAATTAGGTAAATACCCAGTAAGGCCTGAATTGCTATTGAGTTTAAGTATGTTATAATAAGGTAGCAAGTAACTTCTCCAAAGCCTGTTGCTGGACTAGCCCACAAACCCACAAATGGAGGGGATGGCATAAAGTATGCCAATGGCACTTAAGATACTCTCTGATGGATAGGGAGGCAATAAGGGAAAAAACACGCACATGTAGCGTGCAAGTCCCATGGGTTTTGAAAACAAACAGGAGGTGACAGATTACAAAAAATATAAACACTAATATTGTGGGGTTTATAGTCCATGTTCCTTAAGACCCAAGTTCTTCACTTGCTTCTCATCACCAGAGAGATAGTGGCATAAAACATGCCTCCTTATCATTGGTGAAAAATGCCAATGAGACACGCCATAGTTTACCTGCCACCCCCATATAGAAGCTATCATACTTTGTTCTACAATTTATTTATTTATTTTGAGATGGAGTCTTGCTCTGTCACCAGGCTAGAGTGCAGTAGTGTGATCTCTGCTCACAGCAACCTCCATCTCCCTGGTTCAAGCGATTCTCCTCCCTCAGCCTCCCGAGTAGCTGGGTCTACAGCTGCCTGCCACCATGCCTGGCTAATTTTTGTATTTTACTGTAGAGATAGAGTTTCACTATGTTGGCCAGGATGGTCTTGATCTCTTCACCTCATAATCTGCTAGCTTCTTTGTTCTATTATTTAAAATAACATTATATAGTTGGTATTTCCTTAAATAGAAGACAGTTTTAAGCCTAACTAGACTCCTCATATATGTCAAATCCATATATCTCATAAGTGTTTAAAAACAGTTTAGAAATAATTGAGGCCAGTAGTTGGAAAAAAATTCTTTTACACAGTGTGCAAACAACAATAAAGGGTACAGTTGATCAGTTTCTTTCTTTCTTCTTTCTTTTTTTTTGAGAGTGAGTTTTGCTCTTTCACCTAGGCTGTAGTGTAGTGGCCCGATCTTGGTTCACTGCAACCTCTGCCCTGCGGGTTCAGGCAATTCTCCTGCCTCAGCCTTGCAGGTAGCTGGGATTATAGGCACCTGCCATCACACCCATCTAATTTTTGTATTTTTATTAGAGGCAGGGTTTCTCCATGTTGGCCAGACTGGTCTCGAACTCCTGACCTCAGGTGATCCGCCCGCCTTGGCCTCCCAAATCACGTTGGGATTACAGGTGTGACCCCGCCCGGCTGAGTTGATCAATTTCTTATCACTTAGTTTTGTTTAAAAATGTTTTTAAAACACAAGTTAATGCTGCTTTTTTAAATAAAGATGATCTGTAAATACATGGTCATGTTAGTGCAATACAGATCTTAATTGCCACATTAATTCTAATAGTAAAACCTTGCAAACAAACTCAGTGGCCATCACAGAACTGGTTTCACAAATGATCCATCAGTAACATGAAACACTATACACCCAGTGAAATGATTTTGCAGAATACATAATAGGGAAAGGTGCTTGTGATATAGCATTATTTTTTAAAGGATTTAAAAAATACATATATATGTTTAAAAGAATAAACTGGAAAATAGTAAAATTTTAAGGATTTTCTCAATGTGATTTTATTTTCTTTTTACTGGGATGTATGTCACAAGTTTTACATGATGAGAGCATTTTCAATTCATGACTGACTGACTCCATGGATACAGAACCCACTGGTACGAAGGACTGACTGTCAAGGACTTGAGCGTCCATGGATTTTATCATCTGTGGGAAGGTCCGGGAACCAATCCTCTGCAGATACCAAGCGATGACTATACTCCAACAGACACCACTTTGTCTATCAATTCTCGATTCTTTGACCTCTTGAAGTCAGTACATGAACATTTGGTGAAGAACCCCCATTCCCATCAGAAGACCCCCCCAGAGCTTCAAACATCTCTTAAAAGTGTAACATATTCAGAGATGCAGAGGCAAAGTGCGAATCAGCAATGCCTGACAAAAAAAGAGTGGTACCTCCATTAAAAATATGTCTCTTCATATTTAGATATGTGTTTTTCTGTTTTATTTACTTAGCAAGAATATGGTAAATATGTTTGGCAAATGCTACTTAAAGAGTGAAATATATAATCATGCCCTAGGAGCTTTCTGCCTCAAGGTTTTACTGAACAAGAAGGAAACCAACATTTATTAAGTATATTCTCTGTGCCAGTGACTATGTTAAACACTTTTAGGCATTACCTCATTTCTTCTTCATAGCAGTGCCATAATACAGGTACAGTGATTGCCCTTTTAAGAGTTGAAGAAACTGAAGTTAGTGGATAATAAGCAGCCTGCCTGAAGTCCCAGAATTCTTAAGTAGCAGAGCTCAGACCGAATACAATGTCTAATTTTAGGTCTATATTCTGTTACATTTAAGAGTTTATAAACCACTGAAATGAGGTTTATTCTTATTCTGCAGTAAGACCGTTAGCCTTTCCCCCTCCAAAGTAAAGGTTAATCATGTATGGGGCTGTGAGGCAAATGTTTCATACTGACATGTGCCTACCAAAGTTCCATTTCCCAATCTTGAGGTTTTCCCAACCAGATCCATTTGACTTCGGCTGCTAAAGGAATGCTAAGGATACAAAAGTATGGATCAACTATTCTAACCATAAATTTTATAATGACATATAGTTCTCTTCTGGGCATAATTATGTACATTGATAGGGTCCATATAGTAGATACAGCTACTGAAAAGTTTAATCAATCTCTTATTTATTCATTTATTTCGAGATGGAGTCTCACTCTGTCACCCAGGCTGGAGTGCAATGGCACCATCTTGGCTCACTGTAACCTCTGCCTCCTGCGTTCAAGTGATTCTCCTGCCTCAGCCTCCCAGGTAGTGGGGATTACAGGCACCCACCACCACAGTCAGTCAAATTTTGTCTTTTTAGTAGAGACAGGGTTTCACCAGTTGGCCAGGCTGGTCTCAAACTCCTGACTTCAAGTGATCTGCCTGCCTCAGCCTCCCAAAGTGCTAGAATTACAGGCAGGAGCCACCTGCCCGGCCTCAATCCCCTTTTCAGAGAATACATACACAGATAGTTAAACAAAATAGGACAGTTTTTGCTGTACACTAGTTATTGCTATACACTAGTATCAGAGATAGTACAGACAGCTATTTCAAACATCTGTCTCAGAGGCATTAATTTACCTGAGCAATCAATCATGTTTTGTTGAATTGAGGAGGTTTTTAAAAACTAAACTGACTATTCAGTTCAGCTGAAACAGTGAAACATTCTCAAGAGCCAGCTGAGTTAACTCCTATGTTCCACCATGAGACTGCATCTACCTTTTACCCAGAGTAAGAAGTAGAGGTCTTCTTTGAAATTTTTATAGCCACATGAATATTTTTCACATTGTTTTAAATTTAGGGGTTTGTGGGTATGAGAAATAGAAACAGAAACCCACAGCACTGAGTTGGGCATCCCAAAAAGTTAAAAACCATTGAAGCTATGCAGATGCAGCCTCCAGGAAAAGATGATATGATGACAGCACTGGACTATTATGCAAACCTTACGGCCCTTCCAGAAATGCGAACTACCAGCACCACGAACTGCCACACAGTGATGTTCAATAATGGCCCAAACTCTCTGATACAGGGAATGGGTACATGAACTGCAACCATGTCACTGCAACATGGTTTACAACAGGATGTTGCTATCAGTGTGCATCAGCACCATGCCAGGTTCACGGCCATCAATATTTGTCCTTGCACCTGGTAACATCAGCAATTTGGGGAATTATCAAGTTCATGGCAAACAAGCCATCAAGCATTTGAAGATTTAACCAAAGCAAGGTACGTGAATGCTGACCAAATGCGCTAAACTTTCATGTCCTGTTCACTTTACCTGTCTGGGTCAGACTGACCTCAGAAGAGCAGAGGGCAGAATCTGATGCTGAGTCACATAAAAAAGGGACAAACAAGTCATGAAATACTCCTATTCATCATGTTACTGATGTAAGTTAATAAACAATTCATTTGTAGTTACCTGATTTACACAAGAAATAAAAAACGGAAGTCATTTCTAAGTCAAATAGTATCATTCTTATTTAATTACAGCTTGATAGATATAAAATTGGCTTATCTCACTCACTTGAGTAGGTTACACTTCTACAATGATGATGAGAATTAAAGATTTTTATATTCGGTGGTCATCAGTGGAAAGGACCTTATATTAATCATCTACAGAAAAAAATGATTTATCAGTAGAGTTAATCTAATTTTTTAACCAGTCTTTTAATTTTTTTTTTTACCTAGTTCTAAACATATCTAATGGTATCGCCTAATAAAGTAATGGTCTTTCATCTTCAACAGTGGTGATTTTAATGCTTTTGGTTTCAGAACAGGAAAACTTGGAACATGCTTATCAAAAATTTACAGCATTACGTAATCAGGAATTGCATGGACATGGCCCCACTACAATTTTCCAACTGTGTTACATATGACAAAAATATTCTTGTAAGTAGTATGAAAGATTTTAGACTTCAAATGACAGTATAATCATTTTGAGCAGTTTGACAATATTGAAGAATTCATCAAAGGTATTTTTTAATATCTTTATTAAAATACATTTTAAAGCAATGATAAAATTTCTGTTTAGGTACTATTTTTTCTGTTTTAAAAGAAATGCATGCACTGAGAAATGTGCATTTTAACAAATATGTAACTGCAGGCACTCATTTTGTTGAAGAAGTGGTGCTATGAAGTCATGTCATAGTGCTCTCTGGCATTAGGGAAGTGGGAAAAGTGTATTCCTTGATCTCTGTAGCGCTTTCCAAATTTGATTTTATAATAAAAGAGTTACATTTAACGGTAACTCAGCGCTAAGACCTGTTTCACAAATGATGCTGGTTTTAGCAAGCAAAGCATAAAACTTGAGTGCCGTTTGTTATACTGGCTACTGAGGTAGTAAACAAAACATGCACTTACAAAACATCTTCCATTCTCCTATGATGTCAAATATGACATAAGACAGGGACGTTCTCAGAAAGCTGAGCTCAGCTACTATATATTACAGAGGTGAAAGCAAGGGGACTGGGGACAAAGGTCTTGTCATATATCCAGATTCAGAAGTCACAGTTTAATGATTTGGGGAAAATCTCTTAAATTCTCAGAGCCTCGATTTTGTTATCTATAAAATGGAAAATGGTAATGATGATAATGATAATAATAGCCGTTCTTTTTCAGCAAGCAAGTATGAAGCTCAAATAATATGTGGGCACTTAGCAAGCTGTTAACTGATATATATAAATGTAATTTATTATTAGCCCAACTTTTAACTTCCATCAGCCAAACAACACTCTCTGGTTTCTAGTCCCAATTCCCATCATTCAGGTTCTATATAAGATATTAGCAAAATTCTGGCTTTCCAGGATTTTCTTTTTTTACTTGCAAGGGCTGAGGCTGGAGCTCCATTTAAGCTAAGTGGTTAGATACAAACTGGATATCCAGATAAACCCTGAGCAGAACAAAAGAGTGGGCGCCCTCCTGACCACAAAGATGGAATCCACTCTCCTTGATACAATCCATGAATTTACATCTTTCAACCGGCTGTCCACTCAGGCCCAGCTGTAGTCAGAAAATGACACCCTCCAAGCATGAGTAAGCAGAAATTAGCTCAACCACTGCTGACCCTCTGTAGGTCTGGGTTTGATTGGGGAGCATTTTCAAACTCCCATACTTCCAATGAAACTCACTGGAGCTTTTAAGTCATACAGTTCAGTAATTTGGATCCCACCTTCCTGGAGTATATCTTCCCTGTTAGTCATGAAAAGTACAACCGTGTCCTGACACACACCTGGTATGTCAGCAGGACTTAAACTGCTTGACTGGTAAGTGAGGTTGGGGAGTGTGGGGGTGGCGACAGGCATCTGTGTGCAGTGTGACAGAGCAGGAGCAGCCAGGAGAAGTTGGGTAACATGCACTCTGACCATTATTTCAAGCCATCAGATTGCAAGGTTGTTGGTCAATGCTAAAGAGAAAAGCAGATTTTTAGTGCTGCTTTATGAAACTCCTGGTGTCCTTTCCAAGGAACTGTACTCAAGCAATCATAAATACTCTGCATACAGTATGTGGTACCAAGGGCATTTTATCCTGGGAAAACAGTAAAATAAGATCACTACAGAGCTGAGGTTCCTTCTAGCTCAAGTTCAGCTGGGGTGGGAAACCATGTCCTTGTGCCAGTACAGATTTAAATGATCCATCATCTGCCAGAAAGAAAAACAGAAAATGAAAAAAACACAAGCCCATCATGAACAGGGTTACATATACTAGCTCATCCTTGGAGATTCAGACTTGCAGTCTGTTTCATGTGAACACATATCTTCACAACCCGCATCTCCTGTTGACATCGAAACATTCACACGTCATCTATATCAGGCACACCATGCCTCTAACTGAAATGGTATTCAAATCTGGAGCATCGAGGCTGATACTCGATTATCAACTGCCCACCAGAAACTTCTAAGGGTCTGAATCAAAGTACATGAAACCATCGGAGGAACCACAGCATTTTCATATGCTGTACATCAAACTTGGGTCACTTCCCATTTAAAATTTCATTATTGTTGCCCTCGGGGTCATGCTTTCCTGATTTTTGTCTTTTTCTTCTGATGCAATCATTGCAATTGATCCAACTGCCTGATACCACAGAACGTAAGAATAGTCAGGGCAAATACTGGGATGGGCAGTGGAACAGTCAAGAGGAGCAATGGTGAGCCTCCTCAGGTATCTCTGCCAGACCACTAATGGTGACCAGGCCACAGTGTGAAGGCAACATTAGCAGAACCAGGGAAAGCTGCACACTTTAGTAAAAAGCTAATGCAGCTGCCAAATTGAAAATCAGTATGGTCTACTTTCGATTATCCACAAGTGGTTTAACCACACGGCCTCCTTCTTCCTCTGGCTCAACCTCAGTCTGGGCTCAGCCCAGCCACTGAGCAGGGTGGAGTATGCAGGTCTGAATGCAGTGTCTGTGCCTAAAGATACATCCTAACTATTCTCAATACTAAATTTTCCTTTATGCATCAAACCACAAAGTTCTCTTTTACCAGTAAAGACGACTGCAATATATAAAAATGAAACTGTTAGTAAAAACTATGTTTTACACCCTTTTTAATGTTATATAAAATGGGGTTCTTCAAAATTCATAAGCAGATGCTTACTAGGTAAGAAATTTTATAAATCGTATTCATCAATTCAATTAGTCAAAAGCTTTAAGAAGTCCTTACCCATGTTATCTGCTGGACATAACGATGAGGACAATTCATGGCTCACAAACCATACTGCATACTAAACTAGAATTCAAAAGTCATGTTTTCTAAAATCTAAAATATCCTTATAGATTAATATTACACTGTCCTTGTAATTTATTCGGTAGTTCTCTCAAAAAATAAGCTTTCGTGTGTCTCAAAGGTGACATCTAAGAAAATTTTCAGTGGAGTAAAGGTAAAATGTTAGCACAGATGCAGTCCGTCTTTGATGTTCTGTTCCAGCGGTGCCCTTGACCACAGAAAGCCACTTGCTTGTCTGCCCCTTTCTGAAAAGCGGATCCCTATGTTAACTATCCCACCACTTTAAAATCCACAAACAATGCCTTTCTGCTACAACTACAATCCAACAACCCAGTTTGCTCATTTAAATTCACACCCTAATAGTGTATAAGACTCATGAAGACTAAAACTTCTAAAGGAGTTTTCTCACATTTGAAAAACAGCACCCCATTCCAGCATAGGAGGAGGCTGAGACAGGCAGATCACTTGAGCTCGCGAGTTCCAGACTAGCCTGGGCAACATGGCAAAACCCAGTCTTTACAAAAAACACAAAAACTAGTCAGGTGTGGTGGTGCATGCCTGTACTCTCAGCTATTTGGGAGGCTGAGGTGAGAGGATGGCTCAAGCCGACGAGGCAGAGGTTGCAGTGAGCCAAGACTGCACCACTGAACTCTAGCCTCTGCGACAGAGCCAGACCTTGTCTCAAAAAAAATAAAAATGAAAAGAAAAATAGCACCCTTCTCTACAAGTCTCTAACTGATGGACTATGTGGGAGAAAACGTGTTTAATTGGGGGGGAATATTTCCTGGTGTCTCTTATTTACTCTAGATATCTACGAACTACATTCTAAAAGAAGCTATTTAAGCCCTTCAAAAATTGACATTCTTCATCTATGAAATGGCAATGAAAAAAATATGAGACTTAAAAGTTTGTTGAGACAATTAAATGAGATGATTCATAAAAGCATTTAGCTTGGTATCTTTTTAAAAAATAAGCTGTTACTATTTACCATCATCATTACTACTTAAATATTATCATTACTAAATAAATAGCAATTTGGTAATTCATTTCTGAACTGTGACCAACTGCTGACTCAAAAAAAGACAAGAGACCAGAATTTTCTTAATATTATTAAAGCTTCATATGGTCTCAATAACTGAGAAACATAACTTATGGTACTATTGTAATCTTCCCAATAAAAACTGGGTAATGTTTGTTTTTTAAGTTAATATATGCAATTCAGGGCAAAGCCCCTAGAATGAAGTCATTATGGAGGCAGCAGTCATCACAGTGTGTCTTCAGGCTCTCAAAATGACACAGTTCACTCAACCAGAAAAGGTTACACTAAGATACCCATAAGCCACAGAAGTGTACAAACTTCCTTCCTAATACAGCATACTCCTTGCAATCTATTTCCTTACTTGAAATTTATTGCTATAAATACAGAGCATGAAAAATGTGAAATGATGCCAGTTCAGCCATCACTTTGGCCCTGATCCTTTGCTAAATTTATGCATTTCTCTAGTTTGCTAAATGCCAAAGAGCTAGGCAAACTAGAAGAATATTATGCTCTTCTCTTCAGTAAAGAAGTCCACCTAAGTGTTGCCTGTAGATGGAGACAAGAGCACCAAAGAAAAGGGATAAAAACGTTCACTTCACAGATGAGAACAGCAGGCTTGAGGTGTCCAGTGAGGTAGGATTACAAGGAAATCACCCCCTCTCTACAAGTGATCTGTGGAAGTCTTGCACACTTCCCAGTGTCATATCCATTCTTCCAGTCTTTGTCCAATAACAGATAAATTTAACAGAACAAGGTATGACTCAGCACAAGAACTGTCAGAGATGCATAGGCCCTCCTAGAAAGCATGTACAACGAAAGATAGACTCAACAGAAAATAGTCTTTCAGGATCCAGGACTGTGACAGATGCTACAAATATTTGTACATGCTTAAGGATCCTCCGTCCTTTCATATGTAAGTCCCTCCTCCATATGTGATAATAATTTAAGCCATTAGGAGAAACGTTCTGCAAGAAAAAAGTACATTAAAGCCTGAACTTGTTCAAACAAATGGTTTCTTTCTGTTTTGTTTTGTTTTCTGAAAACAGGAATACCACAGCACAGAAAAACTGGGTTGTTTTATCACCTTTGTTACCTACCATAGGTACAATCTGAAGATTTCTTTTGAGCTTACCAACCGTTCTTTTGCAATCTTATTCCACTTAAGGAAACCACATTTCCTGCTGCAGAAATGAGAGAGCCCTGAGCTAAGGAACCCAAGGGTATTATACCCTTCCCTGTTATTCTGTCATCCTAGTTTTTATGTCTACACACTTTGCCTGGCTACGATCAGTTTCTATCCTACAACACCTGGGCTCAGCATGAGAAGATCTTCGAGGATATATATGTACTCATAATCATAAACAGTTAGCATAAAGCTCTGTACTAATAGAAAAAGTCTGGAAGGAAGTATACCAAGATGTTAATGTTAATTACATATTACTTTTTAATTTTCTTTTTTTTGAGACAGAGTCTTGCTCTGTTGCCCAGGTTGGAGTGCAGTGGCGCGATCTCCACTTACTGACCACCTTCACATCCTGGGATCAAGTGATTCTTTTGCCTCAGCCTCCCGAGTAGCTGGGACTACAGGCACACACCACCACTCGCAGCTAATTTTGTTTTTTTTTGTATT
Source organism: Ateles fusciceps (assembly GCA_036589455.1). Classification (NCBI taxonomy): domain Eukaryota; kingdom Metazoa; phylum Chordata; class Mammalia; order Primates; family Atelidae; genus Ateles; species Ateles fusciceps. Next base: position 17,963,454 of record JAZHEH010002507.1, on the reverse strand, counting down.
TTTACCAAGATGGGGTTCACCATGTTGGCCAGGCTGGTCTCAAACTCCTGACCTCAGGTGGTCCACCCACCTCAGCCTCCCAAAGTGCTCGGATTACAGGCATGAGCCACTGTGCCCGGCCTTGTATTACTTTTTACAATTAAAAAATACCTTAAAAATAAAGATGTTTGTTTATTTCGAGCCTATCTGCATACTGTGGTGTGCACCTTGAGGGCGGTATGATCCCTGCCCTCACAGAGATTATATGGAAAGATAAATTCTAAAACAAAACAAAATAAATAAATAATACACAAAACCATTTGGGGGAAGAGAAAACTGTTTAATCCTAGCTGGCTATTGATGGCTTCAAGAAGAGCAAATCTGTACACAAATAACTGCTTTTTATACAATGAACAGGTTGTATTTCTCTAAAGCAAAATATAAAAATCTGATAGACAATGCAACTCTCTCAAGTATCTCTTTTCCTCTGAAAAATCCATTTCCATTTAATATCATTGGAATACAAAAGACCAATATCTGACCGGGCGGGGGGGGAAACAAAAACCAAACACCTCCTGCGGGTTTTTTTAGTTTCCAGGTTTCCTTAATTCAGCAGTTCTTTGTGGTCCTTTGCCTGGGGCTACTCCAATGCAGCGGGGAAATTCATCCTCCTCCCAGGCTGAGCTGGGAATGACTCCTCTAATCTGGTCCTCTAATTAAAGGGGCTGTTACTGTTAAGAGCTTCATTCAGTACTTTCTCCTAAACCTGTCATAAAACAAGTATCTTGGACTGCCCACTACTTAATCACCAAGAAACCAATCGTGTCTGAGCCCTTTTTCAAATCTTACATCTTAGACTCTGGACATGTTTATTAAAATTTTAAACTATATTCAATAATAAAGCTTAAGACATATTTCGTGAAAATTAACAACAGGAAGAAATGCCAGGACAACCTTGTTAACACAAGAATAATAGCAAGCCACTATGTATAAGGCTCACAAGCAATGTCTTATTTAACGCTCATAACAACCCTATGATATACTTCTATTATTCTTAATATACAGACAGTCAACTGGATCTCAGAAAGATTAAGTAGTTTGTCTAAGGTCACAACACACAGTTTCAAACTCAGATCCTACTGACTCCAACGACAGGGCTTCTACAATGTCAAATTGCTTCCCTTAGAATTAAAAAAAAAAAAAAAAAAAAAAACGATGGGCAAGAGAATTTGGATCTTTTCAAGGCTAAAAACCAAAACAAACATATACATAGAAAAGTTACCAGAGTAATCTTTTCCTTCTCATGCTCTGAAACCACTACAAATTTCGCCTTCCTCTTCTGAGCTCACTCTGCCTGGCATGGACCATACTTTTCCAAACTAGCTGCTCTCAGAAGAAGTAGGCAGAAAAATGATAAAACTGGACAGACTTGCTTGTGGTAAGATTTTCAGATGCAAGAGTTCACTGGGGTACAAAAACAAGAGTTTGATCATAACGTTGTGAACAGAAAAAAGCAAAAGATGATCTCGTTATAGGGAATGGTTCACCTAAGTCTCTCTCTTAGCTAATTTTTTTTTTTTTCTTTTTGTGAGAAGGAGTCTCGCTGTTACCAGGCTCGAGTGCAGTGGCGCAATGTAGGCTCACTGCTACCTCTGCTTCCCGGGTTCAAGCAATTCTCCTGCCTCAGTTTCCTGAGTAGCTGGGACTACAGGCGTGCACCACCATGCCCAGCTAATGTTTGTATTTTTAATAGAGATGGGGTTTCACCATGTTGGCCAGGATGGTCTCGATATCCTGACCTTGTGATCCACCCACCTCGAACTCCCAAAGTGCTGGGATTACAGGCATGAGCCACCGCGCCCCAGCCCTCTCTTAGCTAAATATTAAAAAAAAAAAAGAAGCACTTGACCTGCTCCTGCAGCACCACAGGTCTACTGGGAGTTCTCACTTTTTAAAAGTGCTTCACGCGTTGCGGACAGTGCCTTATCTTATTCATTTGTAAAGATCTGCATCAGAAAAAAAAAAGGTTCAGTGCCTTTTCCAGGCATACTACTATCCAACTGGGTGAGACTCCTTTCACTCCTCATTTCTTTTCCTCAGCAAAACCCCCACACGAATGCGCACATTTCCGTCAAAATGATAACTCATGGGATGTTATTAACATGTTAGTATGTTCTAATCTTTTGAAAACTTTTGTCTGAATAAATAAAGGCCTATGCCCAACAAAAGCAAAAGGAGGCAGAAACAGTGATGGAAATGGCAGCACCAGAGAAGGCTTTTCATTCATGAATCGCTTTGCTGTTGGTGCCACAAAAATCCCACTTCACAGAAGAGAGATTCATAGGAACTCCATCTGGCCACATCTGAACAGCGCTTCTGTGGTCAAAGATGAGTGCTCACAGCTACAGATTTCCCTGCACTGCTCACACACTCTGGACTATCAACTGAACTCTAGATGTCTCATGAGTACCCAAGTTTGTTTAGAATGACAGCCACCACACTGGGGAGCTGGAAGGAAGGCACCCGTAGCTAGAGTTCGCAAATTATCTGAGATAAAACCATGAAGTTAAAAAATAAGAAAAAAGGTAGAAGGATGAACTATTGAAAGTTGACTTGTGGTCTTGTTTTAAATCTAAAAATCATGGAGAGAGAGAAAATATGAATAGATGTGAAGTGGGTCTATTGTTTATGACTCAAAAAAATAATTTCTCAATGAGGGCCTAAATTTGACAGAAATAGAACAGTCAATATAAAATATCATTTCTTCCCCAAACCAATCATTCACTAAATTTTTGTTTCAAAATTCTGTACATTTTGTACACAAATTTGTACACAAATTTGACAATCTTCTCATCTAATTTTCTAACCCATCCCAGCTACAAAATCTCTGAATCAGCTCAGCAGAACTATTCCCTCCCAGACGTAGGGTCCCCGGCCCCTCCACAAGTCCACTGTTGGTCTTCTTAATTGTCATAATGACTTTCTTTGCATGGAGTTGACATCGATCTGTTCTCTAATTCCCATTAGACCTAGACATACATCAAAAGATATAAAGAGTTCCTTCACTTATTCTTTCAGATGACAGCACTTCAGAATAACAGGTATGTCAGGCCCAAATTTGCAAATTTTGCAAATGACACTACAATGGTGTGTTTGAATGTGGCTGTGAGTGTGAGAGTGTGTGTGTGTGCAAGTGTATGTGTGCTGCCATCAGGTAGGCTTGGGAGGGCAATGCTGAGCAAAAAATAGCAATTCTGAAAGAAAAGACGAAAAGAACAGCTCTAAGATAATCCTCAGCTCTTTTCCAAAGGTGGCATCCAATGAATTTATATCTATCTAGGTTACACCTTACATCTTTAAAATGCAATGTGGCATCTAAAATAGAAGAAATTCCATCTGGTCAGAGGATGCACAGAAAAGAAGGCAGTACGTGCCTCTGAGGTCACATTGATAAGAATTATCAATGCTGGTAAAAGAAAATCTTCAGATTGACTTCTAACCATGCTTATGTCCAAAAGAGATAAAATGCCAGTCACTGGTTTCAGTTTAAAGCCCCTGGAAGTTCAACCAGTTTTCTTTCCTAGTCAACACAGTGAAATTGGTCTGATTTGAAAACTCGTTAGCAGCCAAGGTAGTATCTGTAGCTTCTCTTCCTAAGAAAAGGTTGTTACCAAACAGCAAAAGTGTCTCAGAAAGAAACTCTGCATCCAATCTGACAAGATTCAGCATGCTGGCAAAAAGATTGATCCCATACGAATATAAAACATCAAAAAATGAAACACTTTTCAACCATGAAAAGCCTTATATAACAAAATTTTATGTCTTACAAATGTCTGCAAAATAAGCCTAAGCAATATAGGGAGGAAAAAAAAACAATAAAAAAAAATTAGTTGGGCACAGTGGTGTAAACCTGTAGTCCCAGCTACTCAGGAGGCTGAGGAGGGAGGATCATTTGAGCCAGGGAGGTCAGGGTGCAGTGAGCCATTCACATCACTTCACTCCAGCCTGGGTGACAGAGCAAGCAAGACCCTGTCTCAAAAAAAAAAAAAAAAAAAAAGGCTGCAAAATAAAAAGAGTAAAACCTCACCATAGGGCATTTGCTGACTACCATGAAATTGTGAATCAAGATAAAACTGTGTCAGTGCTGAAACACTGCCTGGAATAAACACCGGGCCCACTGAAGCTCTCGTCAGCTCAATTCAACAAACCTTTCTGGTCCTGCCTCTTTGGATAACTGTTTGAACTCTGCCCAGTCTCACAACTTTCTGATTTCCAGCTTTTACTTTTTCACCTATTTATGCCTAGTGTTCCATTATTGGAACACTAAGCATGTGGGGAGTTATTTATATCCTACTGCTCAAGACCACCGCCAAGGTCTGATGGCAAAAATTCAAAAAATTGCAACCTCCAACATAAATGGGTTAAAAATGAAGACACTGGACCCAGTGCTAGGCCATAGCCAGGAGCGCCAAATTTGCTTGATTCTAAAAATTTCTCTATATTGACGTAATCACTGCTATGACTATGAGAAAGCCTCATCTCTGAGAGCTAACTTTTCACACAAGTGCTAAGACAAATTGAGTTATGAAGAAACATCTCTTGAACGGAGAAATCTGTTAAATGGACCTGCACAGAAATTGAGATGCTCTCCATCATTTAGGCTACGTCTTGCTAAAATTCTCAGGCAACTTAGCATAATATTAAGAGTAGAGACTCAGGGGTTAAGATGACCTGAGCTCAAATATCATTTCTACAGAGTATCCTAGCAGCATGACCTTTGATAAACTGATCACTTCTTTGTGCTTCAGTTTCATCATCTGTAAATGGAGATAATAATAGTATTACCTTATAGGATAGCCATTAAGGACCTAATTGAACTGATAGCGAAATGAAGTTATAATTGGCAATGGGCTTTACATCCATCAGTGTATCCTAGCATCTTCCTAGTCCTATGCTAAACCCTCTCAACAAAGTAAAGTATGTTTGAGCCAACAGAATACAATCCCAGTGCCTAGAATGGTGGGTGCCAAGTCAAGTCATGGAGTGAATGAATGAGCAAGTTCTTAGAGAAAAAGCTCTACCTATGAGCCTAAGTCAGAAAAATGCTGACACAATAAACGAATCATAGGCTACAGGTGTCTTCAACTCCCCATCCCTAGTAGGTAAGAAGAGCAGATGAGTTTGTTCTATTAGTGAAGGTCAACGTCCAGTCTCCAGACAGCCTCACTATCTTCAGTAACCACATCAACCCAAGGGGGCCAGAAGGTGGACTAAGGCAGACACAATACAAATACCCACATCTAAAAATTAAATCAGATTTTAGTGCATTTCTGCTGCTTTGTCTTTATAAGGAATACAGATACAAATGAAATAGAACTCATGTAACCATACAGGATTGCATAGAAAAGGCTTTAAAAAAAAAAAAAGATAGGTCCCTCCCGCTGCATCTTACATTAGGTACTACCTTTAGGATCATTTATCTTCACGCTCTAAATCCAAATAGATGCATGGATGAGATATTCTATAGAAAGTTCTGTGACCCTGGACAAACTTCTAGGAACTAGATATAAATCACTTTATGCCCGAATAACATCCAGTCCACCAGCTAACTGGCTCAAGTTCACTAATCAAAACCCAAGTTTAATTCCTTTGAGCCTATGCCTAAGAAGACAAAAATCTTAAGAAAATAGACTAATCAGAAGTTCTAAACTAGACTCACTTCAAGAGGGCCAGAGGAAAACTGGGGGGGGGGGGGGGGGGGGAGGGCATTTTAATGAAACCAATGTGGATGCAGAAAGGCCCCTGTCTAGTTCATCATTTCATAAACTGCTAGGCAGTTGGTGGCAAAATACATCCCACAGAATTTGTAGAAACGGAAGTCACAGCAACACCTGGAAAACAAACCAGTATCTTCTTAGGTCAAAAATGAGTATTGACCAACTACAGCTAATACACACACCTAAATATCTGCCCTGAAACACGGGGTTAAGCTCTCACAGAGTCCAAATGGAGCCCAGCAACTGGTCATCATCTTGGGGATGTACAGATTCCCCTCAATGCATCTTTATCACTCAAAGGCCGGCTCCTACTAAAGTCAATCTCTTTCATCTTTTTCTTTAATTCAATCCTAACAAAAGTTATAGGGCATCCACTGTTACAAAGAACATCACAAGCACTAAGAAAACACCATCCCAGTGTTCAAGAAAACATATCCCGGTGTAGGAGACCTACCTACACACAACCAAGTACAACGTAACCCAGACTGAACCACCACATGGCAACAGAAACCATGTGCAAGGGATAAAGGGAGAGGAAGAAGGCTAATCAAGGAAGGCTGGACAAGAGAAGAGATGTGTTCTCTACCTTCTTCCACAAAAGAACTGAGGCAGCTTGAAGGATGAGCAGGGTTTCAACAGGGAGAGAAAGAACTGGGCAACCCAGGCAGAACAGGCATAGAAAAGGGGGAGGAGGGTACAGCATGTTCAAAAGACACTTCAGTTTTATAAAGAAGGGAGGGTGGTGAGCCGTCCCATGGAAATTGTGCTTTAATTTTCACATGTACACTTGAGCACTTGAAGCGTTTGCCTTTATACTTTCTCCCTGTTAGTAATATTACTGATAGGTTCAAAGGATTCTTGAGCTTATTCCAGTTTCGCCCACCTTCAATGTCTTTTCCACTGCTTAACTCCTTCATTTAGTCAGGGCAGGCTTTAACATGTGGCTCATGGAGAAACGTGAAACCACAGACACCAGCGGAACTCACAATAAAAAACACATTTTGAAATAAAATAAAGGTTAAGCTCTCAAACCAACAGACCTTGCTTGATCAGCAAAAATGTAGGTGTTAACAGGAAATCGCTATATTGTGTAATCCCCCATTTCACCCTCCACAAAATTGGACTATAATTCAAAATAAGTGAAGCAACAATTGGACGGATGACCAGTTTTTGTTGTTTACATAGTTTAATGCACAAATGTGCAGTTTCCATGATCTTCAGAATGACGTGATTTACATGAGGCTTTAACAATAAATAAACTTGAAGTGCTGTATATAGTTAGCATATGGTGAAATTTTTAAGCAAAGCTTTCTTCCACTCCCTGCAATACATTTAAAATATTCTCCCCCGTTGGGGGCTTTCATTTTTATTTTACACCCTGCTAATTCTCCTCCTGTGCAAATATAAATTTTTGTTTTATAAATAAAACTAACGGTGGAAAATAAAACAAAAAACATGTTCTTTACACATTATTGCCACAATAATCAGTAACAACTGCACATAGACTTTACAGATATTTATAACTTTGCCATTTTAAAAGTTAGTCATGGATGACACAAATACTTATATTACTGTGTAATAATTTATGATATTTCTATAGACCTGGTATGTATCATCCTTCTTTAACTACCTGGCATGTCAGAATATCTAGGAAAGGATTAACAGAATTATTTGCAATAAATCTCAAAAATATACCTTGTGAGGAACATATACAAATAAATCCTTAAACAATGATGTACCCTCTTGTCAACTTTTTAAAAACCCTGTCATATGAATCTTATATATACGAGATTTCCCAGAGTCTTAGGGAACATATTTTGACCAAGATGAAGGTCATGCCTGGATTGCACCCTCCTTCCCCAAATTTCACCACAGTGTTTTCCTTTTCACCTAACTGGATTTTACTTAAGGAACTCTAATAAAGTTATGACCATAATTACACTATAGGGATATAACGCTTTAATTCCTTCTTACCAGCAAGCCATAAAGGCAAAATCTCAATCTTAAGTTACCACTGGCACCTCTCCTTCTGGAATATCAGGGCAATCAATGAGTTTGCAATGTTACGTAAGTCATGATCTAACACCTGCCCAAATCGGAAGTCAAGCAAGGCCTGGCCTGCGGTTCAATTTTTAATGGCAAATTAAAGAACACATTGGAATCTGTGATTTTTTTAAAGATTATCTTACACATGACAGTTGTTCAATAAAATCGTCATTAAGAAAGAACAATGTTGGCCGGGCGCAGTGGCTCACGTCTGTAATCTCAGCACTTTGGGAGGTCGAGGCAGGCGGATCACCTGAGGTCGGGAGTTCAAGACCAGCCTGACCGACATGGAGAAACCCTCTCTACTAAAAATACAAAAAATTAGCCGGGCGTGGTGGTGCATGCCTGTAATCCCAGCTACCTGGGAGGCTGAGGCAGGAGAATCACTTGAACCTGGGAGATGGAGGTTGCGGTGAGCCAAGATCGTGCCATTGCACTCCAGCCTGGGCAACAAGAGTGAAACTCCATCTCAAAAAAAAAAAAAAAAAAAAAAGAAAGAAAGAACAAGGTCAAGGTACTTTATTAAATACTCTTAGCCCAGAAATTGCCACTAGGGCTACTTGACAGTTTTTATTTGGAGCTACATTTCTATTCACACTTACTACAAATCTTTTACCTGAAATACTCTGTAAGGAAACTCATTAAAATGCTCTTGTGAAAGGAGAGCACAACATCGTTGCCTTCGCTTTGTCTAATAGCTCAGGACCTCCCGCTCATAAATTCATTCTAATTAAATTATGCTTTTCAAGGTGCTCCCTCTCATGCAATCCTTATGTAATTGTACCTAATATTTTCTCCACAACTGATGTTACATTAAACAGGCTTTTACTACCTAATGGCCCCCACTCCTTCCTCCTTCCCTTTTTCCTTCCGTCTTTTTCTTTTTTTTCAGTTCAAAGGAGAGAGAAATCTAACCTGACACACACTTTTTAAAGTTTGCCTTAAGCTTTCAAGTTCTTTATAATTTTCTTAATGTGATACATAAAATACACAGAGACTGAAACAAATGTACCTCTTTTGAGCGCCAGAAAAAGAATTACATTTTAAAGTTCAATGAAAAAACAGTAAAGAGGTCAATTGCTATTCCTGGCCAGTTTTATCTCAAGGAAGTGTGCTATAGAGGAGGGGATTATTAAAATTAGTACAATGACTCGTAAAATTATCAACAATCATTATATTTTCCATTGACAGGATAAAAGCTACTGATTCTTTACGTGATCAGGGTATATTTTCATGTGACAGGGTAACAAAAAAAAGTCAAATCTGAGAAAGTATGTGAGATCTTACTACATATCTTGGCTTGTATTGCAGATTCCCATCAGAATTTTCTATTTTTAAATAAAATGCAGAGGGAGTCGTTGTTTTCCCTTTCACACTTTGCTGTATTTCAGCAACCCTACAGAATAAATGGGAGTTTTAAAAGAAAAAAATCGTTCATACATGAAAAGATTATAGATGACAGAATTTCATAACTTTGCTAAGTATGTAAATAACCTGTCTCCAGCCATAAGACACTTAAATGAGTACTACTACCTTCTATTACTGCTCTTATCATAGTTAGAAATATCATTAGCATTATACACATTATTAAAATGTCTGGAGGTTTCCTGGTTTGCTTGTTTAGCTTTTCTTCATCTTTTCTGTCATTAGTTGGGGGATGAATACACATTTAATTATGTACTTGTGATAATTCACTGGACTGAATAGGTAAATAATTCTAGAGCACTTGTGGTACCTAAGTAGTATGTCTTGTCTACCCAACATGACTGGTATCTTTTTAAGGTTCATGATACTGCTTTTAATTTTGGAGAATGTATACACCGTTTTATAGCAGAAGTTTCATCAGCGATTGTTGACTGGCAGATCAAATCAAGAGGGTGACTCATTTTAATTCATCAGATGCTATATAAAGGCCAGTATTTAGTATTGGAATTTTCTAAAGAATGGATCAATTAATTTTCCTTAAAAAAGTGATTTTCTTTCTGTGTGAAGTCTAAAATGTGATGATTAATTTTAGCTAACCTCTATTGGGAACTTCCAACGTTCCAAGACGAAGACTCTAAGTGTTTTACATGGATTCACTCACAAGATTATTATCCTATACAGATGAGGAAACTGAGGCACTGAGCGGTCAAGTGGTCTGCACAAGATCACAAGGCTAGTCAAAGGGGAGCTGAGATCTAAAGCTGCAACTGGGCTCCAGAGTCCACGCTGCTAATGACTGTGCTGCCTCCTGCTGTCATTTAAAATACCCCAGCAGTTTGTCATCACTGCAAATGGTGACTAAGGGTCAACAGGGAATTGTATAATTTCAGCTCAATTTTTGTTTTTTTTTGTTTTTGTTTTTTGTTTTTTTTTGAGATGGAGTCTTACTCTGTAGCCCAGGCTGGAGTGCAGTGGTGCAATCTCAGCTAACTGTAGCCTCTGCCTCCTGGGTTCAAGCAATTCTCCTGCCTCAGCCTCCCGAGTAGCTGTGATTACAGGCACACACAACCACACCCAGCCAATTTTTGTATTTTTAGTAGAGATGGGATTTCACTGTGGCGCCCAGGCTGGTCTCGAACTCCTGACCTCAAGTGACCCACCTGCCTTGGCTTCCCAAAGTTCTGGAATTGCAGGCGTGAGCCACTGTACCTGGCCACTCAACTTTTTTTTAATACATCACCAAAACTTAGTATATGTGGAAAAGTATACACACTTGGAGGTACACCACGTATCTATGCAGTTGGTGTTAGAAGGAACCAGAAAAAAACTTGCATTTTCTTCCCAGAAAGGAAGCAACGTAGTATATACGATCTCGAGTCAAACAGATCTGGGTTCAAATTTCATGTCTACTACTCATGAAATATAGTACGTAAGATTGGAAATGCTACATAAGCCATGGTATACTCATCTCTAAAATGAGGGTTTTCACAGTTGCCATAGAATAGAGGTGGCACGAGAACCAAATGAGGCAACACAGGTAAATCAATTTCCATTTTTCCTTAACATTTTGTAAATGATCAATAAATGGTATCTATTAACAGATATCCTCAATCAGCAGTATGTCTTTTTTGCTTTGTACAAAGGGACCTACTTCATTAAATTTTGTTGTTACTGTTTTCCAGGAATCCTCAATCTAATCCTATTTTAAAATTTCAAATGTAAACATACAAAGAGCTAAATATATTCATAAAGAGGAGGAAGAGTAATCCGTATGAACCACTGAAAACACGGGACCCACATTTCTGGTCTTTAGAATTCTAGTGAAGGGTACCAGCCACATTTCTTCATACCACTCCTTCTCCCTTAAAATGGGGACTATTCTTATTTCGAAACAGGAGGTGAGAGAATTAGAGAGTGATGGTTTTTTAGTGGGCAAAGGCCGTTTTCCAAGCCATTCCTAAGGATGGCAAACATAATACTTCAGAGTGATGAAGGAGGGGGGCAAGCCGGGGTGGTGAGGTCTCTGCCTTTTAAGCAAGCCAGCCAGCAAACACAAATGCATGCAATTTGAAATTTTAATTAGGGTGCCATGTGCTGGTGACATATGGCGACACACTGACAGCTGGGCATCCAGGTTCAGGAACAGACCTGGGTTCTGAAGTCACAGTTGGCAGAAGCAAAGTTCTCTGCTTGTGCGCTAGGTGCTAGCATGCCTGGAAAGTGCTCTGCCAACATCACCCCACTATTCAGCACTGCCTTCCGGTTGCATACAGACGCTGCCTGCCAGAGGACCACGACTGCAATTCAGATAGAGAGTGAAGAACAAATGAAAAGGAATAAAAGAGTAAAACCCCCAGGTCCTATTCTCAGTTGCAAGCCCAGATAACACTCCAAACAACATAATCACTGATTTTTGGTGACTTCTCAGTCAAAGACCCTAGGACTTTCACACTGAATCTCCCCTTGCAGGGGGTGCTCTCTCGGTCACCAAAACAGAACACACATCAGGGCACTGCCAGCAAGAGCTCTGTGTTACCTGCTCCAAAGTCAATCAGAAGGAAGCCCTTATATAAAACCAAGTATGATTTAAAAGTCTGATTTGCATAGATTGGAAGATGAATCATGTTAGCAAAGAACTTTATCAAGATTGAATAAAGACATTTTAAGAAAACTTGTTAAACCGTAAAGGTCAAGTTTTCTTTTTTCTTCTCCCAGATTTTTTTTCTGTGATGAATTAAATGTTGGTCAGTTTGACCTTTGAAGCTCACAAGTTGCCTGAAAATGTCTTAAAATGGGTTAATGAATTGCCTTGTGGCTTTTTCATCTGCTCTTCCTTGTCCCACTTTGCCTGTTTACTCTACTTGAAGTGGGAATACTCTAACTACATCTGCTGTTCCTTTTTTTTTTTTTTGAGACAGAGTTTCACTCTTGTCGCCCAGGATGGAGTGCAGTAGCACACTCTTCGCTAACTGAAACCTCGGCCTCCTCAGTTCAAGTAATTCTCCTACCTCGGCCTCCCAAATAGCTGTAATTACAGGCACCTGCCACCACGCTCGGCTAATTTTTTGTATTTTTAGTAGAGCCGGGGTTTCACTATGTTGGCCAAGCTGGTCTTGAACTCCTGACCTCATGATCCGCCCACCAAAGTGCTGAGATTACAGGCATAAGCCACCGCCACTCCGCCCCCAGCTATGTCCGCTGTTTCTAAGCAAGCCTTGGCCTCACAGTAAGTAGAATAATAACAAGGTTTCTAGCTGAACCACGCAATATTAAGAGACTCATATTTGAATCCTTCTTTACCTACAGAGTATTTTTGAGATATAAACATGCCAAACTGCACCCTCTACAACTATATGGGAAATCTGAGTTTCTAACCATTATGTAATGAAATTCTTCTGGGATATTATAAATATGGGGTCCAAACTCTTATCTCTTCCTTGCATTCCAAATACTGCTATCACATCAACCAGCTGAATTTAAGGTAGAGCCATCGCTGAAGTGCAAATTCAAAATTCGTTAACTTGATTAAAAGCCAACAATTCCTCGTTTAATTAAACATAAATACATATGCATCACTCTCTCTCTCTCTCTCTCTCTCTCTCGTGCACACACACACACACACACACACACACACACACACACACATCCTTTAAAGTTTTAAACAGTGTGACCTATAGGAAATTTGACTTTTTTTTTAAACTATCGATATTGTTATAAGTATGCAGAGAAGTTGGTTTACATCACATTTTATTCTACTTCAAGTTAATTTTTGGATAGCAACAAAATAAGCTGAAGATTAACATCAGCCGTTTCAGGCTTCAGACAACACTGCTGCAAGCTGGAGAATACAGATACCAGAATTTACACCCTCCAGTTGTAAGCCCATTAACTAGTTTGGACAGTAAATATGCATTTACACAGAGTTACCCTTAAAAAAAAATTAAGCATGCTGATATCAAAAAAATACTATAGTCTTCTATATATTAGCATGAGCTCTTTGCAATAAAATACCACTGGCCAGTCATATTGCATGTAAAATCTGGTCTACACTGAGAAATGTACATACATGTACCCTTAAGAGTAGCAGAGAAAGCTAAAAGCAAATATATTCTCAATTCTAGACATTTTCCAAATTTATATTAAACCAGCTTTTAACTGGTTCAAGGGAAGATTTCTTTAACTTGATTCAACAGCTCCATAGCCATGACCTAGGAATTTACTAAGTAAGGCAGAATATTGGGCAGGAGGATGCAAATTTTTGCCCTGCAAAAATCCTTTATAAAGTTTATACAAATTTTTTATCCAAATCAAATTTTAGGTATTGATTCCCTACTCTAGGTTTTCAATAGCACACTATGGCTATAATTTCCTCAGAAGATACCACTAAACTCTGTTTAAAACAAATCTATACCATCTACACATAAGACAAGGACAAACACACCCACAAGGCAAACTTAACTTTTAATTTTCTATGTAAAATTAAAAACTTGTAAAACTATGAATTATAGAGTTTAAAACATACTTTGCAAACAACATTAGTGGAATCTAAATCCATTTATAGAGAAATAAAACAGTTTGACTAAAAAGATCAAATCAATATTACAGAAAAATTCAGTTACTCTGTAAGAAAATCCAGACTCATTAAAAATAGTTAAATATAGTATTTTACTCTGCTTTCTTTACAAATCACATTTTTTTCTGACATAAGAACTAAGTTAATAAAAAGTGAAATTGAATTTCTAGCCTCTAAAATGGTACGATGAAAAAGTAGCATTTAAAAGAGATATTTCTGTGGTTCTAAAAACATGTAAATTTTCAGTTTTTCAAAAAATGGTAAATTTCTTAGAAAACATTTACAACAAATAAGTATCAGCTTTGAATAGGCTGAAACTGTCAGGGGATAAAAAATTTATGAAGCTACTGCAAAAGTAAAATTTTCAAATACAATTCAAATGTAGATAAAATGGATAAGGTGGCCAATTAAATTTTAAAATGTTAACTCTTAGTGACACATATAGATAAAAATAAGGAAAAGAATAATATACAGACAGAGAAGGGTATACAAGAAAGGTCAGGAGAACAATATTGTTTATGGGAATAAATTAGACTAGACCTTGAAATACAAAGGATTCAAGAAAATTACGGTCTATGTGAAAGACTACGGCTCCTTGGGTTACATTTCACATACAAGTTGCATGTGCTGGTCATTTTCTTATGTGGCTAAGATAATATTAACTAATAGGGGAACACACTCATGATGGCATAACAGCCTGTAATCACAGCAGTTTTGACAAAGGAATCCTGGTTGGGCAAAATTAACAGTCCATAAAAACACAATAGGAAAGGAAAACCTATAAATATACACCAAGAATCCCTGCAAATGTTCATGCTGCTGAATAAATAAAAATTAATGAAAATATTTCAGTATGGATTCCTGGTTATCATTACTTAAAATGTGGCAGCTGAAGTCAGAAGAACATATACAACACCAGGTGGTGAGAGAAAGAAGCAGAGGTTCACAGAGTTAAGGTCTCAGAAAGCCACAGAAAAAGAGCCATAATTTTAAAAAGGGAAAATTGATAGGAGTTGTGATGAATTCTACGCTATGCTTACTTAGATATCTTTGAAAATGAAAAGAACTCTATACAGTCAGAGTATCTGGATTTAATCCAGACACACTCATTAAACAGTTTTGAGAACCTTAGAAATTAAGAGCTGTGAGCAACCTGTCAATAAGAGGCCAGGAACAGGGCAATTTAATTAAAAAGAAAAGTGAACAGCATGGGATAGTGGGAAGGGCACTGAGTTCAGATCTACTTTGTTATCTTTGCCAGTTCCTACACACAGGACATTGAACATGGTGCTTCTTTACCTGCAAAATGATGGGGTGAAGTCAAGGCCCTATTTTTTTCCAGCTCTACAATTCTTTATCTCTATAACCTAATATCTACCTTGCCTACCTTATAGGGGTTTTGTGAAAATTAATTAAGATAAGCTTGCATGGAAATTGTAAGTTTTTTTTTAATATAGGGACAATTAAGATGACCTAAAGTTAATATAAAGAAGGGAAGGAGAAACGCCTTAACTGCAGAAGATGGACAAAATACAAGGCAAAGATACGATGCTTGCACTACTGATGTCTTCAGAAAAAGAAGTGACTCTATTCACTCAGAAAGAAATCTGACAGCAATCTGAGACATGCTTTCAAAGGACGCACACTTTAAAAATTCTAGAAAATAACAAAAGGTACTACCGTCCATCAGTGACTGGCCCAAGTGTTGTCCTGGCCACTTCCCTAACTTATTTCCCCAGTTCTCACAACCTTCTGGGGTAGTAGGTGTTTCCATGAAACCTTAATGGTTGGGGGAAAAACAATGAGACTTAAAGAGTTTAAGACCAAGGTCACCTATATAAGGATTTGAACCTAGGTCTCTGCCTGATACTACATTATCTTGTTAATCAAATTAATTAATTATCAAGTCAAATCAATCTTGTTAATCTTAACTACCACATTATACTAATGCTGTTCCTCTCTGTACAAGCACTTCCCCTATTTTAATTAAATTCATCAGGCCAATCAGTTAATTGGGTCAAAAAGTTAAGTTGACTCTGGATGTATGTAGACAAAGCCCTGAATAAAAATGTAGGCATAGGGAGGCTTTCTCTTAAGAATGTGTACTACAATGATCAGTTCTATTAAAGTGGGATGTTTGCCTTTTGGTATTTCCAGGAAAGGCACTAAGGACATAATGGGGAAAATGTTAAAGAAAAAAGTGGTCACATTATAAAGTAAATGCATTAACCATCAGAATTTTCTTTCTAGGACCTAGTGGTTTTGCAGTTTCTTCAGCAAATATTTCCTACTTATGTATCATCCTTGGTAGAAGCAAAATATAACTGACTACAAATGATGATCCTTCATCTCTTTTCTACTTCAACTATAGACAAAACATTTGCAGAACTGCAGTGAAAGGCAACTACAATGCATTTTGCCAACAGAGGAGGAAATGATAAATTTTTACTATACATTAAAAACTATTTGTTTCTCCTAATTCAGGAGCTATTCCCTCTCTCTTTGGACAGGAAGGGAAGGTATTCAAGGAGGAGACAGAACACTAGAGAGAGTGAGTTTCAGTTGTCATTAGTTGTCACTTCACCTAAGAGACCTCTATACATGGAAAAGTTGGAAACACACAAACAAAAGATCCTTCTTGTAGTATTCAGTGATCGAAAGACAGATACTGCAAGTTCATAGCAAAGCTTCTTTTCTTGTAATGCTTTTCTGCTCAATTTTATACTCAACTATTCTGAATAGCAGAGATAACAATTTTCATAAGCATGTGAACATTTTATAAATTGGTCCAAACCAAACACATGGACACCAGCCAACTTTGGTAGGTTTTGGAGGCACATTCAATGACAATAGCCATGTTTTCCCCCACATCAGCGTATTCTGGCAGTGGTTTCCAATTTTAAACGCTATACTAGCCTAATTTGAAAAATCTTTAACAGAGGAGTTTAAGAATCTGAGTACAAAAGTTTTCAAGAGTGAGAAACAAAAATGTTCCAATTTTAAAATCTAGGCTAGGGCCAGGTATGCACAAAGGCCAAGATGCAAGATGAAAATGACCAACATCTCCTTGGAATACTAAATGAGACACATTACCATGGGTGATTTATGGAATTTCCTCTTTAGATCAGAAATACTTCCCAAACCACCTCCCACTTGGTGCTTCAGCACTTACAGTAAATGAAGTCAAGAGTGAAAATATATACAACTCCCTCCTTATTTTGACATTTCAAACCTCAATAAAGGCTCAGTTCCACACGATGGCCTAAAACTCAATTTAGAAGGCTAAAGAAAAAGAAAGAAGTTTTTTGTGGATTATTTCTAATATGCTTCAAGACTTTTTTTTTTTTGTAAATTTTAAGTCATGGGTTTGAAACAGGAAACAGGTCTCTGTAAAGGCAAGGCCAAACTTCAACTCACGTGCTCAGGAGAGCATTAGACCTACTTAGCATCTAGAAGAAAATCTATGGATTTCTAAATGATTTATGATTTACCAATATGAGGAGGGGGGGCAGATCTCTGATTAGTGGAACCACCAGCATTTTGTGTGATGGATGTGGGGAAGGGGAGGGGGAGAGGAGAGAGCCTAACTGATTTGAATGCCATGGCATCACCAGGTCGAGAAGGGATCAGAACCCAGAAAGAGGCACATCGTAACACCTCGACGTTTTTCAAACAGAGCTACTATCCACACACCAGAAGCTGATGAAAACAAAAACCTTCAGCACTATCTCCTGCCTAATTGAATTGGTGCCCGTAATGGGAGGAAGCTGTTTCTCAGAACCTGAAATAAATGGTGCTGGGAAAAAGAGGAGGCCAAAAAAACCAGGCTAGGGACAACAGAATTGGTGGAACAGGCATCCAGATTCTCTGGGAAGTAAATCCCATTTCGCATTTATCCACCCAGGTCACGGGGAAGCCTGTATCATAGCAACTTGAGACTTTAAATACTACTATTCATTTGGTCATTAGTTTCTCTTGGTTCCTTTTGCTCATCCATATTTTTGATAGCCAAATCCTTAAAAGAAAGCAGAGACTATGAGAATGTTGTCAAATTTCAATAATGCTCAAGGGGGGAAAAAATCGCCAATCTCTTAATGGTTTGGTAACATTCTTTCTGAAGTTACCCAGTAACAGATTAATGTAGCTAAGCATTGTAACATTGAGCTAAAGAACTAAGAAAACATGCCTGAAATTTACAAATAGGCCGGGCTCGCTTGCTTAAAAAAAAAATCCTTCATTTTCACTGCCAGTTTCTTTCTTTATTTATCTTTAATTTATTGTGGTGTCAAAACCCATGTCGGGTCTTGGAAAAATTTTGGCATAAAGTTGGCTTTTTATAGTACCAGACCATTAAAACTATAAAATCTCAATTAAAAAACTTCCAGAAGAGTTGGTGCTCAGCAGAAAAAAATGATACAAAGATTGCCATGGAGAAAGGAAGAAAAAAAGTTGGTGTTGCAAGAAGTCTAAATCATGTGACTAAAATTCTGAGTACCACAGTAACCAAATATGGTCTATGTTTTATGTATGTTATTCAACTTTTAATCCTGAACCCTGATTTCCCACATATTCTGATTAGAAACTTTGTAACTGCAAGTCATAAATTTTTTTGTTTGTTTGTTTCAGTGGATGCCTGGACACAATCAGGTATATCACAAGATATGTAAATGGTAACATTTGCAACAAACCCTGAGACAGATTAGCTACCATTTTGCCTGACTTGTTTGATTAAACGTCAATCATTCTTGTGATGTAACTATAAAAATGGGTTAAGATGTGTGTGTATCTGTTTTACAAGCAAAATACTGGAAGCCACACATTTGGAACTTTAAATCCCAATTGTGACAGCAGCATGACTCAGAATATGGCCTGGCTTCCAGTAGTGATTGCACACTCCAGTCCATGCCTGGCACAATATTGGTAGCATAGAAACAATAAACTGCTGGCAAATAAAGGAATCACCAACCTCATGGTGCTGCTGGGGTAAGAATTAATTAGTACAAAGCATCATGGAGATGGAATCCATTCTCCTCTATGGCATGTTGTGTGGTCATTAAGACTGTGGCCTCTAGTGTCACCTGCCTGGTGCTAATTTCCTGGTCAGTAAAACATGGCGACAAATAGTACTACCTCTCTCTAGTGTGAGGATTAAATGAAGTAACTGATGGAGAGGCTTTGAAGGCCACCTGTGTGCCATATTGCAGCATTCAACAAATGCTATTAAAATATCATTATTTAATATCACATTTAATTTCATTAAATTGATTCACTAAACATCATTATTAAAATCAAATAGCATGGTAATCAGCAAAAACAATATGTGACATTATCCCTTATCCTACAACTAAAAAGTTCCCCAAATCCCAGATGTGATCCACACCCAATCCATTCATCAGTAAGTATTTAGTGAGTTTTTAGGATTCAACATGTCTGGCACTCCTGTTTGGATAGTTTCCTTAGATGTAAAAAGATAGGGGCCAGGGGTGGTGGCTTACCCCTCTCATCCCAGCACTTTGGGAGGCTGAGGCAGTGGATTATGAGGTCAGGAGTTCAAGACCAGCCTGGCTAAGACGGTGAAACGCTGTCTCTACTAAAAATACAAAAAAAAAAAAAAAAAAAATAGCCAGGCATGGTGGCAGGTGACTATAATCTCAGCTACTCGGGAGGCTGAGGAAGAGAACTGCTCGAACCTGGGAGGCAGAGGTTACAGTGAGCCAAGATCGTGCCACTGGACTCCAGCCTGGGCAACAGAGCAAGACTCCACCTCAATTAAAAAAAAAAAAAAAAAGATAGGAAATCGTTTTAATACAGGCAAACTGAGTCTGTAAAATAAAACATTAGTAGTGAACTTACTGATACAGATCTACTGACTTGAAAGCTGGGGATACAACCTATAGCATGACTTCTAACCACACTTTAGAGCATTCTCTCCAAACCTGTAACTCCAGGGCCTGAAGCCATATGCAATCCAGGTAGGGCAGAACAGAAACAGAAGGGCAAGAGCCACTGCCATAAGGTCAGGCCCCAGCTCCACACGCTAATCTCCAGGGCTCCTGGTCCTGGTCTGCTTTAGCTTCTGAATCTGTCTCTTCCATACCTTGCCAGCCCCCAACCTGCCAAGACCACTGCTTTCTCTGGGCCACAGAACACCATGCCTTTCCCTGACCCGTCACCCCACTATACCTCCTGATACCAGGATTTTGATTTGATTACAGTTATCTGTTTGGTCCCTTATTTGCCTGACTACTTGACCAGTCATGATGCCTCACAATTTTTAAGAGGCACCATCCTGACCATTATATATATATATATATATATATATATATTTAAAAAATGTGTCATTTTCACAATGATCCTATTTAACAGGATCACTATTATCCTTATTTTACAGACAAGGAAACACTTACTGTACCTAAGTAATTTGACCCAGATGGAATCAGACAAATAGGGATCTGAAAACCTGCTCAGGCACCAATTAGTATGACTTTAAAACTTGGAAAAATACAAATTAGGTATGGCCTGGTAGCAACAGTTAGTAAAAGAATGGCTAAATCTGGCCCTAGTTTTTGAAGATGGAAATTTTCAGATGCACTGAATGATTTCTACATGAGAGGAACATATTTCTATCATAAATGCCCTAGAAGATTTACAGAATTCAGTTAAAAGATGACAGTGACGATGATGACGATGATGATGATGACACAGTAGCACAAAGTTACATAATTTGCCTACGGCCAGGATTTAAACCCAGATTAATATATTATCCTGTTTTAAGATCCAAGAGTAAGCATAACTCATGTGGGAAAAACAAGTTTTTCAAGCTAAAACAGAAAAGAAAAAAAAAAAAAAACCCTAGCATCTTGTTAGTAGTTCCCAGTATACATCTTACTTTGCAGTCCACGACACAATAGATGTTTTTGTTCAGCTCAGAGGGGCTACTGCTATGTTGTAACTCTGTGTGCTTTCTGGGATCGTGTTCTTCCTTCTCTGAAATCTAAAGATGGTCGTGTAAGAAAACTACCAGCCTGGCCAACACAGCAAAATCCTGTCTCTACTAAAAATGCAAAAATTAGCCAGGCATGGTGGTGTGTGCCTGTGGTCCCATCTACTTGGGTGCTAAGACAGGAGAATCGCTTGAACCGGGGGAGGCAGAGGCTGCAGTGAGCCGAGATCGTGCCACTGCACTCCAGCCTGGGTGACACAGCAAGACTCTGACTCAAAAAAAAAAAAAAAAAAACTTCAAGGATAAGCTAACCCTGCTTCAGTTAAACAACTGGTTAAACCAGGCCCAGCATCTCTGGGAACACAGAGTCCAACTCCACCAGGAGGCAAAGCGAGCAGCGAGGCTACTCAACCTCCTCACTGCAGGACTGCCTTTTCCCACCCTAAGGAGAGGGAGGCACAGTCCACTCTCACACAGATCTACTTGAACCAAAGGAACATGGAGATGGGACTGTGATGACATCTGCCCTGGTTTTCAGCAAGCACAGGACTTTCAACAGTGGCATTTCTATGGTTCTTCAGTCTTCAAGGCAAAGAAAACATTTAAATGCTTTTTAAAAATCCTGCACTACAGGAACAAGACTTAGAGGCAAGTTGTGGGCAATCAATACTTTTGTACTCCTGCCACTAAGCAAAGTTGCAGAGGATAGGCCAGTCTGTGGTACTGAGTCTACAGAGGAAGGAACAGATCTTTCTGAGACTGTTCTCTGACACTGCAGAGGGAGTGGGTGGCAATATTGAGTCTAAACGGAGCGCATCTCATGCCGCCACCACCGCTCCTTACACTTCCCCAGGAAAACAAACTGCCTCACAGATGCATCGATTTCTGAGTTGAAATATAAAACGAGAAGAGTAATTTTTAAATGACTAAGGCGGTTATGGCAGTTGGAGAGGCAGCTGAGGGATGGTGCTAGCAACCTGGGTAGGATGCCATTTCAACTGCTGGGAATTTGTTCTCTTTGGAAGTGGATCTACCAGCATGGAGGCTAACACAAGGCAGATCACAAGGGATCACAGATCTCATTTCAATATGGCATAACAATAATAATAGCAGTAGTAGTAGTAGTAGTTACGGGGAACATTTGTTAAATGCTTACCATATGCCAAGCAATATGCTAAGCACTTTACCTGAATTATCTCATTTAATTCTCATAATCACCCTATAAGGTAGGTGGATACTTTTAGTTGACATTTTACAAATAAAGCAACAAGGGCTAGCAGGGTGAATCTGGCTCTTTACAGAATCCTTCCAGGGCTTTTATATATTATGAAAGCAAAAGTATAGCACCACTGGGATGCCAAAGTGACTAAGCAGGGACAGCACAGATGTCCTAAGAGTGAAAACGTGTGAGATCCCAGAACTAACATTTAATAGTTCTATGACCTTGGGCATGCCACATAACCTCTCCTGGCTCACTTTCCTTCTCGGTAACATCAGGGTGATAACAGTACTATTTCATAAGGTTGCTGTGAGGGTTAAATTAGATAATATATGTAAAACAGAGTCCAGTAAAATAAGTACGTAGGTATCTGTTGCTATTATTTTATCTCTAGGAAACATATTTTTACCTTAAAAGAAATTTAATCTGTCTCAAAAGCTGCTTCCTCTAAGGCAGTTTGCTGTCTACTTAACAGAAGCAATTGCTTTCTCTTTTATAATTTTTTTTTTTTTTGACACATAGTCTCACTCTATCACCTAGGCTGGAGTGCAGTGGTGTGATCTCAGCTCACTGCAACCTCCTCTGCCTCCTTGGTTCAAGTGATTCTTCTGCCTCAGCCTCCCGAGTAGCTGGGACTACAGGCGTGTACCACCACACCCGGCTAATTTTTGTAGTTTTAGTGGAGATGGGGTTTCACCATATTGGCCAGGCTGGTCTCAAACTCTTGACCTTGTGATCTGCCCGCCACGGCCTCCTAAAGTGTTGGGATATAGGGGTGAGCCACCGCATCTGGCCTTTTATAATTCTTTAATACTCTGTTCACATAATGTGAGATGTCTTGGCACAATGGATGATAGGTAACTTATTACATATATGGCTCTTCCACTGACCGAACGATTTAATGGACAGAAGTGTTTCTAATCACAGTTGCATGCCCATTGCCTCATACTGAGCCGACATGCTACTATTAATTAACAGCAGTGGCAGCAACAATAACAGTAATAGCCAACATTTGTGTGACCAGAATTTTCCAATATGATATCACACTTAATCTTCACAATAATCTCATGAGGTAAAAAGTGTTCTTGCATCTCACTTTACAGAGGAGATACTGAGGTTCTGAGTCGCTGAATCGCCTGCGGCAGTTCATACAAGTAGTCAATGGCAGAACCAAGACTCAGGCACAGGCCGAGGAACGGCTCACAGCTCTATCTTCTCCCAGCCAGTGTGCTCCATCGACTTTCAATGGAGAAATGAAAACATTCGGTTAACAATGTATTTTATAATACAATTTTTATGAATATAGGTAATAAAATGTGGGAATCTTTAGTAGAATTTAAGGTAAACGAAATATTTTGGACTATTCTAACTTGCCCAACATTTTATTCCCAATGTGATTAGGTAAAGCGCAAAGGTAGAAAAGAAAATAGTAAATGTAGTTTGGGTCCTTGTGGGACTGACATCGTAGTACAAAAGAGAAATAAGTAAAATGAGGAATCAAATAAATTAACAAGAACACTTCAGACTGTTATTAGTACCATGAAAAATATAAACAGGAAGCCCAATTTTACACAGAATACTCTTTTATGGGACTATCATTTGAACTGAGAGAACTGAAAAGTAAGAATAAGTCACCCACAAAAGGAGCTGGGAAAAATACAATCTTGGCAGACAACAAGTAGCAAAGGGGAGGTATGGCTGGAGCATCTAAGGAGTCATGGTAAAAAAAAAAAAAAAACAAACGTGGGGTTACAAAGGCAGATACAGAAGCCAGAGAGATCACGTAGTGTCTTTGCAGGTCAATGCAGTAAGTTTGGATTTTATTCTAGATGCATAAGAAAACACTGGAGGTTCTTAAGCAGAAGAGTGATCTAAACTAACAGTTCTTTGAAATACCACTATGGCTGCCGTGTGAAGGAACAAGAATGGAAAAAGGAGGAATACTCAAGATTATCCAAGTAGTCTGGGTAAGGATGATGGTGGCTTCAACTAAAGATCTTCCCCTCTTTTCCCCTTTTGACAAATTTCCACACAGAAACTAAAAATGCATTTTATGCTTATTCCAGTTGTTTATTCAAATTCAATTTCTTTAGGGTTCAGAAGAATACTACCTATCTTCTTTAATGTCTTCATTATACGTATTTGGAAACAGGTATAGCGGACCTACATAACTTACTAACGTCACAAGAGTAATTAACAGCAAGACTTGACTTACTTAACACATGTCGGGGTGCAAAGGCATAACACATGTAAGTTTAAAAAGTTTTCTGTTACCCCCAAAACGCCTGCCAAAATTTCATACTTGGAATTTGTAGCTATGCTTAGATACTAAAATCTTTTTAAAGTGTTCAAACCTCACATTCGTTCTCATAGTAATGCTAAGCAGTCCAGCATTCTGCTCAGACACAGAGATGGAATCTGCAGGGTTAAAAAATGTTAAGTCAAGTCAGAGAACTGTGTGTTATGTCTGGGAAAAGTTCATAAAAGTAATTTTAAACTCCTCTGTTTTCTTTCAGTTCCTTCCTTCGTGTTTATGTGCAAATTATACCTTACTCTCTAGGTTGCATTTTACCGTTTTCTTCTCGTTTCCCTAAGAAAGCTCCTCAAAGTGACAATGCTTTTTTAAAAGGGGCCAGTATGAAGTTCCTCTGAGTTCCTGCTCTCTTGGAGCACGGCTCCTATCACACAATAATGTGTTATTTTGTTGAATTTTGGCATCCTCCTAGCTTGTTTGGTCAGAAGCCAAAAAATTAGAGTGTGTCGGTCCACCAGTTTCTCAGCAGAGAAGCTCTCTTCTCACCCAGCGAGTGTGCTGTACCCTTGGCCTCTGGCCAAGAAGGGAAATCCATTTTACATAAAGAATGCACAAAGCTCAAGTGCTCAGAGACTTTTTACCTACTAAAATAACTTTATGGACAAATGCCAGTCTGCTAGACACATTCAGCAAGAACATTTGGCATGCAAAACAAGGTAAAGTACTCTGTGGAGGTAGCAAGTTTTTTAGAAACAAGGAAATGGCTGTGCGTGCCCTCGTGGCATGTCACGTGGCTTGGCACGGCGGGCTGATTGGCTGCGGCCGAGTAAATACAGCCGCCATGTAAGGAGCGGAATGTCGCCCTTCGCTAGCTCCTTAAAATGGCGGCCTGAGCCCGCACCAGGAGAAGCAAGCCGAGTCCCATTCTCAGTTTCCCCTCTGAAGTTTCTTGGTTTTTGTTTTGTTTTGTTTCTGTTTTGGTTTGGTTTTGGGGGTTTTTTTTGGTCTTTTTCTTTTTTTTTTTCCATAAACCTTACGGATCTGAGTAGAAACAGATTTCTCACAACTTGCTTCTCCGGCTCAATTTCACAGTTCGGCATACACTCAGGCACTGTCAAAAGCTTGACAATGTTCCAGGGAAAATATTAACTGTAAACTTTCCAAGAGGAATTAAAGGAGCAGGCAGAAATGTCAGGACGTCCTCTCTTTTGAAAGCACATCCCAAGTTTGCGCACGTGTACATTTTGGAGAGTAGCACATGCAGTCTGAAGTCAGATGACATCCAGTATGGTCCCACTTCACCATATCATGCTGGAAAGGGGAGGGGGGAAAACAAGGACATATCCTCTTTGGCTAAAAGGCACGGAGGTCTCTCACTCTCCCTCTCAGGCCTGACCAGTTGAACACTGCACACTCTGATGTATAAATATTTGCCTCTGGCTAAAGTTCAAGCAGCCCTGTGTGACTGCCAGACACAACAGAAAACCAACATCCAAGGGAAAGTGTTTACTGCAGTGGGGGCCAAAGGAGCAAGTGCCAGCAAAAGATCACATCTCATTGGCCAGGCATGCCTGTGGTGTTATCATAAAGCACCTGGCCACTGGCCACTGGCCACTGGCCGCTGGGGTGTTCCCCACCCTTTTAGTAATGGTTATGTTCTTTAATGCACAGGCTTACCACAGTTAACGCAAGACCAAAAGACATCCTGATAGTTTTATATGTGTTCCTCCAGAGCAAGGGGCTTGAATGAGCCAAACCACCCTGCCACCACTACTGCAAAACAAGCGTTTGCTCTTTGAAACTACCTCGATAGGGCCTGTGACCTTTCTGCATGTTCCCACCTTATCAGATGCACATCTTCCAATTCCCATCCCTAAATGTTCTATAATTCTATATTTAAATTCATCAATCGTCATTTGATGAATTTAAGCATCTTTGAAATTCTTGTAGGAAAAGAAATGGAGAGACACCTGATAGGTGTTTGCAACAAAATATTTTAAATAAAGTAATGGATCCTTCCAAGTCTCCATCCAGGAACCGAAATATACATTGTGCCATTTTACCAGTACTATAGTGCTGAAGCAGGTAGAAATAAGAGAAGCTGCCCATCAAAAGATTACGATCTCTAATTAGGATAAAGGAAGTGAATGAAAACAAAAAAAATCTTTTTGGAAAACTTAGGAATATAGTTAACGCTAAGCATGTGGCTGACAGGGCAAAGCCTCTTCATGGTTTTCGGTATTTGGGGGAAAGGTTGAATACAATCATGATAAGTAATAATATTTTTAAATCACTGTCATCCATATAACATTTCTATCTTCATAAACAATGAGTTCAACTTTTCCTAATGCCGCAAATGAAATGTCTCTTTTTGGCTGAACCTAAAAGCTACACAGAAAATGGGACAGAAAAATCAGGGAATATGAAGAAAAGAACTTATTTTTAGTAATTTTTTTTAATATTATGGAACAATAACAGGTAAAGCAAGCCAAACTGTTACGATTTCATCTGTTTCAAATAAAATACACATTTGCTTAACTGAAACATTTGCTGTTTGTTGAAAATAAAGATTTTACATCTCTACGCAAATTAGAGATCTAACTTTGAAAATTCTTCAAGGTCCTGAATCTTGATTAATCTTAGGCTTATGGATATTTCTAAAGTTGAATTTGTTGCAAAGCTAAAATCATGCATCAATTCCGTTTTCAACTGTTTCTGAAACTTTTAACAACTGCATTGGTTTTGTCTAACTCTTAACCAAACATGCCACTAAGTTTGATCTGTTCGACCTTAGAAGCCCAGGACTTACAGTATCAAGTCCAGCTTCCAAGAGATCCCCAGCGAATCATGTGCAAGGGGATCACAGAGGAATGTTCTGTTCCCAGCTGTGAACAAGACAGAATTAACTCTAAGATGCTTCCTCCTGCTGCCCTGGTGGACAGAAAGGTCAAGATGGTTAGCTCTTGTAGTCTCAGTGTGAACCGTCAAAACAACATGCATGTTAAAAATAGAGTGTCTGTAGGCGACCAAAATACAAATACAGAAAGAATTTAAAGTAAAATAGTTTTAATGTATTTAAATTTCGGCTTCAAGTATTTTCAAAGGCTGTAACCTGAAACCAAGGAGAAAAAGGACAAAGCAATAATTTTCCCAAGTGCATTCACTTAACCAACTTTGAGTCTGAAATTTTAAAAAGCAACCATTCTGACCCACATATGACACTTTTCTTAGGAAATTCCTTGGATTCGCAAGTAATTCATTGGGAATTAAAGCACAAGAGGCACATTTACCACTTTTATTTGTTTATATTTTGATAACTGCATTTTTCTCGGCCCAATTTCTATGGAAATAAAAATACTATTTACTATCACAGGAATTTCTTTATGTATCAGTAGGGAATAGAGTTGAAATATTATGAGGTGGTTTTTTTAATGCAATGAAATTATCAAGACATTCCACAGTGCTATGATACATCAGTTCTATCACGGCCATGTAGAAAACCAGGGGTAACTGCTGTTTTATATGTAAGTAGATACTTAACACTTAACCACCAAGCAGCATGTTTAATAAAGTCTGTTGTATTTGTATGATAAAATGTTAAAACAATAATAAAACTAAAGTGGAGATGAAAGTAATTCCATCTTATAGACTTTCACACTGAACAAAAAAGTACCTTCTAAATAAAAATTATGTTACAAATGTAAATATTCCTTTTAAAGCTGCTGAATGCATCCCTTTACTAGGAAAGGCTTAGCTATGTTATTTGCAATTCCCTCATTGCACAACAATGTACATTACTGTCTGTAAGCTCTAATTTGGCATGGCGCATCATTAATGACCTGAATGGTGGCTGGTTCACACATACATATTTAATTACAACAGCTGAACAAATTACATATTTATGCTTTATAAAGGGGATTGCCAGTCTAATTCATTTGCTATGCATGCAGGTACAGGACTCCATCTGCAACAGCATCTGCACAACAAGAGCTAACAATTATCCATTGTACAGCAAGTAAGCATATCTGGGGAAACCTGTAAGGGAGGCAGTCATATTAACTATTTCACTGCCTCAGGTCCTGTATTTTTTCCATGTGTCAAAATCTCTTAAAACCTTGAGTAGTAACTCAATAATAAAAATTTTAGCTCTTACATGTCAGCCCAGTCATTGAGAAGAAGAGACCAACCCTTTTATCCATGCTAACTTCCAAGGGGTTTAAGATGAGATGGAGAAAGAAAAGATTTTAAATCCTGTACTATAGCGAGTTTGTACTTCGTGTGGCTTCTGATTGTGAGCAGACATTTTCTTATAAGGGAAAAAGTTGAATTTGCAGCCCCAGAATTCAAGTAGTGGTCTGTAATAGCCCAATAACAGGGTTTGCCAAGATGTCAGTGGGTCCTATCATCCACCAAGATGGAAGCTGAATCTTTGGTACCATGCCCCCATCAGACCATCTACTTGGGTGTTTATAAAGGATGGGCCTAAATAACTTTTTTAAAAGAAAGCACACTCAGAGCCTTTTTGAGAGTTCCAAGACTTCTGTCTGCTGAACCATTCTTATCATCAATATATCCCAGCTAAGCCACAACTAAAAGCTACTCTTCTCTCTTGGTAATAAAGTCCTATTCACCAGTGCTGCAGCCCCCTCTTAAATGGTTATAGGACTTTTGTATGTTTAATTTAATATATCCAATGAGTAATATAAATATTCTGGACCATCACTTCTATTTCAAAACCCAAAGAGGACGAATTAAGAGTCAGCCAATCAATAGTGAGGTTTCCCATTATCATTTAAGGCTTTTGCTGGGCAATAAAGAGGCTCCATAGTGATGGCCCCTAAAAGCTCCTTACGGCGTCTTTGCCTCTTTAGGCCACAAAATCAAAGTATGAGTCAGAGGTGTGGGGTTTTTAATGTTCCCTCTTGAGCGATGGAGTTCAAGCCAGGGGCTAACTGGGGTGGGTGGGGAGAAGGAGTCTCTTTCAGTGTGACTCGTCCTGAGGAGTCAGGAGGTGCTGCAGAGAGGATGCCCTCTTAGCTATTCAGGCGATTCTCGCCTGCGTGAGGACCAAATTCACATAATGCATAAAGAGTCCTGATTCACTTGATATCAGCTCCTGTGGAAGAGTCAGCCTTTGGTCAGAAAATAAACTGATAGTGAAAAAGATGAAAACCACTGTGGCTGCTTCTAAAGGCTGATGGACCTTTAGTCGAGTGCTTGATCTATGGGGTTGTAAATCCAATCACAATCAACTTTCACCGCCCCCCCAGAAAAATCTCTGCACTCGACAAGGAGCTATTGGAAACAGTCTCACCTGATGCAAAGCAGGGTTGCAACTCTCAGTGAGTCAGAAACCAGAGAGAGGGGCCCTAGACAGGGTTTGAAGTTCTTATTTTTGACTTCCAAAGTGTCAGGATATTTGAGGGCAGGCTCCTGAGCCGAGCTAGCAGTCTTCAGGTGTGTCTTGTAAAGCAAACAGCTGCCCTCAAAGTTCTACTAGCACCTACTACTTCACCCAGATTCCTCAATCAGGAGCTCCAATGGGAATGAAAGCTTGCATGTCGCTTTATCATTTACAAAGGCTTTTATGAATGGTATTGCCTTTGAACCCTGTGAGGCAGCTATGTCCAGCTTATAGATGAGAAAACTATGACTTGAAGAAACTGACTTTGCCCAACATACAGCTAGTAAGTGGTAGAAATAGGAATAATACCCCAAACCGCCTGATTCCAAATCCTACCTTCTTCTTCTAAGAGGAATCCTAGTTTCACTGTCTCCCCCTCCTGTCTCACTTATTTATACAAAGTTGTCACCCTAAAGGGGCAGCAGTCTGGATGCATCTTTATCTGAACGACTGCTGGCTTCAAAAGCAAATGTAACAGAAATGACTGGTGTCCTTCCCACACGCTGCTCACACTCCATGGAGGTCACCTGCAGCTGGGGCAGACATGCTGTCCAACCTGAAGCACAAACCCCGGAGTCTCTCTGCCTCAGGGCTTTCTCTGTCCACATGGCGAAATGGGGCAGTCTGGAAGGGCAGGGGACTTAGTACACTGAGGAACAACTCTCAACTAATGAAAGACAAGAGTGCTCCTCAGTGAAACAATAAGGCATGTTCTATGGTCATGGTCTCTCAGGGGGTGCCCACAGGGAGGGAGCCCAATCACTCAGAGTGATAATCTGCTCATTAGGGGATCCATTATTGGATATACACCCTCACCATACTTCCTGGAATCACTTCCCAAATAAACTATAATAGTTGCATTCAAAACCTTGTTTCAGAGTCTGCTTGTGAGGAAACCTGAACTATAGAAACAAGTATTAGCTCCTTTATCAATTAAAGCCTGGCCTCGGGGTCCCCTGCAAACTATAAGCTCATGCTATTCCAATTCAATTAATTCGTTATCAAATATTATGCACAGACTGTGCATCATGCTTTTAAACAAACGGATGACTTCCAATAAGGCTGCAGCCTTACTGCAGTCACAGGGGCAAATGTTGGAGACACTGAGATTGAATCCTGATTCCACCCATCTGGTTACACACATTCTTCAGAAGTTATTTAATCTCAGTGATGATCAGCTCCTCCTATGTGAAAGAAGGATAAGGGCTCCTATTATCTTGGTGGAATTTTCTTTTGAGATCAAGTCTTGTTCTGTCACCCAGGCTGGAGTGCAGTGGTACGATCTTGGCTCACTGCAACCTCTGCCTCCTAGGGTCAAGCAATTCTCCTGCCTTGGCCTCCCGAATAGCTGAGATTGCAGGTGCCTGCCACCAAACCCGGCTAATTTTTGTATTTTTAGTAGAGACGGGGTTTCACCATGTTGAAAAGGCTGGTCTTGAACTCCTGATCTCAGGTGATCTACCCACCTTGGCCTCCCAAAGTGCTGAGATTACAGGCGTGAGCCACTGTGCTCACCAGAATTTTCTTTTTTAAAGGCATTTGGAAAAGCACTTAGCATAGAGCCTAGGCACTTAGTAAAAATTCATTATTATCACTAATATGGAATTAACCATGAAGCCAAAAGGATGTCAACATGATCGGACAAATGTTAAAGACGAAAAATTTCTCAAGATAACAAACTTTTTCCCTATTACTTTGTTTACCTTCTAGCCACTTTTATTTAACCAAGCACAATGCAAATGCTTTGGCAAATTAAACTAGCTATTTGCCAGTGTGGGTGATATCACCCTAAAAGTTATGGGTGATACTCAATACCAGCTCTAAGTCAATGCCACAGGTACCACAGCCGACCTCGGCAAATTTCAAAGCGCAAAGCCATCCTCTACTTCATTTCTGCCTTGATCTCTGGCAATCTAGGGAAGTGGGCACAGGTAATAACTAGGGACCCACATAAGATAAATGAGTTCTTGTAAGGTGCCATATACCAATTCATGCGCTCGAAGGGAGATGAATGGTGCCTTGAAAGAGCTGATTTACTGTCTAAGGATAAAGCCTCCTATAGATCTTCATTAAGAATGCTAACTTCCCAAGGTTGATTTGCAAGAGTGGCTACTGTGTGGGAGAAAAGGCAAAAAATAAAGTTTGCAAATGTCAAGGTCTTACAAAGCTTCTCTACTCAGGATGGTTCAAATTTGAGGTGGGGGGGGTTATGGAAAGGGGAGTCAGACTAGCTGAAAACAAAGAGAGACTTATAATGGTATTCCAACACATACACACACACACACACACACACACACACACACACACACACACATGCAATAGAGAAAACATTCTTACTATAAACACTATGCTAAATATAACATAATCTTTTATGATTCACAACATATCTGAGGATCTTAGCATGACAGGGTTAATTTCTCCATGCTTTGATTATTGTGTTAGAATAGGGATAAAGTTGTAAGAATTAAATGAGATAATGCATATAGCATCACCAGGTAAATGGGAAGTATTAGACAACTATTACTTTTCTAAATCAGGATGATTATTATGACTTTCATTGTGAATTCACCAAATACTGTTGAAATACTGTTGAAGATGTGTATAGAAGGCATAGGAGACTAGAATAATTTGACACACTGTTTTTTGAGACAGAGTCTCCCTCTGTCGCCAGGCTGTAGGGCAGTGGCATGATCTCGACTCACTGCAACCTCCACCTCACGGGTTCAAGTGATTCTCCTGCCTCAGCCTCCCAAGTAGCTGGGATTACAGGTGCCTACCACCATGTCCAGCTAATTTTTTGTATTTTTAGTAGAGACGAGGTTTCACTGTATTAGCCAGGATGGTCTCGATCTCCTGACCTCTTGATCCGCCCTCCTCTGCCTCCCAAAGTGCTGGGATTACAAGCATGAGCCACCGTGCCTGGACAACTTGACACATTTAAAGCAACCTTTGAACTATCTCCCGATAAGCTTCTTTTGTGTTTTTCATAAATACAGATAATCAAATGTGGGAAGGAGAGAAATACAGTTACTTCTATTTTCCTATTTTTGATATTCCCAGTAAGTCCCAGATTTCCCTGTAGAGGATTTGAAAGGTTTTACCAAGCAAAAATGAAGATAAATCATGGAAACAAAACAAGTATCTCTTGCATAAGTGAATTTTTAAAAAAATCAGTTTATTGCAGTTTGACTCTGCTCATATTAAAGAATGTATACAAGCACAGAAAAAAATGAAAGAAAAATTTTAAAAGAAGAACATGCATCTATTATTTTATAGTAGTTCTTTAAGTAGAAAGATTAAGGTTAATTGTAGTATTCATCTATGTATTTTTTCTTTTTCCAAATTTTCTAAACTTAGGATAATATAACTCATTTATAATAAGAAAGAATTTTTTAAAATATCAATAAATTTTATATGAAGGCTGGGCACGGTGGCTCACACCTGTAATCCCAGCACTTTGGAAGGCTGAGGCGGGCGAATCAGGAGGTCAGGAGATCGAGACCATCCTGGCTAACATGATGAAACTTCATCTCTACTAAAAATAAAAAAAAACTAGCTGGGCATGGTGGCACGTGCCTGTAGTCCCAGCTGCTCGGGAGACTGAGGCAGGAGAATCACTTGAACCCAGGAGGTGGAGGTGGCAGTGAGCTGAGATCGTGCCACTGCACTGCAGCCTGGGCGACAGAGCAAGAGACTCTGTTTCAAAAAAAAAAAAAAATTATAGGAAAAAAGCTTTAAGTGGAAGTAAGCAATTGGAAGGGAGAAAATCCACTCAGCCAGATGTTTTATCTTCTGATATGCTAAAAAATCAAAATAAATTTTATTTCTATCCTGTGAAGTGTCTCCTGAGATGAAAGGGGAACCCAGTAAAACTTAGTTTTATAAGGCAATTTAAGAGGCCTTTAATCACTAATTCATGCCTGCCTCCTGTATCCTACAAAGTTTATGCCAACTTAAAATGACAGCACTTATAATAAAAACAATGGCAAAAATTAAAAAGCATGGGGGGAGAATTATCACCTGGTAAAATGTAAATATGGCCCTGCTAGCAGCCCTTCACCAGCTGCCATGAAGCCTTCCACTAGAGGTGACACAGTCGTTGGCTGCAGGCTTTCCTAAGTGGACTCCTACCTTCCTCTTCTGCCCTGGGCAGAACTACACACAACTGCTGAACACACCCTCAGCCTCCCCAACCTCTCTGCTTTTCTTTACACATGCCATGCTTCCCACCTCCATCCCGCACCAACCCTTTGCCTCTCAATTCCCACTCATCCTCTGAAACTTGGCTTCGATGAGATCTCGTACAGAAAGATAGCCCGGGGCATTCTGCATTAGTTCTATCACAAATCAAGCTTTATTGTCTTTGCTTTTCTCTCTCCCCTGGACTGTGAGCTTCATGTTGGCATGACTATTACAGTTTGTAGCACAGAGTAGGTATCAGAAAAACTACTGCATGAGCAAGTGAGAAAATGACTGTATGGCTGTAACCTGAGGAGGAAAGAGACACCTGCAGAAGGCAACCACAAGAAGATGTAGCTTACCTGTGAAATAACTGACTTACATAGACTATGACATGTGACAATAAATACATGTAAGAATCCTCTGCATAAATACTGGCCTGCTAGAATAAGTCTTCCTATAATGTAGGTTTATTTTATAATACTGTCTTTTTTGAGGGTCTGGAGGAGGGATAACATATTACATCAGTATCATACTAAATACCATTTGATACTCTCCCCTAACAATTATAATGGTAGAAAATGATAACAATATTCAATAATAGTTTTTCCCATCTATAGTTATACAACATTTTTCATAAACTCAAAATCATAATAGGGCCGGGCATGGTGGCTCATGCCTCCACTCTCAGCACTTTGGGAGGCTGAGGCAGATGGGTCATTTGAGGCCAAGAGTTTGAGCTCAGCCTGGGCAACATGGTGACAGCCTATCCCTGCAGAAAACAGAAAACACAGATGGGCGAGGTGGTGCGTGCCTGTTGTCCCAGCTACTCAAAGGGCTGAGGCAAGAGGATCACTTGAGCCTAGGAGGCCCAAGTTGTAGTGAGCCAAGATTATGCCACTGCACTCCAGCCTGGGCAACAGAGCGAGACCCTGTCTCAAAAAAAATCATAATAAAAATCAATACTGAAAAGTTTAAGTGTCAACACTGAATAGTGCTTTGGTGCCTGGTCTGTTAATATTCAATAAATGCCAAGGTTCAAGACCTGTTTTTATTTTTTTTTTAACCCTTTACGCTGGCACTGGAGAGGAGGCCACACTTTCAAGAATACAAAAATTAAAGCATGTTCTAGCTACAGGGGGTGCTCCTCACTGCATGCCAGGATTCTTCCCAAATAAACAAATCATGTCTTGTTGGGTCCCATCAAAAGTGCATCCCCCAAATGTTAGCTCTTCAAATGCAAAGCCCAACTTCAGTCTCAGCAAATGTGACTCAAGCTAAACTCAAAGACCTAATCTGTGTCTTCTCATCCTTTTACCCTAGGCATGTGACGATACGCATCCATCACAGTACCAGGCACACAGGACGCACGCAAAGTTTATCACATAGAACCAAAACAATTTGCCCTTGTCAGTTGTGCCCTATGTAAGTCATCAAAAACAAAAAACACACTCCCCTCCTCTTTCTCAGTTTTCAAAGCAAATGGCAGATGTCAGCTACTCACTAGTTTTGGAGCACAGAGTAGCAGCTTCATTTACTCACTTCCTCTTTCTCACCTCCCCCGCTCCAATGCCAGATGAGACCATGAGTAACAAATTCTTCTAAAAGCTGTGGTATACCATCTCTCTGCCCCTTGCACTGGATTCACAATTGAGTGTGGAATTCCCCAACCTTTCCATTAAAAGTCCATTTCATTTTTAGACCACATGGAAAGCAAAAGAAACCATCTGCTTTGTGAAGTGTGTGTAGGCATGCTTGCAGCTTTCAGAGCAGGTAACACTGCCTGGGAAAAGCCTCCACAACAGCTTTGCAAACTACCCTGGCCTGCTGAGAGTGCATGTGTTTCAAAATCAGGGGAAGGCCGGGAACAGACCCAAGGCAGGGCTTCAGTAACCACAGTTAGCTGCAGACCTCTCCATCCGCATAATGCCCTCACCTTTTAGATTGTCTCTTCCTTCAAGACACCTCACATCTGAAGG
Source organism: Ateles fusciceps (assembly GCA_036589455.1). Lineage (NCBI taxonomy): Eukaryota > Metazoa > Chordata > Mammalia > Primates > Atelidae > Ateles > Ateles fusciceps. Next base: position 17,927,676 of record JAZHEH010002507.1, on the reverse strand, counting down.
GGGAAAAGATGAGAGACAAAATGACAGCTGAAAGATAACAAACAGCGCTTTAAGTGTAGAAAACGGTCAAATCCAAAAACCAACCTTGTCACCATCCACGTCTCTCATCAGCTCTACCCTTAGCATTTATGTCTAATCACTTTTCCCTAACACAGAATAATATTTATTCAGAGCATATTGAGAACCAGTCACTATGCCAAGGACTCTACATCCATGACCTCACTTCATTCTCTTAGGTACCACCCTCACCCCAGCTGTACAGAATAAACTGAGGCTGAGAAAAGCTACCACTTTTCCCAGTCACGCAGCTGGAAACGGGCAGGGCTCTGCTGACTGTGAACCCTGGCTCCCTCCATGGCATGGACCCTCATTCTCCCAGGAACATCTTCAGAACCCTGGCCAGGGAGGCGAGAGAAAACATAAAGGGGAATTAGGGCCAGGCGCAGTGGCTCACGCCTATAATCCCAGCACTTTGGGAGGCCAAGGCAGGTGGATCACTTGAGGCCAGGAGTTCAAGACCAGCCTGGCCAATATGGTGAACCCCTACCTCTACTAAAAATACAAAAAAATAAGCAGGGCATGGTGGTGCGTGTCTGTAATCCCAGCTACTTGGAAGGCTGAGGCATGAGAATCGCTTGAACCCCAGGAGGTGGAGGTGGAGGTGGAGGTACGGAGGGAGGGGGAGAGAGAGATAGGGGAAGGAGACATAGGAAGAGTAAGTAAGGGATTGTTTGGGGACAAATAAAAGAATACCTTACTCTTATCTTGAGGGTAGATTTTGAGCCTCTATAAATGGAGATGATTGCTTTCCCACTCAAATACTAAAACCATACTCAGTGATACCACCTTTTATTGGTATTAATAGTAGCTCCCAAAATTCTCACATAAATTACTTCATCATCTTCACCACAGATCTGTGGGATGGCTAAAGAAGATTAGAGATTATCATCTCTGGGGAAATTAAAGAAATCTCGCCGGGCACAGCAGCTCACACTTATAATCCCAGCTCTTTGGGAGGGAGGCCAAGGTGGTTGGATCATGAGGTCAGGAGTTCAAGATCAGCCTGGCCAAGATGGTGAAACCCCATGTCTACTAAAAATGTAAAAATTAGCCAGGTATGGTGGTGGGCACCTGTAATCCCAGCTACTCAGGAGACTGAGGCAGAGAATTGCTTGAACCCAGGAGCCAGAGGTTGCAGTGAGCCGAGATCGTGCTATTGCACTCCAGCCTGGGTAACAAGAGCAAGACTCAGTCTCAAAAAAAAAAGAAAAAAAAAAGATTATCGGTCGCGCACAGTGGCTCACACCTGTAATCTCAGCACTTTGGGAGGCTGAAAACAGGCAAATCACTTGAGGCCAGGAGTTCAAGACCAGCCTGGGCAACATGGTCAGACTCTGTCTCTATTAAAAATACAAAAATTAGTGAGGTGTGGTGGTACATGTCTGTAATCCCAGCTACTTGGGAGGCTGAGGCAGGGGAATCACTTGAACCAGGAGGTGGAGGCTGCAGTGAGCCAAGATTACGAGACTGCACTCTAGCCTGGGCAACAGTGAGACTCTGTCTCAAAAAAGGGGGGGTGGGGTGTATGGGCATGGTGGTTCATGCCTATAATCCTAGCACTTTGGGAGGCCAAGGCAGGTGGATCACCTGCAGTCAGGAGATCAAGACAAGCCTGGCCAAATGGTAAAACCTGTCTCTGCTAAAAATACAAAAATTAGTCTGGCATGGTGGTGCTCGCCTGAAATCCCAGCTACTCAGGAGGCTGGGGCAGGAGAATCACTTGAACCTGGGAAGCTGAGGTTGCAGAAAACTGAGATCACGCCACTGCACTCCAGCATGGGGAACAGAACAAGACTCTGTCGCAAAAAAAAAAAAAAAGAAAGAAATCTCAAGCAAGGAGAAGTCAGTGACTTGCCCATGATCACACAGTGAATGAACCAGGGCAGGAGGCCAGGTCCCGTGACCCCCTTGGCCTTGCCTTGTTTTACTTACCAGCCAATGCGGCTCTCTCAGCTCTGTCCCTCCCATCAGATCTCCACGTTCCTCAGCAAGAGCCACCAATTTTTCTTTCATAGATAAGCAGTGAACTTTCCAAGGGTATCAAAACAGAACAGTGGAAAGAGGACTGGCTTTCGAGCTAGGATAAAACCTAGGGGGCTTAAGTCCCAGTCACTGAGTGGTTGTGAAACCCTGGGCAGGACTTACAAGCACTTAGGTTTCAGGCTCCTCACCTGTAATTTGAAGGTAACAATACCTGCCCTCTCTACCCTCATGGAGTTGTCAGAAAAACAAAATGAGAAAATGAACGTGAAGAGTTCCTTATAAAACTGCAAATACTGTACAAATATAAAGGATTATTATTTTTGGATTCAATAGTGTTTCTCAAATGAATGAAGCCCTGTGTAGCTGGACGGTCAAGTTATGTTATAAATAACCAAGAAAATGTTCTGATTCTCGAAACAATTTTACCAGCCTGCTCTCTCCCATGAAAGGACACTGGCTGGAAAATAAATTAAATCAGCACTCCTTGCTATCTTCAGGACATAAATTGTTACTAGCTGAGGACAGGTAGGGGAATGGATATTTTCAAAGGCATACAGAGCTCTGACTATAAAAAAGAAAAAAAAACAAGCTGACCTTCTCTAGTCTAGAACACAGGGCTTGGGATAAGATGAAAAAACAAAGGAGTTGCCTACGTGTTTTACCACAAGGAGGATCCAACACGGACTGCCTTATCTCCAACAATGGTTGGAAGAGCTCATATGCTAAAGTCAGCTTCTTGTTAAATATTTCAAGGATGCTAATGGAACCAAAAGATCAACTCTGTTATGCATCAACAGGCTGCCTTTATCCTCAAACCGATTAGAAATAAACATCTAAATACAGCCTGCTTTAAATTTGTATTTTGAAAAATATATCCAACCTTCATGCCATTCGTTACCAGCACATATCTGACTCATCTAAAACCCACCTGTCTCTGGGGATACCATCCTCTGCTTCTGTGATGATTTGCCTCCAGGATCATGGCTAATATAGCATGATTTCTAATAATTTCTAAAGGTTCCTTTCTCTTTAGGAAGCAGAAATTCACTGCCAAACACACTGCTTCCATTCACAAGATTATTTATGGCACTGATAATTAAATTCCAGTCACATGACTAAGGAAGACTGGGTTGAGAGGGGAAAGAACCCAACCATAATTTCTAGAGAGATCCATAAATTACTGCTTTTCTCCCCCGAGGTTGAAGTCCTTGGAGCTCTATGGATTCTTCCCTAGCATTTATTCTAAGTTTGGAATCATCACAGAAATTCCTTTCTTTGCACTCAGTGACAAAGCTCTTAAGGTAAATTCTTTGAAATTACTCTTTGCATCAGCCCCTGAGAATTTCTAAGGGATGCATAGGAAATCCTCTCCTTTTTCAAGGACCAAATGTTGCTGTCTCTATGCAAGCGCACAGTTCCTACAAGTACAGATGAGAATTAAGGGTACAACCCTAAGACAGTGCTCTCTTTCCCCCAACAAAGGCACACATGATCACATCCACACCCACACAGGCAGAGCAGCACAGTCATGATAGCCACAGGGAGGAGGATTCTCTTATTCCTCCGCAAATTAGATCAGCAGGGCATTTTCTCCATTTCTTCAAGAAAGACCTACCAAAAACCTTTCCTAAATAAGAAACTTTTCTCCTCTTCTCAAATCCTATATTGGATGTTTTAACAAAGATGGGCTTTAATAAGTCAACGTAGCATGCATTACAGAGAGCAGTTATCTGTTACTATCCCTTGGCTCAACCAAGAAAAAAAATGTCACTACAGTTACTTGGTTACTTCCCAAATATTTCCCAATTATGCTTAAAATAAAAATACGATGAAGAATAGCAGTCCAGAAGAAATACTAAACATTTTTTTCTCTAAGAAATGCCTTCTAAAATATGTCACATTTCGATTTGCTTGGCTTTTAATTTTAAGTAGATGGGTTAAACATCATCGTCCTATTGTCATACTTTTTCACCTGGAATAATTTTAGCAATTTAGAATTTTTCCACAGTCCCTTTTATTTAACAGTTTCAGAGAATATAATAAACACCATTTGATAAAAGATTGGGAATAAAAGAAACCAAGAATGTAAATAAATCTTCCAAGGTTACATAGCCAATCTGGTATCCATTTTAAGGCCTTATATTAAGTATTAACACAAGTAGCCATGTAGGCATGCCTACATTCACACACATACACACACACACACACACACCCCCCACAGAGCAAAAGCAAACACTGCATTAGCAACTTAGACATTATTATCTATAAACTTTCTGCCCTTTTTTATTTAGGAAAGAATGTCTCCATTTTTTTAAATAAAACTGAAACAGTTTAATACTGTTTAAAACAACAACAAAGTCTTCTTTAGAAGCTTATCAAGTCCAAACACCTTTGTGGGTGCACCATCGCTGATGTTGGCACAGCTTTGTGATAAGTGTCCAGCCGTTAAAAAGGCAGGGACACTAATTTTTGCTCAGTTCAGACCCTCTTCTAAAGTTCCAAGGTAAAGAAATACTTCCTACTATACTCCACAAAGAACGCAATTTTGTAGGAAAGTTCAAAATGTTACTGACAGTTATCCTTGTCATTTAGATGGCAAAAAAGGCCTGCGGGTATGGGGAGAGCATATTCCCAGGCAAGAGTTCAAGTTTGGTTACAGTCCTAACCATCCAGAAATCCTCCCAGGCTAGAGTACAGGGAAATGCCAAACACTATGACTAGACTGTTAGCACCTCCCAAGGCTATTTCTTAGCAAGCTGGATTTCTGGGCCTATCCTAACAATGTAGGTCTTGTGCATAATTTGCCCAAGAGCCCTACAATGTCTTGAAGGTCAGCTCAAGTTCAAGTTCACAGGCATTCTTCCTCCTCCATCTAGGTAAAAGGAAGTTCTAGAAAATGCTATGGATCAGAGCAGCTGTGAACCTGTCCAAATGCCACCTACATTTTAGAAACCTTTCCAGGAGACAGGTGCGAGATGCATTCACTTAACCTCTGGGGTCAAGGATGCCTTTGGGAACTTGATGAAAGCCACAGCTGATGGTGGCCAGAGGTTGTAGTCAGACAGCTGTCTATGCATGAGGATCTCCAGGGTAGCTCCATATAGCCAGATGAAGAGGCCAACACAGTGCCTACAGGTGCTCAATACAATTGACTGCCTGACCTTTGCTAATTTACCATGCCTTCTAAACAAATAACAAATGCCCAACGACTACCTGGTAGGGGTAATCGGAAAAATCTTCCTTTATATACCACCAAAAAAAAATCAGAGTAAATAACATTACTTTTATTTAAACACCGAAGAGGCTGGGTGTGGTGGCTCACTCCTGTAATCCTAGCACTTTGGGAGGCCAAGGTGGGTGGATCACACGGTCAAGAGATCGAGACCATCCTGGACAACATGGTGAAATCCTGTCTCTACTAAAAATACGAAAATTAGCTGGGCATGGTGGTCAGCACCTGTAGTCCCAGCTACTCAGGAGGCTGAGGCAGGAGAATTGCTCGAACCTGAGAGGTGGAGGTTACAGTGAGCCAAGATTGTGGCCACTACACTCCAGCCTAGCAAAAGAGTGAGACTTTGTCTCAGAAAATAAATAAATAAACAAACACCAAAGAAGACAGCCAAAGATCTTTGCTGTTCAAATTCAATCAGAAGAAAACTGGTTTGCTCAACTAATTTGGCTCAATGACCATTTCTTGAGTAGCTACTATGTGCAAGAAGCCAGGATTTGCAGAAGATACCAAAGAATTATAAGGCTGTTTCTATCAGTTGGGAATTCAGAACCAAGTTGGGGGAGAAGAAAAACCAAGAAAGAAGTTACTGTCATCATGGGCCATGTTTTAAACCCTTCACTTTCCCCAGTAAGTAACACAGTGTTTGACAATAAAGGGGATTTCATAAATACCGGTTGACCACTGAACATTACTGAGTATGCGAACACCTAAAACACAAGGTAGAGTAAGAATACTGAGCCCAGCCAAAGAGTAGGTAGGATAATTGCACTGGAAATTGTGGACCCCCTTCCACATTCAGTTGGGGGGTGTTCATAAAGTCTTCAGGAAGAACTGACAGCATTTCAAATGCAGATGGAAAGACAAATAGAATTCTATTGGGCAGAGATGTGAGGATAGAGCATTCCTGGGGGAGACAAACTAAGAGAATGTAGGGTGAGAAGTATCCTGGAAACAAACAGCAAGAAATCAAGTTTGACTGGAACACAGAACTTGTGGGGGAGGAAAAAGGAGTAAATATTTAGAATCTTCTCTTCTGTGCTTGTTACACAGCTGGAAAAACCAGGCTTCAGACCTTCTATGTTGCCTTTTAAGCTTGCAGCAGCAGGGGGGGGGAAAAAAACTTGGAGTATTTATCTAAAAGCTTTCAAGATCCACTAAAATGACTTTTTTTCCTTTAGGGAGGAATTGACTAAATTTTGCAAATAAAAGATCCCCTTAAACAGAGTCAAGGCTAAGTTTAACAAGTTGCTATTTTATGCATGTAGGCTTCCCACAAACAGAGGTCTGATAGGAGGAGCAGAAGTTTCACAGGTTTGTTCTTTGTTTTACATAGCTGCATCTTCTCACCAACAAAATTATGATAAGACAGACGTTGTTTTCCAAACAAACTTAGGGCCTTCCATAAGCAAAGGAAGCAAGTCTTGCTGCAAAAAAGAAAATGCTGATAAGTTGGTAAGTGAAAAATATTTAACAGCCATTCATAATTCAGTTTTCAAAAAAAACTGTGACCAAAGCTGTGGGTTTGTAGACAACACCAAGATTGCAACAGCCAGGGCTTAATTTTTCAACCCTTATAAAAGAGATACATCACCTCCATCCTAGAAGCTTGAAACAGTCCTGGAGTATTCCAAATATATTTTCAATTTTAAGAAATATAATACAATAATTTTTCATTGAACACCTTCAAAAATCAAGGTCATAAGAATATGCTGGTGTTCACAAACTCCATATATCTCTAGTTTAGGAAACTGAGGCTAATTCCCTTAAGAAATTCCAAACAGGGTTGGGCACAGTGGCTCATGCCTGTAATCCCAGCACTTTGGGAGGTCGAGGCGGGCAGATCATGAGGTCAGGAAATCGAGACCATCCTGGCTAACACAGTGAAATCCTGTCTCTACTAAAAATACAAAAAATTAGCTGGGCAAGGTGGTGGATGCCTTTAGTCCCAGCTACTCGGGAGGCTGAGACAGGAAAATCGCCTGAACCCAGGAGGCGGAGGTTGCAGTGAGCTGAGACTGGGCCACTGCACTCCAGCCTGGGCAACAGAGTGAGACTTCACCTCAAAAAGAAAAAAAAAAAGAAATTCCAAACAAAGTTTCACCCAGCTGTATATTTAATATAGTTAATGTTACAAATAATGCTATTTTACTTTTATTTAATCATTCCCATCATAAAAGGGCAATTTACTAAGGTATTTTTTTATTTCAAAAACTGTTACCTTTTCAAATATATCTCTGAACATACATACCTTTAATGTACATGCACACACAGAGATAGCCAATTTAGGCAGAAGTTGGTGTCACTGAAATCAGTTGCTTTAGAAAAATAATGTAAACATAAATCAATTCTTCCACTTCCAGAGAAGCAGTGGTTTTTAAAAATCACAACTGGTTTTTGCACTATTGATTAGGGCTTTGCTTTCCTATATCTGTATGGGTTAATTCCACAAGCTTATATGATTATTAATGCCCCAATAGTTTACATAAATATACATACTAAACTTGGCTTAAAAATGTATACCTAAAGTAACACAAGAATTTGTTAGTAAAAAAGCTTTGACAATGTTCCCCCACTACCTGCAATCAAAGCTCAGACTCACTAGCCCTCTGATGATCCTTTATCTGATCCATCATGTACATGCAAGGTATCAATTGGCATAAAATCTTCATAATCTTATTAAGTGTACATCAAAATCTATATCTGTGGAGAGCATCCAACATTGGAATTTAAATAACCTTCAGGATTTGAGCTAGGGGTTTTGCCAGGCATATCCAGAAATCTACTAGAGATAAAAATAAGTTGTAATATGCCTCTGAAAGCTTGGTGGTAGAGGAAATGAAATTAAAAGAAAACTAAAAGGATCGTAACACCTAAAACCTGCAAATGTTTTAATAAGAAATAACACCATTTTTGGCTCAAATAAATAACAGGATTAATAGTTGTAGATTTGTCCCTTCTACTGAGATCCTTTCTCAACTATTTCAAAAAAATGAGTATGTGAGACATTGATTTTTAAACTCATGTAAATTCTTAGAGACAATGCAGACTGACTTAATTATAATCAATAAAATCTACAGACATTGATGCAACCCAGCAGAAACACTGCTACCAAAAAGCATAGCATAAAAATCACCCTGTGGCTCCCTTTGTACACAACAGTGATATGACCTTAATAAATATTTCATTCCATTCGGTGAATACCAAGCATCAAGATAGCAAATTTTAATAGCTATGAAATAATATCATAATGACTCTACAAAGAAAATGCCTCCTTTAGAGAAATGTAACCTTATTGTAAAGTAAAACTTTTAGACTTCATTTCCAAAACATATTTCAAATCAGCACATGAGCATACATGAGTACACTCATCCATCTTCCTTGCCAGCTACAGATAGATGTACTGTTTGAAGAGGTTTTACAGGGTATTTTTCTCCTATAGGAACATAAGAAAAGTCTTACGGGAAAAGATGTAAGTTCTTTAAGTATAAGAACGCTATCTTTTTATCCTCACAAAGTAGGTCCTCAATAAATCCCCCTGAATTGACTGTAGGGAAAAGCCAACAGTCATGTTGAGGGACAGCCTATACTATGACTCCCAGGTTTCTTTCATGAGTTCAAATTAATACCTAAGAGTCTATAAACTATAAGTAGTTTGGTGGATGTTTCTTCACTAAGTACATTATCATACTTTTACCCATATTTAAGTCCATCTGCTATTTTTCTTCTCAGTTGGCCAGTGTGGGTGGCTCTTCTGATATAGGGAAAAGAAATGAGTATGGAACACAGACGGAGCTGGGTTCAAAGCTCAACTCCAAAATGTACTGACTACATATCTTAAGCAAGTCATTTGGTGCGGACTTGGTGTCCTCATCAAGGAAAACAGTGGTAACAAAAGCTAATTTATAAGATTGGTATGAAGAACAAAGACAGCAATTTCAATGCATCTGGCATAATATCTCTCACTTATACGTACATATTGAATGGAAATGTGCTATATTTTCCTATACAAATAGCTTTCCCTACTGTTTTCTTCCTTGTCGCTAAAAGAGTTCCCTATTAAAACAAAGCAATAATTATAATCCTACTATAGAGTAGATTTTGATACAGCATCTGGACAAAATTTTTATTTTTAATCCTAACTAGATTATTTAGAGTAGTGGACTGGTTCTCCTATCTATATACCCCTTCAATCATTCTAAAAGATTGTCTAAACATAGCAAGTCTTCCCTATGAAACAGTTTTACCTTTCATCCTGTAGCTTAAATATTTAATTATCCTAGTATTACTAGAGATTCCGCTAACTTGCTCAGCCTGACAAAGTGATTATGTACTGGAATTACATGTTGTAAAGGTTCCCATGCTTTTAGGTACTCAGTAGGCAGCCAGCTCGCAGACCCTAAACTCTACAACCGTAACGTTGAGAAGTAACCCTTCAGATTATCTGGGGTTCTTTTTTTCATTAACATCTAGATCATGAAAACCCAAATTTATAACACCAAGAAGAAATGATCAGGATCAAATGGGCAGAAATATTTTCTCAATTTATCTACACGTGGTGGCTTCCTGAATTTGTCAAGGACATTAAAGAACAGCTAACTCAGCAGTTAAGCTGCAGAAAGGTGTAGCAAAAATATCACACAAGTCGATTTGCTGGAGTCAAACAGACACGGTTTTCCTTTAGAGCACTCTTAGTTGCGATTTCAGAGTTCTGCAAACTTCTATAATTCTTGAGTTTAATTAACTAACTACACACCTGGTTTGGTAGCACTTCAACTACATACATGTATATAGAACATACTTTGTTTTTAATCAGCTTAAAATGGCTGCTTTTGTAAAGCATTTTGCTAGAATTTCCCAGTGTTTGAGTATACAGATATTAATAAAAGGAGATTTCCTTCTAATAAAGATGACCAAAATCAGATAACAATAATTTACAAAACAGGCATTTATCTCGGAATAAAACAATTAAAGGGAAGTGTAGTTTATCCATTGTTTTTTTAAAAATAGAGTAATTTATATATGAAAATGTAATATGGCAGTAAGGAAATAACATTAAATGGTATTTTCTTCTCTAGCTTCTCTATTAAAACTCTAAATAAACTTTTCCAAGAAATAACTTATACAATGTTCCCTCAACAGTTTGCTCATTGTTAGCAATGACCTATCTTCTATAATACAAAACCATTTCAATAAAAAAATAAAGCACTGGCTACCTGTCCGCCCCCACCCCCCACGCATATCATACTTTCACTTTATAATCCTCAATCTGAAGATTTTTGATAAATACTGCAGGTCACAAGGTCTTCAGGTCCTGCAGTTAGGTTTCATGTGGAGTCTGCTGCTACACCAGACGGTAATTGTTCACTGGTAAATGCAACAGCTATTTCCTGCTTCTTCACCATCTCCCACTGTAGAGGCTAGAAAGCCTGGGACATTTCCCCAAACTTCCTTGCACCCAGAATGACCCAGTTTGGGCCAGTAAATTATAAGGGGATGTCTCCTGTGTAGTTTCTGGAAAAGTTTTCACTTTCCCCATAAATGGAACAAATAAGGCTAGTCTATATGTCCTCCATTATCCTACCTTCAACATACATACGGCAACCATAAATGACAAGCACTTTTTTTAAGTCAACAAATGAAGCATGTCAGGACAGAAAAATGGAAAGTGTCTGAATTCTTGTTGGTATTAGTGAGCAAATGAAATTACACTAGCTATTACTGCTGGACTCACTGCTATGTAAGAAAAACAAATCTTTGTTTAAACCACTGTTAAACTAAGATTTCTGTTTCTTGCAGCCAACAGCATTCTCAAGATACAGCTGCAATTATTTAAAGCATCCTGTGATTCATGTAAAAAACTGCACTTCCAGATTCTTAGGAAAAAACTGAAAGAACAGACAGCACTGGGCCCACACAGCACCAACTAGCTAGCGCCAAGGGGCCTCACACTGGGACTCATGGCCTTTCAGTGCATCATGGGCTCTTGCTATGTCCATGGCCTACTTCATTCCTTTAGTTACCTCTCTAATGGACCAAGCATTTTAAGACTCCAGCATACAAAAATAGATACCATCCATTTAAAAAAAAAAAACAACAACAACATTAAAACCAATAGAATATTTTCTATTTTGCTAGTTAGAATGCAGATGTCCCACCTAATGGTCATAGTCTCACTTACAAAAGTATGTCTTTTTTCCTGACTACTAACTTTTTCAACAGGCACACCAATTTTGCTTCCATAACATACCACCAGGTCACCAAAGAACTATGCAATACTAGTTAGGTCTAAAAACAGTATGACGGTGATATTAATGAAACAAATAGCTACTATTTACTGGGACTATGAAGTTCTAGGCAAAGTGCTACATGCTTTACAAATACTATAATGCTTAATCCTTTAGAAAAAAACAATTAGGCAGGTATATTACCTTTTCTTTAAAATAAAGTGAGTCTCAAAGAAAAGAACTGATTTAAAATGGCATAGCTAACAAGCAATAGACAGAGAATTCAAATCTAATTCTAAGACACGTAACACTTAACCATAGGTTATGCTGCTCCACAGAGAAAAGTCCAAAATTATTCGATTATTTTAAGAAACATTCCATAAAGTATGTCAGCATCCTACATCTTATTCCTATGTAGCTATATTCCAACATGAATATTATGTCAAATATTTGATTTTTAATGCCCATTAGTGTAAGTCTTGATTCCGGTATAGGATTTTTCTTTTTTCAAAAGGCACTTCCTTCTTAAGTGTAACTGACCTGGTACAGTAAATTCTCAAGATTCAAATGTGACTCATTTCCAAAGCTCCACACATTAGCAGCTGGTATTATTCAATCTGAGATTTAAATTTATAATGTACTCTTGATAATGTACTCCCAATACATTTTTCACTTCTCTATCTCTTGAATGACACAAGATAAAAGATCTTTAAGGTATAAATATTTTATATAAACTTTCACTCTGTTTTTCCTCAGCCATTTTCCATTTGCAAACACTAGACATCATGCAAAAAAAAAAAAAAGTTTGAAAGAGTTTTATGGATTATGTTGGGGGGGGTGGTGCTGAGAACTGCTTATCCACTCTGCTGTGGCAGCAGACACCACAGCTACCGGCCTAACCGCCCTTGCTGGCTAATCAGAATGTTCCATCCTCCATGGGGACTGTTTTCCATGGGGTGGACAGTGGGATAAAGGAATAAGTTCCCAACATAATCTATCATGATAGAAAGTGGCGACACGGACAGTGCCCATGGTACCCTGGTACTGGAAGGCCTCATTCAGCCCAAAGGGTAAGGACACAGCCATCCCACCCGGGCCTTGGGTAGAAGGAAGAGCCTTCCCAGGACTCCAGACCCCAGGTAGGCATGTGGCTTTTGGCAGATCATTTATAACTCTGTCTTTTCACATTTGAAAAATGAAGAAGTTAGCCCATCAAAGGTTTTCAACTATCTGCACAGATTCCCCCAGGGCCTTGCTTCTCAAAATGTGGCCAGTGCATGTTTAACAAGGCAGGAGTTTATTCAAAATGCAGAGTCTCAGGTGCCTCCACAGACACACAGAATCAGAATCTCCATATAACAAGCTTCCCAGGTGACTCCTCGCTCTAGGGGCTGATTCCAACTGGGGCTTCTTCCAGGAGAAAGAATAGGAAGGTCAAAGTTATTAATAACACGGATCTAGTACCCCTATACTTTCCAACTTAAAAAAATACATACATGTACATATAGCTTCTCCACAGATTTGGTTCTGAAGAAAACATTCCTATTTACATAATATTTGAAACTATTACAGAAAATTATCTATGAAGTCCTTTGTAACTACAGAGGTCTATGACTTTATGAATTTACAAAATTGCTTACATTCACAATTTTAATAACTACTTGTTTTCTACATTAACTCAGTTTAGAGCAAAATCTTCCATAATTTATTACTAATATTATTATACGCAGAAACATGATTTAATCTTTTTTTAAAGATATCATTAAGAACACAGTTACTTACTGTAAAGTGTTCCAATGTAGTGAACACCCAAACAACTATTTAGAAATTTAAGTGTACAGGATATATAGGGGTGTGTGTGTGTGTGTGTGTGTGTGTATGTAAATGTATACAGATACACATACACACATAGACAGATGCTCCTCAACTTATGACAGGGTTACATCCTGATAAACTCATCATAAAGTCAAACCACTGAAAGTCAGAGACTATCTGCAAATATGTGTGTGTGTATGTGTGTGTGTGTGTGTGTGTGTGCATGTGTGTGCAGGCACGCGCACACACTGCACATGGCACGTGTCTAGAGAGAGAGAGGATCTCAAGCTACTATACATCTCAACCTCTTTGACAGTGTCTCCATGTCTTTCTTCACTGCTCAGCTGCCAGCTAAAACCTCTTACTTGTTTCTAGTTTCCAGACTGAAGCGGCTGTCCACTACGACTTTATTTGCTGCTCTGGAATGAAAAATCAGACTTGTGTCTAGAACAGAAGTTGTTAGACCTCACTGAGGAGGTCTTCTCTGCACATAAAGATAGTACTGTCTAGCACTTGAACTTGATAAGTTTTTAGATGTATTTCCAAATGTACAAACAAACAAACAAAAAACAAAACAAAACTGCAGATACAGGAAATCTAACTGTAAATGACTTTAAGAAAAACATGTACTTTTTCTACAGGTGGCACACAACTGTAATCCCAGCACTCTGGGAGGCCAAAGTGGGCAGATCACTTGAGGTCAGGAGTTCAAGATCAGCCTGGCCAATAAGGCGAAAACCCATCTCTACTAAAAATACAAAAATTACCTGGGCATATTGGCGGGCGCCAGTAATCCCTGCTACTCAGGAGGCTGAGGCAGGAGAATCGCTTGAACCCGGGAGGCAGAGGTTGCAGTGAGCCGAGATCGCGCCACTGCACTCTAGCCTGGGCAACAGAGGGAGACTCTCTCAAAAACAAACAAACAACAAAAAAAAAACATGTATTTTACTTTCTCAGTTCCCCTCATCTCACAACAATGCAAATAATCTAGACTGTGATCAACTTTTGAAAGTTCTATATCACAATGACAACCATGTAGGGAACAGGAAGAGAGTAAGGAGGAAACTGAAAGGGAAGAGAACTTTCTCAGTGTATACAGTCATCTGCAGTAGTCAGCTTTTGTGGGCCACTGAGGCGGCCCAAAACTGGGTAAACTAGACCAGTGTAAGTCAATGCAATTATAATCTATTCCGAGTTCCAGAGAGGTGAGGTTTTAACTACAGAAGGTTCAATTCCCCAATCTTCCTCTACCTGGGAGATGGAATAGTGTCTACAGATCATACAATAGGCATTCTGTTGGCTGAAGCTATAAAGAGAAGGCTTAAATATCTCATTTCAGAGTTGCATAACACTTCAGAAAGTTTCTCAAAATTTAGCTGCATCAGAATCACCTGAAGGGCCTATTAGAAATGAGATTGCTGGACCCCACCCCCCAATTTCTGATTCACCAGGTCTTGGAAGGGACTGGAAATCTAATCTGCATTTCTAGCAAGTTTCCAAGTAATGCTGATGCTGCTAGTCTGGCAACTACCCTTTAAGAAGCACTAACCTAGGTCAAGCCCTTATTTTAAAGATGACACAACAGGGGACCAGAGGAGATGATTTGGCCAAAGGCACAGAATGGGTAACTGGGGAAGCAGGGATTCTTTTCTCCTGCCTCACAGTTCTGGGCCCCTCCTATCAAAAAACAGCCCACACTGATTTGATGAAAGGTATCCAAAGAATGTCTTTATCTATAAACAAAGATCCTTGCTGCCTTATGCTTATTTGACACTTAAAAATTACATCTACAGGCCGGGCGCGCAGTGGCTCATGCCTGTAATCCCAGCGCTTTCGGAGGCCAAGGTGGGCGGATCACCTGAGGTCAGTAGTTCAAGACCAGTCTGTGCCAACATGGTGAAACCCTGTCTCTACTAAAAATGCAAAAATTAGCCAGCCATGGTGGCGGATACCTGTAATCCCAGTTACTCTAGAGGCTGAGACTAGAGAATTGCTTGAGCCCGGCAGGTGGAGGTTCCGGTGAGCTGAGATCTAGCCATTGCACTACAGCCCGGGCAATAGAGCAAGACTCCATCTCAAAAAAAAAAAAAAAATTACACCTACATTATCTAATTTTATTCTCATAACAACCCAATAAGGTAGGCAGGAAAAAGATTAATACTCCAATTTTAGAGATTAGAAAACTGAGATGCAGAGTTATCAAGGTCACAAAGTTGGCTAAGTGGTAGAGCAGACCCCTGCTATTCAGGGTGTGGTCTGAGGTTATACAGCATGGATGTCTAGCAAGCTTGTTGGGAATGCCGCATCTCAGGCCCACGGCAACCATACTGATTCAGACTCTGCAGTTCAACAAGATCCCCAGTTGATTCGTATGCACATTAAAGTTTGAAGAGCACTGGGGTAGATAGGCCTAGAAACCAGGTCATCTAATTCCAAGATCAGTGCTTTCTCTTCCCTCTTTTTTCTCTATGTCTCTGAAAACTACTGACAAGTGTCTTTTTGATTTGTTTTCCAACATGGCCTAATTAAGAAGTTAACTCTCACCAGGTAAAAAACGCTTATTGTGTTTTGCCTTTAAAAAAATATTAGACTAGGTTAAATTACCTTTATTACCAGTCTTAGTAATTCCTCTTTAGCTATTTTCTTGACTGATGCATAGACCCCTATGAAATGTATCCTTGGAGAAGAAGATGGAAAAAACAAGACAGTGATCAATGGATTCAATTAGTTACAGTATAATTCTACCAAGATGAAAAAAGATCAAGACGCAATGCAACTACTCCAGGGTGGCTAAAATACCTTACCCAGAAAGTACACCATTTCTTTCCCACATTCTTCAACTATTAAGTTCAGGAAAGCACAAAACAGCTGCTCCTAAGACACCTGGGAAAATAACCAAAATAAATGCACGGCTCCTCACAACTGGAAGTATTTAAATACTGCTTCAATGGTCTAGGCAAGATGACAACTGCATTTCTTCACATACAGGAAGTGTTACACAGACCAATTTCTCTAATGACAGCAAATAAACCCCTCTCGCGACACAGAGTCAACCAAGAATTAACTCTGTGGTTACTGTAAGACCACAGTTTTGAAACATGTACGCACAATTTTTCCTTCAACTTTTCAAATCAATCTCTTCCACGGAGATTTTCTGTTAAATAGAAACCAGAATGCTGAGATACTGCACTTAAGAATAACTGATTAATTCAACATGGTAAGATGTAAATTCAAATGATTTCTTGTAAAACGTATTAATCCTAGGCATCCGAATGAGTAAATATAAATAAAAACACACAAGGGTTTTTTGGTGGTTATGTTTGGTCATTTCAGAGTTGCTATGCACAAATGCACGACTGGTAAATCAGGGTAGCATGATTCCAATTATTAAAATTAATGCGCATAACATAGAAACAACCACTTATAATACCTGAATAGATCAGTATATTAAATACAGCCTTCTGCAATGCAAAATTATTCTTTAAGAAAGATGCACATCTAGTAAAAAAAGGGGCTTCTTCCTAATTTTAAAATCATGTGGTTGATTAATAAAGCTGATCAAGTGATTAATAGAATCCATACTCTTCATCCTATTATTTTCCAAGATAAAAAGGCTTTTCTGCCAAGAGTCAATTGCCTCCATTTGCTTAAGAACAATAAAATCTGATTGACTATGATCTACCTACTCTATCTAAGATAATTTGTCATAGGCATACCTTTAATTCTCTTTGTATTTCTTTATAAGATACACAAAGCTGTTAGTGGTTTATCCCTCTGAAACCTGGGGGATTCATGTAAATAACTTTTAGCAGTGGGATCACACATAACAATTTACAGAGCACTGTGGCATAATGCAATTCAAAACTGTGCTTGATTTAAAATGTTTAAAGTCCAACCACAGTGTCAGTCTGCCCAGAGAAATCTCTTATGAAAGTTTTCACACTCTGTTGGGTTAAGAGACAGTGGGTATTAATCCTATGGCTTCTACGCCAAGCTTCCTTTTTGTGGTCAGCAGAGAAGCTATGTGGTTGGTCTGAAGGAGTCCAAAGTCTTTTTTCTGTGTTAAAACAAGGGAAAGTGGGCCGGTTACAGAGTAAAAGAAAAACCACAGCCAGCTCACTCTGCTGTAGCTTTTCCCTTAAATGTGGCCTACAGCTATTCTGCTTTCCAAAAAAAGGTTTAATTTAAACCATACACAGTGCTGTAGGCTGCCACGTTTCCAAACTCAGCATTCCTTTCTAATCTGTGCACTTCAGAACCAACATACTCTGTTTCCAGTGGTACTCAGACAAGCTTTAATAAATAAAATATCACTGCCCATCCATTACTTAATTTGATAATAATATGTCCTTTTTTTCCCTTCCTCTATTGACATTATTCTAAGTGCTCGTTCGAGTGTGTTGAACTGCTGTAAACATCACCTCTAAAAAATCAGTTCTGTTCTCTTTTGGGGGGAGTGGAGGGAAGGAAAGAGGGAGCTACAGAGTAAAGGAACTTATGAATGTTAGCAAGAAAACGATCACTTTGTGAAAAGGCTACATGTGCCAGAAATAGCTTATTATTTCCATATCAAAAACAAAAAACCAAAGCCAAAAAAAAGTGTGTGTTTATTCCTTGGATATGATACCAGAATCTATGCTGTCATTCAAAACTATCACCAGGAAAAATAACAGTCACCATAGCTCAGAGCTACAGAACAGCCACGTGACCACTGCAGGTCTCTCTGGCCACTGGTGGGGCCAGTGCTGATCACCACACTGGCCAGAGTGAACAGAATGAATACCCCACAGTTGGAGAGCTTTAATTTTTTGCCTCAGCGTATTCACTTGTATGTTCATTAAGAACTCCAGCCCCAGCAGGCAGCCCGGCACAAGGTTTACTATGTGAGTTGCCATGCCCTATTATACATGACACTTGTCAATTAAAGAGGAAACCCTTTTAAAGCAAAGTGAAGTTAAGCTGGTACTTTCTTCAACATCTGATTTACCGCTGCTGTTATCTTCCAAAAGGAAGTTTGTTTTAGAACAATGATAGCAGTAGTAATCCTCCTATTTCAGTACTGAGGGATTTAAACACATTCAGGGCACTGGGGGACCAGTCAAAAGGTCTCTTTCAACAGAACTATGTATTTCAGTAGTAAAAGGAAGGTCTTACTGATGGGATAACTGCCAAGATTGGACAATTTTTCAGCCTAACAGTTTAGAGAATATCATTTTAAACTACCTGGTATAATAAAAATGTGGCACAATAGATCAATGCAATGAATTTTCTATAGTCAGTAAAATGCTCTCCCAAATAATGAAATCCATTAATAATGATTACTGCCCCCGTACCTCTGCCACAAAAGTAATGCCCAGTGCTATGTCTCAATGGCCTCTATAAATACATACAAGTCTCACAATAAGAACATAATCATAACATGGCAAATGAGGGTTGACTCCAGTGAGAGTACAAATTAAAAAGCTATTATGGAGGATACTGACTGTTCAAAACTTATTTTACCTTGGAAAATACACTTTCCTTATCTGTAAAATGGGGCTTAGAGGAAATAATCTCTTAGGTCCCTTCCAGCTATATGAGTCCAGGAGGGTTTAATGTTTTCTCAAGGGTTTTAATTCTTTTTCTTTCTTTTTTTTTTTTTTTGATACAGAGTATCGCTCTGTCAACCAGGCTGGAGTACAGTGGTGTGATCTCGGCTCACTGCAACCTCTGCCTCCCAGGTTCAAGCAATTCTCCTGTCTCAGCCTCCCGAGTAGCTGGGACTACAAGTGCACACCATGATGCCCAGCTAATTTCTGTATTTTTAGTAGAGACAGGGTTTCATCATATTGGTCAGGCTGGTCTCGAACTTCTGACCTCAGGTGATCCACCCACCTCGGCCTCCCAAAGTGCTCGGATTACAGGTGTGAGCCACCGCACCCGGCCAAGGGTTTTAATTCGTAATGAACTCACATTAGGACTTTCACCAGCACACGATAATAATTAACGCCAATATGGGTCTGTGAAACTTTTGCAATGAAACTTTAATTGGGATTGACCTAGAGGGAAAAAAAAATGTAAAAGAAAAACTTCAAATCTAGATTCTTAAAGTCAGACATCATTTGTTTCTCCAAAAAATGAAAGCAGCACATTTGAAATATACAATTGCTAGAACATACAATTTTTTGGAAATGTATATGGGGGATCCAGCATGTATGAGCAGTCTTAAGAAAGTACACTCTTCTTTAAAAGAAAAACCTCAAAGCTTAGAAATATATTTCAATTATATCCTCAATAAAAATGATCATGAATATTCATTGTTTCTTCTGTAACCAAAATGATGATAAATCCTTTGTATGAGTTACTCTAACTTATTCCACACAATAAGCTATTATTATCCCCATTTTACAAATGAAGAAACCAAGGCTTAGGGAGATCTAAGTAACCACTCCAAGGTGACAGAATTAACCCCAAATTAGAAGCCCCAGAGCCTAAGCTTTTAGCAATAATGTAGACACTGTCTCTTCTTGTTAAATTATATCTAACCTGGTTAAACCCGGTTGCTCTCTTCCAAGCCCTTTATTTCTGTGTGATGGGGACTGCTTTAACAGTCATAGGTCAGGTCTCAACTTAAAACTGATTTATATACAGATTATTTCTACAATATAGATCTTTCACCTGCTCTATTTAAATATGTTTGGCTGGATGCAGTGGTTCATGCCTGTCCCAACACTTGGGGAGGGTGAGTCGGGTGGATGGCTTGAGTCCAGGAGTCCAATACCAGACTGGGCAACAGGATGAAACCCCATCTCTATTACAAATACAAAAAAATTAGCCAGGCATGGTGGCATGTGCCTGTAATCCCAGCTACCCAGGTGGCTGATGTGAGAGGATCACTTGAGTCCAGAAGGAAAAGTCTTCAGTGAACTGAGATCCCGTCACTCTACTCCAGCCTGGGTGACAAAGTAAGATCCTGTCTTAAAAATAAAGTAAGGCCAGGCATGGTGACTCATGACTGTAATCCTAGCACTTTTGGAGGGCAAGGTGGGAAGATCACCTGAAGTCAGGAGTTCGAGATCAGCCTGGTCAACATGATGAAACCCTGTCTCTACTAAAAATACAAAAAAAAGCTGGGCATGGTGGTTCATGCCAGTAATCCCAGCTACTCGGGAGGCTGAAGTAGGAGAATCACTTGAACCCAGGACGGGAAGGTTGCAGTAAGCCAAGATTGCACCACTACACTCCAGCCTGGGAGACAGTGTGAGACTATATCTAAAATAATAATAATAATAATAATAAATAAAATACAATGTATGTTTTTAAATTGTCAATTTACAATTACAGCCTGAATTAAACTACAAAAAGTGATGGTTCTTAACTGGAGAGTCAAGTTTTTAAACTGTCCCCCCAATCCTTTTAACAAATTACAAAATGCTCTCGACTAAAGGGAGAAAATGTAACAAAGCCTTTGGGTAAACTCATATAGGAAGCTCTGTTCAGCTCATTGAATGTAAAAGCCAGGTTCTGTAGAGCCTTCTCTAAGCTGATCAATAAGGAGACAATTTAAAACACATGAACTGCATGTGGATAAACAATTGACTTGACGCTCTAAGGACAAGGGCAGTCCAGCAACTCATAAAAGAATCAACTAAGTCCTCACCTAGAATCTTTGGTCTATCACATGTCTAACAAGGCAGGAAGACCTGGAAACTATTTTTCATATATCAAAACCTCAAAAAAAAAGTGTTTCATGTTACACTTACCCATGAAACAACTGAGCAAGCTAGCTGAAACATGAAACACTGACCCAACTCACTGCACAAAAACTCTCATACTGTTGACGGCTGATTTGTGTGTTCAGTTACACGTGTCTGTTTTTAAAGTGGGAAAATTAGTTCTTAACCAATGCAGTGTGCATCTGGAACACAAAAGTTTTCAAATATGTAACAAAAAGTAATAGTTGAGGTTCTTGATGATAAAAGGATTGAAAGTTAGAGAATTAAAGTTACAGTTAAAGGCATCAACAGCTAACCTGAATCTCAGATTTAGACCCTTACTATAACAACAAAAGATCACGTGATAAATAACTACAAGGAATCATAAATGCTTACAGACCCTGTGGGCAAATGATGGAAGCAGGCTGCTGATACAACATAATATAATAGGGAGCAGTGGGGGATTATGGCAAACTAGAAGGCACAGATTTCATCTAAAGGCATTCCAATCCAAGTGTTTGAAAACACTGTGCCTGCAGCATTCAACCCACCAAAAACAGATTTACTAGCCCTGAACTCAACACACTCGCTGCATTGATCAGAAAACTTGCTTTCATGAAAGTAAAGGGACTTGCCTAAATTCACTGCCTGAATTCACTCCCCACCTTTAATGACTGTGTGAAGACTAGGAAGAAAATTTCCTGACTCTCACCCTGGGGCTCATTTACTGAACAAACCCAGTGCTTACATTGCCAAGGCCCTCTGGTGAAAGCAGGACCAGAAAGACAAATGATTTAAGTCCCTGCCCTCTCTCTCCTTAGAGTAAAAGACACAGACCAGGAAACAAATATTACAATACAGTATTAGCCCTACAATGATTCTCTGTTCTCATAAACTGCAATGAGAACACAAAGAGGCAAACAGAAGCCACTTTAGCGGACGCAGTGCTCAAATTTTAAAGTGTCCAGTCTTTGCATGTGTGTACTCCTATGTGATAATGTTTCTGGACTTTATTTTTTATATCTTCAAAGCAACACATTACACAGAAAGAAAAAAAGACCTTAGATCATGATCCTCTTGGAAAGTCTTAGAGAAAACTTTAATAGCCCAGTGATAAATCTTCTAAAATGAGAATTTATAATAGAAATACTGACAGACCTTTAATTACGGCAGCACTGTGGGGCTTTGTATAATAAAGCCCACATATTTTCAGCTGAGATCATTATTTATAGGATGCCTTGGAAAGGATTTTATTTACAAGTGCCTGCCTGAATCAATGAGGCAAAGTTTTACACAAGGAAAGGAAGTGTAAAGTACACTATTTGAAAAAGCAGGGATTTACCTCCTGGGGTCCAGGAGGCCCAGGGTGCAAGGGCTTCAGACAGTGAATGATGATTTTGACTCCTCCAGTTTGTATAAAAGGTTGAAGTTCAGTCTGGTGCAGTACAGCATTCCACAAGACCTGCTGCCTCTTTGGGCAGGCGATTAATCTCATGATCGATAGACCATATGATTAGGCACTAATAGCTGATAGGAGGAGAGAATAAACAACCATAAATTTGCTTTGTACCGAGTAATCCAAGTGTAGGCAGGGTCATTTAATGGCCCCATTGGGTCATGTTACCTAAGGGGCCATATGGAATAAAAATGGAAGACACATACATTTTTAAAGATCTTCAGTTATCATCACAGTGTTCTGGAACCAGGACAGGACTCTCTGAGCAACACTCGTGAGTTTAGTATTCTTTGGCGAGAGGTGCCAAGGTTTCCACATTCTGAGTGTAGAGGGTGATAGCAGAAAGAGTAATGGAAAAGTCCCATTGTTGAAATAATTCCTTTATAAGCACTATCATCATCCACCCTCAGTATAACATAAGTGGTCCTGGGTGGTCTAGCTCATCACTCTGTGAGCCACTGGAATCTGGGCCTAGGGGAGAAATGAAACGGAAGCAGCACTCAGGACCCAGAATAGTACTATGTGCGTCTCTCGGTCAAAGCAGTTGCTGGACTATTTAATTTTGCCTTTGCATGCAGATCACTGCTCTGAGTTCCAGGGCTGTTTCTCAGGGTGTCATGAACCTCCAGTATTTGGAATGGTTATGTGACATAAAAGCTGGGATCCAGCGGGTCATAAATCTCATTCCCTCTTTTCTCCTTTTCCCTGGCTTCTTCTCCCTTTCTAAGACTCTAATCTCCTCCATCAGCCCCTTGAAAGAAAGAAATCAATCACCCCCAGAATAATATGTAAACCTGAGCCTTCTCTGCACATTGGATCGTTCTCCTTTACCTACGACAAAATCCAAAAAAAATCTGCATCAGCCGGGTATGGTGGTGCAAGTCTGTGGTCCCAGCTACTTGGGAGGTTGAGGAACGAGAATCGCTTGAACCTGGGAGGTGGAAGTTGCAGTGAGCCGAGATCGCACCACTGCACTTCAGCCTGGGCAACAGAGTGAGACTGCCTTAAATTTAAAAAAAAAATTTTTTTAATTACAAAAGGTCAATTTCTTCTTAATGTGTGTCCTTCTTTCCAGCCTATCCTGATCCCAGGAAGGCAAGAATCCCTTAAGCTCTTGCTATCAATGACCATGATAAAGGCAAGAAGACGATGGTTCATTAGCCTACAAGAAACATGACAGAAAAATTAGTTGGTCAATTAAAAAAAGAACATCAACTGGTCTCGCACTGAATCCTCAGTCCCACGGCATACTATACAAATCCCTTTTCTTTGAAAACTATCTGGGAAACAAACCCCTCCAATCGCCCTCTCCACTTCTGAATTATTCCTCCCAGCCCTCATTCTCTTCACCCCTGCCTCCCTCCCCATTCTTACTAATATGGCTTTTGTTAATTTCCAACCCTTGAGGGAGCAACTGTTCACAACCCATCCTTCTAGTCTAACTGTTCAATAATGTTGATAGCTCTTGAGCCCACAGAATAGTATTCGATCGGGCTCTCTGAGAAGAAAGCAGGTGCTTCAGACACCCTGGGGTTTGTTGGGGAAATTTTGTTGTTGTTGTTCCCAGGAAGCTGAGAAATCCATTCCCCATTCAAAGACAACCATTATCAATATCCCTAAGAAGTCTGGTGTCATAAGCAGTTGCTATAGCCAAGTCAGATACAAATTTTAAAAATTCCCCCCCAAAATCCCTTCTCAGTATACATTTATTCAAAGAATTTCTGAGCTGGAAGACTTTTGGCCAGGTGCATTGTACCATGGAAGGATGCCCCAAAATGTCAAATCACAGGGTCACTCCAACGCCCAGCCATTTTTCTGCTAACTTCTTAGAACAGTAAAGCCAGCCCAGTCTTACTGAGGCCGCCTGTATCATACTAACTAACTCCCCAGTCAGGAGGAATCACTTGCCTGGGGAAAGAAACAAACTATAATTCTTTGGTCCAATGTACTCAACTCACAATGGGGGGCCATGGGTCACAGTGACCCAAAGGGACTTTGCAGAGAACACGGAGCTGAGTGGAGCAAAGCCTGGCCCCATGAGAATGACTCATGGGTCAGTGCTCTTTCCTTCATTCCACTCTGCCTTATAATATGTGTGTGTATATATATATATTTTTTTTTTTTCCTTTCTTTTTTTTTGAATGGAGTCTCGCCTTGTCACCCAGGCTGGTGTGCAATGATGCAATTTCAGCTCACTGCAACCTTCGCTTTCCAGGTTCAAGCAGTTCTCCTGCCTCAGCCTCCTGAGTAGCTGGGACTACAGGCACGTGCCACCACACCCGGCTCATTTTTTGTATCTTTAGTAGAGATGGGGTTTCACCATGTTGGCCATGCTGGTCTCAAACTCCTGACCTTGTGATCTGCCCACCTTGGCCTCCCAAAATGCTGGGATTACAGGCATGAGCCACCACGCCCAGACTGTAATGTGTATTTTTTTAAAAAGTCTTGCTTAGTAACTGGTATCCATTTCTGACCATCTTGGAAACACAAAGAACATAGGGAAGAGGCTCTCAGTTCCCTTCTTAAACCAGTCTGAATTTTCTCCAGAGGAATAAAAGGAAAACCTTTTTGAAGACACACAATGGAACCTGTTTAGATCTCAATCAGCTGTCCTGCCCTAATCTTGGTGGTTACCTGCAAGCTTGTCCTGAAACTCTGAAGGGCTTATAACCACTCTGGTTCATTGCAGTAATAGTGGTCATACTAACTACCATTTACTGAACATCTAATATAGACTAACACATTTACAAAATCATTTCTCATCATCAACCCATCCAGCAAGTTAATATTATCCCCTCACTCCATTTGACAAATGAAAACACTAGAGACAGAGGAACTCAGAGAAGTTAAGCAACTTGCCCAAAGTCACACAGCCCATCAGCAGTACAGACAAAATTTTAATCACACCCATCTGACACAAAGGCTAATTCATTTTCCATTAGATCATGCTGTTTTCCACATTCGCTTAGTAATTTAAGGGTAATACTGCCCTATAGCTCTCAGGAATTAGTTGGTACTGGTACCAATAACTGGCTCTTCTGGTTTACATTTTTCCAAACATGAAAGCCATACAGTCTCACACCATTCCCATGGATACAACAATCTTGTATTACTAAAGCAATCAGAAACAAGATGAGTCAGTCTTAGCAAAAGCACTAAGTATAGTCTGGGCCTAGAGCTATGAGGGCCAAAGAAGTGTAGTAGAAAAGACTTGGAATTTTAAAAATATATTATTGTAAAGAAAAAGAAAGAAGCAGCAAACAAAACTGGTTCATTTATTTTTTTTCATCCTCAGCAAATGTTAGCTGAGCTCCTACTATGCACCAAACTTTCCTAAGTTAAATCGGAAAGGAAATGGTTCAGGTCGGGTATGGTGGCTAAGGTCTGTAATCCCAGCCTTCTGAGGGCCTGGGGTAGGAAGACTCTTTGAGGCCAGGAGTTTGAGACCAGCCTGGTCAACATAATGAGACCCATACTCATGGAAAAAAAGAAAGAAAGAAAGAAAGAAAAATTAGCGAGGCATGGTGGCATGCACTTGCTGCTCATGAGGCTGGGGCAGGAGGATCCCTTAAGCCCAGAAGGTTGAGGCTGTGGTGAGCTAGGATTATGCCATTGCACTCCAGCCTAGGTGACAGAGTGAGACCTTGTCTCTAATTTGGAAAAAAAAGAAAAAAAAGAAAGGTAATAGTTCAATTTCCCAACTTCTTTTTGCCTGTTTTACTCACTTTAGTATCAGCTGTACCAAAGGTAATTCATCAATAGTTTTCCTTCATCTTTCCATTTTACCCTGATACTGATGCTATAAATGGAAGAGAATCTGTTGCTAATTTTACTTCTGTTTCAGTTACTGTAGCATCATGTTCTGCCCATTTCTAAATGGAAAGTACCAATAGCATTTGGAAGATGTACATGCAAATGACGCAGGCACCTGAAATAATTCACATTCTCCTGAAAAGAAGCTTCAGATACGCAGTTTTCAACAGTGCCACTGATCAGTAGCTTTCTGTTGTTACCCAAAGGTTCATAGAGGTCTCAAAAATAAACCAGGCCTTCAACCAAATACCCACTGTGATGTCTCCTAAAACATCTTCTAGAAGGTGCTAAATCATAAAGAACCAGCAGGAATTAACCAGGCAAAGGGGATAGGGGATAAGGAAGGCGGTGTGAGAGTCAGAAGGGATGAAATGTACAAAAGTCCAAAGACTGGAAAGAATGCTGAGTATTTAGCAAGCTACAAATAGCATATTATGTCTGGAAGGTGGGGGAGGTGAGAAGGCTACAGAGGTAAGCAGGGACCAAGATTTTTTTGTTTTTGAGACAGAGTCTCGCTCTGTCACCAGGCTGGAGTGCAGTGGCGCGATCTCGGCTCACTGCAACCTCCGACTCCCTGGTTCAAGCGATACTCCTGCCTCAGCCTCCTGAGTCGCTGGGATTACAGGCACACGCCACCATGCCCAGCTAATATTTGTATTTTTAATAGAGACAGGGTTTCACCATGTTGGCCAGGATAGTCTTGATCTCCTGACCTCGTGATCTGCCCACTGTGGCCTCCCAAAGTGCTGGGATTATAGGCATGAGTCACCACATGTGGCTGGGGACCAGGATTTTTAAGAGACCTTGCCACAAAAACCACTCATTCATCCTTCTTTTCATGTTACAAATGCTACTGAGCACCTACTACATTAGATGCCAGGCCCTGGAGATACCAAGATGGGTTAGCAACATCTTGGGATACCTGTACCACAACCACTCAGCAACGAGCTGTATCTTAAACAGCTGGTTAATGTTGAGTGTGTAATGTACACTGGAATACAAGAAAATACCCCCTTGCTTTTCCTAATCGACCTGCTAAATTAAACTGTTCACACCTGGAGGGGGAAGGACTCGCTTGTATTGGTGTACAAAGAACATTAGCCAACCCCCTAGGATAATGTTGGACGTCTGCCCACTCGTCAATATTAATTACCATATATATAGACTCAACCCTATGTTCTCCCATTTCGCCAATTTCAGCCCTCACACCAAGCTACTTTTCTTAATCCAACCGAAGTTTCAGGGCACACACTTCAGTGCAGCTGGGACTATAAAAATTCACATGGTATCATTAAGTACCACTAGGTGAAAAAAAAAAATGAAAATTACATGCTTTCCAACAACACAGAAAGACCAAGCTCTATTTTCAAAGGGGAAAAAAATTCTGTCTGAATACTGTTAAAAAGAGGCAAAATGATTTTCAACAATGACCATACAGAATTCAGATTTTTCCACATAGAAAGATTCTACTTCAAGTTTTAAATAATATGTCTTAATAGCAGGGACTTGACTCCATTACAGTAACTCAAAGTTATTAAGCTACAGAATATCTTCTTTGGTAATCAAAACTGATTTTAAGAACTTAAAAATTCAGGTCGGGCATGGTGGCTCACACCTGTAATCTCAGCACTTTGGGAGTCCGAGACGGGTGGATCACTAGAGGTCAGGAGTTCGAGACCAGCCTGGCCAACATGGTAAAACCTCGTCTCTAAAATTAGACAGGTATGGTTGTACCCACCTGTAATTCAGCTCCTGGGGAGGCTGAGGCATGAGAATCGCTTGAACCCAGGAGGAGGAGGCTGCAGTGAAGCCGAGATTGTACCACTGCACTCCAGCCTAGGCAACCCAGCAAGACTCTCGTCTCAAAAAAATAAATAAATAATGTAAAGATTCACTCAGGCATTCACCTTGATTTCCATCACTTCCAAATATGCAGAATCTATCTTGTTTATGGTAGATTTACAGCAACACAGAGGGAAGAATGGTGCAGAGCTTCAGAATTATATTCAAATGAAAAGAGCCATCCTTAAGATTCCCTAATCCACAGCTCAGTCAGGTGTCCCAACAACGTAAAATATAAGTTAGGGAAGCCACATGATGCCAGTCCTTCCTGAACTCAGCCTCATCACACCCTACTTTCAGCTTCTGGTAAATGCCTTAAGTGAAATTAAGTTAAACACACATAAAACTATTAAACAAAAAAAAAACTATGAGAGGCGAAAATCCATTGATTGATAGAGAGACTTTCACCAAATATCTTCTGCGTGCTCAGCAGAAGCAGTCCCTTTCTGGAAAAAAACACACAACGTAGGGGTGGAGGGTATGGGGACAGTGGGCAAAAAGTAAATCCACACAATTAGAACAGGAAAGCTTTGATCACGGAGTCACTTACATACAGCATGCCACAGAATCACAAACACGGAGGATCATACAAGCCCAGGAAAATTGAGAAAGGCTTCTTGAAGGAAGGGTTTTTGAGCCAAATCTTATGGAACAGACAGTAATTATTAGGAATATTTTAGGTAGTTATGCACATGTAATTAGGCTCTGCTAAGTTAGTGATATTTGCATTTTAGAGTGTTTTCTGTTGGGCTGGGTTTCATAGAAAGGGAAAGACTGCTAAATAAAACCTGCTTCTTAGCAGCTCAGCCCAGGGTCACTGGAGTTTCTCACAAGGTATGGTTGGCCGAACAATGACCACCCCCCAAGATGTCCATGTCCTAATTTTCAGAATCCATGAATATAACAAAAGGGACTCTGCAGCTGTGATCAAACTGAAGATCTGGAGGTGGAGAGATTACCCTGGATTATTCAGGCAGGCCCAATGATGCAGCTGCAAAGTTCCTTAAGTGGGAGGCAAGAGGGTCAAAGGTCCAGGAGAAGGAAGCAGAGCTCCAACGGAGTGATGCAGCAAAGAGCCAGCCTCTAGATGCTGGAAGGCCTGAGGAACAGGTTCTCCCGTGGAGCCTACAGGAGGAACCAGTCCGGGGGAACACCTTCATGTCAGCCCAGTAACACTGGACTTGAGACTTCCCACCTCCATGTCAGCCCAGTAACACTGGACTTGAGACTTCCCACCTCCAGACCTATCAGGGAATAAATCTGTGTTACTGTAAAGCACTAAGTTCACGTTGATTTTTTACAGCAGCAACAGCAAACCAAAACACAGGACTTGCAGTCATACAAAGAAGAGTTAAATCGGCACTGACTTGACCCCCAAACCCAGGGCAACAGGATGTGTCAGAGAAGAGAGAAAAATGTGACAGCATTCATTAATGAAGAGTTAAACTTCACCAATAAAATGTAAAGCAGATGAACGCCAAATGGTTTGACGAGATTATGTCACTGAGAACCAGCAATCATCTACAATGCAGGAAATTAATATTTGAGTGCCTATGATGCACCCAACACCACCTCAGGCTCAACACTTGCATATAACGCACTACTCCAGAGACACCTACACACATGCCCATGCGTGAAAAAGAAAGTAACTAAGTACAGTACCAAGAGGACAGAGACTTTGTCCCATTCATTCACTGCTGTATCTTCAGCACCTAGGACAATGCTTGGCACCTAGTAGGTATTCAACTAGTAATTAGTGAATTAATGAACATCTGGAGATAAATCTTGATAATCTATTGATGAATAACACTAAGTCGTCCAGTAGATAATGTTTCTTCTGAAAGGTTATATAACCAACCAGACCGTACAGATTTTGAGAAAACATCCTCCTCATAATTGCACTTTGTTTTAGCCATGCAGTGCAATATGTAATAGAAATAGAAAAACAAAAATTTCAGAAAGAATACTAGTGAAATCAGGTTATATGGCAGTATGTTAGCTTCATGTTCCTGTGGTGCTTAAGGGAAGCATTAATTTCCTCAAGAATTTTTCTCCTTGGCTTAGTGCTGAAATGGCACAAAACAGGCAGAGGTCTGATTCTCTTTGATTTACTATTAATGCCACAAGCATTTCAAGAATAAAATACCCACAAGCAGATTTGGAAGCCTCTTGATTAAATAAAATTTTAGAGCCATTTGAAATATTCCAAAATTAAGAGGTAAAGGGGGAAGGCAATATCACACTTTGACTGATGAGGCCGAAGTAAAAACAGTGGCTAAACTGAGGCAGGTCACCCATTTCCAAGAGGACTCTGTGTGTCAGGCATGTTTTGATGCTGAGTCCCATTATTCTTTTTTCTTCTGCTAAAGATGGACCCAGGGTAGGAATTAAGTAGCTGCAGACCTTGAGCTAATGGCTAACATGAAGGAAAATAAACATCTACCCATTCTTTCAAAGATGTGTTCCCTGAGCATGTATCCTGTGCAAGGCCAGGTGCTGGATCCTGGAGAGAGAAAAGCAATTGTCACTAGCTACTGGGCATTTTCTTTGTACCAAGAAGCCATGCTACAAAAGAGGTATGGTCCCATTACTGTCAGCCTCATTTGCACAATGAGGCAACTAAGGCTTAGAGAGTTTTCCTACCTCTCCCAAGTTCATGTGGCCAGTGCTTGGCAAAGTAAGAATCTGAATTCAGGTACATGTAACTCCAGGATCCACATGCTTAGGTACAAATATCCAAGTGCCTCTGCCCCATAAAGGCCCGGCATCTGAGCTTTGCCAATCGCTAAATGCCTTTACAAGGTAAGACCTCAACACACACATAGTACACACACACAGTAGTCTGGGAATGAATCCGGAGACAAAAGTTTTCCAGAGAGCTACCTGCCACAGAACACAAAATTGTTTAAAATCTTCTAGAATAATAGTTCTCACACTTTTACATATATTATAATCATCTAAAGGGCTTGTTTAAAATCAGGTCCCACCCCCAGAGCTTCTCACTGAGTAGGTCAGGGGTGGGGACCAGCCATCTGCACTGCTAACAAGTCCCCATGCTATGCTAATGCTGCTGGTCCAGGAACTGCACTTTGAGAACCACTGATTAATCCATCTGCAACATCACCTCTGTCAGGGTAAGGATTCTTTTTGTTCACTGTATCTAAAACAATCTACTTGGCACATAATAGGTATCCAGAAAATATTTGCTGAATGAATCAATCTGCTTTGTATTTGAAAACCAGATAGCCAAATTTATTAGAACTGTGTGTAAACTAAGCATAAGTAGATTCTGATTGTAGCCTAGGAAAATATGCCAGGATTAAGGGCTTAAGCACCTTAAAGAATATTGCGACATATCCTTTGGCCTCTCAGAGGCCTGGTCAACGCATGGGGACTGTTAACCTTTCTCAATCTCAGTGGTAAGGCATACTGGAAAGAACATGGAATCAGAGCTAATTCTGCACTTGCTGAGTATAGACTTGACATAGCCACTCTATATGGCTAGGTGTCTTGGAATAGGTTCCAAACCTAGTGGATCAGAAATAACATATGAAGGCCAGGTGCGCTGGCTCACACCTGTCATCTTAGCACTTTGGGAGGCCGAGGTGGGCAGATTGCTTGAGTCCAGGAGTTCTAGACCAGCCTGGGCAACATGGTGAAACCCCGTCTGTACAAAAAATATAAAAATTAGCCAGATGTGGTGGCAAACACCTGTAGTCCCAGTTACCCAAGAGGCTAAGGTGGGAGGACTGCCTGAACCCGGGGTCAGAGGTTGCAGTGAGCTGAGATTGCACCACTGCACTCTAGCCTGGGTGACAGAGTGGACCCTGTCAAAAAAAAAACAAAAACAGAAACAAAAAACCAGAATATGACATATTAAGTGTTCAGCTATGCGTCTAGTACATAAGAAGTTCTAAATGGTAGCTCTGATTAACTTAATCACAAACATATGTTTGTCAAGGTCATCATAGAAATCTTGTTCTTCAGTAAACAGTCATTCGCTCAATAATATTCAACAAGTATTTACTGAGCATGCCACCGACTCTGTGGGGCACATTTGGTTCTCTGATGCCACACGGAGTAATAGGTTAAAAACAAAAATCTCCATCCTAGATTTCTTGCCACCCCAAAAAGCTTGTTCTTCTAAAAACCTTTTGAGGAAAGGCCCAAAAGAGCATTCTGGAAGAGCTTAGAGACAAGAATCAACAAGAGTTATGTAAACAGGTGAAGCCAGGTGTTCCTCCTTTCTGAGGAGACACGAAGAGAGTTGAGTCAACAATCCTACTTGCTCTTGGGCCAAGCAGTCGCCACACAAGCATTCTCCTGGCCAGGATGAATGCGTCAGAAGAGAGCCTGCACTGTTCCAGAGCCTCAGCATGGAGGAGCTATCCCGGCTCTCTCTTAAGTTCTTGGCACAGTGGCAGGCGCTTTCTATGTGCCATAGAGCCTCTGTCTGTGTCTTCCTGTCTCCTTACCTGAAAAACTAAAGGCAACACATCTTGTAAAGTGCCCTCCCTCCCGAAAACACTCTGGTGAACGTTAATATACACCATGTACATATTTGCATCAAGTTATACTGTTAAGAAAACTAAAATTACAAGTAAAGGAATCAGACAGCAGAAAGTAACCTTGACAATTTCATAATCCTGTGTTCATTCATAATGTAAAAGACTTAGAAAGGTACCCATTTGGACTCTTGGGAATAGGAAAATCCCAAAACCATAGTTTACTATTTTCAAAGGAGTTTCAATATGGGCAGAAATCAAGAATACTGTTCTTCAGGCTAAGTTTATATCTTGAAATATGCTTCTTGTAAAAAATAATTTTAAAATGTGGAATCTAAAATTAAGCAAAAATAACATACAGTATGTTCAGCTTTGAAATTTGCCGGGACACAGCCAAGTTTACCATAAACAGAAGGCAGAATTGTCTATTTTTAACTTTACAGCCCTTGGGTGATTAAAATTTTGAGCCATAATAAACAACTTTTTTCTTCTTTGCAACATAATTTCTCATTTGAAATTGCAGTCTTTTTAGTTGTTTAGGAGATATGGATTGAGCACTTCATGTTTTTAAATTCTTTCTTAGATGGAAATTTCTTGCAGAGACTAAACGCATGCATTAGCATGCCAAAAGCACAATACAAAAAAAAAAAAAAAAGGAAAGAAAACGAAAAAAAAAAAAAACTCACAAAGGCCCAAAACTGAATTGCCTTATCTTCTTTCTATTTTAACTGTTTACCAATTAGCACCTTTGGTCAGTTGCATCTCAGAGAACACAGTAACAGATCCCGCCATTCTGTTCCTGTAAGTAGTATGGCCACACACACTTCACCATCACGGAGCAGATTATTTGGCAATTTGGCATGTTTGCATACCAATTATGTCAGCAGAAAGTGTATCTTCCCACCAGGAAAGACAGTTGCATATGCAGTAAACCAATAGCCTTTGACACGCCAGTTAATTACATCAGTTAGCCACTATCTCCTGTGCATGATCACTGTGTTAATGAAACTATTTTGATGTGGAAATGAAACAGGTCAAGACAAGTAGATCAGGAAATAGAAGGGATTTAGGGTCATATAGAATGTCAATGTGCTGAGTCACACAGAATTTAACCTTGGCCTTCAGAAAGGATATAAAATTTTTCCCTCTGCTGTGAGTAACGTTAGTATTCTTTTTCCTTGGCATCACTTTGTGCTAAATAGCTCAAAACTCTTTAGAAATTATCAGGTTTAACAGTGTTGCCTCCCCCTTCAAGGGCTGTTAACAATTGAGTTACTGGAGAGAAACCAAAGGCCAGTACTATAGGTGCTGCCTTTAAAAGACACTGCTTTCTGCCCTGAGTAAAGGGGACCAGTGAAAGACGATGCCCAGTTTCTAGTTTGGACGACAGAGTTAAGAAGGGTGACAGCTACTCATTTTGAAACAAGACGAGCAGATGTATTGGAAAAACAGATCAGACATTGCAAGAAGATGTTAACTTGGGTTTCTGTTGATTTTTTCATGCTGAGCAGGGGTTTGAGGCCCCAGAGAAGGACTTAATTACTTCTTCCATCTTCTCGCGCATCAGAGACTAGCCCACCCCACTTTCACCAGACACTTAAATATTTAAGCTTGTTACTGAGGTCATTCTAAGAAATCCCTTCTCCGACTTTACAGAGATGCCTTCTTCAATTGCCCATCACATAATATGATTTCCCAATTCATTGGCACTGGGTCTCCATTCTGTTGGCGTTCCTCTTAGCATTTTGTGCCCAAAACCGGGCAAAAAAAAAAAAAAAAA
Organism: Ateles fusciceps; assembly: GCA_036589455.1. NCBI lineage: Eukaryota > Metazoa > Chordata > Mammalia > Primates > Atelidae > Ateles > Ateles fusciceps. The sequence continues at coordinate 17,893,272 of JAZHEH010002507.1, read as the reverse complement.
AAACCAGCTGTGGTCAGACCACAGCCCAACTACAGCATTAGCTTTCTAAATGGCAATGTCACACTGCTGGCCCCTGTTAATCTTGTGGTCACCATACACTCTTGGGTTAGCTGTCAAATTAGGGTTTTTCCACCCTGCTTTTGTATAATGAAGTTTCTAATCCTAAAGGCAAGATGCCCCATTCTGAGCCTGTTTGTATTTAACAGAAAACGGGGATTTTCATCCCATTTTTATCTTACCAATTCCCTCCCCCAACTGTGCCAGAATGCCCAGAGGTAATAGCCTTTTGGAAGGAGCTTTCCCATGCTACATTCCAGCAGAGTAAAACAGTCTGAAAATGTTCTTACCCCTTTTATCACTGGATTCTCCATATCCCAGGCTATTTTATAAATAGAATTTTTCCCTACAGAAAATATGTAAAGCCACTGTGAAGACAAACCTTTTTTACACACAGAAAACAAGATAATTTCTCATTAGTCTTGGAACAATAAAGGTCTACTCTAAGTTCTTATTCTGGAGTACAAAATTTGCATTTTATAATGTAAATTTGGACACTGTATATTAGTCCTCTACCCATTGCATTTCCTCCCCCCAAAAAATACAGCCAGATATTTACCAACATCCTGGAGGCAGTAAACAATTCAGGTTTTTCTGTAGGGAGTAGTAAGGGATGTTGATTGCATTTACTCAGCTATCAGTATGTAACAAGCTGTAGAGCCTTCAGGGCAGGGGTACAGAAAAGTGTAAAGGAAGGAGCTATGTTTTAAAAAAAATGTATACTGGCCAATTTTCAGTACTTATCTCAGCCTTGCAGCCCCACTGCCTGCGTGTCTCAGGGTCATATAAGGATTTAGAACTTAGGGAATGAGTGGTCTCATGACATTTAACTCTTTGGATATTCCTATCATCATTTATTGGGTATCATTCGAGTTTAGTGGAGCCTAATGTCTGGATTTCTACCAGGTCATGCATCTGCAGGAAGAGCTATTCTTCCACTGAGTTTTCAAAACATCCTGCTAATTTGACCCATTCGCAGATACCAACTTTTTTTTTTTTTTTTTTTTGTTGTTAAAATCTCTAAGTATAGAAAACAATGTTATACCTCTGTGGGAGATGGTAGAAGAAATATGCTTAGCCTGACGCTTATCAACATTAAACTTAATAGTTCAGCTCATGACATAGGCTTTTAAAGAATGGGAATACATCTATTTGGGGTAATTTAGATAGCAGTGCCTGAAGACAGGAGGAGAGACAAGATCATTTCCCAATAACTGTACACGTTCACGAACAATGCCACCAGAACAGGCACCAGTGACTTAGAATTGAAATGAGAGAATATTAGGAAATCTCACAGTTAGGAAATGCTGATCTGTATCAGCTACTAACTCCCCAGACTAGCTTTCAGCAAAGTTACCTTCTCTTCCTACTTTCTGATCCGTAAAATAGATGCCCAGAAATCCCTCAGGTGAAAGATGATCTCTTTGAATAGCACCATCCTGGATTAAAAGTTGGCTACAGGCCTACTTGCTCAGCTGTACCAGCAAGCTGTGCAGAGCCCCTCAACAAAGCCCGTCCTGACCAATAGCCTAAGATATTTGCACCTCAGTTAGCCTAATTTCTCCTAATAATGGGAGCTACACAGGGGAACTTCTGGACTATCCTCTGCATGTTTTATTTTCTTCACTTTTATCCTCAGAGTAACCAGATGTGTTAAGAATTCTTTTTGTTTTGCAGATTAAGAAACCAAGGCCTAGAGAGTTTTGTTCTTTTGTTTTGTTTAAGACACTCGCTCTGTTGCCCAGGCTGAAGTGCAGTGGCGTGATCTTGGCTCACCACAACCTCTGCCTCCCAGGTTTTAGCAATTCTCCTGTCTCAGCCTCCCAAGTAGCTGGGATTACAGGCACCCAGTTAATTTTTTGTATTTTTAGCAGAGATGGGGTTTCACCATGTTGGCCAGGCTGGTCTCTATCTCCTGGCCTCAAGTGATGTGCCCACCTCGGCATCCCAAAGTCTTGGGGTTACAGGCATGAGCCACCACGCCTGGCCCCAGAGAGTTTAAAATGACTAATTCTAGCCGGGTGCAGTGGTTTATGCCTGTAATCCCAGCACTTTGGGAGGCCGAAGTGAGCAGGTCACCTGAGGCCAGGAGTTCGAGACCAGCCTGGCCAACAAGGTGAAACCCTGTCTCTACTAAAAATACAAAAAATTAGCTGGGCACCGTAGTGCATGCTTGTAATCCCAGCTACTTGTGAGGCTGAGATGGGAGAACTGCTTGAATCCAGGGGCAAAGGTTGCAGTGAGCTGAGATTGCACCACTGCACTCCAGCCTGGGAGACAGAGTGAGACCTTGTCTCAAGAAAAAAAATAAGTAAGTAAATAAAATGACGAATTCTTTATTGGAAAGTGAGAATGCCAGGATTTACTACAAATCTGTCGGGGCAACAAAGACTCTTTACACCTCTAGGGCTGTTGGGGTAAGACCACTGTATTTTGAAAATAACTTTGGCTAGAGCAGTGGCTCATGCCTGTAATTCCAATACTTTGGGAGGTTAAGGCAGGAGGATCACTTGGGTCCAGGAGTTCGCAGCCAGACTGGACAACATGGTGAGATCCTATCTTTACAAAAAATACAAAAATTAGTCTGGCGTGGTGGCGTATGCCTGTAGTCCCGGCTACTTCAGAGGCTGAGGAGGGAGGATCAATTGAGCCTGGGAGGTCAAGGCTGCAGTGAGCCATTATCTCGCCAGTGTACTCCAGCATGGTGACAGAGGAAGACCATGTCTCAAAAACAAAAGAGAAAAAAGGAAAGAAAATATTTTGTTTTACTAAAAAATTGGAAAAAGAAATATTCTTGCTCTTGACTTCTCTGAAGGGGAAAAGTTACCATAATCACTTTTCTCTTCAACCTATCTAATTTGGCCTCCTTCAGTAGAAAACAAAGAGGTGGGGCGGGGGGCGGGGAAGGGAGAGAATGAGGTAACAGTAAGAATAGAGAATTTTTCTGACACAAGAACAGAAAATCAAACACCGCATGTTCTCACTCATAGGCGGGTGTTGAACAATAAGAACACATGGACACAGGGAGGGGGAGTATCACACACTGGGGTCTGTCGGGGGAAATAGGGGAGGGACAGCGGGGGGTGGGGAGTTGGGGAGCGATAGCATGGGGAGAAATGCCAGATATAGGTGATGGGGAGGAAGGCAGCAAATCACACTGCTATGTGTGTACCTATGCAACAATCTTGCATGTTCTTCACATGTACCCCAAAACCTAAAATGCAATAAGAAAAAGAGAGTTTTTAATTTTTACGTGCTAATTAATGCATAAACATCATCTATCACAACTGAAGGATTTCACAGCTTCCATATTTCTTCTTCCAAACAAGCAAGAGGACCATAATCAACCCTGGCAAATCTCTGCTGAAACTTAGGCTTAACGCTGTGGGCAACCAAAACACCTACGCCTGAGGTAGATTTTAAAGCAGAGGTCTTTAGTACAGGCTGCCTAACTGGAATCGCTAGAGGAGCTTTAAAAAAATGCTAGCACCCAGATCCCACTCCAGGCGATTCTAAATGGGCAGCCAAGGCCGAGAACCAGGGTCTGAAAGCAATGGAATGAGGGTGAAAAAATGACACAAAATAGGTTTATTTAGAACTCACCCAAGGAGGAAAAGAGCCACCAGGGAGAGAGACTACATACCCCATGTCATTTATATGACAAATGTCATCTTTTAAAGTTATCGCATACCTGCACTAGTTTGCCATCCAATTGCCCTCAAGAACCAGGCCAACACTGAGTTCCAGTCCTGACTCTTCTATGCTAAAATTCAACTCACATAGCCTTTCTGAATCTCTTTTTCCTTATCTGCAAAATTAGGTCAATAATAACTACCTTGCAGAGTTGTTATCAATATTAAATGAGATGGTAAGGTATACAGGATGCTTGGCATGCAGCACTTAACAAACATTTCAACCTACTAAAACCTCTCTTCATTTGGCTGCTGTGGGCTTAAGTAATTTGCTTATGTTAGAGTCACCTTTCCTTCCAGAAGCTGTAAGCTTCTGTCCTCTAGCATTTCCCTTAAAGTTACCTTGATTCTAAGATTACGCACACAATATTTACATTTATAGTCCAATTCTCACATATTTATAGGATAGTTCACTTGAAACCACTCTTAACTCAGTGGAAGCTCCTTTTAAATATGGGGTACCTATTTTTGAGCACCCATTACATGCCAGGCATTGTACCAAGTGTTCTATATGTATAATCTATTTTAATTTCTTTTAATTCTTATAAAGCCTCTTCAGGAATAGAATTATTTCTCTCATTTTAGAGATGATGAAATTGGGTTTCACAAGGGTGAAGTAACATGCACCCAAAAAAACCCTCCTCAAACAAATGAAGCTAGTAGGAGAAGTGGCTAGAATTTGAACCCAGGTATGTCAAAACCCCCAAGTCAGCCCACAATTGTGTTTTCCAGCATATAAAGATCCATAAAATACTTTGTGCACAGGTGTTAACATGCCAAATTCTGAGAGATTTATTAATAAGTAGAGCCTTTGTTTTTATATTTAGAGCAACATCATAAAATTAATTTCTAAATCAATATTGAAATTCGTCCAGTGTCTACGTTTCACAATTGGTTTTAATTTACCTCTCACAAGCGTTAGAAAGGCTCCACAGCACCTCCCCCAGCCCTTTTATACTACTCAAGCTTTTTATTAGCCTTAATGTTGATTGCCTTCCCAGGGCATCTACTAGTTTGCGTATAATTTGTCTAATTAAATTTAAAGAAGAGATGTTTCAGGGAGCACCATTTCATCATTTCCTCTTATACTCCATGCTGTGGACTTTAATGAGGACCTAAACCCCATCTTAACTCAGCCTTAGTTTCAGCACAGATGAACTATGCTTGTTAAGACAGTCTTCAGTTGTCAGGAAAAATAGCTTTATTAAGGTCATGGAATGCAGGGAGTTTGATTAAAGCTAATCAAGGAAGAAAGCCAGGCTGTAGCACGGTGAATCAAACCTCAGCACAACATGTTTAACATAACTTAACCTAGTCTATGTGTTAAATGCAGACATAAGTAGGATCAGGTTTCCAAAAAGAATGCATGGACAAATGCAGACATATTACATGATGTAGTGTATCTCCTGAGTTCAAGTTAAACAATGCTTTCGATAAGCAACATATATTTTAAGCTATGTGTATGCAAGTGTAAGTGGACGGTTCTGATTTTTTTCAATAGCCCTTGCCATTTACAAAAGCTGGGGTAGGGGAGACTGCTTATATTCTTTCAGATTTAAAATGTGTGCTCTACAGATATGTCCAGACAAGGATAAGGATGGCACAGAGACGTAACTGTCTTATTAATATGAAAGTTGGTTTTCTGGCCCAGTATAAACATGAGGGACTATCATTAGTAAAGGTAGCCAACACCAATAATATTCTGAAAAGTTCTCCTAAGTGGGGCCTATAATATTGATTTAGGTTTAAGAAAATTCAAATCCCAGCAATTTGGGAGGCTGAGGCAGGAGGATGGCTTGAGCCCAGTAGTTTGAGACCAGCCTGCACAACATAGGGAGACCCTGTCTCTACAAATAATTTTTGAAAATTATCCAGGTGTGATGGCACAGGGCAGTAGTCCCAGTTACTTGAGAGGCTGACATGGGAGGATAGCTGGAGCTCAAGAGTTTCAGGCTACAGTAAGTCACGACTGCACCACTGCACTGCAGGCTGGGCAACAGAGCAAGACCCTGTCTCAAAAAAGAAAAAAAAAGAAATCAACAGTCAACAGTTAGAAAACAAGAAGAAATAGTAAAAATTTAGGAACCTAAAGATGTGTTACACTTTTGACTCTAAAGAACCTGGTAGCATGACCTTGCAAAAGATCCTTGGTCTGGGCTACCTGGGCCTTAGTTCTCTTAAAAGCCAAATGAGAGTGGCTGCGTTAAATGATCTCTTAAATTTAAAGGTTCTAAGTTATTAAAGTTGACTTCCAAATCTAAAGCCTTACAATGCTTGTGAAGTCTACTGCAGCCTTCACACCGCTTTCTTCCTAATTTAAAGCAATTTATTAATATAAAGAACCTCCATATTTTATTACTTGTTACTTAGATTTAAGAATTCCGATTGAAAAAAATAAATATGGGAAAAGAATGCGTGTAAAGCTTTGCGTTGTTCCAAAAATAAAAAATAATTGTCCTGATGATGCCATCTTTTCTCTTCATCAATACCATTCTATTTACTTTATAGTTTCTATCTTTTCCTCTTCCAGATGTGCAACACGGAGACATATTAGTATTAAAACACATAAGCATATGTGTATACAGACATTTTTTTTTAATTTTTATTTATGATAATAGAGACAAGGTCTCCCTATGTTGCCAAGGCCTGTCTTGAACTCCTGTACTCAAACAATCCTCCCACCTCAGCCTCTCAAGGGTTTACAGGCGCCAGTAACCTCATCCAGCCTAAAAAGTATCTTTATAGCTAATTCTATGACACTGATTTTAGTTTACTATGTTAAAATGCATGATTATCAATCCACCATATTAACAACTAATAAATACTTTAACTTAGTCATCAAACAATCTTAAGGAGGGGTCATAACTGAAAGACCCTACGTCATACGTTATAGCTTATATAGTTCAAACAGGTAAGAAACGTCATGAGACACGCACTGAAGATTTCCGAGTTGCACAGAGTAACACGGACATGAGAAAACAGCAGACCCCGATTTCCACTCCAGCCTGACTCACCACCTTTTTCTGATTTACTAGAGGTAATGGAATACAGAGGCTTAGTAAGAACAGAGGAGCTGTGCATAATGGGATTTAAATAATCTGATTTTCCTAAGAAAAGAAATTGAGAAGCAAAGAGATAAAGGATTTTACACACACACACACACACACACACACACACACACACTCTCTCTCTCTCTCTCTGTAAAGCACCCTGTAGTTTCCAAAGCACTTTTGTATCCCTCAGATATCATTTAATTATTACAAAAACCCACAAAAGGCAAAAAGAACAGATACTATTATTCCTTTTTTGTTTTTGTTTTTTTGGTTTTGAGATGGAGTCTCTGTCTCCCAGGCTGGAGTGCTCACTGCAACCTCTGCCTCCTGGATTCAAGCGATTCTCCTGCCTCAGCCTCCTGAGTAGCTGGGATTACAGTCAAGTGCAACTACGCCCATGTTGGCCAGGCTGGTCTCAAACTCCTGACCTCAGATGATCCACCCGCCTTGGCCTCCCAAAGTGCTGGGATTACAGGCGAGAGCCACTGCGCCCAGCCCCTATTATTTCTTTTTTAAGTGACAGGGTCTCACAACGTAGCCCAGTGCAGTGGCTATTCACAGGCACAATTATAAACCAATACAGCCCCAAACTCCTGGACTCAAGTCATCCTTCCACCACAGGCTTCTGAGCAGCTAGGCTAGTCCCAATTTTTTTTTTTTTTAAACAGAGGAGTAAAGAAGTTAAGTGATTTCAGCAACAACGTATTTTTGATTAATGGCAGTGATGGAACTAGACTCAAAGTTTTCTGAATTCTAGTCTAATGGTATCCCCCACTAGGTAATGCTGTCAATTTATATTCACTTTTTTTCAATCAACAAATATTTACTGAGTACTAATTATATGTCAGGCACTGTTCTAGACACTGGGAAAACAAGAGTTAACAAGACCAGCAAGTTCCCTTCCTCATAAAACATTCTAGTATACATATGCATGTATTTACAATAACTATAGTTTAATATATATGGCTTTTCATATACTTTTCTATACCAGCCAGTTTATGAGACTCATTAAAAATTAAGACCACATATAAATATTTATTATTTTTTAAGAACTGCACTCATTAGGTCAACAGAGAAAAAAATAAACCCCAGCCACTCCCCGCCTCCCTTCCTTCCTCATTCCTCCACACAGCTAGCCTTTTAAAACAATCTAAGTAAACAGCAAAGTAACATCTATTTGAGTTACACATTGGTTCACATGCTGAGAAGAAGAAAAAAAATGGCTATAAAAGTCTTTAGAAAAAGGAGAGGTTCAAAATTATGGAGAGGGCTTTTTTAAAGGACCATTTTAAGCACACACAGGATCTTAAAGAATGCACATGGACATCTTGTTTGGAAAAAGTTTGTTCTTTTTCCTTTCTTCTTTTTAATCTACACAAAGCACAGTCTTAAAAAGCCTGGGTGGGGGGGCAGTGTCTGCTCCCCATCTCTAGTTCTGTTGCTGAATGAAAGATCGACAGGAAATTAACGCAGTGGTAGGGAGTTGCTTGCCAAGAGTGAACTCTGAAACAAAAGACCCACTATTGTGTAAGAAAATCTGACATCTACACCCTCAGCCATGTTCTAAACTTCAGTAATCCTTTCGTACGATCTATGATTTGTTATAAGTTTTTAACATGTATATCTAAAGTGTTGTGTTACTCCTCATCTTCCAACTCCTTCTAAAAAAGAAACAGATTTTAGTTGGTTTGGTTCCTTTCTTCCTCCCTCTCTTTTCTCCTTGTTTGTCTTTTTAGCTAGCAAGAGAGTTAGTCAATGAATTCAACCAGTTTCCTTCTTTCACCAGCCATCCCAAAAGACACTACTTTTGTGGCTTACAGATTTCAACTGCTCCCAAGTTTTCTGAACTTATGGTACCTGAGGTTTGTCGTTTTGGACTGACGTTTCAGAATATGCACATTTCTTGATCAATTAGTGAACCTGACATGCTATGTCCTCATTTCTAACCGTTTTTATAATATTAATATCGTGGAAAGAATACTGAAACATGATGGTGGAAGTCTGTCATCTAAAAATCTAAAACTAAACCAAGTCCTCCTCAGGTGGATCCATGAAGCATAATCCATTCATGGGATGAAGTTCAAAAGGGGAAATTCCTTTTAGTAATGGTAGTGGATTGCCTTGTTGACGTTCAGCGCTAATCTCCCAGATAACTTTTCTGAGAGATTTTCCTCTTCTTTTTGACCAGATGACATAACCAAAGCTTAGCATATCTTTAGTGCTAATCTCAAAAAGCAAATTGGGTTTACTTCATTTCTACCAATTGGCTTACCTGTATTTAACTGCTTCTACAGAAGTGTATAAAATTTTGACCTACCAATACACAATTATGTTTCTCTGCTATTTAAATAGGTGCCAGTAAAGCCAGAAGTAGGACCAAGTCACCAGAGTATCAGCTGTAGAAGTTTTCTGGGCACACTCCAAAAGTCTACATCTGCTTGGCAACAATTCAGTGAAGAGATACGGTTACTCTTTTAACAGTAACAGAGCTTTCCCAGGCTTCGATGTATGAAAAACAGCTTGCTCTGTATAGAAGAAAATTCAACCAGATCTGCAAAAATCAGGTACTTACTACTCTGCCTGATCAATGTAAAAATTATTGCGATAAATGAAACCAAACTCATTAATGACACAGTTATCATACTGCAGCCTGTTCACATGGTTTGAGAGTCCAAGTGGGAATCTTTTTTTTCTTTTCTTTTTGCAACATAAACACTTAAGCATTTAGTGATAAAATATTAAAAGCTAGAGGCTCCAGATCCAATGAGTACAAGTTGCTGATATAGCATCATATACCAAGGAAAGGTGTCAAGTATGCTAAAATATGGCTCTAGCTCAGACATTAGGCCCTATTCTTCCCCTAATACGCTTGCCTTGTTCCTACTGTCCACAGTTAAATGCACACATCAGCACTAAAATGCATCCCCTTAAAATCTAGGGAGGAAATTCACACATCTATGTCAATGAACAAAGTAATTGTCACATTTATTCACTACGAACAACAGATTTAGACACTGTTTTTAATTATGACATTAATTGATCTTTTGTAATCACTAATTAGAGTGATAACATCACATTTAGTTACTTTCCTAGCCAGAGTCAACTTCCAGTTGCTGGAAAAGCATCCGTGAAGAAGAGGGTAAGGTGAGCAAAAAAAGAAGGATTTAGCAAAACAACAAAAAAAGTCATTTCTTTTAAAAGAAATGTTTTATCACAGTCGAGTACATTTTTATATTTTAATTAATCTTCTTTCATGTGAAGATTTCATTTAGTCTCTTTGCAATTAGAGTTCATATTGGTATTATATAAAATATTGCCCCACTGTTGGGAAATTATGAACAAGGAAGATGAGGTTGATGACGAGAAAAGTTACTTTTTGTGCCTTGAGGCAAAAGAAAAGTCATATGAACCTGTCATAGCCCTAGTCTGTGAGAAATGTAAAGACTTTAATGGGTATTTTAGTAGAACCACTTAAAATTAAGTGATGAATTGGAATGGGAAAAGTTATTCCAATAAAAGCAAACAAATTAACTAACCTGACCTTGGTCCACATAAAAGATTCATTTTCTTAATGGAAACAAACTCTTTTGAGTCTAGCTCAGGTTTAACCACTGAAGTGTATGTGGAACCTAAATTAAGCTATAGAAACGTACCACCCCCAGACACTCAGGTGCACACACACAAGGAGGTAAGAGTTCTTACAGCTTCGGGATTTGCCACTGGATGGTCTAGTAAGACCCACTTCTACAATGATTACCACCTGAGTCAGAAACCTGTTAAGACCCAATTAACAAAAATGCTATGCATCACTGATGCATGTTTTGTCCAGAGCTTAATTCCATCGTTTTCCTAAGTAAATTCTGTCTTTTCTACTCATTAACTTTCTCTTCCCTTGGGTATAAGTACCAGCTTCTCTCCTATGTTGTTTAAAAAGGTTACAGAAGATCTGAAAGTTACAGGACAATGGGTATGTTTTTTTGCCCATGACTTAAAAATAAGATGACATCTGTCTTCATTATACATTTGTTATCTCTGATGCCATAAAAGTCATGAATCTCCCTGATTGCAATAGCAGTCTGAGAGATAACGTAATGTAAACCCAAGAAAACTGGAAACAGCCTGGCTTCTCTTCTTCTTACCTGAATAACCAAAACTGTTTTAATACAAAGTAGAAGTGATTACTGAATATGTCATTCTGGAAGCACAAGAAAAGCTTAGAGTGTAGGCTGGTAAGACTATCATGCTTGAAGCAATCAATGACATTGACTTTGGCTATCTGGAAAAAAGAAGCCAAAGAACAGTCTTCTTAGCAATGTCAGAACCACCACACTGGGTCAGTTTCCTTGCCTATCAAGCCAGGATTCTAACTGTAATGGACGCCCCCTGCTCTGCCCCTTCTTCAGTGCACAGTTTATAGAAAGGTACGGCTGCTCTCTGTAGGATTAGGAATGTCTCCCCACATCTCTAACTTTATCTGATTTTTTTTTTTTTTTTTTTTTGGCGACAGAGTCTTGCTCTGTTGCTAGGCTGGAGTACAGTGGTGCAATCTCGGCTCACCGCAATCTCCAACTCCCTGGTTCAAGCGATTCTCCTGCCTCGGTCTCCTGAGTAGGTGGGATTAAAGATTGCCCGCCACCACGCCTGGCTAATTTTTGTATTTTTAGTAGAGACGAGGGTTTCACCATGTTGGCCAGGATGGTCTCGATCTCCTTACCTCGTGAACCGCCTGCCTCAGCCTCCCAAAGTGCTGGGATTACAGGCATGAGCCACTGCACCTGGCCCTTTATCCGATATTTTTAACATATTCATTATCACTAAAGTCCCCCTTGGAGAATGCCCCTAAGATGAAACACAGCAAAGAACTGGCAACTTTAGATTATAAAGTAGTATGACTGGGCTGGGTGTGGTGGCTCACACCTGTAATCCCAGCACTTTGGGAGGCTGAGGTGGGCAGGTCACTTGAGGTCAGGAGTTCAAAATCAGCTTGGCCAACATTCTGGGACCCCCGTTCTCACTAAAAATACAAAAATTAGCTAGGTGGGTAGCATGTGCCTGTAATCCCAGCTACTCGGGAGGCTGAGGCACAAGACTCACCTGAACCTGGGAGGTGGAGGCTGCAGTGAGTTGAGATTGCACCATGGCACTCCAGCCAGGGTGACAGAGTGAGACTTTGTCTCAAAAAAAAAAAAAAAAGAAAGTAGTATGACTATTGTCATTCTGTGCATACATTTCAGTTGCATAGAAACCATCCTTTAAAACCAGGTTGTGTGAATTTATGTTTGACGACTCTGTAAAATAATGGCTGATATACACATAATAAACTAATCCTGGGACAACTGGGCTACTTCATATGGTCTAGAAATTACCTTTAGTCTTATACTTTTAACATTTTAAAGATTTTTCTAAAAAACATAAGTAAGCATCACCATTGGTTGGAAAGAGTACTACTGTTCTGGGTATGTGACCCTAGGAAAGTCACTTCACTAAGTATCCTTATCTGTAGAGTACAGGGAACGCTATCAACAGATCTCCCTAAGGTCTCAAGTCTAAAATTCTCTTCTTACACATGTAAAATCATTAGTGCCCACTTCATGCAGGCCAGTGCTCATTTTCAACGACATGGGATTGGGGTTAACACTTTTACTTAGGCTACATTTTTTAACATTTCAAACATAATAAAAATCATCTTTTTTTTTTGTTTTTGAGATAGGGTTTCACTCTGTCACCCAGGTTGGAGTGAAAGTGGCTCACTGTAACCTCTACCTCCCATACTCAAATGGTCCTTCCACCTCAGCCTCCCACATATTAAGAGCTGGGACTACAGGCATGGCTAATACTTGTATTTTTTTATAGAGATGAGGTTTCACCATATTTCCTAGGCTGGTCTCGAACTCCTCGGCTCAAGTGATCCACCCAACTCAGTCTCCCAAAGTGCTGGGATTACAGGCCTGAAGATCACCATTTTTGATGAAGCTCTTCATTTTCCCTGTGGACCATATCTCGCTGGGGTCCACTGTTTTCCCCTCCTGTTCATTTATTAAATATATTAGGGCTTGGTGCAGTGGCTCATGCCTGTAATCCCAGTGCTTTGGGAGGCTGAGGCAGGAAAATCCCTTGAAGCCAGCATGGGCAACACAGGAGGACTCCACATCTCCATTATTATACAAATTTAATAATTAAAGTAAATTAAATTAAATGTATTAGGTGCTTAGTACAATTGCATTTCAGGCCATTCAGCCAAAATAAAGTCACACAAAATAAGATTTGCCAGATGCTGGGTTCAGTGCTAGGGCGTCAAAGCCTTGCAAAGGTCCCTGCCTTTGAGGAGCTCCCAGTCTACTGGGGAATACAAAATTCTTTATACAGTGGATAAATTCTGGGCTTACAGAGGATATTCTTCAATACCACATCTGTTTTCAAAGCTTCCTGCGGACTCGAGGGTAAAGTTCTGGTGAACAACCATGGGCTTATAATCTAAAACAAAGAAAAGTAGGGGAAAAAAGCAAACTCTAGAATTAAAAATTTAAGGATGCTTTTTTTTAAAAGGCCCACATAAGAATATTGCAGTCTCTTTTTCCATTTTTAAAGGCATAATTATTCTTTCTCAAGGTCCAGGAATATCAAGAGAATTCAGGAATACTTTGATACTTCAATTTTAGTCAAGCATCTTACAAGACCATTCACCATATCTCCTGGATGAAATAACATGGTCTAGTGATGGCTGAGTTATATGAATTTATGGTCATTTGGAAAGCTCGCCTCAAAGAGGTTACTATATTCAATCTGAAGAAAGTTTTCTACTCTGAGAACTTCTCAAAATTTTTTTGTTTGTTTTTGAGATGGAGTCTTGCTCTGTCACCCAGGCTGGAGTGCAGTAGGGCAATCTTGGCTCACTGCAACCTCCACCTCTCGGGTTCAAGCAATTCTATTTTAATCCCAGCACTTAGGGAGGCTGAGGCAGCCAGATTGCCTGAGGTCAGGAGTTCAAGACCAGCCTGGTCATCATAGTGAAACTCCATCTCTACTAAAAGTACAAAAATTAGCCAGGTGTGGTGGTACACACCTGTAGTCCCAGCTACTCAGGAGGTTGAGGCACGAGAATCACTGGAACCCGGGAGGAGGAGGATGCAGTGAGCCAAGACCACACCATTGCACTCTAGCCTGGGAGAGAGAGTAAGACTCTGTCTTCAAAAAGAATTTGACAATAGTTACTGACCATTTTTCCAGAAAAATTCACATGTAAGCTAAATTCTGCATGCAACTTCAGAAACCTATACACAGACTACAAGTTAACCTATCTTGTTCACCCTGTTCACTGTTTTTATTAATAGCATGACTGATGGCATACTAACAATTGGTTGATGAATCAGGCAGGGAAAGATGAAACTAAAATATCTTCTGATGCTCATATTCTTTGAGTCTATACTTCTAGGATTCAAAAAGAACTCCATTATGTTGAAAGATGGATTACAGTCAACAAGAGCGGGGTGTGTGTGTGTGTGTGTATGTGTGTGTGTTCACTTCTTTTTTCTTTCGAGACGAAGTCTTGCTCGGTCGCCAGGCTAGAGCACAATGGCACGATCTCGGCTCACTGCAACCTCCATCTCCCAGGTTCAAGCAATTCCCCTGCCTCAGCCTCTCCAGTAGCTGGGATTACAGGCGCACGGCACCACGCCCAGCTAATTTTTTTGTATTTTCATAGAGACAGGGTTTCGCCATGTTGGCCAGGATGGTCTCGATCTCCTGACCTCATGATCTGCCTGCCTCAGCCTCCCAAAGTGCAGGGATTACACGCATGAGCCACCACACCCAGCCCCGTGTTTGTTCATTTTCAAAAAAGCCAACTGGGTAAAAGATGGCAGAGGCCATTTTGGCAGCAGTGGTTGCAAACATACCTGCATAAGGAAAAGAATTGCATCAGCTCTGTGATCCTCCAGAATCAGGACCAATGAGAGATGTTAATAGGAGGCAGATTTTAATTAAGTAAAAAAAAGCATTTTTAAACAGTCTGCATTATTAGACAGAAGAGGTTGCCTTAGCCATGAAGGCAGCTCTCCCTCCTCTTGAGAGGCAGGTTAGTGCAGTGCAAGAAGATGGACCTAGGTTCTAATTTCAGATTTGCCTCAAGCTAGACACCTGAGCTGAGGCAAGTTTCATGACACTTACATAAACTTAGTTTCCTCACCTGTAAACTTGAGGGTTATAAAACCCACACTCATAAGTCAAATGAGATGGCGATAAAGTACCTACTCTAGTATCTTGTAGATATTACATATTCAACATGAGTTCCTGCCAACCTTCATCCCCACCCCCCACGTTCTCACTTTTCTCTGGAAGTATTTAAGCAGAGGCTTTTAGGGTATCACATGAGAGGTGCCTACAGAGGAAGGTGGCTAGACATCATGATCTCTAATTTTAAGTCTAGGGTTTGCTTAGCAAAACTAGGCTTAGGTGATCTCTTCTATATTATGTGTACAAAGTAGAAAACCATTTACATTCAGTCATCTCCCTTCCTTGAGCAGCTACCTAAAAAAATGAGAATGAATGCTCTTATTTTTCTTCTTAGGTATAATATGCTTGCTAGCTCATTCCACTTTATTTCAAAGAATTTTCCATAAGCTCTTAAATGTTTCCATATGACACCATATTTTGCAGGTAACCTAAGTTCATACCATTCCCCACACACGAGTCCCTATAAAACATTCCAGGATCTCTTTGTGTGCTCTGAATAGAATTTGTTAGGCTGCCAAGTCATTTGGTCTTCTCCAGATAGCCTTGCCGTTCCTAACTTGGTTATCAAATTCTTTTATCAGCATATTTTAATCAAAGCCTTTCAAAACAGTCTGAGGGTTAGGAAATACCATAAGGTCTAAATGAAAAAGGCAAGAGGGCAAAACAGAACTACTAATCGGGACAAAAGCAAAGGGCTATTCTGACTTCGCTTTAGAATACAACACAGCGGACGCTACTGTCATCTCAGGAGGAAAAAAATGCCAGCTCAAATGTCACATGTGAATAAATTATTGGCCATTCATAAACAACAACAAAAAAGGAGAAATTCAAGTTTTCTTTCTAACCCATGGGTTTACAAAAGATCTTTAGTTAGAATAGTTTTATAAAGGGGAATCTCTCTTTTGTCACGAGATCAACATCCATCACTAACAAATTTTTTTTAATGAAATTAACCATTAAAAAAGGAAGGAAAGCCCCAGTCTCCATGCCTTCTAAGGCAGCACAGATTCACTCCTCCAGTAGTGAGAAGCAGAGACGGTGGGTGAGATCCAGAGTCACAGCTGCTTTGGAAGCTGCCGGGCTCCCTTGTCATTTCAGAAGCCTTGCTGCACACAGACACATTTGAACATGGCCACCTGGCCTCCCTCCTCTCGTGGAGGGAGGCCAGGTTACAGTGGTTCATCCACCGCTGCGTCCTGAAACTAAAAGGGAAGGCTGCACTGCAAGGTGTTTGCCGCCTTATACACAAGTCGATTTTTCAAATAGGGGAATAATTACAAGGGAAAAAATCGGACTGCTTCGTCCCATCCTGTCCCAACTTTACACTAAAGGTAATCATTTCTTCTTTGATCATTGCTTTCTTTCAACCATGACAATAAACACTTTTCAGCAAATAACTCATCAGTGGAAAGCTATTCAAATAATTTTACATTGATAACACTACAAACGTGGAACTGGAAAGAACTTTGTTGATAATTTGTTCTGAATCTCTCAGTATTCAAATACCTGGGATGCCTGCTCCTCTTGCGTGTCAAAATAGAAAATGCTTAAGAAGGATTCGTACTACAAATCTTCCTGTCTACACCAGACGGAATAGACTTTTCCTGCTTTTGTACACCCATATCTCATATGCAACACTCTCTACGTCATTCAACCACAACGTGTTTCCATTGTAAGACCTGGGGCTTCATCAGCGTAGGACCCAGTATTATTTGTCTATGGATCTATAATGCCCGGCTACATAGGTGGCCCACACAAAATCTTCACATTTGCCTCAATAAATGGTTGCTAAATTCACCTGAGTCAAAGGAAGCACTGCAGGCTAAGAAGCTGAACGACTGGTCGCCAATCACACACAGCTAGAACGAGACCTCCCTCCACCAGCAGTCCTCTCCTCTTCCACACAGACTCCCCAATATTACAATAGATGATCCTAATGGCTCATTATTTTATTGTCTTTCAAAACCAATTGTTCTTCCTGGAACACTGAAGCAACTCTTCCTTTCGGAGGAGCAATCTTTCTCAGCTTCAAGAAAAAGGAATCTGTTTTGACCAGTATTAAATAATTTGATAAAAAGCTGGTAAAACAGGAAGGTTTTTACACATGCAAATCTGCCCTTGCACCCAATTTCAATTCTCTTATTTTCCTGATCTATATGCCTGCTCTCCAGATGGACCATCAGCTTTATACCAATGCCAGCAACAGCTTGTGTATTGTTTGTTTAAAACAAAGATGATGGATTAAATATCATATGCAATGTGAGGAAAGAGGTTAAGGCTAATATTCCCTGTTCTGAAATATATCATTAAACCAAGCCCATGTAGCTTTCCCCCCCGCAGTGGATTCGTATAAATAAAGATTTAATTTCATTTTTCAGAGTCATAAGAGGAAGCATGCATTCATCTAGAATATGGAGCCTTTCCATCGCTCCAGATTTATTCTTGTTCTAAGGCATCATTACCCTCCAAATTATACAGACTTATGTCATTTCACTGAAACACTCATTCACCCATCACATGCCCAGATCCAACAGTAACACTTTTGTTTTAGAATTATGCCAAAATGAGCAAACTTGAAATTCTTTCACCTATATTTGAGTACTATGCAAAATGTCTTGAATCATCTCAAATAAATCCCAACCAAAAAAATCTACAATTTCAATACAAAATACACAAACCAAAGACATCACAGTGTAGGTCTCTCTCTGTACACTCTGCACTATTACACGAAGCTGCCTACAAAGCAGCTGCCAGTAGGATGGCCTGCAAATCAAAACCAGCCTAACTGTGCAGGTTTCCTGCCTTGACTGTGGGCTCTGTCCTATGTATTTGAATGTTGTCTCCATTAGAAAAATGACTTAAGGGAGGAAAAATAACATTTAGAAGCTAGAATGGAAGAACTGTGCAAAATACAAAGGTAATTCCATAAAGGGATTCTGATGATAGGATATCATTTAAGTAGATTATCATCAACAGAAGAATACTGATTAGGGGTTAGAAGTCCCATAGGGAATATCTCTAGAAGAACCCAAATGTAGAACCCTCCATTTCTTCTGGACGCATGGACATACGTACTGAGTAGAAATGAGGAGCTCGGATTGGGTCAGGGAGAGCATTAGAAAAAACAGCTAATGCATGCTGGACTAAAT
Source organism: Ateles fusciceps (assembly GCA_036589455.1). Taxonomy (NCBI): domain Eukaryota; kingdom Metazoa; phylum Chordata; class Mammalia; order Primates; family Atelidae; genus Ateles; species Ateles fusciceps. The sequence goes on along the minus strand of JAZHEH010002507.1, from coordinate 17,875,089 downwards.
ACCTAGAAGATGGGTCGACAGGTACAGCAAACCACCATGGCACATGTTTACCTGTATAACAAACCTTCACATGTACCCCAGAACTTAAAATTTAAATTTAAATTAAAAAAAGAAATGAAATGAGAAGCTCATTTGGAACAGACAGAAATGCAGAGTCTAATCCTAGACACAGTCCACACATTGGTTTCTTGACCAAACGTTCTATTACTCTGCCATTTCTACCAACTGGTCAGGTGGAAACTTTATTAAGGCTGGAATTTGGCCCTCCCCAGTTGCACCATGAAGAGAAAATATTTAAAGAAAGGTGTTTTGCAACTCCTGTGTTTGGGATTAGTGATACAATCTGTAGTGCTACCACCACTTTCTAGATGCCAGCTCAATTACAACCATTTTGTATGTCAGGAGAGAGTAGCAGGTAGAGTGCATGTCTAATGAGACACTCAACAACACCATGCAAACTCTGGGATACATGCAAGTTAGTCTAAAACTTTACAATATAACTCATTACAAACAACTCGGCACCTTGACTGCTGAAAGCACAATTAATCCAGTCTTACTGCTGTATCACTTTTTACCACTTTACAATATTGGATTGCCATCTTCTCTTGTTAAGTTTGCACATGTTGGCATATTTGTAGATTAACAGGAATATACAAGCATCCAGACAAATAAAAAGAAACTATGATACAGAATGTTCCCATTCATGGTATTTAAAAAAAACACACAAATACATGATGAGTAAAAGGACACGTGAATAAACTTAATTTTTTAAATATGGAAAACTTCCATTCACAATCACAGAATATACATTTTATCTAGATGGGTTAAATGAAACCTAAGGCCCCTTGTAACTATAGCATTCTGTGATGCTTTGAATATGTTTTTATTGTATGTATTTGCTTGGATTTTTTTCTTGTCAAGGAAGGTAGCTCCAGCCTCCTTCTGGAATAGCTTTCCACCTACACATCTTCCTACTGCAATGACACAAGTTGAGCTGACTGTACAGAGATGTAACTTTAGGATCAAAAGAAAATGAAAAACATAATTCTACCCCAGTCCCTCATGCTATCACCACCAAGGTCCAGCTAGTGAACATTTCGTTTTATCAAAATACTAGAGCCTACACTAAAATGGCTCCTAACAGGGTAGGTGAAAAAAATTCTCCTTCTTTTGTACTTACTGAGGGTAGGAGGGAGAAAATTACAAGGAGAGCAGAAAGATTCTTTTATTTTACACATCTACCTGTGGAGTACAAATCCTTTGTTCCATAAAGAAACTCTATTTGTTCGGAATGTATATTTACCATTTCCTGCTAATGAAGTAAAAACTGATACCAGATAAATAGAAAAAATATTTTCATTTTCACTGAAAATTAATTCTAGGGCAAAAATGTAAGACAGTTTTTTTAAAACCTGTAACTCTGTTGATGAATTTCTGATTTCCTGCTTATGCATTTTACTCCCTAGAATTCTCGGGAGGAGGAGGGTCAGCTTATGATAACATAGCATACTTTTACATTCCGAGTAAAAGATTGCTAATTTCTATCTAGAAACCAAAGAAATCACATGTTTTCTTTCCCAAAAGAGAACGCTTTTTAAACAACAATAAAATAACAGCATAGAATATTACCTAATAAAACAGCAAGAGTTCAAAGAGCCCTGGGAAAAGCAGAGTTAAAGATGATCATTTAATCAACCTTAACTCACACTAGAATATTTAGCTATTGCATCATTTGCAGTACACAAGTCACACGCTGTCCTTAGTCCACTCTGTTGAGTAACAGACAATGCAATGCTTTAAATTTGATTTCCTAACATCCTGGAGGTCAATTTAAGACTTTACAATTCTAATACTTTTATCGTAAATGTATTAGAGATTTTTAAAACTGTCCCTGATATTATGGCTAACAGATATTGTTAACAAAGTACATTACAAGGTACTAATGAGATATAAAATGCAAAGTATGACCGTGTTCAGGTTTTAAATCTGAAGTGGGAAATTGTACACTTGAAAGGATCTTATGCCCCAGAAATTTCTTTGACTTTTAATTTCCAATATTTCCAATCTTCCTTAAATTTAGAACGAGCTAATGTATTTGAAAAGTAGTTTGTATAAGAGCCACTTTCAGTTTTCAATGAACTTAACTGCAGATTGTTAATAACTTCAAAAACCCAAACTGTAGAAGGCCTCATATGTGCCACCTTGATCACTTTTAAAGACATTTCCAATAATGTCTTTTGAGATGGGATCAGAAATGACTTTATTGCTCCCCCAAAGGCTTCGCTTGCAAGCTTATCACTCTTTTGATGGCAGCTCTGTGTGACTGAAAACTGTCACGGTCAAGGCAGACATGAAATAAGTGGACATTAGAATAACAAAACGACCAGAGTGTGCCTGGAATGCTCAACCCTGTGTAGCAACAAACGTTGATTTTGATTCTAACAATATTTCCAAACAATCCTTAAATCTGGCAGACAGAAAGAATACTAATCACCTAGATAAATGTGTTTCTTCTACATTCTGGAGGAGTGCCATAAGAATATATCAAGTTTAGTAAGCTTATGTGAGTGGCTCACTGTCCCACTTGGCATTACTTATTGAATTTCATATTATTTTATTAGGACGTTGATACAGACACTATGTAAAACTCTTCAATTAAGTTAATTCAATCTTGTCATCTCACATAATTACAAATATTACAGAGCCCAAACCAGATCAATGGCCAAGTGTACACCACAAGATTTAAACCAAAGAAATCCGGTTTGACATACATAAACCGTAAAATTCAAGTAGAAAGGGGAATCCCTTTACCTTGGCCTTGATTATCCAAATATGTTACCCACATAGATCAGATTCCCTTTGAGGTACGGGGCATAACCTACATGCAGGTGATGAACTACCAACCCTCTAAATATGCAAACTTCTTCCTTCAAGTATTTATTTTTAAAACAGTATCAAAGTTGGTAAGACACAGTTGAGCAGGGCATACAGAGGCAAGGCTGTTAAAATTTAAGGGCATTCAACACAAGTATCTAACTCACCAGGTATAAACCTGTTACCTGATTACCAATTCTTCAGGGAAAATCTATATACTCTCATAGTAAGTATTTCTTCCCCAACAAGACAAACAAACACTATAATGAACATACATTTTGACAATAAAGATTTTTGGTTAGAGTAAGTAGCTCAAACCTTCAAATCTAAGAATTGAATTTTTTAAAAAATTCAAACTTTGAAGTTTCTTCAGTCTGGGTACATGCAAAACTTTAGCAAGAACTATGACAAGTTATTTCAGTCATACAAATTATTTAATGAGCACCCATGCAGTCTATGCCAAACAAAAATGAAGAACACAGTGCAATGCCAATTTCTCTGATTAATGCATCCTTAGCTTACATTTCCATACAGTTTCTCTTAATTAAAGACAAACAGAAATTTCCTCTTACTAAACATTTTTAGGTTCAACTTTACTTTCTAGAGCTATTTCTAAAAGTGTGTATCATTTATTCTGCTGAGTAACTGAATTACCTCATATGATAAAGCTATTAATTATGTGGACTTGGTAACAAAGGAGGAACACTTGGCACAGGAACAGAGACTACAGAGTTTACTAGTGGGGTGGACTTTGGGGCTTGAGTAAGCCAGGTTTTGTAAGTATCACCAGGGGGAAAAATACCTACATAAAAGCTAAAATTACCAATTATACGTGCAAATAGTTAAGATTTCACAGAAAAAGATTAGCTAATAAAAAAGGTTTGAATACATTATTTCTTTCAAAGGGAGATCATAATTTATCATAAGAATTTTTTCTGTAAAAATTAGCCTGAATAATTTCCTGGCTGTATGATAGGAGGAAAAGACCTATAATACCTTTCATATTCTGTACATTTTTTCAAAGACTACTGAGATGTTTTCCTAGATCAAAGTGATTCTCCTCTGGTCTGGATGGCTACAGCAATTATTTTCTGGAATTATCTTTCTCACTTGCCCTCTGTTGCTACAACAGCACATTCTGGAGCCAGATGGACCTGGATTCAAAAGCTGCCTTAACCACCAGTGCCTATCTGTGAAACCCTGTGGCAAGGTGCTCTCCCTCCCAATATGAACTTTATTTAGGCTACTCTCCCTTAACTGTCCGGCCATATTGGCCTTCAGTCTCTGGAAAACACACACACACACACACACACACACACACACACACACACTCTCTCTCTCTCTCTCTCTCTCAGTCTCTCTCTCCCCCCCTCTCTCTACCCTGACCAAACTTTTTGCACTTTGCCTTCTCTTTACTCGGATGCTTAGTATGAATGCGGCCTCATCCTTCACATTCCCATCTAAAGCAGGTCCTCTCAGTTATTCTCTATCACCTTGTCTGTTTCCTTTAGAGATCTATCACATTAGAAATTATTTTGTTTACATACCCACAGACTGTTTCCCACACTCAAAGTGCACACTCCATGGGAGCAGGGCTGTCTCTGTGCTGCTCACTGCTGCATTCCCAGTATCTAGCACGCTACCTGCTATACAGTGGGCAGCCAACAACAGTTGGCTGAATAAATGAACCACCTAAAATAACACTGATTGAAAACATCATTACACATAGAATTATTTTCTCCATTCAGATTCCCAGAAGTAATCATGCTGATTCTGAATAAGAATTCTTTCCCTTTCTCTAGACAGACAATGTTTCTTTTTTATTTAACACGGAGTCTCGCTCTGTTGCCCAAGCTGGAGTGCAGTGGTGTGGTCTCAGCTCACTGCAACCTCTGCCTCCTGGGTTCAAGCGATTCTCCTGCCTCAGCCTCCCGAGTAGCTGGGATTATGCGTACCTGCTACCATATCTAGCTAATTTTTTGTATTTTTAGTAGAGACAGGGTTTCACCCCATGTTGGCCAGGCTGGTCTTGACCTCCTCACCTAACAATCTGCCCACCTTGGCCTTCCAAAATGCTGGGATTATAGACGTGAGCCACTGCGCCCAGCGAGCCAGACGATGCTTCATATTTTGTGCCCCACTGGAAGACACCTAATGAACTGGTGCCTACTTTTACCACAAGATTATAGAAAATTTGAGGCTACAGACTATTCATATGCTTTCATCACTAAGCTCAAAGCCTTGTACCCAGCAGGTACTCAATAAATATATTTGAGAGCTTTAATATTAAATAATAAACTGCAGTCTGTCAGGACACCGAATTACTAAGCGACCGTTATTAGTGAAATATACAATAACCTCGTAAAACACTCAAGATGTCTACCAAGTAATGTTAAGTAAAACACAAACTCAAATACATACTATATAGTTACAATATAAAAACTATGTCTATTCAGGAATCTACATTTTTTTCCCCTGTTCTTAGCATTATTGCAGACTTGACAATAAAAGATTAAGGTGGAGAGAAACCAGTTCCTAAATATAAGACCTTAAACTTTCAGGAGGAAAAAACTGGTATTAGGGACACCAAGTGAATCCTGTATCACAACCCAGTGATTCACTGGAAACATTCTTCTCTCTGGGGCTCATTCTTCCATCACTATGGAGGGATTTATATCCATAACCTCCATTAATATTAATGGAAGGTAGCCACATAATTTCACCAGAAGTCCACTAGAGAATCAGGACTATAAGAGAAAAAAGCTTTCATTTACTAAATTTATAAAGAATTCCTAGTGTAACACAAATAGCGGTGCCTCTGTTAACTGCCCTGATGGGTGCAATCATGCTGGAGAGGGTGAAATTGAACAATTAAACTAATTCTGCTATATCCACAGAAAATATAGTTCATAAAGCTACACGCCTCTAATACCTTCCACTCTCAACAAGAGACCATCCTTTGATTCCCTACTGTAATTTCAAAAGCAAATAGTATTCTAAAAGTATTTCTTGTCATAAAAAAGCATGCTTTAAAATGGAATGTTCGAACAAAATACACTCACACATGCAGAAAATAAGGAACTTACAAGCCAACACAAGGTCATTATTTAATTTTTAATTAGGTCTCACCTAACAATGGAAAACTAAGTCTTCCTTCATCCATTTAACAAAATGCTCATTTAGAATACTCCATGGCTTAGAAAGCTTCTGAACAGATGTCTAAAATGAGAATTCAAGACTCAGGAAAATATGAAACTCACTTTACTCTGTTCTCAAGTGATCTGATAAACAAACAGCCTCACCCACTGCAGTCATCGTTGATAATTTATTTCTAGAGTCTGATGACTATATTGCAATTCACTTTGCTGATGAAACATTCTTTATTTGGGTGGGATGCACACAGATACCAACTTAACGAATGTCATTCCCACAAGATAATAGACCATAGAGAAGATGCATGCCAGGCAGTACTGCATCAAAAAACCACTTTTCACCTATCAGAAGATGCCTTAACAACTGACAGTGTTTATCGAATGCACAAAACATTGTTCCTGCTAAGCACATTCCAGAGCCAACTCTCTTTCTTCATTAAGGTCATCTAAACTTTCTATGTCCATGTTTTCTGCATATTTGCACTAAAAATCCTTACACTTGCAATTATTTATAGCAGCACTGGACGTGGCAGCTATGTACTGTAAGTTATTTTTATTTTGTTAATTAACTTAGGGTTTCACTTTCACTGTAGACAGGGCTTCCTCAAATTCATGACAATTCTACTGATAACCGAGAATTCTCCTTCTCCAAGATTATTTTAGGGCCTCTAACTGGGGCTTTGCTTTTATACTATTTAACTTTGTTGTAGCTGAGGAGCCCTAAGATGACAAGAAATCAGCGTCATATTTAAACTCAGGGGAGGGAAAAAGGGGACTCCTCAAAACAAAGGAAAAAAACAGAAGACATGGCAGACACTCCTCAGATCACCATTGGAGGAAAGGCAGAATCTGGCTGCAAAGTGAAGGAAGAAAAAGAACAGGGAGAAGTGTGGTCTCCGCCACCTTTTTAGAGGTTCAAAAGGTTCATGCTTTAAATTCATCAAGGGAATGTGAGGTTTCAAATGTACACTTGAGCCAAACTTTATGCGAAGGGATAATATGTCAAAGGTACAATATGTGGACCTTTACCCTCTTTGGGGCAAGGGCAAGTGGACAAATGTCTTCAACTTGGCCCATGAAGTTGGGAAGTTTCTCATGGGCAGCCTTGCTCAACAGTCAGCAAGAGGTAAAGCATGGGTGCTGGCTGAATGAACAAGGACGGAAGTGAAACATTACACACTCTATGCATCTGTGCTCTGCCTCCACGTGCTGTGTCCAGAACACACACTGCATATGCCCATCTCCATGCTCTGTCCCTGCAAGTCCCTTGTCAACCTTCAAGGCTCTGCCTTAAGTCATCTCCTTCACAGAAGCCATCCTCATTCTCTCTAGCTCATAATCAACACTGTTCTCTCCCTGGCCAAGTGAATCCCTGGTAGTCTGTGTGTAAGACAGCACTTAATACATTTTGCCTCTTCCCCTATGAATCTAGGGGAATCTGGAAGGGAAGGCCAGCTTCCTGTTTTTCTCTGTATTTCTTCTACCAACCTGTACCATGTTACCTTACTTCCAGTAAGTTATTAATATATATTTGTGGCCGAGCGCAGTGGCTCACGCCCATAATCTCAGCACTTTGGGAGACACAGGCGGGTGGAACACGTGAGGTCAGGAGTTCGAGACCAGCCTGGTCAACATAGTGAAAACCCATCTCTACTGAAAACACAAAAAATTATCAGGGCATGGTGGCAGGTGCCTGTAATCCCAGCCACTCAGGAGGCTGAGGCAGGAGAATAGCTTGAAACCCAGAGGTGGAGGTTGCAGTGAGCGGAGATCCTGCCACTGTACTCCAGCTTGGGTGACAGAGTGAGACTCTGTCAAAAAAATTAATTAATTAAAAAAAATATATATATATACACACACACACATACACACATACACACACACACACACACATATATGTATATATATATTTGCTTAATGTTGAAATGATTACTTCTACCTATGCTAGTACATTCTTGCTTCCTGTCTGAATACTATATCCAGTTTTCTCCTTATTATATTAAAATACCTAAAATGTGGCATTTGAGATCATCTTTACTAGTGTGTTGAAGGCACTCAGATTACTTACTATGAACAAGGCAAATATAGAAAAGTGACAAGAAGATTGATAAAAGTCACCATGCATAACATGTCCAACCTTATCAACATAAGCCATTAAAAGATAAGAAGAAAAGTCCAGGACTTTCTCCTGAGTAAGTCTGACATGACCTCAGCTTCCAATGAAGATCAAATATTGACAATGAAACAGGCCACCCTCAAAAGAAAGAGAAACATGCTCCCTTAAAGCCAACTTTTTTAAAAAATACAAGAAAAAAATAATCTGGAAATAATTTTCCTTTGAAAGGAGAAAGAAAATGTTTTCTGCTTTTCGTTTTGAGACAGGATCTTGCTCTGTTGCCCAGGCTGGAGTGCAGTGGTACAATCGGGACTCAGTGCAGTCTCAATCTCCCTGGCTCAAGCGATCCTCCCACCTCAGTCTCCCGAGTAGCTAGGACTACAGGCACAGGACACCACACCTGGCTAATGTAAAAAAAAAAAAATGTTTAGAGATGGGGTCTTGCCATGTTGCCCAGGCTAAAATGTTCTTTTTTGTTTTTTTCCATACAGGTCTTCCTACATATATAGAATTCATTGCTATTTTAAGATAACAAAGAAGTAACATGTGTTTTATCATATAAGGATGTTTTTGAGGTTTCAAGTACTATTCAGAATCAGAAACCATGTATTTTTTAAAAGTGCTCTTGCCATTTTGTGTATTTTGTTTATGCTATTACTCAGGGCACAGGAAATAAAAACCACCATGATTTATAATTTTAAGCTGAGGCAAAGCTACTGCTCCACTATCTGTCCCTCTACTCTCGCTTTCAAGGCTCCCTGCATTTGGACCTCATGATTAATCCAGCCAAAACACCTCCTGAAGCATGTCATATCCCTGTTTAAAAAACCTGTATGATTCTTACTGCCTAAATCTTTACACTGGCATTCAATACCCTCCCCTATGTAAACCACTATTCTAACCAAAGTCACCAATCGACTTGCTCTGGGACAAATCATGCATACGTCTGTTCTGCAGCTGTGCTCACCCTTTCACCTGCTCTCCAGCTCTTCTCTCTCTCTCCCGTGGCTCTGCTCATTCTCTCATTTCTGAACAATTCTTCATCCACAACTCAAATCAGTTCTAACCAAGAAGCTTTCCAAATGGTCCCAATTCAGCATAAATTCTTTTCTAAATGTCTACGAAACATATTCCCTTTCTCTTTTTTTTTTTTTTTTGGAGATGGAATTTTACTCTTGTCCCCCAGAATGGAGTGCAATGGTACAATCTCAGCTCACTACAACCTCCGCCTCCCAGGATTCTCCTGCCTCAGCCTCCCGAGTCGCTGGGATTACAGGTGCCTGCCACCATGCCTGGCTTTTTTTTTTTTTTTTTTTTTTTGTATTTTTACTAGAGAAGGGGTTTTGCCATGTTGGCCAGGCTGGTCTCAAACTCCTGACCTCAGGCAATCCACCCGCCTTGGCCTCCCAAAATACTGGGATTACTGGCCTGAGTCACTGCGCCCAGCCTACCGAACATATTCTCATTTGGTATTTACATATCCCTAAGAAGTAAGTTTCATAAAGCACGTCTACATTGTATATCTAGGATGACATCCTCCACCAAATCTAGTACAACTGACACAAACCTGTGAATTAATAGATTTATCACAAAGACAGTAATTTATGAACCTTATAAATCAAATTAAAGAATATATTAAAAGTAAGACTGTAATAACTAAATTAGGATAAGCTATATATTATAAACAAAATATTTTCAAAAGATGTACAATTTTAAGGAGAAATTTTCATTCCAATCTTATTCCTGATCTTATCACATTTTTAGGGCTTATAAAACACTAGAAATACTATTATAAATTAAGCATGCTAATTTTAATTCCTCAATCCATAATCACTATAAAATTAACAATAAAAAATCCTAAATTCTGCTGGTGACATTATTGTCCATATGTGCATGACATAATTAATGCAAGTTCAACAGTAATAATCAACGCATATGAAATGAACGAATGTTAGATCTACAAAAGAAAGTGCAGCAGACTTTTGTGGGTTAGTATGAAAACTTCATTCATCCACTGTATGCAAACATGTCCCCTACTTTTAAATGAGTTTTAAAGAAGATAGTTTATTAAATCACCCCCTAGGAAGCTAATGGCAATTGGGTGGCCATTAAACAGTAAGTTTCTGACTACAGATGTGAGCTAGCACACATTTATAACATCTGGGTAAAAACTACCTTTAATATATCCTTAATCTTCAACAACAAAAAGACAATGACAAGATGCTGAAAACACCTGGACAATCTTGAGGGTCCTGTAATAGCCAAAAGAAACCTTTGAGCATTGATAAACTATAGGAGCACTTTAAAACTCTTACATGCACAAATGCACACACTTAATGTACATGCATGCGCACATATACACACTCACACATACACCATCATAACACCTAACAAGTCATGGATACTCTGTACTACTACATATAAATAATACTGTACCTTGACTTTAATTTCTTATCATTACTTTAGGAACCAAAGTGTTGTGTGTGTTCAATTTTAAAAGTATACTAAAAATGAAGGATTCTAAAATAAGAGAGAAATAAAATATTAAGCAAATTGAAAACATTTATTTTTAAAAGGACACAGCTCAACATACTAGAGACATACTTAAATTGCCAATTTTTAGCGCATAGTTTTTAAAAAAAAAATCTATTTTGGACAAATAGGATTAAGCTTCTTAGACAATTCTTTGTTGTTTTGACTTCAACAATTTATGCAAATGAGATGTTAATTAGTGTAATTGTAACTTAAATTATGCTTGTGTAAACCTCTCCATTGGTAGAAAAGTGTGGGAATCTACACAACTGGTATTTAAAGTAGCTGTACTAACTCACTTCTGAAAGCCCAGCATAGCAAGATCACTTTCATGTCTTTACAATTTGTTTTTATGAGGTGATAACATTTTTACAAATACCATCATTTTTGGTTTTTTATATTGTAAGTGACAGTCTGACATTTTACAACTGGCTTATTGAAAACAAGAATTGAGCACTCTAGCAGTAACGGACATTAACTGCTGAATAGAGATTCAGATGCTAATGAGGTGAGAGGGGCTCCAGAAAGTTTTGATAAATGCTACACACACTCTAACTAGCTGTGAATGTGGGTTGACAAAGAACATCTACACCAGGGTTCAATAAAATGTAACCCTTTAAATTAATCATACTGGCAGTATTTAATAGAATGCACAACAATCTCCTTTTCTGTTGGCTATAAAGCTGAAGAAATGCAAAGTCTTCACAAATGAATGTTCCCACATTCCCCCACTCCACATTGCTACTTTCATTTGAACGTCTACAGCTGTTTCAAAAGTACTTACTGTAAATAGCAAAGTATAAGCAGATTTCAGAGTCTGACTCTTTCACAACATGAGATATAATTTTTTCTTCATTTTTACACCTAGAGTCAAACAGAAAGTCCTAAGTAAGAAAAAACCCTGAAGAGCTGAGTGCTCAGTACAGAATAAGCGCACAGTAGGTTCTCAATAATGGCAGTTATTGTTATAGGAAAGATCTGGCAACTTATAAAAGAAAAACCATCTGCTCACACAGGAAAAAATAAGAAAATTCAGGAAGTAAAGCAAGCATTCAGTCTTCAAATCTACAAACTTAAAGTAGGCCTTTGTTCTTCAGGGACTGTGAGGAAAACTATTTTATAGCTTTTGTGAAGAATTCATCTTATATAGAAGGAAAGTAATTATGTCCTATTAAGTAAATCTATAATGAGTCTTAATTCTTACAAGTGTCAGAGAACCTCTACTTATTTTATTTAATTTTTGATGCTCATATTAATCAAACTCTTCTATTGATTGCAAACTTGTAGATTTCAACAGACTACAGTTCAAGAGATCACTCTTACATTTCTTAAGCAAATGCAGAACAAGAACATGTTATTTCTTCTTAAAGTGACAATCCCTAATATCCTTTTTGGTTTTTGCCAATTTTAATCTTGGCAGGAAGTGGAAATCTGTGCACTCAGCAACACTGCAAGCTTGCTGGCTGTCAAAATTATGTCTCAGCCAATGCCTGAGTGGTATTCTTGTCATTTCACCGTGGTAAGAAACTTATCAGTCTGACATATAAAGCCTCTAAAAGTAGTGATTTATGCCAAAATGTAGATACACTTACCCACCACCTAAATTTCATTTTTATAACTCCTGCAATTATTACAACTTCCTCTAATTATATATACAGATTGTAGGATGCTTTAAAAAATTCAGAGAATAATTATGACTCAAATAGCTTCAGATTAAAAGACAACTGAATTTTAAAAGTATACATTTTTCTATACTGATACGTGTTGCGTGTATGTGTGTATATATATATGTATATTTGTTCATATGCTTGCCTGCAGATTTTGCATATTTTTTAATCATTTTCTCTCAAATAATCTCCATGTGAACTATACATTTTTTAGCCAACAAATTAATCACTTCTCAATAGGCTGCATAAAAATGATACCTTTACCCCTTGACAAACACCGGTTACTCTTTGACTTTTTTAAGAGTAAAAACTCTCACTTAAAAAAAAAGTGAACAAGTAGACAAATGTGTGCTATGGTTTAGAAGTGGCCATTTAGCCAAATTGCATACCTGTGCTGTGTCAGCGCCAGGCAGAGTCATCTCATTCCACTGGTCTAATGGATGGCAATTGAATTTAATTAACAAAACTCCTTTGACTTAGTTTCAACTGTGCTGAATGTAATGGAATCCTCTTGCCCCCCTTTACCTCTCTCTCTTTTCACTCTCTCTCAACTAAAAACTGTCCTTAACTAACATCCACTTTAAGAATATTAAAGGCTATACATTATACTTAAAAGATACAATACAGTCATCCCCCTTCCCGTGACTTAAATTATATAACATAAAATAATTTAAAAGATACTTTGATAGTGATACACAGTATAGATTCAATTACCACAATGTCTCCATTAAAGGTACTTTTATAGTATGAATAAAATGCAAATCCTCTTTGTGGATCAATACCAGAACATAATTCTATTCTTCCTCCTAAAAAAAGGAAGTTAACTATTATAAATCATCTTCACATGAAAATGGTAAAAAGGTATTCCTTTAAAAATGTTCTGTTAATCTCAATATATTCAGGATGTTATTTTCCATGTTACATCCATTTTAAACTTGTGTGTTCTAGCACTATCTGATAAAACCGATAAACAGAAAACTTGTTTACCATTATTTTTCATATTTATTTAAATGCTTGACACTGAATTAAGAGACATTGCAATTAACCAAATAATCTTTTCTAAAAAAAATAAAGAACACACCCAAAAAAATGCTCATAAGAGATTCTGAGTAAATATTACTACTCTGCCTAACTTTTGCCTGGCTGGGCACTCTGAGACAAGTTCCTATGATTGATTATTGTGGTATCTCTGAATCTTTGACTTTGAACCATAACCTTTTTTGTGAACAATGACAGTTGGGACCTACCATTTGCCATCTGTAGAGATGGAGGGGGGGGAAAAGGACTTCTCGTACATTAATCACCCAATTAAGAACAGACTTAAACAAAACACTAAAGCATAATAAACCCCTGACTGCTTAATAGCTTTCTACTTTTAATAGTTGTCTTCCTGCAGTCTGCTCACAAGATTAGAAGAGTAATCTACTCAAGTCTTAACAAAAATTGCATGAGGAAAAAGGAAAAAGTAAACCCATCCAAACCACACATTTTAAATTGTAAAAAAAGTGCTACTTAAGGGTTCTAGAGCTCAAATCAAAATGTAAGAGGCTGATCCACACAAGAGAGTAACAAAAAATCTCATCAGTATAAAATACGGTACTTCTTTTCCCTGAAATATCTAAAATAATGAGTTCATACAAATGAGCCTTATATTTTGAAATTTTAGATGACTGCGTTCTTTAAAAACACTGTTTACCCATTAATTAATAGATACTATACCACCTGGCATAACATAATCTGTAAGGAGAATCTGAGATTTCAATTAATGGTAACATATACCAAACCATAAAATTTTTAAAAATAAGAGGAAAGTTAACAAAACTAGGTAGGGTCTTGTTCTTTCTCTGATTAAAATATGATCAGCAAAAGTAATATTTAAATATTAAGGCATTAACTGGGATTAAAAATAAATAGGAAATCAATTTAAAAAATCAAGAATAGGTTAATTTAACACCGAATTGCAGGTCTTAGTGCAGTGAGAAGGGTAAGGAAGATAAAAGCATAGATAATAGAAATGTACATCTTTCTCACTGTTTGCAATTGATATGATTATTGAAATAGTAAACAGAAAAGAATTTACCAACACATTATTGGCTAAAATATGTAAAAATGGCTGAATATAAAATCACTATACAAAAAGTAACTATTTCTATACTAGAAACTAGAGTTAGAAATATAATTTTAAAAACACAATTTACAAAAGCAGCTTCACAAAAGTGTTCAAAACCTGGTGAAAAGTAAAATTCAGTGTAACCAAAGAGACATACCATGTTCATAGATAGTAATATTTGATAGTGAAAAAAAGATGTCAATTTCCTTTATCTGTAGATTCAATATATTTCTAAACAAAGTCCCAACAGGATGTTTTACACAACTTGACAAAGTAATACCATAATATATTTGAAATAGTGAGGGGTCAAGAATAACTAAAAACATTTATTTTAAAAAGAGGTGTGGGCCAGGCGTGGTGGCTCACGCCTGAAATCCCAGCACTTTGGGAGGCCGAGGTGGTCAGATCACGAGGTCAAGAGATCAAGATCATCCTGGCCAAAATGGTGAAACCCAGTCTCTACTAAAAATACAAAAATTAGCTGGGTGTGGTGGCGCGCGCCTGTAGTCCCAGCTACATGGGAGGCTGAGGCAGGAGAATTGCTTGAACCCAGGAGGCAGACGTTCCAGTGAGCCGAGATCATGCCACTGCACTCCAGCCTGGTGCCTGGCGACAGAGCGAAGACTCTGTCTGAAAAAAAAAAGAGGTGTGAAATTTTGCTTTATCACATATCAAGACTCATTGTAAGGTCTTAGTAAGTGAAAAAATGTGGTGCTGGTATAGGGTAGACAAACTGACCAGTGTAACAGAGCAAAGAATCCAGAAACAGATGTACACAAATATAAAAAATAAATGACAGAGGTATCATTTTATATTATTTGAGGAATAGGAAAACTATTCAATAAATGATAAAGTGAAAACTGTTTATTCATACAGAATAAAATGAAATTGGATCCCTAACTCACACCATACACAAATTCCAGATAAAATATAAACCTAATGTGAGATGAACACTTAAAAGATGTACAAAAAATACTATGTATTTCTAAACTTGGAGTAAAAAAGGGTATCTTCAATAAGACAAAAAATAATGATAAAATAAAGACAATAAATTTTACTATATTAAAATTAAGAATTTTTGTTCATCAAAGATAACGTGAGGAAAATTTTAAAACAAGCCAGAAACTATGAAAAAATATTGGCAAACATACACTGGCAAGGAATTAGAATGCAGAATCTATAAAG
Source organism: Ateles fusciceps (assembly GCA_036589455.1). NCBI lineage: Eukaryota > Metazoa > Chordata > Mammalia > Primates > Atelidae > Ateles > Ateles fusciceps. The sequence goes on along the minus strand of JAZHEH010002507.1, from coordinate 17,859,453 downwards.
AACTCCTATAAACCAATAAGAAAACTATAAGCAATAAAATAGAAAAAAAATGAATAAATGACAAGAACATTTACTTCACAGAAGAGGAAAGGGGCTCATACATATAGAAAAAGATGTTTAATCTCATTAGTAATCAAATTATAAATGCAAATTATAACCACAATGAAATACTATTTTTTTAGCCTCAAGATTGGCAAAAAGTAAAAATCTGTCTGTGGCAAATTCTGGAGAGAAGGCAGATCAACAGAATTTTCTGTACACTGCTGCTGAGAGTGAACGTATAAACAGGCATAACTAGTTAGTAAGATAAAATATCACTATCTTTTGTTTAAAAAGACCTTAACATTTACATGCCCTGTGATTCAACAATTTAAGTCCTAGGCACATACCAGAAAGAAATTTTACACACATGCTCTAGAAGACATGTTACAGTTCATAGCACTTGCTATGAGCAAGAAACTGGAAACATTCTATAAATCCATCACATAATAGAATACTGTACAAGAAACAATAATAAATTACAGTATATACTACCTTATAAACATATTCTCAAGTGAACAAAAGCAATTTCCAGAAGTGTATGTGTATATGTATTTTTATAAATACACATATACATGTATATATATATATATTTTTTTTAAAACAAAGAAAAACAAGCAAAACCAAACAATATATTTAGTACTTACGTGTGATAAATCATTTATTTAAAGGAAGGGAATTATAAACACAAAATTCAGGATAATGGGAGAAATTTCAGGGTAATGGGAGAGGAAAAGAACACACAAGTAAATGAAAGGTATTGGGTGTTATCTTCTTTGGTGGGGTGGTAAGTCCACAGATCTTCAGTTCATACTATGTGTTGTAAGTTACATATTTATTTACATTAAAAATAAAGTGAAATAGCCGGGCGTGGTGGCTCACGCCTGTAATCCCAGCACTTTGGGAGGCTGAGGCGGGCAGATCACCTGAGGTCAGGAGTTCAAGACAAGCCTGACCAACATGGAGAAACCCCATTTCTACTAAAAATACAAAATTATCCAGGCATGGTGGCACAGGCCTGTAATCCCAGCTACTCGGGAGGCTGAGATAGAAGTGCTTGAACCCGGGAGGCAGAAGGAGTGGTGAGCCAAGATCACACCATTGCACTCCAGCCTGGGCAACAAGAGCAAAACTCCGTCTCAAAAATAAATAAATAAAAATAAGTAAATAAATAAATAAAGTGAAAATGAATAAGAAATTAAATCAGTAATGTTTCTTATAATAAAAAAAAAAATTCCACAATATTCTAAAGCTTTTTAGAAACAGGTTTAAAAAGTTTAAAAGAAATACATTTGGATTTCTATTTTGAATCATTTCACTAAAGTTATCTTTTTTCCCCAAGAAAATACAATAATAGTAAAATTTGGGGGGGAAATGCCATTCTTTTTTACTTGACTAATGTGAATAATCTGTAGTTAAAATCTAATCTCAGCTCTCCATGCAAACAGGGAGAGTGCAGTGAGGAGGCAGTAACTCCAGCATGGACAAACTCAAACAGCAGCTATCCATATGTCTGACTTAAAACGCATTATCTAGTCTTTTAATATTTCATTTTATGTCCTGTTTACGTCTGGTTTAAAATAAACTTCTATTCCTGAGAAGGGGCTAAGAAAGGATAATCCAGGTTTGCTGTAAATAGCTGTGATGTAATATATATGCTGTAAATATAAAGTGTTATATATCATACATATGATGAAATAAATACATATGAAGAAATATATATGAATTAAATAAGAGATAGATACATAAATAGATAGATGAGTGAGAGACGCACACAGAAATAGAGAAGAGAGAAGAGGATTTTTGTGGTTTGGCAGAAGAAGGGTGATAATGAGTTCAAAGCTTCCCCCTCCAGTGGTAATATTCAATATCTGGTTACAGAACTGAGATTCGACAAATAACCTCCAAAAAAGAATTTTTTTTTAATCAAGTGAACATGAGTGGCACGAGACAGTCAAGGATGAAATTTAACTGAATTAGGGAATTCTTTCACCACAACCCGAGTCAGAATTTCAGCACACCCACTGTTGTAGGTGCATAGATGCGCAATTCTTTTAAAAAAGTATCTTTCAAAATGCCTTCCTAGGTGTGCTAAGTCAAGAAATGGCAATAGCAATATCTATCCATCCATACTTTGCCATAGTAGAAATGATCATCTTCTCTCAGATATAAAAATATAGTCAGAGAATTAAGTAATAGTTAAATGAGTTAGAATTTCACGGATAAGCATTATGCTCCCTGATATAGTTAACCCTCTACCAATTAATCTCTCTCCAATATGTTCCCATCTAAACATGCACTCCTCATGACCTGAGATGTGTTGAACTAGGAACAGCAAACAAGAAAAAGATGGGCACCACAAGAAAGGCCATGAATTCACTTCTGCAGCGTCAACTACATGATTAAGTTTAAAATAACCAATTTTATCTAAGATGTGATAATTCTGCTAATTAAACATCTTGTTTACAGATCAGTAACACCCTAAGGAATAAAAAAGTTAAAGTTCTTCCTAATTCAAATTCTAAATATTAAACATATTTTAGCGTAATGTTAAGAAATGAAAAATGGAGATATTTACCTCCTCAATACTTACCTAGTTTTTGTTATTTAAAGATAATTTGAGTTACTGTACGGAAATCTACATCTAAATTGCATTTCTCCTTCATGAGGTTCTTAATACTTTATAAACGGCTAACCATACATTGACCTTGATCTGAATCTCACACTTCAGAAACACGGAATTGCAAGAAGATGTATAAGAAAACACACACAATCCCCTATTATTAAACAGTAATCATAGAATGACCCAATCCTTGGAAGCACAGTGGGAAAATTCTATGCCTTATACCACATTGGAGAGTGCACTAGTACACTATCTTTTCTGCAGCATTGAGACCTAATTCAAATGTGGTTTTTTTTTAAAATCCATTCTATTTTTCATTCCCCACTGCAATATTTTTGGTGATTGCTCACCAAAGATCAGAATTTGGTTTCTTTCAGCATTCTACGAAAGCACAAAAGAAGACAATTCTTCTCAGCTTCTTTAAAGCAATCAATTGTCGTATGATTTTGTAAGTTTTTGTTTCTCACTAATTTTAAGATCTTAGTTTTAAAAAAAAAGAAATATATATTCTGTCAAAATGTTTTCATTATCTCTTGCTGAAACCAGTAAAAGCTTTTAGATATGAAAACAGGGCCAGACAGGAACACTTTATGGGAAAGTCTGCAATGGAATGGTTTTGATAATGAACACACCTAGAGAAATAAAATCATGAATGCTGTATGTGTTGGGGGGGGGGAAGAAACTCTTATCTTCAGTTGGGTTCTGTTTCCCTTAGAGAGGCTTATGTTACCTACAATCAATAGGTCTCCAATTAAACAAAGAAGATTTACATATGCAGGTGCATTTTGGTCTAATGAAATTGGTCTAACGGTTTTAATGAGAGTAAAGCATTGGATAGGAAGGGAAACTTCTGACTTCAATATATATAACTGGCCTCAACACCTTAATTCTCATCTTTAACTTTTCTATTACTTCCTATGCCTCTCATAACTTAGGATTAAGTAACCATGCCAAAAACATCCTGTTAAGTGAGGACAGACACACAACGTACAAATGCTCAAGAGAGATAAAGACATGACTGACAGGCCCTTTCCCTGCAGAACAAGACAGTATGTGATTCAAAACCAACAAAAAATGTCAGTGTCCACTCTGAAGAGAATGGGTTCATTTTTAATCAAAATTGTGCTCTTTAAAAATGCAATGGCATTAAATTGAAATCCTGTATTTCCTCCCCTAGCAGGGTACCTAGCACATAGTAGGCACTTGATACATTATCGTTGGTATAAAGATTATTTCCTCACATATAAGCTAGGGCAGTTACTGTATTACTCCTCATCACCAAAGCATCTTTCCTAGATAAAAAATTCAAAAGTCAAGACCAGGATCTTAAAGGGGAAAACAAAGGGCCTAAGTGGTTTAGCATCATCAATTGTCTAACATCATCAGACCTTCATCTTCAGAATTATAATTACTTACAAGTCAATAACTCCTTTGGGTTAGTATGAAACTATGGATTTGGGTGAAGAAACAGAAATCAATTGACACGGTAGGGTAAGAAAGGAAAATCATTCCATAAAAAGATAGGCTTGAATTCAGTCCTAAGGTAAATAAATGCCCAAAAACTGTTTTGTATGTTACCTAGTTTTAAAATTCATATTATAAGCTTCTCAAGTTCCCATTTTGTTCAATCCAGATTTCCCAACTAGTCACCAGCTAAACAAAGATACTGAGTGCGTAGTTACGTGCCAGGTCCTACACACCCCTATGCGGGGTACAAAAACACTGAATACAACCCAGTCAGAAAGAAATCACAGCCCAACTTAGAAGACAGATGTAAACAAATAGTTTTATTGTGATAAAGGAAGTGCTAATGGCAAGTACTAATATACTGCTAATGGATGCTGTGGGCATGCAGGGAAGGAGTCCTTAGCCCAACCTTACGGGGAAAATAAAGCTTCCTTGAGGAAATGATGTTACAGCTGAGCCTTCAAGTATAAATAATGTTAGCCAAGTAAAGGTGGGTGAGGACATCTCAAGTAGAAGGAATACTACAAGGAATAAAACAAAAATCTGCATGCATATACCTGTACTACAATAGAACCTGTCTACACAGGCAGGAAGACAGGATGGTTCCGTATGTTCCATGCACGAACATTTTCCTAAGTATCTTTGCGTACGCTCCCACCAGTTTCAAGGTCAGTTGTGTTCACTGGTTAACTCAACCCCAAAAGGTAATTTATCCACTTTCATCAGGCCACATTTGTCTAAATACACTTACCCTTATTGAAATATAGTTCCTACTGTTTTGATTACAAATAAGAACATGCAGTAACACAAAGCATTGTTAAAGGGGTCTTGTCAGATGCACAAGTCATTCCACAACACTAAGTTTCCTAAGTCTTGAAACACCCTCTCAGACTTTAGCTTCCGCCTCTAAAAGCTCAAGGAATCAAAAATCTGAGGCTGATACGTTAGAATTTACTGAAACATCAGCCTAGTGGGAATATGCAATTGGGGATTAATTCCAAATTTAAAGACAAGCAATCGTTCTTCCAGATGTTGGACAGAGTTGGAGAATGAAAATACTCTGAAACAATTTCCTTCTAAAAAAAATGGATTAAAAAACAGAAAAAGATGTTAATGGCAATACTGCAGACTCGTAACTCTAACCTGGAAATAGATATTTAAGAATATATAGTATTACTGAAGGCTATTTATCATTAATGTGTTCAGTTTTATTCATATCATATGAAGAAAGGGAAAACTAAAGGAAACAGAATAAAGCTAGAACTTTAAAAATGCTATTCAAGATTACCAAAAATAAGATAGGGAAAGAGGAAAAGAAAGGATATGACTCTAAAGATTTAGTAGCAAAAACAGAGAAATCTTCAAACTTTTTAAGCTTTCATTAATTGGAAATAAGACACTCTGAAAGGAAATAACAAATATTGCTAAAATCATCAAGTAAATTGTGATATTTTTATACAGATGGGTTATTTAATATGAAGACAATGTGGTTTTCTCTTCTCTGGAGGAACTGAACTGCTAATAGCCCATGAACTATATCAAGTTTGCTTCATTTCTTTTACTGACTGTTAAACAAAGAAATCTGTCTTGAATTTCATGATGCCCTACATGTCACTGTGACTAATCCCCAACCATTTTTATTTACAGTGTTCAGAACAAGTTTCTATGACAATCCCATGCCATTTCTTAAATGTTACAAACACATTTTCTGCTTTTAAAAATAATTATGGAACAAATCATTTGTTCTGTGCTCCATACAAAGAAAAGCACACGTATTAATGGATGGAGAAACAGATTTCACTTTCAGATTAAACCACCACAGATGCAACAGAGAACAATAACAACAAATCCAATATACACTGGGCCACCCGATTTTTCTTGTTGTTATTTCATTTACCTGCCAAGCAATCGTTCTCCCATCTTTTGTATCACCATCCACACACACTGTCCCACTAATACGCTAACACACGCTCACACTCCTGAGACCCCTTACATGCTTTCTGTCTGAATGTAATACGTATCTGTTTCCTTTTAATAAGAGAGAGAGGGAAAAAAAGGCAAATCAGCTTCAGACTTCTGACAACTTAAAATCCACTTTAAGTTGAGTGTAAAGTCTTGTGACTGCTAACTTTTTTCCAAGAGAGAGTAAAATAGGGAATTTAGGTGGTGACACTACTGGGACTTGGCTATATTGCAGGAACTGCCAAATGAATTCACTACCGCCTGCTCTCCAAGGCCTTCCCTTCCTTTCTGTTTTCTACTCTCTCATTCTCCTGCTGTTTCATTTTCCTATAACAGTTTTCTATTTGAGCATTACTAGAAGGATGTCTTTAAAAAAAAACTGAACTTTTCTATCCACCACCAGCTTTCTTTAGAGAAAACATGTTACGGTGGCAAATTTACATTTACAAAAATCTTCCTGATATAAGAAAACAAAAAAAATTAACACAATAGAAATATAGTCAAATGATAGAATTCCTTGACATACACCAATTTTATGGTTAAAAACAAAAAAAAGCAATGTAAACAACTGGTTCTACAAATGTTTAAAACTTCACATAGGCCAGATTCAGCAGCTCACGCTTACAATCTCAGCACTTTGAGAGGCTGAGGAAGGAGGACTGGTAGCTAGGAGTTCAGTGACCAGCCTGGGCAGCAGAGAAAGACTCCGTCTCCACAAAATATTTTTTTTAAGTTAGCGCAGGGTGGTGGCATACACCTGTAGTGCCAGCTACTTAGGAGGCTGAAGTAGGAGGATTGCGTGAACCCAGAAGTTTGAGGCTGCCATGAGCTGTGACTGCACCACTACACTCCAGCCTAGGTAACAGAGCGAGACCCTGTCTCAAAATAATAATAATAATAATAATTTTTTTTTAAGTTTTAAAAACTTCATACAGGTTATTAGTTAAAAAAAAACCACCCTAATTTAAAAACATCAAAGGCTCTAAAATCTTGATTTCTGAGGAAATTATATCTGAGATGGTATTGACTTATCTCAAGGTATTTTCTTCAGTTTTGCATCTCTGGAATCTATCACAGTGCCTAAGAGTGCTCAAAACATGTCTGCTGAACTGAACTCGCAATCACATGGTGGAGCTTGTCAATAAAGGTAACCAAAACAGATCTCCTATGCCAACAACACCCGAAGAGCATCCGCCCTGATGGAAACAATAATAGTCTGCAACTGCTCTCCAACCCACACAAGGAGTTCCCATCACCATAGCTCCTGGGATGCATGGACTTAGAATCCTCCAATGTAAAATAAAGGTTTGGGCCTTAAGGTTTCCTTCAAGGTAGGAAGCTGAAACTAATACCAGAAGAGAAAAAGCTCGAATTTCTCACTACTTTTTCAACTACTTTCTAAACAGAGAAAACAATGGCTTTCAGCTTGATTATGATATTTTTATTCCATCCATAAATTCAGAGAATATTTTTTACTCCATCCATAAATTCAGAAGCACAGCTTCAAGTCTAACATACTGGGGAATATCTCAGAGATAAAAACAGGCCATAGAAGGGTCTGGCCTTGTTACTAATCCTAACCACTTCTGAACCATATAACCCTGGACAAAGTTACTCAACCTCTGGCTGTATCCTCACCGCTTTTACAAAGACAACCATAAAAGCTTCACTACTTAAAATTTGAAGTTTATATGAAGGGCTAGTTTAAAAATGTATAAGAAAAGATAATTTAAATATTGTAGTTTAAGAGCACAAGTCTGGGGTCTAAAGGAGTTGGCTTAAATGTTGGCTTTGCCACTTACTGTTGGTGTGGCCTCAAGTGAGATGCTCTCTAACGTCTATTTCCCAGATAACAGGAGTGAGCCACAACAAAGATCATCTACAATCTCTACTCCCCCCCCCCACCACCCAACATGAAAAATTCTCCAAAACTTGGAAAAGTCGAAAAGGACAAAAAAAAAAAAAGAGAAAGCCATGCAAACCCACAGAAACTCATATCCACAATTTAGAAAATCGAACAAAGCCAATCCTAAGAAATGATACTCAGATAGGCAACCTCCTTGAATTACCAAAAGTGTTTAAAGAGTTGGTAATCGAATGCTTTATTACAAAGCAAAATGAATGGTTAAAGCTGCTCTCTCCTGACCTTTGGACTGGGTGACTTGGTAGTAAAAAGCCCAAAAACATGAATCTGCTTCCTCTCCAATCTGTCTGTTTCCCCTCCCGTTCGGCTGTCTCAAAACATAGCTTCACTTATTCATCGTCCCCACCCCACTCCAGCACCTCCAAGATTCAACTGCACATAAAGTAAAAAGCTATGCATAATCAGTCTTTATACAGCCAAACTGAAAATGTCTTTCTTTGAAGAATTACAAAGCTTTCTGTCTGAAACCTCTGACCTTTCTAGAGAAATCAGAGTCACTGTAGTTTAAAAATGTAGGTGGTAAAAGTACAAAGGATTACATTTATTCATTTTGCATGTCTGTCATCTTTTCTGGGGCCAGGGGCAAATATCTTTGGAACAATTACTTCTTCAACCATAACATTTTGGACTCCAATATCCTCATTCTCCAAAGAACTGTACATGTATATATACAGTTACATATATATAGAACTGTATATATGTGCGTATATATATATATCTCCTATATACGTGTATATATAGATATATATTCTATATATATCTACACACACACACACACACACACACACATATATATATAGGATATATCCAATGAGATGGCACTTTTTAAATTTTTATTCTTATAGGATATATATATATAGCCTATATATTCTTATATTTTTATTCTTACTTCAGCTTACTGAAACTCTAAAATAGATTAATTCTAAAACCTTTTTTAAAGATAAGCGTTTTGTCTATATAGTATGTAAGCTAAAAAATCAATAAAAGTTCATTTAAATATTTTTTAAAAACTGTAGTTACTGATTGAATGTGGGGAGAGACTTCTAAAAGCATGTTAAAAAAAGAATTCTTAATAAAAGTCCTTGTCACATATTAAGAGACCATACAATAAAAGTATTGCAATGACTATCTTTCCCTGACAGGAATGCACAATAGTTATGCTGTTGAACAGCATCGTTACAAAGACTTCATTCTTAGAAGTTACTTGAAACTACTCTCCAAAAGAGAACCTCTACCATTTAAAAGAAGAGGCGGAGGAAAGCCAACTAAATGAATCTATCAGAAACTTTAGTAACTCAGTAATTTTTTTATACGGTGTGCATCCATCCAAAAATCTTCTCATAATCATACAAAGATGCAAACTTTCTTATGCAAATAAGCTTTGCCAAGTTCTTATCCAGAATCTTTGTTTCATTTCAAACGCTGGTAACCCGCTTATCGTTAGTTCTCAATTACCTAATGTTGATAATATGTTCTCAGGTACAGTTTTCCATCAGCAGCACTTTAATATGTAATATTATTTATGAATTACATTTAGCATAAAAGATATTTACAACTGTCACTGCTAATCTGCTATGATATCTGAGCCTGCACACAACTCTGTTTAATAGTATGCAACAGGGGTTTACATGCAGATACACAATATCTTAATTATTCATTCTATAGTGAGCTCTTTAAGCATCTCCATCCCTCATTCATTTGGAATGTTAAAAAATGCCACGAAGAAGGGCTTGATGTCATCTGAACACTGAAAGCCATCTGTCTATGGCCCTCCTTTGACTTTACTCCTTCTGCAGCCAACATTTTCACAAAAGTTGATGAGAATTTGTCAACCTAAGGACTTGTCATGTCAGCTCCTTTGAAAGGCAATGGAATATTTGAAAGTGACAATGATGGGATCCTGTATGTACAATATTCATTTTATGTAGGAGCTTAAAATTAAATAACTAATCCCTTTAAGACTAAACTACACAGAATTGTAAGTGCATCCAACAGAAGAAAAGGAGAGAGGCAAGCACATATCAACACAAAAGAGATGGTTCTGAATTTCTGATATTAAGTAATATGTATCTAATTTGAAAATTAAATGGAAATTGATAATGTAACACTACAGTTCCTATTACCCACTAACAAATACCTTTCCCTACTAAAAATTACTACTCAGATCAAGCTATATGACTCACCACAGATGTATCTTCTCCAACAGCATGAATGCAATGCGCTACCCAATCACTGGCTGGCAAAATTACAAAAGGAAATAAAACCAAACCATAGCAACAAAGACAACAGCCTGAAAATGGCAGCTGCTGCACAGACATTCAAATTTTTAAACAGTACAGTATTTTTAAAATTTTTAAATTTCACCTCACTTTTTTTTAACCTGTAGAGCACTGCAGCATTAGCCATTAAAATTTTTATATAAACACACATGCTCTGGGAATTGTCTGTGTCTGGAAACTCACAAGTTATGTGGGACCACCATAAGCACTTACCAGAGACACAAAAATACAGACAGTATAGAACTAGATATAGTTGACAATGGGATATGAGTCCTATTTTTCTAACCAATTTAATCACTTTTCTTCACATGCCTCAGAGCTCTCCTTTTCTAGCATAACTGATGCGACACAACCCTAACTTTAAGATTCCTTAATATTTCTTACAAAGAAAGTCATTTTTCTATTTTCTTTGCTGTAAGTTCAGTTCACCAGCTTATTTTTAAATTAAACCTTAGAAAAATTAATATGTATCATGAATTAAGATAGTATACATTATACTTATTGTCATCTTTTTCTATTTACAACTATAAAAATTATGTTGAGTGAGGCTTTGAGTTTTTGCACTGAAGTCATTAAGAACTAACCTTGTCTAAGTTTAAAGAGTTAAAAACAAAGCTCACAGCTTGGCGTGGTGGCTCCTGCCTATAATCCCAACACTTTGAGAGGCTAAGGCAGGTGGATCACCTGAGGTCGGAAGTTCAAGACCAGCTTGACCAACATGGAGACACCCATCTCTACTAAAAATACAAAATTAGCCGGGCATGGTGGCACATGCCTGTAATCCCAGCTACTCGGGAGGCTGAGGCAGGAGAATTGCTCGAACCCAGGAGGTGGAGGTTGCAGTGAGCTGAGATTGCGCCATTGCACCCCAGCCTGGGCAACAAGAGCAAAACTCCATTTCAAAAAAACAAAACCAAAACCAAAAAAAGAAAAAAAAGCTCATTAACATAAGGGCATGAAAATGAAACATGTCCATTTTTAATTTTTTTCCTATTTTAATTTTTTAATTTTAAACGAATAAAATTCCATTCTTTTCTTAAACATGAGTTTTGCTTTAAATAATTATGCACACAGCCATAACCAAAGGATTTTTTCAGAGCAAAGTGAATTCTACATTTTAAAATCTAATCATTAGGGGAAGTTATAAATATATATATATTTCTCTATATGTAAATATATATCTAAATATAAATATATATAATGTATAGGGGAAGTTACAACTATATATATGTCTTGTGCATAAAAAACTATGTACAAAAATCTACATAGTAAAAAGCTACATTCAATTTAGTTTTTAAAATAATGCTTAGTTTAATACACAAAGGTTTCCCAAAGCTTCCAGAACCAATTAATCTAACTTTGTCTTAACAACAAAAATCTTAAACCTGTGTCATAATGCTTCTATTCCCTGAACTTCAACATTATAAAAACAAGAAAGAACAAATTATTTCATATTTTGACACTAATACTGACAAGTATAACATCATTTTTCTATCAAATATGGCCTCATTCAGTGGCTAACATCTGAACTTGATAGTGAAATATCTCCATGGGAGGGGTTTGGATTTTTACTTTTTATTTTCCCTTTGATTCAAAACAGGTGTGTGATACCATTTAAATGCCATCCAACCCCAGACAATAAGATGCAAAAAAGAATATAAAATGGATTTGACTCTTTTAAGAGCATAAGATTTGAAATCACAAGACCTGGGTTTGAATCTTGCTCTGGACAAGTAACCTGGCCACTCCGAAGATTCCAAGCTCATCTGTTCAAATGAAGAGTGCATTACTAAGTCATAATATTGCTATGAAAGAAAGAGAGACAGCAAGCTACAAAATATGACTACGACAAACCTCACTACAGTGCCTGCTGCAGAGCAGACATTCAATAAAAGTTATTTCCCTTCCTTCCTTCCTTCCATCTCCTTTTCTATTCCCAACTGATCTAGGTCCAAAATATCTACCACTGGGAAAGCATTTGAAAGACATGAAAAGAAGTAAGTTTAAAGTCCTCAAAGAACATTACAGTTATTCCACTTCAATCTCTAGTTATTACAATTATTCTCATCATTTCTTGTTTTAGGGTTAGCAGCAGTCTAAAGAAAACCAATCTTTAGAATGCTGCTAACCCTAAAACAAGAAATGATTTGCCAAAATACATAAAACAAATGAACTTCTTTTTCTCAGTTTTATCTTGTTTAGCTTGTTTTACAAACAGAACAGCAACCAATATCTTCTGCTTCAGAGTGGCTGCAACTGTTGATTCATGAACTTATTTCTTCACTTCATAAGCCATGTTTATTTAACTAGAACATTAATGGGAGGACTAATTCCATTAGATAAAATATGCTTTACGCTATGGAATTATCACAACAGAACATGAGGAATTGTTTGCTAAGTAAAATCTAAGGAAAAAAGTCATTTCTAAGTCTAAGCAGCAACTAGAGAATTCTGTTAAGTTCAGGACACAAAAGTTTGGATCAATAATGACCGTTGCCTACTGGGAAAGCGCTAAAAACTTGACAGTATGCTTGAACTGCAACCTTAGAAAGCAAAACAGTAAAAATAAACAACTCCATGGCCCCTTTTCTGAACTTAAGTGTGCAATGATGCCTCTAAATGGACCCCTAAATTCTAAAAAGAATTCGTGCAAAACTTTTCTTTTCCCTAAAAACTTGAATAAAAACTCCCAAAGCCCTAAATAGTGTCTTAGTGTGAAAAAGCTATGCAAAAAAAAAAAAAAAAAAAAAAAAAAAAATTGTGGGAAGATGAATTATAAAATTCTCCACTTGATATCTCATTGCCCAAGATCACTTTACAGTCATTACATAAGCCAAAATACTTTTATAGTATCTCCATTTGTGATTAAGTTCAGGGTTTTATGTTTCTCTTAACAAAGCTTACCGGTTCATTCATTCTCTTCCTCCTCCACCTGACTTCTTCCTTCCCTTACTCAACCTCCACAGATTTACAATTTATAATATATTTAAAAGCAAGCTCTAACCCTTAAATAACCATGGGAAAATTATTACTAAAATGGTAATAAATCAGTGTTTACCTCATTCACTGAACTCAATCTGCATTTTACGTTTTTTCTTCTAATCCTCAAAATTGGCTTCAAAAATCTATATTGACATTTGTGAGCAATTAGAATTGTTGCTGCTTCTGTGCAAGATTTAAAACGCCGACAGACTGTTCTGTGTCCTCTGGAAGCAGCTTGAGGCCTTAACCAAGTGAAACACCCAGTCCTACTGCGTACAGCAGTGACCACAACAAAGGCTGTGGTTTCTCCCACACTAGCCTTAAATAGGTTTAAATTAATGCTATTCATCACTGGGTGGAAAAGAAGACAAGGAAAATCCAAGCCAGCAGCATTGGGAAATTTTCTTACCAACACACTCAACCGCTTAGCCATAAATGAACTGACTTTCATTCAAAGGTTTACTCCAGAACAACTATTTCTCCCTATTCCTGTACACTCTCTGCCTTTGAACTACCATTCTAGGTGAAGGATTCTGTGACTACATTCTAGGTAAAGGATATTGTTACTATCCTCAAGTTACACCGAAAACACTCAAGGATATAAAAGCCATATTTATCTCAAATTTGTTGATTGCTACTGCTATCTTTTTTGAAGAATTAAAAGATAAATTAAAATTTTCAAAAATATGTCAAGTATCAATAAATTACAATAAATCCATCAGCCACAAAACCCACCCTGAGTTTAGAGCTAGAGTTTGATAGGGTGATCCTTACTCTCCTAATTTTAAATATCACTGTATATTAGTCTTACTCCTTCTCTTTTCCAAGCATACTTTATTAATCATTACAAATCACAAGAATTAACTGCATAACTTTCTACCAGGGAGTTTAAGTTACTAAATAAGTTTAATTACAAAAATGTATAGTCCTAGACTTCAGTGTAAACACACATACACGTACCTGCTAACAGAATATATTAAATATATTTTAGATCTGCAATGTTGCCTCAAACTAATGTAGTAAATTACCTAAAAATTTAAGAAATTATCATAATTAATTTGGCATAAAATTATAAACTGTAACAATCTAATGTGATTTATTTTTTTAATTACAATAGTTATTCTATATGTACTGAAAACCTTATCTGTATAGTAAAACTGTATTTAAAATACTAGCATTTCAAAAAAGAAATCATTCCCATTGCTCAAACAGCACTGTGCAGCCTGGATGTGCACACACATGCACATGAAGCACACACACGCCCCTACACAGACACTCCTAATCTTACACCTGCTCTGAAGCAGTAGGAAGTGAATTCTCAATCTGTCAACATGACCATCTGGTCTATCTGCATATCACGGCTTTCTCTATTACTATATGAAGGAATGGCAATCACGAAGCCAAAATAAAACTAAAATGCACCTGAATGGGAGTAGCTCTCTTTTGGCTGAAATGGAGTAATATAAGGTATAGCAGAGCAAAACTAGCAAGAATCTAAATAATTTGAAATGAGCATTCATGTCAGCATAATTAAGTGAACAATATGGTACAGGTAATGTGGTAATCAGTAATACTGTTGAATAGGTTTATAGGACAGGTACGAGGCTTCCAAGACACTGAAACAGCTCCTTCAGTGACTGAAAGGATCTTTGCTATTCCTGATCCAAACAAAATTAAGTAAAGGTAACGGGGGTAGTAAAGAATCAGTCAGTAACTACTGTACTAAAAGATTACCGTGCAAATATGTTCTCCTTCTACCTTAAAACTAACAAGTACTCACCACACTGCTGCTATTAGGACAATAGCAACTTGTTTTGTCACTGGCTAATTAACAATTAAAGCAATTACCTGACAAATTGTGGTCACTTACTAGTCTTTCAAAGTGAATTTTAAGATTGCTAAAAATTCTACTAATCTTAGAAAATTCCTCATCTGCAGGAAGTGAAGATGGCTTACTGTGATTTAGCTTTTAGGTCTAATGTCACTTGAAAATTAGCAAAGGCCTTAGTTGAATTAAACATAAATTCATTTGTTTAATTTCAGTTTTTAAATGTCTCCACACAGCTGCCTCCGAGCTTTCATTCTACCTCATAGCAGGTAATATCAAATATAAATTGTGACACTGTCATTCTGTGGTCTAAATATAGCAACCTACCTCTATCCAAGAGATGAGTCCTTAAAAAGTATAACCTCTTACAAAATCTAACTACTTTGACTGAGAATCGTTCTAGAATCTGATTACATTACCAGAAGTTATACAGAAGCAGTTAAAAAAAAAAAAAAACAACTCTCCAGAAACTTCTCGGTTGAGTGCCTACTAATGAACAAAGGTTAACTTTATCTAAAAGGTCAAATGCCTGGTGGCTAAGGTTATGACCTTAACAACTTAAATTGTGACCTTGCCACGTGCCGGGTATATTGTAGATTCTGATACAGATCATCTGGTAAAGACTAGTCATAAATTAGCTTTACTGTTACACACCCACAAAGAAAACCATTTGCCACAATACCATAATATCTCCAAGTTGTCATATGATACAGGGGAAGGACCACTCAAATTGAGAACAAATTAAGGGCATAAAATGCTTTTCTTCTTTTAACAAGATGAAATTCTCAGGCTTATGAAATCACTCCAATTTCATTACACTTGTTACTGTTTATCAGCCACAGAATTCACACAGTTCTAATGGCACTGGATTTAGAGGAAAAAAACTGAAATGTAGTTTATGTATTATATTTTAGCACCTCAAGAAGTCTTAGAATAAACCACCTCTGCTCTAAAAAAAAAAAAGACTGATTCTGCATTTGCTTCTAGTGCTTACATGTATATTCTAAGATTTCAACTTCCTACCAAAGAAAGGTGGATGCATAAAGCAAGAATTATTACACACAAATTTTAGAAGGAAAAGAAGATCTAATTTCTGTGACTATCTAGGGAAAAAAAGGCACTCTAAAAAGGAAAAAAAATACAACATTTTAAAAGAAAGAGAGAGAAAAGACGTATTATAGGTGAAAAGGCCACAATGGTTTTGGCATGTATCTTGAAGCACGTTTCAGAGTCTCTGCCTCCTGCCAATACTGGCAAGTTCTCAAAACTTTTAAGGAGGTAAAAACATTGTTTAGTGTTTACAAATCTTCAGTATTATAACAGATGCTTGTCAAATCAGTTGTATGTAAGTTGACCGATCTACCTCATATTTGTATTGGCAGCTTCCCTTCCACAAATAACAGGTCTCTCAATCTCTGAAATCAAATATGAAATATTTTCAGACAAAAGACCCTTAATATTTTCTTTTACAATCTTCCTGTTGCGCGCACAGAGAAGCAGCCATTACTGCGGTTCCGTGGAAACCAATGGCCAAACATTTGGCTGGCATTCAGGCATAACAAGGGATTCTGGGATACATCAGGAAAACCAAACCGAAAGGTAGTCTGATCTATGCTGCTGTCAATAAATCTTTCATAAGCAATAAGGATGCTCACTCTCCTAAGTAACCTTCTAAATGTCATTTTACCAACACAACCCCTTCAGGCATTGCAACAACCAACAACTGTGTGAGCTCAAGGATTGGAAGCAACAGCACGGTAACAAACCAACGACGAAAAAGAATACATGTCATGGGAACAGCGAAGAGACTGCATTTCTTTAAATCCAGAGAAATGTTTAAGTCGAAAACTTAGAATGGACAGTGCTTACTCCAACAAAAACTTGACAGGTATTTCATTTTGATGTTATCTTATATGGAAGCACACATCATGATCTGCATCACCTGTTGGCACCTTCGAGTTTCAATGTTGGCCAATTATTCATGATAATTTATTTTCTATTTTTCTAAATATCTAAAAGGAAAAAACAAGATTTTAAAGAATGCTCCTTGAAAGCACCTGTAACACCCATACTTTTTTTGCGTCTTGCTGTACTTACATATGCAGACACATTTTTAAAAATTTTAACTTTGCTTTTTCAGTAGACAAATTAACAACAATGGGGTTAAGAGTGGGTTAAAAAGGGATACATATTCCTGTTTAGAGGTCACTTGAAAGGTGCTGACTTTTCATTCTTGCTACCCAGAATTGGCTAAAGCAAAAGGCAATTCTTATAATTAAGTATACATTTTCGAAAACCCAAATATTTGAAACACTTACAGCTCACATCCTCTAAAATACTCATCTATCCCCTGCCAACAGAATGCAAATGATGATGTGACATGCTTGCAAAGCTAATTTTCTCCAGTTTCTTATGTAAGGGCAGATGGGTAACAAAAGTTCTCTTTCTAAAACATATATTGAGAAAAATAATAGAGAACAGGCTATCATCTGACGCCTTTAAAAACTCACTAACAGTTTTAGAATTAAAAATGTTTTGAAGAAAAGTACAGTGTTTTTACAGGTAACATCTCTCCTTTGTAATAAATAAATAAATAAATATTTGAACCCCAGAACAACCTACTGATAGGATTCCACAACCTTCTTTCTTTCATCTGCCTCAAGTAACTGCCATGAAGGTAATCTAGCAAGACCGATATGTACATATATAAAGTCAACAAGTTACACAAGACCTGAGCGTTCACACAGCACAATGAGCCTTTTGTCTAAAACAAGACGAAAGGAACAAAGTAAAAATGCATTATTTTATCCAGTCCTCAATAGTTTTATCCTGCATGCTACTCTAAATACTGAAACATGCACAGGTAAGACATGCCTTGAAAAAAAAGAACAATTTAAAATTTTATAATAAATCAAAGCAACTCACTACATCAATTATCAATAGCAATTTTTCAGTGTGTTCGTGCATGATACAGGTTAATTATTTTAAATATTAACCTCTCCATCCAATTACTGAAAGAGCTGGTTTGTCTGTTTCCTTTAGCTATCTGAGACAACACTAAGAATTCCTAAATACAAAGCTACTAAGTCTGCGTATTAATGTGATTATTTTTCCTTCACAAATGATCAGCAATTTGATAGTAATCTTACCTCCAAGTTCTTAATTGGCAAGGGGTTCAAGACGCCTCAGTAGATAAAAACACTCCCAGCAGAAAAGCAACTAAAAGTATCGCCTCGATACCAAACTAAATGCTTTTAAACTAGATGATTTGCCAGTTAAAATATACTCTATATTAAAAGGGTTTTCACGAGGCTTCTCTCACCTCCTCATCAAAAAATGTGATTTAAACATATCACATATCTGATTACCAACGCCTCTGAAAACACTACTTACCAAAAGAGCTGAACAGAGTGAGAATTCGCTCAAAGCTATGCTTTTCCACCTGAATGAAGGTGGCACCTCAGACTTTGGTCTATCTTTGAAACCACACTGGCTTCATGTACATGGCCTGCAACTTGGGAGCTCAGGCAGGATCCAGCATAACGCGGTGGCCATCAGGACAGAGAAACACACAAGAAAGTGGAAGGAATTCTCACCATCGCACTTACCTGCTGCATGCACAAAGTATGCCAAATATAAATCGAGTTCCTTAACAGAAACCCCTATGTGATGGGGTTGGACACAGAGCCCTGGATTAGAGCATTGTGGGGACTTTACAAGGCGCTCGCCATCAGTACTTTCCAGCGGAATACCTTTAAACAAAATCACCATAACAAGGTCCAACCTCCAGACTTTATCTGCCTGGCGGAGGCAGTCAATTCTTCGCATCTTGCCTTTCTGGTCTGGGTTGGAAAGAACACAACATGGAGGTTTTTTCCCTGTAACTGTAAGAACAAAATCCTCTCGATATTCGGGCCGGATATCTTTCCGTAACTTTGCCAGAAGTCGAGATGCCCACTTCTGCTTGACCTCTGGTTTTTCACTTAGCAATTCGTCCTTCACGGCTCTCTCTTCTTCTTTGACATACGTTTTTCATGTTTTTTGAAGTATTTTCGTTTTCGGGCCTGCAGGTTGAACCATGTGTAGGCAAAGGCTCGGACATGGGGCAGAAGTGCTTCGATGAAAGGATGAAATTCATCCTAGGAAAATGAACAAAAACCAAAATATAAGTAGAATGAAAACAAAAGGAAACAACTTTGCTTCAGCGGGTCACCTTAAAAAAAAATTCCTCATTTCACTTGAAATTTGATTCGAGCATTCCATTACCAGAATCATACACAGAATCCTATGGGAAGTCTAGGAAGGTGGGAGAGAAAACTATCAGTATCATTTCTTCTGACTGGAAATTAAAAAAACTGCTAAAAATTAACAAACTGTTTTGATATGTTCACCAGGGTACACCAGCTGCTACTGTGGGGCCTAGCTCCTCACCCTTTAGATAGTAAGTGAAGTTTATCTAAATGCTTATAACAATGTATAATCTTAACCCTATTTCAAGGAAGGCATATCTAATTTTGTCCCATCCTTGACCTCACCACTTGTAGTAAAGCCAGGGCCCGGCCGCCAGATTGGCAAATCCTAAACATTTAGATGCCAGTCAATGTTTATGGAAGTCTAGGAGCAAAAATCATCTCTACAATCAATGAAAACAAAGGCTTTCCCTCTAAAAATATTGCATGTAGATTCTGATCTGTTTCTCATTCATTTTGCTAGTGTCTAAATCCCCCCTTTTAAATATTATTACATATCAATTTTTTAAAATCAAAAACTAGGAAAAATCTGGCAGGTTCATATATATATAAGAAGGGATAAATTTGATATTTATTAGGCTAAAATAAAAGATCTATGCCCAAGACATAATTGCTGATACTATGGGAATGAAACAAAAAGAGAGAAGAAAAAGGAAAAAAACAAAGAAAAGCATACATGCCAGATAGTAAATAAAATGTGTCACTGCGATAACACTGCTGCAATCGAATACATTTAATTTACTGATAAGATTGTGAAATGCTTTCAGTAATAACTAAAAAATAGATTATTTAATTTTTGCAAATAATATTTCAGAATTTTTCTCATAGGGAAACAGAGCCTGGTATTTTCAATATATACAAGATGCCAGGAAAACCCTCATACATGCCTCTTAAAATTGAAAAAAATTGAATTTCAAATATTTAAGTGTTTCTTCATGTTTTCTTATAATGTAGGATCCTTAAACATGACATTTTCTTAGGAAATATAAATATATTTTTTAAAAGATTAAACAGTAACCTCCACAAAGCTTTCAGAGTACCTGTAACTTTTGATTAACTAATCCACGCTGTTACATAACTTCTCTCTGCCACATAACCCCTCTCTCCAAAAGAGAGATTATCTTCAAATAAATAAAGATTAGAAACCAAAGAGAGACTGATGACTTTTTGCTAAAGGGTGTAGGACAAATATTATAAAATGCATTCTTTTTCAGTTTGTTCTAAGTAAATATATACTTTCAAGGCACAGGTAGCAGTAATGTCCAAAATATTATTATTAACGCAATAACTAAATTTTTAAATGTTCAAATGTGAACTGATAAGGTAAAATTGGTAAAATATTTAATAGTCATGTCATTTAAAAATTTTGCAAATTATAATCAATCATTTAAACATTATGTGACCGAGCTTTTAAAAGTATATATTAACATAATACGTAATAAATCACTTCAATAACTGACTTTTTTTTCTTCTCTGCACAAATTTCAGGCTCTATGTTTCCAGTTTAGCTTTAAAAACTGCTCTTTTTCAATAAAAGAATCCAAAAGAGAAGTAGTCAGCTTTCATAACACGTGTGCATTCTTTAGAGAGAGAATAGAAAAAAAATACAGGAATTATTATTCTTTGCCATAAATCATTAACATTTTTAAAATTTCTGATGTTTGAGAATATTTCTCATTCTCATACTTTAGGAGAAAGGAATGGGAGGCAAGTCACAGTTTATCTGCGAAGGTATATGCCAAACCGCAAAGGATCTAAACATTACTAAATTCTGAGCTCATCCTTGAAATGCTCTAAAATACATAAATTTTAGGTTTGAAACAGAACTTCACATTGACTGATTTTCTTATATATACAAGACATGCTAGGGACCAAGACTCTGTTGTATTATGCAAAGAACTCCTGGAGTCTACCTTCTACTACAAAGTGAGTTTTCACCAAAAGGAGGATTTCATTTTAAAGTTTCAGCCCCATTTTATAATGCAAGGGATAACTTAGCTCCAAACAATTCATATCTATGTTAAAACATTATCTTATTTAAAAGTTTGATTAATGATAATAAGCATTTAAAATAAACATTCTAATATGGCATTTCAAGTGTTCGAAGATACTCCTAATATGCTTTTCAAAAAAACTGCAAACTGCATGCATTCGGGTTCAACAGGATTCTGTTTACCTGCCAACCAAATGCCCATACATCTCATCATAAAAATGCTTGAACAAGAACTATGTCAACTAGTCATTAAGAATAACCTAAGTCCCCAATTTTGCATCAAAAGTATCTACAATGTATTACTCCCCCAAAGGTTAAGAATGCGCCAGTAAAAGTCCACAATATTTTGTATAACTTTACTCATATGCACAATTAAAGTATTAATTTTTTCTGATGTATCTTTCTCAAGTCATGACTTAAAATATTTTAGAATATCAAAAGTAAAGAATATCATTAGCTTGTAGGAAATGTCCAGGGTAGCATAAATGATTAGTTTTTTTTAAAAAAAGTAGTATGGCTTTATAATTCATGTTGCTGAACAGATCGCTACAAGCTACGTACTATTTCATAACATTCAAGAGAAAAAAAAAGAATATTTTACATATGTATTCAGTGAGAAAGTTATAGGCCACCAATAAAAACAAACCTGAAAACCTGTTTCAAAAGTGGTAGTACTTTGAATCAGCATCTTAAACATTGATCTGTTTGAAAGTGAGCCAAGTTTAAGAACCACTGAATGCTGATATTACTGGAAACCACTTTTTTTAAAGGTTCACCTACAAATTTCTGCTGGGTTATCATTACCTTGATTAAAATAAGATGTCTAGGTTTTCTTGGTAAAGTTTTTTTTTAATTGCCTACAAGTTAAATGGAGTTTTTTCTTTCATTTAGAGTAGTTTTGTCACTGTGCTTACTGGATTTTTTTAATGAGCAATAAACCACCAAAGTTTTTCTTCCTAAAACTGACTCTAAAGCATTATAAATATTCCAGCAAGTTAAATAAATTGTAAATTAATTTTTAAAAGAAGAGCCCATAAAATATGAACCCTCATTCACTATTTATTGTGCATTTTCTTTACAAATTGTTACACTAAATAAGCATTTCTCTTAGTGGTGTTTCCAGAAGAAGGCCTAGTGAACGCATGAATCAATCCTGTTAAATATGAAAGCGGAAAAAGAAAAAAAAGAAAAAAAGAAAGAAAAAAGAACTTTCTTAATGTGATAATAGCTCATGAACCAAGAGAAGCCAACTTTGCTAAATACCTGACTGTGCCCTGGGCCTGCATGGATATACAGGTGCCCTCATATGCACCATCCCCAAATATAAATTTATCTTTTCAGAGCTCAATTGAGAAGACACCAATGTATCTGTTAGGGTCCTTTCCCTCTATTGCAGCTCGCTGGTATTATCTACAAGTTCTGTGTGTTGCAAACTTCTGCCAGCGAGAACTTCAGCTTTCGAATCTCAGCATTTTCACTGTAGTCCGTAATTCATTCAAATTATCTTACACTTTGCATCTTATCCATATGCAATTGTGAACCTTGCCAGAAGTGGTTGGAAAAGTTTCATTCCATACTTTCACAAGTTACTAAAATAGGAACTCTGGAAGTTTGTTAGGGGGGGGGAAAAAAAAAAACAAAAAACTTTTACAGTAACTAAAAGTAACTGCTATCTATTATTAATGCTAGGCCTAAATTCCAAACCGGCCATTTCAACATAAAAGATGCATTTAAGAGTCATCTGAGATCAAATACTCGGTATTATTACTGTTAGATATTGCAATAAGAAGGGATGCCATAAATCCAGAATCTAGAGAGGAGAGTGAAAACTACTGATACTTTTTAGCCTTCCAGAAAGTATTCCGGTTAAACCGTTATCTCCTACTAAGTGAAGGCAAGAGAAGTGGTAGGTTTTTTAAGGGAGTGGTGAATAAACATTTTATGTGAAGCATATAACTTCATGTAGGTCATTAATGGTCAGATCGCAATGTACCAAAGCAGTATGAAAGCTTACGCTTTTCCAAAAAAAAAAAAAAAAAAGCGCAAAACCACTTTGACTTAATGCCTTTCAGTCAAGGAAAACAAATAATATATTCAAAGGGGACCAGATCTGAAGTCGCAAAGTAGCAATATTTTGCCTGGGGGTGGGTAGACAAGGGAGAGATGGACAGGAGGGCACGGAAAGGAGGGGCGGTGGGGCGCAAGAGCCCCACGCTCTGAGTTGAGTCGGAGGGGGAAAAGTTGCCCCAGTCCTGCGCTCGGAGCCGCCGGAGTCGCGCGGTGGTGGCGGCGGCGGCGGGAGGCAGCGGGGGGAGCCGCGTCCGGCCCGGGCCGCCGCTCCAGCTCGCGGTCGGGAGCCCAACTCCGCCCGGCGCTGCCCGGCCCGCAGCCCGCGGCCTCCGATTCTCGGCGCCCTGAGCAGCGTGGGCTCGTCCCGGCCCCGAAACTTTCACTCCGGGAGAGCGAGCGGGCCACCGGCGCGCGGCGAGGACGCAGGCTCCACCCGGCCAGCGCGGGGGAACGCGCGTCCACGCAGCCCCGCTCCGCCGAGGGCTCGCCGCCGCCTGCCCGCGTCGGAGGGGCGCTGTCCGGGCTGGGTCCGGGACGGCGGCCCGCGTCCTTCCCGCGGCCCGACCCCGAAGGCTGACAAACAATAAACAAAAGTAAGAGTTCGGGGAGGCGGCGGGGGCTGCGGCGGCGCGGGCTCCGGGGGAGCGGGCCGTGGGCGCAGGCACCCGAGGTCTCCCCCGCACCCGGGGACTGCGGCCGGCCGGAGCGTGCGGGGTGTGCGGTGGGCTCCATTGGCGGCCCCCTCCCCGGGCGCCGCGGAACTACAGGATCCCCCGGTCCTGGCAGTAGAAACGCTGAGCCAGATTTCAGCGTGTCATGGGCTGCAACCCCACCGAAACACGTGCGGGGCGTCCGAAAACACCGCCGTTCCGCAGTCCGTCGCCCCGATATTAATTAACGCATTAATAAGAGGGCGCCATTAGCCATGTGCCCACACAAATGGCCGTGCAAGAGGAAAGCACCCGCATGGAAACAAAGTTACTTTCTTAAAGCGGGACCCCCCCCCTCGCGGGCACACGCGCGCACACACACACAGAAACACGCGCAGACACAGGCACACACCGAGACGCACGCCCCGGGCCCGGCCGGCGCAGCGGCCCCGGTGCCCCCGCCCAGCCCCAGCCCTGCCCCTGGCGCCCCGGCCCCCCAGCCCTCCGCATCCACGCCGAGGCTTACCTGGGTGAGACAGAGCGGAGAATACATAACTGCCGGGCGCTGGGGTATGCGTGTGCGTCTGGGTGTGCGGTTTGGAGGTGTGCGTGAGTGTGGGTGAGAGAGGAGAAAGAGGGAGAGGAAGAGAGAGAGAGACAGAAGGGGGGAGAAAAAAAAATCAAGCCTGCTTCTTGCGTTCACATTTCCAACTCGGCTCAACTGCAGCCAGCCAGCGCTATTGCCGCTCCATGAGCTGAACTTTAACCCCGCCTGAGCTCCCTACACTCCACTATACATGCCTACTGTACGCGGGCGTTAAAGGCATAGCGCACCCTTTCCCCGCTCCCGCGCCGGCCCGGCCGGGTGCCCGCGAGCTGCCCGCGCGCCCGCCTCCGCCTCCGCTCTGCACCGCACCGCACAGCCGCCGCCCGCTCGCGCCGCCGCCGCGGGGGGGAGGGGGGCGTGGGGGAGGGGGCGGCTGCGGCGCCGCGCGGCCAGCCGGGTCCCGAGCCTCCGCGGCCGCTCGCGCTCGCTGCCTGGCTCGCTAGCTCCCCCGGCTCTCTCCCTGGCTCGCTCCTCGCTCGCTCGCTAGCTCTCCCGCTCGCTCTCCGGCCCCCCCCCCCCGCCCCCCTCCCCCGATCAGCGCATTACTGGGTAACGCAGTGAGGAGCAGTTACAGTCTGTACTCCCGGGCAGCTATAGGCTGCCACAGGATGTGCTTAAGCAAACAAAACTACTTTTCCTCGTCCCCATCCCCCCCACCCCCGCCCGCAGACCTCCGCGGACCTCGGTGGAGGACTTGGGCAACTTTGCCAGGTTGCCCCGCACCCCCCCCAGGCCACCGCGTGGGCACGTAGAGAACCGAGGAGGAGGCCGGGCGGCACATTTGCATGTATGCAAATTTCTTTGAAAAATCAGACCTCCTAGGTAACTTTTTTTTTCCCCCCACTGAAATGCGGTAAGGCTCAAAGCATTGTAATCTCTCCAGCGAAGCTTTCTGTGGGAATAGATTCGTCGGCAGAGGTAATTATGCACACAATCCTGCAAACTTTGTGCAGCTTCGGTCCTGTGGCATTCAGAATCAGGGGTGGTGAGGAATCAGTGCCCACAGAAGATTCACCGGATTTGGGGGGGCGGGGGTCTGGAGAAAGGAAGGCGGAGATTAATGAGCGTTCTCCCCTCCCAGGACTGTGAAACTAGTGAGTTTTAACACAGACGCCATAGAAAAAGTTCTATCACGTTCAGAAACAACAGTGGTTTAGCTGTGACATCTTTTTCTTTTTAGGAGAAAAAAAAATGTGAAAGGGATGTCCCCTTAGGGTAGGGAGATATTCTGATCCACAAACACGTGCCTAGAACTGGACATAGGCTGTCATTACCGTCCCAGTTTCTGGGACACCTCTGGAAGGGTGCCTTTTAAGAATCCCTTTTTTCCCTCCCCCCAGGTAATAGTTCTTAAAATGGAAAAGAGCTTCCTGCAATTATTTTAGGTTTGCTAAAGTATTGTTTTGGCAGAAAGGGGGGTGGTTTTTAGGGTTTGGCAAGTTGCCAATAAGCCTGCTTTTCCAGTTTTTTTTAACCTCATATTTTCTTTCTAGGCTCTCCTCTCTCTTGGAGGAATATATATATATATATACCTGCCTCTTCCAATCCCCCATCCCTTATTTTCCTTCTCTTTCCTCATGATGGTTTGCAAAATGCTGCATTTGACAACCCTTCTCAAAATTCCATAAGGAAAGAGGTGGGTATCATGCTGAAAGACACTGGCACACAGGGGAATCTGCTCTTCGGTGGAGGTGACATAGCCAGAGAATCTCTAAAGAGAGGAAATTCCTGTAGGAAAGCCCATTCCACAAGTGAGGGTGAGTGGTGTGTTAAGGCCACTTTCATTCAGACTTCTTTTTAAAGCAAGGGGCAGGAAATATTGTACTGGAGAAAGAGCAAAGGAGAACCTCTGAAATAGTTCTTCATCTGTCTAAAGCTATTTTATGCTTGTGCTTTAGTTACTTTATTGCCAAAATAATTCCCGAATGCTCAAGAACCATTCTCTCCCCCACCCTCCCTCCTGAACATCCTTGGAAATCTCTCAGGCTTATTTACTAAGGAGTGAGGAGAAATAATGATTTCAACCTTTAATGAGAAAGTCCATTTTCCCAAACTAACCCACTGCTTTTCTTTGGTTCCTCTCGGATTTCAGTAGAGGAGGAATCTCCTAAAAGCTAAGCTGAGTTACAGAGACAACATCCCTGGCCACAAGAACCTTTGCTGGGATCTATAACTTCAATGCGCTCCAAGTTTCCTCGACAGAAGTTTCTGGCTGACGGTCCCAACATGTAACTGAGGCACAGTGAGAAGTTATTGTTCGGAGGGTGTACTCGGGAAGCTCTCTTACAGAGCAGATCAAAATCTTTCTTTTGGTGTATTAAAAGATACACTTCACATCTGCCTCTTTTCAAAACGGCAAAGATTCTTACTTTGGAGTCTCAAGGGGAAAAAGATTTAAAAAAAAAAAGGACTGGCACGTCGCCTTGTTTTTTTTTTTTTTAATGGGGTGGGGGGAAGTAATTTAATGCTTATATTTCTACTTTAAAAACTTCTTTTGTTGTAGCAGTGGATGTGCCCGCGATTTCCAGCTTTCTGCGGTTAGCAATATTATCTTAAGTAACTTTTGGCGCCCTTCGTAAGACTTTTGGATATGGGACGATTGTTTGCGCCCTCTAGGCAAGGGCTGGATCCAAGTTCAGCACCAAAGCCCTTCACATCCGCTCCTGCTTTCTCTCCTATCTCCGCCAGCTCCCGCTCCCCTCCCCCGCAGAGGGAGAGGGGGAGGCGGGGGAAAACACTACAAAGCACAGTTCCATCTACAGCCTTTGGAAACAAGACTGAGAAAAATACAGTAGAAGAGTTACAGTTACAGAAAGGCTTCTGGTAACTTTCTCTCCAACAGGCATAAATTTAAACACACGCACAAAGAAACAGATGTTCCTCAAAGGGCAGACTGGGGGTAGAAAACATTTCCAACTCTCTCCCCCTCTTCCCAAGTTACAAAAGTAAATCCTTGTCCAGAGTTCACAAAGATACTAAAGCACTTGAGAGAGAGCAGGGATGGAGGAGGAGGGAGGAAAGGCTAGTAGAGAGAGCAGTGGAGGAAACGCAGGTGAAGTATGGAAACTAGTTCACTGCAATCATATAAATGACCCATTGTTAGGAAGGATAAACCCCTTATTGGAAATAACCACTCCAATCATTTATTTTGCAAGTGGTAGGAGGCTGCCTTGAAATGGGATTGTCTCTGCGCAAAGGAGGCTCCTGTCATGCTCTCTGCTATCCATATTCTTCCTGGCACAGAGCCCAGCCTTGCATTTACTGTGTTTTATTTGCAGAAACGTTACCTTGCCAGCTTTAGTGAAATCCTCTTAGATATATAAATTACGTCAATAAGGTTTCACTTATATGTACATCTCAAATAGCTCTCATTTTGGAGGTTACTTAATAGGGAGATCTTATTAATATGATTTAGATTTTAATACCCAAAGCAGTGAAGATAGGACTGGGTGGGATTCATAAGTGACAAGACCATAACTCTGTAGTTATTACCAAGACTAACTTTATTAACTGGCATTTTTCAACATTTTTTCTTCTCTGGTTTTTGACCTGGTGGTCACTTCTGTGCAGAATTTTTTACATGCATATAATCCTAAATTGAACCATGTTGCTGAAGTGAGTGTCCAAGTGAATTGTTACATCAAAGTTCCAAGCCAGATTTGACTGGAAGGCCTGAAGCCTTGGGAAATAGCTCGATGGGAATTTAATCCAAAGCAGGGAAAGAGCCCATATTATTTTCCATTCACTTCCCAACAGAATTAGGTGTCTACACTGCTCAGAAAGGAGGAGATGGAGATATTTTAGTCAGAGGCTGCCAGCTACTGTCTCCAAGACAAGCTACTGCAGTTGGTTTCCACTGGATTCCTATCAAGCACTTGTCCAAGAGGCCAGACTCCAGCTAACAGTTAGCAAGTCAGCGATCTTCCATACTCACACCCTCCATGGGGGTTGTTGTGGTAACAAGAAGAAATGTGAACTTGGCCAGTCTTAATGTCCTATTTCCTACTGACCATATACTTAAAAAGCAGAATTCAAGAACAGCCAAGAAAAAACACTCCCCCACTTTCTTTCAGTAATACAGCTGCTAGTCCACCTGTGAAACATTCTCTCCTTTGAAACTGTTGTTTAGAGTTCAAGAAGAGAGGTTTACCTATTAATTTCAAAGTACTTGAAATGCCAAAGCTCCTAAGATAATCAGTGAGAATTTTTGTAATGCTGAGTACGCCGCAATGTTACTTCCCAAAGCTCACTACAGTCCCACAATTCAAGCAAGATTTAAGCCACACATTTCTTAAAGTTGAACTTCACATTCCACAAGTTACCAGCTTCCCTGAGTTTAAAAATAATAGCTAATGCAAAGTTAATAACTAATGCAAAGTTATTTCTCTAGCAGAATGTTTGCTTTTCCAGAAGGCGAGGAAGAAGGCACACGATTCATGCAAAACTCCCCCATCAGCTTTTTTTTTCTTAAACGCGAAAACTCTTTCCTATTGTGCTTGCTAAATCCGGAAGCGCTTGTAGCTTTGACAGCTTGAACCACACCATCCCCTTCAGAGCTGCAGAGAACTTCAGATCTCCTCTGCCCCGCCCCCTCTGGCTATTGAGAACAATTGTACACCCAAGCTTTCTTATGATTGGATAAAGCTTATGTCAATCTCCTATGTTGTCCCATTGATTAGAGGATCAAATCGTCAATTATTCTCCGGGTCCAGACATTTCTTTTCGGGTTAGGTTGACTGCTGAGGCCAGACGTCTTTTACAGAACAGAGCACGTACAGGATTTCCCCCCACCCCTTTCTGGAACCGAGCAAGCGCTAGGAGGAAAAAAAATCTGTCAAGCTCAGCAATTTTTTCAAATCCCGAAAAAAAAAAAAAAGGAAAAAGAAAACCCGGTCTCTGATGCACATAGCAAAAACACCATCCACAAAGCTACATCTTTAAAACCAAACCATCACAATAGACATTTACCCAGCAATCACTTAAGTGCATATGCGAGCTAGAGAAATTTTAGTCTTAGCCATTAAACAAAATCATTGTACCATTATTGTTTATAAAACGCATATCATATAAATGCAAAATAGAAAGTTTAAGATGTACCACGTACCATTGCAATGTAAAAAGAGTACGTGAGAAACTTTAAAATGCGCAGACGAATTGCTTCATTTGTTGTCCCCTTTTTTTGCATTAAAAAAAATCTAAATAAACTTGGAACCGTTGAAAACCCGGAAGAGATTTTTTAAAAAGCTGTTGGCCAATTGCAGGCTTCTTGGAGAATTTTTTTTTTTTAACTCCAAATCAGAAGGCTTTTGCAATTGCAAGGCGCGCTCTCTCCCTCTCTCACTGTCTCTCTCGCTCGCTCGCTCGCTCTCACTCTCTCTTTTGAAAGCGATCCAACCCGGGCTGGCTGGTTCTCAGATTCTCTCTGGTTTTGCCTTGCGTGCTTTGGATTGTACGAGACTTTGCAGAAGTTGCAATCGATTCGGCAGTCCCTCTTTCCTCTCCCTACCCCCCTTGTTTATTTCCGCAATCGCTGCAATTTGCATAGTAACCATGCACGAGGCACCGGCGGCGGCCTGCGGAGGGGGCCTGGAGGGGGCAGGGAAAAGGCCTTGCCCCCTTCTCCCCCTCCTCCAGTCTCTCTCCCCGCCAGTCGTCTCCTCCCCTACGGCGCGTGGCCAATAGGAGCCCCTACTTTCGGCGCAAGCTCCGGTCTGGACACCGTTCTGAAGAAAAGCCCCTGTGTTACTAGGCCCGGCTCCCGGGATCGTGTTTTTGGCGCAGTGCAACTTCTCCTGCCTGCGGACCTCGCAGCCGGTACTGGGCAAACGTGAGGATAAAGTACCTTTGCCTGCGGTTGTGCGGGTTTTGCACGTTTTAATCAAGTCTGCACACCTGCTTTCTCGGTTTCTTTTTCCAGGGCCTCTCGTGAGTTATTAGGCTAGTTCATGATGGTTAGTGAGAGATTTAACCTTTATTTGCACTGGTGTAGATCAAGAGTTAAAGATCCTCTTTGGTGCATTAAATCAAGAGAGAGCAAAATGTCACAGGGAACTTGCAGTGAAATAAAGCTTCTACCCTAGGTTAGGAAAGAAAAAGACAGTGGCTCTATTCTCTGCAGATGACGGAACATAAAATTGTTAGGTGGGCTCCCTCAAGAATAAAGCTATTCTTTTAAGACAGGAGATACGGTGAAATTCTGATTTAATTGCCAAGCATCTAATTTGTCAATATCCTTACAAAACCTAGGTTCCACAAAATTAAAGGAGACCCCCTCCCCTTCCTACTCCCCTAAGAGCTCTAAGAGTTTTGACATTTAAAAGGGGGGGGGGTTTAAAAGATTTTTATTGGAACGTTAAGTCTTGCATCTCAGTGTCTCACCTTATTGCATTAACCCAGACTCTTTCTTTAAGACCATGTAGTCTGGATATTTCAATGTCAACGGTTTAGGTGTTTGTTTTAAACAACAGCATAGCCATTGGCGCAGAGCAAGGAAATACGACTCTGAAGGGAGGGAGTATCTCTTTAAATGGAAAGCACACAACCAAGCTATTGCGCTTTTTGTCCTTTTTGTCATTGTTTTTAAAAATGTGTTTGTTGGCCGGGTGCGGGGCTCATGCCTCTAATCCCAGCACTTTGGGAGGCCGAGGCGGGCAGATCACGAGGTCAGGAGATCGAGGCCATCCTGGCCAACATAGTGAAACCCCCTCTCTAACCAAAATACAAAAAGTAGCTGGGTGTGGTGGCGCATGCCTGTAATCCTAGCTACTCAGGAGGCTGAGGCAGAAGAATCGCTTGAACCCAGGAGGCCGAGGTTGCAGTGAGCCGAGATCACTCCACTGCACTCCAGCCTGGCGACAGAGCAAGACTCCATCTCAAAAGAAAACAAACAAACACAAATTGTGTTTGCTTTGAATCAGTTAAGTAGCATAGGACATTTTGCTGAATAACTTGGAGGAAAACGTGTGCTTACCTCACTTGATAAAAAGTATCCAATAAGAAGAGTAATAAATAGGAAGCAACCTGGCAGTTGTCTGATTTTAACTGTCCTTGGTGAAGGTACCTAGTTAATTAATAACAAGACCTTGCATAGTTAAATTGGAGGTTAGAGAAACCTCATTTTTTATGTTGAATCACATTTTTTGCTTTGGTCGTGCACTCTACAACTAGTTGACTGATGCAGCATTGCAAGAGCTACTGTACTGTGGCTGGTCTTGGCATTTGCTTTGCTGTTCTGGTCTGCCCCTCATAGATGCAGATACACCCTTGGAGGTAGCAAGCCTGTTGCATTTAATCCCAGCCGCCTCCACTGAGCGTCCGTTTCCACTTGGTGTACTACTCTCACCTAGAAATACACTTGATGGATGTAGTGGCTTCGGTTTGAACAAAAAGTAATTTTTTTAAGTAACCAAAAAAAAAAAAAAGTTTTAGGCCTAGTTTAGCTGGTACTAGGCTCTGTGGCCTTGAGATGATTACATAACACCTGTAAAACGACATCAACCTATTGTGAGAGTGGAAGGCTGTTTTGTCAAAAGGTAAAAACCTTTGAGATACACAAGAGATATCAACTTGTATTGCATTGCTCTGTAGATGCTACGGTCTGAAAAATCTCCAGTGCTAAGCAGGCCAGGCCTTGTAAGTAAGTGGTAACAGTGAATTTTGTGCACACTGTCTGTAGTGCATTACCTCAGTTTAATATGGTAGGTTGGCACCATTTCCAAAGTGACCTTTTCTATCTTCATCTAGTCAACAACAGCATAGCATTGGCTTTGGAGTCCAGCGTAGGTTTTACTGTTTATTCTACCATGTGTCTCTTTTTTTTCAGGCAAAACCTCTGCAATCTTTAGATTTCTGATCTGGAAAATGGGAGATAGATTATGTAAATTAACTAATACATTATGTGTGCTCAATATAGGTACATTGAAGATGCTAAGTGCCAGGGATACAACAAAGAATGAGACATTATCCCTGCCTCTAACAAGCTTTCAGTGCAGTGCGGGAGCTAAGAAACAAAGCTGACTCATAGCGTAGTGTGATAAGCGTTATGTCCAACGTAAGTATATATCACGGGCAGTGGTGATAGAATGATTCATTTTGTCTGGGTCATTAAGGCTTTAAAAAAATGACATTTGTGTTGGGACAGAAATATGCATTAGGTGGACAGGTGAAGGGCAGGGCATTCCTCTCCAGGAGAACACAGTGATGTCAGTGTATGCAATAGGCCAAAGAATGGGAATGTATTTGATTGTGACTAGTTGTCTAGTTAGGATTAGCTGGTATAGTCATGTGTCACTTCATGACAGGGATACATTCTGAGAAATATGTTGTTAGGCGATTTAGTCATTGTGAAAACATTGTAGACTATACATGCAGAAACCTGGATGGTATCACCTTGTACACACCTAGGCTATGTGCTATAGCCTATTGCTCCTAGGCTACAGCTCTGTACAGCACGTTACTCTAGTGAATGCTACAGGTAATGGTAACACAATGGTAAGCATTCTAATATCTAAACATAGAAAAGGTACAATAAAAATACAATATTATAGGCTGGATGTGGTGGCTCATGCCTGTAATCCCAGCACTTTTGGAGGCTAAGGCAGGTGGATCACAAGGTCAGGAGTTCGAGACCAGCCTGGCCAATATGGTGAAACCCCCCTTTACTAAAAATACAAAAATTAGTTGGGTGTGGTGGTGTGCGCCTGTAGTCCCAACTAGTCAGGAGGCTGAGGCAGAAGAATTGCTTGAACCTGGGAGGCAGAAGTTGCAGTGAGCCAAGATGTGCCACTGACTCTGGCTTGGGCGACAGAGCCAGTCTCCATTTCAAAAAAAAAAAAAAAAAAAATACAGCATTATAATCTTAGAGGACCACCATTGTATCTGCAGTCTATCATTAATCGAAACGTCCTTAGGCAGCCCTGGACTGTGTTACAGTAACCAGAGATGACCTTAGAAAGGCAGGCGGAGCCAAGGTGGTGGAGAGTGTTGTGAGCCCTTTGAACCTTCACTGGAGGGGCTGTATTTAACCAAGAGATATACAAAATAAGATTTGCAAATTAGAAATACCATTCTAGTAGTGGAGGCAAAGACAGTGGTTAGAAAGAAATGAGAGAAGATGTAGTCCTGAGCTATAGCACCACTGGAATGAATAAGAAAGAGGGAGAAAGAGAAGGAGGAGTAGAGGGTGAAAGAGAAGGAAGGAATCGAGGAAGACCCTCTCTTGATACTAGTTTTCAGGGACTTTGATCAATGGGCAATTTAGAAGTAAATTTTTCCCAGACTCTTCTCAAATCTAATAGCCAAAATATGTATAATAAGGTCTGTTAGTGAAATAGGCTGTACTTCCTCCACAAATTGCTGCTCTAATATCCTTAAGCCTAACAATATTAAATACCATTAAAATAACACCAGTAAGGCCAGGCACAGTGGCTCATGCCTGTAATCCCAGCACTTTGGGAGGCCAAGGCGGGCGGATCATGAGGTCAGGAGTTCAAGACCAACCTGGCCAACATGGTGAAACCCTGTCTCTACTAAAAATACAAATAGTAGCTGGGCATGATGGCATATTCCTATAATCCCAGCTACTTGGGAGGTTGAGGCAGGAGAATTGCTTGAACCAGGACCCAGGAGGCGGAGGTTGCAGTGAGCCGAAATCATGTCACTACACTCCAGCCTGGGTGACAGAGCAAGACTCCATCTAAAAATAATAAAATAATACCAATAATAGTAGTTCAAATGGCTTAAATGTTTACACTATATCAATTCTTCCCACCTTTGTGAATTTGTATTCCAGTAACCTTGGGTCCACCGTGCTACTGGAAATCAGGTGCAAATCTAATAGAGTGAATTTGGGTTGCTAACCCCACTGAGAGCCTCCTGTTTCTGTGTAGGTTGGCATTATGCATTGAAATAGTAGCCTCTTCCAGGAATTTTGCTTGTTGACCCAAATAAAAACTTAATCCTCTTGCAAGACATTGATATGGAAACTAGAACACTGGAGTTTCACAGAATAGAAACATAATTCAAAATTGCAATATTTTTCTAATAATCAACTTGGTTTTTTTTTTTATTTTTTTTATTTTTTAAGACGGGGTTTCACCATGTTGGTCAGGCTGGTCTTGAACTCCCAACCTCAGGTGATCTGCCCGCCTTGGCCTCCAAAGTGCTTAGATTACAGGCGTGAGCCACCACGCCCGGCCTCAACTTAGGTTTTAATTTGTGAACTAAGTTGAATGTTGACACACAGAGATGTATTTCACATTTTCTTGATTTGCTTGTATAAATCCTAGATCATCCAAATTACTTTTTAGACAAAGTAATCAACACAGGCATTCAGAGGACACACATTGCATATAAATGATAAACACTGCAAGTGAAATTAATCTAGGAACTGATGAGGTTCCCAAATAAGCAAGTTATCTTTCATAGGCCTTCCACACAGGTTATCACCTTTAACCTTCCTGCTGCCTAGGTGGCTTAGACATTGTCATTCCCATCACAAAAATGAGGAAACTAAGGCTCAGGAAACTATGGGGAGTGTGTTACTCAAAGTCATTCACTTAGTGAGTAGTTAAATAGAATATGTAATTCATCTAGTATTGCTCCCCAAAGCTCCAGCCATGATACCTGCCTTAGGAAAGAGTTCAGGCTTCAATTTTTTTAAGTACAGTGTTGATGGTTAGCTGACTCTAATCATAATCAAAGGTAAGCATATGATCCCGTCCTTCTTATCTTGGACATACCACAATAAACTGTAGAAGATCAAAAATGATGTCCAACTGAGCTGCTGGGGTGACCAGCAGAAAAAAATCTGCTAAAGTAAAGGTCGCAGCTGAGTGTGGTGGCTGCTCCTGTAATCCCAGCCCTTTGGGAGGCCAAGGATCACTTGAGGTCAGGAGTTCAAGACCAGCCTGGCCAACATGGCAAAACCCCGTCTCTACTAAAAATACAAAAATTAGCTGGGTGTGGTGGCATGCACCTGTAATCCCAGCTATTCAGGAGGCTTAGGCACAAGAATTGCTTGAAGCCTGGAAGCAGAGGTTGTAGTGAGCTGAGATCATGCCATTGCACTCCAGCCTGGGCAACAGAGCGAGACTCTGTCTCATAAATAAATAAATAAATAAATAACTAGTGAGCTGAGATTTCGCCACTGCACTCCAGCTTGGGTGACAGAGTGGGACTCTGTCTCAAAAATAAATAAATAAATAAAATAAAGTAAAGGTAGCAAATTATGAGTTTACAATTCACAGAAGCAGAGAGCTGAAAGGGAACTCAGAAGTCTCCAGCCACCACATTTTACAGATGATAAAACTGAAAGTAGTGCAGTAAAGTAGCAAGCTCATGACCACACAGTTGGTAAAGAATTAACCCCAGTCCAGTGCCAGTTTTATTACATCATGCAAAGGATATTCTGCAGGAATGGGAAAGGAGCGACTAACTATCTCTGGCATCAAACTAGAAAAGAAGTCTGAGAAAGCGAAGAAATACTGCTGGTGAATCTGATAGGAGAAAGAAAATGGTTCATTGTCTGAACTGAAAGAGTGGCTATAAAATCCAGGCTAGCACTTAAAGATTTACCCAAACATGTTTAGACAGGCAAAGGATAATTTTCAGGAAAAACAAATCAGGCAGGAGCGAGGGAAACAGTCTAGAACTATAACATAGAGAGTAGTGACTTGAATTTTATTTATTGATTGATTGATTGACAGGATCTCTCTCTGTCACCCAGGCTGAAGGGTGGTGGCACCAACATGGCTCCCTATAGGCTCACCCTCCCTGACTCAAGCAATCCTCCCTCCTTAGCTTCCCCAGGAACTGGGACTACAGGCACGCGGCACCACACCTGGCTACTTTTGGTGTTTTTTGTAAAGTCAGGGTTTCACTATGTTGCCCAGGCTGGTCTTGAACTCCTGGGCTCAAGCAGTCTTCCTGCCTCAGCCTCCCAAAGTGCTGGGATTGAAGGCATGACCCTCTGGTGCCGGGCTGTGAATTGAATTTTTGAGCTGTGGGGTTAACATGGTTTCCTATTCTTTACTCTTGGTGACCTTGGGACAGTTTAATTTCTCTGACATCCCACACATCCCCTGCCCACTGTAAAATGTAAATATTGTCAGCCCTGCTTACTTCATGTGGTTTGGCAAGGATTCAATAAAATCATGACTGTAAAACTGTTCAAAATATGTAAGTTTCTATTCCCTCAATGCCTGCACCCCCCAACAGTTGTTAATAGAGGACTCTATAGGACAACGAATGTGAATTTTTAGCTAGTCATATTTATCCTGCCTGTATTTTACAGGTTTTGAAGTAAAGGTATGTACACATATATACATAAAGTCTATCAAGATAAAAATGAGGTGAAATTGAGAGCAAGATTCAAAACATATGCAATAAGATTCTATTTACTTTGCTAGCATTGGCTTAAAATTTTGACTTTGAGTTTCCTAATAATTTAAAGAGGTAAATTAAACTTATGAAATACACAATGTCCATATGATTATAAAATTCAAGGCTAGGGAAGGTGACTCACTATAATCACAACATTTTGAGAGGCTGAGGTGAGAGGATCACTTGAACCCAAGAATTTGAGACCAGCCTGGTCAACGAGGGGGAAACCTTGTCTCTGTGAAAAATACAAAATATTAGCCAGGCATGGTGGCATGTGTTTGTAGTCACAGCTATCTGGGAAGCTGAGGTGGGAAGAAACACCTGAACCCAGGAAGTCAAGGCTGCAATGAGCAGTGATTGCACCACTGCTCTCCAGCCTGGGTGACAGAGCAAGACCTTGTCTTGAAAATAAATGAATAAATTAGCTCATGGTTGCTCGTGCCTGTGGTCCTAGCTACAAGGAAGGCTGAGCATGAGCCCAGGAGGTACAGGGTGAAGTGAGCCACGATTCTGTCGCTGCATACCAGCCTGGGTGAGAGAGCAAAAAACCTGTCTAGAAAAAAAACCCCACAAAATTCAAGAAGGGATATTTGAAAGCAACAGAGATGTTCTGAGATCTAAAAAATTTGACATGTAACCTCCCACTAGTACCTTCACTACTGCCACACAGACCTGGGTCGTCATGAAGAGAACAGTCTTGACTGTGATGCACTAACCATGTACTCCAACCCTGGATGAGAGTCCAGTCAATATAAGGACAGAGGAAGTGGGAAGCATGAGAATCTCAAATGACTATTTTAGGAACTCCTCAGATGTAGCTTAAGTGCCATGGGCTAGTGGTACTGGTGTTCCCACTACGCTGCATCAGAATTTACCTAGTTGTCAAACGAGATCAGTCAACATCGGAAAGGCCTAGAATTCAGCAACAAAGAAAGAACAGAACTAGTTGGCATTGACCCCCTCTGCCCTATGATTTTTCATACTTACTCTAATATTCCTAAGATCACATTACACCTCCCAAAAATAGTACAGGGAGGAAGGAAGCAGAAACTGGACAATCCAGTTGGTGTGGATGCTATGGCTTCAGACTCTTTTCCAGTCGCTTTCCTTTGGCTCTCCAGCCTGTCCTGACGTCTTTCTTGCATAAGGTGACTCAAAATGGGGTCAGCAAAGGGAGCTCTAACAAAAGAAGTTGTAGAATTGGGCTGTTGCTGTTTGACACAAATAATGTAAGTGGGTGTCTTGCCTCAAAGCTCAGTTAATAGCCTAAGAACCAGGATTTCAGGGCAACTAAAATCATTACAGAAAAAAGCCATTGTGGGTCAGAATAGGAGATAAGGCAGAGTCTGACACTGTACTGGCAGAAAATGACAATCTGTGTGTGTGTGTGTGTGTGTGTGTGTGTGTGTGTGTGTGAGAGAGAGAGAGAGAGAGAGAGAGAGAGAGAGAGAGAGAGAATATATATAATATAACATTTACCATTTTTACTTTTTTAAATGTGAGATGGGTTCTCTGTTGTCCAGGTTGGAGTGCAGTGGTTCAATCATAGCTCATTATAACCTCAAACTCCTGGGTTACAGTGATCCTCCTCCCTTAGCCTCCCACATTTTAAATATTTTTAAATGTACAGTTGAATGGCATTAAGTAGATTCACAAAGTTGTGCAACCATCACCACCATCCATCCCCAGAACTTTTTCATCTTCCCAGGCTGACTCTGTATCCATTAAATAACTCCTCATTTCCTGCTTCTCTCAGCACCTGGCAATCACCTCTCTACTTTCTGTCTCTATGAATTTGATAACTTTAGGTACCTCAGTATTTTTCCTCCTGTGACTGGCTCATTTCACTTAGCATTATGTCTTCAGGGTTCATACATGTTATAGCTGATGCCAGAATTTCTTCCTTTTTAAGGCAGAATAATGTTTCATTGAATGAACATAGATATGCACATATATACATACATATATGTGTATATATATGTTACAGTAAGCTATGTTTATATATATATATATATATATATATATATATATGAAACATTTTGGCTGGATGCAGTGGCTCACGCCTGTAATTCCAACACTTTGGGAGGCTGAGGTGGGTGGATCAATTGAGATCAGAAGTTCGACACCAGCCTGGCCAACACGGCGAAACCTCGTCTGTACTAAAAATACAAAAATTAGCCTGGCGTGGTGATGTGCACCTGTAGTCCCGGTTACTCAGGAGGCTGAAGCAGTAGAATCAGTGGAACCTGGGAGGCAGAGGTTGCAGTGAACCGAGATCATGCCATTGTACTCCAGCCTGGGTGACAGAGCAAGACTCCATCTAAAAAATACAAAACACCACATTTTGCTTCCAAACCTTTTTGGCTGTTGTGAATAATGCTGCTATGAATATGGGTGTATAACTATCTCTGAGACCCTGCTTTCAATGATTTTGTGTGTCTATATACCCAGAAGTGGAATTGTTAGATCATGTGGCTATTTTTAAGTTTTTAAGAAGGAAACAGCAGTCTTAATTTATTATTGGAGAAAAATAATGAACAAATTCTTTAATGACTTGTTGCATTTACGGCGTTTATTTCATGAGCATCAAGAGGCTCAGATTCTAGTCCCCATAACTCCCATTAGCTGTGTGGTCTTCAGAAGTCACTTGAGGCTTGGCATGGTGGCTCATGCCTGTAATCCCAGCATTTTGGGAAGCCGAGGTGGGTGGATTGCTTGAGCTCAGGAGTTTGAGACCAGCTTGGGAAACATAGCAAAACCCCCTCTCTATTAAAAAAAAAAAAATTAGCTGGGAGTGGTGGAGTGTGCCTGTAGTCCCAGCTACTTGGGGGCTGAGGTGGAAGGATTACTCCAGTCTGGAAGGCAGTGAGCTGTGATCTCACCACTGCATTCCAGCCTGGGGTGACAGAATGGGACCCATCTCAAAAAAAAAAAGTCATTCAAATTGTTAGTACCACTCTGAGTTTCCTCATCTGAAAAATATATTTGAACTAATAGATACCCAAAGTCTTTAGAAATTCCATAGGTCTATAGTTCTGCATAATAGAACAATATGGTATATGGGTTCATCCATTCATTTCTTCATTCATTTCAGGTATACTTTATGAATGCTGGAGCAGGTTTTTTTCCTTAGCAATAACAAAGAGTTACCCAGGGACTATGGGAACTGGGAGGAGGAAGGCTGGAGTGACAGTGGAAAGAAGAAATAAACTGGGCTGAAAACTAATGGGAGAGGAGGTATCAAGATGAGGCTGACAGGCAATTATAAGTCAGGACATTTGGCCATAGTGATCAACTTTCAAAGCTATAGACTGTATCCTGACAGCAATGGAGAGTCATTGAAAGGTTTAAAGAAGGCGGTAGTAAGATGAGTTTTTGTTTAGAAAAATCACTGTGACAGCAGTGTAAAGATTGGATTGCAGGGTTTCAGAAACAAGCTACCTTTCATTTCTTTCCTCCACGATCTCACTTTTTCTCTTTTGTTTTAAATATGGAAAAGTTAGTCACGATGTCCCAGAGCCTAACATGGGCAAATGATGAAATAAGTTTATATCTAACTTATTTCATCTTGGTAAACAATACCATACTATACTCTTTACAGTGAAAAATGTTTGGTCATCATTTTATACAAACTGTGAAAGTACTCAGCTGAACTCACTGTGGTTGGTAATGTATGCACATCTTCAGGTCTTTAGTTTGCCAATTAATATTTTAGGGCTATAACATTAGAGCAATTTAGAAAAAAAGTTCTAACTGGTCGCAGTGGTTCACACCTATAATCCCAGCACTTTGGGAGGCGAAGGTGGGAGGATCACGTAAAGCCAGGAGTTTGAGACCAACTTGGGTCGCAAAGTGAGACTCCCATCTTGCTTAAGCCCAGGAGGCTGAAGCTGCAGTGAGCTGTGATCACACCACTACCCTCCAGCCTGGATGATAAAGTGAGATCCAGTCTCAAAAAATAAAAAAATAGGGCTGGGCATGGAGGCTCATGCCTGTAATCCCAGTACTTTGGGAGGCCTGTAATCATAGCTACTCAGAAGGCTGAGGCAGGAGAATCACTGAAACCTGGGAGGCAGAGGTTGCAGTGAGCTGAGATGGCGCCATTGCACTCCAGACTGGGAGACAGAGCAAGGCTCTGTCTCAAAAAAAATTAATTAATTAAAATAAAATAATAAAAAAGTTCTAATGAGGGACTGTTATCCATTTTATAACATTAAAAAATTAGATATCCCATATTAATATAATACCTTATATTTTATAGAGAAACTTTAGAAAATATATAGTTTATTAAGTGGAATGTTTTCTTAATTGGGATGCCAAAAGTCTAATTCTGACTTTATATATTATTCTTTGTATAAATAACATGGTATTATAAAATCATAAAATTACAGGGATACTGTTTTCCTTTTTATTATACATATTATTTTCTTTACTCTGAAAGTTAGGAGTTATGCTGCAGAACTGGGTACCTATGGAAACAATGATTGATCCCTGAAGACCATTATTTTTTATGGGCCAAGAAAAAAAAGTCGGTTTCTATCTTAGATCATGTGAATGCAGAAATAAGTTGTTTGGAAAAAACTCTCTGGTTTTAGTATGCAAGAATAATACTACTTTGGTTTCCTGTAGATATTAAGATTCATTCTATCACTAATGCCTCATTCAGTAAAATAATGCTGCAAAGAATGGCATTTACCTTCCATAAATTTTGGCAGGTTTGGCATAATTTTTACTTTGTGTTTACCAAGGAAAGAAAACAAAAATGGGAGCAAGTAGAACCAATTATAAAGAGTGCTTTAGTTTGGCGAGGATGTTCTAAATGGCCAGTTTGTTATAAGCAGGGCCAGGCTGAGAGCTGAAAATGAAAGTTTGTTAGGTCCTTGGTGTGTTTATAGTATACTGAAAAAAGAAGTACTTTTTAAAGAAAGAGGCCAAAGAATGGCGAGAGTTTCTGGTTTTGACATTATCCTATTAGTTTGCTAGTCCTTGCAAGAGCCGTAAGGTTGACAATAAATCAAACATATTTTAATTTTTCATAAGATAGCAGATAGAGAAAAAAAATTCCCAACTGGTCCTCTGCCGAAGTATTTCTGCTAGCCCTATCTACTACCAAAATTTATAATTCCTATCATTTTTTTTAAATTGAACTATCGAGTTTATAAAATATTTACTGAATGCTGT
This sequence comes from Ateles fusciceps, assembly GCA_036589455.1. Lineage (NCBI taxonomy): Eukaryota > Metazoa > Chordata > Mammalia > Primates > Atelidae > Ateles > Ateles fusciceps. Next base: position 17,817,217 of record JAZHEH010002507.1, on the reverse strand, counting down.
TGGTGCGCCAGGTATTACACGGGGTTCTGAGTATGCAGGAAAAGTAAGGGGGTGAGCTGGTCTTTAAAAAAAGCAAGTGATTCTCAGCAAGGCTGGATTACCTTATTTTCCATAAGGCCAGAGCATAATAGCCTCTTCTGGGTCAGTAACAACATTTGATACATGACTTTGCACCAAATAATGGGTTGCGTCCTACCTCACTTCTGTCCTTCCAAGTCCAGTTTCATAATTAGTAGCATTATCTTTTGGAATTCTTATTTGAACATCAGATTACAGTAAATCCTATGTCCTGAGGTGACAGCGTAATATTCAAGTCAATTCTGAAAATGTAAATGTATGATACTTGCTTCGACCCATGTTAAAAATAGTTATTAATATGCAATTTCATTTCTCAAAGTCAGAATTTGAGAATACAATTGAATTTTATAACTGAATTGAATTGAATTACAATTTATAATTGAAACACTCATTACAACATCAAGTGCCATTTAAAAGAGTTCGATTTTTTTTAAAGAGAGGGTCTCACTGTGTCACTCAGGCTCTGCAGTGGCATGATCATGGCTCACTGTTGCCTCGACTTCCCGGGTTCAGGTGATCCTCACACCTCAGTCTCCCAAGCAACTGGAACTACGCTATCACACCTGGCTAACTTTTTGGTATTTTTTTGTAGAGATGGAGTTTCACCATGTTGTGCAGGCTGGTCTCGATCCACCCATCTTGGCCTCCCAAAGTGCTGAGATTGCAGGTGTGAGCCACCATGCCTGGCCTGATTTTTTATTTTTAATTTTTTAAAGCATAGGTGGGAGAGAGTGTTTCTTAGTAGATAATAACATCGACACAGACACCTGTTATTTCCTAAGCTAAATGTTCTTTATTGGAAAGGTATTGAAAGGCTTATAAAATGTATCCTCCCTTTTTTTTCTTTTTTCTTTTGTAAATGTGAATGTGAATAATGACTCAATCCCATAGGTTTGTGTCTATATTGCTTTGACATTGTTACCTGATCACCCCAGTTGTTTCAATTTCTTCAAAGCCTTTGCTTCAATTTTTAAAAATGTGACATTGCATAATGTTACTTGCTATTGTAAATTGTCTCAGTGTGTATGTTAGGTACAATAGTCTGATTTTCATGGTCTATAGATAATATAATTATGTTAACTTTGATGTGCGCCCACCAAAAAACCCTCAATTTTTTTTTCATAATTGAGAATATGAAAGTTTAACATGTAACTCATAAGTTGAAAATTAAAAAGCACTTCATTGATAGAGCAATCCCAGTATGAGAAAATCTGAAGATTTTACTATGATGTTTTATGTTACTTTAAAAATAAGAACATAGGCCGGGCATGGTGGCTTACGCCTGTAATCGTTGAACTTTGGGAGGCCAAGGTGAGCGGATTGTCTGAGCTCAGGAATTTGAGACCAGCCTGGGCAACACCGTGAAACCCTATCTCTACTAAAATATAAAAAATTAGCCGGGCGTGGTGGCATGTACCTGTAATCCCAGCTACTTGGGAGGCTGAGGCAGGAGAATTGCTTGAACCTGGGAGGCAGAGGTTGCAGTGAGCTGAGATCGCACCACTGTACTCCAGCCTGGGCGACAGAGCGAGACTCTCTCCAAAAAAAAAAAAAAAGAACATAACCTATTAACTAAGAAAATATCATAGTTAATGTTTATACTATTCAGTTATTTATTATTATCATTAAATGAAGTGCCCATTCAGTTTAGCAAAATGTTCTACAGCAGCAGCATATTAGGAATTTCACCACTTTCTGTAATAAGAAAGCTTGATTTATGATTTTTTTTTGTCTTAAAAAAAATCCATGTCGACAAAGTTTATAAAAGTTAACTCTGTGGCCTTGCTAGAGTCTCTATAATGGTGAATCATGGTTCTACAGAGGATATCACAAAAAGTTTTAATTCAGGTAGACTTTAGAAGAGTATTTCATGAGTTTAGGGCCTTGCCTAATGACCAACCAAGGCTTCTTTATCTGTTAGTTTTCATATGTTCATATGTGAAGTTAAACATTTTGGTATCACTTTTATAGCTATAAATCAGAATCACATCAAACTGAAGCCCTGCAATATGGGTCTTTAAGAAAAAAAGACAGTGAAAGTTTTGCTGTGTGGGAGACAGTATGGGTTTCATTTGAGTTGGTAGGCTGCCTTTCTGTGGACTTAGAGGTTAACCTACTTCTTCCATTTGTCTCTTCTGTAATGGCTGAATTAAAATATCCTGCCATGGTGGCGGCGCACGCCTATAATCTCAGCACTTTGGGAGGCCAAGGTGGGCAGATCACCTGAGGTCAGGAATTCAAGACCAGTCTGGCCAACATGGTGAAACCCTGTCTCTTCTAAAACTACAAAAATTAGCCAGGCTTGGTGGTGGACGCCTGTAATTGCAGCTACTCAGGAGGCTGAGGCAGGAGAATTACTTGAACCTGGGAGGCAGAAGTTGCAGTGAGCCAAGATTGCGCCATTGCACTCCAGCCTGGGTGACAAAGTGAGACTGTCTCAAAAAAAAAAAAAAATCCATCAAGTTATGGTAATATGAAAATTGTGCAGTTTTACAAATAATGAGTTGTGAAACAGTACTTCAAACATCTGACAAATTAAGTATGTTTTAAATGTTGGAGAAAATGAGGTTGTTAGTGGTGAGTTCATTTGGGCTCATTTTCACTATTTAAAAAATACATTTTAAAAAGCTGTCTTTTGGCCAGACGAGGTGGCTCACGCCTGTAATTCCAGCACTTTGAGAGGCTGAGGTGGGCACATCACTTGAGGTCAGGAGTTTGAGACCAGCCTGGCCAACATGGTAAAACCTTGTCTCTACTAAAAATACAAAAATTAGTCGGGCATGATGGCACATGCTTGTAATCCCAGCTACTTGGGAGACTGAGGCGAGAGGATCTCTTGAACCCGGGAGGTAGAGGTTGCAGTGAGCTGAGATTGCACCACTGCCCTCCACCTGGGCAACAGAGCGAGACTCTGTCAGAAAAAAAAGAAGCTATCTTTCATCTATGTTAAAATAGCTCACTCCACTGGGTATATCATCACAGTTAACTGAGATGGATTTTCACTGCGTTGCTACATCTAGCTTTTTAATTTCTCCTAAAAAGGAGTTCAAATACATTAAGGTCATCAGTTTGGCTCTTTTCCAATCTCTCCCTTCTATTCAAGGAAAATGGGTCCTCTTGCCCCTGGTAGCTGTAGGTTGGGATTTCATATAACGATGAGGACTGCAGAACTAAACCGGAGGAGGGATGGATCACACTCTTTCTTTCTTCTTGGCAGTTACTCATTTGCAGTCACTCTGCACTAAACCCTTTAAGGCTACTATAAACTTTGGGAAAGTTACAGCACTGTAAACAAAGATATGCTGCTTAAGTTATTATTATGCAATACTGTGTCATTACTCACACATTCACACTGCAATTATCTTCCCAATTTGACAAATACCACTATGGCTCTGTAGGCAGCTTCAAGAGAAGTAGAAACCTAGGATAAATATGTCAATGCCATCTTTATGAATGGAAAAGTTTTCCCACCCCCTCAAAAACATTCAGGTTTTGTCCTGCAAACAAAGTTGGGTGACACAGCTGTCCCCCAAGTCTTTGGAATCTCACTTTTTAAATGTAAATTATGCCTGGTGTGATCCTTATGCTCAGCTACAGAGAATAGCAATTCAATAATAAATATATGAAAGTAAAATTATGGATGTGCTTTTAGATAAACTCACGGGCATCAACACACATTTCTGGAAATTAATTTGTTAATTAGTTACCTTCCTCCAAAAGAAAAAACAAGAAAAAGTGTAACTATTGAGTTGTGTCTTCCCCAGGTAATCTCTACCAGATCTTGTAAAGAGATTGCCTCCTCCTGCTGTTCAGCCACTGCCTGGCTGGTGTTTAAGAAGACAAGCATATTCTGGACATATAGTTATTAAAAATTTGATAACTAAACAAAAAGGAGCAGTTTTAAAAGAAAAAACTTGGTAACTACTGTCAGAAGTAAAAAGCGAGTGAGGACAAATGGCCGGCACAGGTGCCATTGACAATTTGTCTCCCTGGGCTGTTGCGGAGCTGACAAGGTGGGGGTGGGTGAGGGAGGGAGGGACAGAGGGAAGAAACAGGATTAAAAGTGTCACCTCCGGCAGGGCGTGGTGGCTCAGGCCTGTAATCACAGCACTTAGGGAGGCCGAGGTGGGTGGATCACCAGAGGTCAGGAGTTCATGACCAGCCTGGCCAACGTGGTGAAAACTGGTCTCTACTAAAAATACAAAAAATTAGCCGGACATGATGGCAGGTGCCTGTAATCTCAGCTACTTGGGAGGCTGAGGCAGGAGAATCACTAGAATCCGGGAGGCGGAGGTCGCAGCGAGCTGAGATCGAGCCACTGCACTCCAGCCTGGGCAACAAGAGTGAAACTCCGTCTCAAAAAAAAAAAAAAAAAAAAAAAAGTGTCATCTCCCCCATCTGCAAAGGTCTGACCTCCCAAAAGCTCAGGAAACAGTGGTGGCCATTTTCATTTTTTTTTTTTTTTAAGGGAGTAAAGGGGAAATAAACAGAAAAGGTACATCTCCCTTCTTGCGCCAACAGCTCGGCTCCTGTCCACAAATTTAAAAAAAAAAAAAAAAAAAAAAATATATATATATATATATATATATATATATATATATATTTTAAAAATCACAGGTACAAAACCCAATCCACAAGCATCCTGTAAGGATTCTGCAGTCAACTCGATTCCATTTGGTGAGTTGCACTAAGGGAGATGCGATCTTGAAAAATCAATCCGTGCTCGCACCCCCGCGCCGCCGCCGCAGTGGCCACAAAATTAGCGGCTCCGAGGATATTTTTGCCGCAGTGCACGTCCGCCGTAACCACCGAGCACTCGGGTGAATAATGGAAGTACAGTGTGGAGACAATCAAGTTGATTTATCACGCAAAATAATTCACTGCTTCAGTCCAGCTATTGGTCCTGTCACTTTAAATCACAAACGCGCGCATACACAGATCCATAGGCGCCCACACATGCACGGTACACGTGTGTGTGTGACTGTGTGTGTGTGTGTGCGCGTGCACGCACGCGTCAGAGCCAAGTGGAATGATTCCAGATTGCTTCACGTATATGAAGGGGGAAAAAGCCCGTCACCCCAACCCCCTACCTCAACCTTTTGCAGCCTGGGCAAGGGATCTGTAATGCAGCTTGGCGCAAAATAAAGTCTGAACAAAACTAGACTGTGAGACTAGCACGTCCTAGAGTGGAATTGACTGAGGTTAACGCAGAGTCTGTAAAGACTCTACAGACTTGGATCGTTTGCAGGCAAAACTGAAATTCCCTTTTTTAAAAAAGAAAAGAAAATCATTAATTGGGTTCCGCTCTAAAATACTGCTCTTAAAATGCGCTCACATGTTGAAGACTCTGAGATTGCAAGTTCTCAAGTAAACATCTGGTGAAGACATTCCAGGAACACATCTGAAAGGAAGAAAGGAGTAAGACAGCCCCTTCTTTATATATCTTGGGCCAAAAAAGGGTTGTTAAAACTTTTTTTTTAAAGTATGCTCTTAGTCTAAATACTTTTTATCAACTCTAAGAAGCAGTCTGGGTTTGGGGGGAAGAGGACTGAACTGAGTGAACTGGAAATAAGGAGTCCTGGGTTCCTTGTAAGCTCGGGGAAGTCTTTTTTCCTATGGCCCTTTCCCCTCATCTGTAGAGTTGCAGAGGGTAAATGACGTGGTTTCTAAAGTCTTTTTTTTTTTTTTTTTTTTTTGCACAGACAATCCGTGTTCTATCTAAGAGGGAATGATGATGGGGGGGAGGTTAATGTGGACAGAAAAAGAGGTCACATTCTTCAGGTGGTATCTGTTTAAACTGAAGGTGATGAAAATGAGTCCAGTATGCATGAGTCCTTAACAATCAAGATTGTCTGTACTAAGAGCTGTTATTGTTCTAGCTTTGCAGTGCATATAGTATATGAGTGCTCTTTGAGAATGACAATGTAATCATGTTTTCTGGGGGAGGGGAAAAAGGCCATTTCAAGCATCAGCCAAAAGGATATGGGGATTGGAACAATTTTCAGTGTTCTTGTGGTGTATTTATAATCTGTATACAAAATGCATTGAATCACTTGGATAGTTTATGGAAAGTAACTTTTTAGTGGGTAAGAGCATAAGAGCTCTGTGCCAGGTTGGCTGTCTGGATGGACCAAATTAATAGGATTAATTACTTCCTGTCTACTTTTTCAGAAAACAACTCCAAGCACGGTCACATGCAGGGATCACTGTTCAAAACCTCTCTTGTCTGTGTAGTCAGTGGTCAAGAGCACAGGTGCTGCAGCCAAACCACTGTCTAGTTTTAACATGCACTGGCTGAGAAATAATAGGCAAATTACTTGCTTTAGTTGTGCCTCAGTTTCCTACATTTATTAAATGGGGAATAAAACAGCAACTAATTCATTGGGCTGTTGTCAGAATTAAATGAGTTATCATATTAAAGTGCTTAGAGCAGAGCATGGCACATGTAGCAAACAACTCAATGAATCTTAGAGGTTATTATTACTCCAGTGTAAACACAGAGAAAGCAAGGTCAGATATAATAGGGGGATCTTTGAACTGCTCCTGGATTTCCACTAAGGCCTCTAAGCAGTTTATTTTATCTGGCTTTTATGATGTCAGTGTGAAGCAAGGAGCCCAGCAGTCTTTATTATTATTAAGAATAGGCCAGAACATTCCCTACCAACTCTGTTCCCATACATGGAATAGTTAAGAAACTGTGGAGAATTCTCCACTTGACCAGATCAATACTAATATGTAATATTGGCTGTATATGTTAAGTGCATACTTATAATGTGTGACTATCCAGGTGGGAGGAAGCCAAGGTTTCCTTTGGAGAGAAGTTTCCAAGCCATGTTCCTATTGCAATGCTTTTTTTTCCTAAACAACTTGTTACCTCAGGCCTGGTCTGTCACTGAATTATGAAGTATAAACAATCCCAGGTCTCAGGTATGCTCCCTTTGTGTCATTATTAGTTTAAACTGAAAGAAAGGCATCCTGAATTTATCTTTCTCTTAATGATCCCCAGAGTGCAGACTCGTAAGAGGCTTTAGGAAGGGTCAAAGGAATGAAATGCTTAGGGGGAGCAATTCCGCTAGTGTTTGCAATTTGGGATTGGAGGCAAGTTGCAGTTAAGCTTTATAGAGGAAGTAGAGATTAGGTGTTTCCAGAACAAGGTAGGCACTGGCAGGCTGACGTCATTGCTTGTTGGAAAGTAATGCCCCACTTCTTTCCTCCTTGCACTCTGAGAAGCCCCAGGTGCAGTAACTGTTTTACCAGGGGCGGGCGGAAAGACAGTACCATACAGGGCAGGCAGGCCTGGGATGCCTAGTGTGGCATGGGACGCCAAGTTTAGTGGGTTGCAGGCCCGGGGGTAAAGTTCTCCGTTAGTAGAAAGCATCTTGCTGTGAGCGCGGAGAGAAAAATTCATTCATTCCAAGCGCAGGCGTGAACGTAGGACTCCACTTGATTAATCCTACACAATTTCCAAAATATATAAATAAAAATAGAATAGGGTGTGCTACCTTCTACTCCACCTGCCTGTCTCCCCCACTTCTCGCTTGTGAGGCCAGGATGAGACTTTAGCAGGCAAAAACTCCCCCACCCCATCTTCACTATCACACTCCCACACACCCCTTCTAAAGAGGCGTTGTAAGTATCCAAAAGGAAATCTAAGGTACTCATACTTCAGAAAATTTCGGGAGCCCAACGTGGGAGATCTGGCGGGTTTCATTTCTCGTCTGCAGCAAACTGGCACCCAGAAGTCGCTGGCGCTTGGCCTCGGAGCTCAGTCCGAGACCTCCTGCGTCCGGGTGGGGACTCAGTGATTACTGTCCCTGGCGGCCCGCGGACTTTTCCCGTTTCAGAGCTTCCGGGGGGAATTTGAGAGTAAATAAATTCAATTCTGCTCTCCATCGCCACCCACCCCGGACGACGGGGATCTCCCACTGCAGGCCCTGAGAGGGACTGAAGTGAAGGCGGGTGCAGGGACCGAGCCGGAGGCGCAGGAGCTGCTCGGCAAGGTCACGACCGCGAGCCTGCAGGAGGAGGCCGCGGAGCGCTGCAGCCGGGCGCCGCCCTCTGGCCCGGTGGCTGACCCCGCGCCGCGCCCTCTTCTCTGTCGCCCGCCTGGCGCATCCCAAGGGGAAGGAGGGGGCGACGCGGCAGAACCGATCCTTTCAGGTGGCAGCCGAAACCCGCCGGGCTCCTGGGCGAGTTGTCCTGGATCAGACGCCCAATACAACTGAACTTGAAATAAAAGGGGTTCCCTGCGCTGCCCCTCTCCCCTAACGGTGACCTGTGAGAAACCTTTGTCGCCTTCCTTTTGTGTCTTTGAGCCTCGGGAACCTAGCCCGGGCGGCCTCTCCACATTAATTCGTGGTCCACCAGCTCAGCAGCCTGTCCTCTCAGCTTGTTCTGGGGTGGCTTATAATGAAGGTAACAAGTTCAACGTTATTTTTTTTTTCCTTTTGGAGGGAGGATTATGTGAATTTAAAATCTCCTAGGCGTTCAAAACCAAAACCAACCAATCAAAAACAAACAAACATACACCAAAAAACAACAACAACACAAAAATTCTGTCTTCACTTAAGTGGATAGCGGAGTCAATCTAAGCCTTCCTTGGGCCAGTCTTGCTCAGACAGTGGAGTTCCTGAATCTTTCGGAAAAACAGAGCCTCTTTCACCCGCTTCTGGAGGGGGCCTTAATAAGACTGCTATATATTACCATGTTAAAACGTTTTGCAGAAGCAAGATTTCCTAAAAACGACCTGCCAGCGAAGCACGGAAAAGCAAATCCGCTTACAGAGAGGGCCCAATAGGGAGGAAGAGGGAAAGGCAGGACCCAGCCCCAACTAAAACCCAGCACTTCCTGATTTTTGAAACACAGTACTCAATGCTATGGGGCTATGGGATGGAGTGGTGACGCCCGGAGCTGACAGGTTTCAGATCTTCCGGGCTGTTTTTCACTGATTACTGGAAGTCTTCAGACTTCTTTTGGAGTAACTGTTCCCCTCCGGCACCCAGAATTAAGTACTCCCCATTTGTGTTTCGCGGGCATATGTTTGCACCCTGAATCAAGCTTGCTCCCACACTTGAAGTGGATAGGCTCTTGTTCTTTAACTGGCAGTGAGTGGCTCCAGAGTAGGACTGTCGGTGACCGTTCGGACGAAGGTGTGGGTTTGTGCCTGGTTTGTTGTCTCGGGGGAAACCACCACCTTAATTATTTTGAGCTCAGGGCGCCTGTGTTTTAAAAATGAACTCAAGAGAAAAGCTGCAGAGTTTGCAAGTTTTGCGATTCCTCAGGTCGGGAGAGAGCCTGAGAAGGTCTTGGATCCCGGTATCTCTGGGGTGAAAATCGTTAAGAGCACTTTGTGGAAAAAGTAAAGCCTTCCAGCTTCATGAGGATAAGGCTGCTTTCTGTAAACCTTCAAACCACAGTGCACCAATCCTCTACCCTCAACCCCTTTCCGAGAACGCGAATGCCCTCTAAGCATGTCTGGTCCTCTTGTTACCATGCCATTATGTAGCATCATCTGAAACTATCTCTTTGAATACTGATTCCAACTTTTACAAAGTTTCTTGCCCTTTTTGCACCTTGTCCTATGTGCAATGCAAGCTTGCCTTTGAGCCCTTGACATGCTGTCAACCCCGGAATAGGGAGTATTCTAAAGGTTACATTTTAGTCTTAAGGGATAAACATGTGGCTTTCATTCTGTTTTCCGAGGATGCCCCGTACAAAGTGGGCAAGGTGGTAGGAAATGCGCCTCTAGGCTTTCTAGTGTCGGAAGGATAGTTCCGACGCGCTAATCCCTGTCGGCTTAAATGCCGGCGTTAGGTACCCGGGATGTCCTGCGGTTGAGCCCTCTTGCTGTTACTCATCAGGTCCCGGCTCCAGCGCTGCAACACTGCGCACACCTGCCGATTTTAAAGCAGCAAATTCAGTTCAGGCCACCGGCAGCCGGAGGGCTCCCTTTTCCGCTGGGGCTACCACATGAAGCAAGTGCTAGAACTTCACAAAAGGGAACAAAACCATTTTGCTTCAATCTGTTTTTTCTTAGGACGCTCTTAGAGACCAGGCCCGCCAATATTCTGGTTACAAGTTAGCGCTACCAGAAATGTGCAGCGCTTTAGGACTCCAGCTTGGGACTCGTTGAAGACCAGAATGTTACAGTTAATCTCGCCTTTCTCTTTTTGTTTCCAAAGCCCTATTTTCCCTTCAGTCTCTTTCCTTCTGTGTTCCCTACCTCCTGAAATATAAAAGATGAATAAAAACACCACCCTATTTTATTTTTTAAAATAAAAGTTGACACTAAATTTGAGAGCTAGTGTTGAAGCTAAACTCTTCGGAAGTTTACCCGTCTGTTCCCCAAACCTTTGCTGCCTGTAATGTCAACCACAATTGCTTCTTAAAATTCACTAAAGAAGTCTTTCAAGAACTTAGAGAAAGTGTAGTAAGTGCTAATTGTGTGTGGTGGGGGGGGGCGAGGGGGACTCCCAACTCCGATGGATTTTACTTTCTCAGATCAAGGAACAGGACTCCAAGCAAAATGATAGACTTTATGTAGTTTATTCTGGAACTACTCTATTTTCAGTAGCGATTTTCTTTCTTAGCTAAATTACTCAGCTTTGCTCAATTCCAGTTTTACCTTTTCCCACATGTCCTCACTGACTCACTCAGCAATTGTCACCGAGTGAGACCCTAGGTAGTGGGGAGGAGGCCCCCCCCAGATCTGCTCCCCCGGCTAAAGCGCTCAATGGCAGGAGAGCTGAGAAAATATCTTCAGAAATTACAAATGGAGCAAATCATTTACCTAATTCACTCAAGAGCCTCCACCGGAAGGACTCTGGAGGATGAGTGTCCTCCTAATGCGGCGCTAATGAAAAGCCCCTTAGCTGGCTCTCGGGCCGCGCACGGGACCGGGTCCGCTCGGCTTCTACGGCGGAGCGGCCCTGGCTGACGGCGGCCGCGCGGTCCCCTCCCCACCTGCCCGAGGTGGCACGGCGGGCGCGGCGACTCCGGACGCCGCCGCGGCCACTCCGATTCGCGCTTTGCGACCCCGAACGCCCCCTCCTCGCCCCCGGCGCGGGTCCTCCTCCCGCTCTTCCTCCTCCTCACCCTCCCCGGGGCTCTGTGGGGTGCTAGGAGGTGACAGGGGACGCTTCCGTGGTCGCGACGCCCGGTTCTCAGCGGCCTCCCGCCCGGGTGGGTTGGGGTTAAAATCCGGGAGTTCAGCTCTGCGGCGAAATCTCGGGTTCCCAGGGAGGGGCCGGAGGGAAGGAAGACCCCGCGGGGGAGCGCGCCGGCTAGAGCCGCCCCCGCCCCGCGCGGCCGCCGTCCCGTGGGGAGGATGAAAGCGCAGGGCCAGGGCGGGGCCGCCGCGGCTCCGAGGGTCGGCGAGTTCGGGGCGGGGGGGTGGGGGCCTCGGCGCTCGCGGTGACTGCCCCCCCCTTTCCAGGCCGCGGCTCCTGGCCCTGCAGGTGCACCCCTAGCCCCCTTTTAGGCCCCTCCGTGGAAACCGCCTTCCGGCCCAAGTTCTGTCCTTTGAGGCTTTGAACGAGGCCTTTCAGAAGTTTTTAAAGCTGCCCCGCCCCGCCGGCACTCACGGGGGTCACAGTCCCCCATCCCTCCACCCCCGCTACAGCTGCCAGCGAAGCGGGTGCCGGGAGGGAGCGGAGTGGGGGCCCGCGGGCCGGGCCGAGGGTCGGGCACCGAAGCGCCGCCCCAGAGCGCCAGGCTCGGCCCCAGCGCTTGGAGATCGCGCCGCGGAGCCCGACCTTGGAGGAAGCGCGGGTCCCGCCAGCCCCGGGGAGAGCGGAGGGCAGGGGGCTGGGAGAGGAAGAGCTCCAGGGGAGGGGGGCACGTCCACATCCCCGAGGTTCCTGCGCTGAGTTCAAGCCAGGGGACAACTTAAATTGGTCTTTAGGGGAGGCAGCTGGTGACCCGTGTCCTCGCCCTCCAAGTTCCCCTGAGTGAAGCAGGGCGCCACCTACAGGCGAGCTCTAGATAGCAGGAGGGAGAAGGAGACGCGCCTGCAGGGTAACGTGGCCCCTTCCCAGCAAGCCCAGCAAGGCCTGTTGTGTCCACAGCCACCTCTCAGCTGCTGAGTCTGTCCAGAGTTATAAGTCTGCTGGCAACAGCAAGAGCTCTGAAGGCACTGAGCATATGCTTTTGGGGAGTGGAGAACCGGGTGTTAATTTCAGGAATTAGGGCATTCCACTACCAAAGAAGTAGCAGCTGATTGGACAAGCAGGGTTTGCACCCTGACAATTTTGGCTGCACTTTGACTCCAGTATCTCGACTTCAGGCTATTTTCATGGGAGGCACTATGTTTCCCTGAGAACAGCCGTGTGGCTTTGGACAAGTTACTTAATCTCTCCGAGTATCTGTTTCCTCCTCCCTCAAAAGAGGGAAGAGTGGTACCTCTCTGATACAGTCATTGTGAGAATTTAATGAGATGATGTAGGTGAGTAGCTGTAGCTGTCTTCTAAGGAACTTTCACCTATTTCTTTCTTTTTAAAAAATTTTAAAAATTAATTAATTTCTTATTATTGATTTATTTTGAGATAGAGTCTTGCTCTGTTGCCCAGCCTGGAGTGAAATAGGGCCATCTTGGCTCACTGTAACCTCTGCCTCCCGGACTCAAGTGATTCTCCTGCCTCAGCCTCCTGAGTAGCTGGGACTACAGGCACGTGCCACCACGCCTGGCTAATTTTTTGTATTTTTTAGTAGACATGGGGTTTCACCATGCTGGCCAGGCTGGTCTTGAACTTCTAACCTCAGGTGATCTGTCAACTTCAACCCTCCAAAGTGCTGGGATTACTGGGATTACAGGCCTAAGCCACGGCACGCATTCAACTTTCACCTATTTCTAATGTGAAAATCTATCTTTTATCCTAAGAAATCTAACTTGTAAGACAGTTCAGCTTCTTTCTGTTCCTTGAAGATTAGGGCCTTAGAAGAAGGTGGAGAGAGCTAAGAGATTTCAGTGAGTAGGAAACAGGATGGGTTACTGGGAGTTTTGATAACTAGCTTATCTCTTCGTAGGCAACGGCTGTGAGCCGGGCACTATAGCTCACGCCTGTAATCCGAGCACTTTGGGAGACTGAGGCAGGTGCGTGATCTGAGGTCAGGAGTTTGAGACCAGCCTGGCCAACATGGTAAAACCCTGTTTCTACTGAAAATACAAAAATTAGCTGGGCGTGGTGGCAGGTGCTTGTAATCCCAGCTTCTCGGGAGGCTGAGCAGAAGAATCGCTTGAACCTGGGAGGCGGAGGTTGCAGTAAGCCAAGATCACACCACTGCACTCCAGCCTGGGCAACGAGGCGAGACTGTCTCAAAAAAAAAAAAAAAAAAAAAAAGACATTAGCTGTGTGGTGGCTCATGCCTGTAATCCCAGCATTTGGGAGGCTGAGGCTTTCAGACCAGGAGTTCAAGACTGAGTCCAGGAGTTCGAGACCATCCTGAGCAACATGGAGAAACCTACCTCTCCAGAAAAAAAAAAAAAAAAAGGTCAGGCATGGTGGCCTGTGCCTGTAATCCCAGCTATTACTTTGACAGCTGAGGTGGAAGGATCACTTGAGCTTAGGAGGCTGGGGTTGAAGTGAGCTGAAATGGCACCACTGCACTCCAGCCTGGGCGACAAGCTAGATCTGTCTAAAAAACAACAACAAAACAAACCCAAAAACCAAATAAAATCTTATATTTGTGGATGGCTTATTATTTACTATTTTAATTATTTACTTCTATTAAAATGATTTGTTAATTATCATTTAGTTTTCACGACCTCATATGGTATATATTATCCCTATTTATTTATTTATTTATTTTAAAACAGGGTCTCTCTCTGTCACCCCGGCTGGGGTGCAGTGGCACGATCATAGCTTACCACAGCCTCAAACTCCTGGGCTCAAGGGATCCTCCTGCCTTGGCCTCCCAAAGTGCTGGTATTACAGGCACGAGCCACTCTGTCTGACCCATTATCCCCATTTTAAAGATGAGGAAACAAAGACATGGGGATGCCAGCCATAGTTGCTATATGTTTTTTCTGCTTTTAAAAATATTTTTTTGGCCGGGCGTGGTGGCTCATACCTGTAATCCCAGCACTTTGGGAGGCTGAGGTAGGTGGATCACGAGGTCAGGAGTTCAAGACCTACCTGGCCAACATGGTGAAATCCTGTCTTTACTAAAATTCAAAAATTAGCCAGGCATGGTAGCGTGCACCTGTAATCCCAGCTTCTCAGGACCTGTAATCTCCCAACCTACTTGGGAGGCTAAGGAAGGAGAATCACTGGAACCCAGGAGGTGGAGGTTGCAGTGAGCCAATATCGAGCCACTGCACTCCAGCCTGGGCAACAGAGCTAGATTCTGTCTCAAAAAAAAAAAAAAAAATTTTTTTTTTTAAATTCTAGGAGCCCTAGATCTATATTTTATTTTATTTTAGAATCTCCTTTTATTTTTTTTTATTTTAGAGTTGGGGTCTTGTTATGTTGCCCAGGCTGAAGTGCAGTGGCTGTTCACAGATGCAGTGACAGCATACTCATGACAGCCTTAAACTCCTGGTCTCAAGGGCTCCTCCTCCCTCAGTCTCCTGAGTAGCTGGTACTGAAGACTCAAGCCACCATGTCTAGTCAGAATCTAACTTTAACATTAATCTACCTTTAAGTACCTCCTCTGTGCCAGATTACTAGATTTGGAATTTTAAATATCAGGTCTCATATAATTCTCACAACACCTTTGTGAAGTACGACTAACTTCTGTCATCATAGAAGAGAAAACAGATTCAGCAAGATCAAGGGAATCACTTAAAGTTCCATAGACAAGTGACAGAGCCAGGTTATGGAGAGCCGGGATCTCCCAGCACACACCCCAGGTATCTTCCACTGCACTACAACTGAAGAAGGCACCAGTTGGCTTTAGGGTACTTTCAAAAGTTATCCAGAAGATCAGGCAGACGGGTGGCTACCTCAGTAGTTTTGCTATACTGAAGATGTGGTAAAAGATGGTGTTTGCAGCCTCAATTAATTGTAGATTATGTTTCCTAGGAAAATATTGATGATGGAAGAAGGGAGCAGAGGTGCAATGGGAGAAACCAAAGAATGAGTTAATTTGTAATTTTATAAATATGAATAATTTATATTTATTTTGTGACCAAACCAACCAAATCTCATTATAATGAATACATTATAATGAAAAGTTTAGTATAGTCTGGCTATTGTCAAATCCTGGCATCTAAACGATGGTCATAGTGCTTTGTTGATCTGGTTATGGAAATTATTTACAATAGGTGTTTTTGTATAGCAAATGTTTTTGCTAGTCTGTGTCCATGTAACAGGAACCGTTTAGGATGAAAGGGCTGGACTGTTCAGGGAAGCAAATTATGCTCCTTTCAGCAGTGTTGTTCTGTCATTATGCAACACTTACTCATTAGTTCCCTTTCTTCTTACTTACCTAAGTAGCAAACCAACCAGAAACCTCCTTTCCCTCCCTGAGAACAATTGAACTCATCAAAAGGTGTGGAGTTAGTGACAGAAAGGTTTGAGTTGGGCATTGGATGTAGAGGTGTGCTTTCCATCTTCTTTCTCCTACTGGGTCCAGCCATGATGCTTCTGCTTGCCAACGCATTATCGTGAGCTCAGACTTCGGCAATTCATCTCCAGTTTCTTTATACTGAGTGTGTTTCTAACAATATAATAGATTTTCATTTTGAAACAGGTGCCACAGAGGATTCGTTAGCAGGAAAACCCTACTGTGTAACTAACACTATAAAGTTATCAAATGTAAGGTCAGGTGGTTAGATTGTTAGCTTTTGGGGACCAGTTGGTAATTAGATAAGAGGGCTTTGTGAAGAAAAACCAGTTGAAACCAACACATATTAGTGAAATGTATTTTGTGTATTCTACATTGTTCTAAGTGCTAACAGAATATGGAGAAATACAAGAGTATTTCTCCCAACGTTTATATTATTAGTCTTAGGGTAAAATTTCTCCCCTTCTCCCATTTTTCAAGTTCATGCCTTAGTTTTGTTATAATAAAATCATGAGTATAATGTTCAAAGAACATATGCCCTAGCTCAAACATTGAGCTGATACACTTCCTTCCTAAAATTGCTATCTTCATTCTAGAATTTTAATGTTCCTCATTTTGTCATCTTCAGGTATAGCTAGAATGACTTTAGAACAGACTTAACTGGGTGTGGTGGCTCACGCCTGTAATCCCAGAACTTTAGGAGGCCAAGGTGGGCGGATCACAAGGTCGAGATCGAGACCATCCTGGCCAACATGGTGAAACCCTGTCTCTACTAAAAAATACAAAAAAATTAGTTGGGCGTGGTGGCACGCGCCTGTAGACCCAGCTGCTCGGGAGGCTGGGCAGGAGAATTGCTTGAAACTGGGAGGCGGAGGTTGCAGTGAGCCAAGATCGCACCACTGCACTCCAGCCTGGTGCCTGGTGACAGAGCAAGACTGTCTCAAAAAAAAAAAAAAAAAAAAAAAAAAAAAGAACAGACTTTAGGGCAGGTGGGAACTACATCCTACGGCCTCATTTTATACAAGTCACATATGTATGCATCTCTGAGACAGCACTGTATTTTGGAGATACCTGTTTTATTCTCTGATTTGTAATTATGCTTCCATGTCATGGAAACACATATTGGTTGGTGTAGAAGTCTGGAGTGGATGAGTATATTTCTGGAAACCTTAGCTACTTCTTTTTGGTACCATTTCCCAACAATGAGCAATCCAGGGCTCTTTTTAGTAAAGAAAGGGCAAAGTTGTGATCCAATCTAGTCACCCAGACTGGAGTGCAGTGGTGTGATCTCAGCTCACTGCAACTTCTGCCTCCTGGATTCAAGCAATTCTCCTGCCTCACTCAGCCTCCTGAGTAGCCAATATTACAGGCATGCACCACAATGCCCGGTTAATTTTTGTATTTTTGGTAGAGATGGGATTTCACCATGTTGGCCAGGCTAGTCTTGAACTTCTGACCTCCGGTGATTTGCCTGCCTTGGCCTCGCAAAGTGCTGGGATTACAGGTATAAGCCACTGCTCCTGGCCTATAGGCCACTTTGAAATTCATTAGTGTTCTTCATATCATCTGTGTTGAATCAGAGCATTGACCTTCCCAAGTCCCAGTGAAGATATTTCTTTTTTTTTTTTTTTTTTTTTTTGAGACAGAGTCTCACTGTGTCGCCAGGTGCCAGGCTGGAGTGCAGTGGCACAATCTTGGCTCACTGCAACCTCCGCCTCCCGGGTTCAAGCAATTCTCCTGCCTCAGCCTCCTGAGTAGCTGGGACTACAGGCACAAGCCACCACGCCCAGCTAATGTTTTTGTATTTTTAGTAGAGATGGGGTTTCTCCATGTTGGCCAGGATGGTCTTGATCTCTTGATCTTGTGATCCGCCCGCCTCGGCCTCCCAAAGTGCTGGGATTACAGGCTTGAGCCACCGCGCCCGGCCCCCAGTCAAGATACTTCTAAATGTGGGTGTCTCCCTGAGTCAATTGCAGGGCACAGGCTGTTCTGTGTAGTTCAAGCTCTGGGAAAGCAGATACTTATGAAAATGAAATGACTTTTTACAACAGACAAGAATGAGATTTGTTGAAGAAGCTGAACTGCTGCTCTTGATCATGGGCATGTAGTATTCAGTTGGGACCACTGGTAAGAGTCTAATAAAGTGATGTTACTTATTATTGACATTAAACGGACCAGTCTGATGGGCCAGTTATTTAGAAAGTCAATTACCAGATGCTTGTAGTAAAAATTCAGTGTTTTCAAATAATTTTGGATGCTTCAAAAGATACCAATATAACATGGACTGCTGAGTGTCTGAGGCACCAGAGCTGACTAGGCATAAACAAGATGGGCATAGTCATATATTTATTTGAAGAACCCTAAAGATGCCCAGAGCCTAGAGATCATGGGAACAATTTTGAAATTGTTAAAAGAGAAGGAGGGGTTATATTAATACCAAATGTATTTAGTATTTAGCCAGAGACGTTGTCTCATTTTACCCTGTGTAATCCTCACAACACCAAGGCATAATTATCCCCCGTTTCACAGAGGGAAACAGAGACTCATAGTTACAATTTGTAAGGGGCTTGGATGGGGCTGCTTCTGTGCTAGCCTGTCTTCAAAGACGGCTTTTTTTTTTTTTTTTTTTTGCCATCATCATCTCAAACTTTATTAAGTATCTGTTTTCTAGGCTGAGCCTACATAGAACAACCTCTGAACTGCAATGGACTCACGAAGATGCCCACATACAGATGTTCTGAGACTCCACTAACCAGTTCCAATACCCATCCTTTATTTGTTTACTCAGCCTGGCTGCATCCATTTGGATACTTACTCAAACCAATTTGTCCCTTTTTTGAATGTTTCTCTCGCTAATCAGCTTGCAAGATCCTATTTTCATTCTCAATAAGCGCTGCTGGTGCCTGATTCAGTGCTTCACACGTTGTTGTCTCTCCAGAAATCCTAGCTGGTTGCTTGTAAGGCTCCCAACCCACTCTCCCTCCTTCTCTTCCACCCTCTCCCCCCAACAAAAGCTGGTGCAGAAAAAACATCCCGAAAGGGGCCATGCTCCTCATGCTCCGTCCTCTTCCTCTGTCCCCTCACTGTCACCCACCAGGCCCCAAATATAAAAGGCGAAAGGTGCCGTTGCAATCGGAGCCTCAAAACAAAAGGCTCAAGGGGCGACTTTATTGTCAGCCCCAACCAACTCCAACTTCCCCGTGGTCAGAATGATCTTCCTGCCACCACCCTGGAGCTGAACTGAAGACTCTTCGTCTGGCACTGGAAAACGCGTGAGGGGGGTGTGTGTGTGTGTGTGTGTGTGTTTGTGTGGTTTTTTTTGTGGGGGAGATGGGAGAGGGTAGCACTCCACCAAGAGCGCCAAAGGTGGAGGCAGGGTGGGGTGCGGGGGAGAACGTTTCCCAGGGAACTTGAGAGCCGCGGATTTCGCGGCTGGCGACTTCCAACTTTCCCAAAGAAAGCCGCGGGCCTAGCTCGTTCATCAGTGTCACAGTTCAATGGCAGCGCCGGGCGGCCTCGGCCAGGTGCCCGCGCGGGGCTGCGCGTCTTCCTGGGACGATTCGGCCAGTCAGCGACTCAGACACCGCCGCCCCACAAGGCCCCGAAAGCCCTGCGCGCCTCTCCTCCCCGCCGCTCCCATTACCCCGGACTCCTTCGCAGCCGGCCGACGGGCAGGGCGGGCCGAGTTCGGGCCTCGGTGGCTGGAGCCCGGCCGTCCCCGCGCCCCGCTGCCGTCGTGGCTTGGGGATTCTGTCCTTCCTGGCTTCAGAGGCCAGGACCCTCCTCGCCCTCCACGCTGGCTCCCCCGGGAGCCGCTGTCTGGGTCCCGGGAAGCCGGGCTGGTTTCTGATCGCAGCCCAGCTCTGCGCGACAGCAAGGGCGCGGACACAAGGTCCGCAGAACCGCCAGGCACTTTTTAGACTCCCGGATCTTTCCGGTTTGCGAATCGGGTGGCGAGTTGAACTCGACCCCCAGCGCCTCTGCTTTTACCCGGCCGGCGCGAGCCGACACCAGAGGGCGCCGTTTTAATGCGCTTCGGGCAAGGACGCGCGCTCCGGGAGCGCCCGGGCGTCGAGGCCGGGCTGGGATCTCCGGACTCGCTGCGGCGCCCTCTCCCCTGTGGCTCTCGGCCTGGGGTGTAACAGAGAGTCCCCGCTTCCCTCTTCGCGAGGGGGAGGTTCACTGCCGTGGATCGCGCCCTGGCTTTGCACAGAATGAGGGTTCCTTGCAGCCGTCCGGGTGAGGAGGAGGAATGGCCCCTAACTGAAGCCGTGCCCCCGCCTAACTGCTAAGGAACGCGTCTGCAGGCGTTGTTCAATTGCGAACGACTAATTAATTTTCCAGCACTTGTGCAGAATACTTTAAAATGGAAAAACGAAGGTCTTCGATGAAAATGAAGCTTGATAGTGTGCACCTGCCACTAATGTACGGTGCACGGCAACTTCCCCCTCATTAGAGAGATGACATGGGTTGAGAACAAGTCATATAGTGAAAATCACTTCAACACGTGCCTGTTCATATGCATAAACTCCTGTGTACCAGATGGCAAAATATAATGACATCTTAAACAGTTAATTGCATAAACCTTGTAATGCAGATAATTGCTGTACCAAAGTAGGAGTTAATAATTTCCCACTGTATTGCCTGGCTTCAGAGTAATCCTCAAGGAAAGTTGTGACAATTCTAACACACTAAAGTTCACCAAGAGGTAATTAAAACTAGCACTTAAATCATTTGACTTTCAAACCCTTAATTATGATTCGAAAGAACTGCTTTGTGGAAACCCGGAATTTATGGATGGTTAAGTGATAACATTTAATGCCTGTATTTCATCAAGTTTTCCTTTATATGTTCCATTCTGGAAAATTATTCCAATAGCAGGAGGTTTCCATTTTGGGGTGAGAGTGGTTAACTCCCACCCCCAGATGGCTCTGTTGATTTTTTAAAATTAAACATTTATTTATACAGCTCCTTCTATAATAACTAACTCCAAGCCTTACCATGTGCCTGGCATTGTTCTAAGCACTTTACAGGTATTATCTCATTTAATCCTCAAAACAACCATCTGAAATGTGTACTACTATCATTCCCATTCTCCAGATGAGGAAGCCCAGGCATAGAGATGCTAAGTAGTTTACTCCAAGTTGGCTAGAAGTCACTGACCCAAACTCTGACAGTCTGACCCCAGAGCTCATGCTCTTTACCACTATACTCTACTGTCCCATGGATTAAGCCAGGGCATTAATAATTTAATATTTCTAATTATTTTCTAATAATATTTAGAAATAAACCTAAAATAACATAATTGGAGTATAAAAGTCAGTTGACAGGTAGATGTCTTTGCTGAATTTATCCGTTTATGTCACGATACATTCCAGAAGCAGCTATCTGCTATTTCCACAGGGTAATTCTACAACAGCGAATAAACCAATAAAAGTAAACCTTTGAAACTAAGTCTTGATTTCATCAATACCTAGTTTAGAAGGCATGTGTGTCAAATATTGTATGTTCTCTTTCATAAGTGAGTGTTAAAAATGTGTACACGTGGACATACAGAGTAGAATGATGGACAGTGGATACTCAGAAAGGTGAGGGAGTAAGAGGGAGAAGGGAGTGATAAGAAATTAGTTAATGCATACAATGTACATTATTCAGGTGATTGATACCCTACGAGCCCTAACTTGACCATGTTGCAATCTGTGCATGTAACAAAGTTGCAGCTGTGCATGGTGGCTCACACCCATAATCCCAGCACTTTGGGAGGCCAAGAGTTTGAGACAGCCTGGTCATCATGGTGAAACCCCCATCTCTACTGAAAACACAAAAATTAGCTGGATGTAGTGGCAACCTGTAATCCCAGATACTCTGGAGGCTGAGGCACGAGACTCACTTGAACCCAGCAGACAGAGGTTGCAGTGAGTCGAGATTGTGCCACCGTGCTCCAGCCTGGGCAACAGCGTGAGACTCCATCTCAACAAAACAAAACAAAACAAAACAAACAAAACAAAAAAGGTTCACATGTACACCATAAATTGGTACAAAAAAAATGAAAAGCACATGTGGCTTAGTGTTTCTCTTTCTTCATCTTCAAAAAAGACTCATATTAGGCTCCAGAGGATATACAATAATGAACATAGAACAAAATCCTCTTTATAAAGTACATGGAGAACCATAGCTTGCTTTCTACATATTGATATTGTACAATTTCTCTTTCCTCAGTTTGGATAGATGTTTGGGGGCATAAAATGAGAGATTCTAGCTATCTCTCCAGTATAGGGGCTGTAGCATTGGAAATCCCATAATTAGAGATTATTTTCTGTGAGTTAAGTGCCATCTCATTTGTTTTTATGGCTGTATCATATTCCGTGTCAATAAACCAACTTTTATACAGGCTCCCAGTAGAGGAAATGGTTAGTTGTTTATTGCTAAGCTCCTAAATCCCTCTAGTCTCTGAGCTAATGGCTTATTTTCCTTTTTAAGAGAGAAATCAGTCACAATCACGACAAAAACCAGGACAGAAAACTTAAAAAATCCTTTAAAAATTGTTTTAAAATGGTAAATCTCATTTATGTTGGTATGGGACTAATTGCTTAGTAGTTTTAATCTGGTTGTAGGAAGGGAAGAATATCACTCTCAAACACTGCTAGTAGAAATGTACATTGATAACCCTCTTCTGGTGGACAACTTGTCAATATATATAATGCCTATATCTTCTGATACCAGTTCTACTTTTAGGAGTTTATCCTAAGAAAATAATCATGAACTGTTCAAATGTTTGGCAAAATAATGTTTATGACAATGGTTTTTGTAATGGTGAAAAATTGGAAATACTGGAAAAATTCTGATATTCAATTCTAGAGAATTGTTGAAGTGAATTGTGGTAAACACATACCTTGGAAAACCATGCAGCTATCAAGATGTCATGATATATTAAATTAATAAATTATGTTATAAAATAGTAAGTACAGCATGATCTCATTTTTGTAAAAAATGTTTGTATATATGCATTAAAAATAGACCAGTAGGAAATACATTTGAGAATAGTGGAATTATAAATGGTTTTTATTTTCTTCCTTTCCATGTTTATATTTTCTAAATTTTTATTTTATTTTATTTTATTTTTGAAAGGAAGTCTTGCTCTGTCACCCAGGCTGGAGTGCAGTGGCTCAATCTTGGCTCACTGCAACCTCTGCCTCCCGGGTTCAAGCAATTCTCCTGTCTCAGCCTCCCAAGTTGCAGGGACTACAGGTGTGTGCCACCATGACTGGCTCATTTTTTAATTTTTAGTAGAGGCGGGGTTTCATCATGTTGCCCAGGCTGGTCTTGAACTCCTGAGTTCAAGTGATCCACCTGCCTTGGCCTCCTAGAGTGCTGGGATTATAGACATTAGCCACTGTGCCTGGTCATATATTTGCTAAGTTTTTAAAAGTGGGAATCTCTAACTTTCATAATAAAGCAATCATAATAAGAAAACATAGTAACATAATATAAAATTATTTACAATCATGTATTGCCTAATGATTGCATATATGATATAGTGGTCCCATAAGATGATAACAGAGCTGAAAAATTCCTATTGCCTAGTGATGTTGTAGCTGTCCTAACATCCTTGCACGATGTATTACCTTTTCTATGTTTAGAAACACAAATAATTAGCACTGTGTTACAATTTCCTAGAATATTCAGTACAGTAACATGTCGTACAGCTTTATAACCTAGGAGCAATAAGCTATACCATATAGCCTAGGTGTGTAGTAGGCTCTGCCATCTATGTTCATGCAAGTACACTCTATGATGTTTACACAATGACAAAATTGCCTAGTGATACATTTCTCAGACTGTATCCCCATTGTTAAGCAATGCATGACTGTATCTTAGAAACAAAATGAACAGAGCAGACTTGTACATCTATCTAGTAATGGTGACAAGGTAATTTGGACTGATCATCTCACTGAGGACAATGAGAAAAGCTGGTGAGAATATAAAAATATCTGCCGTAAGGCACTGGACAACTAGCAAGGTAGGGAAGAATTACCTGGCCAGGATCTAGAGGACGGTAAAGTGTGGTAGGTAAGGTCACCATTTGGGCCTAATTTCCACTAGGGTTATTTGCCCATTCTAGAGAGGGTGGCTGAGGATTAAAGTTGGAGAACAGAAATTAAAGATCAGGGCCTGCTCAGGTTGGGAGGCCTGAGTTATGACACTGGGAAGGTCTCAACCCTGGAAGTATGGGTGAACCAGAAATAGAGAGGCCCTACAGGAACTAAGATCAGTCTTGAATCACCTTTAAATTGGATTGAAGTGATTACGGCTTGAGGGCAGAGACAAATGGGACTCCTCTCTGGGGAAGATAATATCATCCTAGACTTCAAATTAATTCTGTGAACAAATTCTGAAATACAAAAACTATTGCATAATAAGAAGACAACTAGGTATATGAGGAGATAAGATGATAGGAATGAGAACTGGCAAAAATCAACAGGGAATGGAAAAAGATCTATTGGGACTCCAGATATAGAAGTTATGAGACACAAACTTTAAAATTACTATATCTACCATGTTTACAAGAGACAAATCTAAGGCATAAAAATACAGAAAAGTCGAAGAATGAAAAATATACATAGTACTAGCCAAAACATAACTGCTATAGCTATACACATTGTAAAACATTACTAGAGATGAAGAGAGACTTTGCACTGAAAAAAGATTTAATTCATAGGAAATTGTAATGTACCTAATAACATAATACAAAAATATATAAAGCAAGAATTGACAAAACTGAAAGGTGAGATAGACTAATTAATAGTATAATGGGAAATTTTAATAACCACTTTCAGTATCTAAGAGAACACACCGACCAAAAATTAGTAAGAATATAGCAGATTAAAATGCATTATAATCACATTTAAATTAATGGACATGTGTAGAATAAAGCACACAAAAATCCCAAAATACACATTTTTTTCCAGGCATGTGGAAAACTTAATAGAACCTAAAGAAACTTTCTAAAACTTTTCTAAAAATTTTCTTTCAGGCAATTAAGCTAAAAATCAGTAGCAAAAACAGAATGGGAAATCCTCAACTATCTGGAAATTAACAAATATTGTTCTATAGTCCCACAGTTCAAAGAAGAAATGACAATGAGAATTAAAAAATAATTTAAACTAAAAAAATTTAAAATATGTATTAAAACTAGCGTAATACAGCTAAAGCCATGCTTAGAGAAAGATCTATAGCTTTAAAGACATATATTAGAAAAAGAGAAAGGCTGTCAATCAATGTGTGAACCATTCATTTCAAACATTTAAAAACAGAGCTGCAAATTGAACAAACTAGAAGACAGGAAATAAGATAAAAACAGAAACAAATGAAATAGAAAACATAGAGTAGAGAGGATCAATAAATCCAAAAGTGTATTTGAAAAGGCAATAGAATTGATAAATTTGTCATGGAAAAAACTTGAAAAAAGGAAAGCAAAGAAAACAGAAAACACATCTAATGTCACAAATAAAAAAGGGTTATGATTACAAACATTACACACATTAAAAAATTTAATAAAAGGACAGTATAAATAATTATGCAAATACATTTGAAAATTTAGATGAAATAGACAAATTTGCTGAAAAATGAAACTTTCCAAAATGGGTAATAGTCAAAAGATAAAATATAAATGGTCTGATAATTATTAGAGAAATTGAATCTATAATTTAAAAACCTTTATTTATTTTTTGAGACAGGGTCTCACTCTGTTGCCCTGGCTGGAGTGAAGTGTTGTGATCATGGCTCAATACAGCCTCAACCTCTTTGGCTCAGGTAATCCTCCCACCTCAGCCTCCCAAGTAGCTGGGACTCCAGGTGCATGCCACCATGCCCAGCTATTATTTATATTTTTTTGTAGAAACAGGGTTTCACCATGTTGTCTGGGTTTCACCATGTTGTCCTTGAACTCCTGGGCTCGAGCTATCTGTCTGCCTTGGCCTCCTAAAGTGCTGGGATTACAAGTGTGAGTCACCACACCCAGCCCATGATTTAAAACATTTTGATGAAGAAAATCTAGAGCTAAATGGCTTTTCCAGCAAGATCTATCATTTAAAGATGAGATAATGCCAATATTCTGAAAAAATTTTTTCAAAGAGTAGAAAGAGGCAGTAATATCCTCTGAAGCCAGAATAACCTTAATACCAGAACTTGATGAGTACAGTTTAAGAAAAGAAAATTGTAATCAACTGATCTCTCTTATGAAAATAGACATAAAACTTTAAGAAATTAGCAAAAAAATTAGCAATATATAAAAAAAGGATAATAAATCATGACCAATTTTGGTTTAATCCAGGAATTCAAGGTTGGCTTGACATTCAAAACTCAACCAACATACTGCATAAATTGAATAAAAGAGATAAATTGCTCTTTCCTGTCTTGTAAGATGGCAGGTAAAAAAGTTGAGAAACCAGATACTAAAGAGAAGAAACTCAAAGCCAAGAAGGCTGATGCTGGTGGCAAGGTGAAAAAGGGTGACCTCAAGGCTAAAAAGTCCAAGAAGGGGAAACCCCCATTGCAGCTGCAATCCTGTCCTTGTCAGAGGAATTGGCAGATACTCCCGATCTGCGATGCATTCTAGGAAGGCAATGTACAAGAGAAAGTACTCAGCTGCCAAATCCAAGGTTGAAAGAAAAAGGACAAGGTTCTTGCAACTATTACAAAACCAGTTGGTGGTGACAAGAATGGCAGTACCCTGGCGATTAAACTTCACAAAATGCCTACGTATTATCCTACTGAAGATGTGCCTCAAAAGCTGTTGAGCCACGGCAGAAAACCCTTCAGTTGGCATATGAGAAAACCACAAGCCAGCATTACCCCCGGGACCATAATGGTCATCCTCACTGGACACCCCAGCGGCAAGAGGGTGGTTTTCCCGAAGCAGCTGGTTAGTGGCTTAATTGTGACTAGACCTCTGGTACCCCCAATCGAGTTCCTCTACGAAGAACACACCAGAAATCTGTCATTGCCACCTCCACCAAAATTGATAACAACAATGTAAAAATTCCAAAACATCTTAGTGATGCTTACTTCAAGAAGAAGCTGCTGCAGAAGCCCAGACATCAGGAAGGTGAGATCTTCAACACAGAATAAGAGGAATATGAGATGACAGAGCAGTGCAAGATTGATCAGAAAGCTATGGACTCACAGATTTTACCAAAAATCAAAACTATTCCCCCAGCTTTAGGGCTACCTGCGATCTGTGTTTGCCCTGATGAATGGAACTTGTCGTCACAAATTGGTGTTTGCAATGTCTTAAGAACCTAATTAAATGGCTGACTACAGAAAATAGAGGCAAGTCGTATGATTACCTAAATACATGCAGAAAAAGCATCTGATGAGAATCAGCATCCATTTTTGATTAAAATGATTCTAGCAAACTTGCAATACAAAGGAATTTACTTATTCTATAAAAATGTAACTTCAAAAACCCAACAGCAATCATCAAACTTAGTGGTAAAATGTTAAAAGCTTTGAAATTGGGAACAACATAAGGATGTCTATTATCAGCATTTCTACTCAATATTGTATTGATCCTAGTTAGTGTATGTAGCAAGGCAACGAGAGAAATAAAATGTACTGTCATGTGTCACTAATGATGGGAATGCATTCTGAGAAACACAGCATTAGATGATTTTGTCATTGTGTGTAGCATAAAGTATACTTACACAAATGTAGATGGTATAGCCTACTTCACTGCTATGCTATATGGTATAGCCTATTTTTCCTGGGTTGCAAACCGATACAGCATGTTACTGTACTGAATAGTTGTAGGCAATTTTAACATAGTGGTACGTATTTGTGTACTAAACATAGAGAAGGCAATGCATTGGGCTATGACATTGGGATGACTATGAAGTCATTAGGTGATAAAAATTTTTGGCTGGGCGTGGTGGGTCACACCTGTAATTCCAGCACTTTGGGAGGCTGAGGTGGGTGGATCACCTGAGGTCAGGAGTTTGAGACCGGCCTGGACAACATGGCGAAACCCTGTCTCTACTAAAAACACAAAAATTAGCCTGGACACGGTGGTACACACCTGTAATCCCAGCTACTCGGGAGGCTGAGGCACAAGAATCGCTTAAACTCGGGAGGCAGAGGTTGCAGTGAGCCGAGATTGCACCACTGCACTCCAGCCTGGGTGACAGAGTGAGACTAAGTCTCAAAAAACAAAAGAATTTTTTAGCTCCATTCTAATCTTTTAAAATTAAAGTTAAAATTTTTTTAGAGATGGGGGTCTCACTCTGTTGCCTAGGTTGGAGTGCAGTGGTGCAATCATAGCTCACTGCAACCTTGATCTCTGGGGCTCAAGCGATCTTCCAGCATTGGCTCCAGAGTAGCCAGAACTACAGGTGTGTGCCACTAGGCCCTGCTTCCCTTATAATCTTATTGGACCACTGTTGCATATGCAGTCTGTTATTGACCAAAATATTGTTATACAGTACATGACTGCATAAAGATTGGAAAGGAAGAAATGAGCTCTCATTATTTATATATGATATAATTACATATATAGAAAATCCAGAATATCTATGAATTATTAGAATAGATATTTAAGGCCAGGTACTGTGGCTCACGCCTGTAATCCTAGAAATTTGGAACACCTGAGGTGGGTGGATCACCTGACGTCAGGAGTTCGAGACCAGCCTGACCAACATGAAGAAACCCCTTCTCTGCTAAAAATATAAAAATTAACCAGGTGTGGTAGCAGGCCTCTGTAGTCCCAGCTACTCGGGAGGCGGAGGCAGAGGTTGCAGTGAGCCGAGATAATGCCATTGCACTCCAGGCTGGGTGACACAGAGAGACCCTGTCTCAAAAAAAAAAAAAAAAAAAAAAAAAAGAAGATATTCGAATGGTAAAAAATATGTAAAAGATACTTATTAGCCATTAGGGAATTAAAAAATAAAAACTACATAAAATATCACACACAATATTATGCCGCCATCAAAAACGATGAGTTCGTGTCCTTTGTAGGGACATGGATGAACCTGGAAACCATCATTCTCAGCAAACTGACACAAGAACAGAAAATCAAACACCGCATGTTCTCACTCATAGGCGGGTGTTGAACAATGGGAACACATGGACACAGGGAGGGGAGTATCACACACTGGGGTCTGTCGGGGGAAAAGGGGGAGGGATAGTGGGGGGTGGGGAGTTGGGGGAGGGATAGCATGGGGAGAAATGCCAGATATAGGTGATGGGGAGGAAGGCAGCAAATCACACTGCCATGTGTGTACCTATGCAACAATCTTTCATGTTCACATGTACCCCCAAACCTAAAATGCAATAAAAAATAAAAAATAAAAAAAAAAATCACACACATGCCAGAAGGTTTAAAATCAATGGCCTGAAAATCCAACTGTTGGTGTGCATGTGGAGCAATTGACATTCTCATACATTGCTAGTAGATGTGAAATTGATGCAACTACTTTGGGAAACAGTTTGGCACTATCTACTAATGTTGAACATAAGAATACCTTGTGACCTGGAAATTAATCTCTAGGTATAGATCCAACAGAAATATGTGCTCCAAAAATCCACAAGAAAGTTAATAGCGACATTATTCAAACTAGTTAAAAATTGGGAACAATTGAAATGTTCATCATCTGTGGACTAGATAAATAAAGTGGGCATATGTTCACACTTTGTAATAATTCACAACAGTCAAAAATAAATAAGGGCTGGGTGCTGTGGCTCATGCCTCTAATCCCAATGCTTTGGGAGGTTTAGCCAGGAGGATTGTTTGAGGCCAGGAGTTCGAGACCAGCCTGGTCAACATATTAAGATGCTGTCTCTACAAAAAATTTTAAAAAATGAGCTGGACATGGTGACACATGCCAGTAGTCCCAGCTACTTGAGAGGCTGAGGCGGGAAGATTGTTTGAACCCAGGAATTCAAGGCTGCAATGTGCTCTGATCTCGCTACTGCACTTCAGGCTACATAACAGAGTAAGACTCTGTCTCTAAAGAAAAGAAAAAAAAAAGAAAAGAACAAGGTAAAGCTATAGCTATAGTTACTTACAGCAGAATGGATCAGTCTCACAAGCATAATATTTATTAAAAGAAGCCCAATACAGAAGAATGTATAGTCTGTGATTCAGCTCATTTAAAGTACCAAAAAGAAAAAAAAAAGAAAAAGAAAGAAAATAAATGCAAAATTCAAACTGTGTGGCTTATGGGTATGTATGTAGGTGATAAAACTATAAAGGAAAGCAAGAAAGGAGTATAAAGAGTATTCATGAAAACCAAAATCATGGTAGGTAATGTTTGGAGGGAATTAAAGGGAGAAGTTTCTAAGATGCTGATGATGTTCTGTTTCTATCTTTCTTTTTCTTTTCTTTCTTTTTTTTTTTTTTTTGAGATGGAGGTTTACTCTTGTTGCCCAAGCTGGAGTGCAGTGGCACGATCTCAGCTCACCACAACCTCCACCACCAGGGTTCAAGCAATGCTCCTGCCTCAGCCTTCGGAGTAGCTGGGATTACAGACACATACCACCACGCCCAGCTAATTTTGTATTTTTAGTAGAGACTGGGTTTCTTTATGTTGGTCAGACTGTTTTTGAACTCCTAATCTCACATGATCCCCCCTGCCTCGGCCTCCCAAAGTGCTTGGATTACAGGCATCAGGCACCATGCCTGGCCGATCATGTTCTGTTTCTTGACCTGGTGGTGGTATCACACACGTTCACTTTGAATAAATTGTTGAACTGCATATTTTTGTTTGCATAGCTTATATATTTTTGTTTAGTAATGTGTTTTGGGTATACATATTTTATTTCATAATACGAAGGTTAAAGAAAAGGATGGAGTCACCTGCGGACAGTTTATAAGATGGAACATTTAGATTGTGCCAAAAATCTTTCAGAAAAATATTTTTGCCCACATTAAGGGCAATAGTTATAAAAGACAGCATATGCATGGTCCTCGTGAGTTCCACTCACCACTTCTCTATGGCCAACAGACATCACCAATTAGATTATGGCATGCTTTCCAAAGGCCCAGTATGCCATTCTCAGTCAATCTGACTGACTCATCATGGAAGTTGCAATCTGTCCTCCATCCCTTTTCTACATATCCTGACTGGTTAGATAAAGTTAAAGAATCAGGGGCAGGTGCAGTGGCTCACCAACGCTTTGTGAGGCTGAGGCCGATGGATCACTTGAGCTCAGGGGTTTAAGACCAGCCTGGACAACATGGTAAAACCCTGTCTCTACAAAAAATTCCAAAATAGCCAGGTGTGGTGGTGCACATCTGTGGTCCCAGCTACTTAGGAGGCTGAGGTGGGAGGATCCCTTGAGCCTGGGGAGGTTGAGGCTGCAGTGAGCCATGATCGTGCCACTGCACTCCAGCCTGAGTGACAGAGTGAGATCCTGTCTCAAAAACAAAAGGAGACAGGGAGTCAGAGTAGTTTTTAAAACCGGCTCTGCATACCCTCCAAAGCTCACTCTATCTTGACATAAATAAAAAATTTTTGCATAAAATCAGCATTAGCCCTAGATGCAAGAACCTAAACAAAGAACTCCTAAGGGATAATCTGTCCTTGGAAAGTAAGACTGAACATAAAAAATGATATAACTATTACAGTTATTCTGAGTAGAGCACATTTTATTTGTTTATTTTATCAAAAGACAAACTAAGCACTCTTCTGGTCACTTGGGACAAAGAAGGAGCAGCACACATGTGATCCCTACCCTTATGGAGTTTACCTGTCAGTCCCAGGCTCCCTCAGGCATGTGTGCCATTTTTCCTGGTTGTCATCTCCTGTCTGATCCCCTACTGCTACTGTTCCCCATTCATTGCCATTGCTGCTATTCAGTTAATCAAGAATTTGTTCACCGTCCTTGTGCCTGGAACAGTGCAAGATGATACGGAGGGATATAGTGAGAATATGAGACATAGTCCCAGTCTGGATGCCATTCCATGAAATTCAGGGATGTAAGATCCATATTCACATTAATGAGGTAAAAATACAGGACTTGAGTGGGATGAAAAACAGCTATAGGATTTTTAAGGCAGGGGGGAATTGACAAAAGTATAAGTAGATGGAGAAGACTTCATGGACAGATTCCTTAATTTTTTTTTTTTTTTTAGACAAAGTCTCCCTCTGTCACCCAGGCTGGAGTGCAGTGGTATGATCACAGCTCACTGTAGCCTTGAACTCTGGGCTTAGGTGATCCTCATGCCTCAGCCTCCTGAGTAGCTGGGACCACAGGCATGCACCACCATACCCGGCTAATGTTTGTATGTTTTGTGGAGATAGGGTTTCACCATGCTGCCCGGGCTGGTCTGGAACTCCTGGGCTCAAGTGATCCTCCCACCACAGCCTCCCAAGGTTCTAGGATTACAGGCATGAGCCACCTTGCCAGGCCCAAAGCTTTTACTCTTTTAAATGTAAACCCCAATTTTTTTAACCTGGCTTAGGGGCCCATTGTGATATTGGTACCTGACAACATTTCCACTTCAACTCCTTCTCTGGTCAGTTCACACTTGACCTTCACATTTAACCCATGTACCACCTCCTCTAGGAAGCCTTTCTTGATCTCTTGTCAAGCATATTTATGTGTCTCCCTCATGGTCTCCCATATCATTTCTCTTCAAACAGCATTCATCACACTATGGTGACTAGTTTAATTTTTTCCCCTCAGTTCTGTAACCCCAGCACATATGCACAATGTTTTTACATGATAAATCAATATTTGTTGACTATTGAGGCAATGTATTAGAGAAGATAAGGAAGAACATTGAAAGTGTTGATAATGATGCTAGTGCATTTGCCTGTTTGTAGCATCACAAAGAATATCTGAGAAGGGCAGGACATCACTCTTCAACAGTGCATCTGGGGTCAAGTCTAGTGACTAAATTCACATTCTCATGCTTAGTTCGGTACCATACTTCTTCATCTTCTTTTTTTTTAAATTCCTCCTGTCAGTTCATCTATACTTGGCTTTGTGCAGTTCAACATTTCTATCAATTATTTGCATGAGGAATAGATGTTTCATTTAATAAAACCTACAGAAGACAGAAAGCTGGAAGGAATAGCTAATACCGCAGATGATAGAATCAGGATTTAAAATAATATTGACAAGTTAGAACGGTCCAAAACCCACAAGATGATATCCCACAGGGATATATGCAAAGTTTTGTGTTTAGATTGAAAAAACATCAATGGCACAATTGTAGAAGCCTAGCTTTATGTAAGTAAACTGGAAAAATATTTAAGTGTTTTAGTCGATCATTAAAGGAAGTTACAGGCGTCAGCCAGGAGCCCTCCCCAAAAAACTCAAAGACTAAAATTACAAAATCAACACACATAATGGGTAGGATTAGGTATATACAAAGGTAATTTCAAGGGTGAAACTGGAAATGCAAATGGAATTTGATTGTGGAATCATCAGTGGTATTATGTCTAAAAATAGAAGGTGTCAGTCCGAAGGTAAATGGATGGTTAGCATGAAACAGAAAAGGAGGAGCCAGAGTGGACCAATTGGTATGGTGTCAAGAAAATAAGTGCAATGGCCAGTGGGTAGTACATGGTCAGTGGGTAAGTACATGGCCTTGGGGCCACCCTTGAAAACCAAGTTTGCAAAGTACTAATTATGTGACTTTTGAGGAAGTTACCAATGCTTCAACAGTTCTTACCTATATTATGGGGAGAATCATGATCTCTACTTATGGAGTAGTGAGCATTAAATAAGATGATGTGTGATGGTGCTTGGCCCTTAGGGTTTAAATACATGTTAGTTATTATTATGGTTTTCTTCATTGTAGATTGATACACTGGCCTTTTTAGTTTCTACACCAGTCCTTTGTGAAATTCTACAAGTGATTCTTTCCTCAAGAGTATGCTTTATTTTTACTGAGCTGAGAAAAAACTCAAATTCCTGAATGTTTGACCCTGAGACTATAGTCATAGTTATTTTTATAATATTCATTATACATAGTTATCATGTAATGATACCATGGTAACTATGTTAAACAGACTGTAATGGAATGTTTCATTAAATTATAAAAATCTATACTCTGAAACTGGCTGAACAAACTGAAATATATCCAGGTTACCATGGCTTAAGAATGGCTAAAGAGCCAGAAACGCTAAAGGAAGCCAGTCTGGTTGTCTTCAATCCTTGAAGACATGTCGTGTGGAAGAGGGAGCGGATTTGCTTGTCTCCATGAAAGGAAGGCCTTCACAGTGGACGGAGCTGCCTCAGAGCACAGAAAGTTTCTCTCCCCTGAATGCACATATTGCAGGCCCTTGACAGGCTATGGACAAATAGCTCTTTGGATCTGTATTTATGTAAGGCTGGGCAGACGCAAAGCAATTTATCAGACATTATCTGAAGTCCCCATGAAAACCCTGTGAAATAAACAGGATGTGCAACTCAGTCTTTGGCTTCTAAATCCAGTGAGTTTTTGTTTGTTTGTTTGGTGTTTCGTTTTTTTAGACGAAGTCTTACTCTGTCACCCAGGCTGGAGTGCAGTGGCACGATCTTGGCTCACTGCAATCTCCGCCTCCTGGGCTCAAGCGGTCCTCCCACCTCAGCCTCCCAAGCAGCTGGGACCACAGGCCTGCACCACCACGCCCAGATAATTTTTGTCTTTTTTGTAGACACAGGATCTCGCTATGTTGCCCAGACTGGTCTTGAACTCCTGGCCTCAAGCAATCTGCCCGTCTCTGCCTCCCAAAGTGTTGGGATTACAGGTGTGAGCCACTGCACCCAACCTGTTGTTTTTTGGAAGGGTGTTCTGAAGTCACCTACATCAGAAATGCACCATGTTTCTAGAGATTCTGATTCAGTGAACCTGGAGCAGAGCCCAGGAAACTGCACTCATTCCAGTCCAGTGCTTTCCTACTTCTCTGCTAAACTTTCTACTATAATATCAATTTTAAGATTATTCTTCCAGTGAATATTTACTAATTACTCCCATGTGGCAGACATGGTTTCAGAGGCTGGCAGATATAGTGGTAAATAAGATTATATAGGTCTCTTTTTCTTTCTTTCTTTTTTTTTAAAATTATACTTTAAGTTCTGGGGCCCATCAAAGATAGACTGGATAAAGAAAATGTGGCACATATACACCATGGAATACTATGCAGCCATATAAAGGATGAATTCATGTCCTTTGCAGGGACATGGATGAAACTGGAAACCATCATTCTCAGGTCCCTTTTTCTTGACACTTATAACTAGTGGGAGGACATATTTTTGAAATAAGCAAACCAATAAAAATTGAAATACACATCAGATAATGAGAGAAGCTTGTCAAGAAATAAACAGGGTGCTATTGCTGAGAGTGACCGGTGGGTGGCTTTTCTGGATTGGAGCACCTGTCAGATGGTAATGTTAACCTGAGAGCTGAATGATAGGAATGCAACCGCCATGCAGAAGCTCAAGGTTCCCACTAACCAGTTGTTACCAGGCCCTAAGAGGAGAGTGCGCCTGTTGTAGTTAAGAAGCAGAAACAAGGACATTGTGGCCAGAGTGTGCTAAGCAAGGCAGAGTGCGGCATCAGGTCAGACAGGTTAACAGTTCCCAGATGCTGCACAGCTTTGGAAGCCAGAGAAATGTCTGATTTTACTTTGAGATGGAAAGTGGTTGGAGAATTTTAAGCCAGAGAGAGTAAAATCTGATTTATATTTTTAAAAGGTCCCTCTGGCTGTTGTGCAGACTCTATAGGGGTATGATACCTAGTTATGAAATATATCATTGCTACCACTGGAGAGAACTTGCTTTTCATGGGTGTCTCTGTTCATATAGCACTTCGTTGTCTACAAAGCATTTTTTTTTTTGAGACAGAGTCTCGCTCTGTTGCCCAGGCTGGAGTGCAGTGGCATGATCTTGGCTCACAGAAACCTCTGCCTCGCAGGTTCAAGCAATTCTCATGCCTCAGCCTTCCGAGTAGCTGGGATTACAGGTGCGTGCCACCATGTCTGGCTAATTTTTTACATTTTTAGGAGAGATGGGGGTTTCACTATGTTGGTCAGGCTGGTCTCGAACTCCTGGCCTCAGGTGATTCGCCAGCCTTGGCCTCCCAAAGTGGTGGGATTACAGGTGTGAGCCACTGTACCTGATCCACAAAGCATTTGTACATATCCTATTTCATTTTATACTCTTGAAAATCCTATATGAGATTCATATTTCTATAATCCTTATTTTACTGATGAGGAAACAGGCTCATAAAGGATGAGATGTTTCTTAGGCCACGTACCTTTTAAAGGAAGACATCGGAAGATGGAGGAGATTTTACATAAAACTCCAGAAATTTTGCTTTTAAGAAAATAAAGGCTGGGCACAGTAGCTCTCACCTATAATCCCAGCCCTTTGGGAGGCCAGGTGGGAGGATTTCTTGAGCTCAGGAGTTTGAGACCAGCCTGGGCAACATAGAGAGACCCCATCTCAACAAAAAATAAAAAATGGTCGAGTGTGCTGGTGCACACTTCAGTCCTAGCAACTGAAATACAAAAAAACTAACAAGGCATGGTGGGGTGCGCCTGTAGTCCTAGCTATTTGTGGGGCTGAAGCAGAAGGATTGCTTGAACCTGGAGATTGAGGCTGCTGTGAGCCCGGATCGTGCCACTATAGTGCCGCCTGAGTGACAGAGAAAGACACAGTCTTAAAGAAAAAAACAAAACAAAACGAAAAACCAAAAAATAAAGATGTCTTCATTGATTTTGCATTTCTCATGGAGACAGTGGGTTGGAGCTGGTGGGGAGCTGCCTCTGAGGATAAGCCTTGCCCACTCCAATCCTACCATACCAGGTCGGTTTCAGGCTTTTGTTACCTGCCTGAGCCCTGGAAACATCTGAGTTCCGGAACGCTGCTCTCAGGTATCCCCAGTCTGCTCCTTTGGTACTGTATCACAAGCCATTTTCTTTCTCCCCCCACCAAACCTGTTC
Organism: Ateles fusciceps; assembly: GCA_036589455.1. Taxonomy (NCBI): domain Eukaryota; kingdom Metazoa; phylum Chordata; class Mammalia; order Primates; family Atelidae; genus Ateles; species Ateles fusciceps. Next base: position 17,780,702 of record JAZHEH010002507.1, on the reverse strand, counting down.
CCAGAAAGAGAGAGAGGGAGTCTGATGCAGTCTCATTGCCCCTAAGTGGGGACTCTGAGCTTGTTCCCCCAGAGGGCTTAGCTCAATGCAACCTGCAACCTGCACATCATACAGATCTTTCTTTCTTTCTTTTCTTTCTTAAATTGACAAATAAAAATTGTATATATTTATGGTATACAACAGAATGTTTTGAAATATGTATACACTGTGAAATGACTAAATCAAACTTATTTAACATATGCATTACCTCACATATTTTAATATTTTCTGTGTGTGGTGAGAATTCTTAACATCTACTCAGAGCTTTTCAGGAATACAATCCATTTTTATTAACTATAGTCACCATGAGGTACAAGGAAGAAGTTTTCTTGAACTTATTCCTCCTGTCTAATTGAAATTTTGTATCCTTTCACCAACATCTTCCCAATGTCCTCCTCCCCCATAACCCCCACAAAACCCCTGGTAACCATCATTCTCCTTTCTGCTTCTATGAGTTTGAATTTTTTAGATTATTGGATGCTCATTATAGCTAAATTCCTGCTCTGGAATGAAATGTTTCCCCCTTCAAATTCATATATTGAATCCTTAACCCACAATGTGACTGTATTTGGAGACATGGCTTTTAGGAGATGATTAAGGTGAGACGAGGCCATGTGGGTAGGTTGCAGTGAGCCGAGATCATGCCATTCCACTCCAGCCTGGGTGACAGAGCAAGACTTCGTCAAAAAAAAAAAAAAAGGAAAAAAAGGAAGAAAGAACTACCTATGGTAGCTAACATCTTCTAGGTGGTAACTGGAATTCCAGAATAGCTGGAGAAAGAAGCATCCTTGTAGGGAAGACCTAAATCTTGGAAACGACAGCTTAAGAGGTAAAATGCCATTGCCCTTATTCAGCCGAGACAGCCTGGGATTTGTGAGCAAGCTAGCTAGTGTCAAGGAGGCTGCAGGCACTGCACATTAAAAGGCGTCTCCCCTTTGATGAGTGTTTAATTTGGCCTTGTAAAGTGTATGAAGTGCAGGCATTTAATTTGTTTGACAGAAGCAAGCCCAAAGCACCTTCTGTAATACCATGCCACACGGTTTCATGACTCTTACCACATGTTAGGCATAGTCTGGGAGTCTATTAAATAAGCTTTGAGTCAAAACACTAGTTTGACAAAGATCTGTTTTAATTAAAAGACGCAAACCTCTCTCTCCTGAGCCTCAAGCAGGGATGTAAAGGAGAGCACCATCCACCCGCTTGGTTAAGGAACACTTTGCTCTTTCCTGTAAGAGGACAAAGATGCTTTGGGGCTGGCAGGTAGAAATCTATCAGTGGGTCCTAGAATGTCTGATGTTGCTGGCTTCCTGTAAGATTCTCTTTCTGCCAACAATGCTGGCTATCTGCCACAATATCAATTATCCCCAGCTGAGACAGTAAATGATCTAGGATACCAGTTTTTAAATATTATGTTTTAACAAACTAGAATTAGGAAACTCTACAAAATTAATGTGTTTTGACATCCCCTGCATTAATATCCAGATACTCATAAATCAACCATAGCCATCAAGCTTTTCTGCCTCAAGCATGTTAAGTGACTATCTTTTAAAAATATATTAAATATTTCTCCAATCGGAGTATTCTATATTTCTTGTTATATTATCTGCTTATGCTAGGCCATTTTTTGTTTCCATAAGGAGAGTGTACAGCTCTTGGAGAGGCGTGAGAGATGACAGAGCTGGCTATATCGAACTAGAATCCAAATCATAGCCTCCTTTTTTCATTGTCCACCCTGACATTCCAGTTCTTCAGCAAAGGGCCCAGACTTTCCTGTCCCATCTCATCTCCTGCCACTTTCCCACTTACTCTGTTCTCTACACTCCAGACACACTGGTCTTCTTGAGTTTCTTTATTATTTTATTTTATTTGAGACAAAGTTTCACTCTATTGCTCAGGCTGGAGTGCAGTGGCGTAATCTTGACTCACTGCAACCTCCACCTCCCAGGCTCAAGTCATTCTCACTCTTCTGCCTCCTGAGTACCTGAGACCATAGCCATGCGCCACCACGTCAGGCTAATTTTGTATTTTTTTAAGAGACAGGGTTTCACCATGTTGGCCAGGCTGGTCTTGAACTCCTAGGCTCAAGCAATCCACCCGCCTTGGCCTCCCAAAATGCTGGGATTACAGGTGTGAGCCACTGCGCTGGCCCTCTTGAGTTCTTTTATAAAGCTTGATGTGCTCTTCTGCTTCAGGATGCTTAAAGAGGCACCTCTCTACTGAGAAATTCCCTATGACTTCTAACCCCTACACCCCCAAACCCCTTCCACCGGTTTCTTGTTCCTTCACTCATTCATTCATTCATTCATTCAACAAGTATTATTGAGGAGCTATATATACAGAACATTTGAGTGAATGCAACTAATTTAAAAACTCTCATAGCATCTACATTCTAATTGAGGGGGAATCAGACCATAAATAAACATAATAAATAAATAGATTCTATAGTACATTAGAAGATGATAATTGATATGGAAAAATATAAATGGGTAAGGAGTATGCAAAATACTTGCAATTTTAAGTAGGGTATAGGAAGTCTTTACTGATACTGTTACATTTAAATTAATTCTCAATTGTCCTTAGACTTCAGCTCAAATGAACTTTCTCAGGAACATCTTATCTTCCGGGATAGTCTATCAGTGACTCCTAGAGTGTGTGACTAGGTCATTCCCTATTATAGGCTCTCGTAATTCCCAGTACTTTTCATTCATAGTTCTTAGTACCGTTTGTAATTACATATTCATGTTATTATTTATTAAAGAATGTCCTGTCTGCTATAGTAAGCTCTATGAAGGCAAGGGTGAGATACTTTTTGATTACTGCTCTCTCTTCAAAGCTAGTTCAGTGCACGTGCTCAATACATATTTGAATTGAATGAATCAAAGAACCTGTGCAGTATGGATACAATATGTACATCCAGGCTACCTTAAGAGACTCAGTTGAGATGATGAATGCATGAATTCCTTTTATAAATTGCAAAGTTCTATAAACATGTCAGGTATCATTATTTCAGCAGATAAAAAGCACTCTTATATCACATGGTTCTGTGTTTATTGATATTGTATGCTCCTGACTCTCTTTTACAGAGGCAGTGTGGTTTAGTGGACTGCCTAGGATGACTCTTAGCTCTGCCACTTACCTTGTGACTTCACTGTGCCTCCAGCTCCTCGTCTATAAAATGGGATGATAATAGTACCAACCTCACAGAGATGTCATGAGGATTAGAAGAGTTAACATCTCTCAAGTGCTCAGAGTAAGGACTGGCATAGAGTAAATACTCAGTACATATTATCATGATCTTGGTTGTTGTTATTATCTGCCAAGCTTTTAACTGCATCTAGGTATTTATTGGTTGACTGAAATCTTTCTTGGTTTCTTCTTAGAGATGAATGAACTAGAAATTCATTGTTCAATGATGTTTCTTTAACATAAGCCAAAGAGTAAGGATGACTCTCAGCCTCCATCTTATAGCTTCAGCACCTGTTCCAGTTCATCAGTGACTTTTGTTTTGTCTTGGTGGGTCCTTTTCAATTGTCTGGACAGCTAGAAGCCATGGATGACTAAGAAGACTAGGTTCAAATCCTGGTTCTGCCACTTACTGGTTGAAAGACTTTAGGCAAGACATAAAACTCTTTGGGGTTCACATATTCATTCATAAAATGAGACTTATAATTGCTTCTTCACTAGTTTGCAGTGAGGATTGAGTGAGTTGATATGCTTGAAGGGCCAGCTCAGACAGAAGTTGTACAAATATTAGTTTAGTTCTGCTTACCTTGCCCTTTGCTCAGGAGCAAATGTAAACTTTAAAAGAAACCTTCTGGAGACACAGTTATATTGTGGTCTGCAAAAAGTCTCTGACAAGCATTCTAAATCAGGGGACTAAAGTCAACACATGTGGAACCCACTATACATGCCCTAAAATAATTCATATTATTGGTAGAAATCAGTACAAGAAGCACAGTGTTGGGCTGGGCATGGCAGCTCATGCCTGTAATCCCAGCAGTTTGGGAGGCCGAGGCGGGCGGATCACCTGAGGTCAGGAGTTCAAGACCAGCCTGACCAACATGGAGAAACCCTCTCTCTACTAAAAATACAAAATTAGCCAGGAGTGGTGGCACATGCCTGTATTCCTAGCTACCTGGGAGGCTGAGGCAGGAGAATCACTTGTACCCAGAAGGCGGAGGTTGCAGTGAGACGAGATGGCACCATTGCATTCCAGCCTGAGTAACAAAAGCAAAACTCCATCTCAAGCAAAACAAAATAAAACAAAAACAACAACAGGTTGGACGTGGTGGCTCACACCTGTAATCCCAGCACTTTGTGAGGCTGAGGCGAGCGGATCATGAGGTAAAGAGATCGAGACTATCCTGGCCAACATGGTGGAACCCTGTCTCTACTAAAAATACAAAAATTCGCTGGGTGTGGTGGTGCACGCCTTTAGTCCCAGCTACTCAGGAGACTAGGCAGGAGAATCGCTTGAACCTGGGAGGCAGGGGTTGCAGTGAGCCGAGATCGCACCACTGCACTCCAGCCTGGGTGACAGAGCGAGACTCCATCTCAAAAAAAAAAAAAAAAAAGCACAGTGTTTATTTGTTGTTCTATCATCCAGTGAAGCAGTTATTTTTGAAATATTCTTTTTATTATCCAAAATGTATCAATGTACATAGAACTAATTAACCAGAAATACCAAACCAAATATATTTTGTGGATTGCAGAAAGATTTTACAAAACAACTTCTTCTGGTTGACTAACGCATACTGGTTAGGAATAGTTGATGGCATAATAATCATAGGAGCTAAAAAGAAACTTCTTGAAAGTTCAAAGTTATTGTCTGATGCTTGTAATTAGAAATTGCCTAATTGTGTATGTATGTGTGTGATTGTGACAAAAGTGAAAATAATTCCAACATGTTCCCTTCACATGCAGGAAGACTCTAGACTTCCTTCTTTCCTCCCCTGGATGTTCTTCTAATCTTAGCTGCCAATTTTCACCAACTGTTCACTTGCAAAATATGCTTTTCAGTATATCACAATTCAACCCTTGAAATTATGTTCCACTTCAACAGACAGACCTGGTTTCAGTTTCCAAATCTTCCTTTTCCCCATGTTTTGGGTTTTTGATCAACAAATGCTTATTGAGGTCCCACTGTGTAAGTGGGCAGCCTCCCAGAATGGCTTTTCCAGTACCCTTGGTGTTCCAGATGTTGGATAAATTGAAAATCCTTGAATCTGAAGTTAAAGCAGAATTAAAATTATGTGTGAACATGAAGCGAATGCTTAGAGGACAACACGCTGTTCACCACTGGCAACAACAGAATTGGGGGATTTATTTTCTACTTATTGGCTTAAAATATGAAATTTAGATGTGAGGGGGCCTAGCCTACCTGTCCCTAGGGAATCTTCATACCAAAGCTACTCATTTTAATTCATCTGATGTTCGTTTTTGCTTGGTGACTGCTCAAGCCACTCACTTGTTCTAGTCAGTGCCTTTGATAATATTTCACGATCCGTAAAATAAAATTTGGCATTCAAGGTTCTTCATGTGATGATTTCTGTGTATCTTTCCATTCCTATTTCCTTTTGCTCCTTTGCTGGCCCTTAACGGTCCAGCCAAAACCAATTTCTTACTGTTCCTCCTCATTCACTGAGTACCTATTGTTGGCCAAGTACTGCTTCATTAACTTTAAAAAATATTTTATTCCCCCAAATTTTCCGGGAAGGAGTTATTGTAATCCACACCTTTTAGAAGAAGACACTGAGGCTAAGATGACTTGTTCAAATTCATGGGTTAGTACAGGAATGAGCTGGGATTTGAGCCCAGGTCTGTAACTCCAAAGCCATAGTGGAAAAGGCTCTTCCCATCATGCCATGATCCCTCCTCCTCAAAATGCCCCAGCGCTGTCTCATTATGCACCTTTCTTCCATATGGTGGCAGAATAATGCCCCTTCCTCAGAGATGTCTATGCCACAATCCCTGGAACCTGTGAGTATGTTACCTTACATGGCCAAGTGGGATTAACTTTGCAGATGGAATTAAGGGAAAGGATCTTGGATTATGCAGGTAGGTCCAAAGCAATCAGAAGGGTCCTTAAAAGAGAAAGAAGGAGGCAGAAAGGTCAGAGAGAGAGATGTGATAAGAGAAGAATCATTAGAAAGAAGCACCATTGCTGGCTTTGAAGATGGAGAAAGGGATCATGAGTCCTGGGATATGGGTGGTCTCCAGACACTGGAAAAGGCTGGGAACCGGATTGTCTTCTAGAGACTATAAAAAGGGGTACAGCCCTGCCAGCATCTTGGCTGGTGAGACCCATGTTAGATTTCTAGCCTACAGAAGGTAAGATAATAAAATTGTGTTATTTTAAGCTACCAAGTTTTTGGTAATTTGTCTTAGCAGCAATAGGAAATGACCCCACAAGTAGCATTCTTTCTCTACACATCCCCGCTGCCTGCATGTCATGTTCAAGGCTGAAATCCACCATTCCCACCAACCCTTCTTACTCTCAAAGCCTGCCCTTGGGGAGGATCTGAAGCCGATTTTGATTAATTGCATCATTCTAGACAGAGCTGACAGAAGCTGTCTAAATGGACCACCTCATGACAGAGAGGTTGAATGACATATCCAAGGTCATACGGATTGCAGTGGCGTGATGAGATCTCAAACCTAGAGCTCCAATTTCTGCTTCTAATGGCTTAAGAAGAAAGCCTGTTCAAGAACATTGGTGTCTTTCAGGGAATCAGTGCCTCGTAATTTCATTATTAATCATCCATATGAAAACTTTCAGAACTAGTGAACATTTCTGTGATTAGATTCTTGAAATCACACTAAATAAGTCTGTAAACTGGCCTATGGCTCATTGGAATTAACTCGCCCACCATCATCTTGTTCGTTCATTCAACCAATTATATGTGCCAGGGAAGTGTGCTAAGTCTTGAGAATCACAAATGAGTAAAATATAGTCCATGCCCATCAGAAACTCATGGCTTAGTGGAACTGGGACAATGTTCAGGGTGTTGCGGGGGCAGATATGCTAAACAGAAATTGTGATGCCTTGTGATAAATGATATGACAAAGTGAAGAATCACAGAGTCATTAGGCACCCTACAACGAGGAGATTTAGCCATGTCTGAAGTTTCTGGAGGAGGTAATTCCTTGACTGGGTTTTAAAGTAGGAGTAGAAGTTAAGCTATGGAAAAGCAAAGAATATTTAGCCTGGAGAACATTCAGATAGGACTGGTCAAAAAGAGATGAATAATATTGAAAATAATGTTATAACAATAGGAATGAATAAATCATGAAGGTTTGCTCTTCTCCATTCCCTCCACCAAAGTCCCAAAGTCAGCTCAAAGAGTTGTTTAATAACTCATTTAATTCCAGAATGGCCCAGCTTCGTTTGTGAATAGGGGCCCAGCCTTAGATGGTGAGTGTGCAACATGAGGGACTGGAAGGAACTGCTAGACACAGATATGGATCCAGACTTGCTCCTTCCCAGCTGTGTCAACTTTAAGCACATCCCTTTGTGCCTTCAGTTCCTGTGAAGACAAGTAAATGCATGTCAGGGCACCTGATGTAGAGTGCTATATAAATGGCAGCTGTTATGATCAGGCTTAGGGACAGGGCTCAGAGACTCTCTCCCTCTGGCTTTGTCTTAATTTCATCATTAGCATTGTGTGGATCCACAGTTCTTTCCAGTTTGCAGATAATTCTAATCTGAATTCAAGGAGTTCTCACTGGTCCTTAGCAGGTTGGGGAAGGAGGTGCTAGAGAAGTAAATCTGGGTTTAGCTAGCAACGTGAAGTCTACCATGCTCTAGTCCATCTTCTATATAGCTGCTAGAGTCAGCTTTCTGAAGTGTAAACTTGATCATGCTTAAACGTCTTGGAGAGCGTTTTCTTCACAGTCCCTAGCTCCCAGTGTAGAGTGACCCGCTACTCCTCCACTGCAGATACTCAGTGCTTTAGCTACTCCTCACTTCCTTTGCAGATCTATCTGCTCCAGTGGTTATACTGCCTGCAATGCCTTTGCCTCACTTTATTTGTCTGGAGAACTTTTATCCCCTTTAAAACTCAACTGATGGCTGGGCGCGGTGGCTCATGCCTGTAATCCTAGCACTTTGGGAGGCCGAGGCGGGCAGATCATCAGGTCAGGAGTTTGAGACCAGCCAGACCAACATGGCGAAACCCTGTCTTACTAAAAAAATACAGCTACTCAGGAGGCTGAGACAGGAGAATCACTTGAACCCAGAGGTGGAGGTTGCAGTGAGCTGAGATTGCACCACTGCACTCCAGTCTGGGTGGCAGAGTGAGACTCCATCTCAGAAAAAAAAACAAAAACGAAAAAACTCAGCTCAAATGTCATTGTCTCTGTGAAGGCTTCCCGATTTTCTACCCATGAGTCAACCACACCCTCTTCTGGATGAACAATGGTGTCTCGAACAGGTCTCTAGTACCTTGTGCACATGGGAATAAATTAGTTCTTCATCTACCTCCCCATCAGACTGGATGCTCCTGGAGAGCAATTTTATGTATCATCTGTCTTTGTATTTCTAGCACATAATAGGGATTCCATAAGTATTTGCTGACCGACTAAATGAATGAACATAATAAGGACTCCATAAGCATTTCTGGCACATAATAGGGACTCAATAAATGTTTGCTGATTAACTAAATGAATAAAAGGCAGACAGGTTTTCAGAATTTTCTAGTAGCTAACCAGCTAACCCTTGTAAAAAGGTGGTTTGAGACTCCTATAAATGATAGCACCATCACATTTTGTAGCAGATTGGTGCGAGCTAGGGAATCATGGTGTGTCCAAAAGGCAATGAATTAAAACTCTGCTCTGGCATATCCCCTTTCAGAAATAGGAGCAGTCTTTCAAGCGACTTAAAAACTAGGCTTCAGTAAAAGTGTAAGAAAATATGTGCAATGAGACACAATCAATAAAGCTGCCCTTGACTGATGTCTACATTTAAGAGAGTTTAATTAAATTATGAAGAAGGCTTTTCTGATAGAACTCTCGGTCTAGCTTATCATGTATGTACATAAACTCTGCATGGGGTTTTCTTTCAAGAGTTCTAGACCCTCAGTGAATACAAAGATACAAGGAAGTATCAACCCATTGTTTAAGGGGAGAGTCTGATAGGTAAGTTTGAGAAAGCAGGGGAGCTAAAGCCATCTGTCAGGGTAGTTTGAAAGAAATAGAAATCCTGCAAAATGCTCTTTCTCCTCTCATTCATTCATTTAGAAAATATTTATTCAGCGTGTACTATATGTGAGGGACTGTGCTAGGTGCTGGCAACGTACTGGAGTGGAAAAGATAGACATCGAACACAAAATCTATATCTATCTAATTATAAATTATATTTATTATGATTATGCTCCCCCAAGCCCAGAATGCCCTCTCTTCTTTATTTTGTTTATATATATTCAACATCCTTGCAACAAACAAGAGCTAAGGAGTAATGCATTTTATATAAAAAATATGTTGCATCTACCTTGGCTGGGTGCGGTGGCTCATGCCTGTAATCCTAGCACTTTGGGAGGTTGAGGCAGGCAGAGTTCGTGATCAGCCTGGCCAACATGGTGAAATACAATATAGTGAAACCCTGTCTCAACATGGTGAAACAGCCTGGCCAACATGGTGAAATACAAAAATTATCTGGGCATGGTGGTGCATGCCTGTGATCCCAGCTACTCGGGAGGCTGAGGCAGGAGAATCACTTGAACTCTGGAGCAGAGGTTGCAGTGTGCTTGGGTCCCACCACTGCACTCCAGCCTGGGTGAAAGAGTGAGATTCCATCTCAAAAATGAAAAAATACGTTGTGTCTACCGTGTGTCAGATACTGCGCTAGATACTGGGGACACAAAGATATCTTCAAGGTGCTTACATTTGTAGTGGGACACGTAAGCTATAAAATAACCAAATACACAACAAAAATAATGCAAAACGAAAAGTGTAGTAACAGAGGTAAGCACAGTTGCTGCTAGAGGAACACAGAGCAGAGGAGGTTCCTGCAACTTTCCTGCCCTTTCCCAACTCCTCTGAGCACCCCCTCTCCCTCCACCTTCTCCCCCTCACCCAAGGCACAGAGGCTGGACATGGGAATGGTAGAAATTGAATAATATCACCAACGCTTTTGACTGAGGAGAGCCAGCTTTGAATGGAACTCAGTGTCTCTGCCTACCTCCTGTTCCTACACAAGCAGAGGAAGGTCAGACTGCAGATGGGGCCATCCATCCTGGGAAGATGGGAAAGAAATGAGAACCGCTGCAATCAAACAGCTTCTCGTCAGAGTAGAGGAGCTGCCCAGAGAGGTGGTCCTGAAAGCTGCAAAAGCATTCAAATCCCACCTGGACTGGCTCCATCACACACAGTTAGCTGCTCTGAGGTGCCCCAGGCAGAAGGCACTGATGTCGAAGGCAGAAGCAGAACTGGTTGTGGCCAAGGAATGCTCAGTTATATTTTCATATTGGAAATATATTTAATTTCACTAATTTTATCTAAAACGTTCTAAATACTGTTTTTAAAGGCCACTAAGTAAAAGAAGTACTGAAATACCAACAGTGCCATTTTGCCTTCATACTGTGACCCACAGCCAGGCTCACAACTAGCAGTCATGAAATGAATTGAGATTGCAGACACATTTTGCTGTTCAAACACATTTTAACATTTGAGAATAATGTCTTTAGGTGGGGCTAAAGGCTTTCTTCTGTTCACAAAGTTCTGAACACGCTGTTGGCTGACACTGCCATAAATGTTACATGCCTGATCCCAGAGGGCATTTGAGGTTGCAGCCTCTGATCTAGGCTCACCCTTTTATTTTTCAGACAAAGAAGCCAAGGCTTGGAGGAAAATGTGCTGTGTGATACAGCAGAGTTAGGACTAGCATGCAAGTGTCCTCCTGCTCTAGCTCTTCCTATGGCAGGTGTTGTTGTCATAGGAAGAAGCAGGTAAGTACTTCGTGAACACAGTGTGCCCAGGCTGCAGCCAGAGCTGCCTTCTGCAAGGGAAAGATCGCCTTCAGTACCAGTAAATGCAAGCAGTGGGGTTCAGGGGAAAACCTGGGTGACTTATGTCAGATTATTTGCAAACCATGCAATTGTTGGCCTTACACTAGAAGATAAATGACAGATTTCTCTGCATAGGATGGGCACACTCCCTGTCTCCCCGTAGGGTACCCATTGCAGGTTAGAGATAGCTGGGTGACCACAGAATGGAAGGCAGGGCAGGGTTTGGCTGGGGGAGAACTCATCACTTTGAAAACCCTCTGAGCCAGGGTCACTTTGGAACACCTATTTGCAAATTCAGATGTGGATGGGTGGGGAAGATTATGCATTGGGGCTTATCTCACTCTCTCAGCTGGCTTTCTGTTATCCCTGGGCCCTGAGGTGGGGGCTGGCAAAGGCTCTGACCTATTTGCTTTGCAGGCTTGGTCTGCATGTGTTCATCTTCCACACTCCCAAGGAATGGGGCTTGGGGAGGTGGGGGTGAACATGATAGGAATCCAGGTGGGAAAAGAAATCAAATCCCCAAACTCAAACCCAAATTTACAAAAATCTACAATGACCAGCTGGCCCCAAGTATGGGAAGAAGGCAGGCCAAACATTTTGGGAAGAATAGACATCTGGGAGGAAGGTGAGCTGATAAACAGCCTTTTCCCACAAGCCAAAGCATGCTCTGCTCTTGAGACTTTTATGTTTTCCTAACACACTATTTTCTCAACTGGCCCATTCATTGACACTAGCTATGGGGTTACGGGGTTCTCTGGGTGGGGTTCACAGGGTTGTGACTCCCTAACCGTGCACCCTGAAAGGCGACAGAAAATCAGAACATTTGCTGCAGAAGAGCCTGCCACTTTGCTCAGAGGGTCCCAGGCAGAACTACCACCTACTTTGCAGAGACCTTGTAAGACAATGACAGCCCTCTCCCTCACCCCGACCACTTGCATTCAGGGGCAGCTGGAGGGATCGCCACCCCCACCCTCCAAAAAAGGTCTGGATGTCACCCTCACCCTTGTGCTGACAGATGGCTTCTGAGGCCACCTCTGTTGTAAGAGCTCTGGCCTTGGAGAAGAGACTTGGATTCTATTCTAGTGACATGTTGCTTTTGCTGTGGAAAGAGGTCTCAAAGTGTTTACCTTAGCAGATTAACAAAAGACCTCATGACTCCAAAAAAGGGCACAGAACTCTTGTCCTAGACTGTGACATTCTTAAGAGAAAAAATGATGACTCACGTATGTGTTTGTTTTATAGGACCTAGGGCTGCGCTTACCACATAATTAGCGCATGGCAAATAATTTTTTTTTTTTTTTTTTTTTGAGACAGAGTTTCACTCTTGTTGCTCAGGCTGGAGTGCAATGGCATGATCTCGGCTCACTGCAACCTCCGTCTCCGAGGTTCAAGTGATTCTCCTGCCTCAGCTTCCCGAGTAGCTGAGATTACAGGCACACACCACCATGCCCGGCTGATTTTTGTGTTTTGCCGCAGAGATGAGGTTTCACCATGTTGGTCAGACTTGTCTCAAACTTCTGACCTCACATGATCCACCAGCCTCGGCCTCCCAAAGTGCTGGAATTACAGGCGTGAGCCACCACACCCAGCCAAGAATTCGTAAATTTACATAATGCTGATCATGTGTCCAGCACTGGGTTAATAAAGAAACAGATAAGGTTTACTCTTTAACCACAATAAGCTTAAAATTTAATGAGAGAAGAGATGGAAATGAGGTGTTCCCAACACAGTAAAGACAAACAGAGCATCCTCTGTGGAGTGAGAGTGTAAGCAAGGGGGATTCCTTCTGATGTTGCTTGTCTGCACATCTCTTTGAATTGCTTATGAAGAAATAGCACGAGCCTTGCACCCCTGAGTTTCCAGTTTTCCAGCAGAACCTTGTTGGGTCAGGTCATGAGTGACATCGCTTATATACCTCAACAACCTGCCCTGCTACCATGAGCCAGCATTCATGGTAGCTGGGCTCAGGCTGACTTGCTATGTTTCTTACAGGTCCTCAGCCCCTTAGTGGACTCCTGGCTCTCAGATTCACTTTAAGAAAAAGTTTTCGGTTGTCTCTTAGAGCTCATTTTTGAAAGATGGTCCACCTGGTGCCTGCTCCTGGGCTCTGGATGAAGGCCAGGGGATGGCAGCAACATGAAATCACTGTGGATAACACATCCTCTGTTATGACTGGAAGCGTGTGCAGTGCTATAAATAACTCTATCAATATTGTGATAATGGCACTTTAAAGAGGTCTATTTTACAAGTGCTGAATGTAAGAGAGACCACAGCTGCACTCATTAATTCTGAAGTATGCCTCCCTCTATGTACAACTTGCAGGTGTAACAATAGGAGTGTTGACTCAATGAAAGTCTAGATAATGTTTGGATTAGGGAAAGGGTTAGAGTAACATTGTTAACTTCTCCTTTGTGTTTGGCATAATGAAAACAAATTATAATAACTTAATTGGAAATGGGGGGAAAAGGCAAAACATAACTTTGTTACAGATTTCAGATACTCACAAATAGCTCCTCCCCCCTCAAGAACAAGTATCATAATTGACAGCAGTAGATCTTTTGATAATTAATTGCAGTAAATTATCACTTGGCACAAAGAAGGCATAATTGCAATTAATTTACAACCTTCTCAGCATAACGCTGAATTAGAAATGGCACTGCCTAATTTCTCCAAGTGAGGAAATGGAGGGTAAAAATAGTGTACCTTTTTTTTTTTTTTTTTGACATGCATTCAGAGTTTTAAGGCAAGCCCTTCTTGTTGTAATTTTTCTGGTATGATCATGGCATCTCTGTGACTCTCTTGGGTTAGGGGGTGTTTAATTTAGATTGTGTCTGTTGGCTCTGGGCTATGATAGTTACCAAGAGGGGTCCCCGGCAGAGCTCTGCCGTGGCTTCCCATCTCTAGCCTCGAGTTAGTCATTTAACCTTGGCATCTTTCTGTGTCTGTGTTCCTGTATCTGTCTCATTCACTGGGGTGCTGGAAGACCTAATTAATTCCAATAATAGGCATCACTTCAGTAAAAAATATTACATTTTTACTTTAAAAGTTTTATTTATTTATTTCTAATAGCCTTATTGAGATATCATTGACATATAAAAATTATGTCTATTTAAGGTGTACAACTTCACATTTTGATATACATCATGAAATGCAATCATTTCACACAGTAACATTGATTAACATGTACATTACCTCTACATAGTTACCACTTTGTGTTGTGTGTATGTGTGTATTGAAAAGATTTAAGATCTATGTTCTCAGCAAATTGTAAGTATATAGCACAGTATTGTTAACTATTGTCGTTATGCTTTACATTAGATCTCCAGAAATTATTTGTCTTGCATAACTAAAATTTTAAACCATTTGATCAATATCCCCTTATTATATTTTTATGTTTTCTAATTGAATGAATTAAGAAAGATTTATTTTCTCAAAATGTTTCAGTGCTTCCTATTTTTAGGGTGCTGTAGATCATGATTAAGAATCTTTGCCACAGTACAATTTTATAATGATTATAATAGATCAAGTTTCAATCTAATTGCTCAACAATTAATTAGAAACAGAAATGAGGAATAAAAACTATTTTCACTGGATTCTAGGGAACAGTTGATAGCATTTCATCAGAGTGCCTGGGAGAACAAATCATTAAGCTATAAAAGATTACATCTGGGCTAGAATTAAAGTCAAGCGGATTCATTAAGCCAAATGGTGGCCCAGAGATTACTGCCATGGCATTGCTGCACTGACCAAAGGCTCAAGGGGTCATGGACTCTTCCTTCTTCTGCTGCATATGGCCCATTGAGAGAAGGAGGAAAATGGCCCTTCTGGCAATCAGGGCAAGAAATTGGTCTCAAAGTTCCGTGGAATGGTTGGTGATATTAAAAAAAATAATAATAAATAAAGATAAAGGTCATAGCCCTATGAGGAAGACCGATGTAATATAAATGAGCTTTATTAAATTGTTTGAATACTTTGAACGTTCTTCTAGCCCTATCGTTATAAACACTGAAATAAGATGACTTTGTAGCCAGACCCCCTTCTCCACTGCTCCCTTGCCTGAAAAATGAACTCGGACTTGACCTATATGTAACACCTTCTCCCGGGGTTAATAAATCATTCAATCTTCCTGCAAGTTTCCTTTCTCAAAAAAAAAAAAACTCGAAATGCTTTAAGTAACCTCTGCTACCCTGTACTGCCACCTCCACCAAATAATGTTCTCCAGTTGGGTTGAATTAGTCATGATAGTTTTACTGTGTGAGTTAATATTCACAAGTGTTGGAGTTCAGACTGTCCGACATACCTCAAGAGACTTCAAATCAAACTCAAACTCAAACTTTAGCCCTAGATGCCAAAGGTCCTGATGCATATTTTACTGAACTCCCTATACGAGTACCTAAAACACATTACAAGGAAATGTAAACACCACCTTCAAGTGCTGCATTTAGTGCCATAAACCTAGGATGTTAGAATGTTCACTTAGAACCACTGGGAACAAAACTCCAATTTTCCAGTCTAAAACCGAAACATGATTTCTACAGAGCAAATGAAGGTTAAGAAATTTCTGACGAGCTCTCATCTGTAAAAGGAAGTAGACTTAATCTGTGCTATCCTCAAAGGACTAGAAAAAGGATTGATGAATGGATGCTTCAGAGAGGTAAATTTTGGCTGGCATTTATAGTTGTTATATAATGTTACGTTATACATTGATAGGCAAAATGATGCCCATCACAGGAGGAGATGAAATAGAGAGTGGAGATCACTAGGCAGGCAGGGTAGAAGGGATTGAAGATGGGATCTAGCAGGAGGTCTGTCCAATACCAAGGATCTTCTAAATTAGTGTCCAGCTCTTTGGGCAGAATTATTGATAAATTAATCATTAAACTTGAAATCATTCATTTGTTCTTCCAGTCATTCATTCATACAACAAATGCTCCTGCAGCATCCCAGTGTGCCAGGTCCTGGCTGTGCCCACTGCTCTCAACTTAGATATAATTCCTAGCCTGGGGCTGTTCTTAGTCAGGCTGGCCAGCATGTCTCAGTATTTTGGTATTTTTATTTCTCACTCTTGACTAGTATCCCAAAGAAAGAAAATATATTCACTAATAAGAAGAAAATGGGAAGCCGAAAGTTTCTAAATTCTATATAAGATTTAGCTTAGATAGGGCTGGGCGCAGTGGCTCATGCCTGCAATCCCAGCACTTTAGGAGGGTGAGGCGGGCAGATAACCTGAGGTCGGGAGTTTGAGACCAGCCTGACCAACATGGAGAAACCCCGTCTCTACTGAAAATACAAAATTAGCCAGGCGTGGTGGTGCATGTCTGTAATCCAGCTACTCAGGAGGCTGAGGCAGGAGAATCACTTGAACCCAGGGGGTGGAGGTTGTGGTTGCAGTGAGCCAAGATCGCACCATTGCACTCCAGCCTGGGCAACAGAGCGAGACTCCATCTCAAAAAAAAAAAAAAAAAAAAAAAAGATTTAACTTAGACTTAAAAGCTTGGTCTGTTTCCTGCCTGCCCCTCTCTAACCTCTTCTGATGTCGCTCTCACAGTTGTTCTTTCCCCCTCCCCTTCCCCCTTGACCCAGCCACACTGGGCTTCTTACTTCCTTTTGTAGGTAAAATCTTATTCAGAAACCCAATATACAAAAGAAGTCAAAGCAGACTTGGCTAGACTAAAGTGAAGGTAATTGCAGAGCTCCAGGGGCACCACTCACATGGGACTCTATGTTAAGGAATGATGCCCCTGCCGCACTCAGTGTCTGTGGGCAACTTAGGAACTGCCATCATCATGAATCATTTTAGTCTAGCCAAGTCTGCTTTGACTTCTCTTGGGCTTCTGAATAAGATTTTACTTAAAGAAAGTGTTCTGCTACAAAACAAACCTTTTGAAACCTCACTGTTTACAAATGTAGCAGCTGAATGACCCATTCTCGATTTTACAACCAGAGAGGGGCAGAGTTGAGGACTGAACCTGTGACTCTGGACTCAGGGGGTAGCACTCTGGCCTCTTCCCTAGGCTGCCTGTCTAGGGGAGATGTGGCAAATTACAGAGATGACATAATGGGAAGTAAAACTGGGTTGGGATGTCAGGCATGGTGGCTCACGCCTGTAATTCCAGCACTTTGGGAGGCCGAGGCGGGCGGGTGGATCACTAGGTCAGGAGTTTGAGACCAGCCTGGCCAACATGGTGAAACTCTGTCTCTATTAAAAATACAAAAATTAGTGGGTGCCTGTAATTCTACCTACTCGGGAGACTGAGGCAGGAGAATTGCTTGAACCTGGAAGGCAGAGGTTGCAGTGAGCCGAGATAGCACCACTGTACTCCAGCCTGGGCAACAGAGCAAGACTCCATCTCGAAAAAAGAAAAGAAAAAACAAACAAACAAACTGGGTTGGGTATTGGAAGAAACCTTGTGAAATGAAGGGATAAAGATTGGGATGTTCCAAGCTACCCTTGCCCTCATCTCAGCCCCCACCCCCCATAACCCATAACCCCTCCTCACTTCTACTTTGATAGTCCCCCCCCCCACCCCCCACCCCAGGAAGCTTTTTCTTTCTCAATTTTGAGAATACTGGAGATTAACACCAGGGGCCTTTCTCTGTTTCCCAAAACTGCTGGATGTGCACATTCCTCAAATTCTACCTTATCCTCTGGTTTGGACCTAATTTAGACCTCCCATTCAGCATTAACCTGTGTCTGCCTCTGGGACTTTTCAACACCTCAGATAATCTTTTGCAAAGAATGGGAATGTTTGTTCTTGATGTTCTTGGTCAGTAGTTGTAACAAAAAGGCTAATTATTCTGAGAGTCTTTTACGCTTTTGCTTCCTCCCGTTCTCCCCCTTGACCTCATGACTTCACTAATCACGTGTGGCCTTGTGAGAACTTGGGGGAGTCAGACTTAAAAAGGATTTCTGGTAGTATTCAAACCCTGGCAAGCACAACTGAACCAAAGGGAAAGAAAGTTACTGTCAGTGTGTCTAGTTTGTAGGCACAGTCAGCAAATGTTACCAGTTTGAAGTAATGACTTACTGTATCTTAACTCACTGAATTCTCTGACAGGGCTGGCAAAATCTGTTTTTACAGTGTTTGATGTTCTGGCTAGAATATATATAAAATGGACATCAGATGGTGTCTCTCCCACCCATGAATGGAAACAAGACAAATTTAAAGTCCATTTCAAGGAGTGTACAAGCCCTAAAACCTCCCCCAAGATGATGGACTCTTACCCTGTGTCTTCTGTTCTCCGGGTCACCTCTGGCTTTGAGCTCTACTCTTGGTTTAATCACCCCCACCTTTATGGATTTTCTCATGCCCTGATGTGTCTGGTACTCTTACCACATCAACTCAGGTGTGAACCCAGCCCTTTCTCCTAATTTTTTTTTTTTTTTTTTGAAATGGAGTCTCACTTTGTCGCCCAGGCTGTAGTGCAGTGGCATGATCTCAGCTCACTGCAACCTCCGCCTTCTGGGTTCAAGCAATTCTCCTGTCTCAGTCTCCTGAGTAGCTGGGACTACAGGTGCATGCCATCATGCCTGGCTAATTTTCTGTATTTTTAGTAGAGACAGGGTTTCACCGTGTTAGCCAGGATGGTCTTGATTGCCTGACCTTGTGATCTGCCCTCCTCAGCCTCCCAAAGTGCTGGGATTACAGGTGTAAGCCACCTCACCCAGCCCTGTCTAAGCTAAATCTTAAGCCACTGTGCCTGGCACCTGTCTCCTAATTTTACCAGGAAAACCACCTGTAACTAGGCTTTTAGGCATATAGAATGGGAGGAATTTTGATTGCCGTAATGCAGGTAACTTGAAAATTTCATATTAGAGATTTTTGTTTCTGAAATCTCTTTAGCCAGTTTGACAAATTGGACTCCAGTTTCCTGCCAAATGTCAGAGCTTACCCCCTATCTCTTTCCTGTCCCCTCTCCCTGTCCACTCTGTCACCTTCAACAAATAAAAACAAAACAAAAAACCCCACAAGTTTGTGTCATTTCCTCATGCAGGGGAATTGAGCTCTTAAGCTTTTACTTTCTAAATTCATACCTAAACCCATCAAGGTCTTTAGCAGGACAATAAGCCTTTCATGTAACAAGATGCTCCCTTCCTTAGAAATAGAAAGCACAAAAACTAGCAAAAATTGCTCTTGGTGACATATGGAATCAGTGTGGATTATGGAATACGAGAAAAGGCCTGTGGTGGGCATTGGCTGGCACAGGGTGCCCCGGTTCCCCAGGGAAAAAGGCCTGGGCTTGCAAGCATGACGAGGAGGGACAAAGGGGGCAGGGTCTCTGCAGGGCATTTGCAGGCAAAGTGGCTTCCCTTTTGCTGACTCTGCATTCCAGGCGGCTGTCACCACTTTCTCTTTGGAAAGGGGACCGCAGAAAAACGTGCCTTGCTTAGAAATGACAAGCTCACCAAGCTGTGCTGGAGGCTTAGGATGGTTTCTGAGTGACAGGCACATCGTAAAGAGTCCCTTCCCAGAGCTTGTGTCCTCGGTCAAGCATCTTTATTGCCACTAATATGAACGAGTGTGAGTCTGTGCTGTGCTCCTGGGCAGGGCTTCCTCTTTGCAAGATCCCAGAAATAAGAATTTGATAGATGGTTGATAAGATCTATGCTAAAATGGCAAAGCTGGAGCTAATAGGATGCACACAGGTTCAGAGTCAGAAGCTTCTAGTCCTGGTTCTCTCTGCCTTACACTTGCTGAGTGACCTTGGGTAAGTGATGCCTCTTCCTCTGGCCTCAGTTCTGTTATGGTAAAGAAAGTGGTCTTTGGTTTTTAAAGTGTGTTCTTCAGGGATTCTGTGAGGCATTTGCATGCGAGTGAAGAGAGGTGAGGGGGAGAGAGAGAGCTCAACCAGGACAGCTCTGGTTTTCCCTGTTTTATTGCCAGCGGCACTAAAAAAATTTTTTTTTCATTAAGGATTTGGCTGTAAAAGAAACCTGAAAATCCCTGCTGTAAAGGATGGCTGTCTTTGGTCTCTTCTAGCACTGATATTCCATGATTCTAGATGGAAGCACAAAAAAGAATGGATGCCGGGGAAAGACCCAAGCACAAGAAGAAGAAATTCCTGCTCCAAATAAATCCCTGGCCAACCTCTCTTAATCTCTGAAAGTTTAAAGATTTAAAACATGCTTTTAAAAAAACTTGCAGTTCTCAGCAAATAAAGACTACTTTAAATTATTTAGGTTTGTTACTCCCCACAAATCACCTATACAGTACATTCTAAATAAAAAGCTAATAACTCTCTCTCTGCAAGAAGTGTCCCTTCCAAGGGCTATGTATAAGGCATTAACCTGCACTGGGAGAAAATAATACCAGTGATTTCCAAATTACACTCATTTTAGGAAATAACTGAAATAAATGAATTTGGCCAAATGTAGCCTGCTTATTTCTTCTGCATTGAAATGCAGGGGTAATATTTTTCTGCCAGCAAGTATTGGAAAAAAAATCACTTAGAGCTGTACTTAAAGTAATGTTTTGGAATCCTTTATAAAACTACTTTAGTTACATTTCCAAAGCCTTTTGCTTTTTATAGTGCTTAGAAGAGTTGGAAGAGGCTGAGGGAGGGAGAGGGGGGAGAAAGAGGGACCCAGAAAGAGCTGTGGGCTCAGGGCTTCAGATTCAGAGACCATAGTAGTCATCCAAGACAACTCTGCATCAAGTGCTTCTGTGTCTGCTTGCAACATTCCTGCCTCTAGAAGACCCCCCTCTAGGCATGGCCAAGAGTCCATTCCTTTTTCTGACAGATCTAGTTATTGGGAAATGCTTGCCACAGAGTAAACACTCAATGCTTGTGAGTTAGTAAAAATAGTCTGCCCTCTTGTTTTCACCCATTGCTTCTGGTCAGCTCAGGGTGTGCACAGGACAGTATTCCTTCAAGGGTGGCCCACGAGGGTCCTTTCTCAGGAGGTGGTTGAAGCATGCTGAGCTGATTGGAGGGGGCTGGGATCCTGGGGACACCCTCTTTCTCCCTTTTGCCTTGGATGGTGCTGAATGGCAGGGCTAATTCAGTGTATTAGCTTAGGTTGGAAAAGCAGAAGCTGAATGAAGCATCTAAGATGAATAAGACAAGGAGAGGTAAGGCAAGGGGGCATGGGCTATAGCACAGCAGCTGGAAGCCTGAGTGTTGGTCCTAGCTGGGATCTTCCTAAAGGACTGATGGTAGACAGCTTATTTCATGGGTCTGAACTTCCATTTCCTCATTTATAAAATGGAAATAACAATGTTTACTATATAGGATGGCAGTGACAATTCAGCCCAGGAACATTTATTGAGCACCTACTATTGTACTGCATCTCTGCCTTTAAGGAGTTCCCAAAGAGTAGACAGAGTCCAGGAGCAGTGGCTCGCGCCTATAACCCCA
This sequence comes from Ateles fusciceps, assembly GCA_036589455.1. Lineage (NCBI taxonomy): Eukaryota > Metazoa > Chordata > Mammalia > Primates > Atelidae > Ateles > Ateles fusciceps. The sequence continues at coordinate 17,759,301 of JAZHEH010002507.1, read as the reverse complement.
GCACTTTGGGAGGCTGAGGTGGGTGAATTGCTTGAGCCCAAGAGGTCAAGGCTGCAGTGAGCCATGATTGTGCCACTGTACTGTAGCCTGATAGACCAAGACCCTGTCTTAAAAATAAGAGAGGCCAGGCGCAGTGGCTCTCTAAGGTCTGTAATCTCAGCACTTTGGGAGGCTGAGGGGAGTAGATCACCTGAGGTCAGGAATTCGAAACCAGCCTGACCAACATGGAGAAACCCCATCTCTACTAAAAATACAAAATTAGCTGGGCATGGTGGCGCAGGCCTGTAATTCCAGTTAGTCGGGAGGCTGAGGCAGGAAAATTCCTTGAACCTGGGAGGTAGAGGTTGCAATGAACCAAGATCGTGCCCTTGCACTCCAGCCTGGGCCACAGGAGTGAAACTCCATCTCAAAAAAAAAAGAGTACACAGTTGGGTAAACAGACCAGGTTAATGTAGAACAGGAAGTGCTGCAGTAAAGAGTAACTTTGGGGTGTTAGAGGAGCAGAGAGGAGGAGCCTCCACCCAGACAGAGGGTGGGAGGTGGCTCAGGGCAGACTTCTTGGAGAATGAAAAGATGCAGCGAGGGCTGTGAGCTCTACTGGAAGGAGATGAGGCCAAAGTGCAGGCAGGGCCAAGATCACAAAGACCCTTGTATATTATGCTAAGAACCTGGATTTCACTCTTGGTGAAGGGAAGCCATGGAAGGCTTTGATGTAGTGATAAATTCTGCTGATGTATTGGAAAGCACCTGCCACACAGCAGGCTCTAAGCAATGTTCATTTAAAATTTTTGAGTTGAGATCATTTTTTTTTTCAGGAGTGACCTGGCATATTTTTGCTTTATGCAAGTGAAGAAATTAATGATTACAGAGACTTAATGCTGTAAAAAGAGCACTGGGCCAGCAATGAAGAGACTTGGGTTAATCCATGCTCCTCTACCTACTAGCTGGGTGATCTTTGGAAATTCACTTAATATAGTTGATATTTGGTTTCATTAACTCTAAACTGAGATTAACAATGCCTACCCTATCTACTCAGAGTGCTATAAAGGGTAACTCACTGTATCAATATCAGGTGTTCATGTTGTGTGTTTTAGAGCTCCCAGGAGGACTCTGGGAATCTAAGGTCATAGGACAGGGAACCCTCCCAGGCACGCAGGGTCATGAAGACAGAGTTTTGGGAGGAGACAAATACATCTCTTCCTTTGCTTTCTCAGCCCACACCTCCTAAGCCAGTGAACTATATATGTAGTGTGCATCTCAAGATGGCTGAAGCCGAGTGGCTGAGGATGGAAATAGCCCTGCTGATTTATGAGCAGGAGGCAGATTTGCTTTAATATCGCAACACAAGAAAGTCAGGTCTCTTAAATAATACGGCTCATAGATTTACGGCTGTGCTGCGTGCTGCCTCGGTGCTGTCTCTGACCATGGACGGTGCTTCACTCTGGAAAGGCTGATGTCAGCAACTTGCAAGACACTGGGAAATAGATCCAGTGGCAGCAGCCAGTCCGCCGGGTCAGCTGTTTTCGGCGGAGCCCCACTCCCTCCCACACCTTTGTTATATGTTATCAGAATGCTGGGGACCTTTTCAGTAAGCTAGGGGCTAGTTTGGGTCCTGGCTTTGGATTGCAAAGCCTGAAGTATAGCAGCGAGAAAGGGCTGGTGCTTATTGGGTGCTGTTTTGGAGTTACCAGGAACCCCCAATATCACCTTTGTCCCTAATCGTTAGTATTTTGCCACTGGGGCAAAAATCGTTCTCTCCTTGGACCTTTCAAAATGCACAGCAGGAAGGGGGGCACTATAACTCATTAGTTTCTTTTTCTTTTTTTCTTTTTTTTTTTTTGAGACGGAGTTTTGCTCTTGTTGCCTAGACTGGAGTGCAACGGCGCAATCTGGGCTTACCGCAATCTCCGCCTCCCGGCTTCAAGCGATTCTTCTGCCTCAGCCTCCCAAGTAGCTGGGATTACAGGCATGTGTCACCACTCCCAACTAATTTTGTATTTTTAGTAGAGACAGGGTTTCTCCATGTTGGTCAGGCTGGTCTCAAACTCCTACCTCAGGTGATCAGCCCACCTTGGCCTCCCAAAGTGCTGGGATTACAGGAGTGAGCCACTGTGCCCGGCTGGTTTCTTAATAATAACAATGATGTATTTATTCCACAAATATTTAAATAGCACTTATTATAACTTATTATAACCCAGCACTTATTATAATCTTAGACTAGTCTCTACTTTTCCTAAGACCCCTCTGAAGTCAGGCTATTATCGTCATCGTACAGATGAGGTCCCTGACGTGTAAGCAACTTTGCTAAGGTCGCAGAGCTGCTGAGAAATGGAGACCGAATTTGAACCTGACAGTCTGGCTCTACTGTCTGTGTTCATGGTCACTGTGTCATAAATAATAAGAACACAACCCCAAAGGCAGTAGCAATGGACATTTACTATCCTGTGAGGTAGGTACTATTATTTTCCTGTCCATTTTGTAGATGAGAAAGCTGAGGCTTACAAAAGGATAGGACTTGCAGAAGATCAGGTGAGTAGCAAGTGGCATGGCTGGGATTTAAACTCAAGCGATGTGACTCAAGAGCTTGTCTTGCTAAATGTGAATATGGTGAGTGAATCTCTTCTTGTTCTTTTTGGAAAGAAAGTGATAAAAGAGGGCGGGGCACGGTGGCTCACGCCTGTAATCCCAGCACTTTGGGAGGCCAAGGCAGGTGGATCACCTGAGGTTGGAAGTTCGGGACCAGCCTGACCAACATGGAGAAACCCCGTCTCTATTAAAAATATAAAATTAGCCGTGTGTAAAATTGAGTGGCGCATGCCTGTAATCCCAGCTACTTGGGAGGCTGAGCCAGGAGAATCGCGTGAACCCCGGAGGCGGAGTTTGCGGTGAGTTGAGATCATGCCATTGCACTCCAACCTGGGCAACAGGAGCTAAACTCCATCTCAAAAAAAAAAAAAAAAAAAAAAAAAAAAGATAAAAAGAGAGAGAAATCTTTAAGGGTAAATGTGGAAATAAACCTAGTTATTTTAGCTTCTGCCATGGAATGGCCTTGTCAGTTGCTGTAGGAGGCTCATTTCAGTGTGGTGTGGATGAGGGCTGACCAGGATACTGTGGAAAGTGTGCAATGTCATGGTCGACTAGGCTCCTTGCACTTCGTTCTCTTCAACAGGGGCATTTGGTTTCCTTTCTATACATTACCTCTCTTCCTGGCAAAATAGCTCCTTCAGCCACCAGAAATCATTCGTCTTGGAGTCTTCTGTCTTGCCCAACTCTTATCCTCCAGTTATTGTATCTGAGTCCTTGACTTCCTCTTGTCCTTAATAGTTCAATTTAATGACCTGTCCATGTCCTATTTCCCACAAGACTAGCCCCTGTTTTGCTTTCTCCAGCTTCCCAAATGCCGGAGGTTTGGCTCAGACCTCCAGGCCTGTGAATGTGGCTTGCTGTCAAACCTGCCATGTTGATGGAACACCTGCTTTTGTTCCTTCACTCATTTGATGCACGTGTACAGACCCAGGAGAACACCTATCATATGCCAGGTCCTGTGTTAGATGCTGGGGATACAGAGACCCACAAGAATCAGACCCTGTCAGCAAAGAGCTCGTGACCCAGTGGAAGGAAAGAAATCAGTAATTACAGTACAGTGGGTGAAGCGGCATGAATGTTGTGGATACGCAGCATTATGGGAACAGAGAGGAGGGGCGATCTTAAATCAGATGGGGTGTGTGCAGGTGTGTGTGTATGTGTGTATTGTGAGGGAGGGAGCAGGGGGTGGTGGAGAAAGGTTCAGCCTTGACATATGTGAGTTTTGAATGTTGAGGGAATGGGTGAAGACGGAGAAGGGATCAGTGTTTGTACGAAGGAAAAAGCAAAAGCGAAGGTCCTCAAGTTTGGAACAACATGGCCAGTTTGGGTAAATTTTAGCAGCCTGGTATGACTAGAATAAGGAGACAAAGGAAAGGACATAGGAAGGTGTGGTGGCCAGAGCTGGAGGGGGAGATGAGAGAGGAGGAGGGCCTTGTGCACTTAGCTAGGGAATCAGAAGTTTCTTTTGTAGGTGATGGAAAACCAATAGAAGATTTTTTTTTGAGATGGAGTCTCGCCCTGTCACCCAGCCTGAAGTGCCATGGCGTGATCTTGGCTCACTGCAACCTCCGCCTCCTGGGTTCAAGCAATTCTCCTCCCTCAGCCTCCCAAGTAGCTGGGATTACAGGTGCGCACCACCAAGTCCAGCTAATTTTTTGTATCTATAGTAGAGATGAGGTTTCACCTTGGGGCCAGTAGAAGATTTTAAGCAGCGGCATGCTCATGTTCAAGTCACCTTTTCAGATTGCCCCCTTTACTCAGGCTGTCCACAGTTTGCTGAGACATGCAACTTGTGCCCAATCTTTCTGCTCTCACCAAAGGCCCCATATTATTGCTCTCCATCTATTCCAGAGGAACTGGGCTCCACCAGCTAGATTGGATGCCCGGGAGCTGGGTCAGGTGCCCTGCCCAATCATAGCCCTTCCCCCAGCCTGGTGACCGTGGTGGACTCCCATACCAGTACTTCTGGGCTATCTGAGGAATAGCAAGGAAGCCAGTGGGGCTGGCACAGAGAGAGTAGGAGGGGAAGAGTTAAAATAGCACAAGGTCAAGTCCTGACACTGACCCATAGCGCCCTTACAGTGTTTTCTTTGTTACCTTCCTAATGGAGATTAGTGTAAGGGCTTGATCTGGTACTTTTACTGAGATGGAGAACCACTGACTGGTGGGGTTAAGCATAGATATGGCATGATTTGATTGACATTTCAATAGGATCATGACAGCTGCAGTGTTGAGGGAAAAAACTGTAGTGTGGCAAGAATGAAAGCAGGAGCCTAGTTCAGAGGCTGTCACCTAATCCAGATGAGCCAGGACGGCAGCTTGGGTGTGGATGGGAGTAGGGAAAATGACTGGATTCTGGGGATCTTTGGGAGATAGAGATAACAGAGTTTCCTGCTGTATTGAATGTGGATTGTGAGAACAGAGAAGTCAAGGGCGACTCCCAGGTTTACGGCCTGTGCAAGTGGGATGATGGGATGCCATCGCCTGAGACGGACAAGACACCCAGTTTAAAACCTTTCAGTGTCCCCGACAGATTTTGCATGAGTGTGATGCCACCAGGAGACCAAACAAGAGGCCCCGAAGGTCACAGAGGCCTCTCAGAAAGTAGCATCTTGGCCGTGTGGCTTCCACTGCAGGGTCCGAGGTTTGGAATTTCATTATGGGAAACGTTTATTTCTGGAAAATACAAGTAACTTAGTCACTTCAGTCTGTTTTCAATATTGACATATTTCCAGGCACCTGTGTGCTACATCTGCGGTTGCACTGTGTCCTTCAGAGGTGCTGTCTTCCTTAGCCTCTTGCCAGGTGACAGGATTTATGGTGGCCTCTTGTGTCAGGGTCTGTGATGTCAATGTCGGCCAAGCAGAAACTCCGGTGCAGGGACTCAGATGTGAATGAGTCTTCCCACAAGCCTGATATGTTTAATAACTGCCCGGTCATCCCCAAGTGATTTCCATGGGAGTGAACCAAAAATTGCCTATCAGTTCAAATGAAGAATGCCACCATGTCTTCCGCTTTCCAGTTACTTTTTAATTTCCACACCACTGATCCTAGCTCCACCAGGGAAGACTCTGCCAGTATTATCATTAAGGATTTTGTCTTCCTGTGATGTGTAACTCATCCTCTCACGGTCCTATCCCATCTCAGGAGCTAAAAGAAGCATTTGCCAGTATAGCAGTATCTCTGGCCTGGGACATAAGATGTGCTGCTCCACTTATATCTAGATTTTGGACCCATCGACGGGTCTTGCTCTGTTACCCAAGCTAGAGTGCAGTGGCCACATCATTACTTTGTGTGCATGTATTATGTTTGGCATCAGGGTCAATTCCACCCAGGCAGGTTATGTGGAAAGAATAGGGGCCTTCGCATCAGAAAGAACCGGGCTCAAATCTTAGCTTGATTACGTACTCAGCTGGTGACTTTAGGTAAGTTAATTATGTCAATTATGTGTTTAGGGTTTTCCCAGCTGTAAAATGGGTATGGCATCTGCCTCATAGGATTGTCATGAGGAACAGGAGGGCATAGAGGAAGCATGAGGAGGGGATTGGCACGTGGTGGGCTCCTACTACTTGTTAGTTGCCTCACCTGGTCTTACGGGTGCAGTCTCACGAGTTTCTTTGTCTGCAAACGGAGAAACGCTACACATTACTGGAGGTCAAGTGCTTTGGTGCCGGGACGCTTAGGTGTGAGTCTCAGTTCTGTCTCTTACTAGTTGTGTGGTGTTCAGAAATTACTTAAGTTCATTGTACTCAGCACCTCATTTGAAAAACGGATAATAAGAACATTAGCTTTCAAAGATTGTTGTATGAGGTGAGCTAGTTAATTCATGGAAAGCTTTTAGAACAGTGCTGGACACAGAGTAAGCTCTCTATAAATGTTAGCTATCATCATTCTGTAAGGTTCCTTTTCCATCAAGGACATATTTAGTTTATAGTTAACAAATCCCTTTATCAACTTTGCAGAGTCAACTCAGATACTTGATTTCATTTGATTCTCATAATCCTGAGATGTAGGAAAAGAACCTTTTTTTAAAAAAAATTTTGAGACAGGGTCTTGCTTTGTTGCCCAAGCTAGAGTGCAGTGGCAGAATCATAGCTTACTACAGCCTCCACCACTGGGGCTCAAGTGATCCTCCCACCTCAGCCTCCCAAAGTGCTGGGATTACAGACATGAGCTCCCATGTAGTTTTTTTTTTTTTTTAACTACTGTCTAACATACAGATAACTAAAACACAGAGCAAGAAGGTAAATTGCTCCAGGTCACAGACAAAGTTAGTAGGAAAGCCCAAGTTAGAACTTGTCTCCTCAGCCCCTATTCCCAATTCTTCTCCAGTGTGTGGTACTGACTCCCAACAACAGCTGGGTGGAGAGTTGGAGCAGTGTGGGGTCTGGTGACCCATGATACTCTTGAATCTATGACCCTATCCTCATTTTAATAACAACGTCACAGTACATTCATTGAGCATGCTCCTTGTGTCAGGTACTTTACGTATATTATCTTGTTAAATAATCCCACATCTATCCAGATTAGGTTATAACATTCCTATTTTATAAAGAGGAAGTGGAGGTCTATGGGGAATTAGTAATTAGTCCAAGGTGAAGCAGTTGAGTGGTGGCTCTGGGATTTGAACCAGAGTCTGTCAGACTGCTCCAAAGCCCATGCTTTTTTGAATGTATCATGCTGCATTCTTTAGTGCCCAAACCAAGCACTTCCGTGGGCCACATGGACCCCCTTCTACTGCCTGTGTCTTTGAGAAAGAACACTGGGTCCATTTCCAGATCTGGTGCATATTATTAAGTTGGTACAAAAGCAATTGTGTTTTTTGCCGTAGCTACACAACTTTGAGCAAGTCATGTAACCTCTCTGAGCCTAAATTTCTTCATCTTTAGAGTGGGGATTACATATGCCACACCTGATTTGTAAGAACAAACCTCATAAGACTCCTAGCCTACATCTATCTGGGGCATTGGGGGAGGACTAAGTATAACAACTATGTAAAAAGACTTCACAGACAGAAACATGATTTACTATTCTACTTATTTGCAATATAACTCACATACCATAGCATTTAGCCTTTGATGCCTTTTTTTCTTGAGATGGGGTCTCACTATGTTGCCCAGGCTGGCCCTGAATTTCTGGGCTCAAGTGATACTCCTGCCTCAGCCTCCTGAGTAGCAAGGACTACAGGCATGTGCCACCATGCCTGTCCAAATGTAGCCTTTTAAAATATATAATTTGGTGATTTTTAGTATATCTGCGAGGTTATGCAACTATTATCAGTATCAAATTCTAGAACATTTTTTATCTTCCCCCAAAGAAAACCTGTAACTATTAGCAGTCATTCTCAGATTTTGGCAGTCACGAATCTACTTTCTGTCTCTGTGGATTTGTCTATTCTGGACATGTTATATGCATAGAATCATTTGTGACTGGCTTCCTTCATTTGGAAGAATTGTTCAAGGCTTATCTGTATTGTCCAACTGTCAGCACTTCAGTCTTTTTCTGGCTGAATAATCTTCCATTGTATGATACCATCTTTTGTTTATCCACTCACCAGCTGATAAACATTTGGGGTTGTTTCCACTTTTTGGTTATTATGAATAATACTGCAATTAACATTCACACGTGTGTTTTTTTTAATATGAGTATTTCTTTTTTGAGACAGAGTCTCACTCTGTCACCTAGGCTGGAGTACAGTGGCAAGATCTCAACTCACTGCAACCTCCACCTCCTAGGTTTAAGCAATTCTCATGCCTCAGCCTCCCGAATAACTGGGATTACAGGCATGCGCCATCATACGTGGCTAATTGTATTTTTAGTAGAGACAGCATTTTTCCATGTTGACCAGGCTGGTCTCGGACTCCTGACCTCAGGTGATCCATCTGCCCCAGCCTCCCAAAGTGCTGGGATTATAGGCATAAGCCACCGCACCTGGCTGAGTATGTGTTTTAAGTTCTCTTGGGTATATACCTAGAGTGGAATTGCTGGGCATATGACAACTCAATGTTAATTTTTTGAGGAATAACCAAACTGTTTTCCAAAGTGGCTGAACCAGTTTATATTCTCATCAGTAATAAATGAGGTTCCGGTTTCTCCACATTCTCACCAACACTTGTTATTGTCTGTAAGGCATTAGTTTTATAAAGGCTATATCTTTATTTTGAATACTTATTTATATATCATTTAAAAGACCACACTAAGTCAAATAGATGAGAAGATTTTCAAAGTTCATGGGTTCAAGAGGAAAAAATAAGTTTGCTTTCTTCTATTTGTAAAATAGCTTTAATGGGAAAGAACATGTAATTATTGGCTTTCATATCCTCCCCCCCTTTTTTTTTACTATTTATTACTAACATGTAATCTTATTTACCATTTGTTCTTAACATTTCTTCTTTATATCCTCTTGTTTTAAGAAATCACTTCAAGAATCTTGGAAGAGACTAAGTTATATGACCTTAGGTCTGTAAGACCTGCTGTTGTGCTGGTAGCAGCAGTAGTAGTGATTATGTGTCTCTACTATGTGTTTGGCAGTGTTCGAAGTGCATTATGCATATTAACACATTTAACCTTTACAACCACATTATGAGATGGCTACTATTAAAATCTCCATTATACACTGAGGAAATTGAAGTACAGAGAAGTTAAGTAACTTTCTCAAGGACACATAGCAAGTAAGTGGCGGAGCAGAAACCTAAACCTACAGTCCATGTATTTAATCACTTTCTGCAGTGGTACTGATTTTTTTTTTTTTTTTTTTTGAGACAGAGTCTCGCTCTGTCATCCAGGCTGGAGTGCAGTGGCACGATCTTGGCTCACTACAAACTCTGCTTCCCAGGTTCAAGTGATTCTTCTGCCTCAGCCTTCCACATAGCTGGGATTACAGGCACCCACTACCACACCCAGCTAATTTTTGTATTTTTAGTAGAGACGGGGTTTCACCACGTTGGACAGGCTGGTCTCGAACTCCTGACCTCAGGTGATCCACCCGTCTAACTTCTCAAAGTGCTGGGATTACAGGTGTGAGCCACCATGCCTGGTGGTACTAATTTTTATAAGCTTTGTCTGAGGTTTCAACTTATTCTGGGCTATAACACTCTCAGATTCCAAGATCTCTGGGCAAAGCCTAGACTTGTTGAAGTAGGTTTTTACAGTACCAAGGTCATACTAAGGGACTGTGTGTGTAATGCTATGAATAGAAAGAGCAAACAGATAACATTCCAAGACTCTAAATCTTCCTCTTCTAAGACTTCCTCAATCCCCTCATTCAGAATCATCTCTTATTCCTCATTCATACTTGTTATGACAATTCAATTCAAGAAATATTTTTGTGCCAGACACAGTAATAGACACTGAGATGCAGAAATAATAAAAAACAGTTCATTTAACACCTACAATAGTTTGGCTTGTAGTAATTATTTATATATTTCTCTGTCTCTTCCTTAACTTTCTCTATACCACTCCTTTCCCCAGGTGAATAAAATTGAAAATAAAATCTAAGTTTTAGGGTGAGCCTTTATGAACTTCTTATATTTCTGTGATAAAGGTCCCCCTCATTTTTCTAGGAGGAGAAGGTATGTATTATGTGGTCTGACTTTTGTTTTTCCCCAAAATCCGTATGTTGAAATCCTAACACTCAAGGTGATGGTATTTCGGGGAGGGCCTTTGGGAGATGATTAGGGCATGAGGGTGGAGACCTGATGAATGGGATTAGTGCCCATATACAAGAGGCTTGGAGGAAGCTCTTCACCCCTTCTATCATGTGAGGACTCCGTGAGAAGGTGCCCTCTATGAACCAGGAGGTGGGCTCTCACCAGACACCACATCTGCTGGCCCCTTGATCTTGCACTTTGCAGACTCTGGAACTGTGAGGAATAAATTTCTGTTGTTCTTAAGCCACCCAGTTTATGGGATTTTTTTTGTTGTTATAACAAATGGATGAAGACAGTATGGGATCCTCATTTCTTGTCTTCCCCTCCCAAAGAGAGATTGACCTGATTGGAAAGATCAAGAGAAGGAAGAGGGCATGCTGGTCTCAGCTTGCTTCTCTCTGCCAAGCCTATCATGTTGCTCTCCAAATCCCATGCCTCCTCTAGGAAGGCAAGGAAATGGCACCAATATCCACCCAGTTGCTCAGGTCCCAGACCTAATAGTGTCCCTGATTCCTCTCTCTTCCTCATTCACTACTTTGAATTATATGTAAATTGTGTGATCTCTTTCTCCAAAAAAAAAATCCCACATCTGTCCACCTCCCTCCACCTCCACTTTCCCCTGGTCCAAGGACTTTCTTGCCATCATCTTTCACTTAGACCACTGCCGTTAGCTCCGCTCTTGTGTCCTGCAATCCTTTACACAGCAGCCAGGACGATACTGTTCAAACATAAATCAGGTTACAATACCCTGTTGCTCAAAACAGCAATGGTTTTTCATTGCACAGAATAAAATCCAAGTTCCTAACCACGGATAAGGCTCTTTGTAATTTTGCTTCTGGCCACATCTCCTACCTCTTTTCCTTCTAGTCTTCCCCTGCTCACCCTTAATATTCTTTGAATACTTCTTAGATGGCAAGATGATTTTGTTTTGGGCTCTTTGTATTTTCTGCTGCTTCTGCTAAAATGTTTCTAATCACCTCTTTTCCTGAAAACTTGGCATGGCTCATTCTGTCTCTACATCTGGGCTTCTGTAGAAATGTGACTTCCTGAGTATGGCCTTCCCTGACTCGATCTAACAGTGAACCTTTCTCCCTACTCCCACCTCTGTCATTCTCTATCCCTTCTTATCCTGTTTAGTTTGTATTTGTAGCAGCTATCATCAGCATCTTACATGTTTAATGGACTGTGTCTGTCTCCTTCGTTAGGTATAGTGAGTTTTGTTCATAGTCTTAGTGCCTAGAGCAGCCAGCCACACAGTAGATCTCAGTACATAATCGTTGAATGAAAGAAGAACTAAGCACGTGCAGCTCCGTTCCTTTCCCCCTGCCCATTTCCTTTTTCAGAACGTCCTATTCTCAGAATGCATGCAAGCTTCGCTCCTGTACGGGTAAGCTGACAGGTAGTCAGCTTATTATTATCTTATTATTAGTTGTCTTTTTCCTGCCAAGGTCTACCAGGGAGCAAACAGTCATGTGTTAGGTCTCAACTTAAATGTGAACTCTTTAGGAGTGCCTTCCTTGGCTACTCTATCCAAAGTAGATCACCTTCAATGAAGTTGTTCTTTTTCAGCATCCTTTGGTTTCTTTCTTTATAGGGCTTATCTTTTATTTACCTCTTACTCTAGTCCCTGTTACAATTGCAAAACTTCCTTGGGCCAAGAACCTTGACAGACTCTTGGGGATATGACATGGTCACTGTACGCAAATAGCCTTCACTCTAGTTGGAAAGCTGAGGAAGCAGAACAGACAGACATCATTCTGTCTGCAGCGGAATTCTAAACTGTAGAATACAAAGCCGGGGACGTTTGTTGGGGTTGTTGCTTATATCAGCTAAGCTAAATTCACTTGCAATGGAAAGACATGACCCTTCCAAAGACTTACTATGTAATCTGTTTCCTCGTCTATAGTATAAAGATACCAGTAACACCCACCCTATTGGAATAAGGGTGAAATGAAACTGTATATACCTATAAAGTGCTGTCAAGATGTAAGATATGTGCTAACTTACAATGCTTGGTGCTGAAAAACAAAAATGCTTGTAACTTCAAACCAAAGACCATTTGATTCCTTCCCTTTCTGTTATTGGTGCTGACAGCTTGGTATGTATTGCAGCAGATTCTCATGGGTGTAAGCCAGTTGGTTATGAAGGCAAGTGGTGCACAGGTTTTTTTCTTTCCTTTCCCACCAGCACTTGTCCCGTAGCTTGCCCTGGCATGTTGGACAGCTGGCCCAACTGTGTCCCTTGGCAGAGCCAGATGTCCCAGGCAGAGCCAATAGAACAACAAAACTGAGACCAAATATGGTGCATGCTGTTCTGGAGAGCACACAGATTGATCAAATCCAGCAAATCATCTAATCTTGATGCAAGATTTTCCAGAAAAATGATTGGAGAAGTCAGGTAGCATTATTAGGCAATTCGGCATCTAAACGGTTGCATCAACAAGAGTTCTAGTCAGATAGAAATCAAGTTTTCATTCCAGTTTGGCAAATACTGTGTGTGTGCTCCAGGCCGGGCCCTCTTGTAAGAACTGGAGTAGAATAAGGAAAAGAGGCTCAAATCCTGTCATCAAGGACCATACATTCTAGCAGGGGGAAGATAGACAGTAAACATAATGAAAGTTAGGTGGCCATGATGCAATTTTAAATAGAGCAGACAGTCAAAGTGAGGCCTGAGCAGAGTAGAGGAAGGTGAGCAAGTCACGTGTGAGTCTAGGTGAAATGCATTCCAGGCCAAGGGCAGGAGCGCGCCCTGCAGGTGCGAGGGGCAACAGAGACTGGTGTGGCTGGAGGAGACTGGGCAAGGGGCAGAGCAGCGGGAGATGAAGTCAGGGCAATGGGCTCCAGGTACTGCGGGGTTGCCTCATAGGTGGTCTTGAGATTGGGCTTTTACCCCTGTGAAATGGGGAACCATTGGAGGATTTTGATCAGAAAAATCACCTGACATATTTAAAAGAAACTGGATTATGGAGGAGGAGTCACTCGTGAACAGAAAGACTGATTTGAGGACTATTCCAATGATCCAGGTGAAAGATGATGCTGGATTGGGCCTGGATGGGAGCGGTAGAGCTGGTGAGAAGTAGACGAGGTCTAGACGTGTTTGGAACACAGAGCCAATGGATTTTCTTAAAATTATTGTTGAAGAATCAAACTGAGTTAACGTGCTTAAGAATGCTGTCTCTTTCTGTGAGTTTGTAAACGTTTCAGTGTATTATCTCATGTGATCCTTATGACAATGTTGCAATGTGGGAGGGGCCTGCAGCCCCATTCCCAGCACAGAGAGGTGAACTGATTCTCCCAGGGCCACACAGCCGGGAAATTGGCTGAACTGGGGAACTCAGCACCTCAGTCTCCAACTCCTTTTCTAGTCTTTCCTTCTTGTCCACTTGCTGCCTTTGGACTTGAGCTCTTTTAAGAATCTTACTCTATTTTCTGAGCTACTGATGAACCATCCCCATCTTTAATGGCTTTACTCATATCCATCCAAACCTCAAAACACAGCGATTTAACAAGGACAAACGGGAAAGTCTGCAGTGCTGGAGGGAAGACTTTTCTGGCTCCCAGGCCCTGAACCCCCCTCCCTCTGCCTGTCCCCTCCCGCTCCACTTCTCTGCTCCCTCTGACCCTGTGAGTCTGGACCGAATTCAGTTATTCCTCACACTCTCATTACAGTCTGACCAAGATTTATGAGTTGATAATTGTCTGAAAGTAAGACCACAAAGTATCATTTGTGTTTGGGGCTAACCTTCCCGGTGACCTTTAGGATTAAAGGCAAAATGAAAAGTGTGATTTCTGCAGAGCCAAACAGGGTAATGTGATCCAACCCGGCTAATAATCCAAAGCCTCGGATTTCCCTGGTTGAGGACATATTAAAGCTGGGCACAAAGGCGGACAACTAATCCTGCAGGTTCATTTCACAAATTAATTTTTTTAAGGCATCACAACCTCCCTCCCTCACTTTGGGGTGCATTCTGAGTGACGTTTTCCAAACAGGATGATGACAACAGCTCACACCTCTGAGGCCTTTATTGGATTATTTTTACAGGCCATTTAAAAACACTTTTTTGAGAGGTCCTAATTGAAAACAGACCTCTCCCCTTGCTTGGGTTAGCGAACAGAGCATCACTGGGGGTGAGAGGAAAATGAATTCATGGAAACTTTCCCAGATCGGTGGGTGAGACTTGACACTCACTTCCCTGAAGCACGGCACACGCACAATAATGGCCCTTCCTGATAGCTCTTCCTCAGGTACACCAGCTATTCAAAGACAAAACTGCAAAGAAAACACTCACTTCTCGAGACTCACTGTAAAGCTTCCAGCCAGCCTGAAACATTTGTGAGGCATTTGTGGTTCCCTGCTGGGAATGTGTAATACTGTGTCATTCTGAGTTAGAAGGCCACTTCCTAAGGGAAGAGGGGCTGTTGGCCTGTGTCCCATGCAGTGAATCATAAAATGAAAAGGCCTAGTAAATATGAAACTGTGATAATGTCTTCCCTCTGCTCAGGCAGCCTCGATTTTTAGTTCAATACATATCTATTGCACCAAGCACTGTGCTGGGTCCTCTGAAAAAAAAAAAATCCCATAAAACCTCAAGGAGCTCACAGGCTGGAATGTTCTTTCATAGGGAAGCCAGGACCCAGAGCTGTGCTCAAGCTGGGCTGCAGGAGCTGGACCAGGGGCTGGGGTTGGGCGTAGGTTGGGCTGACTTGCAGTTGCTGGCCTTGGAGAAAGGAGAAGCAAAGTCATTGTGATTGGAGGAAGGAGATTGAGGAAGCAAGGATAGCTTTTAGTATCAGTTCCAATGGGTTGGATATACAAAAGAGGGAGTAAAAACTGGGGCTTCAAGAAGGCAGGGACTATATTTGTATTTTCTCCCAGTGTATTCAAAGTGTATCTGGTTCGCCAAAGGTAAGATCAACAATTGCTTAACTCAACAATCTGCTTTCTCCCTTTATAGGCAATTGTGGCGATATCTCTAGATGCGTATATTATTTTGCACCAACTATTTGAGCATTGCCTGGGAAACATGTATTTATTCCATGTTGAGGTATTTCTTCATGTATCGTTTGCCTTCTCTATGACATTTTAAACCAGCCCAACACACACATGTACTTGTATCGCATAGCAGGTACAACCAGAGGCTCCTCTGGAGTTAGGCTGCCTGCTCCATCTGTAAAATGGAGCTGTCAGTAGTGAGAACAACTACGTAAAACACTTAAAACTGCACCTGGTCTATGTTACGTGCTCAATAAACTTGAGAAATTATCATGATTAGTCACTAATACATGTGAGCAGTGTAGGTCTCATGGATATCTGTGACACATTCCAAAACCCTCATCACTTGTTCCTGACCTATTATTTTTTAAAACAGGACCTGGCCCCAGCCCTGTTCTGATCTGCATCTCCTTTGTGAAGTCTGCCTTCCATTCTTTTGGTCTAGTGTTAGGACTTTATCTCCTATGTGTCCGGCTTTCAGCTCTGTAAATATTGGCTTGGCCTACTCCTGTGTTTCTTACCATTCCAGATGGCTTCAAGTAAGCTGTCAATTCGCATCTGGCCTCTTGAATTGCCACTTGGAATCCCTATTCTGACACTAGTGCACTGGTCAGCCCTCTGTTCAAGTGAGGTCCACCCAGCGGTGCACTGGACTGGATTGCAGTTGCCCATGAGAGCTAACTGTTAAAAGTTGCAGAGATTTTGTAAGCTGGTTGTCAAACATAGCCATTATTAAAAATTAAATGGTATCAATTCTCAAATAAAATATATTTTATACAGAGTTAATAAATACACAAAAACCTTTGGCTCCAAATTATTTTATTTTATTTTGAGACAGAGTCTCTCTCTGTCACCAGGCTGGAGTCAGTGGTGCGGTCACTGCAACCTATGCCTCCCAGGTTCAAGCAATCCTCCTGCCTCAGCCTCCCAAGTAGCTGGGACTGCAGGCTCACACCATCATGACTGGCTAATTTTTGTATTTTTAGTAGAGACAGGGTTTTACCATGTTGGCCAGGCTGGTCTCAAATTCCTGACCTCGTGATCCTCCCTCCTTGGCCTCCCAGAGTGCTGCGATTACAGGTGTGAGCCACTGCGCCCAGACTGTTTTATTGTATTTCACCAGGATCTATACTCTGGAGGTGATTTTATTGACGGTAGCTGTGTGGCAGAAGTACTACGGAACGGCGAGCTACTTGTGCATCTCTCCTGTTCCGTGAGGTCATGTTGGCAGCTTGAAATTGATCAAGTGGGAAGCATTTACATCACAGAAATTGGTAAGAACTGCAAATTAGGGCTTCCCCTGAACAGCTGGTTATTAAACACTGACCAGCACACCCCCGGTTCAGCTCTCCCAACGTGGCATAGGAGGCTGCTCAGGCTTCAGACAAACACAGTGGCTGCAACTACTGGCGTAGAAGAGTGTCCCTTACTGGAATGTGACCAGGTTGAGGGTGGAGGACCAACATTTATTCATCTTGGGTCCAAACTTCCCCTTTCTCTATGCTGCCCTGTCCCCAGCCTGTTTGTAGAATAAAACTTTGGATGTGAGTTTACAAAGAAAACGTCCTCTGATAACATCTGCCAAGATCCCTTTCTTGGGATCTTAACAGCATGACAGGTAGAGAAAGGGTGAATGACAGGGAAGACGGTCATCCCATTCTCACCACTGGAACTGGAGGGAGCTGGTGTTTGGTTGGGGTGGAGTTTTCCAGGACACGTAGGGACTAATCTACACCCACACATCTCGTGTCAGGCAATTTCCATCAGCAAGAATTATCTTTTTGAAATGGAGTAGGGGCGAGAGAGAGAAAAAAGAGAGAAAGAGAGAGAGAGAGTGTGTGTGTTAGTTGTGTAGATAGAAAAAGACTCATATTGTTGGACTGTAGGAGGGAGAAGGTCAAGGAAGGATAGACTAGCTGTTTAAATATTGCTTAAGGATGCTAAACACGTCTCAGAGTTAGAGTTTATGGTGATCAGACTATCAATATAAATGTTTGCATTTAAAGCTTTTGCCCGATGCCTGCATTGGAATGTCTAAATAGTGCACACCAGCTCCTTGTAACTGGAAATTGTAGAGGCGCCTAGGAAATAATAAATAGCCCTGGGTTCGGTGCATTCATAAATTTCATATAATGATAACTAGTTAACACTTTTCAAAAGGTCCAAGGAAACAGCCGGGATGACCCTTCACATTTAAAGCTCAGCTTCCCACATTTTATAATTAAACTGCCTTCCAGGTGACTTATGACCTGGGATTTTTCTTTTTCCTAATAGACTGCCTTGGCATCTTGTAGGGCTTGACTGTTAACCTGGGTGTCTGCCTTTTGGGAATAATCCCGAGTTCTGGAGAATAAAAAGCCATTGCTTGTGCTTATGCAAAAGCAGACTTTCAAATGTGAGACTCTGGCCACCTCACTCCCCAGTAACCTGAGCCACATCATTAGGAACAGCTCTGTTAGGAATGTCGCGGGCTGGTTTGTGACTCTGGGCACATTAAGACACCAGCAGGGATGAAACTGCTCTTCAGTTGGAAAGTTGTCTTCTAACATGCAGTTTGGGACAACTGGGATCTTTAGGGCAATCGATCTGAATTTGTTTTAAAAATTGCCTCAAGCATGCTGTTGGCTTTATTTCGAAAATAGTCAATTGAATCATGTAGCTACAGACTGTGGACACATGTCCTGTGTCTGTAGGTTTCCTTGCTAAGTCAGAACCAGGCACTAAAGTACCTTAATGAAAATTAATGCACATTTACTGTTATTTCCGTTTAAAATAATAATGATGTGAGCAAACATGATTTTATGTATTATGTATATTATATATTTATTATGGCACATTGCTATAAGCCAGGCAGCCGGGCATACTCTAAAAATTTAATACGTATAGTAACATTTATTCCTACATAAACTGAGTGTTGTTACTATCATTCTCATTTTGGTTTTTTTTTTGAGACAGAGTCTTGCTCTGTCACCCAGCCTGGAGTGCAGTGGTGTGATCTCTGCTCACTGTAGCCTCCACCTCCTGGGTTCAAGCCATTCTCATGTCTCAGCCTCCTGAGTAGCTAAGTAGCTCAGCCTCCCGAGTAGCTGGGATTACAGGTGCCTCCCACCATGGCTAATTTTTGTATTTTTAGTAGAGATGGGGTTGCACCATGTTGCCCAGACTGGTCATGATCATTCCCATTTTTATCAGGGAGGAAAATGGAGGCTTAGTAAGGTTAACTCACTCAAGACCACACAGCTACTAGGTGGCTAAGTCAGACTTGAAACCATGGCAGGGTGGTGAGGGAAGAGGGTAGATGTGGAAGGAGAAGCAGAAGATACCCAGCACAAAGTACATTGCCTATAAGAAGAGCAGACACTCTTTTCAGGAAACTTGTGTTTCAATTCTATGTATATACATTTGTATGTATTGGGTTACTACATAAAATATATATCTTACTGTGGATAGCAGTAAAAAAAAGTTTGAAGAACAATTTTAAAGCCAGCAGGGACTTACAAGGGTAGGGTTGTTTAAGTAGACAAGTGACTAGGCGACTAGATCACACCTGCAGATATCCCATGTAGGGTGATCAGCTGACTGCTTTGAGTAAGTGGGTTGAAGATGGGTATGGGATGGAACCAAGGTCAGGCAGGTGAGTTAGGAGTGGCTGCAGTTGTCCAAATGGTGGCTGATTTCTTTCCATTCACGGAATATTATCCGCTGTGCATTTAAAAAAATCTGGCCTATTCCAAGCTGGGTGCGGTGGCTCATGCCTGTGATCCCAGCATTTTGGGAGGCCAAGGTGGGCGGATTACCTGAGGTCAGGAGTTTGAGACCAGTCTGGCCATCGTGGCGATATGCCATCTCTACTAAAAATACAAAAATTAACTGGATGTGGTTGTGTGCACCTGCAGTCTCAGCTGCTTGGGAGGCTGAGGCAAGAGAATCACTTGAACCTAGGGGGCAGAGGTTGCAGTGAGCTGAGATCGAGCCTCTCCCCTACTCTAGCTTGGATGACAAAGTGAGACTCTGTATCAAGAAAGAAAAAAATCTGGCCTACTCTGTTCTGCTGAGAGGCAGGATGGCATGAGGAACAGGAGCATGAACCCCAGCCAGGTGGTCCTGAGCAAGGTCTCTAACTTCTGCCTGTCTTAGTTTCCTCATCTGCACGATGGGGGATAATCATAGTACCTGCTTGTGGGCTTATTGTAAAGATTGAGTCTGAACATTTAAGCCCCTAGACCAGGGCTCACTACACGTTGCCTAATACAATTTTGAGATCGACAGGAATATGGCCGTGTTACAATTATAGATTCATTTATTTGTTGCTTATTCAGAAGCTATTTACTGAATGCCTATAGTGAGCCTGGAATTTTACCAGGTCGGGAAATACAGGCCAATGGAGGAGACAAATGGTGATGCTATAACAATAATAAAAATAAAATAATCATAAGGACCACTGATATTTGTGTAGGGTGACTAGATTGTTAGCTCCATGAGGACATGGATTTTTGCTTGCTGTTTTCATTCACTGCTCTAGTTTTAGCAATTAGAGCAGTATCTGGCATATGGCAAACATTTATTGTGAGATAAATATGCCAGCCACTATTCTAAACAGATGTATATGTAACAATCACCCCATTTCACAACTACCCTATGCGGTACAGACTGTTATATGCCTATCGTGGCACTGAGATAGATGAGCCCAAAGTCACTCATTTAGTAAGAGTTGACCTTGACCCACAGCAGCTGATGGCCAAGGTTCCTGCTCCATGCAGAAGAGATACTGCCTTAAATACCTGAAGATGTCCCGTGGCACCCTGTTTAGGGCACAGCTGTTACACAGAAGGGCTCCACTCTGTGTTACTGTGTTTGGATCTGAGCTACAGCAACTGGGGAGGATCCCAACACCCAGTTCCACTCTGGGTTGTCTGCCTTTGAGACAAAATAAACATCTCAGGGCTATCTTTTTGTGCACACCTCCTTTTCAAAGCACTCCAATCAATCAAACGATGTATCAGGCATTTACCATGCACCTTGCACTGTGCCAAAAGCTGTGGGAGAATGGGAAAATGAGATGGAGTTTGTGCTTTCCAATTCCACAGAATCTGTCTGAGTAGAAAGGGCTCACCTGCAAGGGGAGACCACGAAAGACATTAGGGGGTTTGTGAAGAGCTGCAGGAGCTCTGAAGTGGAGAGGCCAGGGCCACCTGGGGGGGTAGGTGAAGGTCTGAGACAGAACTTTGAATTGTACATCTCGCATGGGGCCAAGATATGCATGAGGCCTGGTGCGGTGGCTCACGCCTGTAATCCCAGCACTTTGGGAGGCCGAAGCACGTGGATCACAAGGTCCAGAGTTCAAGACCAGCCTGGCCAACATGGTGAAACCCCATCTCTACTAAAAATACACAAATTAGCTGGGTGTGGTGGCTCATACCTGTAATCCCAGCTACTTGGGAGGCTGAGGGAGGAGAATTGCTTGAACCAGGACCCAGGAGGCGGAGGTTGCAATGAGTCAAGATTGCGCCACTGCACTCCAGCCTGGGCTACAGAGCAAGACTCCAACTCAAAAAAAAAAAAAAAAAAAAAGATGCATGAAACCCCCTCTCTACACAACCCCATCGAGCAGTTGCCCGTTCTCCTTCTAGCCACTGGTCTCCACTGCCCAGGGATCCTCATGTCATCTCTGCAGGCTTTGCCTCCTCAAAAGTTCTTTCTTACCAGCGGCAGCCTCCTCTCTGGTAGGTTTTGGTTGACAGGATGACTTACAATGGGAATAGAGGAAGAGACGCTGGCAGGGAGGTAGAAGGCTGGAGGGGCAGCAGCATATGATGGCTGTGAACCCTCATTGACTGAGGAGTGAATTTCCCGGATGATAGCAAATGTGAGCTAATGTCTGCGCTAAGCCATGTGTCTTTGAGAAAGAACTGTTAAGGATGTTTTCCCTTCTTATTACACACACTAATTTCCTCACCAAAATAACAAGTCCTGAAGCCTTGCATCTGCTGGGAAACTGTATCCTCTGTGACCGCGTTCTGTGTGGAAGTTCATCTGGAGTTTGCCCTGCGCTGGGGAAGCCTGCCTCTTCTCAATTCTTTGTGTTTTTCCTGGACAAAGGAGAGACCTGTGTTTGTTCCTTTATAAGTCTGAGAAGCCCCCCTCGTGGCTCAGGCCCCAGCTTGACACTTTGCTGGGTGGGGGACTCACCTGAGATGTCTTCTCCTCCTGTGAACCCTGGGAAGCCCCAGCTGTGCCGAGAGCAAGTTGCTGAGTGGTTTGTTTTGGTTCATGGAGCTGACCCACCAGTCATCAGGCCCTGTGATTGATGTAGGGCCCGTGCTCTGGGTTATGTGAACTCGGAGTGTTTTCAAGGGAAAATTTTGGTCATAAGGCAAAGCCTAGCCAGGTTTGAGATAAGTGTGAAAAACACATTACAAAAGGAAACAGACTCGAAGTTTCCTGACAAGGGAAACATTTAACCCTATGTTTAAGGAGTGTGAGAGCACACACTCGGAAACCACGCACGTCTGTGTGTGCCCATGTCCCTGCGGAGAGAATGGCTGAGTGTGTGTGACGGAAAGTGTATGAGCCTGTGGTGTGGGTGTGCACGTGTCAGAGAGGGAGAGAAAGAGAAAGAGAGAGAACAGACATGCCTGGGGAAGGCAGGACATTAATCATGCTAAAAGCAATCTGGCCCCACGGGATTTATAAGGATCTCACTAAAATCAATGGGAAGTTTTATGAGACAATTTTCTCCTCGCTGGCTCTGGGGATTGTTGGAACTCTCATGGAGCTTAGGACGGCACTGGCTCAGAGCTTCTCCAGTCCTCACACCTTGCATGAGACAATGTGCATTCTCTACATCAGCAGCTCTCAGCCGATCATCTCCAAGGACAACCATGGAGGGGCCCTGGCCTGCTGACCGCCCGGCTTTCTAGCTCAGACCTGCAGCTTTCGGTTAGAGGTCTGGAAGTCTGTGAGTGAGGGAGAGGGGTGGGGGGCAGTCAGTGCACTTTGTCTGTGGTTTCCAGATAAACGTGAGAGGCCAGAAAGATGCACACAGGCCTGCAGGCCTTGAATAGCTCTAGTGGTTCCCTGTGAGTGTCAGAATATAGTCCAGAGAACTTGGTATGGCTGCTTCCTACTTAGCCTCTCTTATTCTCTTTTGCACCCAGGCATCCTGGGTCAAAGCGATGCTATGGGCCACTCCTCAGATGGGCTGCTTTCATAATTCTGTGCTCCTAATGATGTTCCCTTAGCCTGGAGGGCCTGCTCCTCCCCATTTCTCCCTGATGTGAGTCTTCTAGTTTCAACAGGATTAATTTTGAACTCTTTCAAACTTCTGTGCAGAAAAGTACAAAAAATATTTACCAGAAACGCATATAGCCATCACTCGGCTTAAAGAGATGTTGATAATTTGCTAAGGCCCTTTTCCCTTTTCCTTCTCCAGAGGTAAGTCAGGATGTAACCATTGCCAATGCACTTTTACTGTATTTAAATATAGTCACAAGCAATACATAGCATTAAGTGCCCTCATATTTTGTATAGTGGTGTTAATCAGCCATGGTTACTGTGGGGAATCATTTGGCAATGCCTGACAAGGAACATACACCAGAATTCCACTTGTGATTGTTTATGCTAGCAGAAGATCCTGCATGTGTCTGAAGCATGTACATGACAGTATCAATCTAATAATGTAAAAATGGTAACAAGTTAATTGCCCCTTAGTAGACAAATAAAGATAAGCTGTAGTTTAATAAAATGAGATACTATAGGGTAGTTAAAATAAAGAAGATCGACTTGCATTATAAACATAATATGTGGAAAAAAGCAAGCTACAAAATTGTATGCTCATTTTTTATGGCTAAGTTAAAAATGTAATCCTTCTCTTTAATGAAGCAGTCTATGAAAAATCTTGCCATCTAAATGTAATTAATTGCTCTTTTCCTCCATAGAACTTTATAACTTTGTTTGTTTAAGGATTACTTCTTACTCTTCACTTTCCATCACACATACATTATAAGCTTCTTACATAATGGGTCTTAGTCATGTTTGTATCCCCAGTGTCCCAGCCTGAGAGCTTGCTTACAGTTGGTACTGAATAAGCAGTTATGCAGAGAGAAAAATGCATACGTGTGTGTCTTAAAGTACTCTCGGGTGTCTCAGGTCATGAGAGCTTTATTATCCCCATGTTTCTGATGAGGAAACTGATTGAAGTGCATTACATCAAATGATTTCCCCTCTGTCACTGATGGCAGTTAAGGATGAAATCCAGGTGTCCTGTCTCTTGGCCACTGGGGGCAGTGGGAAGAGGAGGATCCGGGTGACCTGGCTCTTGCACTGTCCCTCTTGCACGACATTGCCTTGTAATCAACTTCAAGACAGTGGGATGATTTCAATTTTATGTCACTGACTTGATATATTTGGAAAAGATGGTGGAAGACTTTCTGGAAATCAGGAGAGCAATACACGAAGAAACTTAGAGATCGAGTGAGAAAACTGAGGCCCCAAGAAAGAGAGTGATTTCATTTCAAGTCAGCATAATTGAATAAATATATTTGAATATACATTATGTGCCAGGTGATTGCCTAAGCCCACCCACGTAGAATAAATGGAGAAATCACTGGAAAAGTGCCTAGCAGAGCACTGGAACAGAGTAGGTTTCAACAAATGCTAATTCCCCCCCCCCCCCCCCTTTTTTTTCTTTAAGGGCAGAGCCAGGATAAGAACCCAGATTTCCAGATTCCAAGTCCAACATCTTTTCACCTCTCTCATCCAGAAGTGCAGCCAGGAAAAAGTCTGTAGGAAGATCCTGCCTGTAGTACTCTTGCTGGTTAAAAAGAGTATCATGGATTTTCTGACAGCTCTTTTGCTGTGTCACATCAGCTCCCTGTCTGATTTTATGCTCACATGGCCATTACTCTCTATTAGCATACTAATAAATGTTTATGAGATTATGCTGTATAAACTATAAACTTTTACATATTATTAATTAACCTCATACATTGGATTGGGAGCGTCTGAACATTTACTGACTTGTAAAACAGGATAGTGGCGTACAGGGAGCCGTGACTGCAAAACTGGTCTTATTTGCTCTATCTGGAGGAAGGGTTGCATTTTCATTTGTGTGACTCTTAAGTGCAAGCCACAGACAGCATAGTATTTGAAAAGAGAAGACCTAGGGTCTTGCCTCTTCCTAGTTGTGACCTTAGGTAAATTTTCTAAGCTCTCAAAGGTCCAGTTTCCAAAATGGGCATAATAGTACCTATCTGTTGGGGGTCCTTGGCACATGGCAGGTACCTAATAAACTTTGAAATGAAATTGAACCAATGCAGGGCAATGAGTGGAAATGACAGGAAGTCAGTTTGATTTGTTACTGATGAGAAGACCTAAGATAGGGATTTCCAAGAATGGATGGCCTGCATTTCAGTGTGGGAAATAACATGTTCTCACTGGAGGTGTGTAAGAAGCTGGAAAAGGGGATTCTGCAAGGAATGGGAGGGTTTCCTCTATTCCTACAATCTAAGGACTCTATGACTCTTTTTTGTTTTAATTTTTTGAGATGAAGTCTTGCTCTGTTGCCCAGGCTGGAGTCCAGTAGCGTGATCTCGGCTCACTGCAACCTCTGCCTCCCAGGTTTAAGCAATTCTCCTACCTCAGCCTCCCGAGTAGCTGGGATTACAAGCGCCTGCCACCATGCCTGGCTAATTTTTTGTATTTTTAGTAGAGATGGGGTTTCATCATATTGGCCAGGCTGGTTTAGAACTTTTGACCTCAGATGATCCACCCACCTCGGCCTCCCAAAGTGCTGGGGTTACAGGCGTGAGCCACCATGCCCGGCCGACTCTCATTTTTTAAGGCCAAAGAGGAGGCAAAGCAAGAGTGGTGCTTCGGAGTCTTAGATTCTAGTTTTAACTTAGTTGCTGACTAGTTTTGCAACTTAGTCTAGACTCTAGACACTTCAATCCTGTCTCTCTCTTTCTCTCCTTTTTTTTTTTTTTTTTGAGATGGAGTCTCACACTCTGTCACTAGGCTGGAGTGCAGTGGTGCGATCTCAGCTCACAGCAACCTCCGCCTCCTGGGTTCAAATGGTTCTCCTGCCTCAGCCTCCCGAGTACCTGGGACTACAGGCACATGCCATATTCCTTTATTTATAAAAGAGCTACACAAATTGGATGTGGTGATCAGAGGACAGAATAGCTAAGAAAGCACTTTCAATAATTTAAGGTTGATCTTTAGAAAAATATTAAAAATATTAAGTTTATCAGTTAGGTTCATTTCACTATTTTTGATGTTGATAGCTGAACATTCCTGCATTGAATCTTCTGCAATGAAAATGTTATGGGAAGAACCTAGACCTGGGAGTCAGGTGACCAGGTCTAGGCTCTGTCACTAAGCTATGAGACTTTGGTGGAATATTTCTGTCCTTTGCATCCCAAGTAACTGATCTCATGTCTGTAAAATGAAACTAACAAATCTGCTGTGCCAACATCATGGGGGTGTCCTGAGAGTCAAATAAGGTAGTGGATGTGATTTAGTGCTTTGAAGTCAGCTCTCATTGTAACTATTTCAAATCAGCTGTGTTCTCCTTTTCTACCCTACAAGGCTGTAAGACCTGTAAGTACAAAGCTGTTTTTTTAGGTCTTTGTATTTGCCAGTGCCTAGCAAATAATTCATTGATCCTGTACACATTCATGAAATGCCTATTTGGGCCAGGGATAGTGGCAAGTTTTGGGGTTAGGGATAAAAAAAGACATGGTCTCTACCCCCAAGGATCTTGCTTTGCAATAGAGGAGTGAACTATAAACATATCCAAGAATAAAGTTAAAGGAAACTGATACGGAGATCTAGTCTTTAAGGGGGCTCCTGTGTGTGAATGTTGCCACCTCCAGGGCAGGACAAGCTTCACCCCCTCTCTACTATCTTGCAAAGAACTGACAGGCACCAACTTCTGCATTTTTGATGGCTGCCTCTGTGTTTCTGATGGCCACGTAGCTTTTGGGTTTGTGTGTTTCCCTGCCCTTTGACACATTCTGATGGAGTACAAAGTGGTAACTGACTCCTGGGGTCTACTCAAGGTGGCTGGATGTAAAAGATTGGTGAAATGATTTAAAGCTTAGAGAGAGATGGGTAAGTCCCCAGGGACTAGCAGGTACTTTCCAGGGAGGAAGAGGATGCCTCTTATAAATACAATTACTATCGATTACTGTCAGATTCTTTTATCTGATTCCTGCCCATTAGGCCCTCTCTTTGTTGCTTGAAGCTCTCACTTGCCTTCTGTCCCATCTTACCTCTAGAAGTGCTTCTTAAATGAGTCCTGCAGAATCCTAGTGATCCTTGAATAGCTCATAGGTGCTAAGAGTGCATTCAGAAGAATACTTCAAAGCTTGACAATAAATAACCATTTTACGATTATGACATAAGTGGAAAGAAGGGCCAGCTCATCTCAGAATTATGGCAATAACAGCAAGGTCAGTTAATCCCCATCTAGCTGATTAGCAGCAAGAGGCTTTGAGTGGCACCCTGACTGTGGGAGTGTGCATAAGGGACACCTGTAGACTTTGCACCCAAGGTATCTTCCCTCAGCTTTGACAACAGTACGCTACTTTTGCTTTGGGAGAACCGCCACTCCCAAAATACATCATACATCCAAGGGGTTGAGCACTTGACATAGGCATAAAGCAATATATAAATTTTATTTTCTGATCATAGGAATAACCATTTATTCCAGTTAAGGCCAGTGAGAGAGAGAGAGAGTGGTGGTCCTGGGCTTATGGAAGAACCTACTGGAAGAGACAGTGCTGTGTAGTGTGATGTGTATCTGAAGCCACTGGGGCAGGGAGGAGCCCACAGTGTGAGTCTGAGAATGGGGCCATTTCCCAAAGAGCTGAGTCAAGATTTGGATCCTGGAGACATTAACTGAGACTGGATCAAGCTGTGTCTGAAGCCAAATCTGCTCACAGACTTTCCAAGATATTCCTTTACCTAGTTTGAGCCAGTGCAGGTGGAATTTTCTGTCATTTGCATCCAAAATATTTCTAATATTATACAATACGTGATGGTTCACTTCATTTTGTAACATGTTTGGCTAAACAATAATATATTACATTACAATGATATGTAATAATATGCTGCATTCCTTTATTTAATCATGATGCAAAGTTAAGAGGTAAAATTTGTGATTGAATGTATAAATTAAAATACTGAGTGTCAGGGAGAATGAGTGACTCGCCTGAAGGAACACAGCTGATAAGTGATTGAGAAAGGACAAGCGTATAGGGCTCCTGACCACAATGATTACTAAAGATGCATTTTTCCCAAACCAGCTACTTACAGAAAGCAAATATAAAAGAAATGCAAAGGAAACCACAGGCAATGCTGGTTGCCACAATATACTTTTCGTTGGGAAGTTTCATTCAAAATACATGGTTCCATCCTCAGTCATATTTCCTATAGCCAGCGCCTTGGTCCGTCAGGCCTTCGTCACTTCTCACCAAGTTGACTCCAAGGTTTTTCTAGGTCGTCTTTTTGCCTCCAGTCTGACTCTCCTACTATCCATCCCTCACAGTAGGACAAGCTGGATTACAGCATTGTTTGCTTACAACCTTTCAACTCTTCGCATAGCTTTTAAGTACCAATTCAGCTTTGCACACAAGACACTTCCTAATCTGACTCTTGTTCTCTTTAGCTTCATCTCCTCATTCCTCTAGTAATAGTGAATGACCCAGGGTTCTCTGAGGCTGATCCACTGCTCTACTTTTGTGCACACTGTTCTAGCTGTGGGGAACCTGTTCCTTCTTTTGCTCAGCAAACCCCTCTTGTCCTTAAAATCTTCATCCTGGCTGGGCGCAGTGGCTCACGCCTGTAATCCCAGCACTTTGGGAGGCCAAGGCGGGCGGATCATGAGGTCAAGAGATCGAGATCATCCTGGACAACATAGTGAAACTCCGTCTCTACTAAAATAAAAAAAATTAGCTCAGCATGGTGGCATGCACCTGTGGTCCAGCTACTTGGGAGGCTGAGGCAGGTGAATTGCTTGAACCTGGGAGGCGGAGGTTGCAGTGAGCCGAGATCGTGCCACTACACTCCAGCCTGGGGCCTGGCGACAGAGCGAGACTCTATCTCAAAAAAAACAAAAAAATCTCCTTCATCCTTCAGATGTTGTTTTCTCTGGGAAGCCTTTTGTGATCCATTAGATCCTTTTGTGATTTGGATGTTTCTTCTCTGTGCCCCCGCTAGGCTCTGGATCTTTCTGTCCTTGCACTCTCACACTGTAGAGTAACTGTGCATTACCTGTCAGTGTCGCCTCTAGATTGTGGGAAACAACTGCGCCCCTACGCCATTTTACAGCAAGGGGCCTAGCAGACAAGTTTCGCACATAATAATCAGTGAATGTTTGTTGTATGGGTGAAGAAGGAAAGGGAGGAAATAGACCAGGGGTGGTGGTTTATGCTGGTAATCCCAGCACTTTGAGAGGATGACGCGGAAGGATCACTTGAGGCCAGGAGATTGAGATTGGCCTGAGCAATGTAGCAAGGCTCAGTCTCTAAGAAAAAACTAAAACATAATTTTTTTTTAAAGGGAGGAAGAACAGATCAGTACTTTCTCTTTTGTTTGACACTTTCGTTTAAAGTATTAAACACTGATGTTATATATTCTCTTTTATTAAATTCAGATATTATGTTCTTCCTAGCTTTAGTATTTGAACAAATTTCTTTGCTTTTTTTAAAGAAAAATTTCATGATGTTCCAAATTAAGCAAACAGTGTTTATTTTTCATGACTTTGAAACACTTAGGAAATATTGCATGATGAAGTGAGGAAGAGGGGTGGTGAGGGTTTTGTGAATAGTGAGCGAGAAAGCAGACATTTGGAAGCTGAGAGCTGAGGTCTCCTGGTCCCCTTGCTAGCTGAAGTCTCTGGCAGAATGAAAATGATTTATGTTAGGAATCTAAGAGTAGCTAACTTCAGTTTTTGTGGACAGAAACGTTCTTTCCCCAACATGTCAAGTAGAGAGTCTCATGCTTACTGAGTCTGACAGTTGGTAAGGAATCTTGTCTCTAAGGACCTTATCTTAAATTTGCCCCTAAAAACTTCCAGGGGAATGGCTTTTGTTCCTTGGGTTTACACATTAATTAGGGTTCTTTCTAATTAAGTTGCTTACCTGCTGTTTGTGGTGAGTATTAAATGTGTGTGTGCTGAGCAGTAATTTTCCATAGTAGGTCTATTATTTTATGAAACTGATCCTTAATTATCAGCTGTCACATATTTGTAGAAAGTTTAGTTTCCATAACTGACTTGATAAATTCATGCTTCACGAGAGGCATTTTATACTCGCCCCAAAATGTGAAATAAGCTTTTGGCAAGTTGATTTCTTGATTGGGTCACCTCACTGAACCATCCTTCACTCCATCTATCCCTCTATTTATCCATCCACGTATCCATCCCTCAATCCATCCGATCCATAACCATTTTCTGAAATGCTGTGCTTTTCCCTGTACTTCTTCTGTAGGAACAATGAGAAGGGATACCTAAACCCAGGTGGGGGGTGGGTGGAAGACTGGGGCAGAAAAATCTTCCTGGAGGAATAGATGCCTGAGATGAATGATAAGAAGAGAATGGGCTTATCTTAGCTAGGTTAGTGGATGGAAAGCAGAAAGGGGGGATTATTTCAGGCAGATGGAGCAACAAGGGCTAGTGCCCAGAGGCATGGGAGGGTGTGATGACTTCTAGGGACTGCAAGTCATTTAAACAAATATTTACTGAGCACTTTACTTGTGCCAGGTGCTGCACTGAGATCCTCTGGAATGAGCTTTGCCGCATGAATACAACAGTGAAGGCCTAATGCTGAAGCAGTTGCTAAGTATTAGGGTGAGTGGAACATTTGCTAAATAAATTTGAACTAGATGGAAAAGGCAATGGAGGAGCATGAGAGACAGGGAACTATGTTGTATTTATTGTCTGCCAAATGCTAGAAGTATTACATTCACATTCTCCGTGATGTTCCATGTACTGCTGTAGAAAGAATCCCCCATTCGAGATAAAACTACAGAAATGGAATCTCACAGAAAAAAGCAAACAAACACTGCCAGCTTTGGGGACTAAAAACACCTACAATTCTTCTACTGTACCATTCTGTCTATCATCAAGAAAGGTCTTTCCTTTGACAAATAGCTTCCAGGATTAGAATCTCCCTCATTTTTCCGTATGGCATTTGGAAACAGAACTTAATCATGCAAGCTATGACTGCAGGGAGTCTTTTCTGAAAGAAGGCCTCCTAGCAGGGAAACTGAGCAGAAAGAATAGAAAGTGGATGTCAGGGAGACACGAGTTTGGTGCTTTGGACCAAACCATCTTTCAAGACTCATCTTAAATCCTCTTTCCTTTGACAAGACTTCCCTGACCACCCCAGACTCTATCTGCCTCCCCCTGCTCTGCTCTAATTTAGGAGATAGGACTGTGCAACAGACTTAGCAATTAATCATACCTGCCGTTGTGTCAGCTATTGTACTGTTTCCTTAAACTGGTATTTCTCTCTGGTCTTATAATTCATCTTTGTGCCTGTACACTTTCCCCCAACGAGATTATAAGCACCTTGAGGGCAGAGATTTTTGTCATAAACATATCTTAAATCTGTCCTTCCTCCCCAATACCTAGTACAATTCTGTCCACATAGTAAAGGCTCAACAAATGTTTTCTAGTTTCATATAAAAATCCATGCAAGGATTTCTGAACCAAAAATATGATAGAAATCAAATAAATTAGTTTGAGGAGCAGGTGATTTAGATTTATTTCTTATGGTAGAATGCAAAAATTGCCACAATAATTGAAAGTAATTCTTATTAAGAGGCAGAGTCTATTTCTTCCTTCCTTGAATCTGGGCTGGCCTTGTGATTTGTTTTGACCAGCTGAATGGAGTGAGCATAATGTTGTGTGAGGTCTGAGCCCAGGCCTCAAGAACCCAGCAGATGAACTGCACAGCCGAGACCAGCCCAAATCACAAACCCACAGGACTGTGAGTTAAACAAATGGTTTTTATTATAAATCACTAAGTCGTGGTATGATATGTTGGGCACCAAAAGCTAACTGATGCATGATCTTCTTTAATTATCAGGATAAGCCCATGAGATGCCTGTTAGCATCCTACTTTATGAGCTAGAAAGCAAGCATTCAGGAGCAATATGATGTAGAATGATCATAATGAGCGTCATTTGGAGCTGTTGTTAGTGTCTTTTAGCAAATGTTACCTGGATGGGGAAACATACCAGGAGGCACATGTCTCAGCAGGCACTGGTCTGTCTGATGGGGAGGGGGACAAAGTAGTGTTTGTTGGCAGGAGTCAGGAAAAGTTCAGACCATAGAGAGTTCAACAATGTGTTGAAGGAACAGGCAAGACAGAGCTTGAGGGCTCTTGGGTCCATGAGTTCAGGCTGAAACGATGTAACTTGGGAGTCTATAAAGAGGGAAATGGTAACGGCAGTGACTAATAAATTCACTGAACATTTTTCACGTGCCAGAAGCTGTGCTATGTCTCTAATCTCCACAAATGTCCTAGGTGAGGCTGAGATAAAATAAATGGGTCATATAACTTGTAAGTGGTTAAATTGCCATCGAAATGTAAATGTGTCTAGCTCCAAAGGGAAATAACTAACAGCTAAAAACAAATGCCCTTTTCATTATATTGTCTGGTCTGTAGCATCAATTTCTTCCTTTCAACAAACTGAATGGGCACCTATATGTCATTTCAGGCAAAACTCTTCAGATGCCTTGGAACAAAGCCATACAGAGCTGAAAGCTCATGACTTGTCCCATATTGGGCACTAAAGGGTGCTTTCTCAAGTTTGATAAGATCAGGAGGGCCCCTCTGCAACATGCTTTTGTGATAACACTATCTGGTTTAGCAAGAGTTCTACAAATAGGGCCCCTTTGAAGGGAACTGTCCCTTCTGCTTTTGAAGTAGGGTGACCACAGTCCTCGAGCAGAGAACTTCAGATATCTTCAGGCAGTGGTTTCATCTAGACCAAATTAGTTACAAACGCTTCCATTTATCTAATAGTTTATGCACTGTGTACACATATATCTTGCTGAATGGAGTGGCACGGCTTTGTGGGATTCACTGGGCAGCATGTGTGATTCCCGTTTTATAAACTGAGAAAACCGAGACTCAGAAGTTAGCTGACATGCTCAAGGTCATAAAGCTAATTTGTGGTTGAGCTAGGACTGGACTTGGTCTGTTTGACTCCTCCTCCTATGTTCTTGACTGAGTCAACACAAAAGCATTTCCTACGTATGAGGCATAGGGAGTACAGAGATGTTTTAGGCTAGGCTCCTACACCCAATAGCAGCAAATGTCTGCTCTAAATGCTTTACTTTGAGTAACTAATTTAATTCTTATAACAACCCTACGAGGGAGTACACTTTTTACTCTTGTTTTGTGCACGGGGTTCACATACAAGTGGTCTAGATGGGGAGGCTTTTGACTTAGCCACAGTGCTACACTGCCTCTGTGCTCAGGGAGGCTACTGGGGAGAGGAGTGAGATGCTGAATAACAAGGAGGCCTATGACAGCCCCATAACAGCAGGTCATCCCTGCTTGGGTTCAAATACTTGCCCAGTGCTTAAAGCTGTTTGGCCTTGGATACGTTATTTTTGTGTGTGTGTATGAGTTTTTCATCTGTCAAATGAGATTTTGATATTGCTCACTTCATAGAGAGGTATGAGAATGTAACAATTATGTATGTATGTGTATGTGCGTATGTGCATGCATATGTTCAACTGTGTGTGTGTGTGTGTGTATGTGTGTAGATAAGAATAATTCCTGGTCCTTCAGTTGGTGTGATTTGAGTATTGCTATCATCATCATTACAAGGCCATGAAGTGGACTAATTTCCAGACACATAGCATAGATAAGAGTTACAGATTCTGAGAAGAGGGAGAATTTATTGTCAGCAGGAATGCTCAGGACAGGCTTCAATGAGGAGGTAAGATGTTAAGTGGATCTCGAAGGATAGAATCACAGACTTGGGAGTTGAAGGGACTTCAACATTTATGCAATCATATGACTTTATCTCAAAGAAGAAATCTAGGACCACAAGAGAGAAGTGATCATGCCGCATTGTTTATCCAGCTAGTTGGGGGCAGGGCCTTGACTGGAACCCAGGTCTCCTCCAAACCATGCCTGTCTGAATTTTCCTAGGCTAGATAAATTAGAAACCCTGCATCCCCAGTCTATACTGGTGCTTCCTCTTGCAGTCCTCCCTTCAGTCTGAGGACCCTTTACTACCTTTCCTCTGCCATCCCTTTGGGAGAGATGCAACTGAGCAATGAATTTGACAGTGATAGGAAAGATCTTCTCCGGAAGCATGGAGCTTGATAATCTACAAACAGTTTCTGGGTAAAAACCATGAATGTGTATTGAGCACCTACTATCAGGTGCTTACTAAATTTTCTCAGTCTCCACAGTATTTCATTCTTTGTATAGATAAAAAACCAAAAGTCTTAATTTTGTAGTATCTTAGTTTTGGTAATTTTCCCAAGGACTCACAAAAAGAAAATATTTGAGCCAGGATCTGAAAAATGGTCTTTAAGATTCTTCCATCCACCCACCCATCCATGCACACACGCATCCATCCACCCACCCATCCATGCACACACACATCTGTCCACCCACCCATCCATGCACACACGCATCCATACACCCACCCATCCATGTACACACCCATCCATACACCCACCCATCCATGCACACACCCATCCATACACCCACCCATCCATGCACACACCCATCCATACACCCACCCATCCATGCACACACCCATCCATACACACAACCATCCACCTACCCATACATCCACCCACCCATGCATGCACACACCCACCCATCCACCCATCATCCATCTATCTGTTCATTCATCTTTCCATCCAGGAGACCTTTATTGAGAGTGTGTTCCATGTAAGGCAGTGTGCTTGGTGGTATGGAGCTAAGGAGACACATAAGCCCCCTGTCCTCATAGTGCTGAGTGGGGCCTCCTCAGGGGATGCTGTTGGGATAGTGTTAGGGAGAAGAGTGATGAGGAAATGGTTTATGTGGAGAATTGGCACTTGGGAAACCATGACAAGAGGATCAGCGGGTTGTTCCCCCACTCCTGCTTCTAAGGTTGCAGATGAGTGCCCAGCTGGCCAGCTGGCCACTGGCATCATCTGCCTCTTTGTGTAAAAACTAGTGAAATCACATGTGTGCTGCTCCCAGATGCAGCCTCGGCACCAGCACCTTCCAAGCAGGAGGTTCTGTCATGGTGCTGCCTGCCAAGCCTTGTCCAGAGGACTGAGGCCACTTGGCCAGTTGCACTGGGCCCTGTGCCTGTGCAGGGACTGTCTCACCACAGTGGCTGGGGGCGGCAGGGAAGGGCAAGAGCTGTGTGTGTGTGTGTGTGTGTGTGTGTGTGTGTGTGTGTATTTAAGCTGGAATGAAGCCCTTTTTACTGCGCTCTGTACTTGAGATATTTGACTGGGTGGGAGACAAAGAGGCTTTGTGTGTGCTTCAAAGTGCTCTCTGCTGACTGTAATACATATCCAGGAAAAACCCAGACCAAAGCCATGAAGTCGCCCCAAGTTCAAATCCAAAATGCAATTTTCAGGGGTTAGAAATGACAAAAGGATGGGTGGTAGGATCCAGAGAAAAAAACCCAGTGAAACCCAATGGACCTTAAATAGAGCTGAGGGCACGGACTTTCTTATTTTGGGTGAAATCTTTAAGAAAATCTTGTCAGATTCTTCACAGAAAAATTGGCAGAGCCTATATTTCATCGCCCGCCTAGCAAAGGTAAGGCCCACTTTAATTTTCTTTGAAGATAATTGTTGTTTTTATTCTTAGGGTCTCTGTTAGGGGAGAGGAGCAGGGAGGTAGTTTGTCAGATGGTGTTCTTTCCTTGTTAAGCTTCACCTGTTCTTAAGGGCAACTTGCACTTTGTCAGCCACAGAACAGTGCCTGCCGTTCAGGCTAGTGTTTTAGATATAATTGAATTGCTGAGACACGTTAAACATCACAGGGTTTTTAGTGGAGAAATAATTTAATGATGTGGCCTTTAGGATTGTTAATTAGCACTGTCTGTATGAACATGTAACAATAACACCACCTACCGTAAAAGCGAATGTTCTACACTTCAGAACACTCATTTCTTTAGGGCTTCCCGCAGAGAAGCAGTCATTAACTCTTTTTTTTGACAAATGCTTTTAGACATGCTCTGTAGGGCTGTGAATTCACCCTTCCCTCCAATCCTGAATCCTTCTCTGCATTTATCCACGAGGCAAGCTGGCAAACAGGGAAACAAGGAGAACTGTGTGCTCAGCCCTCCAGAGTGGCACGGATTATGAGGAGGTGATGGTCCTTCCCTGCCAAGCTCCTGAGACACTGTCACTCCGGAATCCAAAAGAGATTCAGGCAAGGATGTGGGAAAATTGGAACTCTGCACGCTGTTGGTGGGAATGCCAAATGGTGCAGCTGCTATGGAAAACAGTATGGAGGTTCCTCAAAAAATTAAAAATAGAATTACCATATGATCCAGTGATCCCACAGGGTATTTATCCAAAATAACTGAAATAAGGATCTTGAAGAGATATTAGCACGCCCATGTTCACTGCAGCACTATTCACAATAGCTGACATGTAGAAACAAACCAAATCTCCAACAACAGATGAATGGATAAAGAAAATGTGGTAAATACACACACACACACACACACACACACACACACACACACACACACACACAGATTATTACTTAGCCTTAAAAAAGAAACTCTAAAATATGTGACAACATGAATCTTGAGGGCATTATACTAAATGAAATAAACCAGTCAGAGAAAGACAAAACTGCACGATTCCACTTATGTGAGGTATCTAAAATTACCAAATTCATATTATCAAAGAGTGGAATGGTGGTTGCCAGGAGCTAGGTGAAGTGGGAAATGAGCAGTTGTGAATCAATGGGCATGCGGTTTTAGTTAAGCAAGAGAAATGAGTTGTAGAGGTCTGCTGTACGATACTTTACCGATGGTCAATCATACTGTATTGTGCACTTAAAATTTTGCTAAGAAGGTGGCCCTCATGTTAAGTATTCTTACAAAGCTGAAAAAGAAAAAAGCAACGGGATTGGCTCACTGGAGGAGAGGCTGTTGGCTTGCATCCTGCCTGCCCTGCTGAAGGGGGTGGTCAGGGGCTGGTTTCTCTGCCGGAGTTCAGGCGGGTCTGTCTGAGCCGTGGGTCTGGAGGAGGCCTGCATAGGCAGCATGCCACAGGTTTCTCTGGCTTCTTGAGAACAGAGCCTGATGATGGTGGAGAAATGAGAGCTTCCCATTTCTTCTTCTATTTACATTAGAACAGCCAAGTGCTTCTTCAACCATCCACCATTCCCTTATGTCATATGTCTTCTGAAGACACTTTGCTGCTTCAGTGAGGCAAGAGCAGCAGCATGAAGGCATTTGAACACTAGATTGTGCCTTGTTCTTCAGCCAGTCAAACTTTTCCCTGGCCACGTTCTAGGCCTTGATGTCTCCAGTGAAAATCCAGCTGTGGAAACTGCACCTTCCAACATCTTGCTCTCTGGCCACAGCTGCCTGTCCTGCTAACTCTCTTACTCCTCTCCTCTCACAGCCTCATCTGGCCTCTGATCCAGAAATGGCAAATGCCTGGTGTGATTGCTGCCACTCTTCCCAGCTCATGAGAACCTCACAGACTGATCATGCCGTGCTGTTCTATTATCCAGAGGTTGCTTTGGAATCCTTCTCAGCACAGGTGCCATCAACTAGAGTTGACGTGTGAGGTGAAAACTATCTGCCATTCCAGCTCCAATTCCTTGACTCGCTTTCTCTCAGCCCATCAGGCAGGTCAGACCCCACCCACTCGCATGTGAACTCTTTGTGGTCCCCTCCCCTTCCCTTGCACACGCACATGCTGTGTCTGTCCAATGATGTGTTCTCTCCACTCTCATGCCCAGAGCACTAAGCATTGTTGGACTATTTCACCTTATGATGTGTATTTACCTTTAATGCCACAAAAAATCTGTGGTTTCTACTTTGGAACTGTCTTTTATTTGTTCTTTATTAGTATCTTCTTGCATTTCCCAGAGAAGCCTTCCAGAGCCTACCTTGCCTTTCAGTCGCCCAAACCTTCCCTCCTTGTCTGTTACCCTCATCTCTTATTTCCCTGAGACTGGCAGAAGCTCCCCTGTGCCTCTGCCCCTGCCTCATCCCCCACCCTCTGCCCACATGCACCCTGCCTCTCCCTTTCAGAATCTTTGTAATCTTTCTGCCTAGAGTGCTGTGGCTTCCCTCTGCTCCCAAGATGTTCCCTTTTCTTCCGCACTCAGCAAAGGGTCATTTCCTTGACAAAACCTTCCTTTGCTGACTGACCTTCAACCCAGGCAGTCTGGGAAGTTCCCTCCTCTCTCTTCCCTCTGTATCTCATACATACCTATATTAATGTATTAACCCCAGGGAATTGTCATCTATCTCTTTTCTAATCTGCTTTTCATCCCTGACTCTAACAGTATCTGGAATAGGGCAATGATTCAAGTTGTATTTATTCAGTGAATGAATGAATGCATTGAGAGATTGAGGCAGAGAATAGATTTGGCCCATCTCCTGGAATTGGTCATCCTCACATCCTTCCTGTTAAATTTCACTATCTGCACTTATCTTTTTAAAAAAGGATCTAGAAATAGAAATTCCATTTGACCCAGCAATTCCACTACTGGATATATACCCAAAGGACTATAAATCGTTCTATTATAAAGACACATGCACATGCATGTTCATCGCGGCACCCTTTACAATAGCAAAGACCTGGAACCAACCCAAATGCCCATCAATGATAAACTGGACAAAGAAAATGTGGCACATATGCACCATGGAATACTATGCAGCCAAAAAAACTATGAGTTTGTGTCCTTTGTAGGGACATGGATGAACCTGGAAATCATCATTCTCAGCAAACTGACACAAGAACAGAAAATCAAACACCACATGTTCTCACTCATAGGCAGGTGTTGAACAATGAGAACACTTGGACACAAATAGGTGAGCATCACACACTGAGGTCCGTTGAGGGGAACTATGGGAGGGATAGTGGGAGGGAGGGGTGGGGGGAGGGAGAACGTGGGGAGAAATGTCAGGTATAGGTGATGGGGGGATGGCGGCAACAAACCACCTTGCCATGAATGTACCTATGCAACAATCTTGCATGATCTGCACATGTACCCCAGAAGCTAAAGTACAATAAATAAATTAAAAATAAAAATAAAAAGATGATATTTATCATTTTCTATCCACGTTACTTATCTATACACATGTCTTATCATTCCTACCACACTGCAGCTTCCTTGAGAGAGTTATCTAGATCAAAATCAACTATGTGTCTCTCAAAACATAGTAAGTCACACATGTTTTATCAATATAAGTTGGATGAGTAATTCTTAAGTTGTCCTTTTATTACTTAGAATAAGGGCCCAATGCAGGCTTGTTGAATTAAATGGAATTTAATCCTTTGTCACAGATATGCTGATGTGGTTTGCTGGGTCCCTACCCAAATCTCATCTTGAACTGTAGTTCCCATAATACCCACATGGAGGTTGTAGGGGGGACCCAGTGAAATGCGATTGAATCTTGGGGGGTGGTTAGCCATATGCTGCTGTTCTCGTGATAGTGAGTGAGTTCTCATGAGAGCTAGTGGTTTTATAAGGGAATTTTCCCCATTTTGCTCTACACTCCCCTTCCTGCCATCATGTGAAGAAGATGTGTTTGCTTCTCCTTCCACCATGATTGTAAGTTTCTTGAGGCCTGCCCAGCCATGCAGAAGTGTGAGTCAATTAAACCTCTTTCATTTATAAATTACCCAGTCTCAGGTAGTCCTTTATAGCAGCCTGAGAATGGACTAATACAGTATATTGATATTGGGTATGGGGTGTTGCTGTAAAGATACTTGAAAATGTGGAGGTGACTTTAGAACTGGGTAACAGGCAGATGGTAGAACCGTTTGGAGGACTCAGAAGAAGACAGGAAGATGTGGGAAAGTTTGGAACTTCCTAAAGACTTGTTGAATGGCTTTGACCAAAATGCTGATAGTGATATGGACAATGAAGTCCACGTTGAGGTGGTCTCAGATGGAGATGAGGAACTTACTGGGAACTTGAACAAAAGTGATTCTTGCTGTCCTATAGCAAAGAGACTGGTGGCATTTTGCCTCTGCCCTAGAGAGCGGTAAAACATTGAATCTGAGAGAGACAATTTAAGGTATCTGGTCAAAGAACCCTAACCCTAAGCAGCAAGGTGTTCAAGAGGTGATTTGGGGCTAGAGATGGTGGCTCATGCCTGTAATTCCAGTACTTGGGGCATGAGGGGGGTCAAGACAGGCAGGTTACTTGAGGTCAGGGGTTCTGAGACCAGCCTGGCCAACACAGTAAAACCCAATCTCTACTAAAAATATAAAAATTATCTGGGTGTGGTGGTGCATATCTGTAATCCCAGCTACTCAGCAGGCTGAGGCAGGAGAATGGCTTGAACCTGGGAGGCAGAGGCTGCAGAGCCTAGATCATGCCACTGCACTCCAGCCTGGGTGACAGAGTAAGACTCAAAAAAAATAAAAAATAGAATTAAATAAATAAATTAATTAATAAATAAAAGGGGTGACATGGGTGCTGTTAAAAGCATTCAGTTTTATGTATTCACAAATGTATTGTTTGGAAATTGAACTTATGCTTAAAAGGGAAGCAGAGCCTAAAAGTTTGGAAAATTTGCAGACTGACAATGTGATAGAAAAGATTTTCTGAGGAGAAATTCAAGCCAGCTGCAAAAATTTGCATAGGTAATAAGGAGCCAAATGTTCATTGCCAAGAAAATGGGAAAAATGTCTCTAGGACATGTCAGAGACCTTCAAAACAGTCCCCCCCCATCACAGGCCAGGAGGCCTAGGAGAAAAAAAATGGTTTTGTGGGCCAAGCCCAGGGACTTGCTGCTTTGTGTGGTCTTGGGACTTGATGCTATGTATTCTAGCCATGACTAAAAGGGATCAAGGTACATCTGGGGCTGTTACTTCAGAGGGTGCAAGCTTCTAACCTCAGCAGTTTCCATGTGGTGTTGAGCCTGTGGGTGCACAGAAGTCAAGAATTGAGGTTTGGGAACTACTCCCTAGAATTCAGAGGATGTATGGAAACGCCTGGTTGTCCAGACAGAAGTTTGCTGCAGGGATGGAGCCCTCATGGAGAACCTCTGCTAGGGCAGTGCGGAAGGGAAATGTGGGGTTGGAGCCCCCACACAGAGTCCCTACTCGGGCACTTCCTAGTGGAGCTGTGAGAAGAGGGCCACTGTCCTACAGACCCCAGAATGGTAGATCCACTAATAGCTTGTATCATGCACCTGGAAAAGCTTAAGACATTAACTGCCAGCCCATGAAGGAAGCTGGGAGGGGTCCTGTACCCTGAAAAGCCACAAGGGCAGAGTTGCCCAAGACCATGTGAGTGCACCTCTTGCATCAGTGTGATCTCGATGTGAGACATGGAGTCAAAGGAGACCATTTTGGAGCTTTAAGATTTGATGGCCCTGCTGGATTTTGGACTTGCATGGGGTCTGTAGCCCTTCATTTTGGCCAATTTCTCCCATTTGGAACAGGCATATTTACCCAATGCCTATATCCCCATTGTAGGTAGGAAGTAACTAACTTGCTTTTGATTTTATAGGTTCATAGGTGGAAGGACTTGCCTTGTCTCAGATGAGACTTTGGACTTGAACTTTTGGGTTAATGCTGGAATGAGTTAAGACTTTGAGGGACTGTTGGGAATGCATCATTATGTTTTGAAATGATGTGAGGACATAAGATTTGGGAGGGGCTGGAGAGAAATGATATGGTGTGGCTGTGTCCCCACCCAAATCTCACCTTGAGTTGTAGTTCTCATAATCCCCATGTGTCAT
Source organism: Ateles fusciceps (assembly GCA_036589455.1). Taxonomy (NCBI): domain Eukaryota; kingdom Metazoa; phylum Chordata; class Mammalia; order Primates; family Atelidae; genus Ateles; species Ateles fusciceps. The sequence continues at coordinate 17,718,133 of JAZHEH010002507.1, read as the reverse complement.
GGGAGGGACCCAGTGGGAGGTAATTGAATCATGGGGCAGTTACTCCCATGCTGCTGTTCTTGTGATAGTGAGTGAGTTCTCATGAATTCTGATGGTTTTATAAAGGACCTTTCCCCCTTTTGTATGGCACTTTTCCTTCCTGCCATCATGTGAAGAAGGATGTGTTTTCCTCCCCTTCTGCCACGATTGTAAGTTTCCTGAGGGCTCCCCAGCCATGTGGAACTGTGAGTCATTTAAACCTTTTTCTTTGCAAATTATCCAATCTTGGGCAGTCCTTTATAGCAGTGTTAGAACAGGCTAACAATATGCCTAAATATCTAAAAAGGCCTAAAAACTGACTGAATTGTTAAGTTCATGAGGGCAGGGATGGTGAGCCTATCTTGTTTAATATTGTTCCTAGCAGAATGACGAATACTAAATAACTATTAGTTGATGAAACAATGGACATCTTTTACCCTACCCTTTGGAAGCAGCAAACTCAAATAGCTGAGAATAATTCCAGAACCACTTTTTATGAAGTTCTCCAGAGTGGACAGCATTTTTTCCCTGAGTACAACTAACAAACCAAATGTTAGGAGGGGGAGGTTGTCATAAGCCATCACTCCTTTCCTTTGTTCATTTGATGAATAAAATTCCCTTTTATTTAGGATAGACGTAGGCTTTTTTTTTTAATCCTGAGACTCTGACATGGTGTTTGAGTCCCCAGAATCACTAGCTCAGACTGACAGACATGTCATCTTTCCTGCTTAAACACTTTCCTTAATAGATGGCATCTGGTGCCCTTAAACGCAAGTGCATTCCCACATGGGAGAGTGGCTATATTTTCAGCTGTAGTGATGGGGTGGGCAGTGCTCTGTCAGATCAATTATGTACAAGGCTCATCTTCTCTAAGGTTCTCTCAATTTTTTTTCTCCTGACAGTTCACCTTGTTCCCAACCTTCTGTCTCCCCGAGTCAGACCTGCAGACAATTGCATGCCACCGGCTGTCTTCCCTCCTGAGAACATGACACAAAGGAACACTTCCCTGTCAAATTCTTCATTATCCTTCTGATGAATTTCCCCTGATTTAAAGAAGTTGGTGATAGCCAGACCTTTTTCACATTTTCACAGACATGCCAGAAGGAAACCCAGTGTTTCTCAGTTGCCTTTAAATATATGAGGTGGTATCTCATTGTGACCTCAGTTTTCTTCTAGTTCACCTCATTTTCTATTTCTTCTGAAGTAGAAATGCCACTTTGACCGCAGTGAACAGGGCAAACCACCCCTGGGGTGGTTTAAAAGAGCAGGGGAGCTCTCTGCCAGTGGCTTCTCTCTTCTGTCTGGGTCATCCAGGGCAGTGGTCAAGGGAGCTGTCAGCCTTCCTAGCAGGCATTGTTGTTTGTGAAACTTTGTAAAACCCTCTCTTGGTGTGCGTGGAGGAGATGACGGCATTGCATTCTGTTATTTCAGTCAAGTTTTTGTAGTCTGACTTGGCAGAAGCCGGTCAAGACATAATGAAAGCAGCTGGCAGGGGGCATCATGTGGGGGTATCAGAAAGGCAGCAGCTCCTGTCCACTTCCAAGAGTGCGAAGTGACAAGTGAGGGCAGCAATTTCCCCCAATTACAGTCAGGATGTGGCCACTTCTTCATGTTGCTCGCTTATACCTGATCTGAACCAACATTATTGCTCCCTCTGAAGTCCTGCAGTGGCCTCCCCCTCTTGTCTCCCCTGCATCCTCTTGTCCCTTCCAAACAGCAGTCAAAATTATGTTTTTAAAATGCAAATCATTCAAAACACTTAAAATGCTTCCATGGCTTCCTCTCTTAATCAGAATGAAACCCAATTTCTTGTGATGGCCTGCCAGGCCCCCGGGGCCTTGCTACCCCTCCTTTCAGACCTCGTCTTCCACCATTCCCTCATTTATCACTGCAGCCTCCTCTTCTGTGGAGGTATTAAGTCCATTCCTGCCATACAACCCTGGCACTTGCTGTTTCTCCTGCCTAAAAGGTGTTTCAGTCAAATCTTTGCAAGGATAGAACCTCCTTGTCCTTGAAGCCTCTGCTTACAGGCAACTTTCTCAGGTGAAACCTACCTGACCACCCAACATAAAGCAGACTCACCCATTTTGCCCTGGTTTATTTTCTTCATTGTACTTATCTCTCACAGGACTCTTCTTATTTATCTTATATGTTCCTCATTTATTATCTGCTGTCTCCAGAAGAAATTAGTCCCATGACAGCCTTTTTTGATTATCACTCTATCCTCAGGGTTAAAGAAAAATGCTTGTGGTACAGTAAGACCTTAATAGATTTTGTTGACTATTTGAATGTATGGATGGAGTCTTTGCATTATTCTGTGTCTTCTTAGCTTGCCACCTATATCTTTCATTTATACTTTCTTTAAGATGTAGTTGATTAGAGATTAGAACCTGGACTCTGACAACTTTGTGTTCAGGATCCCATTTTGCTTCATATTAACTGAAGAACCCTGGGGCAAGTTCACTCTCCAAGCCTCAGTTAATAATGGGGATAATAATCACAGGGCCGACTCCTAAGCTGGTTGTGAAGATCAAATGGTATATTACTTGAGTGGCACCTGACACATAGCAATTACTGACTAAAAATCAAAATTTGGCCAGTTTATGCAGGATAGAGTGGATTCAACTCAAAGCCTTGAGAGGAAAAATAAATGACAGCAGAGAATTTTTAATCATAGGCCTTGGTGCCAGAGATATATGGATTCTTTTTTTTTTTAATTCATTTTATAACAGGGTTTCACTGTGTCACCCAGGCTGGGGTGCAACCATGGCTCCCTGAAGCCTTGAGCTCTTGGGCTGACGCAATCCTCCCACATCACCCTCCTGAACAGCTAGGATTACAGGTGTATGCCGCCATGCCCAGCTAATTTTTTTTTCTTTTTTGTATTTTTTGTAGAGACAGGATTTTGCCATGTTGCCCGGGCTGGTCTTGCCCTCTGGGCTCAAGTGGTCCTCCCGCCTCAGCCTCCCAAATTGCTGGGATTACAGGCGTGAGTCACCAGGCCCAGCCAAGATCTGGGTTCCAATCCTGGTGCCACTGTTTGAGTGTCTTCTTTAGTGTTTGTTTCTTTCTTTGTAATGTGGAGAAAATGATACACTCCTTGTAGGGTGAGGTGAAGATTAGAGGTAATCCCTACCAAAAGGCCAAGCTGGTGCCTGATTTTGGGTGCTGTAAGCAGCAGCCACTCTGACTGTGTCCTAGCTTCCTGGGTGGTGAGGTTTGCAGTCTGGAGAGGAAGAGAAGGGAAGCAGACAATCTAGCAATCTGTGGAAATTCTTTTCGAATGCTTTGATAAGCTCAGGCCCAGGGGCTGTCTCATTTGACTTCCTCTTACTCACCTTCCTGTCTGGTTGGCAGTCACCAGGCTGGAAGCCATGCCGTGGCCCCTCACTGGTGGGTCAGCATGTTTTATTTCCCCCTCAGTCCTCTCTAATGAAAAGCACTTGCATCCAGTAAATCTTTCCTTTGCTCTTATTAAAGCACTTGATGTTGGTTATCGAGGTCTGTTCCAAGCTAGGTGAGAATCAATAAGGCGATCCACTTAATCACTTTAGCAATCAACAAGCTATTTTCTTAGCTTGCACTCTGGCCACTGCCTACAGCAATCCAAGGGCTTATCAGGCCCTTGTAACCCAGGGGGCTGCCTGGAGACTTTCTCTTTCATTTCCCTCCTCCCTGTCAACCTCACGGAGTCCCCAGTGTTCTGAAACAGCCCTGCTCTCTGCTTTGTCTCAGGGCTGTTTTGGGTAAGATAATGACAACCTTGTGCTTCTGTTTGTACTCTTACATTAAGGGCTCTGACTCTCTGGGCTGTGGGCAGTCAATACCTGATTACAGACGGTCTCGTTTTGGCCCTTGTGCCTTTGCACACTTGGGCGGGGCAACTGCTTACAATGAAGGTGACCCTGTTTCTTTCTTTTTTTTTTTTTTTTGAGACAGAGTCTTACTCTGTCACCAGGCTGGAGTGCAGTGGCGCAGTCTTGGCTCACTGCAACCTCTGCCTCCTGGGTTCAAGCGATTCTCCGCCTCAGCCTCCCGAGTAGCTGGGACTACAGGTACGTGCCACCACACCCGGCTAGTTTTTTTGCATTTTTAGTAGAGATGGGGTTTCACCGTGTTGGCCAGGATGGTCTCGATCTCTTGACCTCGTGATCTGCTCGCCTCGGCCTCCCAAAGTGCTGGGACTACAGCCGTGAGCCACTACGCCCAGCCAGAGGGTGACCCTGTTTCTACTGGGCCAGGCCTTTCTCCCACCTCAGTATTCAAATTTCACTTTTGCTGGGAAACCTTTTGCAAGAAAAAGGATCAGCTGCTTGCTCCTTGTAGTTCTGAACATAGGTTTACTCTAAGGCATGTTGTACCATATTCAGGCTTTGTTCCATTTTCCAGACAGTCTGTGATCTCCTTAAAGACTGGGGCTGTGTCTTAGTCATCTCTGCATTATCGGGACCACCCCAATGCCTGACCTGGAGGAGCTCAGTTGTACTTATTGAAAAGAAAGAAGGAAGGAAGGACAGTAAGAAAGAAAGAATGAACTGTTTTTTATAGTCCTGGAAAACAGCATGGTTTCAAGTCCTGGCATTGCCAAAATTGCTGGGTTCCAGCCTCAGTCTCCTATCCATCAGTGAATTAGATAATCCCCAAATTCTTTCCAACTCAAACATTTTGTAATCTTACGCCTGTAAACCTATGGTTCTCAACTCTTTCATGCCCAAAGCCACTTTATATAATAACTATTTTGAAATCTCCTTTTGCCAACGTGAAATGAAATGATTCAATATTACAACCTACCTTTATCCAATTAGGAAAAAATGCTCTAACTGTAATTTAAAGGGGAAATCAAAGGAGAACAATTTACGATAAAATAATACATATTCCTGTATGTAAAAGTATGGCTAGTACCAGAAGATACGATGAAGGAGTCAGAGCCTTGCACTACCATGCTGAATCACTTTGAATGGTGTGACAGCTATAAATGCAGAGTGATGCAGGTGGGTTGCACTGGTGCCTTGTATGCCACGAGAAGTACTGATGTCATTAAAGTTCTAAACAAGCAGCACACAGCCTTTCCAGAATTGACTCGGTAGTCACATTCCTGGGAAATTCAGGATATGTAAAGCAAAGGTAGATTTTAAGCTCAGATAATTAAAAGCAGGCTTTTCAGCCTTGTGAATATCTGGCAGAACATGCCAAAGCACTCTGGGGAGCAGGAAGATTCTTCACAGTTCAGAACTGTCCCTACATTGAAGATCTCTGGAATCCTTGGCTCCTGCTTACTCTGAATCAGCAGGGCCTCCTTGTACCAACCAAGAACATGCCCACCTCCCAAACATGAAAAATGCTATCCATGGGGTGGTATCATTTTTTCGAGGAGCTAGTGCTCTAAGCTTTAAATGTTCCATGCAGAGCAGGCTTCGTGGATGAACAATCTGGGCAGACATCAGGGCTCCCTGCTCGTTGAAGGACCCTGTGCTTGAACACTCTGTTATCACTCTCCTGAATTTCTTAATGATTTTTGCATAAGGGACCTTATGTGTTCATTTTACATCAGGCCACGCAAATTGTGTGGCCAGTCCTGGCTATGTATTATGAGAGGATTGCTGTGTTCCTAAGCACCTGAGAGATGTTTAGTGTTGAAATGAGTATTTTGCTTTGCCTAGCAGTGCTCTCTTTTAATTAAATAGGATATCCCTGATTGATTTAATTAATAGTTAATCAATTTGTTCATTTATTAAACTAACACATATTGAGCTTCTATTATACATCAGGTAGACTGTGGAATCAGAAGACCTGAACTGAGATCCTGAAAGAGCTTACAGATTCTTGGATTCTTTGACTTTCACATGGAATTATTAATGATAATCCTTTACTTACTATACATAATAACTGTGAATTTAAAAAAGATATAGCATTTGGAAGTAAATTGTACACGATGACATAAATGTCAGTTGCTAATTTTATTATTGTGCTACTCTTCATTTCTGGAGTAAAGTTTTCTCCTTTTTTTCAGTTAGATATCATGGAACATGATGCTCTTGGCAGGACACCAACTATCAACTTTCTCCTACAAAAGTCAGAAAACAGAGTAATTGGGTTCAGAAAAATCTTTCAATTTGGGTGTTACAACTTTAGACTTCATGATAACTTAAAATAATTTTATCAAATTTTAAAAAAGATACGTTAAATTGAGTTTGTCACAAAATCATGGAAGTTTTGGGTTGATATAGACTTCAAAAAGTTATCCAGTGTTTAAATCTGTTATATTATCCCTATTGAGTATTTACAGAGCCAGCTTTGGTTAACTCCTGTGATGTGTCCTTTGGACGCATGTGTGCCCTATACTAGGAATGTTTAAAAAGCAATTCAGCAACCTTTGTCTGTGAATTACAAATTATTCTCATCTACTCATTAAAGCAGGGCTAGGGCAGCATGCCTTCTGCTAGATAATACTTAATTTAGTTGTATGTTATCAAAATTTCTCTGAAAAGATATAATTTATAATTCACATTTTTCGAGGATTCAGCTCACCCCTCAGCACCTAATTTTTTAATGGTATGGCATTACCGTATTAAGAAGAAATAGCAAATGTAGGGACTGACTTTCACAAGTATTAGAATCTACTGGGATATAGTTAATTGGTTCAGGGATTATTAAGCAGCAACAATTTGTGCTTGGGAGGGAGATAAAATCTGGTCTTGCCTTAATTTGTTGGAGTCACGGGCTGAGTCACAGTGAGGTCCAGGCATGGGGTCATGTCAAGGCATGGTCCTAGCTCTGTTATCTACAGGAAGAGAAAGGGCCATTGTACTTAGAGACTGGGTTCTTTCCTTTGTGGTAGCTTTATGAAAATAGAATTGAGAAGAGTCACATTTTCATATGGACTGCTAGCTGTATATAGTTTGTACATGAGAATCTGAAAATTGATATATTTTGATAACATTAAGAAAATGACACATCGGCCTGGTGCAGTGGCTTATGCCTGTTATCCCAGCACTTTGGGAGGCCGAGGTGGGTGAATTGCAAGGTCAGGAGTTCGAGACCAGCCTGGCCAACATGGTGAAAGCCCGTCTCTACTAAAAATACAAAAAATTAGCGGAGCGTGGTGACACATGCCTGTAGTCCCAGATACTCGGGAGGCTGAGGCAGGAGAATCACTCGAACCCGGGAGGCAGAGGTTGCAGTGAGCCGAGACTGTGTCATAGCACTCCAGCCTGGGCAACAGAGTGAGACTCCCTCTCAAAAAAAAAAAAAAAAAAAAGAAAGAAAATGACCAATTTTATTTAGATAGTTTTATATGCAAACCTACTTACATGCATGTGGATGTGTGAGCTAACACATGTGTGTTTGTAATAGGGGCATGAAGAGGTGAAACAGTCATACCCTTTGATAATACCAGGTGGGATGGGCTATTGAATGGTTTCCTTTTGGCAAAGCTCAGGCACCTTGCAAGCAGAAAGTGACTCTCCCTGTCCAAAGGAGTGTGAAACTTCTCCCACTGCTGAAGCTCACAGGATAGAGAAATGATACAGCTCTCTGAAAAAGTGGCATGGCAGGAGGTTCAGGTTAGGGAACAGGGAGCTGTAGGAAAATGCTGAAGGTGTTTTTAGAGTATTCTGGTGGGAATCAGAGTTTTCCCTAGAAACAAATTATTTCACGCTTGGGACCTAGTGTTTAAAGACTGAGCTCTAAGAAGGTGTGCAGGCAAAGACTAAGGATTGTGAAGCAAGAAATGAGCATTCCTGTGTGGAAAGCTTGGGACAGGAGACTTGGGGGCCACAGGAAACACAGAGAGACTGTTCTGTAGCCTCATTAGTTGCACGATTCTTCCACCAACCCGCATTGGACTCACCGCGGAGCTCATTAAAAATGCTAATTCCTCAGCCCCACTTCAGGTCTGATGATTTTGGAATACGTAGTTTAAACAAGCTTCCTGGATGATTTTTAGTCACACTGAAGGTTGACAATGAGGAGGAATGGATTAATTACTGGTGTAATGCCTGTCTGCTCTCTATGTCTTCTATGAGAACAAGGACCAGGTCTTGTTCTGCAGTGTTTCTCTGGCACCTCGTTCAGCCCATCGACCATCAAAGCCATTCAATAAATAGTTTTTGAATAATCAGATGAATGAATGAATAAAATGAACTATAAACTGATATGATAGCCCACTCTGTACCTTTTATAGTTCTTTATATTTTGATAGTAAAGGCCAGAGGTTCTAGTTTGTATTTAAGAACAGGGTTAAACATTTTCAATGAAATCCATTTAATGTTTTAAAAAATCCTGCCTTTAAGAGCTTTAAAGTATTGTTATATATAGGCATCTTGACTCGGTGGATCCTTGCTGATTATTACAGTACAGATGCTGGCGCTCAGAGCGGGGAACTCCAGGTGTGTGCTATGTTAAGAACTCTTTGTTAATTAAATTTCTTTCTGTCTCTGCTGTATATTGCACACCTAGCTAGAGGGATTTCAGGGAAACATGTATGAACTTACAGTTAAAATCTGGGAGAAAGAGTTCAAAGACAGAGCACATCATATTCTGGTGGTTTGAACATCTTTCAACGCCCTCTCTGTTACACAACTGAAGGATACAGTGGAGCTGCAATCTAACCCCAAGCCCTTCTTCCCCAGACAGAGGTTTTTTTCATAAAATCCACTCAGGCCCTTCTTCTCAAGTTCTCCATACACTTCTCACCAGAAAAAAGAAATCATTCATATCTAACAAAGGGTCTTGGATTCTTCAGATAGTTTCCATTATAAGTTTTTGGCACCGTTATTACCCTCAGCTCAAGTTACCTTTCTGATCCCTCTTCTTTCATCTGCTGAAAATGGATTATTTCCTTATTAGCTTGAAACCATTACTGTTCACTGGAAGCAGGCCTGTGTATGAACAATGCTACCCCTGGCATATTCCTGAAGCTCCCCTGTTGTTCAGAAACTTGCCCTTAAGGCAAGCTTTCCTGAGAGTAGAATGGCAGTGTCTTTTCAGGAAAGAACTTTTATCGCCAGAAAACTTTCTAGACCCTTGCCTTGAGAAAGCTGAGCACTGCCAACAGTGCTGGGAAACCATAAGTAGTTTCTGTGAAGGAGGTGTCTTATGGGTTGGCTCCATTGGGGATTTGTGGGTCTAAGAGGAACAATGAGGAGACTTGAGAGTCCATCCTACACAGCTTCAGCCAGAGTTCTTCTGCTTTGAACTATTTTCTGCTTCTTGGTTCATTTGGAAAAAAAAAAAGGATCTCATTCCTAAATATTTTAGAAATTACTTTATAGACAGTCTCAAATTTGGAATATTTCCTGAGGTTCTTAACCAGGGTTCATGGATATTATTGAGGGATATGTGAATTTGGGTGAGAAAAATAATTACACGTTTATGTTCACTAATCTCTAACAGAAATTTATCATGTCTCCTATTTATGATACACAGCAAGTCACAGTAATATTAGCAAAAGCCATGACTTTATCTTCACTAGAAATCACAGATATCTTCATATCGCATTGCAGTTGTCGAAGATGTCCTGAAACATTATTTGCATTTACCACTATCTTAAAATTCTGGTACATATTAGTCCCCTCTAATAGAGCTTGCTTTCTGATGCATGAATACAGAAGCACTTGTCTTGCCATAGCTCAATATTTGAAATCTTTTTATACATAGATTTGATAGTGATATATTTGATAATGTGTGTATATTTAATCACAACATACTTAGTAACTTCGGTAGCTCAATGGACTTTATTTTATGTATTTAAAAACTGTTCTGAGAAGAGGTCCATGATTCACCAGACTGTTATATGGGTCCACAGTGTAAAGAAGTTCAGAACCCCTGAAAGCAACTCAGGGTCTGCATTTTGTGGTTGTAGTAGCTAATGAGTTGTGAGAAGTAAAAAGAGGCCTAGACTTGAAATCAGGAGGCCTATGTTTGAGTCTGAGCTCTGCCACTTATCAGCTAAAGAGCAAGTCATGGGCTGCTTCCAGCCCCAGTTTCCTTACTGTTATAGGGAAATAGAAACAATAGCTACCTTGTGGGGTAATTGGCAGAGTGAGATCAATAGCACAGGATCTCTCCGTCTCTGGTCTTCCCTAACTCAATTTTTAAACATTGTACACATGCACACATTTTTCTTCTAAAATAGAGTCCTGATGATATTATTCCACCCCTTCCTATAGGATATAGTCCAGCTTCTCAGCCCAGCACAAAGTTCTGGAACTGTCTCCAACAGTGCTCCCCCACTCAACCACTTAAGCCATGAGGAGCCTTTTGTCATTTCCTTATCACATCATCCTTTTCCTTCCCTTAAGAACTTTGTCCATGGAGTTGCCTGTCCTGGGAATGACTGTTTCAGCTTTTCCACTCGGAAAATGTCTACTCAAATCGTGCCGTTCTCTCTGCAGCTCTTACCCTGGTTCTCTCAGCAGACTCCCTCCTCCTCAATGCTCCCAGGGATGCACTCTGCTTCTCTATTATGACATTTGACACCTGCTTATATTAATTCATTTTTACCATGTTTGATCTCTCATTCTCATTTATATTATGATGTTTTTCAAGCTTGGGATATGAAGCTGTGTTAGAGAGAAAGCTTGCACCACTTTAAAAAAGGTTGATATTATCATCACACTGACTGGATATTGGTCATTGTATTTCTTTTATTTTGGAATTCCAGATACCATGAAGGGATTTGAGGGGTTTTTTTTGTTTTTTTTTTTTTTAAAATGTGAATCCAAAGATGGCATTTACAAAAGGTGGAGAAGCAGTTCTCTACTGAGGGACATGGATACAAAAAGCAGATGACAACACATGTGAGTATTTCCCATGTACGTTCTGGGGAGGCACAAGCAGAGGGGCCTTGAAGGGGGGTGGGCATCTTCCTTCGGAAGTTACAAAAAGCGTTTGTTTCTCTCCTTCTTTTTCAGCCCATAGAGTTCCCAGGGGAGGAATGAGCCCAGATTCTTCACCTGCAGAGTTGGTTTACTGGCTGGAGAAGTCACTGGCTGGCGACCATGCCATTCTGTCTGTCCACCTAGCTGTGGGCTCCCAGATCACCAGTGCCATGGGCGGGGGGCTGTGGGGTGGGTTTGCTGGGGTGACAGGCTAGTCGTGCTCCCATAGCAGAGGTGGGAGAAGGGAATCACATCTGGTGAGCAGCTACGTCGTGCCAGGCACTGTGCTGGGTATCGCGCACATCTCAAACCTTATGACAAACGTGTAAGGTATTTTTTATGTATTACAAATGAAGGAACTGGGCTCAGAAAAGCTACATTATTTGCCCAAATTGCAGCAGTAATGCAGGGATTTGAATCCAGGTTAATCTGACTCCACAGCTCATTTTCTTTTCACTATATTCCCATATCCTTGTTCCCCCTACTGTCCTCACTGGTCAGGGTGAGCTTGGACTTCCACAAACAGGCTAGAAAAGCATGCTTACTTATCTTTAGCTTTACACTTTTAAACTAATTCTTAAAAATTTTCTCTGGATAAGTCAAAGACAATGGGAATGTGTATTTCTAATACATTAATTATAATACATTATTGGTTTACACAATGCCGTCACCTTGTCATCTTCTTTGACACAACTTCCCCCCTCCCCTCTAGTTTATAAATGAGGATGTTGAGGCACAAAGTGGTTAAGTGACTTTCCCAAGAGGGAGATTTGTCCAATCATCAAGATGGGCCTGAACTTTTTCTTCTTTGCATTCTGATTTGAAAGGCAGGAAACATATGCTCAAGAGGAAGATCTCACAAAATTTTATGTCAGATTGTTCTCTTGTTAATTTAATCCTGTCATTCCTGGTTATATCCCTTTGGAAAAACCACCACCGATGCTTTCTCTTTTGATATATTTACAGTAAAAATATTCCCTGTACAAACCGCCTCACTCTTTCACAAGGAATTGGCTTGGCCCTCTCCCCTGTAGTGGGTTGCACATTCACCCAGCTCACCCCCAGCTCACTCCAGCTCCCTTCCACTTAGAATTTATTCAGAACCTCCCTTTCCAGGAGGGAACAAGGAGGCGGGCACTTATCTTTGTGGACTCGTGTCCTCCTGGACCCTTTGTCCTCGTGGTCATGTTCCAAACAGAGTTGAGGGCTCCCCAAAGGGGAAAGATTATTTAAGTTTTGTAAATGCTACCCTCCAGAAACCACTCCACATAAATGTTTCATGCCTTAGCCTCTGTGAGTCCAGGGCTGGAACATTCAGCTGTGAGGGTGTTTATATTTGTGGGACTCTCTTGAACATTTGCTGCAGGTTTTAAACAGCTGCTATGCTGAAGCTCTGGGGATAGGAAGATCATGAATATTCAGGTGAAGCCACCAGAATGAACAGCCGTTAATAGAATAAATGCCTAAACAGTTGTGTAAGGCTTATTAAGACCTATTGGGGCTGAGATAATAAATTCCCACTCTGACATGTTGCAACTACTGTCGCTTAAACACTTTGGACCACCTCTTCTGAACTGAAGGAAAAAATGATGTTAGTTCTCTGCGCGAACACAAAGAAACACCTGGAAGCCTTGGCAAGGGGATGAGATTTGGCAGAGATCTTGCCGTGTACCGATGCGTCCTCAGGAAAATGATGTGCTGTTCATTGTTCCTGTTGTCAAGGTTATCGCAATCAACTCCAGGCTAGAATGGGCATGGCTCTTGCATTGAAGAAAGTCTGTCCTGACTCCCTTAGAGTGCCTCCACATCCTCCAAGAGCCACTGTGAACCTCTGGGGCACCAAGCCTGGCCACCAGCACCCCCACCCCAACCCGTATGGCCTGGGCCTTCCCTTTGGTAAGCATCCTCCAAGAGGGTATCAGAGGAACCGAATACACACTGACATTGGATGCTTGCTTTTCATTCGCTTGCTCCGTAATCCGTAGCAGGGAACACAATGCAAAGATTGCAAATGTAAAAGTGACCTTTCCAAGTGGCAACACCTGGTGTGTTAAAAAGTCCATTGCAGACTGGGTTTGCAACGTGCACACTGTAAACACGGGGAATGTGGAAAACGGTGGAGAGGGGCTGTTTTCTCCTTTGGATGTTAGCTGTCACATTGTGTTAGGCTGAGCCAGACTCCTCGGTTCTGGCTCCCACAGTCACAAGGCATTAACCAAGGGTATACAGAGGGACTCATCCAGCTTCACACCTAGAGGAAGACTCAGTAATATTTGATCAACAACCTGCTGTCAATGCAGATAAATGGCATTTGACTTCAGATAAAGGTGACTAACCCAATGAAGGAACCCTGTGCACAGAAGGCAATGCCTGCTTCTCCTAAGCTGTCAGGGAGAGCTTGCCCACCCTAGCAGTGGTCGCTTATTTTCTCCACCTCTGAAGACATGATGGGGTCCTGCCAAGGACTCTGAGCCATCAGAATTCTGGAAGAGACAAACTCACAACAAAGAAATGCATGTGTCAGTGTGGCTTGGGAGGAATAGCAGATTTTAGAGTGATGCTGACCTGAGTTTGAACTGTGCTCTGCCACTCAAGGTCTGGGTGACCGAAAGCAAGTGATTCCACTTCTCTGAGGTGTAGCTGTCTTGCCTGTAACACAGGCATTATTCTACCTACTCACAAACTTGTTCTGAGAGTTAAAAAATACATAAACCACCTGGTCACGGAGCTGGCTTGTGGTCAGCACCCAATTAGTGTGTTCACTCATTTATTTCACATGAATCAGGAACAGTTAGTCATTTGTTTGTTTACATCTCTTCCTCCTCGTTCTTTCTACCTGTGACTTGAACAGAGTAAGGTTTTAAAAATTTCCTTGCGATGCAGAGATTAGCTTTTCTGTATGCAGTTTCAGATGTCTCCCTGCCTTTAATGGACTGGATAAATCAGAGATTTGCCTAAAAGCCGGCTGCATGTAAGCGGACAAAACTGACACGCTCCTTTCCTTCAGCCCTCCATACTCTACTCTCCATCCACTATGGGTGACCTGCTTACCAATATAAGAACTAAATCTGTTTCAGAACCTTTTGTGTCATGGTCAAAGTTCCAGAGGAGAGAACAGATGGAATAAATTAATTAGCCAAAACATGCTTAACTGGAAGGGCACTTATTTCCAGGAGTGGCCAAAGGGTAGCAGAACATGCAAGGGACAAGGAAGCAGAAGTGCCTCCAGGAGTCCGAGGGCACGGACTGGGCATCGTCTTTATTTTGAATAAAGATGTATGGTTTTTGTTCCTATTAGCAAATAAGTCAGGAGGGGTCTGATAGTCGTTGTTTTTCCAGAGATGGGTCAGAAAGTGACCCTGAAAATCTGTCCAAATGGTAACACTCTTTCAGAAGGGGATGGGCAGGAAAGCCTTTCATGTGGTCTCGATGGAGTTGATCAGACACTCTTCTGTAATGATGCCTCCTGGCAGGAGCTTGCCTGGGGTTGGCTGGACAGCTGCCTTCGGGAAGATCCTGGCAAAGCCCGCTTGCTTGGCCAACAGCAGGGGCCCAGCTGATCAGAGCCCAGATCCTACCGCTTCCCTTTCTGTCGTTTTTTCCTCCTCTCTATCATGAGCTAATACTTATTCCATCATGTCCCTTCTCCCCGTACTTGGCACGCTTTGGTGTTGTCTGTCACTCCCTGGGCTCTCATTTGAAGAGTTCCACTCCAGGATGGAGGGCTCTAAGAATGCCATATTGTTATTTTTATCACACAACAGGTGTGTACGCTAGGCACACCCACACAGAGTAGAAGGCCCCTCAAAGCCCCAGATTGTGGATTTAATATGCTAAAAATATCTGTCCTCCCACCCCGATTCCATCCCAGGTCTCTTTGTCACATGAAGTCACTCTGACCGTCTCTCTTTCCCTCTGAATTTGAACAAACAGCAAATATCACATGCTTTTTATTGCTGTTCTGGAAAAGAAGAGCTGTTTCCAATGAAAGCCCATGCCAAGCTGAGTCCCTCTTTTTCCAAGAGGTTTTGGGAATGAGTGAATTTATTTTCAGCCAACAAGCAGGAAAATAAATGCCAAAGGGAGGTTGCTTCATAGACAACCAATGCAGGAAGAGACCTGAGAGATATTGCACCTGACCAGCCAATGCCCAGAGGTTAAAAGATTGCCCCAGTGTTAGGGAACATAGGAGACAGCCAATGCTCTCACTGGGAATAATAATGAGGATAAATTACGTTTACTGAAGCCTTTGTTTTAGATGCGCGCTTTCTCTCATTACTCCTCAACAACCCTCTCACATTCAGGCAAGGAAACAGCACCGCGGGTGGGAAGTTAGGTAACTTCCCCAGGGCCACACAGACAGAGTGGCAGAGCTAGGACACAGGCTGGGGCCAGTTTGGTTTCAAGGTTGAAACCAAACTCACCCTCCACCACCTCCCATCACTCCCCACTTGCAAGATGTCACTGAGTCCAGAAGAGAACCAAGGATTCTGTGCCTGCTCTCAAGTGGAAACAATTGGATCAAACTTCCCATGTTCAGTTGTCCAGTTTTCCCGGGCAGAGCCAGAGTAGGGGACGTGGGCATGTAGATCTCCCGTGCTGAACCTTAGCAAGCAAGCCTATGCCACTGGCTTAATCTTTTGCTATCTGACTTTGCAGTTGTGGTTAGAGGTAATTTTAAATATGTCCCAGATGTGACTAGGGGGTAGTGAGCCCGTCTCCGGCATGGGAGAGCTGGGCCATGTGTGCACCAGCACCTTGGGCTGGCTCAGGAAGTGGGTCTATCAGCTGAAAGGTTACAAACTTCCTTTCCCTCTGGCCAGGGGAACCACAAGGTAGAATGGGGGAGGGGTCTGCAGCTGGCTTGAGTTGAGTGGCTGGGAGGGGGAGGGCAAACTCCCAAAGGAAAAGCAGCCTGGTGTTCTGTCTCTGTGCGGTGTGCTGGGGTATGCATGGGTTTTGGAGTCGGGTAAATTTGGGCCTGCCACTTTACATCTGTAGCTGGTAAGTAGTTTAATTCCTCTAAGCCTCAGCATTCTCATCTGTGAAATGGAGATCTTTATTTGCCTCATAGGGCGGTTTTGAGCATTAGAGAGAAAGTATGCAAACATTGAGGAACAGAAAATGTTGACTATTTTGTTAGTATTTTGGGGCAGGAACAACAATTAAATCAACCATTTTTAGATTTTTATTTTTCTCCAGCTCTTTCTCTCTTTCTGTTCAACAGTTCCCAAATTTTAAAGAGAATGGATCCCCAAGGAATAGTCTTAGGTTTCCTGAGTAGGGTTGATGGCGAGGGGTGCCAGTTGCTTTACTGAAAGAGAGATACAGGGCGTGGTAGCGGTGGCCACAGGAGAGGAATGAGTGTAGAGAACTTGCTGGGAGGAGGAGAGAGGGAGGAGTGGCTATACAGGAAAGGGCTTTGGGGAACCAGACAGATTTCCAAGGATGAGTTAGAGGAGGTTTTGCTTTATAATATGAAATGTGAGCCTCCTCCTGTATCTCCATTAAGAAACTTTTGCTAAAACCTGCATTATGCTTCAATGCCTTTGGAGTACGCTTTGTGATACCTGTTGCTAACGGGCTCCAGGATACGAGCGCTCAAAGCGACTCAGTTATACTCAAGCTACTTTCAACAGTCTGTGTGCCGGGAAGGGTTACTCTGTATTCTCTGGCTAGTGCCTGGCGTGATCATCTGAGCTGACAACATAGGTGCCGTTATCAACTGACGCTGGGGACTGGTCTTTGGCGTTTGAAGAGCTTTTTTCCCCTTGGTAGACTCTGTGAATGGAATGATATTGGTGGTGGTGTGTATAGGTATGTATTGATGAAGTTCAGTCTGGGGCACTTGAATCTGGAATCTTTGAAATACTTCAAGAAAGGGTCAGCATTTTTCTTTCTTTTTTTTTTTGAGACAGAGTCTCATTCTGTTGCCCAGGCTGGAGTGCAGTGTCGCGATCTCAGCTCACTGCAACCTCTGCCTCCTGGGTTCAAGCAATTCTCCTGCATTGTTAAAGATGTCTTCCTCAGTGATATATACAGGGTTAGGGTATGTGAAGAAGGAAGAACTCATGGGAGCTTTTTTGGTCCTGTAGTAAGCGACAGATGAGAGTCCTGGTTGTCTGAGAGTAATGATAATCCATGGAACATACCCTCTGGGGTCTTGGAAGGAGGCCCTCACAGGGTGGGGAGTGGAGAGGGAGTGCCCAGGCTGGGAGTCTCAGCTCTCCCACTCTCTTGTGACTATCACCCAGTCATTTAGCTTCTCAGGTCCCTCTGCGGTATAGGGTATCCACAGTGACTACCAAACTGGGTCCTTGGGAAGATTTAGTAGGTTATCGTGAAAATGCATTTAACTACAAAGTGGTACATGAATACACAGTATACAATGATAAGGCTCTGGACTCAACCTTGGCTCTGACGCTTTCTACTTAGGTGACCCTCCGTACCTCCTGTGACCTCTCTGAGCCTCAGTGTCTTCGAAGGAAAGGAGGGGCAGCAGCACAGACTCTGCTGGGTTGTTGTGAGGATCAGAAGAGCAATATTGGCAAATGTGTTTCATAAATGATACAGTACCATAAATGAAAAAGTCTCCTGCAACTGCTTTTACTGCTTACAAATTTTAGTATCAATCTCATGTAGATTAAAGGAAAAATGGAGCCTTTATATTAAATACTGAAGAGGACATAGAGCTCTTTAATGCCCTCTAACACTCATTTCCAGTAAGGGGACGACTGTAAGCCTTTCTGAAATGAAACACTCTTCCACAGCATTTTATTTGAACTTAATTTTACTACGCACCCAGTGTGGACAGAGTTCCTCTATGGGTAATACATGACTCACCCCTCAAGCTTTTCCAACAGCAATGAAAAGTTATAGCTATTTGATTTCCCCAATAAAGAATTATTAGCAGTAATAATCTCAGAGAATATTAGGTTAGGCGCTGTGATCTCCACTCCCACGGGAGGCCCAGGCTTAAGTACAGTAAATATTTTATAATAATTCCCTGGCTAAACAAAACAGATGCAGAGACCTGGGACTCCCAGTCTGTATTGTAGCTGCCTCAGTGAATCAAGTCACTTGCCTCTGGCTTGGTCATTCTAGCTCGAGGGCTATGGATCTGAACTCTAAAGGCTGCAGGACAGAAGGCTCTGCAAATCCCCAAATTCAACATATCCCAAATCAAACAAAGCATCTGTTCCTCAGATTTGACACCACCAGCTTTCTAGTTTCTAAAATTCAAGATTTCAGTGTCCCAACCGATACCACCTTCTCATTGATTAAGGCCCATCAGGACTGGACTACGTCCAGCCAGGCAGATCACCTACCTAGTCAGCATTTGCCATTCATCATGTCCTTCCACCTGTGCACCCACTGGCCCGTTTCAAGCCTTCATTATTCTCAGGTGAACCATGGCAGTTTTGCTTGCTTTTAACAATCTCATCTGGGGGCCGGGCACGGTGGCTCATGACTGTAATCCCAGCACTTTGGGAGGCCAAGGCAGGTGGATCACAAGGTCAGGAGTTTGAGACCAGCCTTGCCAATGTGGTGAAACCCCATCTCTACTAAAAATACAGAAATTAGCTGGGTGTGGTGGTGGGTGCCTGTAGTCTCAGCTATTCAGGAGGCTGAGGCAGGAGAATCACTTAAACTCGGGAGGTGGAGGTTGCAGTGAGCTGAGATCACACCACTGCACTCCAGCCTGGGCAACAGAGCAAGACTCTGTCTGAAAAAAAGAAAGTGATCTCATCTGGATATCATTGTTCTACCCACTTTTAGTGTATGTATCCTTTGTACAATCAATCACTCTCCACTCATGTACCATGCTGAGTTTCCAGAGCACCAGTATGAGAATCCCACTACCCTGCTCATAAGCTATCCATGGCTCCCTAGTGCCTATAGGGTAATGTTTACACTCCTTGGCCTGGCATTCTAAGACCTTCATGATCAGATCCCTATCATACTTTGTTCTTTAGCTATGCTCCACTACTTGCTGTTTTCTAGACACACTTTCTTTCCTTCCTCTCTTCCTTCGTTCATGCAGTTTTCTTCACGTATGAAATCTCTGTCCATCTTCAGGGGAGATGTGAAGAAAGACACCTCCCTCAAAAAAGCATCTTTTCCCTAAGGAATCCCTTAGCCGGAGGTGAATGTCTTTTTAACTTGTATGCCCACAGAACTTCCTGCATTTTATACCAGCCCTTATGAATCACACTATAACACGAAAGAGGCACAGCTAGGAGGCAGCACAAAGGATACTTTCTTGTAAATGTCACATCTGAACCCTCCCTTTAAAGAACATTATCCCCTATTATTTTCTTGCATAGAATTTCATTCTTTTTCTAGAAAACATGTAACTATATTCATAATTTATATTTGTTCGTATACCCATTATTTAATATTTGCCTTACCTATAGCACTGCAAACTCGCTTTGGGAATGGACCGTGCCTATGTGTTTATGTCTATCACCAGGGCTTAGCAAAAATGCCTGACTCATAGCATATGTTACATAAATACGAGTTAAGTAAATAAACAAAGAATGAAATGCCTGCAACTCACCTAGATTGACAACTTCTTGTGGATGTCTTTTCACTTCACTACTTTATCTATCCCAGTCCTTTTGCTAGCAGATGCCCAACAAACGGTAACTGAATTGGATATTAACATTAAGTCTTCACTTCTTTGTATTGAGTGAGGAAACTATTGTGATCAACTTGTGGCCCTTTGGGTTTGTTCATGAAAGCAAAATCATCAAAAAGTGGGCAATAAGGTAGTCTTTGCTTGCATTCTGGCAGATTTATGTGTGGGAGGTTCCCAACATGCTTCCCAATAAAAAGCCTTTTCATGGTAACACAGATCTACAAAGCGGATATTAGTTGCAAAAAGATAATTAACAAATCTGTGACACGAGTCTGTTTATATTCCTACTGTCAAGGGTAATCATGTTAGTTTAAGAAAGACAGCCGGGCGCGGTGGCTCACGCCTGTAATCCCAGCCCTTTGGGAGGCCAAGGTGGGCGGATCACAAGGTCAAGAAATCGAGACCATCCTGGCCAACATGGTGAAACCCCGTCTCTACTAAAAATACAAAAAAAAAAAAAAAAAAAAAAAAAAATTAGCTGTGCATGGTGGCGTGCGCCTATAGTCCCAGCTACTGGGAGGCTGAGGCAGGAGAATTGCTTGAACCTGGGAGGCGGAGGTTGCAGTGAGCCGAGATCGCACCACTGTGCTCCAGCCTGGCGCCTGGCGACGAAACCACACTCTGTCTCAAAAAAAAAAAAAAAAAAAAAAAAAAAAAAGAAAGATATTTTGCCTTAAATCTAAGCGTTTACACATGAAAATGTTGTCAGGTATGGATTCTGGCTGTGAAATTAACACCTGTAGAAATTTATATATGTGTTCATATTGTGGATGACCCGGAACTTTAATGACGGCAGAACATAATTCATGTGTGAATAAATTGATCAGACAAATTGTTCAATCATTCTTCTATTTGTTACTATTTTGTACTTTAATCTTTCATTCCTTCATCTGCTCACTTGACAAGTACCAATGTGGTAATTGTGGGCTTAGTAGCGTGAAAGCTATAAGCTCACGCGAGACGTACCAGTACCAGCCCTCAGTGAGAGCTTAGTGTGCATAAAATGATCACAAAAGGCTTCATGGAGAAGTCAATACATAAAAAAGCTTCTTCCCTTTAACAAATCAAGGGAAAAATGGGTTTTTTGTTCAGTAATTTTATTTTATTTTATTTTATTTTGGAGAAGGAGTCTCACTCTGTCACCCAGGCTGGAGTACAGTGGCACTATCTTGGCTCACTGCAACCTCTCCTTCCCAGGTTTAAGTGATTCTCCTGCCTCAGCCTCCTGAATAGCTGGGACTACAGGCTCCCACCACCAAGCCTGGCTAATTTTTGTATTTTTGGTAGAGACGGGGTTTCGCCATGGTGGTCAGCCTGGTCTCGAACTCCTGACCTCAAGTGATCTGCCTGCCTCGGCCTCCCAAAGTGCTAGGATTACAGGCATGAGCCACCGTGCCTGGCCTTTTGTTCAGTAATTTTATATTGCTCTTTTCTGTTGGGCGCATTTGGTCATTAACCATACTGTGAGTGTATGTGTATACACTGTGTATGTTTGTATGTATATATTATGCATATGTGTGTGCATTTAGATAGTAAACTAGCCAGCCTAAATTCTGGCTGTGAAGGAAAAATGGAGGAAATTAAAATTTCTAATTTTCAAAATCCATTATTTATGAAATTCTTTTAAAACTGTAGAACTCATCATTAAAATAATCTACTGTGTGGTGAGCCAGTACAGCATATAGTCAGGTGGAAACACTGGTGGGAAACGAGGGTAGGAGGCACAGCATGGGTCACTCAACTGTCTGCCTCTAGGGAGTGTCCAGGGCTTTGAGTTATGTGATATAAAAATCGCTGGTTTAAATTTATCTCTGTTGTCTTTCTTTCAACATTTTCCTTTGATTTTCAAAATTTTGGATTTACTAGATACATGTGTTTAGTATATCAGGAAGCAATCAGAATAAAATTAGCAGCAGACATTACCCTGCATGCATAAGATCCCTTCAGATATTCAAGAATCTACCAGAACCCAGGTGAAGAAGAAACACTTGTCACTTAATGACAGGTGTCCTGGAACCTTTGCTTGAGATCACAGTTAGGGAGCAGAGCCCTAAAGGGATCTATGTTTGAAACATTTCTGGCCCATCACACAGTGTATAAAATGGTGAACATTTATGTTCCACCACCAGCACAAGAATGAAACCGCATAATTATAATGGAAGGTCTCTACCTTTTCTTTAATTACATTTCTTCTGCCCCTCATTGCCCCCAGCCCCTTTGAGGTAACCATTCTTCCAGATTTGCAGGCCTGCCCTTGTTTTCTGAATGCCATAGAGTGCAATTTGATTTGTATGAACTCTAGATTCAGTTACCCAGCAAGGAGAATTTCCAATTCTTTTGGATTTCCTGCCTTACACTAAATTCCTTTTTTTATTAGTTGATTTGATCCCCTGAAGATAATTTAAATTTGGCTGGGGTATTTACGTAGGTGGATTCAACTTGAGTAAGTTGTTCCACAGAGACCGTGGTCAAGCTCTCCATTAATTCAGTTCACTTACAGCGAACAGCAGTAAGACTGGGAGGAACCAGGAGGATGTAAAAATGGAAAACTAAGGGACTCCTAAGGGAATTCTAAGGGAAGGCTAATGAGAAATTTTGGGAACATAATTGTCATCCAACTATTTTAAGGACTGTCATTCTCCTTCATACTCCTGACATCTAATGGGTCATCAGGTGTTCTCCATTCCACTTCTTAAATATCCCTCAGCTCTGTCCCTTCCTCTCCATCTGTGTACACAGTGCCTTAGCATATCCAGGCCCCTGTCACTGTGGTCCGTTCTACTGTAATAAGTCCTTCTCATTTCTCGACTCTTCGTTCCTTTCACTGAACCCAGTAAGATCTTTCTAAAACACACATCAGAGTAGGTTACTCGATTTTGCTTGACACCTTTCAGTGGCTCCCATGGAAGTCAGGATACAATCCAATCTTCATAGTTAAGGTCCCCGCCTGCCTCTGCAGCTTCCTGGATCAGTCTTCTCTACTGCGCTCACCTTTGCTCCAACCAAGCTGAGCTCCATGAGTGTCTTCCTGTCATGTAGATATGCCTATGGCTGCTGTTACCTCCCACTTGTCCTTCAAGGCTTAGGTATAGTGTCACTTTTTCTGGGAAGCTTTCCTTGATCACCTCTTTCGAATTCTCATAACACCTGCAGATTCTTCCATCTTGGCACTTGATAAACTGCCCTGTGAGGTTTTACTAGTTTGTCTCTTCCCCTTGACTGTAGGTTCTTTAGAAGGTAGGGACTGTGGTGTTTATTTCTGAACCACGGTACCCTCCACGATGCCTGGTCCAATCCCTGCTTGTGAAACAGGTGAATGCATGCATGCATCAGTGAAACTAGTGGAATACAATTGAGGGTTATTCCCCTATTTGCATGTAAGCTGTTTCATTCCTTGCTTAGCCTCTGCACCAAGAAGAGTGTATGGCACAGAACTGGTACTCGATAAACAGTTAATGAGAGAGTGAACTATGACTTTTTCTGTGTGACTCCAAAACTGTGACTTTTTCCTGGTAACAGTGGATAGTAATTCCAGGGGAGACTGTCTGAGACACCCATTCCTGCCCTATCACTCACCACCAGGAGGCTCAGACCTGTGCATACCTCAAGCTCACTGATCAGGTCTGACAACATGATTGACACTTTCTCTCTCCACTGGACATCTTCAATAAATATCTGCTTTTGTTGCTTCATTCTTTCCTTGCTTTGTGTGTTTTGTCCAATCCTTTGTTCAAGATGCCAAGAACCTGAATACCCACTGGTAACAAGTATGAATTTATTTTTAGCAGGACCTTTGCGGTTTTAAGTTAAGAATCTTGAAATGAGACCATCCTGGCATATCTGAGTGGGATGTAAATCCAATGACAAGTGTCCTTATAGGAAGAGAAGATACACAAAGAGGAGAAGGTGGTGTGAAGATGGAAGCCAAGACTGGTGATACCAGTTGGAGGGCACCAAGGACTACCCGCAGCCACCTGAAGCTAGAAGAGAGGCATAGGATTGTTTTCCTTCAGTCCCTCTGTAAAGACCAAACCTTCCCATGCCTTGATCTCAGACTTTGGCATCCCACATTGTGAGGGAATAAAATTTGTTTTTGAAGCCAGCCAGTTTGTGGTAATTTGTTACGGTATTCCTAAGATATGAATACCCTGTATTTTGGACCCAGTATCTCCCAGTGACTACCATATCCGTCTCATCAGGCTAGAATTATCCTGAACTTGAGGCCGCCTGCTGTAGTGACAGGGGTTTTACTCCAGACTATGCTGGGCATCAGGGCCTTTGGGGACAACCACGGTCACCTTCCGGTGGAGAAAACAGAAAACTAGCTAACATTTGCTGGTCACTTGTTATTCGTCAGGTGTGCTAAGAGATTTACGTTCATTATCTTAAACTTCACAGTAGACCTATGTGTGAAGTGGGGTCTGTGATTTTCTTCCATTTTTGAAATAAGGAAACAGAGCCTTGGGGGGATTTCTCATGTATGAATTTAGGCGATCATACCATGGAGGGTAGGGCTGAACTCCTAACCTGGATCAGCCTCACACCAAAGCCTTTTCTCCATATCACAGGAGTTATGGGGGAAACAGTGGGAGCCTCTTGAAGGCCAGGGCCATATAAGCACATCTTTGACATTCATGAATGTGTTCTTAGAGATCCGTGTGACTTCTAGATGCTAGAAATCTCTCTACTTGAGAAGGGGACAGTGGGCTAACTCATGAAAGAACTCTCAGGATGGATGACTTAAACATGATTCTTATTTAATCCCCCAAACAGGATTATGTGATAATGATTATTAACACTATTACAGGGTACTGCAAGTCCTGAGATACAGAGCTTGCTCATGATCAGAAGAAACCACCATCACATTTCAGAATCTATTTAGTTTGTGAATCACTTAACATTTTAAAATGTACCTTTATTCTAGAAAAAAATGTTGGTGAATATCTCTCTAATCTCTGTGTAGAAAGGAATTTTTTAAATCCTTAAAATTAATGGAAGGAATCACAAAGTAAAATTTAGATAGGTTTTACTTCATAAAAATTAACTGCGTGGCCGAAAGTATGTTAAACAAAGTTAAAGGGCAGAAAAACATCTGGGGGAACACGTGCAGCAAATATAAGCAAAGATTTAGTAATAGTATAGCATGACTTCATGCATATTGATAGGACAAACAATACTATTCCCCAATAGATAAACGAAGCAGGACGTTAACTACCTCAATGGTTTTTAGAAAGTGTATTCAGCAGCAGAAAGAAGCATCATAAAAGGCTAAATCCACAAGGTAAGCTATAAAATCATGTTCAATATACGAATGAAAGGTAACATTTATTCAGGGCTCATCACATACCAAGCACTGCATTGAGTGCTCCCCACGCCTTATCTCCTTGAATCCCCAAGATAACCTAATGGGGTATGCACTGTTAGCATTTTCATTTCATATAGGAGGAACCTGAGGCTCAGAGTGGTGGAGTGACTTACTTAATGTCATCCAACAAATTCCTAGCACAGCTGGGACTCCAACTCAGATCTTTGTCTGAAGTTGTAAGTTGTTTCCAATGGCTTACTATGTTATGTCACCTGGTGCTGGGCCCCTGCCTTTTGCTCTTTATACCTCTCATAGTACCTTGCAAATAGTTCAGCCTTCTGAATTGTGGGAGGCAGAGTACTTTATTGCTTAAGATAATGGTTTTAGGACCAGAATGCTCTGGGTGGCCCTGGACAATGTAACTGCTCTCATCTTCAGTTTCTCCAAAGGATTCAATGAATTTTCATGCTTGGAGGGCTCAGGACATTTCCTAGGACATAGAAGATGATCAGAAAATGGCAGGGAATACTGAATGGAATGGCATCATACCTCTTTGTGTGTAATAAGGCAAAACTATTTATTACTTTAACAGCTGGCACTAACAGTATTTGTGTGTGTGTGGGGGAGAGGGGTAGGAAACTGTCCTTGTTTGAGGGAAAAAACCCTTGATGGGTACGAGTGTTGTAAACGCAGCCTTCAGAAATCATCACTCCTCTCCCTCCTTCCTCCAAAAAGAGAATGCTTTAAACAGTTGAATCTGAGAATATGAGATATGCTTTTTTCCTCTTGAGAGGGGGAGAGAAGAGTACAAAGGGATAGAGAATGATGTGGGGTCAAGCTGAGCTGGGAAGGAAGGATGCGGGCTGACAGAGGTCTGAGTGAAGGGCCACTTGCAATCTTCTGCTTTTAAGATGGTGCCACCTTTTACATTTAGTGCTTAACATGATGTTGTGTTGCCACATCATTACTCCCTCCTTGTCCCTCCTTGTCCCTCCGTATTGCAATGGCATCTGCCAAAGATCTACTCAACTCACAAATGCTTTGCGAGAGCTTTGCTATAAATAGGAATGACCTCTCTCATGGACGGGTGGGCATGGGCCAAGGCAGAGATGGCACTTAGAAAAGGATCTTATTGTTCAACACTGCCTATGAGTGAGAACATGCGGTGTTTGATTTTCTGTTCTTGTGTCAGTTTGCTGAGAATGATGGTTTCCAGTTGGGGAGAGATAGCATGGGGAGAAATGCCAGATATAGGTGATGGGGAGGAAGGCAGCAAATCACACTGCCATGTGTGTACCTATGCAACAATCTGGCATGTTCTTCACATGTACCCCAAAACCTAAAATGCAATAAAAAATATATATATTAAAAAAAAAAAAAGAAAAGGATCTTGTAGACCTGGCTGAACATAAGAACACAAGAATCGTCAGAAATCTGAAGATGTCAGTGGAATAAGTGGGGATTAGAAAGAACCTCTACTCATATTTGGTTCACCTTTGTTGCCTTCCTGTTCTTTGCACATAATAAATGCTCAGCAAGAGTTTCTTGAATAATGGAGGAGAACAATAAAAAAGCATATCTATGTGGCTCAGACTGTAATTACACTGGAGTTTGCAGACGGGAGAGGCTCGTGCTAGCAGAAGCAGGGAAACCTTTGTTCAGAAGGTGTCACTCCTGACACCATGGAGAGCTGACCCAACAGTGAGTTTTTCTGTTTTCTCTGTGTCATTAGGAGCAGATGAATGGAGAGTATTGGTGAAGCCAGCCAGCTCTGTCCCTGGTTAGAATCTGGTATTGGCCATTTTGAACATCTCTGGAGGATACTTGGATATAGTGAGTGTGGTCGGGAGTGGATGGTGCTGTTGCCATCACAAGGGAAAGTGGACCAATGAGTCCATTTTGGATGGAAGCAGACAACTCCAGGATCCAGCGCAGGTGGTGTGGGCACAACGGAAGAGGAGGAGGATTGCTCTTGCTCATAGGACAGGATTTAGCCACAGAACGGTCACCTTGCCGGTTGCCTAGGGAAGGGTACTTCGGCTGCCTCTCAGTTGGAAGATATTATCTCCAGATGGAGTCCTCTGCCTGCTGGCAAAGTCAACAGCATTATTTGGTAATATTTTGATGTGCTATTTATGTGGAAAGGGGGCTTATTGGCATATCTTCCACATCATGCACAAACAGCTCTAACTTTTCCTTCTGAAAGGGACTGTTGCAATGAAGATGATAAATTTCAGAAGAGCATGGGAGGCAGCAAAAATGGGCAGGGCATGGGCTTGTGCCCAACACCATGTGTCCTGGCCAGAGTGTCCGGGGCCCAGGTTTGATTTGCATTCAGGCTGCATCTCTGGTTGGTGAAGCTGGACTCGCCTGTCATTCTGATGAATCTGGCAAAAGCTCCAGACAAGAGGTTTCAATGAAGGGAAAACACTTTGGAGGGCTGGAATGGGAGGGGAGGGCTTGGGAGAATTACGGGGTTGGGGGGGTTCATGTCATGCATTTGCATGTTCATTGTCTCCAATTGGGAAACAACAACTTAAGAAAAGCAAGCAAAGAGGTTCACATTATTTTAGTGACCCTGAAAAACTTGTGCATTTCTGCTAGGAAATGTGTGCCTTCCCCTCCATGCAGCATTTGTTTTAAGCATTTAGCTTCTCTACACATTTGTAAGTTCACTTGCCGGTTCTCTCTCCCTCCCTCCCTCCCTCTTTCTCTTTCTCTCTCCCTCTCTGTCTTTCTCTCAATTACTTTAGTCAGCACAAATTTGGAGGCAGAACCAAACCTAGTAATAGCATATCTCATGTTGCTATCAATTTTCCGCCAGGAGAACATTTCGGGACACAAAGTCCTTTGTCTATTTCCAGAAGCTCAATTCAATGACATTACATAAATGACTACAACACTATAGCATGTTCTGCACCGTTTCAAATTGTAACCTAAAAAAGGGAAGAACCTGGATCGCAGCCAGGGCGTAATGATTTCAGTTCTTAAGAAAATCCAGCAACCATTACGCTACATTCAATATTTTCTTGCTGTGGAAATTTAAGAATCGACTCTAATCAAATAGCAACCCCCACCTCCTCGTCCTCCATTTTGCTATGGTTCCTGTTACTAACTGGCCTCCCACGTCTGTTTTGGCTTAAAAAAATAAATAAGTCTACAATACGTTTTTAAAAATCGGGCTGAATCAGACAATTGTATATTTTAGAAAATGAAGGCAAAATGTAAAACAGGCTAATCATGATTCCAAATTCAATCTTCAGGACCCTAATTGATCCCATCCCAAAAGTAACATTCTATCTTAATTGATGTGCCGAGATGGTTACAATTATGTAAAATAAAACTGGGCTGGTTGGAAACCCCATGTCTTCTTGTAGAACAGGAGATGGCCGGCTCTTATAATAGTTGATTGCAAAAGGGTGCAACCACTTTGCTCATATTTCCTATTTTGGTTTGGCCCTTGTACATGTGCAGTGAGTTTCCCCCATTCACCCTTTATGGACAGCAAGGGGAATTTGATGTCATTATATTTTCCTTGGGGTTGGGGGAGGGCATCTTAGAAAGGGTCAACATTTTCACTGTCCATTTTTTAAGTCAGTGGAGAGAGGGAGAGAGAGAGAAAATGAAGCTGACATTTCCATATTTGTTAGCCGAGTGATTTTTCTGTGCGATTGTGACCACACACACGAGCTTGTGTTCAGCCTCGATAGGAAACAGATGGCAGTGAGTGTGGAGCTTACACGATGCCGGGCCCACGGGATGGACCCACAGCCCTTCCAGGATGCCCATGAGGAGGCTTCACCCTCTTTCAGATCCTGCCAGACCTTCTGCCTCCCTGCTGAGAGCACCCTGAATGGGAGGCCAGGGCTCCCTGGAGTGATGCTGGATGCCGAGGAGGCAGGAAGGCAGGAGGCCTGTTTATGCAATCAAGAGAGGCAGAGGCCTCCTCCGATAGCAGGGAACACCTGTGCCTCTTGGCATCTTGCCTCCCTGGATGGGCGAACGAAGCAAGCCACGTGCATGGTGATTAGTATTATACACTCCCTCCTGCCAGCAACGCCAGCCATAGGAGTGTTGTGAATATCACATATCCATCTAGTTCACTCCTCTCTCTCTCAAGAATGTGGTCTGTGAGCATCCCCCACTGACCCTGGTTTAATTCAGAGCCTCAACACGTCTCTCCCAGATTGTTGCAATGGATTTTCTCATGGCCTGCTGTCTCAGCATCTCTAATTCATGTAGGAGTCTGAGTTGTACAAACCTGACAATGTGACTTCCCTGCCTAAGCCTTTCCACAGCTCCCCAAGTGGCCCAAGATAAAACACAACTGTTGTTACTTATTTGTGTAGTTATTTGTTTAATGCCTATATTGGCTGCTGGTTTACTCCTATATCTGTGGCATGGAGCAACATTCACTGGGGCCTCAGTAAACGTTTGTTGACTGAATACAGAAGTCTTCCTTGAGAACCAAGGAAGACTGCACCTCTAGGGCATTATATGAGTTTGCTAATACATTTTTCCCTTAGCACCATATCAATGCTTGAATCAATATTTATCACCTCCTCTAGGACCAGGTAAACAAACAACACAGTGACAAAAGCACCCTTTGGGCAATGAAGCCAATCTGGACGTGCTGCGCTCTTCAGAAAGGACCTTGGACAGTAATTAATTAATGGAAACTATTCTATTTCATGCTTACGTTTCCAGATTTTAAGGATCTCAGGGCTGCGTGAGTCTTAGACCACCTTGTTCAAAAAACTAATTTTCTGGAAGAGGAACCTGAACCCTGGAAAGATTATGACTTCCTAGGTGACCTGTCTTCAGTTACAGGCAGGGCTGCCCTGAGAACCAGGGACTTCTTGTACCATATTGGGCACGGGCCCCAGGTTAACTTGGGAAATAACCAAAATCTCTTCATGGTACCTCCTCTGATTCCATTTCACTTGTACCTTCCTCCTCCGTTCATTTTCTATTCTTATGTTACTTATGCTCAAGGCCCTCATGGGGCCTGTTAAGAAGTAGGCTGGGACAAAGGAAGGAGAGTGGACCCCTGCAGTCAGAAAGACCTGGGTTCAAATCCAAGCTCTGCTACTTCCTCCCTTTAGGAACTTAGACAATTTACTGAGTTCCCTCAGCCCCTGTTTTCTCATGATAATCTCACAGAGCTGTATGAGGATTGAATGAGGAAACATATGAAAAGCCGCTGCCATGTCATAGAAGCTTAATGAATATTCAGTGCCTTTTCCTTCCCACAATTCTTTACCCTATCAACACTCAGCCACGCTGAGTTTCTGTGCCCTACTCTCTGCCAAGTTACTTAGACTATTGCATTTCTTCCCTTTATTGCTCCCTCTTTGCACATATCCCAAGATAACATGTGCATTTCAACAGAATCTTTCTGGAATAATTTATAATAATTTCAGTTTTATAATAGATATAATTATATAGTATGGTGTATAGTATATAACAGATTTGTGTATAGTTACATATTTTCGGTCTATAAATTTTTTTTTGTCAAAAAGATAAATAGAATCCTATGGTCCATAGGTGAGTAGAAAAGGACGTGGCCTTCGGAATCGGACATGACTTTGAATCTCGTGTCTCAAACTAATAGTGACATATCCTTGGGAGGGCTACTCTAACTTTTGAAAATTAGAATTTTTCTACTGTAAAATGGGGTTGATAGTTTCTGCCTTCCAAGCCTGAAGTGAGGATTAAACAGAATGGGGCCCCATGCCTGGTACTGAGGAAGACCCCAGAAAATATAGGGTCCTTTCTACCACCTGGTGCAATCTGGGGCCCATAGGACATAATCCCAACAACTGGTTGCTCAATTACATTAATTTCAAAACCCTAAAGGATTGATTTTAATGTAGGGGGCGGTGGAGGGGAAGAGGGGGAGTTTCCAAACAAACATGTCCCCAAGTTACATAATATGCTAGGAAGTGGAGATAATGAATGTACTCAGTGGGTCACTCTGATACCTAGAGGAGTCACAGCTATCCACTGAATACATCCAGCATCCCTTATGGGATTTTCAGCCTACGTGTCAACAGAACATATATATTTTATAGTAAGCAACATGACAAGGGGGTGTAGGCTAACAGCCACAAGAGTGCTCACAATCGACACATTCCCGAGGTAGAGTAGGAGTTTTTCTTTTAGGCAGGGCTCGTATGACATTCTTTCCAGGCGACACTAGCATTGAGGTGGGCCTTGAAGAGAAGGTAACCAATCAGAGTTTAGAGAAGACTCTATTGGTGGGAATGCAGAAAGGATGAGCTCTCTCACAGCCTCCTGAAAGATGTCTTACAGTTTATCTGGGGGGCAGAATTGTTAGTGGGGTCAGAAACTGGTGGAGTACAGCTGACTGGAAATTGTCCATAATTGACATTCACTGATGCTGTTACTCCCCGATCCCTAATGTCTCGGACGTCACTTTTCTAATTCCGCCATGTCGGTCGTAGTACTGTAGGAGGAGGAGGTTGCTGAATTGCCTCAAACTGGAAAAGCTGTTTGTGGGTGGACACATCAGCTCTGACACTTGCTTCCTTTAATCAGTCATTCTTTCATTCATATTTTATGCTGATTATATGCCAGATATCTTCTTTGGCCAGAAGCATAGCAAGGTAAATGGTATCCACTGCTGAGATATTGTATCTGTTCTCTCTCTCCACCCATTTGGCCCATGTTGCTCTAGAATTTTTCTTTTTTTCTTTCGAAATGGGGTCTTGCTTTGCTGCCCCAGTTGGTGTTGAACTCCTAGGCTCAAGCAATCCTCCTGCTCTAGCCTCCCAAATAGCTGGGACTGTAGGCGCATGCCATAGTGTCTGGCTTAAGTTCTGAAATTGTCAAGAGTAGCGTCTTTGTGGTTCCAGAGATGTGTTTCCCCCTGCTACTCTCACCCCATGTGCCTGTATTTGGCACTGCGAATACCACAATTATGTACGAGACATAGTCATGCTCTTAGGATTTCTGAGGCATAAGTCAGATGAGTTGAGAGAAAATAGAGTCTTATCAGTGCTATGATACAGGTAAGCATGATATGATCTGAGGGATCAGAAAAAGAGAATTGAAAACCTGATTGTGATGTCAGGAGGACTTCTTGGAGGAAGTGACATCTGAGATGTGTCCTGGAGGAAAAGTCTGCCAGAGTCATTTAGGTGACATGGGGAACTGCTGCGTGCTGGGCACTGTTCTAGCTGCGAGGTTCACAGCAGTGATGAGCAAAATAAAGTCTCTAAACTTAAGGAGCTTTCTTTCTAGGGGAGAGAGAAATGAGACACAGAGGGAACACCATGTACAGAGAACTGAAGGCGTGATTAGGGAACAATATAGAATTCAGCATGGCTAGAACCTAGACTCCACGGAGGAGGGAGCAAGGAGTGGGTGGTTTAAAGAAAGATAGAACTGAGAGGTAAACGTGTGTGTGTGTATGTGTGTGTGTAAGATCATGAATGGCCTTGCATAGCAGGCTAAGGAGTGTAAAGTTTGCCCTGAGGAAAGCAGAGAGCCATTGAAGAGTTTAAGCAATGAAGCAGCATGATCACATGTCTCTCTTAGAAAAACAAGTGGCCACAGAAATGAAAAATCACTCTAGTTACAAGAATGAAAATGAGTTGGAGGGAGAAAATTTTGCAACCTTGAAATAGTAATTTAATGTTTCTCAGCCTCAGTTTCTTCGTCTGTAAAGGGAGGTACTGTCCATCTAAAAGGGTTGCTGTGATATAAACTGAAGGCGTAGCTCCGGCATCACTTGGTCCTGTGTACTCCTCATGTTTCAAGATGATTTCTTTTTTAAAAAAATTAAAAAAAATTTTTTTCTGGGTACACGGTGGTGTATATATTTATGGGGTATATGAGAAATTTTGATGCAGGCATACAATGTATAATAATCACAACAGGGTAAATGGAGGTATCTATCACCTCAAACGTTTATCCTTTGCATTGCAAACAATCCAATCATACTCTTTTAGTTATTTAAAAATGTACAGTTAAGTTATTATTGACTACAGTTGCCCTCTTGTACTATCAAATACTAGATCCTATTCATTCTATCCACTTTTTTGGTATCCATTAACCATCCCCCACTTCCCCTGCACCCCCACCATCACCCTTTTCAGCCTCTGGTCACAATCATTTTACTCCAAGATGATTCCTTTTCAGAAGCCCAAATGCTGAATGGATTTTAGGCAACAACTTTGAAAAGGAAGCCAGGATGAGGCTGGATTGGGTCAGGGTTTCAGACTGATACCAGGAGCACAGACATTCAGCCCTGAATTCAGAAGACAGTCAACGATGGCTGCAATGTGTCTAAGGATTAGCGGTGGAATAGGAGGTGGAGTGGTGAGGGGGAAGGAGAGAAAAATTGCTATTTTGAGACAAATGGCAGAATTCCTGTCAAAGAGAGAAAAGCCTTTGTCTCCAAACACACCTGCATGGGTGTGTTTGATTATAACGAGGCTCTGTGGCGGCCGGTGCAGTGGCTCACACCTGTAATCCCAGCACTTTGGGAGGCTGAGGCGGGTGGATCATCTGAGGTCAGGAATTCGAGACCAGCCTGGCCAACATGGCAAAACCCTGTCTCTACTAAAAGTACAAAAATTAGCCAGGCCTGGTGGTGGGTGCCTGTAATCCCAGCTACTCAGGAGGCTGAGGCAGGAGAATCGCTTGAACCCAGAAGGCAGAGATTGCAGTGAGCCGAGATCGCACCACTGCACTCCAGCCTGGGAGAGAGGACGAGACTCCGACTCAAAAAAAAAAAAAAAAAGGTTGAAGAGCTGTGGGGGAAGGGATGAAGAGAGATGATCCAAACAGACATAAGCTAGCTGGGAATTTGGGGGATTGAGAGCAAGGCTGGAAAATCTAGAGGTAGGAGGAAGAGGGAGAGAAAGAGAGAGAGAGAGAGAGCGCAGCAGAATGCCAGGGATTCTGAGGAGAAGGTAGGAAAGTGAGAAATTCCAAGTGGCAGGTATGGTCCAGAGATTTTAAGAACAGGAATGTCTGATTGCTTAACAGTGACTCAGGTTGTATGCTGTGCTATTCCGTTTTGTAATTCCCCCCTCTCTGTTCTCCTATAGTCTCAGTACACTGTTCAGTAGTGATGTTTGGAGTAAATCAAAGGGAAAAGTGGAATTTTGTATTGGAATCCACATGGAATAGAAAGAAGAGGAAGGAAAAGCAATATGTTAACTAGATTTAATAGGAACAAAAAATCTGAGTATCAAGAGATCAAGAATGTATAAATCCTGTAATCCGCAGAAATCTTAGGGGAGAGTATTAGATTTAATGTGGAAGGGGAATGGGGGGGAGCATCTCAGCAATTCTGACAGAATCTTAACGAACAGAAGTGATGCCAGCTGACATTTGAGTTGCATATGGAATTTGCCATGACCATTCGCAGAAGCACAAGGGAAAGTAGGCGTGGCCTTCTGGGGAAAGCACCAAGCAAGCACCTGAGTGAGAGCCTTACCCAGTTTATCTACATTTAAAATTGTTATCCATCCCCCCATTCAACCATCTCTCTGTTCACCCATTCATTCATCCACTTACCCACCCACCCTTTCATCACTTCCATCTCTTTTTTTCATTGTTCTTTAGAGCTCAAACTGACAAAGTGAAAAAGCACAGGAAATCCTCTCTCATTCTTTAGAATTTCCACTGAGAAATGTGAAACTTCAGACCTTTCTGGATTCTTTTCTTATTTTATTGGAGTTCCTGACAGTTACCTGCACTGCCAACAGGATCATCCTAAACTAATGCATGGCTTCTTCCTTCAATTTGTGACCTAGCTATGGGTTGAGGACTTCAGGACTTAATTAGAATCCATTTCTCCCCCATTTTGGTAGTGATCAAATAATACAATCTATACTTCAAATCCTCTTAGCTTGACCTGAATCTGTTATATTTCCCCTTAACTATTAGGTTTTTTTTTTTTTTTTTTTAATAGAGACTGGGTCTTGCTGTGTTGCTCAGGCTGGTCTCAAACCCCTGGCCTCAAGTAATCTTCTGCCTCAGCCTCCCAAAGTGCTGGGATTACAGGCAGGAGTCACCTCGCCCAGCCCAGATTGGTTTATAACAGATATTTGGGAGATTGTGTCTTTGGGGATTAAAAGAAAATGAACATTTTTTCTTGAACGAATTCCATTCGTATTTATTATCCACCTTAATTTTATCCAAAACCGTTTGGATGGATAACCTTTATTTTATGGGAAAGTTATTGAGGCTCCCAATGTGGGTTTAAACATGTTGGGGTGAACAGGTCTTTGCATTACAACTCCATGAATCTAATCCTGGATTTAAACTCTGGGGCAAAAATGATTTTCAAAATAGGTTGAAGCCAAATCTCCAGACTTGGGTTCTGAATGTAGAAATGCATAGTGCTGGGGAGTCTGAGGTTATATAGTAAAGGCAGAGGCAAACCTTAGCAAGGCCATGTGGAGAGAAGCACCTGGACGCTGTAATGATTGCTTGGCTTCCTGTCCTGCAGTCCTTTAATCCCCCAGGTGCAGCCACTTAATCCGCACCTGTGGGCTCAGCCTTGCCTTAGAATATGGAGTCCGTCCTGCCCCTGGTTTAATGATTACTACCCAGTGACTCAGATTTGCATCCTGGTTTGCTTAGTTTTCCTAGAGTTTATTCTATCCTGACCTCCTGTTTTATCTGAAGTCCAGCTTCCTGGGAACTGGTTCTCTGGACTCCCTTCCCCCATCCTAGACCACCTGCATGTCTGGATATTGCCAACGCTGTTGAAATCAGGATGTCACTTACAACTAATGCTTCGAAATGCCAGCTGCTTCTCTGCCTACATTTGCCCTATTTTGAGCATTTTCTTCATTTGTTCCCTTTAAATGGGGTTTGTCTAATCTCTGGATCCTAGTTCATTTTCATCTCTTTCTTTGAAAACTTCTGTGCATCACCCACTGCACTTCCCAGGGGGTGAAATGTCAGGGAAGAGCAAGGAGGGCATCCTACTCCTGGGGGTACCCACTCCTGGGGGGTGATCTGGGGATGGCTCCACAGAAGAGAAAACTTGAGCCTAGAAGATGAGTGGTAGTTGGCTGCACAGACAAGTTAGACGAACATTTCAGTGAAACAGCAAGAAAAAGCACACATTGCATTTGGGGGCATTTCAAGCAGTTTGGGAAGGTTGAGGTATTGGATGGGTAGGAGGCGAGGCTAGTGAACACGGCAGTGGACAGACCAGTGATGACCTTGTATGCGATAATCATGACTTTGGCAGTGGTAAGAGTAGAGAGGAATTTTTTTTTTTGGACCAGTATTCACCTTTTTTATTTCAAAGTATAAAATTATGTGGTCAGCACTGTTACTTTCATCTGCAGATGGAATAGCTGAGAAATATAAAAACCTGTACTTGACCTTTTATCAAGATTATCTGTCATCAAATTATCCATATCCATGTTTCCATGGGCTTGGAATTTCCTTTCCACTTGATAGGGGTATGTATTAGGAAGTCCAGTTTATAACATTTTTATTAAAAAAAAAAAAGGAAAAAAGAATCAGCATAGTCCAATTCTCTTAGTCTTAAGGCTTTCTGGATTTCTTCCTTGGAGGAGGTCAGGATCTTCCCAAGGCCTGGGTCCTCAAATATTCTTCCAGTCATCCAAAGTGGAGTCTTTTATTTTCTCATATTCTGATTCTAAAGTTATTTTATTTGCTCTCAGTTTTTTTTTTTTTTTTTGAACTCAGGATCAAGTTTACTCTTCATAGCATCATATCAGATTTGAGAAAACTCACAAAGACCAAAAGAACCTCCAACAATCAGCAACAACATGGGGACTCCATAGCAGAGAGTCTTGTTTTTGTGCAAAACCCGCGTCACCATGGGTGCAAACGCGGCTGAACTCTTTCATCCACTCAGAGCTCCAAGGGGGCCCAGCGCAGATTCCCAGATCTCAGCGGCCCAAGCTCTCACCAGGATGAGTACGTCCTGGACTCACCTCCTGTCCTTAGCTGTTTGCTGCTCTGTCCTTACTGAGGCGAATCTTGTTAACAACACCGAAGCCAATGTTTCTCTTTATAATATTAACATAATACGAGTATTAATAACTTCTACAATAAGAATAACTCATTTCTTTTCCAAAACGACTTTCCTAGGATGTTCCTGAGTGCTTCTAACATCCATGGTCAGACGTTTGGGAATTGCTGTGTTAAACTGTGCTAACCAGGTTTCTTGGAGCCTTTGATGTGTTGATGTGCTTTGTGACTGGATGTGTCTAGAAACACTTCCCAAACACATTTGACTACTACCTTCCCTCTCTTGCAATAGTGCAAGGGACTAGAGTTTTGAGCAGCACATATTGGGGAGAGAACTAGAATGTTCTTTCTGCACAGTGTTGTCCAGTTGAGAGCATTTATGAACAGCCCATCCTGGCCTATAAGCTGCAGGGGTCTTGCCAAAGTGCAATACAGCTCATTTTCTACCCCGGCTTTGTTCTATTGTCCATGTCTGCTGAGAGGTTACTCTAATCACTTTGGTATTGCACAAGGCCACTCAGTGTTCATAATTTCTGACAGTGAAACACTGGGAAAGAATCAAAGTGGAAAGGGGGTGAACTGTAATAAGAGAGAAATTCTAATAGTGGGGAAGAAAAAAATGAGGAAGAAACTTTAGAATGAGTGAAACATTCCCACTGAAATTGGACATGGAGCCCATTCCCAAGTTATATTTCTGGTTTAGAGACATCATTAGGTTTGGGTTGAAGACATTTGGGTAAAAATGACCAGTAACTCAGTGTTTCCCAGGCCCTGGAAAGGCAAGATCTTATTAATTTTTATAACTCCAAAGGAGTCCCTCATGTAAGGTAGGTACTCAATAATTGTGTTAAATAATTAAATTTGTTTTCTCTTGGGGGACTTAGCCTTCTGTTAGTAGGCTTGTTGGTGGTCTCCACTGATGTAAAAAGTAATGTTCCTTTGAAAAAATTATCTTTGGGCGGTAGGATTGTGACCAATTTATATTTTGTGCTTTCTTTTGATGTGCATTAAACATTTATTATAATAAGTGAATGACTTTTAGAATCAGAAAACAATAATATTTCTTTAAAAGGCACATCATTAGTTCTCTCTCAAGCAATTTTCATAGGTAGAAAAAGTAGAAGGCTGAGGGAGTTTGCTTTCATGGTAAGAAAATGAATTCCACCCTCCTCCCTTCATTTGGCAGGCTAGGGTGGAGGGAAAGATTGAGGTTTCTAGACGTAACATTTCCAAGAACTGAGGCCAGCATAGTACCTGGCGTGCAGTGCATGTTGAACACATATCTGTTGAATGAATGAATAGCAGGGTAGTTGGTGAAGTTTATTATGCCGTTCATTCATTTCCCCCTCCTAAAGCTCCTTCCAGTTATAGAATTCCTCCTACAGCCTATCGGAGAGGAACCGGTAAGACAGAAACAGGGCCCAGACAGCTTGAGTCACCTGCTCAGGTCACTCTATACATTGGGAGGTCAGTTTAGCCTCAGGGCTAAATCCAGAGACCTGGGCTCCACCTCCCGGCCAGGAGCACTGGGTCTGGCAGGGTCTTCAGCCATCAGGGCACTGTGCAGCATTGGACCGCACAGTGCTGCATTCATTCTACCAACAACGGTGTTGTTTCCAGCATGCAGCTGCTCCCTAACTGCTCTCCACTCCACGGAACATGGAACGAAAGTAACTTAGGAAAAAAAAAAGATCCTCACACACTAGCACCCTTCCTGCCGGCCCTGTTGTGATTCTGCACCAAGGGTGCATTTTAATTGATGAAATGTGCTACACAGCCCAACCAAATTGAAAAGTAACAACCTTCACTTACCATTTGGAGATGTGACGGAAGTGCCAGGAGTTAAACTCTGAGGACTAAATGAAATAACAGAAGCTCCCTATCCTCTCTGGAAGAAGCTCATTAGTTTTTGCTTTCTCACATTCTGTTTGCTGTGGCCCACGGCCAAAAAAATGGCAATGGCAAAGATAATAAGTGAGAGTTAAAAATATGAGAAGAGTGGTGGGGGAGGTGCAGGACCTCAGGCAGCTTGTTGGGGGGTGGTTCAGGTAGGGCAAGTCTGGGAGGGGCAGGAGGGAAGGATGCAGAGACCCACTGAGGGAGGCCAAGGAACAGAGAGAGACAGCCAGACGCAGGGACACAGGGAGATGGAGAGAGAGCAAGGGAACAGAGAAGGAAGGACAGGGAGAGAGGACGGAACACAAAGGGTGAGAGGCAGCGCACACACAGAAACAGACATCCATAGGAGGCGCAGCAAGTGTGGGGCATGAGAGAGGCTGAGAGAAAGATGTGGGAAATTGAGTGTGCTCTGGGCAAGGGTCTACAGTAATTGGGGCAAGTTCAAAGGTCAAGGCCATGCTGTAGAGAAAAA
This sequence comes from Ateles fusciceps, assembly GCA_036589455.1. Taxonomy (NCBI): domain Eukaryota; kingdom Metazoa; phylum Chordata; class Mammalia; order Primates; family Atelidae; genus Ateles; species Ateles fusciceps. The sequence goes on along the minus strand of JAZHEH010002507.1, from coordinate 17,678,921 downwards.
ACAGGAACAGGGTCAATTACATCCCGTGGATCCCTCAGTATGCCACCCCACAGCAGCATTTATACATGAGGGAAACTGGATTGACTGTGAATTTTGAAGGCAGCCATGGGAATGACAAGTAGGACAGACATGGTCTTCAAGGTAGCCAGTGGCCCGCCAGGCAATGCGCCCCGGTGCCTTTGTCTATGATGAAGGCTACAAAGTGTGATTCCACCGTCCCAGCCCCTACTTGCCAGGTAAGTGGAGAGGCCTCTGTGGCTCACTTCCTCTTGTCACTAACTTCCTAGACTTCCAGGCCTAACACAACATAGACTAACCAGGAGCTTGCTGGGTGCTAGTTGGCACAGCACACAGGCGTGCCACCTCCTCCCTTCCTGTTACTTCTTGGTGATGTCATACAGATCACTCCTGTATTCAGGAAATGCCTGAGTGTCTACTATATGTGCCAGGCACTGGTGAACCGGCTCAGCCTCTTTCTCCCAAGACCATCCATTTCACTGGAAAAGACAGACTAAAACATCAGCACTTCTCCCTAAGGCAGAGCACGGGGGTCCCAGTGAGCTGTGACTTGGGCCAAGCTTTGCAGGAGTGTTGCATGTACACATTTTCCACAAATGCCACAGTGTTCAGGCAGACTTGGGTCTGAAAGGAAATGTCAGGGAACAAAAAAGGAAAAGAAAAAGAAAGGAAAATGCTAGCATTTACTCTTGTGCCAGGCACTGCCACATATGTTATTGCATTGAATCCACACAGTAACCCTGGGAGGTGGCTATTTTTATCCTTTTTTTTTTTTTTTTGGTGATAAGGAAATAGAAGTTCTGGGAGGTGAAGGAACCAGTGCAAGTTCCCTCAGCTAGTCAGTGGCTGAGTTGTTAGCCTGGGTCTGTCTGTCTGTTGCTCCAGATTCCTACCAAGGCCTCATAAAATTCATCATCCACTGAGCAGGCCCAGAACATGGCCACGCTCCAGCTGCCACCCTCCACACTCCCGTAAATGTATTTTTCAACAATGAGGTTTTCTCTGCAAGTTAGTGATTTTATGGCTCTCAGCAAAAATCTGTGACACCAGATGTTAAATGCAGCAGGAGAAAGTTATTTTCATCATTGGTGAAATCTTGCACAGTGCACCGAGTCTGGTCACATATCTGACTTCAGGCAACATGTGATCTGATTTCTGTTCACAGAGAGAGACCCGGCAAGGGCTGATAGAGAGACATGCCTGGCTGTTTGGGCTTCTAGGTGTTGAGAAAGGGGCGGCTCAGCCTGAGACTGCCTGAGACTTGTGATTTGACTGGGAAACAACACCTGGCATTGTCTGTGGGCCCAGACCCCCTGGCCAGAAACCTCACAGTTCCTTGCAGCAGCTTGACAATAGCACTCTTGGGACCTGTCCAACCTGCAGCCATCACTCCTGGTGTGTTGGATTGACCTCTCCTGTATTTCACTTCTGCCTTCTCTGTTCCCTACCACCAGCATGTTTCATTCTCTCTAGGTTCCTGGCCAACCCTCATGGAGACAGTAACTATGGGGTTGAACCACATGAAACTGTCATTGTGTGTGTCTGTGTGTGTAGGTAAAACAACACTCACATGTTGGCGATTGCATTTCATTCATGCTGATATATTGACAATTTCAGTATCGTATCCAGGGTGGTTTCCTTATTGTAAATTGGAAGGTTGTTGGTAGTTGGATCATAGGGTTGTTGAAAGGTTACATTTGATAATGTTTATAAAGACACTAAGGACATTGCTCAGAACAGAGTCAGTGCTCTGTAAATGGAAAACAGTATTAGGATACGATAACTATTGTCCCAAGTTCCTTACCCTATCCAGAATTTTTTGCCCCCAAAAGTAGCCTTGCCTCAGACTCTTGCTTAAGGCTTACTTGGCCCCCCCTCTACAACTTGGGCCTGCTTGGTACTCTGGCTTAGATGCCAGGCTCCTACCACCAAAGACAGTGGATCCCTGTTGAACACCCCTGAACTTCTGCTTGCCTGACCATTGACTGAGTCGAGGTCATTCTTTCATTGTCTGATTGCCCCAGCATTGCCAGCATCTGGTGCAGTGGGGTTTCTCAGCCCCTGTATTCATTGAGTTATGCAAGTCTTAGGTTTGCTTTCCATTGTGTCTAGAATAAATGAGTATCTTCTGGGGGGTGGGGACAGCGATCGCTCAAGCTGGGCCTTACAAGGCAATGTACTTTGCTGAGTCCAAAGGCCTGGTTCTCAGTTCTGTAAATTTAGAAACGTGATATTTGTTCTTAAAGTCAGAATAGAGCAGGGTTTCAGGACAGATTCCTACTAGCCTGGTGCGTGAGCCGGGCCAATTTATTCACTTTCAATGAGAAACAGAGCTGCCGAAGGGTTAGGAATGCTTGGGTCAGCACATGGTCTCGCTGTAGGAAAATCTGCAGGGGAAGTTTATGGGATGCTTCATGAAGAGTGAGTCTGAGAAAAGGAGGCCAGCATTTTGAAGGTGGGATGAGGCCTGATGAATGTCCCCTGCCTGCAGCAGGGCACCTATTTCCAGTGGCCAGCTAATGTCACTGACAGATTCACTGGCTTTCCCTTCTGCAGGGCCAGGCAAAAACACTCAGTTCTTCCCTTCAGATTTTTTTTTTTTTTGGTCTGTTCTATGATGACCCATTTTCTCTGGTGAATACCATCTTCCATGCCGTTAACCAGTGATTAGTTTTCTTAAATACAATTGAACCTCAGGTTTGCATTCCTGAGATTATCCAAGTTATAATTCAATTCAATTTCAAATGACAAATATTTCTCGTGCATCTACTATATGTCAGGCCTGCCTAAGATTTTCCATGTCATTTTAAATTCACTCCCTTCAATTAAGTTTAAATTGAAAAGTATTGATTGAGCTAGGCCCTGCCCCAGACCCTGGGGATACAATGGTGGACAGTTTAAATGCAATCCTTATCTGGTGGTCTAGTTAGGGGAACGAGGCAGGCAAACAAGCAATTACAAAGCACTGTAGAAGGGTTAAGAGAACATGTACAAAGTGTCATGGGAGCTCACAAGAAAGGCATCTAATCTAGGCTTAAGGTTTCTGGGAGGGCTTCCTGGAAGAAGTGACTCCAAAAATCAGTAGGGGTAGGGGAAAGGGTGTTCGTGTGTTTGCATGTGTGTGAATGTGCTTGCACGTGTGTGAGTATGCATATGCGTGTGTGAGTGGGTGTACATGGCACAGTGAATTGGAATAGGAGAATTAGCTGAGGTGAGGCTAGGAAAGCAGGCAGGCACCAGAGAGGGCAAGGCCTTGTGGCCTCTGTTAGGGAGTTAGGATTTTGTCCTGATAACCATGGGAAGCTATTGAGAAGTTTTAAGCAGGCCATGAAGTAATCCTATTAGTGGTTTAGAGGCGATCACTCTTGATAGTGGGCTTTGGGGGGATTTCTAGTATCCTCCACTAACTCTTTTACAGATATGCTTTGAGTTCTGCTCTATGTGATTAAAATTTCTCCATGATTGATGGACTGTTTATTTTGTCCATTATTTTCCAGGGTTTGATGAGTATCGGGGTGGGGGAATGGGAAACACTGTTTGTTCACCTCCGGAATGGGGGATGTCCTTACTTCCTCTCCCCTTCCTGTCTGGTGTTGCTAGAAATACATCACACCTGCGATGTAGCAATGATGCCCACACAAGAAAGCGGTCTTCCTGTTAGCATTCACTTTTTTTGTTTTTTTTTTTTGCTGGGAGCAAAATGGCCATAAAAATGACTTTAAAAATAAGAGTTGCTAACTCTGCGTTAGGTTGTTTAGGTTGCTAAATGATTTCTGAGTTAAAGAGAAGTCCAACGTGTGAGTGACAGAGACATCACCGAAAGAAAGGTCATTGATTACTGCCTTAATGGAACAGGCTCTGGAGAAGGACAAAGATAATCTAGTTAGAGAAATCAGCATGTTCTAATGGACTTATACGTGGTGAAAGCAGAGGGCTCCATTCCTTCTCCTTCATTTGCTACCAGCAGATTGAGAGGGAGCAAAGCTTGGCAACTCCTCCCTGGAACTAGCTTTTCCTTCCCCAGGCGGAGGAAGAGGGACCTGACCCCGCCCTGTCATGCACCATTACCTGCCTATTTAGGGCTTCCACAGTGAGGCACTGTAAGGGAACAAAAGAAAGTTCTTGACATGTACAGTGCTATTCTTCACTGTGGTCCTGGCTGTAACACGTGGAGGAGTGCTTTGCTAAACTACCCTTCTTTTGACACTTTGTTAGCTGTTAAAAAGTCTATGTGTGCTTGTGCACTTGATGATAAAAAGGGAATACAGTAGAACGATTTATAATCCTTTGGATACATACCCAGTAATGGGATTGCTGGGTCAAATGGAATTTCTATTTCTAGGTCCTTGAGGAATCGCCACACTGTCTTCCACAATGGTTGAACTAATTTAGACTCCCACCAACAGTGTAAAAGTGTTCTACTATAAGGACACATGCACACGAATGTTCATTGCAGCACAGTTTACAATAGCAAATACCTGGAAGCAACCCAAATGCCCATCAATGATAGATTGGACAGGGAAAATGTGGCTCATATACACCATGGAATATTATGCAGCCATCAAAAACAATGAGTTCATGTCCTTTGTAGGGACATGGATGAACCTGGAAACCATCACTCTCAGCAAACTGACACAAGAACAGAAAATCAAACAAAGCGTGTTCTCACTCATAATCGGGTGTTGAACAATGAGAACACATGGACACATGGAGGGGGAGCATCACACACTGGGATCTGTCCGAGGGAAATAGGGGAGGGACAGTGGGGGGTGGGGGAGTTGGGGAGATATAGCATGGGGGAGAAATGCCAGATATAGGTGATGGGGAGGAAGGCAGCAAATCACACTGCCATGTGTGTACCTATGCAACAATCTTGAAAGTTCTTCACATGTACCCCAAAACCTAAAATGCAAAAAAAAAACAAACCAAAAAACAAAAAACAGGGAATACAGGCCAGGGTCGGTAGCTTGCACCTGTAATCCCAGCACTTTGGGAGGCAGAGATGGGTGGATCACCTGAGGTCGGGAGATTGAGACCAGCCTGACCAACATGGTGAAACCCTGGTTTTACTAAAAATACAAAAATTAGCTGGGCGTAGTGGCGGTTGCCTGTAATCCCAGCTACTTGGGAGGCTGAGTCAGGAGAATCGCTTGAACCCGGGAGGCAGAGGTTGCAGTGAGCCAAGATTGCTCCATTGTACTCCAGCCTGGGAGACAGAGTGAGAGTCTGTCTCAAAAAACAAACAAACAAAAAAAGGGAATACAGCTCTTGATGGGACCAGTTCTGGCCAAGTCTGGAAAATAGGAATTTGCCCTTGTGATTTCTCAACTGCCTTGGCTGCATGGATCTCCAACTGCTGGCTTCTTTCCCTCCCACCCATTGCCTTCATGGGGTTTCCTTTTTCTTTTTTTTTTTTTCCTTTCTTTTCCCTCCCTCCCTCCCTCCTTCCTTCCTTCCTTCCTCCTTTCCTTCTTTTCTTCTTCCCCTCCTTCCTTTCACCTCCTTTCGAGAAGGATTAGTTGACTTGTACCTTAAACGCATCCCATAAGCATTTATAGAGTGCCAACTATGAGTTATCCTATGCAGGCAACAAAAATGAGTAGGATGTGGGCCATACCTTCAAAGTCAAGACACAAGTGATTATTCTATAAGGCAGAATGCTTTGAGGGTCATAAGAGGATAGGAGAAGGCACCAACATTTATGAATAATAAGCACTTACTACTGGCCAGCTATCTTCCACACACTATTTCTTTTAATCCGCATGAAAACCACATGAAGTAGGCAGTTCAATACCTATTATATTCATGAGGAGATGAGAGTCAGGGAAGGGATGGCAAATAGCTTGTCTGATGTCACAAAGCTGGGATGCGAGCACAGGTCCATTCGAACTCCAAAACACCTGTCTATTTTCCTAGAGTTTTAAAGTCTAAAGAGAATAAATACAGTTTTTATTGGGAGAAAGGGGCTATCAGTAAAGGCTTCATAAAGGAATAATGCTGGAGATGGGCACTGAATAGGATACTCTGTTAGTATTTAAACGTTGGGGCTATAGCTGGATAGGTTTTTAATAGAGAGAGAAAACATATAAGAAAAGTTTTCAGGTGGATAGTAAATGACAGAAAGTACCAAACAGAGAATTTAGCTATGCACATTGAGTTTCTGAGGGGCAGCAAGGTGTAGGGGGAGGGGGACTTTGGGTTCTAGCCCCAGCTCCACCATTCATTAGCTTGATCGTGTGATCTTTGGCAAAAATAACCTCTCTGAGGCTCAGTTTCTGCATATGTAAAATGGGAATAGTACTATCTACAGTAATATCTGTGAAGATTAAATGAGCAAACATTTACACACGCCTGGCACACGGTAGCCCTCAGTCAGTGTCAGCCATTCTTATGATAGAAAGCTACCCACTGGAGTCCAAGCCCGCATACTTGCTCAGGAGAAAGAAGTGAGGAAATTGTCATTGTTACATTGTGTGTGGGTGACGTCTCCCATAAGCAAACATTGTTTCCTCTAAAAACATGTCACTGGGTCATGTCTGGGAATGTAACTGTTTTCACCCTTTTACTGTGCAGTTAGTGAATGCCTTTACAGGTTTCTGTTTCCTAAGAAGGCAATTTTAGAAGCATTTATTATGTTTGGTGCTTGCTAGAGGCTTTCTTCCCTCCTTTTTTGCATTAGCGGTAGAATACAGAAATGAGAGGCCAAGTAGAGCCTGGTGTTGGGGGAGCGTTAAGATGCTTTGGTCCATTGTGGCCAATTTGGTCTGTGCCACAGGTCTGTGATGTTCATGGCCCAAGAAGTCTGAGGAAATAGGTCTGTGGAACACAGAAAGATGCAACCTCGTGAAAATCCTGCTTAGTGTACCAGGATACAGGGTCTCGGGCCAGAGTCCATGCAGTGTAAGATGGTCAGGCACTGTGCGGGCTGCAGAAACGGAACATAATACCTCAAAGGCCCATCTATTTACCCCAAGGATAGAATTTACAGGAGAAAACTTTTTTACACTACAGTAAAGTCAGATCACGTCCCTCTTAAAACCCTCCAGCCACTTTGGTTCATACTGTGGCTTTAGTACATAACTTCCGCCTCTCTGCTCACCTGTCTGACCTCAGCTCCTAGGACACTCTTCCCTTTGCCCATCCTACCATGGCCACTTTAGTCTCCTTGCTTTCCTAGAATGTTCCAGGCCTGCTTCTGACTTAGGGCCTTTCCTTCCATCTGGATGCTCTTTCCTGACCAAACCGTCTAGCAGCACGCCCTCGTGTCCTGGTACTCCTATCTCTCTTACCACTTCATTTTTTCCATAGCACTCTTACCTTCCAACATTGTAATGGGTGGAACTGTGTCCTCCCCAAATTCCTGTGTTGAATTCCTAACTCCCAGGTCCTCAGAATGTGACCTAATTTGGAAATAGGATCTTTGCAGAAGTAATCAAGTTAAAATCAGGTCATTAGGGTGGGCCCCAATGCAATCTGACTGGTGTCCTTATAAAAAGGGGAAATGCGGACACAGATCCACATAGAGGGAAGACAACGTGAAGACACACAGGGAAAGGACAGCCATGTGCAAACCAAGGAGACAGCCCTGGAGCAGATCCTTCCCTCTGAGCCCTCAGAAGGAACCAGCCCTTCTGACACCTTGATTTCAGACTTTTAGCTTTCAGGTGAGACAAGACATTTCTGTTGTCTAAGCCACCCAATTTATGGTACAATTTAATGGCAGCCCCAGCCAATGGATACACAGTTCCTGTAACTGACTTTCTCAAAATTAAATTGATTCTCTACCTCCCTCAGTGAGAACATAAGCTGCTCTAGACAGAGATTGTTTTTCTGTGCTGTTCACTACTATAACCCCAGTACAAGAAAAATGCCAGATGTATCATTTCTATTCAATAGGTATTTTTCAATTGCATTCATCAGAAGACAGAGAATTCATAGATCTATTTGCAAAGTGTCCATCTTAAGAACAAGGCCGGCTGGGTGCAGTGGCTCATGCCTGTAATCCCAGCACTTTGGGAGGCCAAGGCAGGCGGACCTACCTGAGGTCAGGAGTTCAAGACCAGCCTGGCCAACCTGGTCTCTACTAAAAGTACAAAAAAAAAAAAAAAAAAAAATTGGCCACGTGTGGTGGCAGGTGCTTATAATACCAGCTACACAGGAGGCTGAGGCAGGAGAATTGCTTGAACCCAGGAGGTAGAGGTTGCAGTGAGCCGAGATTGTGCCATTGCATTCCAGCCTGGGAGACAAGAGTGAAACTCTGTCTCAAAAAAAATAAAATAAAAATAAAAAGAACAAGATCAGGAGGAATAGGCCTCTGCCATTATTTGCTTGGTTTGTCTGCATAAGAGTGAGGAGCCTCAGTTGGTGGATGCTATCTTCGCTTTGAGCAGGTTTGGGAAACTTGAGCCATTCTTTAGGAGACTTTTAAGGATGAGGAGGGTGCAGCTCTCCTCCGTGTTAGAGAGAGTAGCTCCAGATGGAGCATTTAGCACAGGGCTCGGGATCCAGTTACACTCGACCGCGCTGCCACGAGCACTAATAAGGCCCGACGGCCTAATAGGCTGTCCTGTGGTGAGGCTGTGTTGGGAGGAGGTTACCAATAATCAGATTATTCTCTTGACGGTTAGCTTGGCAGGGGTGGGTAGTGTTGGAAATAGACTTGGGTCAAGGTGTGCTAGGCAGGGGCTCATGCGAACATTCTGGGCTCCTGAGCCTGTTCAAAAGCAGCAGCACTTTCCCTGTGTTGCTGGCTGCAGTGTCAGGCAGTTTCTCAGAGATGCATAGAGGCTTCTTTCTCTTCTTTGACTCTTCTCTCATGCTAGCTCCCATGAAGAGCTGAAGGTATCATCATGGTATAACAACTTTTACTGAGCACCTACCATGTGCCACGAGGCTATTCTAGATCTTTAAAGTGTGGGGGGGAGACCAAGGTTAGGCACATTCATTAGAGAGGGGTCATGGGGTTAGAGTGAAATGCAGTGAAATGAAATGACAAGGAATGAAAGTGCCCAATATTGCATGTGGCTTAGAGTGAGTGTTGAAGAATATTTCTCCTTTCTTTTTCTCTTTCTTTGGCTTTCAGTGTGGGTAACAGCGTGGGGCAGAAGGCAGGGCATGTCGGAAAAAAGGCAAGCAATGTTTCTTCCTTATCTTTTCACCCCTAGTGCCAAACTGTGGTGCTTGTAAAGAGGCCAAGATACTATGGTGTGAGTGTTTATGTCTCCCCCACAAAATTCAGATGTGGAAACCTGACCACCAGTGTGATGGTGTTAGGGGGTAGGGTCACTGGGAGGCGATTGGGTCATGAGGGGCAGAATGAATGAGATTAGTGTCCTTATAAAAATGAGATCCCAGAGAGCTGCTTCAACCCTCCTTCCATGTGAAGACACAGCGAGGAGGCGCCATTTGTGAAGCGGAAAGTGGGCTCAAATCTGCTGGTGCCTTGACCTTGGACTTTGCAGCCCAGAACTGTGAAAAATAAATTCCTGTGGTTTGTAAGCCAAAAAAAAAAAAAAAGAAAGAAAGACAGAAAAAAAAAAAAAAAGAAAGAGAAAAGGAAAAAAGGCAAGCTGGTTTTTAGGGTCTTACGTGGGAAAGGCAATTTTGTGTTATAGGGAGCTGGAGTGGTGAAGGGGATAGGAGTCGGTGCTGGAGGATGAGAAGAATTCTGGTAAAGGGAGGTGGATGAAGGCATGTCTGTTGAGACTGAAGCTTGCATATGTTTTAGAGAGCTTTGGGTTGGGAGGCCCCCGAGGTAAAGCTTGGGTCCCGATAGGTGGGGGGCCAGGCTCTGTGCTATGGGCTTTACGTATCATATTTCTTTTAAAAGTCACTTGCTTCTGTGAGGTAAATTCAGTTACTATCTCCACTTTATAGCTGAAAATATGAAGGCCCAGAGAGGGAAGTAATTGAAGCCAGTTCACACAGGTGGCAGGAGGCAGGGCAGGGTTTAGTTTTGGCCTGTTTGATTTTAAAGCTTATACCTTCATCTGTGAACCTGAGAAGTGGCAATCAGGAGCTAGTGAGCTGTAAAACAGTTCCTTGTAAAGCAGTTTCCTTGGCTCGAAGCTGCCTTACTCAAGTCTCTGCCTCCGTCTTCACAAGGTGGTCTCTCTGCATGTCTGTCTTCACGTGGTGTTTTCTTCTTCTTACAAGGACATCAGTCATATTGGATTAGTTCCTGCGACTACTAGCTGGGACCCCCAAATCCGATGAAATTTTGAGTTTGTAAACTTCCAGCATGTCTTAGTAGTGGCTCCTTGCATTCCTCTAAATTCTCTACACTGTGTCTTACCTCCTTGCTTTCATTAATTTAACTAAAAATTGGGATTATCCTTTCTTCTTGGTGCTGGAGTGTCTGTTTCTTTAAAGCCTTCCACCTCTGCAAATTGTCCTCTTCAACTCCAGCCTGCACTGGCTATTTGTTTCTCTAAACCCCATAACAATTAGGGCCATCTTTTAGGGGGCTATTTTACAGTTCACTAGTTCCTGATTGCCACTTTAAAAAAGTTATCTTATTTTTGACAAAGGTGCCAAGAGCATACACTGGGGAAAAGACAGTCTCTTCAATAAATGGTGCTGGGAAAACTTGATATCCATATTCAGGAGAATGAAAATAACCCCAATCTCTTCTCATATAGAAAAATCAAATCAAAATGGATTAAAGATTTAGGATGGGTGCAGTGGCTCATGCCTAATCCAAACACTTTGGAGGCTGAAGAGGGAGAATCACTGGAGTCCCAGAGATCGAGACCAGCCGGGGCAACATAGTGAGACCTTGTCTCTAGAAAAAATAAACAAAATTAGCTGGGCATGATGGTTGCATGCCTGTAGTCCCAGCAACTCAGGAGGCTGAGGTGGGAGGATTGCTTGAGCCCAGGAGGTCAAGGCTGTAGTGAGCTGAGATGGAGCCACTGGACTCCAGCCTGGGCAACAGAGTTGGGACCTTATTTCCCCCACAATGAAAGCATTACAGAATTAAATATAAGACCTCAGACTATGAAACCACTACAATAAAAACATCGGGGAAAGTCTCCAGGACATTAGTCTGGGCAAATTTTTTTGAGTAATACTCCCAAGCATTGGAAACCAAATGAGAAATGGACAAATGGGATCACATCCAGTTAAACAACTTCTGCACATCAAAGGAAACAACCAACACAGTGAAGAGATAACCCACAGAATTAGAGAAAATATTTGCAAACTACTCATCTGACAAGGGATTAATAACCTGAATACATAAGGAGCTCAAACAACTCTACAGGAAAAAATCTAATAATTCCATCAAAAAACAGGCAAAATGTTCAAATAGACATTTCTCAAAAGAGGACATACAAATAGCAAATCGGCATATGAAAAAGTGCCCAACATCACTGATCAGAGAAATGCAAATTAAAACTACAATGAGATGTCATCTCACCCCAGTTAAAATGGCTTATACCCAAAAGGCAGGCAATAACAAATTCTGGCAAGGATGTGGAGAAAAAGGAACCCTCGTACACTATTGGTGGGAATGTAAATTAGTACAAATACTGTGGAGAACACTTTGAAGATTCCTCAAAAAACTAAAAATAGAGCTACTTTACCATCTGGCAATCCCATTGCTGGGTATATACCTGAAAGAAAGGAAATCAGTATATTGAGGAGATAGCTACACTCCCATGTTTGTTCCAGCACTGTTTACACTAGCCAAGACTTGGAAGCAACCAAGTGTCCATCGGCAGATAAACAGATAAAGAATGTGTTACATATGCACAATGGAGTACTATACAGCCATGAAAAAGAATGAGATCCTGTCATTTGCTACCACCTGGACGGAACTGGAGATGATTATGTTATATGGAATATGTCAGGCACAGAAAGACAAACATTGCCTGTTCCCACTTATTTATGGGATCTAAAAATCAAAATAATTGAACTTAAGGACATAGAGAGTAGAAGGATGGTTCCCAGAGGCTGGGAAGGGTAGTGGGCATGAGTGGAGAAAAGGAGGGGATGATTAATGGGTACAAAAAATAGTTAGAAATGATGAATAAGACCTATTATTTGATAGCACATCAGGGTGACTACCGTCAATAATAACTTAATTGTACATTTTAAAATAATGACAAGAGTATAATTGGATTGTTTGTAACACAAAGGATAAATGCTTGAGGGGATGGAAACCCCACTCTCCACAATGTGATTATTATGTATGCATGCCTGTATCACAACATCTCATGCATCCCATAAATTTATATATCTATTATATACCCACAAAAATTAAACATTAAAAAGAAAAGAAAATGTGCCTAACCAAGTATAAGCTCCTGATTCTCAGAGACAGAGACTAATCACGTCTTTGCTGCTCTGGGTTTAGCATAGGCTTAGCCCATTGCAACTCTCATTAAAGCCTTGCTAGATGAATGATATTTGTTTGTTTCTGATTCTAACTGCAGGGCAGCCTCCTCTGGAGTAATGTGACCACCTGGCCTAGCGATGTGGAGAGCTGATCAGCGAACTGGCAAGGCTAATGCTTGCAGGAAGCCAAACTGTGTGTTCAGGCCCTGTACCCAGTATACTTAATTTTTTTTGTAAATTTGATTCATCTGGTTAATTACCTTAACTTTCCACCGGACTTATCCTGTACCGACCCAGCCAAAATCGCAAGAGGTTTGGCTAATCTAAGGACTGGTAGATTGGAAGCTAAACTCATCACAGAACAGAGCAGGCCCAAGAGGATAATCTAAGGGTCGCTTTGTTCCAGGTGTCCTCAGAGAGGCTCCGCCCCGGGGATCACATTGCACCTCCACTCCTGGGGAGTAGAACTCTTTTCTTCCCCTCCCCAAAGGCTGGCAGGGGCCCTGAATACTGTCATTCTGTCCTCGCCAGCTGTTTCCCTTGCTGACAGCACATCCTTTGTGAGGCCTGTCGTTTCCTCCTCCTTCCTAAGCACTTCCCCTGAGACTTTGCAGGGATGGCAGTGGGGCAGGAATGAGCAGAGCAGATGCTCAGCCCTTCTCTTTGTTAGTGGAGGTGACTGTCCCAGTGTTTATGACATCCATGGAAGTTAGCAAGAATGTAAAATTTGGAATGTGAGAATTTTAAGTTGGATGATGTCTTCAGGATAATTTTTCCCAAATGAACCTTGTTTTGCTGGAGGGAAACTTAGATGTCAAACAGTGAAGGTATGAGCTAACGAGACACTTTATGAGGATAAGATGGTAAATCTGAGATTAGGACACAGGTCTTCCACCATCTAGACTAGCACTGTCTGTTCTCCTAGGTTACTTTGGGAGTCAGCAAGACAGGGGCAGGCAGGGATTCTGCCCCATAAAGGAAGTGTGGGGGAAAAGCTTTCACCTGCATGTAGGATTAAATCCATGTGAGCTGGTCTCTGCTCACTTGTCCAGTCTCATTTTGCACCTCTCTTCCCCTTGTTAACAAAACTCTAGCCATCTTGACATTCACTTCCAAGCTCCTTCAAACTTCTGAGCCTTCGTACATCCTGTTCCCACAATCTGGAATACTCTTTTGCCCACATTTCACCTGGATAATGCCAATGCATCCTCTAAGCCTTAGCTTAAATATCACTTCCTTAGAGCAGCCTTCCTTGAGCTCTGTCATCTAAATAACACGCACCACTCATTGCGTTCACAGGACTAAGAATTTTCCTTCACACAGAATTGTCTATTTATTTGGAGACTGCTGTTATCTTCCTCACCTTGACTGCAAGCCTCCTGAGAGCAGGGATTTCTGTGGAATCTGGGCCAGGCACATAGTAGGCACTCCATATGTACTTACTAAATGAATGAATGAGTGAATGAAATAAGACACTGACATTTTGGGTATGGTAGGGCCAACTTGTTCATCTGTTGTAGTTTTGTTATCTCTGCCATATTATGGAGAACTCATTATTCAAGCAGGTGTGGGATGTGGGAATTATTATACCCAAGTTTTCATACATGTAAGCTGAGGGTCAGAGAGGAGGAGTACTTGCCCAAAGTCATCCAGATTATAAGTGATTGTATTAGACTGTTCTCATGCTGTTAATAAAGATATACCAGAGACTGGGTAATTTATAAAGGAAAGAGGTTTAATTGACTCACAGTTCCACGTGACTGGGGAGGCCTCACAATCATGGTGGAAGGCAAGGAGGAGCAAAGTCATGTCTTACATGGCAGCAGGCAAGGGGGCAGGTACAGGGTAACTCCCCTTTATAAAACCATCAGAGCTCTTGAGACTTATTCACTATCACAAGAAGAGCATGGGAAAGACCTGTTCCTATGATTCAATTACATCCTACTGGGTCCCTCTGATGACATGTGGGAATTGTGAATGCTATAATTCAAGATGAGATTTGGGTGGTGACACAGTCAAACCATAGCCCGGAAAGCCTGGGCTGAAATGCAGGTTTGCCTGGCTCCAAAGCTGAAACTGTAGCACTATTTTATGATGCCTCCATTGTATGTCAGGTACCTTTTCTATGTATCAGAAGTGCTATGATGTGCCCTTTGTGTGTCAGATGTTTCCCCAAGATTGCACACCTAATTAGTGAAAGAGCCACGTTTCCACAAAACTTTGCTGACTTTCAAATTAGAGCTTTGCATGCTGGCTCCACCCTCAGGGCACACCTTGGGCATGTACTCTTTGGGGTCTAAGGGTCTCCAGGGCACACACTAGCAGAGCTCTGGGTAGCAGGAGTTAAAAAGAAGCCATTACACCATCCATTTACCGTGAATCCTGTTTTTGATTTTTAATTTTACCTTGAGTAACTGAGAACAAAGCTCATTTCACCAAAATGTTCTGATGCCATGGGTCCCAGTGAAACTCCCGTTTTCAATCACTTGCACATAGTTAAGTGGAGACAGTTAAAACCCTAATTACTGAGCTGGTGGGGCCCACTGACACCTGTAAGACTTTTGGTGCCCTGCAGGAAGTAATGCTTCCTTTCCAGTTTACATCACTATGTAATCTAATTATTCCTTCCAGTTTGGTTTTCACATATTCCATCAAGAAGAGATTGCTCATTTCCTTGCGAAACTGTATACGTACACTGTAATGCTATTTTTCGCCTCTCGTAAGTAATCTGAGATTTCCTAACCTTCTCCCCCTACTGTATTCTCTGGCTAATGTATAAACTTGGAAGAAGTTTCTTGACAGATAAATCAAGAGGGTCTCACCTGTGGGATAAGCATTTCCATTTCAGAGAATTCGAGAGCTCAAAGGGGCCTTTTACTTCATCTGCATCAAAAGTCTCTCCTTTTCTAATTGAGGAAACTGAGGCCTAGCCAGCAAACTGTTCCTGAGCTTCTCCCATGTGCAGGCTCTAGGAGAAAAGGAGTAGATGAGCCCAGCAAAGCCCCTGCCCTCAAGGAGCTTGTGTCCAGAGAAGCAGAGAGAAATGAGTGTAATTGAAAATAATCAATAAATCCCAAAAGCTCAAATCAGCATGTAAAAGAAGCACAGGTTTTTAACGGGAGAGTCCCTGAGTAAGTCATGCTTAAAATGAATCATAAAAAATGAAAAAAGAGCTGGGCATAGTGGCTCCCGCATGTAAGCCCAGCATTTTGGGAGGCCGAAGTGGATGGATCATCTGAGGTCAGGGTTCAAGACCAGCCTGACCAACAGGGTGAAACCCCACCTCTAATAAAATACAAAATTAGCCGGCCGTGGTGGCTCACATCTGTAACCCTGTCTATCCAGAGGCTGAGGCAGTAGAATGGCTTGAACTCAGGAGGTGGAGGTTGCAGTGAGCTGAGAGCACACCAGTGCACTTGCATTTCAGCCTGGGCAACAAGAGTGAAACTGAGTCTCAAAAAAAAAAAAAAAAAAAAAAAAAAAAGAAAGAAAAAAGAAAAAAAGATTGGCACCAGATGAAGAGTGAAGAAAGAATACTCCAGGTGGAGGGGGACAGGCATGCGATTGGGTGATGAAGAGATGTCCAGAACAGTTAGAGTGGGCAGAGTAAGAGAGAATGCTTTCGAAGAGGCCCTCTGTGAAGCTGTGGCCCTGTGAAGCTGTCTTTTGAGGTCAGGAATGCATACTCTGTTTTCCCCGGTCAATCTCTCTCCACCTTTTGCACTCTCTGCCCTAGGAGACTGACCTCTGGGGGTCACCTTGAGATAACTCGTTGCTTTCTGGTTGGATTTGGCCACTAAGAGGCACCAGGGGAGATTTGGAGAGTAGGAAGAGCAACCTCGGGGTATTCATTCCCTGGGAATGTGGGTTGGTGAGACACTGATCAAGGGAAGGCCCTCTCCTGTTAGGTGGTCATCTACGGGCTTCCCTTTGCTTGTTCCCTTTGGCTTAGGGGGAGGTAACAGCTCTCTGCCTGGCCAGTTTCCAGTCACGTCACCTCTCTTGTTGGCGTCACTGTACCCTGCCCACTCCACTGTAACCAGTCCCTCATGAAACTCCCTTCAGTTGCTGTGAGTCTTCCGTCTTGCTCCTGCAGGGTCCTTTACAAAAGGGCTCTGGCATCAAGGGCAGCCAGTGGTGGAGACAAGGACATCAGTGATGCACATCAGTGTGGCTGCAGCAGACTCAGTCCCAGTTTGCTAAGGGAGGGACATGAAGTCAGGGAAGAGGCAGCTGGCAGACCTAGCGGGGGAACCCTCTGAAGTCCCATGAAAGTACATATGACCAAAACAGGGCAACCCTCCACTCCTGCCAGGCCCAGAGACCTCAAAAGCCATCTAATGAAAATGCCTGTGAGGCAAGAACCTTCCCACACCCCTTTCTACCCCCCTAACCCCGACCCTGTGCCCCAACCATGAAGGGGCCAGACATCAGGATAAGCAAGCTGGAAGAAGAGATGGAAAGGAGAGTGAGACTGTGAGAAACAGAGCAAGCCAGGCCCAGGTGCTCCCAATGTGTAAAGGCATGCATCCTGCCCACAGCGGCCAGCTCAGAAGATCGGAAACATCCAGACAGATCCTAATCTCTATGTCAAATCATTGTCTAAGAGGTGTCAGAAAAGTCACAAGATTGCCCAAATTTTCCTCCAGTGGCACAGGAATGACTGCTACTCCCACCAAACAGATTTGTAGCAATCAGGAGAAACAAAACACCCCCCATGAGTATTTGTCTATCATCTGTTGGCCATCAAAATGAAATGTGGTGGACTTTTCCTGTATAAAGTAATGCCATAATTTTATAAGTAATTTAGAAGACTTGGTAGAATCATCAGAAATAAAGTAATAAATGAAAGCTAGTGGCCAGGCACTGTGGCTCATATGTGTAATCCCAGTACTTTGGGAGGTTGAGGCAGGCAGATCACTTGAGGTCAGGAGTTCGAGACCAGGATGGACAACATGGTGAAACCCTGTCTCTACTAAAAACTACAAAAATTAGCTGGGCGTGTTGGTGCAAATCTGTAGTCCCAGGCACTTGGGAAGCTGAGGTATGAGAAGTGCTTGAACCAGGGAAGTGGAATTTGTATCAAGCTAAGATCATGCCACTGTTCTTCGGCCTGGGTGACAAAGCGAGACACTGTCTCAAAAGCAGATAAACAAGCAAACAAATAAATAAAAGTTAGGAAGATAAAAACACCAGATGGAAACTTGCCCTAGAGAGGCTTTGGGATTCACCTTTGTCCCAGTGATGGGGAATAGACCCAGCATGCAGTCTTAAAGCCATGGTGTAGCTCAGGCACCCATCCTGTATATTCTTTCCACAGGGGAAACAAATATTGAGACTTGTGGGTGCTAGTGTAACAACGATCACATGGTAGGTGGTCGCAAAATATGTGCTGAATGAATGACTCAGCTGACTCCATTGTTTTCTAGGTGAGAAGGACACAGCTCTCTCTTCCTCTCTGCTTTGCCTTCTGCCAGTTTTTCTTTTCCAGATTTTGTCTAATCACAATATCACTACTATGTAAGAGTTGTGATTATTTTTAAATTTTTTATTTTTATTTTTGAGACGGAGTCTCACTCTGTTACCAGGCTGGAGTGCAGTGATGCAATCTTGCCTCACTGCAACCTCCGCCTCCCTGCAACCTCCGCCTCCCGGGTTCAAGTGATTCTTCTGCCTCAGCCTCCGAAGTAGCTGAGACTATAGGTGCATGCCACCATACCCAGCTAATTTTTGTATTTTTAGTAGAAATGGGGTTTCACCATGTTGGCCAGGATGGTCTCCATCTCTTGACCTCGTGATCTGCCCACCTCGGTCTTCCAGGGTGCTGGGATTACAGGCGTGAGCCACCGTACCTGGCCACAATTCTTATTTAATGGATGAGAAGACTGAAGCCCAGCAAGGTCACACAGCTGGCGAATCAGGTCTTTCTGCCCCAATGTGAAAGTAAAACTCAGTAAAATGTGCCTGTTCTTGGATTCATTGGATTGTTGCACATTTAGCCTGTGAGACAATAATTATAAAGCATAGAGGAGACCTTTTGTACCTTCCTAAAAAGCTTTAAATGTGAGCGTTTGTGGCCCCATAGTTCTGACCATTTTATGAAACCAAGTATAATAATACTCGATGGGCATT
Organism: Ateles fusciceps; assembly: GCA_036589455.1. Classification (NCBI taxonomy): domain Eukaryota; kingdom Metazoa; phylum Chordata; class Mammalia; order Primates; family Atelidae; genus Ateles; species Ateles fusciceps. The sequence continues at coordinate 17,660,432 of JAZHEH010002507.1, read as the reverse complement.
TCTATGGGCATGAGTTTATGAGACATGCGAAAGGAGGCCTTAGAATTGGGGGAACAGAGTTAAGAGAGGATGACGCATATTCTGATATTTGGCAACATCTTGAAATTGATACAGTTTGTATTTGGTGCCCTCTCACCTCCATTTAGTGCCTTTAAAACCCAAAGGGCTTGGTATTGAAAGGTGGAACTCCAGGCACTACAGTAGGCAATGGAACTATTGTTTTGGGTGGCAAATTACAAAGGAGCCTCCTGCTTTCTCCTTATGAGCACCTCCTCTGGCATTCCTGTGAAATTGCCACATCTTCCTGCTCAGTGGAAAGCCTTGATTCCTATGGCTAGTCTTATTTTACCAAAGCAAATTGTGACGCTTGGAGAGTCAAACCAAGTCAAGGAAGGGGCTGACTGCATTCTCCTTAGCCTCCAGACTTGTTGTTAGCTCCTTGACTTGGATCATTTTGTTCCTTTACCTGAATTCACTAGGAATATCTCATTAAACTACCCTGATTTAAACAGATCATGATATGGTCTCTGCTATCCATTAGCATTCTGAGGTCATCTCTTGCTATGCTTCCCCATTCACTCTGTTTTCAGCACATCAGCCTCGCTGATGTTCCTTGAGTAGAGCAGGTGTGCTTCACCTTTGTACTTTGCTTTTGCACTTGACCTTTGCACTTGATCTTTGCATTTTGCCTTTGCACTTCACCTTTGCACTTGCTGTTCTCTCTCTTCCCCTGGGTACCCCATGGCTCCTCACCCCCACTCAGCATCTTATTCAAATGTCAACTTTTCAGACTCAAACGCACCTGACCACCCCATTTAAAGTTGAGAACCTTCCCTTACCTGGTACTTCTTATCCCTTTTCTCTATTGCTGTATTTGTAGCACCAGGAGCAATGTCCAATACAGAGAAGATGCCCAATAAATATTTTGAATGAATTAATCATTTAAATAGCTCTGCTTTAATTGGATTTTCTGCAGCCACTAAAAATTCTGAAATGCCTGTGCTCAGGTGGGACTTCCTGTTCAAATACCTCTCATTTTATTAAGCTCCTTCCTGGTCACCAGTCTGAGGTCAACCCTCTACCTAACAGGGGCAAGGAAGGAATACCGGCTTCATTAAGCACAGTGAAAATGCTAGGAATGGCTACATACTTGGAATCAATCCCATATTCTACTTTTAACATTCCTTTTAAGTCCCCTTTCATTTCACATGAGGATGACACATAAGAACCCGCAAGGCGGGCGTGGTGGCTCACGTCTGTAATGCAGGCACTTTGGGAGCCAAGCCGGGCACATCACGAGGTCAAGAGATTGAGACTATCCTGGCCAACGTGGTGAAACCCTGTCTCTACTAAAAAAAAAAATACAAAAATTAGCTGGGTGTGGGGGCGTGCGCCTGTAATCCCAGCTACTTGGCAGGCTGAGGCAGGAGAATTTCTGGAACCGGGGGAGGCAGAGGTCGCAATGAGCTGAGATCGTGCCACTGCACTTTAGCCTGGCAACAGAGCGAGACTCCATCTCAGAAAAAATATAAATAAATAAAAAGAACCAACAACTCAGAGTTGTCTGGTTTTCAATGTTGAGTTAAAACTTAAATCAGCCTTCATTTTTATCAATCTTTATTTTAGGGTCAAGAAGACGGGTTTTAGGGGTGGAGCAGCTGGGTTGAGATCCTTGTTCCAAGCCATAGTAGGCAGGTGACCTTGGGTAAGTTACTACATTTCTTAGTGCTCCAGTTCCCTCATCAGTAAAGCGAATATGATTGTAGCTACTTCACGGGCTTGTGGTGAGAATTAGCTCTGCACATACGTATAATGCACCTAGAGCAGTATAGAGGAAGTGTTAGTAATTTCCCTTATCATATGGTGGGAATATGGCTATCTTTCATTGAACTTACGTGGAAGAAATGTCCCCGAGTCACCTATGTCAGCTCCAGACTCCTGCTCTGGGGGGTGGGGGGTGAGGATTAGTGATTTTTTGGGTCTTGTGTCAGTAGAACTTATTGAGACAAGGAGTGCCCAAGTGATGCTGGTTACTTAAAAACACCATCCTCTGGGCAGCCTGGCTGGGCCCTGGTGATTACTCCTGCCCACTGGTATCCTCTGGTAGCCACTGCCTGTGCCTGTTGGCTGGAGAAAAGACCACACTCGGCATTCTCGCCAAGTCCTGAGTGAGAGGCAGGCTGGTGCCTTGCCCAGCCCCATGACACAGGAGCCTGTTGCCCCAACTGAGATAATTTTCTTGTCACCAGGCCTGAAATCCTCACTCGAAGTCATCATCAAACTGGTGTTCTGAAACAGGGCCAAGTCCCCAAGCCTGAGTTTGCAGGCTGGGGAGCTGGTGTTCCCTAAAATGCAAATTTCTAAGAAAAAGAAAAAACTTAATACAGTTTACCAGGGGGAATTAAGTGTCAGTGTCTTTTTTTTTTTGAATGGTTATTTGCATGTAGACAGGAAGCTTCAGAGTCTTTTGCAAAAGCAGAGGGGAAGAATGAAAAAAGAAATCCCTCACCTCCCTGGGGGAGACATTTGAGGAATAGTCAAGCCTGAGGGAAGTTTGGATGCCAAGAAAGCCGTGGTCTGCACTAGTCAGAATACGGACATGGTGGGTGAGATTTGGGCAGCTGCACAGCTACTGGGCAGCTTTCTATTCAAACCTACTCTGGCAGGGGGGGAAATGCTCTTTCTTTCATCACTCGTTTTTTTTTTTTTTTTTTAAAGGACTGTTAAAAAAAATTACAAAAGATCCAGAGACACACTGATGTCACTGAGAGGAGAGACCCAGGCCATCATCAAAAGTTGGTTTTAGGGGACCCCCTCCTCCCCACAAAAAAAGCTGAGCTCTAAAAGGCAGCCTAGACAATGGATCAGATGCCAAACCATGTGAAGTGCCCAGAGGCAACTCCAAAACACCCGGCCCACCAGTGGGTGGAGGCTGCCAAGGAGCCAGATGCTGTAGCTTTAAAAATATCTTCCACTGCTTGGCATCTGCAATTGCAGGCTGCCGTCTCCAAGAAGGAGCGGGCAAGGGCTGGGACAGCTGGCCAGGCCACAGCAACCGGCATATATGTAACGAGAGCGCCTCTAACCACGGGGCTGCCCATTGGCCTTGTTAAATCACCCCCAGCATATGGTGAGAGACATCTGCCCAGGATCTGGACCTCACAGCCTGGAAAGGAGAGCTCAACACAAGCATTCTGAGGCCTGGAAGGGCTGGAGGCAGCAGGGAAGGCATTCCCAGAGCTGAGGGCCTCCTTTGACAGAGGTGACCGGGTTCTGAGAAGGGACTGGCTCAAGGTCACGCAACAGTGTGCTATCAGTGTGCTAGGGAACAAGTCATTGAGAGTCCTTGAGCCTCTGTTTACTTATCTGTGAAATGGGGTAAAGTTTACCTATGGGCTTGATGTGAGGGTTAGATAAAGTAATTTAAGTGAATGAAACTTACTTAATATATTTCAGTTGACTATGATTCACTGTCTTCCAATTATAAAAGTTGAAAGGAGCCACTGATGTGTTGTATTTTCAAGAAGCTTCAATACTCTCCCAAATCCGTCTCTACCTGCTTACTGCTGGATGAAAATCACTTACCCGGGAATTGCACCCGTTTTTGGCTGCTATTAAAATGCAGCGTTGCTTCTGAGGGTAAAACTCTGAACTGTGAAGAGTTTGCCCTCGAGGCAGATTTTTGAGGAATAGCAGGGAGTCCTAAAAAAAATAAAAAGGAAAACTAGGATGGAAGCCAACACTCTCACTGGAAAAAGCTCTTTGCCTCTTAGAGCCATTTAACTTTACTCTACCTTAAATCTCAACTCCAAATAGCAAAACTATGTTTTCTTTCTTTCTTTCTTTTTTTTTTTTTTTTGTTGGGATGGAGTCTTGCTCTGTTGCCCAGGCTGGAGTGCAGTGCATGATCTTGGCTCACTGCAACCTCCGCCTCCTTGTTCAAGTGATTCTTCTGCCTCAGTCTCTCGAGTACTGGGACTACAGGCATGCACCACCATGCCCGGCTAATTTTTTGTTTTTTGTGTTTTCAGTAGAGATGGGATTTCACCATATTGGCCAGGCTGATCTTGAACTCCTGACTTGGTGATCAGATTGCCTTGGCCTCTCAAAGTGCTGGGATTACAGGTGTGAGCCGCTGTGTCCGACTGGTTTCCTTTCTTTCATTTTCTGGCTTCCACATAACATTCCATTGGATTACATTTGTACCACTACCCTCTCATTTTAAAAAGACGCTAGTAAGTAAATTCTTAGGTAGGACTATGACCCAGCCTGGAAGGGAGTGGGGATATATACTCCCGAAGTGGTATTAAATAAGAAATTCATGCAGATCTCCTGGTGGACATTGGCCATGTATGCCTGTGGTAGCTAGAGGCACACAACTTTTTTTCTTTTCATATAAGGGTACTTCGTAAATACCTTTGAAGACTATGACATATCCTTGGAAGTATCCAATATTTTTCCCCAGATCAAATCTGAGACTTCTCATTACAGTGACATTACAACTCCTTCCTCATATTCGTGGTTGCATTGCCAGACTTTATTCTCACCTGTCTCCAATCCCAACAACATCTGATTGCCTTTTAGACCTTCACAGGTTCCAGATTCCACTCCAGGTGTGGACGCACGACTGTGTTAATTCAAGCAGTGTCTCCTACCCTCTGGCCACAGTTTTGGTTTGAGAATGGGTGATAGGATGAACATGGATTCAAACGGGTTGATTCTTGTTTTTTGTTTTTGTTTTTTTCTGGTAATGCTGAGACTCTTGTTAGATATAAATGGGGAAGTGACTCGGGAGATTCCTGCCTTAAAACTCCGAAAAAGGCTGAATGGAGAAACTGGGTGACTGAGTTGCTACATCAAGCCATGACTGAAGGCGATGCTACATTTGGACTTCTCAATGGCGGGAACAATGTAGTCTTATATTTTAAGCCTGTTTGTGTATCCTGTTTTCCTTATTGAGCAACTGAAAATATCCAGATATGTTCAGGGAAGCCCAAGGAAGTTGTACTTACAGATTTTGGTCTCGGTTTATTCTTAGATTGTCAGTTGAGACTTAAAAGTCTTTTTTGATTTGGCACATATGTTACATGACACCATTAGAGCTTGGGGCTGAGCATGCTGATCCTGCTCTTGTAGCATGAAAAAGATACCACCCCTAGATTGGGAATGAGGATAAATGGGGGCAAGTCCTCATTTACCACCAAAGAATATCTTTTTTTTATCCTCCAGTTCCCCACTCGAATTGACAAGAGGGACATATTAAATTAAGGTTTACTAAACTTCAGTCATTTATCTATTACCCACATATTTTTTTTTCTATATTCACCTGTGCTGTAAGTTGCTTTAAATTAACTCACTTTCAGAAGGCCTATACACTGTTGGTGGAAATGTAAATTAGACACCGTGGAGAGCAGTTTGGAAATTTCTCCAAGAACTTAAAACCGAGCTACGATTTCATCCATTAATCCTATTATTAGATGTATATACAAAAGAAAATAGATCATTATACCAAAAAGGACGTAAGCACTTTGCATGTTCATCGCTGTGTTGATCATAATAGCAAAGACATGGAATCAACCTAGGTGCCCATCAATGGTGGATTGGATAAAGAAAACGTAGCACATATATCCCATGGAATACCATGCATTCCAAAAAAAGGATGAAATCATATCCTTTGCAGCAACATGGATGGAACTGGAGGCCACAATCCTAAGTGAATTAACACAGAAAGAGAAAGCAAGATACCGTATGTTCTCACTTATAAGTGGGAGCTAAACATGTAGCACACATGAACTTAAACATGGAAACAGACCCTAGGGGGGGAGAGGGAGGGATCAGGACAAAGATCAAAAAACTACCTACTGGGTACTATGCTCATTACCGAGTGCGGTATACTCATGTAACAAACCTGTGCATGTACTCCCTGTATCTTCAATAAGAGTTAAAAAAAACTCTCACTTTTCTTAATTGTATAGATTATTTAATGGTAAAAGAAAATATATTATAAAGCAAATGTAAAAAACAATATTTAATACACATTTAAGTAAATATACCATTATTTAAAAAAAATGTGTATCGCCTAAAATTACCTTGCATATAACCCATTGGGAAAGTCTAGGAGTTGGCCAGTGGTTTTCCAGCTGTGTTTTTATGGAGCTAAATTGTTTTGTTGTGGGAGTATGAGATGCAAATTTCGTTTTGTAACATATTTTGACTACATTCATCCATCACTTAACGACAGGGATATGTTCTGAGAAATGTGTCCGTAGGCTATTTTGTTGTGCCAACATCACAGAGTGTACTTACACAAACCTGGATAGTATAGCCTGCTACACACCTAGGCCATATGACATAGCCTATTGCTCCTAGGCTACAAATCCGTACAACATATTACTCTACTAAATGCGGTAGTCAATTGTGACACAAATGGTAAATATTCATGTATGTCAGCATATCCAAACATAGAAAAGGTACAGTAAAAATGCTGTACTATAATTTTATGGGACAATAGTCCCATAAAATTATGTGGTATGTCATTGACCAAAATGTCATTAAGGAGCACATGACTGCATTTTGAAAATTGAAATAAAAATCTATGTTTATTGTTAGTGTAAGTTTTGGGTTCCTTGTGTCTGATTTTCATATTTATGTAAAAGAATATACTTGTCTCTCTCTCTCTCTTATATATATATATATACACACACACACACACCACACACACACACCCCTTAAGAATATTCTTTAACATAAATACAAAATATTTATTAATACTTATAAGTATTTACTTATAAATAATATTTATATTGGAGACCAGAAACATAATTATTTGAGCTTCTAGGCAACTAATTGTTTTTTTTTTGAGATGGGATCTCACTTTGTCGCCCAGGTTGGAGTGCAGTGGCGCAATCTTGGCTCACTGCAACCTCTGCCTCCTGGGTTCAGGTGATTCTTTTGCCTCAGCCTCCCAAGTAGCTGGGACGACAGGTGTGTGCCACCACGCCCAGCTAATTTTTTTGTGTTTGTAGTACAGATGGGGTTTCACCATCTTGGCCACACTGGTCTCAAACTCTTGACTTGGGATCTGCCCATCTCAGCCTCCCAAAGCGCTGGGATTACAGGCATGAGCCACTGCGCCCGGCCTAGGCAACTGATTTTCATACGAGCTCAGAAGAAAACATCAACAATCTCTGAGGAAATATTTTAAAAATAATTTTCATCAAATTTTTATTACAGAAAAAGCCAAACCACAAATGGCCAATAAATTTCACTGCCCACGGAATCCCTTGGGTGTTTAAAAAAATAATAATACTTATCTGCATGTACATTCTGATTTCTTGTAAGTATGCCATTGATTAGGAAGATTGTAGCTCTATAGTGGTCTTTCTGGAATACAGACTTTTAATCTAAAGTTGCACAAGTGAGTCACAGGTGCTCCAAATAAATGGCAAGTAGCTATCTCATTTACTTGGCCAGTCCTGTTGTCAAGCTATAACAATCTAATTCAGTTATGTGTGAACTCATGACATGTTGATCCTCGTGAATCACGTGTTATAGACAAATTTCTTGTTAGTGCAAGTTTTGGGTTCCTTGTATCTGTCATATGTATGTCAAAGAATATTGAGGACTATCATCAGTATTGTTACTGGTTCAACTCTGAAACAGAAGTGTCTCACTATCCTGCCTTCAAGCTTCTGGCTCAGATCAAATGAAGAGTATCTTGAAATTGTGAGTCAAGCTGTTAACAAAAAACAAACAAACAAGAAGCCCACAGATGTTACCACTTTCTCTACTTATCAGGGGGAGTCAGAATTTTCGTGAGGCCAGGCATTCAAATCAAATTACCAAAATAAAGATAATAACCGAGGCTGACGTGTTTGCAAATATCATCCATAACTCCTATATCAAACGTGAGCATTAATCAGAATAACATCATTGCTTGTTGTGGCTCAACTTGAAGAAGTAAATATTATTAATTTGAAATTATCAAGTAACATTTTATTAATAAAGTAGTAATGCACATGTGTGCGTGCGTGCGCGCGCACGCGCACACACACACACACACACATTCACCTGCAATATCTGAAAACCAATGGACCATATGATTTTTTTTTTTTTGAGACCAAGTCTCGCTCTGTCACCAGTCTGGTGTGCAGTGGCGTGATCTTGGCTCACTGCAGTATCTGCCTTCTGAGTTCAAGTCATTCTCCTGCCTCAGCCTCCTGAGTAGCTGGGATTACAGACGCACACCACCACACCCAGCTGTTTTTGTATTTTTAATAGAGACAAGCTTTCACCATGTTGGCCAGGATGGTCTCGATTTCCTGACCTTGTGATCTGCCCTCCTCGGCCTCCCAAAGTGCTGGGATTACAGATGTGAGCCACCGTGCCTGGCCAGACCATATGATTTTTAAGGTATTCTTCCACTTGTGAAA